>OX403617.1:78001379-79303609 GCA_948107695.1 Meliscaeva auricollis
GTACAGATTCTCAGTCAAGTTGAGGAGAACTATATGAGCTCACAAGTGAGTTGTTTGTGTTGTGTCTTCCTCCGTTTTCATAGAATACAAGAAGGATAAACTAAATGAGCAAACAAAACTAAATACACCACTCCTGGCAAAAGTAATCACATCAGACTCTGGCGCACGAACTATACAACAAAACGTATACCCGAAATGGATAACACTCCATGTTAAAGGGTGGCACAACACCATCAATACCACCAGCAGCGCCACCCACCGACCGTTACAACCAACTCAAAGTCAAAGTGGACCACCATCAAAAAAAAAAAATAAAAATAATAATAAAAACGAATGGAAACGATATAGAGGGTTTGACTAAAACCATCATCCAGCAGCGAAAATGAAAATGAAAATGAAAAAATAAAAACCAACAAGATTCTGATATATGAACTTAAATCCCAGCGGTCTTATTTCAAAAAGGCATCAAAACAAACCGTTACTGTTGGTGGGTGGAAAATTGCCGACCATTATACACCATATCGGCACAGATCAAATGTTGCTTCAACTTCGTATATTGTGGAGAAGGATCTAGATCAATCAGGACACCACCCAGTTATGCTTCTTACACTGTGCTACAATGGTTCTAGTCGTCGTCGTAACTCTTGTCTCTGATGAAGAACAGCAGCAAAAGCAACAGAAAAAGAATCAAACGAGGGCGAGAAATATGTAAGTATATGCTTGTCCGTCTCTGATGCTGATCCTTTCCATCAGCTCAGACACGGCATGGAACACACATGTGTCAGGCGGCAAGACTGAGTTGTTTCCTTGTGTCCATTCAACCAACCAACAACAACAACAACAACAACAATACTCTCCCATTCTCTCATAATATTTGACCATTCGCCGCCTCCCACACTAGCTTCCAGACAATATTTAATAGCAATTTTCAGGACGAGCTCTGATGTTCAAATGTCATTTATCCGACACTCGGACTCCAATGTATACGACTATGTATGTATGTACGCCCTCATTCTCCTGTGCTGTTGCTTGTTTTGAAAGTGATTGGAGTCCTTGGTCAGCATTTGATGCGACCTTCCTCTGAATGTTTTTTTTTCTTTCTTTTTTTTGCTCGTGTAACTCGCAGCTATCTCATTCTCATTGTCCATTGTGGACGATCCTTGTGTTTTGGAATATTGTCCTCGAGAAAATTGTGTTGATAAATTGACGAGCCGCCCGCAATGCTGAATGGGTATAACCGGATGAAATAGTTTTGCACGTACCCGCACTCAAAAAAATGTAGGTATTTCACAAGAATAATAGAATGGTTGTCATTTACTCATATTCTTAAACGTATACGGTTTCATTTTAGGGTACCTTAATTTTCCAGAAAAATCAAAGTGCAATTTCAAAAACCCTCTAAAAATTACGATTTTCCCGAAAAAATATTCAGTTTTTTCTCGCCAGGTGGTACATTATGTAATTCGTACTATCATTTCTTTTTTCAAACACAAAATTTTGAGTCGGACCTTAGATTTTGGATAAATTGAAAAAAAAAATCGGAATTTGAAATTCCGAATCTTAAATTTGAAAAAAAAACTATAGTAGTTACTCATTTTGGACTAGTTAGTGGTTTTGAAAATGTATGCAAACTCGTTGTAGCATTCATTTGTTCGTTAATTTTTTTTTTTTTTTTTGTTTATTCCAATAATGACGTGTAGTTTTTTTTAAAATACTCGAAAATGGCCATTGAATAAAATATTCCTTTCTATTCAAAATTAAAAGATTTTAAGACAGTGACTGCAGTTTTATTATTTTGGCGAACCCCAATTAAATGCTTAGTTTCCGGTTTCATTTGGACTTTTGAACGATATAAGGAAAATAATGTTTTTTTTGTTTGTGTATAAAGGCCAAAATTATGGAGGTGGAAAATTTGATGCCCAGGCTATTTCTTAAACCAAAATAACATTTAATTAAAATTTACTTCTGACGATCGGTTAATATATGTAATTGGGATGAATCTCCGAATGTTACTTTGTTTTAAACAGAGTTAGTTTCTGTTTTATTCCATCTAACATAGCCGAAAAATCATTCCGGGAACGCTATAAAAATGAAATTCAAGTTGCAAAAAAATACACTAAAATCAATTAAATTTAGCTACTCGTATTATTAAAATTAATAAGGCTAATTTTTTTTCAAGAATTCTTACATGCTGTACAAAAAAATGAGAACATTCATTATTTTTATATAAATAAAAATTGTCCGAAGAAAAATTTCTGACTGTCAAAATATCAATTTTGTATTTATCTAACGTGCAGATGGCACTACAAATGGTCAATCTGGTAAGTCATGGTATTGATTTATCGTTGCATTAATAATTTTCTGCATGAATAAATTAAGTTGAAGTGGCAACTAAAATAAAATTTGCTATAATAATGAGCGTACATCATTGAACCGTCATTTCGGGAACGCCTGTATTGGATTTTTAAGTTGTTTTCTCACTTTAATTTCATTTTATTCGATAAACACTTTAATAATTTGAAATTTAATTGGAAAAACTCATTTTTCTCAAAAATTGTTCCTACGATTTTGATTAAAATTTAAATTTTTTTGGATAAAGTCTATCTTTAAATGAAAACCATTTTTTTTTTTTTTTCAAAAACCGATATTCACGGTATCTGCCATAGAACCGATTTTTTTTATTCTGATTTTCTCCTTCATGACTCTATGAATTTCAAACTTTTTTTTTACATGAAAGCTTCTAAGTTGCCGTAATAATTTTTAGTAAAAATAATTTCCAAAATTATTTTCTTGGATTTGGAAAAAAGTTTGAAATTTTTTTTTTTGAAAAATTATTTTTTCGAAAACTACTTAATATTTGTTTCTTCAAAATTTAGTTTTTAGATGTTGATAAATAATATCCTAAAAATATTTTTTTAAAAAAACGGCTCTAACGATTTTCAATTTTTTTTTTTACGTTTTCTTAAACGTTTTGAGGTTAAATTCATTTAAAAAGCTGTTTTAGTCATTTGAAAATCGAATTTTACGAAAGTTTCTAAGTAGGTTCCTTCTGTGTCATCGAAATCCGTCGTTTAAGCGAAAATAAGAAAAAAAGGGAAAACGGGTCTATGGGAGGTACCTACTGTTTTTAACCGATTTATTATTTGGTCTTAAAAAAAAAAGGTAATTTTTGTCATATGGTAGGTACCGTTAATTTTGGTCCTAAAAAAATTATAATTTCCCCTAGGGAATCACCAAAAAACCCTTAAATACTAAGTTTTAAAAAATCGCTTCAGCAACTTAGGCTGTAGCTTGAGACAGAGACAGACAGGACCGAATTATATGGGACATACTTTTTTTAAACCAAAATGCTGCCTAGAATGCGGCATGACCATTGAGCACACAGATCCAAGCTAACAATCAAGCTCTAGATTCACTGTTCCATTATCATTTAAAAAAAAAAATACAAATTTAATGATGCTTCATTTGAGCTCACATTTCCATATATCCTTCGCAGTTACAATCTAAGTGAAATTCCTCTCCGAGCCCGCATTCAAAATGTGTTGCTGTATACGAATTGCACAATGGGTCCATCTGGGGGATTTAAAGGATTGAGAACATACAATTGAAGTTTTGTGATTGTTGTGTGTCCATCGCAGCATTGTTTTGGGGATACAAGAGACATAACGTAAACGATACACAAGACGATATGACATTAGGGATTGGAATACAATGCCAGCACCGAAAACGCATCCTCGAAAAAGGACACACAACATGTGAACCAGTTGCGAGATTGTAACATCAGGATGTACTCAATATAGCAAAGTTTGGGATACCAAACGACCAACACACAAAACAAAAACCAAAAAAAAAACAAGAACCATAATAAAAATTGGAATTTGGAACTTCTAAAGAGAAATGATTTTCGATTTGGTGGAGTGCCCTCCTTTTGGTTTTTTTTTTCTTGTCCGTTGTTAGTGTTGTTGTTTGGTCCTTTTATTTTTGGTTTCAGTGACATTTGAAGGAGTTTGGGATTCGCCAAAAGTATCAGGACTTAACTACTGCCACAGATTTGTTCGACCTTCTTGCTTTCGTCCTGTTTTCGTTAGGTATCCTTGATGGTTGTTTGTTGCTTGCTTCTCTTGGAATCTCAATGTACTTTCTATGGTATATGGTATCTCTGTGGGGTTGGTTGGTAAATGTCGAATGGTGATGGCAGATAAACAGGAAGGGTTGTTGGGTGTTTTTTTTTTTTTTTTTGGGGAATTTGAAGTGATTGCCATTTCTTCGATTATCCTTTCTATTTATTTTAACCCCCCTCTTTCGAGTAATTCTCTCTGATTTCTTCACACTTGAAACTGTGTGTTTTGTGACTTGTTGTTGTTGTTATTTTTCAATGAGGATAAGAATTTATATTGGCTTGAAAAGTCCCTGGAGTGCTTTCAGCTTTACACATGTAACAAATTGTAACAGTTTGGATATTTTTTTTTTCTTCAACTCCCTTCGTATTTTTTTTTTTTTTTTTTCTTACTCTCGTATAGGTCCTTTTACGGGAATTTATTTTTTTGTTTGTTGCGTCATTCGTTTGATTTTGATGTCTTTTTTTTGGGAGTGGTGTAACCCGAATTTTTTGTTTATTTTTTTTTTTAGTTGTTTTGTTTTTTAAGCCAACGAATAATATTTACGACTACAGCTCGATTACTGAAATGTCCTTGTTTCGAAAAGAAGTTGTTTGGTGTTATATGTTTTTTTTTTATTTATGTCTTCTGTTTTGTTGTTGTTGTTTTTTTGTTTTTTTGAAAGTATAGAATGGGTATTTGACGTGATTGTGCTCTCTCAAGTCGGCATTTGTTTTATGGTGAATTTAATTTGAAACGGGTTCTAGATCAATTTCAAGTTGTAAAGTGAAGCCAATTGATTGGGGTTTAAGCGATGGTCTGGGAAATTTCCGAATTGGTATGATGTTTTTATTGCAGATGCGGTGGGTAGGCTAGTGAGTGAAGATGTTTAGAAATGAACATGTTGTTTTTTATGACTTTTGGGAATAAAAAGTAATTGAAATGGTCAAGGCCATCATATTCTTTGGAGAGATATTAAATGTAGGTATATGATTTTTGCCTCCAAAGTGTGCTTTTGCGTTTTTTGAGACAATAATTTTAAAATCGTAGGATTTTCTTTGGTTTTGTATTTTTTTTTTTTATTGAAAATGTTAAGAATATGTCTCCTTTTTTACTTTGCATCTAAGCTTTCGGGATAGATCAAAATTCCTAGATTTACAATTTTTTTCCTATTGAACGACGAATTCGTCTCAGAGTTTTTACTCGCTTAGTTTCAAAGCTATTCAAAACAAATATGTAGTCCATAATTTTGCACTACAAAGGCAACATTTTAAGATCATAAGCTTAACAATCAGTTGCATAGTTCTTTAGTTACAAGCATTTCAATGTAACATGGTTTAAAAAATCGTTCATTTAGCTAAGCCCCATGTCGAATAAAAGCTCCTGTTTTTATAACTTTAATTCCTTTGTTTCACGGTTCACAGTGTTTTTCGGTGGAAAATAAGTTCTTTAAATAACTAAGAATTAGAAAAATACTAAATACATAAAATACATTGAATGCACTTAGTCATTTATTACTGTATAACTAGTTATGTCCTTTTTCTTTTCTTCTAATATTTTCCAACTTGACGAAGAACTTTTACCACAACTTATTTACCAAAACTATAATTTATTATATAAATTTAAAAGTACATTTATTATTGCATTCAACAAGCAATTTAAACTTAAAATATACCAGAAAATAACCAAGTTATAAGAATTTTCCAAATTCAGTATTTGTAAATTTGTTGTGTGAACGAAGCTGCAACAGGGTTTTTCTAAAGTTTTCATGCAACATGCCCATTGCACACAGCTTTGATTGAAATTTCTAAATATTCAACACGTTGTGTACTGGTGCACCTCCTCTTTCCGGGTAGCTTGATTAAAAATTGACAACAAAAAAATAAAAAAAAACGAATTTTTATCCCAGCAATATTTTCAAAATGAGAAATTGATTTCAATAAATTATTTATGACTCCAACCCGGGTGGTAGACAACCCGGATGTGCCCTAAATTGTGTGGCTTGCATGGTTGGTGTTTGATTTTTTTTTTATCCCCGCTGGTATTTTTGCTGCAGCAAAGTTTTTCAAAAAGAGAATTTCCGTAAACCAAACTATTTTCATATCCGCTTTTCAGATAGAATTGGAATTAATAATAACTACATGCAAGATATATAGAGATAAAGAGAGAGAGAGAGAGAGAGATAGCAGAACAACGTCGAAGAAACGAAACGACAACCGACGACGGACGCGACGAACGGTGTGGTGGAAAGCAACAACATTTTATACCCTTTGGAAAGCTATATGGTCAGCAGCATCAGCAGCCGGTGGTGGATCAACCCTTTTGGCGATGGTCTTATAGTACATATTTCACACTCAATACTATTTTTGGTGGTAAGCTGGTATAAGTGGAAGCTGAACGTTGTCGTCGTTTGTTGCGTTGCGTTGGTTGGAGCAAATAGCAAATACTTTCTCAGAGCTAACTCATATAGTCGGAGAAAATTGTAAAACATCCACAAACATGTAAAATTTTGTGGCAAAACTTTGGGGCTTGAGGGCTTTACTTTGTCCATATGCATCCATACATACATACATATCATACATATACATATTTATAAAGTATAAATAGAGACGACAACGATGGTAGTTGAGGCAAATTCATGGTCAAGCTATGGAAAGTTGCAAAGGCATCCGATGGGAGATAAGGGATTCATATATAGAGAATGAATACATTATTTTTGCCATACATGTTGCCTTCGTTCTCTGGCATTATTTAATTAAATATTTTCGATGACCAGCATTTGATTTTTAAAGGGAGTTTATTTTTCTTTATTTTTTTTTTTTTTTTTTTTTTGATTTTAAAGCTAAGGGCTGATGGAAAGAGATATTCTATACAAATTTGCAAGGCTTAGCCCTTGTTCAACAGACTAAAATTGTTATTTGTTTTCGATGGCCATGGAAGCGCCTCATAGTGTTGACTTTGTGTAATTCAATGGAAACCACAGACGAGTCAATAAAGACAGATGTTTTTTGAAATTCTAGTTTATTTTACCTTCAGTTTTTACTGTAGGTCCAAATATTTAGAAGGCTTGGGGCTCTTGTGGGAATTTATGAAAACATACAGTTAAGTCGAAGTGTTATTTTACTATTTAAATTTGCCTTATAAACACTTTAAAAATTGAATTTTGTAGTACCTACTAGAAAAATCTTTTGGATTTTATTGAAACTTTTTTTTTCATCTTTGATGAGGGTTTTCAGTTAAGGCTTTTTATTTACTATAATATTCTTGACCCGTTGGCATATGTGCCAATTTCCAAAATTACCGGTACTTGTTTTTTATGTATATTATTCTGCTCCTATGATAGTTCTCATCATCTCTTTTCTTCTAAATATATAAAACAAAGTCGGGTTAGTTACACCATTTATAACTCAAGAACTGCTGGACTGATTTTAATGATTTTTGATTTCTTCAATCCGTCTATCTTCCAAATAGCAGAATAACTATTAAAAGTTCGGAAATTCCTGTTCTATTAAAGTCTAAGCATGCATTGAACAACTAGAAGAAACTCGGAAAAAAATTCAATCTGATACATGATAAAAACTGAACACGAAATGCTGCCTCAAGTAAGGCCAGCAGATAGCGTTTGTGTGTATTATCCTTTGACAGTTGATTCACATGTGAAATCTTTTCATTGCATACCATTTAGCTAGCTGTTGAGACGTGCACGACACCGACGATGATTTATCAGCATTTAATTCGAATTTAATAGAAATGCCGCATGAAAGGGCATGAAAAAAGAGCTTACTATAGCGGGAAAAGCGTTAAATGTTTCCCAAAAAAAAAAACAGAAAAAGTCAAAAAAGTCTCAGACAAAAGTGAAATACGGTGGCAAAAAGCGCGGACTACCGAGGAAATAAGGGCGTTATACTGGTAAAAGATCGCGGAATACTTGGGAGTATCGCAAGAAAGTTCAGGATAAGCTGAAGTAGCTGTACTTTTCATAAAAAAACCTTTAAAAAATGTCACTTTTGTACCAAGTATTTGCATTTTTTCTTAAATTTTAAAATGGACACATGTTCCAACTGATTTTCAAAAAAGTTGAGGTTTCCAAGTATCGGAATACTTATTAATTCTCAAAACTTTTAGTAAAAATCAATATTTTACACTTTTTTGTAAAAAAAAAATTCTTACAGTGGTACGGAAAATTTTGGGATTACCAATGTAATTCCGTAAAATGACAGTAATATCAGCCAGCGAAGAGTAAGAGTGGTCATAGAAGCCAAATTATACTTTTGCAAAAGATTTTGGCTTTCTTAACTCGAATCTTGTGTCAGAATTGCTCTATTATGCTATGTTATTGAGATATAGAATTTTGAACTTCCCAAAAACACTGTTTTTGTGGTGTTATTGGTAAAGATTGAATTCATTTTCAGAAATAAGACCAAATTTTTGGCAAAATTTTCGATGCGTCTAAAATTATTTTAAATTTGTTTAACGTGTAATTTGGGCTTAAGAAACATTGCAAAAAAACATGTTCGTGAACTGAAAAAGAAACCAAATACATAAATTTTAAATATCCACAGATGTTATTTTGTTGATCCATGAAACGGTTCTGTGATTTTACCTGGTATTCCTACCCACGATAGTACATATTTAAAAAAAAACTGGTGCGTATTTTTTTATTCTTTTAATTGGAGCCACTTTCTATCGGAAATGAAACAATTTCATCTGACGTTTAACAAATTGCCTTTATTTCGCATTTCCTTTTCAATGATCGTAAACTTCAGGGCTTCATATCAGAATCAAAATGATTTCTATTTTTTTTTACTGCAACAGGATTTGAGGTGGCAAAATTGAAGAGTTTTTTTTTGTCATACAAGTGGATATTTCATTACTGCATACTGTTCACTTCGATTACAACTAATGAAGCATTTCCCCTCTAAAGTAAATAATAATATAAGTCAAAACTTATATTTGTATGTTTCTTTTTAAAGGAATTGAAGTAAAAACCAATGCAGGGCTTATTTCCAGCTAAATAATCAAACATATAGTTGGTTTGATTCAACCAGACCAAGGTTAAAAAACCCTAAAAAACACACACAAATTCATGCAATTCTTCACCTTTACCTGAGTTCAAGTATCAAAATCAAATCATTAATATAAAAGCCTCTTTACTCTTCATCTATTTCAATTTGGAAAACAAAATTAAAAAAAAGACAATCTTAAGTTAGTTTACCTCTCTATTTTTTTTTTTTTTTTTTTGTTAAAAAAGAAAAACACAAAAATACAAATAACGAAAGAAAACAGTAAAAGTTATAAATCAAAACACTCAACGACTAAACATAATCCTGATCCTTTGAATGCATTCATTTCTAGCACCTGTAGCGAAAAGTAAATTAATCAAATAAACCAGATATGTATTTTTTTTCCACCGCCTCGCCGCTCCTGCAATATACAGCAAAACAAAAAAAAAACTATACACGTATGTAAATTCAAAACGTTTTTGTCGCTGAATCCATCCTTCAGTCATCCATCAAGGACTAAGTGCACTTCAAAATATATATCGAAACGACATACAGCAGCGCAGCACCATATCAAAACATCAACCCACACCCATAACCACACCCCTCTATTGTAAAATTTTTATTTCTTTTCATTAGAGGAAGAGATGGTTTGGGGGAAGGGGGGGGGGAGGGGAGGTAGTGCTGCTCATATGAAGAGAGTTCGCGAGTACGTACCCAACCTCTGCCATTTTACGAGACCTTCGAACCGTTATCGACGAACAAATTCGAAATGACAGTTTTTTATGGAGGAAAATTAAAAATCACAAACAACAAAAAAAAAACACTTTTACGACACATCCACCAACTTGTAGGATAAAAAAAAAAAAAAACTCAACTAAAGGGAAAGGGGAACTGCTTGATGCTTTGCTTGCATTCCGCCCCACAAGCATCCGTCCTCTTGATTTCATGTCAAACGGAAGCGCAATTCCTATGTCAGGCTAACCAAAGTTCATACATCGATTTGGAGGAGTATAGGTATTATGGAGGAGCGCAGGAGCGCATACCTACTCATACTCGTCGCACAAACACCCATCAATCGCCGAAATGTCAAACGCTCCTCTCAGCCATTATTATAGCACAAAGGACATTAAATTTATTTAACAGGATATATGGCTTTTCAATGATTTAAATGCAAAAAACCTTTACTACATTATTTGGCAGTTTGTTGTAAATTGCGCAGCGGTTAGTACTGCGAGGAAGAAAAGTATAATATTCATTCTGCATCCAATCCCCCTAACCCTATATTGGTCTATTGTAAGAACCGTTGACACAATCGTTATTACAATTTGAAATTGAAAAAGTGAACAAAAAGCCAAATGATGCATTAAAACCAGCATCGAAACAAAAAAAAAAAAAAAGAAAATGGCCGCGGCTATAACGGAAAGAAGCATGAGTGTCCTCTCATTCTCCATCACCATTCACCATCGAAATCGACATCATTCAGCTGTAGAGCAGCAAATTTAATGGACACTTTTTGTATAAGGACAAAACTGGAACCCTTACACGCATCTAGGGAAAGAGGCAACAGAGACAGAGGCGGCCGGCAGGCGTTAGCGGCAGCTACAGGCAGCATTATATGTTATTCAACAACGCTGCTGCTGCTGCTGCTGCTGGGTTCCGTTTAATTTCGAAGCATTTTTTATGTGGAGACGTTATAAATGCCCCGTCATTTGGGGGCCCGGAGATAGATATCGAAATGGTTTATTGAGTGATTTGTGACATAATTTTGATATTTTATGGCAAACCGAAATCGAGTCCTGGTGCGGATGCTTACGAGTATATACTGCGCCGGCGAGAGGACAATGCCTCGAAATGGTAGTTTATTTCCTCTTCGGCGAAATGCCTTTTTATTCGGCTTTAATGAGGCTGTTGTCTGTTTTTATGTTGGCAAGCTAAAATTGATGTTTTTAAACTTTATTGGGATTGATCCGTTATGGTATTGAATTGTTGGCTGTTGCTATCGCTGAGCCTCGTTCTTGCCACCAAATGGATTCGCCTAAATTTTGATGACAGACTTTATCCGGTTGTGGTTTGTGTCTAGACTTAATTGTGGCTATATATATATTTTTTTTTTATAATAATAATATGGCGTTATTTTATAGCTTATTGACATTCAGTTTAATATTGCTTTGTCGAAAAAGAGGGAAGTAAATATTAATAAAAGATGTTTGGTGTGGTGTTTGTTTCTAAAGGATCATCTGTATACAACACACATTAAAAAATATGGCTTCAGATATGCGGTTTATCGTTTCCTGTTAAGGAGGCGTTAATAATATGTATTTATGTCAAATCATAACTTGTGGTGGTTTGTTTTTTTTTTTGTAATTTGAAATTAAATGTTGTCCTTTTATGGAGTTAGAAATCATCTTTTAGCTGGCACTTGTTGACAATATTCTGTGAAATGTGTCATTAAGTTGTAATTTCACCAATAAATTACAGTGTAGTTTTACTGAACTTTGGGTGAATTAAAAATAGAAGGTATAACACGGATTATGTGGGTTGAATAATATTAAGAGAATCGTTTATCGATCCGATGATATCATGACCCAATTATATTGCATTGAAAACCGCTGAAACTAATGGAAACATTCACTGAGAGAACAAATCGATTGCGACAAATGAACTAAATTGCCCAAACGAATTTTTAGTTTGCAGCACAATTTGTCGGCTTTGTTTGCAGCAAATTAATAAATTCGAACAATTAAACAAAAAGTTTTGCGTAACACCTGTGATTGACCAGGCGACCTCCTGCTCACGAAGCGAGTATCTTTGTCATTCCGCTACGGACTGTATAATTTATAATTGGAGTAGAATGCAAATATACAAAATGAGGGAACGAATTGTTTGCGTCAAACGATTTTTCGTTTGTTGGATAGTCGACTTCAATTTCGTTTGCAGCAAACTCTTAAATTCATTTCGGTGAAACGGATTGGTTACGTTTGCCGCCGAACAAAATCCCGTGCAACGAAATGCCGCCGATCAGAATCCCGTATAACGAAATCCCGCAAAATAATACCTTTCGTTAACGCTGTATTTCATATGAAATAAGTCACTTAATTTCATGAAAATCAATTGGAACAAAGCAATAAAATTCGTCGTTCAAATAAAAGTATATAAGCTTTTGCATTTTTTTCAGTATTGATTTGGATTTCTTTCGAGTAAGTCGATTTCTTAGTTTTTTTTTGTATAAACAGAATTCGTCTTTCAATTAAAATATAAAATCTTTTGAATTGTTGGAACTTTCTTTAGTTTCGTTTAAGATTTCGTCGAATGAGGCTGGATTTTTTATATCATTTGTTTATCTTATTTTGTTTTTGAAGAGATTTGACTTGAATTCACAGTTCCATACAAATATTTCAAAATTATTTGCAGGTCAACCAAAATTCAGCCTAAATGCAAGAATGAAAAAAAAAAGATGTTCAAGTTTAAGGTCTTAAAATATTGCCATATATATAATATTTGAGTTTGTCGAAATGGAAATTTAAGTTTTTTTTTCCAAAAAATTAGAAAACAAAACCTTTTATATTATTAAGTTATTTCCCATTTGAAGCAGTTTGTGTCTTAACTTCCAAAAATAGTATGAAAATCTTAACATAAGTCAGATATAGCAACATATTTGGGAAATATATGATGGCTATAAAATGGACAGTTTAAGAGATAATGTGTCATTTCTGGCATAAGATTTAAATTAATTATCAATAATTTTAGTCATACTGATTCATGAGAATCAACAAGAACGAAGCTTGTATGAAAACTAAACTCGTCGTTCAAAAAAAGGACTTAAGCGAGTGCAAAATCTAAAATTATCGACCAACAGTGGCAGATCGTGCAGATATGAAAATTCTTTTAGGAATTTTATATTCAAGAAATAGAAAAATTTTGTTGGTGTAAAGTTCTTTAAAAAAAAAAACTTTTTTTGAGAGATTCTACCCATATTCACTTTTTTTAAAAAATTATGGAGAAACCCAACATATTCCACAGCAAATATTTTTAACATTTGACCTTAACTGGTCATTTAAAATCCATCATTTCGAATTTTTTTTTGATTTTTTTAATTTTTAATCTAAACCTTTTTTCAAAATATATAGCTTATTTCGAGCATAACTAAAACAGTATTTGACTTTTTCTAAAAAAGGTCAAAAGCCTCTTTGAGTTTTTGTTCCTTATTATTTTCGTTTTTTTTCTTTTTCTAAATAATTAAAATACCAGTTTACCTAAATCATCTAAATCAAAAATAACATCATAAGAGCCCTGTGGCATTGTTATATAAAACCACCATTTCAATTGACCATTTAGCTAAGGTACATAGTGTTATCGTATGGAAAACCAATTTTAGTATTACAAAGCAAATTATACACTACTCACACTCATGCATCGCATCAATAACAATATCAGCCCATTTGGTCCCTCATTTATGTGAATGAAAATCTCCTCTCCGTCGTCGTCGCATCACACCCTGAGCAACTCATTAAAATATAGGAAAATTAATTTATCGCAAATAATTCAATCGACTTTTTCAAAACAATAAATTTATTGTCCATGAACGGGCGACATTGCTGCATCGTGTGTGCGCATCCTGTTGGCTTATATAGGATTGTGTTTTATGCGTATATAGGTAGTGTTCGCCAACAATGGCGATGTGTTCAAACAATGCTTCCTGTCATATTCAGGTGCTGCACTGTAGGACGGGAATACGCGCGAGTATCCATTATCATATAGAGTCCAGCCCATCAGACCCAGAAATATCTTCTCAAACCATGGATTTACATTCAATGCACCTGCGAGCAATTTACACGTGTAATCTGCATTTTTGGTGGACCGCAAACGATTGACTTTAAATAATTAAAATGTTAAATTGACAAATTTGATTAAATCCAATTAAATTTATTGATATTTCTGTTAAATTTTACGCATACCTGAACCCTACACTCTCTGGACGTGGTTTAATGAATCTACCTTCATCATTCAGTTGCCATTGTTGCCATCATGATGCGGTTATGCTAGAGAGTTCGCAGTCGCTGCGCCCGCTGCACCGCCACCACCTACACGATTGCGAGTGTATCCTTTGAGTCTCTTAAAATGTTGACTGACTAAATGTATTTTCAATGTGTGAGTGTGTGTTGGTGTGTGTTTGGCTGATTGGAAGAGCAGGACTTTTTCCCACAAAAAAAAAAAAAAAAAAAACGAATCGAAACGAAAAAACCGAAATCAATACAATGCGGCCAGTTCAGAGTGTAGTGCAGTTGGAAACCGAGCCCACCAATAGCCGACCTTCCCGAATCCGATGACTAGCCACATCAGGAATGGGTGTTGCAACAAATTGCAGGATGAGCGCATTTGTTGATTTTGATAATATTTTGTTTCGAAGGTTCCGTTCTGTTCGATTTGGTTTGGATGGTCAGTCGGAATGCTTGTGCATTTTTATACAGTGCGGTGCGTAAAAATTCCAAATTTTTAACGAAGAATTAAATGAAATATCGATTTAATTTAAATAGAACTGCATTCTATTCTATTATGCTAACTAGTGGCACAGATGTTTGAGTTGCATTCAAAAAACATAAGCTCTTACAGGCATGGGTACAGTTAAACACATTACTGATTGTGATAAGTTTCAGAGGTGATATCACTATCATCCAGTTTATAGAAGTCCGTCAGTTCCGTTCAAATTGGGTACAGATGATTTTAATGTAATTTTGAAAATTTGTTTTTATTTTCATTTTTGAATATAAAAAAATATAATAATTTTTTTGATTTTTTAAAAATCTTAAAATTTTTTTTTTTTTTTGAAAAATAAATTTTTTTCGAAAACGAGTTACTGTATTTTTTGAAATTTTGGTTTTAGATGAGCAATAATATTTTCTTGAAAATGGCTTACCAACCTTAATTTTAGACATGGTTTGAAAGTTTTATATTTTTTTAAAAACGGCTCTAACGATTTTCAATTTTTTTTTTTTTTTCTAAAAATGTATCTTTCTTAACCAAATTATATGGCATACTGAGTTCGGAGCTCAAAAAGTTCAGAAGTTGTTTATGTCATTTTAGAAATGAATTTTATTCAAACGGCAACCCTATTTTTTCGTTATTCGATTTTTTTGCGAGAAAAAAACTAAATATGCAGTCTTGGTGCACTCACTATGAAAATTACACACAAAAAATTTAATTGAAATCGTTTTAACCATTTTTTTAGAAAATTCGAATAAATCAAAATAATATATAAAAAATAAATGCCTTCCAAAAATAATTTTACACAGCAGTGTAAAAATACTGAATTCACAGAAATCATCAGATGCATTCAAAAATAGGACCTTTTATTATTTATTTTATTTCATTTTATATTTGTTTTTGTGTTGACCAAGTGGAATTCAATGAAAAATTCATTGATTGCCCTTTTTGGGGGTGAAAATAATAAATACACAAAATTTGCAACGTTAATTGAAGTGGGTGGCGGAAAGATGAATGCCAAGCCGATACAATGCACTGATAGTATGATGAGAACACGGAAGAGGTATGTATGTATGTATTTGTATATATACAATGGGAGAAAACTATGGATAAAGTGTTTCATAGATTAGGTAATGCAATTATTGATTTAATCGAAATATTTGTTTTCAAAAACGCATCCGTTTTAATAGTGAGGGATTATCATGTCGTTTTGTGTATTGCCACGTAATGAATGTAAGGCTTTCAAAACATGCATGGCAATATGAGATGATGAAAGGTGTCGAGGCAGAAAATTTCAAATTATTCCGAAATGGATCAATATTTGGTTTTCATTAAAATCATTTAAAAAAAAAAAAAAAATGGATTACGGTCTTATTTGTTTGGAAAAGCTTTAAAGAAAATATTTAAATAAAGTTTTATGGTTTGTATACAAAAAAAAAGTCATTTAATTGCAGAATTATACAAATTAATCTTCCTTAATTAAATTCCAGAACATTAAATGTAGTGGCCTTGTCTTAAAACTAGAATGGCTCTCCTCTACGTAATCATTGAACCATCCTGTCTTTAATGCTTAGTTCAAACTTTAACTAAATCGATTTAAAGCGCCTTCAAGAGGAAGACCACTAAGCATATTGAATCAAGGATGAAACTATATAATAATTTCAAATATTAATAAATCGCCTTGAAGAAAACAACCATCAGAAGATTAATTTAAAGATCTCAAGAGCAGATATACACCACAGCAGGATATGTACTCCTTCTGAGAAGCAAAAAAAAAAAAAAGATGGAATCAAAAAATTACAACAACAAAAAAATAATAATAATAATAAAATCCACACACACACAACATATACATATGCAAAAGTAAACTGAAGGATATTAATAGACGTTCTGTCTAGCATGATAGAAGTAGGTACGAGGAGTGTATATGTGTGTAGAGGATTAAAATGAATATTTGTTTTGCGTGTAGCTGTAGGCATAACAAATGGGAAGTTGTGTTTTACTGGAATTCATAAGTGGGATTGCCCCAAATGTGAAATAAACTTGATGCTTGCTGGAGTGGGAGGAAGTAGAGAGGAGGAGGTGGGCTAAAATAATAGCAGATAGTGGCTTATGACAGGGGACAGAATCGTCCTCTTAAGATTTATGGCGATAAATTGAGGGTTGACGCAATGTGGTTATCAAATTCCAGCACATAAACAAAAAAATTAGCTTATTCACTATGCAGACAGGAGATGAATGTTTTTCCAACATTTTTTTTTTTTTTTTTTTTTTGTTATTATATTTAAGGTGGAGACTGATAACGAAGTTCTAAAGTACTTGTTTGAGGATTCTATTAAATTGCTTGTTACACTTTATATATCATAAAGGAAGTTGTGTTTTGGTTAATGTTCGTCGGTAGGGGTTTTCAAAAAATTGTTTTAGATTATTAAACTTGAACTTTGTAAAATGAAACAATGACTTCTCAATGAACTATTTCCTTAAAGTTATATATATTTTTTTGACAGAGCGCAGAGTTGTGTGAAAATAAAATTTTTGTCTGCATATAAAAAAATTGAATCAGGGAAGAAAAACCACGAATTCAATAATTCTCCATTAAATAAGTATTGAAAAATTTATAATGTGACTTTATCATAACTTTCACAATACAACGTTGGAAACTGCAAAATGAAAAAAAAGGCCAGGATGAAATATGTGTGAAATTGGTTTCGAGATTAAGGGGTTTTGTTAAACCCATATCCATTAGCGGACTGACACTCCAGGCACTCGGGATTTTGTTTTAGGTATGCCCTCTGGCAAGTTTCACAACAGCACTTGAAAATCTATTTATTGAAAGAAAATTTTCTCATAAAATTAATTCAAAAACTCATACTTCAATGTAAATTTTCGTAAACCAAACTTTTTGGTATTTTGTAGTGGCAACTAATAAACTTGAGGAAGGGTATCAAGTTGACTTCATCTATACCGACTTCGCAAAGGCTTTTGATAGAGTCAGTTACTCAATTCTATTAAACAAACTTTTAAGAATCGGATTTCATTCCTTCATTCCAATATTTTGAATTGGCTGGCATCTTACCTTATAAGACGCACTCAATTTGTAACTATAGACAATTTTCTGTCTTCTCCCGTATGTGTGTCATCAGATATCCCTCAAGGTAGTAACCTTGGACCACTCATTTTTTCTTGTTTTCATCAAAGACCTGCCAGATGTTATTTTAAACTCTTTTTGTCTTTTGTTTGCGGGATACCAAAAGTTTTTTTTTAGATGCATTAGACAAAAGGTTGATTACCTTCGTTTGCAAGATGACCTTAACAGCCTTACGGAATGGTGTACGATAAATCCATTATTATTAAATGTTTCAAAATGTCAATGTTTTTCTTTCTGTCGATCTTACTCCCCAATTGCCCTCGAATACAAAATTGGTAGTACTGTTCTTGAAAGAGTCAATGAAAAGAAAGATTTCGGTGTGATTTTTGACCATAAACTTAATTTTATGAAGCCGAATATATTTTGTTGTTACTTTGAACTACAAGAGCATTTTATTTTCTTCACTAATACCAGTGATTTGATGAAAGTTTGCACTTTCAGTTTCCCTATTCCTTAATTTAAAGCTCCCATTGGTTTATAATGAGGAACTTTTCGACGTATTCTGGATTTACCGAATTTTTGCCCTTGGTGGTTTTGGGTTTTGGTAATACTACCAGCAAATCGAAATTGTCATCGTACTCGGTGATAATGGACCCTAGTACTACCAGTATATGGAGGGAAAAAGGAGCGGGATAATTTTATTTGTTGTTTAAAAATGACTTATTCTTCTTGCTACCATCTCCATTGACTTCAATAAAATCATGTGTGGGTTTACCTTACTCAAGTTTGAATATTTTTCAGAGTCCTCTTCAAACAGAAATTATTTATTTTTGTATTGTAAAACAAAATTATTAAATTTTAATTACATAAATCCGCTGCACCCCATACCTACTCTGAGATCGTTTTTGAATTTTAAAATGTGTATAAAGCTATCAAACAAATTCAAACACACAACCCTACCACACATCTACAACAGTCTACACCTACATAAAACCCCATTCAGTAAAATAAATCATTTTCAAAAATAGCATGACCTTTTCTAAAGGTTTTTGAGATAGAAAATGTCCTTGCAAATAGATAACAGTTACCACCGCCAACGCCGCAGAACAGTTTTTCGTAAAGAACTCGCTAGATTCGCGTTAAATACAAATAAATTTAACTTAGTGAAATTTATTTCACAACACAACAACTGGCTCGACATGTGTGAAATGTTGTTTCTTGCTCGACGACAAAAAAAAAAAAAAGAAACAAGAAAAACACAGAACAAAAATTCTGAAAGAAAGAAATCATGATACAAAACGGATCCTTTTGAAGATACATGGAGCGGGAAGTCCTCCTTTTTTTCTCATACTCACATTCAAACGAGAACTCACTAAAGTGTATTAGCTCCAGCAGTCTGGTGGTGGTACAAAAGAAAACAGCGGCGGAAAATACCATTTCGGGTCATGAATAGGAAAAGGAAACTCATGGAAAAAGCGGTCCTGCTATGGTTTTTTTTTAATTTTTTTTTTTTTTGTATATAGTATATTTTTCTTTCATTTTTTTTTCAGTTACCACACAACTGCCGTTTTATATGTATATATTTTGTTAGTACGAGCATTCGAAACAGCGGGCCTCAGGGGCAGAGATTAAAAGCCACGACCGCAAACATTTTTGGTCCAATGAAAGTCACCACATAAAAGCGAATTGTGGAACGTCAAAAGACTGAACTTAAACCGTTCTAATATCGTAGCATACGTTTGTTTCGGCCGCAGAAATGCCATGTTTTCTAGTTTCACTGCTATTTCAGGGTTTTTCATTTTTTTTCTTTGTGTGTGTTTTTGTATTCGTCCTTTTTTTTTGCAACCTTTTACAAGGACAAGAGAAAAAATAAACCAAACATAGCAGAGACCTATTGAAAATTTGAAAAAAAAAAATTAATGAATTTTCGACGCACCGGGTTACAACAAATGCAAAGAATCTCCTGTAGTATAAAATAGGGCCCAATCGATGTGGCCCTTCACTTAGTTTATAGAAGTTAAATTGAATTTATCTTAAAGCTTCAAGAATTCATTTCATAGATATTGTTGAGTTTAGTTTAAAATTCAGGAGATTTTGTCTTTTGATGCGGGGAAGAATGGCTGTCTAAATGAAATGCAATGTTCATTTGGAATGAGATTTGCGGTTTTGAAGCTTGAACCCTCTTCGAGGGTTTTTTGGTAGCAGTGTTAGCTTCTTTGCTCAAAGGCAATCCATCACTTCTCGAATGTAGTTCGTTATGGTATCGGTAACGGATATATTTCGTTGTTTTGTTTAAAGTGGATGGATTATTTTAAAAAATTAAATAAGTAATCCCAAACTTTACTGTACCATTGCCAGAATTATTTTTACAAATAAATGTATTTTTTTTGCGGCACCGCAGAGACGCCGACCGCATAGTGGTGTTTTTTTATGATTCTCTGCGCCAAAATTCATTTCTTTCGACATTTCTTGACGAACATTGATGAAAAATGGTAGACTTAGAGATTTCATTATGGAGAATGCAAACTGCCAACTTTGTTGTTTATAAAATGCCAGCAGGAATAAGTAATGAAAATGATAAACTGGCAACAAATCATTCTCTCAACCTGGCCATAAAGATGTATTGCATATTTTTTGTTGGCTTAAGATGGTATAATAGCACTTTTTCCCCACGAGATACAAACCTGTGCCCCAAGAACAAATTTAAGTATTAGGCGAGATCTTCTCAACAACAAATGTCACAACGTTAGATCACACGGCCGAAATCCCGAAGGAATAGTTAAAACATAATCAACAATGTGCGTTTTTAATTCAAGTTCTATGCTCAGCTCTTTTGTTTTAACTTGCCCCACTTTGGTTTGACAAAACCGTTGGAGATATTTCACAGTCATTTTAGGTTTCATAGGGCATAAATGTTTGTGAAAAACTTGGTTTGTGTATTTATTACTTTATCGAGTCGTGTGTTTATTCCAAAGGCAGTTATGGCAAACGATAAAAGTCTTCACATTCATTACTTCAAAAGCCAGTCTATTTGCAAATTGTTCTTTACTTTCTATTCTATTCGAGGCAGATACAGAATAAGAAAAGAGACATAGAAATATTGCGCTGCAATATTGAGTCGCGTACGGCCGACCCTTTTTTCCACAATATTTTTAGACGTATTTGGACGGACATTAAACTTTTTTAATGCTTTTACATAAAAAAAAATCGTTGAAATCGAGTGAATCATAAAGAAGAACATTAGAATATAAAAAAACGGTTCTTTGGCAGGTACTGTTAATAACGGTTGAAAAAGAAATTGTTTCCATTCAAAGATAGACCTTAAAATGATGAGTCGAAATCGTGGGAACCATTTTTGGGAAAAAATTTTTTTTTAAATTTATTTTTGGTCCAAAAAAATTAATTCAAAAAATGTCTTCGGATATTCAACAAAAAAACGATATATACGAAGTTTGAAGTAAGTCTACCCATAGGGTGTAGCTTTGGATTGACATTTACAATTAATTTAAATTAAGTTTTCAAACTAATACAAATAAAAAAGGGTCTCCGAAAAATTTTTTTTTTCGATTTTGACACTCGAATACTACTTTACTGAACTGTGCTTCAAAACTACTTTTATTTTTAAAATGTTTATACAGATCAAAGGAAACCTCGTAAAAATTGGAAGAACAAGAGAATGTACTTTTTCTCGAGACTCCCATAAATCAAGGAAGATCAAAAATTTTAATTAATAGCCAATTTAATTTATTAAGGATACACTGTCCTGTCCATTGGTTGAATAGAAACACATTTCAATATGAATCAGGAGAATAATGTACAGAATTTTCAAAACAATTCATGACATCCAATCCAATATAAATTGTGTAAGAATTTATTCATCCTTAAAATATATAATAATAAAATGTTATTCTTATAAAACCAATACTCCTTGAGGAGATACTCATACTACATATAAGATAGAATAAGAGATATTTCGATTGCCATAAATGCATTTGCGGCCATGTTTGGCATGCTTGAATGGGAATTGAAAGACCTCATCCAGAAATTGCTAGCAAAACATACTTCGAATAGTGTACGAATATATGGAGGAACATGTTGCTCCTGCTGTTGCGTCACAGACACAAACACAAATATATGTCGTCTCTCAGGGCTAAGAAGCCACTTAACTGTTTAATTGCAAAGCCACAATATCAATATTCGCCATAGTGTAGTCAACAATGAAGGACACCACCAATAATGCGAATCTATATACAACCGACACTGGAATGGAAGAAGATGTTATATTCACAAATATTCGTAATTCCATTGGATAGAGGAAGGACTATAAGAAAATCCTTTTGCAAACCGCACTCTATGTTCTCTCTTTGGACTTTGGAGAATCGACAAAAGTATAGAGTCTGGTGAAGTGTCCCTGGACTCTGGTCCTTCTGTTAAGCCAGAAAACTTGGTACTTAGTGCAACATTAACATCATGGATATAATTCCCTTTCTTCTCGTACACACACACCACCCTCTCAAACCCAACTAACTTACAGCTCTTCTGATTTCTGATCCAAAGGACAACAAGTTAAGGCGATGAACGACGACGCAAGGCTGGACTTTGTTTGTTTAGTTTTCACTACTTGCCCCTTTGCCCCATCAACTGTCTTTTGTTCTATATAAGGTTCTGGATCCTTATGGTTACTTGCTCTTGGTGCTGATGGTCTTAGCGCCTCTCCTTTGTGAAATACACACTGACACTCTGTGGGACTTTATAGTTGTAGTGTCCTGCTGCTGCTGCAGTAGTAGCAGTCGTATCGGTTGCTGCCGCTGTCATTTGTGTGGTCTACTTCTGGTGGTGGTATGCTTTGCATCTGCAATTGATCCTGTTATCGTTATCCCTTAAAAGTTTATTTATGCGACCTTATTACAATATTATTATTATTATTAGTAAACACACATACAAAGGCAAACAATGTGTCATATTGCTATCGGTTTATAGTGTAGCAACTATACAGCTGCTGTAGTCGAAGGACTTTGTTGAAAATATAATTTTTTTATTTACTTACTTTTTTGTTGTTGTTGTTGAAGTTGCCTTCGATGATGGTGACAATAGAGAACCGAGTATAGAAGATGTCTTGGAATCCTTTGTAATCGACTCTTCTATTATGGCTTTGGCTTATGCACAAAATGCCATGTAAACATTATGTTAGTGCTGTTTGCTTGGTCAGAAAGTTATCGACCGAAGGCTTTTGCAACTAATTTCCGGTTATCGAACATGATGGAGTCTGTGCGTATCTTTTTGGTATTTCCTTAAAACCAACCACTGCATTTGGTGGTGTGGGTAGGGTATCGAGTTGTGTGGTTGTGGTGATGAAAAATGTACATTGACGGATTTTTCCTTGGCTAAAAGTGTGATTGAATGGCAGAAGTTTTTTTTTTTTTTAGAATTTTTGAATTGCAAGGATCTGCATTTAAATTGGAAATTTCAGAGGAAATCTCACATGTCGTGTCGTGTGGAAGTTTGAAGTCATTTTTGTTCTGGGAACAAAGCAATTTGCTTGTTAGGTTCGACGTATATTCTGATAGAGTCGTTTTCCATCTCGCGGATCGGACGCAGATGTTGCAATTGAAAACAACGTTTTTTTTTTAGTAAGGTTTTCAGGGATTGCGGTGATTGGTTTTGAATCTTTCGTATTTGGTTAGGACACAAAATGTATACTTGTATGATTTGCAGCCTTTGGAGATGAAAAAACTCAAAAGTCATGTGGTAACCAAGTGAATAAAGCATTTCGTGGATTTCAAAAAACTTCAAGTAAATTGAAATGGCCACATAAAGCATTTTATTAAACCGACAAAAGACGTGAATGCCTGCATCTGTTTATAAAATTTCCAAATTTGTCTAGTCACTTGAAAGTTTTGAGAGGTTTTAGCGAAATTTATTCTGCAACTCATTCGATGAGTGCTTGACAAATCTTCCTTATGTCGGTCTTACACTACACAATATTAGTGCGAAAAATTTAGTATTGTGCAATAATATTGACCGTGTAGGGGCTGTATATTGCACAGTATTTTCGTTTTGCACAATATATTGAGTGATATCAAAAAAGTTTAATATTTTCTGAATTTTTACTCAATATTTTTCGTTTGCACAACGAGGCAGATACAGAATAAGCAAAGAGGCATAGAAATATGCGCAATAATATTGGGTCATACATGGACGACATTTTTTCTTTTTTGACAGTATTATTTTGTCTTGTAAGGCCCGCATTACAGAATCTCTTCTAAATTCTTAAAATATTTTATGGAAAAATTGAAATATTTCCTCGAAATACTGTTCGATCAAGCAAAGGTTTGATAACAACAAAAGCCTACTTCATCCTGAAACATTTTACATGCAACACAACTTGGGAACCAACTTACGCCTCACGATTCAAACTTACCATTATCAATTTATTCAACTATTTTAGTTTAATTTTAAGTAGGTAAGTAAGCAGTTCCTTTGATGTAACTGCCCATTTTGGATTTGAAATAAAGAAAACCATGTTCCCAAACGATCCTCCACACGAATCTCAAGGGTTCTCTTGAAAATAACAATTAGATTCACCTGCGATTTAACAGATCTTGTGAGATTTACCTGCTCCGAATGTGATGATGACCACCTTTTACTTTGATATACTAATTTCCGCTATCATTTAACATTTTCCGGGTTTGTTCGCCAGTTTTTTCTGCTAGTATTTGACAGTTTTTGCTGTATTTTGAAGAATCAGCTGTTGTTTTTTAGTCTCCATTGCGATTTGCCAGTTTTGGCTGTGATTTACTAATTTCGGATGCGATTTAAAAGTTTCATATATTCTTTACCATTTTTAATTATGGTTTTCCAGTTTTCGGCCGTAATTTAAGAGAAAAGGAGTTTTTTTTGTCCATTACACTGACCTTAACACTTAATTTTCTTTGGACTTTACTACATCTGTGGAAATTTTGAGTTTTGGCTGTGGTTATCGGGTGCGATATATTAGTTTCAGCTGTGATCCACTTTTGACTGTAGTTTAGAAGTTTAGCTGTAAATTTCCAGTTTCGGCTGTAAATTTCCAGTTTCAGCTATGATTTAACAGTTTCAGCTGTGGCTTTCGAGATTCAGCTGTGGTTTCTTGTGATTTTCCCTATAATTTTCTTATAGAAATGAAAATTATGAGCAACGTGCTCTAAAATCTAAATAAATTGACGGTTAGACTTGATAGACCTATAAACCAAGTCAACTACAAATAGCCTTACTTCCGCTTACCAAAAATTTAGATATTATACTCGATGGTGGAGATAGCTATTAACTTGAAATCATCTACTCGTCATAGGTTCGTAGTTAGGGATACTCTTTTGTTAGCAAAAATTTCGTCATGTGGTGTGTTGCACGAATTGTATGCCATTTTGTATTCAAAACCGATGTGCCATATTGGTTTTGTTCTATTTTCAACTTTGCATATTATTTTTAGCATCAACAACAGCGATTGCAAAGCGTTTCTAAGCGAGGATGTGCGCTCGTGTGTGCATCCGTTTAAAAATTTCATATAATTTCTTTTTTTTTTCGTAGCTAATATTTTTTGTTGTTCTTTTTTTCGTTACCGGTATTTTTATTCATGATGGTGGTGTACATCAAGGTATGGAAATTTGTATCCACCTTCAAAAAAAGGAAGGAAGTTCTGGCAAAACAACGAACAGGACTTCTGCCGTTCAAAAAATCGTTGAAATTATAATTTTAGTTCGACAGAGAGAGGACAACTTTGGTTGCTGCTGCTGCTGGTAGCGTATAGCATAACGGGCGACCTAGAACTTTATTTTTTTTTTTTTTGTTATGTGTTCGAAAGGATAACGTTTTGTGGTGTCCTATATGTGAAAAGTGAAACCACACCATTGTGTTGCCTCCTTGAATCAATTAAGGTAAATTGAAAACGGAAGCGTTTTTCCAACAAGCCACGGCCAGGTCATATATGCGGGTGCTTATCTTAAATGATTCCAACGGTTTCGCTATTCGGGCAGTAAATTGTGTTTCAAAATGGCCCTGATATGTCCTCTCTCTCGCTCTCTCATTTTCATTTTGGAACCAGCACAAGGATTCTTATTAAATTCCGAACACCTTTGCAGGATTTACTTTTTGGCTATGAACAGCAAACAGTAACTTTTATGCGAGAAAAGTATGGAAAAGAAGACTTAAAAAAATATATACGACTCAATATGTAGGTACAAGAGTATAAGAAGAAGAAGAAGAAACGAAAGAACATGAAATCACACATATATTTCACTTGTCCTGGCACTTTTCCTGAAAGAATATTATAGAAGAAAACGTTTTTGCGACACACCGGAATGGAATGATTCTGATGGTGTGCTCCAAAAGAATGGAATGAGTTTTGTTCATATTATTGAATTCTGCCGCAATCACTGCACAATCGTTGTCGTCCTTGTCGTCGTCGTTGTCGTATGGTTTTTGGTGTGCTCTGGAATGCATCCTGCTGGTTTGCTGGCACTGAGCTATGAATGCATGTTAATAGCCAACCGACTGGCTTCTGTCAAAGATTTATGACTTTTTGTTGGGTGGGAAAGGTTCATGCAGTGGCATTGCGCCTGACAGCAGCGACAAAAAATTAGTTTTCCAATCGAAACGGAGGCGTATGGTTTTGGTACTTTTATTTTCGACAGAATAAAGAATCACCAACAAAAAAAAACACACACACAAAAATATTGCTGTGAAAATGAAATATATACCACAGACATTGTGTCTGGATGTTTGTGTTTCAGAAATTTCTTTACAATTTGACTTTTAAATGAACTGAAATAATATCTATGGTTTATAGAAAACATTGCTGACTTACAGGAGATGTGGAACTTTCACGCTGTGAAACTTAATTATGTATATCTGACTGCCAAATTAAGTCGAAAGATTCGAAGGATGCAGACTCGTTGCATCTACTTCTTTACTTCGACCGACTTTCAAAAACTTTGTTACTTTAGAACTTAGGTGCCTAAGAATATGCAATAGTTTAAAACCTATTTCTTATTTTTTTCTTACCAAGCCAGAAGGTGCTGTCAAACTATCTACTCAGATATCAAAAAATACTAATAAAAATAAAAAGTCAATTTATTTCAACAAAAAAAAAAATATTTCTTTTCCTTAATTTGAGCCTATTAAGACCTTCACTATTCTTCTCTCTGCCTACACACAAAACACTAAGGACTTAAATAACGTTCCCTCTATTAACAGGTCCTTTCCCAAATTATAATGAAAAACAAATAATTGATGACCACTCTGTTGCCTCTATATTTACTGTTTATATTTCTACACCAACACATACATAAGTATATGTATTGAATACACACAACATATTCATGTAGATGCACACAATTTTCAAGGACCATTTAGAAGACCACTGTGTCCAGTGGTGGTGGTGGCAAGAATCCATTCATTGCCGAGACATTAAACCCATTTATTTTGTAATTAAACCTCAGATGTGTTCTTAATTTATGATCATACAAAAAGCAGTAACATTTAAACATACACACACATGATAGCACATATAACCATACGAGTAACTACTTATACCTACGCTACGCATATAGATCCTTGTAAAGAGTGATATAGGAGCTATGTTCCTGTTTTTCCTTTCAATATTTCTTGTATGTACACAAATACACACACACACTGACAAACACACACCAGCAGCAGTGTTAAGCAATTTTCTCATTCCCCGCTTAAACCCTAAATCAAGATTAAATGTTTTCACTTTTAAATGTAAATACCCACTTTGTCAATCCTTGGGAATTAGCATGCCTTTGCAAGGATATTCCAATAACAAAAGTAAAAAAAAAAAAGCCTGCCGCGCTATGTCACAGGATTGAATTACTAATCAATTTTCTTTTTAATGCGATTCAATAAGGGGGAAGAAAAAATAATAATAAAAGAATGGAAAAATACCCAGAAAAAAAGAAAAACACAAACGACAGACAGACAGACATATAGACAAAAAAAAAATAACATTAAAAAATCCCATTTAAAAAATTCCAATTTTCACCAATAGGACACCCATTACTTGTTATAATATTTAAGAAAAACAAAACTGACAGTACTGTGCAAATAATTTTGTACACTTAATTTTTTTTTTATTTTTTAATAAAAAAGAACCGACTTCAAAATGAAAACAAACTTAAATAAAGAAAAAAATTAATGAACTTATTTTATTTAAATTAATAAGCAATATTAATTATTTTACAATTTTGAAGTTGGTGCCACCTTTATAATCAATTTTGCTTTGGCAACGACTTCAAAATTTGAAAATAATTAATTAAGAGTTGCTTATAAACTTAAAGCAAGTTTTATATCAAAACATGTCTTTTAGAGGTTAAAAGTTCGGATATTTCAACGAACAATTGTTTAAGAATCGTAGTCTTGGATATCTAAACTCTCCAAGACGATGGTTTTGTTGTGGAAATTCTGTATCTTTTAACTTCTTCAAAACATGTTTTCACAATAACATGTTTTGAAAATAGTCAATAATATGGCTGTAAGTAAATTTATTTTTTCCTTTTCTTAGGTTCTTTTTAAATTTTTAAGTCAGTTTTTTTTATTAAAAACTTTTATTTTACAATTTTGAGTGATAGGCAGACCTAACAAGAATGGTCCTAAATAAGGAATCAGCGCGCATTTAAAAAAGGACAGAAAAAAAAATTTAATTTTTTAAAACTTAGGAGATACTCATCTGAATTTTACTAAATTTTTATGGGACCATTCTGACGGATTATTCTTTAAAAAAAAAATCCCATAAAACGGTTCATTAACAAAGAAGTATTGCCCGAACAGACATATAAAAAAAAAATATATATATGTACAATTGAATTGAGAAACTCTTTTTTTTTTTGTGAAGTCGGTTAAAAATAGTGAATAAAATGCTCAGTTGAAAAAACAAATGAGATAATCAAACCAAAGTAAAGAGCTTAAAAAACAAACATTTTTTCCAAAAAAAAATTTTTTACTCTTAAGATGATTAAAGCTTTTTTTTTAAAAATATGTTGACCTAATAATATTAAAGATTTGAACAGGATACAGGTACTTATTAAATTTTTGTTGACATAATCTAAAAAATCACTGTTTTTAAGATATTTACGGCAAGTTTTTCAATAGTCAGATGTACAGTCAGTTAATATTTATTCATTAGATAGTGCAAAAATCTATTTTTCAAAAGTCAGATATTACGTATTCTTTGGAACAATTATTTCAATAGTCTAATAATCTTATCTGCTCGTTTAAGAGTTTGTTATAAAAATATTACCAGAAATTCATTTTCAAACGTAAGCAAAAATTTTCAGACATACCTGTTCACAAAGTCGACAGCTTAATAACAAATAAAATTAAACAACAATCAAAAATTTATTTGAAAATGACTTTTGAGTTCAAAGATTTTCAATTTTCAATTTTAAATAAATAAGTGATTGAAAAATTCGATGTTTCTATCTGATTGGTTTAAGAATCTGATAAATTTATTCCTCGCACAGTTAACTGATTGATTATCTAATCATTAAGTTAAACAAAAAAAAAAAACAAACAAAAAATGAAATTTTTGAATGCAGCGTTCTAATGATAATTTGAATAAAAGTCTTTTATTATTTCATAGCAGATTTTATGACAGATTTGTAAGTGGAAAAATAGTAGAGTGACTTTACCAAATAACCTAGGAACCAGTGTACTGTTGTTTGAAGTGGACTTTTTAACGTTCGTTAATCAAAAATTCTTTAATGCTTACACATCTAACAATGCCTGTATCTGATTCTTACCGAGCTTACATTTATTTTCAAATTTAAATTAAATTAAATTTTTTTGTGAAAAAATTATTTTGGTTGGTAAAATTTCAAGATTTAAGTGACACCAAAATTTTCCAAGGATAGTTTGAATAAAAATCAAATGCACGACTAGATAGATCACACGTAGGTAATTGCTCCAATCGATACGGTTTCTTAGGTTGCTAAGAGTTTTAATATAAAAGTTATTAAATGCTGTTTACAAAAATGTAAAAAAAACTTATAATTCGTTTTTCAAATTACTAAAACCGTTTCTTAATGAATTTGACCTCAAGTTTGATTTCTTCTATGAAGAATTTTTTTTTTCAATTTTAAAATAAAATAAAGTCAATTTTAACAAAATTAAAGAAAAAAAATGTATTTAAGTTTTTTAAAAAAGTTATAAAGGGTTTTCCAATAAGAGGTCTTATTTTGAATAGTCCGCTATTTCGGTAGTTGTCACTTTTGAAGCTGTCATTTTTTGACATTTGACAAGTAGAAACTACGCTATTAATAAAAATGGAACGATACACGCTTCAACAACGCATTGAAATTATTAAAATTCACTATAAAAATGGTAAAAATTTGGCAGAGACGGTTCGTAAAACTAAAACATTGTTGGGTCGTCGTGAATCACCTTGTCGGACCGCAATACAGAAATTGGTGGAAAAATTCGAGCTGTTGGGACAAGTTAGTGATGTGAAGAATAAAACCCGTGCACGTCGCTCAAGAACAACTGAGAATATTGCTGTTGTAGCCCAAAGTATTGAAGAAAACCCAGGTTTGTCCAATCCTCGTCGTTCTTTGGAATTAGGCATTCCACAAACGTCATTACACCGTATTTTGCATAAAGACTTGGGTCTTAAGGCTTATGAAGTTCAGTTAACACAAGAACTCAAGTCGGCTGATCATCAACAACGTCGTGTCTTTGCTGATTGGGTCCTTGAAATGCATGAAAATGAACCGGAATTTTATCGAAAAATCATCTTGACTGATGAGGCCCATTTCCACCTCGGAGGCTACGTCAACAAGCAAAACTGTCGCATCTGGGGCTCGGAAAACCCAAGAGTTATTGTTGAAAAGCCTCTCCATCGAGAGATGATTAATGATTTTTTATGGCCTGAATTGGATGGTATTGATCTGGACAACGTTTACTTTCAACAAGACGGCGCTACGTGCCACACAAGCAATGAAACCATCGATCTTTTACGGGAAAAGTTTCCGGACCGTGTTATCTCTCGAAGAGGTGATCACAATTGGCCACCGAGATCTTGTGATTTAACACCTTGCGACTTCTTCCTTTGGGGCCACGTGAAATATAAGGTCTACGCCAACAGCCCAGCGTCGATTCAAGACCTCAAAGATGAAATTCGTGAGGCTATCGAGGACATAGGGCAGCCACTTTGCGATTTGGTTATGGAAAATTTCATGAAAAGGATATGGTTCTGTAAGCGTGGTCTTGGCGGCCATTTGATTGATGTTGTTTGTTCCATTATTAACGGCATACCTTCCTCTTTATAATGAAATAAACATCCGATCATTTATTTCCAAAAATGCCATTTTTCTTTGAATATCAAAATAACACCTCTTTATATACGTCATAGTGCACTCATTTACTTAATATTGTTTATACATACTCGTACTCGTCTGATATCACTCCGATATTTTTCTTTTTTTTTATTCCTAAGCTTGCGCAAGGTCAGGTTCAAAAATGGAATACAGATACAAAATACTAGCTTGATTTGAATAGTAATAATTTTGAATAATTTATGTGTGTAGAAGTTTTCATAACGAAATCCTTAGTTTTATGCCTGAAGGACCTAAGGTTTATAAAATTTTATAATATCAAATGTCAAAAAGTTTATTTTCAACAGCACTTTCGATAAAAAAAAACAGAAAACAAGAAAAAATAAAATACGAAATGGTACTGCAAACATTATATTGTTGTCATCGATGTTGGCCTTGCTTTGTTATTTCTGTTGAAGCAGCCCATCTCGTTAAAGCAGTTATACGTCCACCCGACTAACCTCGCAATCTCCTTATCATGATCTCAATATATACGATTTGATTCAACATTGTTGAGTCTTTGGAATATCTACTACATATCTTAACAGAAATTGACATAAATGAACGAAAAGAAGAGTTTTTCAACGCTCTTAAGCCGATCAAAGACAACCTTTCGTTCGAAATGATACCCATTACAAGGATGTACTCGATTTTGTATAGTCATTTCGCATATGTGTGTATATGTGTGTGCATATTCAATTCATCCCTATACTTTGGTCCTCTTCCTTTGAACATTATTTCATCAAATTGTCAACGGATAAAGTGCAAGGGATATGTTGTTTTTAAGGGATATAAAGTCTGCTTCCTTCTTCCGAAAATGCTAGTACACCATTCACTTTATAGATTCTAGAGTGTTACTCAAATTATATATAGAAAACTCTTGAACACGTTATTTGTACCCCTATCAGAAGCATCTAGTTGAACATAGGAGATTTTTACTCAAGCATTGATTACATTTCGATTAGATGCGAGGAGAGAATATGAGGTCCTCAATGATGTGTCGCCATCAGTCCTTGCCAAGCTCAAACTATAGTTCGTTCATCTCAAAATCAGCTAGGTACTTAAATTACCAGACAACTTCTGTCTTTTGAGGCAAATGATATCTCTGGCGAGAGTCCAGAGTGTCGAGGAGAGTTGTTGATGGAGACGCAAAATAAAAAAAGAATTCAATGTGTGCGGTCTTTTGTGCTCATTCGGTCAGTCACATATCAAGGGCTTAGCCGATAAATAAATTAAAACTTTGGTATTCCTTTTTTGTTCCTTTGGTCCTGATGGAAGTGTTTACTGGCAGACGATTAAATGAACATGAATATAGGTAAGATAATGAAAGTGAGCCACTTATCTGTGTCATTGATTAAGAGGCTTAGTTTATTCAATCAACACCTGAGCCATCAGACATCATTAAACTGATCATTTTCCAAATGTATAAAGATGCTGATTTGATGGTATAGTAAGCAAGGACGAAAACGATTGAATGTATGCAATTTATCGATGGCGATTAAATGAATATCATGAAAAAAGGGAAAAGGTTATTGGATTGGGTAAATTTGTTGCTTATGCATTGGATTATTTCATAGAAAGCGGTGATTTGGAATCTATTTATAATTGGTGTTTTTTTTTCTAAATCGTAAAACTGCTACATATGGTTGTGTTTCGTTGATTTCAAATTTAAAATTCTTTTAAACGCATAAATAAAGTTGAAAAAAGGGGTTTCGAAAACAATTTTTTTGCATTCTAAGTAAACAGACGAAATACTGTTTTAGAATTAGACATAAAATGAAAATTTCTCACCAAATTTGAGACCTTAATTAGAATTTTTAAAAAAGTTTTTGAATATTACGGTTTTCTCTAAGATGGTTATGGGACGTGAAACGTTTCAATACCGTGACTGACCTATTTTAACTGTCTACTACTAAAGAAAAACATTAAACGCATTTCTGTAAATGACAGCAATATCAGCCCTCAAGGAGTGGTTGTAGAATCCAAATTAATCAGTATCAGAATTGCTTTATAATGCAAAGTTTTTGCGATATCGAGTTTTGAACTTCTCAAAAATACTGTTTTAAAGATGTTTTGGGTGAAGATGAATTGCATTTTCAGAAAAAAATATATTGAAATATTATCGGAACAAAAGTTGTTGATCTTTTTACTACCCACAACACTTGAATTGAACATTTTTCGATACTTTTGATAGAAATCGTAAAAAACCACAATTTTCGACATTTACACCACTTTCTCGTCCACCCACCCCAATTCTCCCAATCTGTTTGTGGGAAATTAATGTTTCCACTTCATATATTATTTATTCTACATTTTTCTTCAACACCTTCTGGTAATATTGTTTTCAACTTTTGCCCTCTGAAAACTGGAATTGTACTGGTGTATATAGCGAGTCACTCGAGTTTAAGAGTTAAAACAGCAGACACCATGATTGGTATTCGGGTGTGTAGAAAACGGGTAGGCTAGGCACTGATCGTATTCAACTTGGTGACAACCAGTGAACCGTATTTCTTTGTCTGCACATCAATTGAGCCTATTTTACCTCCTCGGGGTAACCACTGCACCAAATATTAGTACCGTTCAACCGGATTTAACTTGCCAAACTTATAAGTTCTAGTGTTAAACAAAAGAAACTAAGAATACTATGCTATATACCCTTTTAGGAAATAAAAACTCCTAGCTTTCCAGGAAAGGTAACGGAAGTAAGCATTCTCCGAAACTGAAGTTCGCCCATCAAACAAAACGCCAGCACTAATTGGGGAAAACTTTCATTTCAAAAGGTATAGTGGCCTTAATAGTAAGCGTGCTAAATGCCAGATCCATATGGTACCACAGCGAGGTACCACTTTATTCATTGTTTACCATTTGTGTTATATAAATTTATGATTTTAGGTTTTTAATTATGTAGATTTACAGACACACTAAAGAAAGACTGTCAAAATTGGCATTTTTGTCGATGTTTTTATCATTTTTTTACTTGCTCCTATGTCCTACTTCATTGCTTCTTTATTGTTGTGAAATGTGCAACATCTTCGATCTGGTAGAATAATATATGTATGTATATCAATTTCTTAGGAAGAATTCCTGGTTTCTTAGAAGCATGAATTGCATTCAAAAAATTCTTCTTCCCTAAAACTAATAGATAAATTTAATTGTCCTCATGAATTATTATAAGAATCAATGGATTGTGAAAAAAGAATATCAAGCACCTCATGTGTCAGCTAAAACATTCACGTCAACAGCTTAAAGCCATCACTTAACTCTAATTAGCTGTCCAAGAGTGTTTGCTGTCCATCAACCCCAAATAAATTACCAACTATTTAACCTTTAAATCCAAACAGTTTATGACCAGACCATATTTTGAGACCACACTAACTCTATCTCTATCTATGCACAGAATTCCGCCAAAAATGTAGACACACATATCGATATATTCCGCGAAAAGCCATCAACCTACCAGCAGCTGTCAAAAGGAACACCTAACGCATCGCGTGTGTGCGGTGCTATTCAATTTCATCATCCTTGCATCAAAATACTTTACCCTCTTCCATCGTCACCGTCATCCATTGTGCCCCATTACAATCATAAATGATGTTCTAAAAGTGCATAGACTAAAAACTGCGCGGAAAACTGTTATTTATTGTTTTAGAGGTTATAGGTATGAGTCACCAGTCACCACCAGTAACTACCACCTCTACTACCTTCTCTAGCTAGGTGTTCATCCGAAAACAAAAGGACCAACTATACACTCCATCATAAACGCTTTGGGCGATGCAACTTTGCATAGAGGACATCATCACAGAAAAAGAGAACAAAAAAAAAAAATAACAAAACTCGTCCTCAACCATGCGCTCGCCAGCCAATATTATCACAGAAAATGTCATTCAAGGCAAATTTATATGACTGATATCCAATTACGGTCCCGTCAGGGCAAATTGCATTTTATTTCCATTTGAAGCATCATCCTGAGAGTCTCCTCCACTCATTTCACTCCCACATTGCCAGCAAAAATGTTTTTCGCCTTATGCATTGGAGCACACGCAACAATCATTGCATTAAAAGTGTTATTTTTTGCAGGTTAACTGGGGACGGCTGGCGGGAGGATTCGTGTTCTAGACAGAGAGACAGCCCACCACTACTGCTGTCAATGAGCGGACTTAAACAGTCAACACGACTTGCAATTAGCTAAAATGCACTTCCGCGAGAACCCTAATGAACGACCATTGCGCCTCGTAGACTTGATGAATGGAAAAAGAATTAAAAAAAAATAAAGCAAAAAAAAAAAACAAACTAGGACTCGGAAATAGGGTTAGCTTTTATGCCAACCCTACGGCTGGCCCCACCAGACCGAGCTCGAACGTGTGCAACAATGAATTTAAAACTTCTGGAATAATTCCGATTGAAAATTCATCGAACGGAACAAGGATGAGGGTTGGGGTAGAGGTGGGGTTAAATATGCCTACTATATGGTTGGATATTCAGGACATCGTCGCGTCGCGTCGCGTCGTGAATGCGATACAAGTAATTGGTTTGGCCATTCCGTGGACACATTTAGGTCCGGAAAAAGGGGGTTCAGGTGCATATTGTGGGGTCGTTGATGCAAAACACATACAGATACACTAGGCCTGCAATGCAAAACGGATGATTTGGTAATTGGGAAGCAAAAGCAAGTACACTGGCCTGGCATCAGGAGCAGGCACTGGCAAAATATGGCTCTCTGCATCGGTGCTGCTGTGTTGCTGGCTGCCGCTAGGTCAAATTTAAAATTGGATTTAATATGTTATCAAAAGCGATAATTGACCGCTACGTAAATTGTATTAATTTTCTCTCTTTCATCTGTCAATGTATTGGTGGATGTACATATATTTTTTGTTGTCTTCATTGGTCTTTGTGTGCTTTTTTATTTTGTAGGTATACTCTCTCGAATGTTGCAAATATTGAAAACTTCAAACCTTGCCGCAGAACTTGAACGCACGCTTTGGTATAAATGTATGGTTGACCCGCATTAACCGTTGCAGGACTTTTTATCGTTTGTGGTTTTGTGTGTATGCGAACTGATTACTAATTATAATGTCGATTGTCTTTTGAATAAAGTGAATGTCAATCGCAAGATAGAATCAGTGCAATTATGGAGATAGCTATGTTCAGCTATTGCTAGGTCGAATTTATTGTTATTCAGATGATAGTGTACTTTGTAGGCACAGGACTAGGTATATGCGATATTCGATAGCCCTCAGGTGGAAATTGTTGGTTTTAAATTCAATTGAGTTTAATGATGTTCAAATGAAAGACAATGATAGCGAGGAGAAATGAGTAATTTTTGTGTTCTAAATAAATTGAAGCAGTTAAAATTCTTAAAGTAATAATTTAAACATTGGAATTGAAGGACATTTATAACAAAGTCATAAATCTCAAAACCAATCAGTTTCACGTAATTATTAGTTTTCGACGTAACAATAACGGGTTTCTATTTCAATTCTTTGTCGTATCTGCACAAAGATCAATCTTAAAAGCATCTCTTTGGTTTTTTTTCTTGGACGTAGATTCAACACAACATCATCTTTTTAGTATAGGATTCGTTTTAAAAAGCATTTTTTTGTGATTTTCAATGTTACGGTAAATTGTTATCCTACTTAAAACAATGGGAAATTAAAGAAGTTTATCACTAAAATCAAAACATTTCGATTTCAATGCAATAACAATAAAAACTTCATCCGTTAGAATTTGACCTCGCTTTCTAAAAGCCGTTGGTCATTTATAAAAAAAAAATGTTTGACTTCGACAAATGATAATATAATGTAATTGCTAAAAATACAATCTATTGCATATAACACAAATTATCAAAGTGGGGCACTGCGGCGTATACGTTACTTTTTTTTATTGAAAAACTGAAATGTTTAATGAAACATTTCTGTCGCTGAACATTAAATCAAACCACTTTAAGACTTAACATACGTATTGTCTACAGGACAAGGTTATGAGTTTATTTAAAATCGAAGTCTCAATCGAAATCAACATTGGGATGATCAATATTCTCTAAAACGTACAATTAAATTAAAAGCCTGGTTCGGTTTTGCGATAATTTTTTGTTTTTGCTTGCAAAATGCAGGACCGCATCATAATTTTTTTCGATAGCTAAAAACGCATTTACAAAAAAAAAACAATTTTTAAAAGTAATAGAAACTAATTGGAAAAACTTTTATACTGTTAGCGGAAATGTCTTGAGGAGCTTGCGTTCGTAACAAATATTAAAAGAAATAGCATCAATTATTATTTATCAAAAGGCGAAAATAACGTTTTCCAACAACAATAATAGTCCCATTTACAAGGAATTCATGAAGCGAAGACATTACCTACTTATTATCTGTTTTTTGTTTTTTTTAATTTCTTCGTCGACCAGGTCCTTATTTCGATAAGGATGGCTTATCAATTAGAAAGTTAAATATACAAACAGTAGCTAGCAGAAAAAACTGCAAACGATATGGTATGTTCTTGTCTTAGGTCAGAACTAAAGCTATTTTAAGTGGTAATATGGCTTAAAATGTTGGTGTACATTTTAGAAATTAGTCGTATTTCTTTAAACTTAGTTGATTTTTACCAAAACTTACTCCGAAAAAATAATAATAAAAAACATTAATGGGTTTCTGGTATCTCAGTATTCAAGTTTCTCTGTAATCGAATTTCTGGTTCCTGGAACGATTTTCAATTTTTTTGGTATCTGCTTTACGGATCTCGGTTTTTCATCGGCAACTAAACAGATTTTAATAACAACAACTGCTTTCGCCGGCAATCAATGCTTTTAAAAGGCAATTTTGAAGCTTCGCGCTAATAAATCGAAAATTTTCCGAGCGAAATTTTATTGCAGCAAAACTGATTCCACGCTTAGTTCATTTTAGACCCAAAACAAAGGAACAATTCAGCTGCGACAATAGCTTGAAAGAAATCGTTTTTAATAAAAAAAAAAATGATCTTCTTCTTCGTTACATTGACAGTGAAAGCGTTCTTTTCGCTGCTTTAAAAACCCGTTGGATTAAGAGATCCTTAAATCGCGTATAGTAATTTTTTTAAAGAAACTAATATGCTTTAAAATTTAAAAAAAAATTAAAATTTCTCAAGCAAACGGGCCTGGCGCCTTGTACCAGCAGAACACTTTTGGGCCATCAATTTCCTCTTGCAACAACCAGGAAACTAACCTTTTTATGCGACAAAATTTGATTATTTTTCGCATGCAAATCACAAAACGCCCACTCGCACTTCTTTCTCTGTTCGTTGCGAGGATGGTCCATTTTATGAATTCGCAAGGCAGGAGAATGAGATTGTTGCTCACTTCTTCTATAGCCAGTTACACACTCCTGTAGGTATGTCCTGTATATAGTGGCAGTTCACACTTTGCGTCCTGTTTTATATGTACCACACACAACACACCATCATCGGCGAAATATAATTTATAATGCTATCGTAATAAATGGTCATTGTATAACCATATATCAAGGATGTGTGCTCATCCGTTTTGCACTATTTTTGCCATCACCCATCCAACTTTCGACTATTCCCGTTCTTGGTATTTTTGCCACAATAGCAACAATGCATGCTACAGTTATATTCACCCATTGAGAGGCTAGGTCTTTTGGGAATTTTCGGGACTTGCCACTCTAACTTTAGTTGTTATAAAGTTATCCTTGTTGCCAATGAGAGTTAAACTCGATTTTGAGCATTGTTGAGCATATGCAGATACTACCAGTGTGTTCCACCACACCGTAACTATATACACTGGTCCTCTGCCTGATGGGTTCGACGATGGTCTCCGTGTAGAGATGAGATATAAATATTTTTATCTATACATTGGACTGGGGGGGATAACTTTTGTGTGAAGCCATTTTAATGGCTTTAACCTAAAAGTTTGGCTATAGATGGCTGAGGGTGGGTGCGGATGTGGTTTTGATGGTCTTTTTGTGAGAACTGACTGGATGCATATATTGATGACTACTCAACGCTCTTCAGCCAGACCAGTGCAGTGAATAGTTGTTGATCATAGTTGTTATGATGATTCCTATACATTATCCTTGCTAGACAATATTACCCAAATCCACCTCTCTATATATCCTTTTTAGAAGTCCTACTCATTTCACAAACACCTTTTTTTTTATTGTGTTGTTGTTCGAGTGTATAGTGCATTGAGATGAATAGTTTTTCATTTATTTTCCATTTCCGTTGGTGGCGGGATACTTTCCGGTAGCCTTGATTCCTTTACGTGGCACTGCACAGCATCGCCATTAGATGTGAATCAGAATGAATGTTGATGCTGGAAAATATATTTTGTTGTTGTTGCTGTTATTTTTATTGAAAGCAATACTGTACTTGATATTTGTGCACTAACACATGCACTCGGATATAAATTTTTGTTTTTCGTGGTACTCGCCACAGCTTTTCTTTGTATGAACGATCACAACTACACAAAAATGGAAAATGGAAAAAAAAAGAAGAAAAAAATTAGAAAATTTTGATTTCACTTAGCGTAGGTAGGTACACTGGTTTGGCTACTGAGTGAAGTTTACTTTGCTCCGCAATCCATGCATTTCTTTGAAAAGGCCATTTTTATTGTTAAAATGCAGTAAGACGATCAAATTTCTTGTAGATTTTTAAAGCTAGCAGAAGCCGTCTGGTCCCAATTCGCAGCAAGAATTTCTTTAATTATATTGCGCTCAGAGTTTGCGCACCAAGAAGGTTAATGTTCGCATCGTGTGTTCAGCGATGCGTGAGTGAATTTACACCACAAAATTAAGGTTTCCATGGAAAAACGACGAAAAAACGCAAACATTTCCAGTGTCTTTGCTTAGTAAAGACATGGGACATTGGTTGTTTATGTCGGTGGCAACAGCTTCATCGTCTATGACCACCTAATTGTTTGCTAAAGGAGTGGCTCTCGATAGGCCCCTTTTAAGGTGGCTACATCTCCTTTTATTGTTGGTGATGTTTCTTAGAAAGCAGTTGCTATCAAAGAACAAATTAAACAGATGAAAATACAAAGATTTAACTCCATTGAACTTACAAAATAAAGTATCCGTATACAATTTGCGCTGTGACTGACACTTTTTGTTGTTGTGTCTCAGTCATGTTTCTCCTCTAAATATGAACAAATATAATTTAATTAAAATATTGTATAGACAAGCATGCCAGTCCACTTTCATGAAAACGAACATTCATTTAGCTTCAATTCAACTCTTTAGCCTTTAAAAAATGGCGCCCAAAGTGGTGTCCGAATCTATGACCCTCAGAGTCTCATGCTCTACCTACTGAGATAGCCGGGACACATTCATGAAAATGAACATTTATTTGGTTCAAATTTAATCATCAAGCTTATTACAAATGTTGAGTCAAGGTGAAAATCTAATAGATCTTGATGAACCCGAACTGGAAAGACTTTAATTTGACGACACCAACACATGAAGTGATCTCCTTTCAATCCTCAGGAAATAGTGGTAGACAATCGCAAAATCCACTTGTACCTACTTCTTTAACTAACAAAAATCATGAAGTATTAAATCAACAACTGCTATTGCTATACTTCCTCAAAATGTGGAAAGTGTAAAAGATCGTAGCAATTCAAATAAAAGACAACCTCGTTTCCAGTAAACAGCAAACCTACATTTCTACTTGACAGAATCACACAAATTGTGGAAAAAGTCATTCTCAAGAGACTTGCATGCAAGTTCGCTTCGAGAAGATCTCTGCATCCGATGCTGAATTTTCACTACGACAGCATTCGCTTAAGATGAAAAATATAACCGCTTTTTAAATCACGTTCGAAGAAGTGCCTTTTGACGTTCAGAAAACCACACGCGCTTATAAACGCAACTTTACAAGCATATCATATAAACACGCTTTTAAACATATGACTAAAAATGGGTCTTAACACGTGTCAAAGACCTAGCCCAAACACTCGCCTAAATAAGACGCACATTAGACCACGTTTTAGTACGCTTTTGAAATCGCACCTAAGACCGCGGGAGTAAAACCACCATTCAGCGTGGCTGTAAACACACTTTAAGACGCAGGCACTTTTTTCGAAGAATCTGATCAAATATTAGCTAGACAATTAAACGAAAGCCTCAGAAAGTAGGCTAAAAAAATGTGTTCCGTAGACTTTCGCAGGTGCTTAGTGATCTCTTTTCAATTCCAGTCTATAGGAAATCATTCTCATCAAAATACTCTGAAAAGTGAGTAAACCGCTTGAACTTATCTTTTTGCAAACGGCCCTATATCACCTTGGTGGAAGAATTATCATGTTACTGTTGTGTAATTAAAAACTTACAGTATTTGGTTACGGTATATATTTGTATTGGTATCCAGCAGCCCAAACTGCTCACATACATTTTTGTTTGGTTAACTGTTGCCTAAAGGCTATAACGAAGTTAACATGAATTTCCAAAGTTTTCGCAATTTCCAGCACTTAAAACTTAATTCAACTCGTAATTCCATTTTATTGTGTGTTGGTATGCATAACTGCAAGTGTGTGTGTGTGTGTGTGTTGATATCAGCCAAAAGCCCCAAAATCAATTTGAATATATCGAACAACCGTCACCCAAAAAATGATAGCAAATAAAAAATATGTTGACAATTTCGGAACTTTTCTCCACCCACAAATGAATCGACCGAAGCGACAGCAGAATACGACGACTGTGGCTACCGACGACGACGACGACGTGTCCACGTGTGTCCTCATTCGTTTTGCATACTAGCGCACTTTCATCACATGCTCCACAAAACGAGCATCCAAAAACACTAACTGGCAATAAAAATTAAGTGAACCGTAGAGAAGACCGTTTCCACAGCAAAGTCCTGAACCACTACACTATACATACTCTACCTAACTACCGGTTCCGAGAATAACACGCAAAAAAAAATACGAAGGAAAAAAAACGCGGACATTACAACCGTAGTTTGCAAAACAAATTTATGTATATAGATGTGTGCTGGTTCACTACTTGATGGCGGGGAAAAGGATTTGTGTAGTCGCCAGGATGTCCAGCACAGAGTGGTCCGTAGTATACAATTCAGCAGGAAAACATTGCGTTTTTCGACAAAACAAAACCCAACAAAAAAATGAAAAAAAAAAAAAACAAACGATGAGTAAATTCAAAACTGACCGACACAATATAAAAATACAGCTAAAAACTACAAACATTGCTCTAAATACAAATGCGGAGCTGAACTGGGAGATGTGTTCTCCGTCACACAAAACAAAACAACAAAAAAAGAAGAAAAATTGAAACATTGGACACAAACACAACATAAAAAACCAGGCAGCACAGTTCATTTCGACAAGAACCATGGTTGTTGGAAAGGACATCAGAATAGGTACCCAGGGATGAGATGAATGGCTGGGAGTTGGAACTGAAACTGGGACACTGATGGGAGTCGGCAGAGCAGTCGTATATGATGACGGCATTGCTCCCAAACGACCAAATAAACTTAATTAGCGTTAGCCCCCGATTTTCGGGAGACATGGTCGACTGAATTGCAGACCAGATCACAAGCAAAGTGGCAAACGAATGGCCGGCCCGGCCACCGCCACAAAAGATCGAAACAAAAAAAAAATTCTGTTTTCTGTTATGTTAAAGGAAAACCGACGGAATGAAGTGCAGGAACGAAGGCGTGGGCGAGCACACGATGCGTTTGATAAATTGAATTAATTACAACGAGTGTTTGAATGATTGGCGGATTACGTCCTTTTTGATTGCAACCCCAATATAGGGTTCGCAATTGGCGTTTTGGGTCATTAGCCAACTTTTCTGATTGTAGAATATTTTCTTTGGGCAAATGTCCTCGTTTTATTGTTTTTTTTTTGTTTTTTTTTTGCGAAACGTCTATGATTTTTTTTTTTTTTTTTTAAGACACTACAAAAAGTTGCTCTGGTTTAATTTGCATTGATCCATCATGGAGAGCTTTGCAGTAGATTCATAGGATAGATATAATATAAAGCAATTAAATACATAGACAGGATGATTTATTCAAAAGCGGGTTTAATCGAAATGCGAATCCCTACTTAAAAAAAATAAAAGACTTTACAAATTTAATCAATAACCTTGCTTATAGGATTTTTTTCATTTAAATGAAGTTTAGTCAAAATAAAATAGAATATATCGCTCTGGTAAAAATCGCATCGAACTGAAAAGTGGTAGAGACCTTTGATTCAACAATTTAAATCTGTGCCAAATAGGCAGAACAGCTTAAGTCCATTTTTTTTTTTGTTTTTAATAAAATTAAGTTTTAATATTAAAACTTTCGCACAGAAGTTGTGAAAACATTTAAGATTTGTTTTAAGAACATTGTATTAAATGGTTGTTCTTCTTTCTATTGGCATTAAACAAAATTCAAATAAAAATACGTTTTTGGTAGACATTTGTGGACTTTGATTTTTTGCCTGAATAAATTGTGAAAAATGGGCTTATGTACATAATATGTTGTTATTAAATGTGTTGATTATAGCTAAACTATAATGATTTGGTTCGTAAATCATAAATTTTTATATATACTTAAAACTTTGGTGAATGTTTAAAGGTTATTTTTTTAAATGCTGAATGAAATTAAACATAACCCGATGCGACCAGATCCAAAAAAGTATTTTATTTTTTTGAATGATAAATGTAGGTGTAGCAGCAAATAAAATATTAAATATTTCAACATATTTATTTTTTGTATGTTAATGGCACGCTCATAAAATTAAGGCTGAAAGTATTAATTCATCATTCATAAGAATCCAAAATCTAAGAAAACCAATTTTGGGTAAAAGGTAGGGAGTGTGCAACAACTTGCTGCAAACGTTAAAAATTTACTAAGGCGAATAAAAGTTAGGTATACCTTTTGTTTAACTGAATCTGTTGTTTGCAGTGATGTAGTTAGATAATTTTGATAAATGGCTGTACTCTATTGCAATTTTCTTCAAACTTCGTAGTTAATCGAATTTTAATTTTCACTTGGGCCTGTCAGGCCCACGTGTATTACACACTGCAGGGTTAAATAAGTTCAGTTAGCAAATTTATTCAGCTTAATTTTTGTTTCTGTTCGTTTTCTCTATGATTTTTTTGTCGGTCCTATATTTTCCTTCAAACGAAAAACAACACTTTTGTCTTTATACCCTGATAGCTCAATTACCATTTACAAAAAAATTAAAGCTCAGAGTTGAAAACTTCAGTTAATTTTCTACAAAAAAAATTGTGGCAAACTTTGATGAACAAAATTTACGTTTATATTTTATTTTATTTATTTTAATTAGTAAAAGATACAAAAATAGGTATTTTTACGGTTTTTAGAAAAATTACCCCTTTTAAATAACTGTTGATGATAACACTAATGTGAGGCTAAATTATTGAAGCTTATTATACCTTTCAATGGACCAAACTTTGGTCTAAGTGTATCGGCACTCCTGCAGGTAGCCACGTCAACCTAACCTAACCTAACCTATACCCTTCATACTACTGCCAATTTAAAAGTTCATCCACTAAACGGTGTGTCTGTTATGAATGATCAAACTTTTTAGACGAATAAAACTAACATTTAACATTTTAACATAGAATTTTGAAGAAATAAATTTTTATTGATTTTTTTTTTTCAAATTTCTGAGTTTAAAAAAAATTTTCCGCTTTAAGTCAACTTTTGAGAAAATTTTCCCTCCCATCTAAAGGGATGTAAATAGATCCCTATTTTTACTTGTTGTTTTTCTTAAATAAATCCTCGACAATTTTTGCCATAACTTACTTAGGGGCCAGTTAAGTTAAAGCTATCATTGAAATTGATCATAGGAAATTTTCATTTCAAAATTAAAGACATTTTAGCAAATAATTGTTGGATGCCTTTGATATCAAAATGAAGCTTATAACCTATTGAATAAGTTTTCAAAAAAAAAAAACTTAATTATGTTTGAAAATTTTTTTTAAATCCAATTTCGTTATTTCACTGATCATTGAAACATTTCAATGATCAGTGAAATAATAAAAGTAAGGATCAGAATTAATTTGCTTTAGTCACTCCACTAGGGAGGTAAAAGTACCTACGCCAAAACTAATTAATTTTGCAAAGCAAATGTAATGTTGTACAATTATAACATAAACTGCAGGAAATATTTCTTGTTTTAATTATTTTTTTATCGTTAGATAAGTATGTGGGTATTAGGAAATCGGAAAGAGCATTGTTATCTCTTATGAGTTAGATTGGTAGAGTTGTATTTCATATACATTACATCGCAGGTCAGAAGAAGGAAAGTGCAACTTTTCTAATTTCGAAAATCTTACAAAGCTGCATCCAAAACCTGCTCTAGATAACGTAGTATCCCATATGGACAGTAAGAAAATAATTCTTTTGATGTCCTAGATCCCCCACATCTCCAGAAAGTAAACAATTGAATTCGTTTTCTTTATTCCTTTTTCATTCCTACAATCATCTTAAAAACTAAAGGAAATGAAATGCACTGTTTCAAAATTATGCTTATGCTTATATTTAATTAAATTTAAATACAAAAACAAAACTTTATATCAATCGTATTTCTTGCACTTCCAAATATCCACTTCTGTTTTCCGGCATTCTCGAAAGTCGTAGTCTGTCGATCCAAGACAAAATCGACTCGCCTTTGGTTTGTAAATGTCCAATCCTCTACCGATTTTAATGATATACCCGTTGCTTAATCTGCAATGCATGAATTTATGTTTTTTTTGTGATGATTCTACTTTTTAATTCACTTACAATATTTTTCTGTCGTGCAAATTACTCTGAAACTCTACAGCCAATTGAATGTTTCTACGCGCAAGGTCAGCTTTGATGCTGTCAAAGGAATCTTTTTGATTGCTACCTGCACGTTCGTCTTTTTTCGTTACGATTCTTATGTACCTGAGACTGTAACAGTTCTTGACAACAAGTTCTAGGAACATAACAAGATTTTGCATCTGAAAGATGAATCATTTCCAGATTTACTCATACAAACTCATGAGAATCTTTAATGTGTTTACCTGATGGTTTTCCATTAGGTACGCTTCATCTAACTCAACTTCTTTTACTTCGCTATCCAAATACTTCCCAAATAGTTGCCTATAACTGTGACCAGTTGAGCCTTCCATAATGGGAATATTATCCACGACATCTCCCTTTGTCGTATGAGCATCGATTTTCTTTCGAATCAAATCGAGACGCGTTTTGTATTCTTCAATTTTTCCAATATAATACTTTCGTTTCTCGGGTAGTTTTTCAGCTAATGGTTTTGTTTAAATATATAAGTTAACAATTGTTTTTTTTTTTTTTTTGATGGAAGTTTTGTGAGCTAACCTTCAGCTGTAGCAAGAAGCACAAGAATTCCGTCTTTGTAAAGATGCTGAGCTTGCAGTATTCTTCCCGCTCTGTCACATTCACATGCCTCTAATAATATCTCTTTAAGACTCATTTTGATGACAATTTAAGCGAATTAATGATTATTTAAAAAAAATTATTAACAAAAACTAAAATAAAACTACAAAAGTAAAAAAATATTTAGGAACTAGAAGTAAGAAAATAAACAAAAATTCGACACGAAACTTCACAAAAAATTCTGACAGCAGCTGCTATTGAAAACAAAACTGACAGAGTTCATTTTGAGTATAGTTAGCAGGGCTGGCATTGAGGCAAATGAATTTTGGTTTTTCATTTCCAAACGGTAATCGAATAGTTTTTCAGCGGTGTTTAATATGAAACAAACTCTTTTAAGCAAATGTAGTAACAAGGTTTACGTAAAAACAGGACGATATGCAAATAATTAAACACCAACGCGAAAAAGAATTTTTTTAAAAAACCTTTAGAGGCTTGTCCAAACCGAAGTGCGACAGTGCGATAAGAACTTTTATATGAAGAACGCTTTGAGCTTTGTGACATATGATGTGGGTACTCTCAAATGACGCTATGTAAATAAATTTTGACGTTGTCGCACTTTAGTATGGGCAAGCCTTAAGGCTTGCTTAAACCAAAGTGTCACACTGTCGCGCGACAAGGGATTTTATATGAAAAAAACTTTGTCGCGATTGGAGTGAGTGCTCTCATATGAGCCTTTGTGAATACATTTGTCGTTTTGGTGTCGGATTGTCACGCGACAGAACGACATTTTGGTTTGGGAAAGCCTTTAAAGGAAAGTGACAGAGCGTTGTTCAGCATTCATAATGCACTGTCAGGTCGCGATTTGGTCTAGACTTATATTAAGGATCCCCCAAGCCAACGCGACATGAAAATGGTAGATATACAGCAACGTGACACATATACCACACCTAATAAGAAAAATACTTTGTAGCTGAACACGACACTTTTTTTGCCACTAGCGTATTGGTTTCCGCTAGCCCTTGTAGGTACTCACAAACCAATGTGACACGACAGCGACAAAATACACTGCCAAAGCCATTTTATTTTAAATATCGCTGCAATTCTTTGCCGCGTCCGTGTGGGTAAACTTATATCTCACCTTGCATCTAGAATTTGGCAGCTGAAAGAGACACTGCTAGAAGTCCTTTAATTCCACGGCTGCATAAGGCCTCGTTCAAACGGAGATAATATTCTTGTATATCGTACATAACACTTTACCTATGCATGTATTGCAATCCGTTTTACACTTAGTACACGTTTTACGCGTAGCCTAAGGCAGGTATTCATCGAGCAGTCGTAAGGTAAGAGCGCTAATAAACCTATTCATTTAGTAATATTACTGACTTATGAGTGGTCGTAGTCTAACATTCCTCCGAAGACTTCGATAAGTCCGATATGAGCGTTCATTTATCATCAATACGACAAAAAAAGTGAAGCGTTTAGGGGTGAGGGTTTCTTAAAACAACGCGACAGAGACACTAATAATTGGTAGCGAAAGGGTTTTTGTACGAAAAACTTCACACATTTTCCCACACTGCATCGGTGTGACACAAAAATTGGTGACATCATTACGCCATACAAAGACCATCTTCAAAATTTAGCTTTATTTTAATTATTTTCAATGCATTTCAGAAATAATTCCCCTAACAAGAATGAAAATAAGGCAACATTTACAAAACAGTAAAGAATAGGAAGTGTCCATCATTCCATGGCCTGGCCATTAGAATATAAATAATTTTTAAATCCGTTCTTATAAAGTTATATTTTTCACACAAGTTGGTTCATCAACTATTATTTAAGAAATGTAGTTATATTTTGTACCTACTTAACATAATTTTTCAAAACACAAACTTCGGAACTTTAAATACTTTGGTGCCAAAAAGTTGTCAAAAGAATATAAGTTTTTGAAACTATTTTCGTCACTCATTTTAATAAAACATATTCATTAAACTAATTATAAAATTAATTATAGGGGTTACTTTTGTAACGCTATCTCATTGACTATACAAATAAATGCATTTTATTAAACAGACAAATAATAGGTTGATTAAAGTCGTCACTATACTGTCACTACTACTATAGACTAATCCAATTCATAAAGCTTTTCTCTTTGGCCATTGTCTCAGTGAATTCCGTCTACAATCGGTTGCGATTTTGTCGGTAAAAAAAGTTAGCAACACTTGATTATTAAATCTTGTGGATTGCTCCTTCATTGGGTCATTCAGAATTTTCCATTAAAATATCCCAAAATGGACACACAAATCAAGTATCGCGTTGCTACTTTGGAAGATTATAATTCAGTTCTAGAATTCCTACGTCAACATTATTATCCCGAGGAACCTCTGACTATTGCTACTGAGCCGCTTGAGCAAGATTCCCACGATGAGGAAGCCAACATGTCAAATATAACTCATGGAACATGTGTAATTGCAGTCAGTGGTAAAAAAATTGTTGGTGCATTTTTAGCCGGACCAAAATACCCCGATGAGGAGAAGAAACTATTGAACGAAGCTTCTCATATTCCCAACACAAAATGGGCTAGAGCGTTGCTATTTTTAGCAACTATTGAAAAAGATTCGAATGTTTATGAGAAGTATAATGTTGATAAGGCGATGCATGGTCATGTTTTGGCAGTAGATAAGAATTTCCGAGGAAACGGAATTGGACTGAAACTATTTGAGAAATCAATGGATAGGGCAAGGGAACTGGGGTTTCCATTATACAGTAGCGACTGCACTAGTGTATATTCAGCACAGCTTTGTGAACGTTTGCACATGGACTGCGTGAATGTGTGCTCATTTGCTGATTATCGTGAGAAAAATAACGATACGCAGGTGTTATTTCCTCCAGGGGAGCACAAACTTGTTAAAACATACGCCAAGAAACTTTTGTAGTAAAATAAATTCACTTTGTGGTCCAAGAAATGTTTTCTTTAATTTTTAATTTTTCCAGGTTCTAAAAATGTTGGTATGTGCTTTTATTCAGTATTCGAACAAAAAATTGATTTAATTACACAGAAAGTTTGTAAACCACGTTTTTTTGATATATTGTAAGATTAAGTAATTTCGCATTAGGGGGGCTCAAAAAATACTTTTATTGCGGATTATATAAAAAAAATTCTACGTGGTCGGAGAGTTATTTTTTTCCTACACTTTACGAAAAAATTATTATTATTTATTGAGATAAAAATGTTAAATTGAGTATTTTCGCTCAAAAAAATGCTAAGTTCTACATTTACTTGTGAAATGAAAAAAAAAATTGATTGTGGACCTTAGAAAAAAATGGATTTAAACAACATAGAAAGTTTTTGAATCGCGTTTAGTAACATATAATGTTAAATTGGTTATTTTTTTAATTAGGGTGGCTCAACAAAAAAAGCTACTTTCAAATTTACTGATGGCATCGAAAAATTAAACGTGGTTAGTATTTGAAACCAATTAACGAAGACATTTTTGCTAAATTAAAGTTGTTTCTATAGAGCCAGCAAACAAATTTGCACCATATTACATATTATATTGAGTTTTTTCCTCAAGTGTTGGTTTTCACGCAATGGCAACACTGATTCAAAAATAAAATACCCTTTGAGATAAGAACACAAACAAACTGTACTGATAATGGAGTAATGCTCGAAAACGGTTCAATCAACTCCGATATCGATGATTTTTTTTTTTTTCAATTTTACTGCTCTTATCATTAACATTAAGAACAAATAAACATTTGTTTAATATGTTTGTTAAAATTTCATAAAATAAACTATGTTACAAAATTTCCAGGTCTGCAAAACAACTATACAAAGAATACGGGTATTTCCCTTTAGATGTAAGGGGTATAGATTTTTTAAAAATCCATAAATTATTTTTTGGAAAATTTTGATATCAAATAATTTTAAGGTTGATAAGGACCTTTCGTATAAAAAAATTCATCAAATTTGGAAATTCAAAAATGAGAAAACTGTTCTATGGGAGGTAGTGGAGTTTTTACAAACATTTCTTTCATTTTAAAAGTATGATCAAAAACAAAAGTAGACACAAAAATTTTAATCAAAATTGTTAGAATTTGAAAGCGTTTACTTTGAATCGCCCATACCAATTATGAAATATGTAAAAAGTTCAAAAAACCACAAATAAAATAAACAATAAAAAACAATTCTTATAAAACAAAATTTTTATTTTTTTTAATTACAAAAGTCTCTTAGCATATGTTTTTGCAAATTTATGTGGCTCCGGAGGAAAAAACACCTGCGCATCATTATTTGGCTCACGATAATCAGCAAATGAACAGACATTCACACAATCTAAGCCCAAACGTTCACAAACTTGGGCTGAATATATACTCGTGCAATGTAAACAGTACAACGGATAACCCAATTCTTTAGCTCTTTCCATTATTTTCAACAACAGCTTCTGTCCAATTCTCTGTCCTCGAAAATTCTTATGCACTGACATACCATGACCATGCATCGCCTTATCAACTTTATATTTCTGCCATACATTCGAATCTCTTTCTAGAGTAGCAAGAAATTGCGATGCTCTTGCCCATTTTGTGTTGGGAATAAGAGAAGCTGCCTCCAACATTTTCTTCTCCTCATCGGGATATTTTGGTAAGGCAGTGATTACACCAACAATTTGTTCACCACTCATAGCAAGGACACATATTCCATGATCTATGGTTGATAAGACATCCTTCTCGGCATGGGAATCCTGCTCAAGACATTCAACAGCTAAATTCAGAGGTTCATCTGGGAAATAGTTTTGACGTATAAATTCTAGAACTGAATTATAGTCATCGGCAGTAGCGAAACGATACTTGATTTGTATCTCCATATTTGATTAATTTTATGAAGAAGTAAAAGAAATCAAACGATACAAAATTTACCACAACTCTAAGGACTTTAAAATCCAGTATGACCTTTGACCTGGATTTATAAATTCTAGAATAACTTCAAATCGAAATTTTATTTAAGAGAAGTGTACCTCTTTAATTAAAAACCAACGCAGAACTAAATTAAATCCATAGATGATAGATTCATCCATCAATACGAAGTACCAAGATACGAGACCTAGTCTATCATCACATTACTGTCGTTGTTTTTTTTTCACATTTACTCATGGAAACAAAATTAATAAAACAATGCAAGAAAATGGCAGTTATAAGGTGAAAAGTACGTATACGTTGCCGTATCTTGGTACTTGGTATGAGTGATCTATGGCTAGATCTTATAATTGAACCACCAATTTAAAGAATGAATATAAATCCATTCGACCTTATTTTTCAGGAGACGAAAAAAACTTAATATCTTCTATAATTTTCATTTCATGGATTTTTGGTCTATAGATGATTTAAAAAGCACTATGATTTGGATCATATGCAAAAGAAATTTTGTTCCTATCTGTTCCTTGTAGCCAGATATACCTTCTTAAAAAGCTTGGATTTATTTCCTTCTTTAAACTGAAAATTTAAAATTGAAAGAAAAAGACAGAAAATAAATTTTTTTAATTCAAAAAAAAGTGTTCAAACTTAAAAAAACAATATTTGTTATGAGTTTATGACATTTTTTTAGTCGTCTTCATCTTCAGCTTAAGAGATAAAACTTATGGAAGTAAAACAAATTAGTTCTAAGAAGGAAATAAATCCAGGATTTCTTTCTTTCTTAAGACTTATGCTTTACAAAATAAAGTATATCTCGATAGATAGAAAATAGTTTTTGTGTCATTCTTAGGCCTTACAGATGCGTCTACCCTTACAGAAGACATTTGCATCAAAAAGTCATTTTTGGAAATTTTGTCGTTTATTCCCTTCTTTAAATTGGTGGTTCATTTCTTCTTAAGGGTAGTAGTATCCCACGACAAATGAAGAACATGACACTAATAGTAGTGCTTTACTCTTTTGCTTAGGTTAATGGTACTATGCTTCGCTACCTATATGCTACGTTTCCAACATATTCTAATTAAAATATTATGTATTCTATGTTTCCTTTAAAAACGCACATTTCCTTATTCTTAAAAATATAGTAGTGCACTTTCCTCAATCTAATGTTAATATAATGGAGTAAACGAAAAAAAAAAAACAAAAATAAAACAACGGTTAATAAGTTTTTTTTTAATGTTAAAAGTTTTAAAAAAGACACTAAAAGTTAGGTCTCACGTAATGGCAACACTGGCACTGAAAACAAAAATTAAATACCCCATATGATAAGAAAACCAAAAAAAAAAACTCTACTGATAAATTATTATGAGTGCGTATAGGGCATATGATGGTAAAAATAAGACTACTTTTATGAAAGGAGAAAAAATAAATAATTGAAATGCCAGATTGCAGCGCAGCCAGTGTTGCCGGAGACCTTCTTTAAAAAGTAGTATGGAAGACAAAAAGTGGATAGTATTTTGAAACACAGGATAGTACAGAAGTTATATTTTTTTTTACATAGGTTGGTATATATAGTTGGTCAGTAAAAAACTAAATAAAATTTCTCTTGTCATTTTGCTTTTACTAATTCTGATTTAAATAAACCAACCGGGTAAGGGGCCGCTTATACCGATCAGGAAAACGAATGAGGAAAAATTGTCGAATGTATTTTTAAAGTTATTTTCACTCGTTTTAAAACACGAACACAATATAAATATCAATTAAAAATTACACAAAGTAGATTTTGTGATAAGAAATTTTTGTAAAAAATGTATTTACTTTTTTTCCTGACACGAAAAATTTATTCGTACCAGAAAAATAAATGAATACATTTTTAACAAAAACTGATCGTTCAACTGCAACATTACTTTTTTGTAGAAAATCTTCTTTCAGTCATCGATTTATGTTGTTTTTTCGTTTAAAAGCGAGTGAAAATAACTTATACAATGCGTTATAAATTTTTTCCTTTAGAAAAAAACTTCGATTTTATGCCCTATTTGCCACTTCGGATTTAAATTTCAGATCGCCAAACGAAGTACAATTCAAATTTGAAAACCGAGATTTTTATACAAAATTTACAAGCCCACTAGTTCATTTGATATTTATTTGAATGGTGGTTGTGGTTTTTTATAAGTTTTTTAATAGGCAAATATTCGGCACACAATCAAACTAACAATTTCATCATTTGCCACAAAAAATTGGATAAAAAAACTGAAAACTTGATAGAAAAACGTTGTTGAAATGCTCCAATGCAAAAATGACAAAAACATCTAAACTTATTAAAAATTCCTTAAAGTTAACTGCGTTAAATTTGAATCGAAATATATCCTAAGGATGACGTCGTTGTGGCACTAAATTTTTTTTGAATAACTTCCGTTAAAATAAATAGTAGTAAAAATGTCAAAGGAGGATTAGGGAAGTACAGAGCAGCCGAGTATAGTACAAATACTACTATAGTAGTACTTTCGGCAACACTGAGCTCAGTCTGTATATAATAGTAAAACGTTGAAGTTCGTTCAACTTGAAATACATTTTCAATGACAGCTTTGTATCGCGTTTTTCTCATGAAAACCCGCATTGTCACACGACAGAGCGACACTTTGGTTTGGGAAAGCCTTAATACTTGACCCAAGGAAGATAAATATTTTATTCCTTATCATTTTCTTGGCTTGTGGTTTTTTCCTTAATACTGAGTTATTCATATTCATACATTATTATTATACCTACTTGATTGTTTGAAATGGGTCAGTGGCATCTAAATGCTGATCGCCATCGCTATTACGTCAACTACTTATGTATGGTGATGCTTCACTTCATTGCAAATAAAAAAATTACTAAAATAACTCAGACATTTGCATTGGATTCCATCAAGTAACAATATGATAAAAAAAAAGAGACCCCTGCAATTTCATTTTGATTTAATGAAAATGGAAATTTAATTTTTTCTTGTTTTTTTTTCGTTTCAAGTCCGTAATTTGCTTAAAGTTTTATTTCCACCCCGTAATTGTAGAGAACGAAGTCTATTTATTTTTTTGTATTTCGATTAGATTGTCCTCGTTTGTCGTTGCCGTCGCCGTCGTTGTTGGAATTGATTTGACACCCCAAACTTACTTGCCTTTATCCCTGTTGAATTTAAGTGGCCTCATTAGGATATTAAAGAATAAACATAATTTTCAATAAATTGATCAAACTGACAATTGCTTGCGCGTGCATGTTAAATGCCCTCATCGTCTCCTTCCATAAATTTTTCTATACGAATATCTTTCGTTAAATGAGTGAATCAAGCGTTTTAAAGGACAAGGGGATGGACTTTGTATACCATTCAATCTCAAAAGGGATGTAAAAAAGTCCTTTTTATTTAGTTTTCTTTTCTAGCATTTTTGCATTTAAATTCGTGGAATAATCATCAAAGTGTCTCTTTACTTTTGAAGACACGACGACATATATCGTCTGTACCACAAGGAGAATGAGGAACAAAAATGATAAATCATTGCCAAATCAATAATTTATGATCCTTGTACAGAGAATAATCTTTTGGTGTGTTTAGCCTTCGCATGTTAAAAAAAAAAAAAAATAAACAAACATAGACCGCTTCGCCTGTAGAATATCTCACATGGTACTCTTATTCAGATATTTTAAACTCGTCCTTGTGTTTATTTTATGAGTCCTTTTTTTGTATAATGTACAAACAGAGGCACACATCCTTTTTCATCACCTATATGGTTTTATTTATACGCTTTAACTTTGACATATGACTTTTTGTATGCGTTTTGGTTAAAACGTTGTGATATTCATCATGCACGACACCACCAACATCATCTCGTCATACACATGTGCACTTGTAAAAATGTCCTTTTTTTTTGTAGAGCACTGACTTCATACATACATAAAGTATAGCTCCTCTGATGGTGCTATTGTGAATCCTTTTGCGGCATTGGCGTTGACAGTGTGTATCTTTGTATGAAAATGTCGTAGCAGTTAGTCAATATTTCTACATCGGGATAAAACAGAGTTTCCATAACGCAATGTTTCTTATAAAGCATCAGCAAGTGGACTCTGTCTGCAAGTAAAAAGTGACAGAGAGAGAAGGACACGAATGATATGTGAGGTATGGAAATCCTTGCTATATAGTCTATGATGTACTGTCGTGTGTCGTCTTCATCATCATCATCGTTTGTTTGCAGATGTCCTTATTTGCCATAAGTGAACAGAAATTGATAATATATGTGGTCATTTTGGATCGTACATATCTACCTATGGGGCAAAACGTGACAGGGTATTTCAGAAAGATGAGTAACTGAGAAAATTTGGATTGGTAAGCGTGGTCATACGATTTAAATTGATTCGCTTGTTAAAATATTGACAAACCAATTTACATCGAACACCTATGATTTCGTTAACTCAAAATCTAGAAAAAAATAATCAAGCTAAATCTACATAAATCCAAAAATCAATAAAGCCCAAAATCCCGAAAAAAATATAATTTTTCGGGAAATATATTTTCTAATAGGAGTTTTATTTATGAAAATCCATGTTCATTAGCAAAGCTGTTAAAAGTTTTCATTATTTAAACTGTGCTTATTTGAAGCATGCCCTTTCATGGGGGTAAGCGCCTTGACATTGCGGAGTGGCCTACGGTGACTGCTAGAAGGAAACTTAAGAGTTATGCAATCGTTAACTTGCAGAAGGAAAACCGATGGTCGAAAGATCGAAGAAATGAAGTAGGATCTTGATATTTACTTATTAGCCCCCCCCAAACAAAGGAGCACGGACGTACGTAGAGTTTCGATCAGAAAAAGATAGGGGGGGAGGAGGTGCAAACACATTTAAGCACGAATTTTATTGAATTTTATAAAACAAAAATAAAAAAAAATGCACGACTGGATTGCACAAACTTGCTCATGTAGCCCAAAGCTATTTACATATGCATTAACTTAGCTTGAAATTTTTAGCTTTTGGTTATCTGATGTGTGTAGGTATTGAAAGATATACACAAATAAGCAAAAATAAATATTTTTTTTTAAAACGGGTACACTTTTTGGATTTTTCTTTTGAAAAATTATTTTTTCTTCGATATTAGGTCGTTGATTTTTGTTTCTCCAAAATTTAATTTTTAGATGTTAATAAATAATAGGTATCTTAAAAATGGCAAGCCAAATTTTTTTTTTGACATATCGTTTGAAAAATTTTTGATGAGAAAATATTTTTTTAAAAAACGGCTCAATAGTTTTGAAAAAAAAAATTAAAAAAATTATCGTTATTGAAGAAATCATATCAAAAAGTTTAATCAAAATCGTTAGAGCCGTTTTCGAGAAAATTCGAATAACTCAAAAATGGAGGTACTCATTCTAGATGATATATTCAAAAATAAAAGAAATAAACTTTCGAAATTACATAAAAATCATCCCTACCAAATTTGAACAAAATCCGTTCACGCGTTTGGGCAGTGGAAAAGTTAACAGATGGACGCACAGACGCACAGACGCACAGACCGACAGACGGCATGACGAAAACCACTTTTTCGGACTTCTCCATCATCCTAATGTTGGTTTTGATTAAAACCTCAAATTTTTTTTTGACACGAAACCCTATAGAGCAATTACAAAAGTTAAAATAGCTTTAAAAATATAAATTAGAAAATGTTTCCTGTTCCGTTTTTTTGATCGGATTGGATTTCCTCTTATTACTGTCTTCTTTACACCATAATTAACTTGGCAAGTATCAAGGGTATAAAAATACCATATTGTCCTCTAAATTCAAGGTTTTTTTGCAGTGTACATCGCAAAAACTACGGAATTTTTGAATTTATGGTGATTTTTTTTAAATAACAGTTTAAAATGTGACCATACATGCCATATGGAATAGAATCTACAAGTTTCAGCCGAATCCGCCCAGTAGTTTTGAACATATACCAGGTCAACCGAATTTAAGAGATTTCTTTTTCTACAAAATAACAATAACATTTTTTTTTAAATAAATTAAAAAAAAATTACGTGATAGAATTTTTTTGAAACGGGACTTAGATTCAGAAAAAACTAACCTTACATAATTTTCAAAAAAATTATATGAAGTATAAAAAAACTTTATCTTTGCTGACCACTGAAATAATTTTTTGTTTAATTTTTTTTTCCAACCTTTTTTTTGATTAAAACCTCGAATTTTTTTTGACACCAAACTAATACTTGCTCTATATATAAGCAGAATCATATTTTAGTACCCTTTAAGATAACCCAATATTTTACAACAACATGTCCCCAACAAGTTGTAAACAACTAACTTACCAAGAACCCTAAATGCAAATCTTAAATATTTCCAAGAAAAACGAAGGTTTAAATGAAATATCAACCGAAAATTCAAAGAAAATAAAACAGTGAAGCTTACGAGTGTATAACAACAAAAAGCTTCCACTAATCTTTATGTGGAAAACAAAACAACAAAATTATTTGAGAGTATTTTTAAATTGTTATGAATGAAAACAATAAATTGACCTTTTCGCCATTTTTATGTTTTTACCCAGAAGCGATTTTTTGTTTTGTTCTCCTTTTGAAGAAGAATAGCTGCGAGTGTCTTTTTTTTTTCATTGAAGATTCGTCCAAAAAAGTAGGGACTTTTAAACGTTCTTTTTTCTATTGTTGAATTTTGAACAGAAATTCAGCTCCATTGTCTACTTACCGCGCTAAGTTTTTTTTCCTTTATTACCATTTCGCCTTTTAACTTTTTCCTTCACTTTTTCCGGATATTCGAATTTTCCGACAGGTTAAATTTTGATTTTCTTTCCCGCTTTAATTTTTTTTTGTTTGACGTTTAAGAAACTTTGGGCATAAGCTACTTATTGGGAACCATAAAATGGCAAAGGAAACAAAAGAAAAAAACTGCGCCAGAAACAAAAAGAAAAGTTTTCCCACAGCAAAGCATTTTTGCATAGAACCCTTTCAAGAATGCTAGTACAGGATTGTGGTGTGGGTTTTTTTTTTTTTTGGACGGAAATTGACTAAGTCACTCATTCCTTTGATGCCTTCAGGCAAAATCGCGCCTGCTACTGTTTGTTGTTGTTGCTGTTGTTGTTTTTTCTTTGAAACTTATTAACCTTAGGCATGTCATTCTTTCACAGTGTGTCGCAGTGTTTACCTGAGTTTTTATCTTGAGACTTTGTTTAGAAGGTGCTTTTTCTTCTCTTTGTTTTGTATATATGTAGGTGTGTCTGTGTGTGAAAGTGTGCGTTTGATTTCTTAAAAGTTTATGTCTATTTGTAAATGTGCACGCGATATAAGCCTTTAAGGCCACACCACCAACCAAGCACTTTGCCATTATTGTCTAAATGAGTTAATTAAGCTTTAATTTGATGTGAATGTGATGTCTTATCGAATGAAATAATTACCAACGATAAGAGACCACTTACACCATCACAGGGCAACCACCACTCTTAAATGGTGGATAACGCGACCGGACGGAAATAATCCGGAAGAAATTATTTTGAAGAATGTGTCCTTGACATTTTTTTTTCTTGTAGCACAAATGGTATTGGGAAAGTTGAAAAAAAAAGATATTACCCTTAATTGAGCTGCACAAATGAGGTAGATGTTAACTATTAAATAATTGGGTAGCTTAAAATATAAGGTTTCCCTGCCTTCCTCCTAAAAACTTAGTTGAAATTGTAATTACTCAAATCCTAAATCTGAAATTCTGTCAAGGTGCAAATTTGGAGAGAGTGCAGAAATTTCAATATTCAGTTTTGATAGAATCTGACACGGAAATGTCTAGCTTAGGGTCAAACAGGCAGATGCCTATGTCAACAGTTTTCAAAGTGAAACTTCTCATGGTTTCCAATCCCCTGAAGTGGAGGAGGTCTTCTTCTATGAAACTTTGACCTATAATGTTTGCACAGATCAAACTACTAATTACCTCTCTCTCTATCCCCCCCCCCTTCCACTCTCAACAGATGCGGCATTTTCAAAAGTATTCTTTAGTGAAAACAAATCCTAATAAGTTGACATGTTATATGGGCTTCTTTTTCATATATTCAGACCACATGCTTATGAGGAGCGATTAATACTGTTTTCTGTCCATGAACCTGTATAAATGAACGGGATGACCATAGGTTTGGGGTTTCACGTCAAATTTTACATCTGCTGGGTGAATTATCCGAATTTTTAATTGATCAGAAAGTGCGATGGGAGACAATTTGATTCCAAATCGTTGCAGCAGTATTCAAAATATTAAGTTTTTCGAAATTGGTTATATGGCAAGTAACGACAACTTTGGTCTTAAAAAAATTCAAATTCGTCTCTGAGGGAAAGGGGTCCCCTAAACTATGAGCAGGACCCATTTTGTTTGAGAGCTTTTTCTTAAATCCCGTTTTTCAAAAATCCCGAACAAAAGTTTTAAAATATCGTCTTCTAAAATACTGTTTTTAAAGATCCCGTCTTCTTAAATCCAGCATATTTAAAATCCCGATCTATTATAATCCCGCTTTTTGAAATCTCGTCAAATCCCGCAAATCCCGGTTTTTACAAAACATGGTTATCAAGCTAAATAACAAAAGATGTTGTTATATTCAACTTCTTAATTATTTTATAAATTTAAAAAAAATTAAAATAACTCGACTAAAAGAAAATTCATCAAATAATCTAAAATTCTATGTGGTAATATTTTATATATTCAAAAAAAAATATACCTCTTCTTAGTAGTTTTTCAGAATATTAACTCCAGGTTTTTTGCTTTAAATTCACTTCTGTGAGATTATAAAAACAGGATTTTAAAAAGCGGGATTTTAAAAACGGGATAATAGAAGTCGGGATATCGTACGTAACCCATTTTTTCATTCTATTTCTTGATGACATTTTTGATTGTTATCATGAATTTAATATTTTGTTAAATCATTAACTTGCCCTTTAGTACCTTATTTTTTGTGCAGTAGTATTGTAACTTAATCTAGCATAAAAATATTTGATAATATTTAATAATGAATAGTAAAAAATGCAAACTTACGTTTTAAGTTTCAGTATTCTAATTTGTCCCTGTTATTTTTTATTTTTTTTAATTAATTTTTACATTATTGTTTTTTTCTGTGTTTTTCATGAACACAGGACATACCAATATGTACTTTACTTTAAATATTCAAGCAAAAGCTGATATAAATTTGATTTTAAGTTTTTATTATATTTTCTGGTCACTACGGCGTATACGTAACTTTTTTTTTCTACATATTTGTTAAAGTTGGTTTGGTGGGTAATTACTATGAGGAGCTTATAAAAATGATAGATAAGGGACAAAGAGAAGCACAGGTAGATAGAAAAAGCAAGAGAAAAAAGAGAAATAATAAAGATAGAGAGAGAGAGTTGGCAGATAATAAGTGAACACCGTTTTATAAAGGAATTAAGCAATCAAATAGTTCTAAAAGAATTTTCCCGGTTTCTTGAGTAGGTAGGTACACTAATTTGGTTTAGCATTCAACTTCAATATATTTTAAAATAAATTTAATTTCATGATTTATCTTCCTCAAATAGATATACCTATCTGCTTAAAGCATCAAAGCTAATATAAAGTTATTTATTTTCAGCCCCCAGAGTGCACATTCTAACATTCATTCATATACCGGCCATACCATACATATGTATGCATATACCAACTCATTTTATGGGGAAATTATTTAAATCTTACGAATTAAATTTTCACTTTGCTGTTGAATATCTAAGCACATTTCAAGAACGACTATCCATCAATCTTGTGCAGCCATCCACATGATTCATTCATAACAATTTCTCTCGAGGATGAATATAATGCTCTTCCATATCTTCTCTCATAGTGTGTCTTTGTATGGTTTCCTTGTCTGTCAGTATAGAAGAAGCAGTCGCATTCAGTCCTGATGGTAAATATAGGCACTTCCAAACTAACCAGCAATGTCCGAATGCAACAAATGCGCTTTTATGGAAAAAGCTAGCATCAAGGAGAAAACTTAGAAAAAAAGAAAAACAAATAAATAAAAACTAACACTCACATGCTTATATTTACAAAATAAACCAACTCCTTTGTGGCATTATGAACAAAGATATTCTTTTCCGGCATATTGATAGAGAGAGAGAAAGTTTCTTAGGTTATACTACACCGTCATATCTAACCTCACTAAACAGCATCAACACTTGCTGCTCTGGTCCTTGTTATATTCCCCGTGCTTCCTGTATTATTATTTTGTTCTTCTCGTTCCCCCACTTTCATTCCACAGTATTCTTCCCATCATGAATGCTGCTGCTGAAATGGATTCCATGAAGTACACAAAATGGATATCCTGTACTGCACTTTATCCTTTTCATCTCCTTTAATCATTCCGTGTACGGTCGAGCGATTATTTTATTTTTTTTTTCTTCACCATTGCTTTCACAAAACCAACCCCATTCCTCCAAGTTTTTGCTAATGGATGAGTTATATTCTGTACCAACTCCTCCCCTTACCGACCAACCGAAAAGGACCGACCATATATTGTATGTTCTTGGAAGCAAAAGAAAATTATGAGGAAGTGTGCGTTGGGGGTTTTGAAGCCAAAGCTTGTTTGTGGGATTTGAATGGGTGGGGGAGGGCGGAGGGGGGGGGGTAAACAGGATGCTTAGTTGGTGAATTGAATGCGGAGTCTTTCGTTTCTAGATTTGCCACATCAGCATCATTAAATGTAGATCTTTCATAGAATTTGAAAGGAAGATGAGAAGAATCTCAAGACATGCACCAACCAATGCAAGACACAACCCTACAACTCCATCATCAGGGGCATGTCAATGAGCTGGAACAATTATTATGTATGTGAAAGCGGAACGCATAAAAGTTCTGTGTGTGTGTGTTTTTTTTTCTATATTTCATTTTGCTGTTTCAGTCAGGTAAGAATGGAAAAAAAAATATAGATGAAGGATCTCATTCCTCTTCATCCGGTAACAGTTAAAGACATTTTACAAATTACCAACCAATAACAATGCGAAGGTTTATCCTTTTTTCCTCAAGCCATAGAATTCATCCGCTTTAATCTATATATATCCTTGCAAATGATGAACTTAAAATGAGAATTCTAAGATAGAAAGGATAGACACTGTAGCTCTACGTATATACATACAAATACACTCGTTGGTAGGTTTGTGTGTATAAAAATACATGTTGTAAAAAAAGTAAAGGATTCCCATGTAACCGAACGTGAAAGGATTTCGTTTCATTTTGTGTGTTAAACACAAAGCGCATCTTTCATTTTCTTCATCGTTTTTCTTAGACTAATTTTTCCTCGTCACTGGCATGACGACCGAGTAGAAAAAGGATAAAGGTTTCCAAAAGAGAAATGAAGGGGGCTGCAAAAAAAATGGGGCCACTCTATGAAGGCTCATGGAGCAGCAGCAGCAGCTGCAACAGCACGACGAGACGACGAAGACTAAGACGACTGTTTTGATGAAAGGATACACATCATCAGTTATGTGCTCTTGAAAGGATTGTTTTTTTTTTTTTTTTTTTAATTTTTATTTTCAAAGAATGTTGTGCTTCAATTGATTTTTCATTAGTCTTATGAAATTCTTTTTCATTTTTGACAATGATATTTCAAGAGATGGCAAAAACAATAGAAATTTCAGGAAAGGTTTTATCTTAATCTTTTATTATTTAAAATTTAAGAATTTCGAAGTTGTTATGAAAAGAGAGATGACTTGCTAATGGTTTAAAAATATATTAAAGAAATCTCTTCAACGAAAGCATTTCAATCGCCGATTACTCCAAAAATCTAAAAGTAGGTATACTTTATGATACCAATTTCAAACCTTAGCTTCCTTTAAAAAACTATATTTGTGTGTGGAGTACTTGAGAAAGAAACATGTGAGATCGTGAAAAAAAACTTTGAAATTAAAAGTTCATTCACCAGTATTCCGCGCTTTTATCCACAATATTCCGCGATTTTCCTCTTCCACATATCTACGCTTTTCTCTATGACCTTGTTTGTTTTTTCGCAGTATTTTACACTTTTCTCGCGATAGTAAGTGTTTTTTTCACGACTGTCCATTCAGTATTTCACGATCATTCAATATTTCGCGCTTTCTGCTGTGCATATTTTTCTACAATTTTCGGACTTTTTTTCGCGACTTTTTCAGGATTCTCTGTGACTTTCTCTGCTTTTCTAGGCTATATTTTACGCTTTTTAATGTGGTATTAAACGCCTTTTTTGTGACCTATCTTGCTATTCTCCAAAATCTTCAACGATCTTCCACCAGTATTCCGCACTTGAATCCATAGTATTCTGCGATTTTTACCGTGCTAGTCTTCGGTATTTCACATATTTTTCCGTGACTTTTCACACTTTATTTCACGACTTTTCTCGCTTTTTTCTATGACTTTCTTTATTTTTTTGGGCTGTATTTAAAACATTTATCTCTGAAGAAATTTTTTTTTTTATGACCTTCCTTGCAGTATTTCGCGATCTTAAGCCCATGTTTATTTAAATCGAATTCAAAGGATATAAAATAACTATCGAAATCTCACAAAAATGCTGATAAGTTAATGGTATGCAATGAAAGGACTTGAATTAACTATCAAAGTAAAATGCACTCAACGCCATATGCTGACATTTTCCAATTTATTGGCATTTAAAATATCCACATTGACAACCGGACCCCAACAACCCGAGTCAAGATAAGCTGCCAGCAGATTCACCAAAAAATAAAATTTAGCTAAAAATGGCCCCTTTTGTGCCAACATATTTAAAAACTAACCAATGCATAAAATATTAAAATATTTATTAATTGTTCAGTAAAAAAAAAAAAACTGATACTTACATTTAAAATTTCGATTGACCCGTTTTCAAAAAATTGAAATATCATAGTTATTTAAATTTTTTACTTGACTGAATATTAAGAGAAAATAAGAGATACAAACCTAAAATCTGACAAATCTCAGGTAAAAATTTACTCATTAAATTTTTGATAGTACAGTAAACTCCCTCTGTGTCAAATTTTCACGTGATATAAAATTACTTAGAGTTAAAAGGAGTTTAATAAAAGTTCGTGGAATTAAATATTTGTTTTTTTTAAAACATACAATGATGCATTTTTATATTGAAGGTACCTTAAAAATAAACTCCTTGCTTTTGAAGCTCATTTTTCCTAAATTCTTAAAGAAATATTAAGAAAAAATTTATACATTTTTAACTGCTTCGCAGTTTCAAGTTTGAATAAGAGAATGTATGTAAGAAGTAAAAATCGAAAGAATGTAATCAAGTTAGAAGTAATTTTGACTTACACTCAGAGAAAACACAGAGAAAACATTTTCTTATTTTTAAGTGCTCAGTATCTTAATTCTTAAAACATTCACATAAATCTCAAATTCTTTAATTAAAAAGAAAGAACCTTGAAATTGTAAATTTGCTACTTAAGAATTCTAAGAAATCTGTTAAGAACCAACGCGATCAAAGCAAGACTTTTTACATGATTTGAGAATTTCCGAGCCCTTGTTCTTTCTTAAACTTTAGTTTTTTGGAATTTTAAGAGGATAGTTTTTGTATGAAAAATTGAGAAAATTGCAAAAAAAATCGAGTTAGAGGAAGCTCTATACAAAAAAAAAAAAATTACACCTCTAAAGTCAATATTATAGCTCTCAAAAAAATGATTTACCCCTTTTTGTATTCTCCATCCCTTAAAATTGAAATTATCATGATTTTTTAAAGAAGTGAGGTACGAGAGATACAAAGAAAGGATTAAAAAAATTTTGTTCTCTAATAATCGGTAACATTATTATCTACTTTTGCACAAAAAATCAAATAAAGAAAACTTTCCGTACTTTTGTATGCTCGTTTTTGACCTTAAAACATGATCAAAATTCAATATTGGATAAAAAGTGCTTTGCTGAGATTCAAAATGTCAAAAATTGGATCTTGACATAGGGAATGTTTGCATTCTCAGTTTAAAAAAAAAACAAAAAAAAAATTGATTTTTCCCCTTGAATTTACCAATTTTTTTGTTGCTGTTGGTATTGTAATTCTATAGAATTATGTCTGAAATGTTTCCGTTCATATTCGGTAAAAACTGCTCAAAATGAAATGCTAAAAGTAGGCACCAAAGATTAACTTTCTTTAAAAAAAAAAAACAACTATGAAAACCTGATGAATTTAATTGATGGAATAAATTAACCACAAACATCTCATTCTGCGCTCTCCACCTCCATCTCCAATTTTCATTTATTATAGTGCCAGCACTTTGGTTCATCATTTGAAATCTTGTCAAATATTCAAAGACTCGCGTAATCCTCCAAGTAAATCCTTCTAACTTAGCCTAGCATTGACAACAAACGCAATTGCTTATTTAATTAATAAAACGCGACCAGCAAAAACGACTTTGCCGATAAAATGTCGTCTGCGTGAATTTAATTAAAATGGAAAACATAAACACAAACAGAGGATGAGGCAGAGTAAGAGTAAGAGAAGAACGAGTAACGAAAAGCGCGTGCACAAAATGAAAATTCAATTTCACGCAAACAAACACACACACACACAGAAAAAAAGGATATGCAACTTCTTCCTCCCATTTTTCCGTCTATTATGTAGAAGAAGAATAATAATAATCATCTGCCTAGAAAAGTAGCCAGCAATAGAAATTTGGCTGCGATGTAATGGTGAGTTTGTTGCGTAGGCAAAATAACAAAATAATTTCCAGATTTAGAAGGCTCAATCTTAAGCCTCTAATAATGCAAAAAAAAAAAAAAGTAAGAAGAAAAAGGTCCCCAGGAACCCGCAGGTCCCAAAAGCAATGACATCCCTCGTCGTCGTCGCTGTCGTTGTCATCCTCATCGTTGTTGTTAGGTCCAGCCTATGGAATTTAGATAGAGGTGGTAGAAGGTATATGCTGCAGCGGCATCAGTATTGTGTGGTTATCTTCCTTAAATCGCAAATCCAGGGCAATGGTAATCCGGACACAATTAAAACTTCATCCTGACTGTTATTTTCCAACTGAATAGATTTGGTGTGGAAAAGTTTGGCATCAGAAAGTGGATACAAAGTTTAAGGCATCGTTTTCCACTTCTTTTTTTATGTTGAGTTTTTTGATACTTATACTTTTCCCTTCCTTCTCCCCTCCCCTCTCTGCTCTTTACAATGACAGTGGTGTGGTGTCTGTGCTCATCATCAAAATCTATGCACAAATTATTTTTCAACCACCAAGTGGTATGGTACCATTAGAGGACTCGAAGGATGTGTTCTTTATATTCTCTCTCCGGGTGCTATGTGAGCTCTCTGGTGCGAAGGAATGCGAAGATTTATGGTCTACGAGTCGTTAGCAATTGTAATAAATAACGTCCCTGACATTTCGCTTCCGCTTCGACTTTTCCTGCTTTTTGAGCTTCCTTGGACTTGATGCGGCCTTCTATCCAAAGGGAACAGCTACCGACATACAGTGAGATAGCGAGAGAAATAAAAAAAAGAGAGAGAGAAAGGGACACAAGATAAAGGTATTTCAGGTATTAACTGCTGACACATTCAACCATCTAACTTCATCCTACACTTTTCCAAAGAACACAAAAAAAAAATTCAAGAAATACCTTAGATGATCCCTTATCTGATGGAAATATAAGGCACTGTTTCTAGATTCTATAGAAACTGAAGCACCTCGTGAATAATATTCTCTTCGTCGTCGTCCAAATCCTCTCAAGTATTAGTAAAGGTATAGGTAGTATGCCTGTCCCTGCACTCATATTGCTCCTCTATGAAATGCCATAGGGACCACCTCTAATGCAACATAATTGAGCAATCCTTTTATGAAAAAGTATTTATGGCTGAGCACACAATAAATCCTCAAAGGACGAGAGGGAAGAGATTTTATATGGAAAATGGAATTATGTATGTCGAAAAATATGAATAAAACTAAAACAAAAAATTCAAAATATGTATATAAGAAGAACGACCTCAACAAAAATGCATAGTCTAGTGGAGTGTTTTGTTGAAATTCTTCAGAAATGCAACAGTTGCATTGCGATATGCGGAATCGGTCCTTAAACATTCTCAGAGTATGCAACTGTCGTCTACAGAAAACTATATTGCTATGCACAAGAAAACTTCAGTGTCAACTTATCCAGGGTTGTGTTTTTTTACTATAAAGGCAAGGCGCAAGATGTATTGAAAGAACAATCGTATCGGAATAGTGGATGGAAAATAATCAGAAAACATCAGCCTCAATTTTTTACTTGGGATATACTGGGGTAAGTTTAAAATTCGTAAAAAAAATGTAACTCGCAATAACAATTAAACATGACATTACGACGACAGAGAATGCGAATAAAGTACGTCCGGCAATTCTGTCTGTCTGTCGGTATCTCAAGCTACAGCTTAAACCGCTGAAGCGATTTTCTTCTGACTTGTTAGGTAAGGGTTTTGTGTTGGTCTCCAGAAGGGAAATTGAACTTTTTCTTAGGATCAAATTTATATTAGGATATTATAAATTTTTCATCGGTTAATAACGGTACCTTCCATAGACTCGTTTTTCATATTTCTGATTTTCTCGTAATCGATTTAACGGATCTCGATGAAAATTAATAAATATAAACGGGTATATGATTTTTACTTGCTGTACTATAGTGCAAGTTTAGGATTCGTAAAAAAATCCAACTAGATATCGATTTAACAGTCGAGATAACAGTCAGACATATCATTACGATGATAGGGAAGATTTCGATTAAAATTTTTGTGTCTGCTTTTGTAAGTATAACCCACTTTTGAAATGAAAGAAATGTTTATAACAATTCTACTAACTGCACCTCCCATAAAACCGTTTTTTTTTCATTTTTGATATTCACTTAAACGACTGTCCCAATTGCTCCTTAACAATTCGAAAATTATTTGATGTAATAAATTTCACAAAATTATTTTTGGATTCTTAAAAAATCTTTAAATTTTTTTTTTTTGAAAAATCATTTTTTCGACTGTCACTGTATTTTTTTTGAAATTTTGGTTTTAAACCACTTTTATTTTCAAACAAGCTTTGAGCATTTCTATACCTAAAAAATTGTTTTTTTAAAAAACGGCTCTAATGATTTTCAAATTTTTGAATTTTAATTTTTTTAAACACAGTTTGAGAATTTTTATACATAAAAAATATTTTTTTTTTAAACGGTTCTCAGGATTTAAAAAATTTTTTTTTTCTCAAAAAATGTATCTTTCTCAACAAAAATAAATAGTCATTTTGGTAATAAAATTGATGTTTTTTGGAAAATATCTTATAAGATTATTTATTTTTAAAAACTTTATGTGAGATGCTTTAGCATCCACAGTAACTTTCATCCTAAGAGCAAGTACGTGCGACTCAGTCGTGCATTTTATTTGTCTTCCAATTAATACTTATAAGTATAACTTATACACTTTGAACTCAAAATGCAAGCTGTTGTAGATTTTTGCTTTACAAAACCCATCTTCAGGACAGTGAAATAGGGCCAATTTTCGAAAAGTAACCATATTTTGATTTCGCAAAGTGAAAGGAAGCCAGTTGAAAGTTGGCATTAATTGATTTTTGGAAAATAAGTCAAGTTGGCCTTATGTCTCATTTGTAAGCTTAATAAGTTAATAGATTTTCTTAAGCGAGAAAGCTCGAAAAAAACTACTAAAAACTGTTCAATAAATATGTTTAACGGGTCAAATGTCTTCAGAACATCTCGACTAGTTCGATTCTTAGCAAAACGACAAAGTCACCAGAAAATTAATAGGTCAACAATGTTTTCTTTTTTAACAAATTCAAGTACCAATTCATTCTAATTCTCTAAAATAAAATTTCGGTTCACACATTTTTACCTTTAGGCTTTTAAAATTTATTTACTCCTACAACACTTAATTCAAAGGTTTTTGAATAAAAACTGAAAATGAAAAAAAATTCCGAAATTAAAATTTCAGCGCCTTTTTTGTGAGATCTTATTCAATTCAGATCCTTACTTTATTTTAGTTATAAATATACTTACACACCCAACATTATACTTCCAACAGGCTAATATTCACAATTTAGGAATTTTGTAAGGTTTGGTTTCAGATGTGAGCATCCAAGACAAATTCAAAATGAAATGGCATCCTTGAGTAGCAGCTAGCTAGTATACATGAGACAAAAGAGTCTGTCCTGCACAATTGAAAAGTGTTGAAAATTTGCACACAACCAATTCAGAAGCACACTCCAGAGAACTCCATAGACCATACCTTCTATATCTTCAATTCTCCCACACAAAGACTGGTACATATAAAAATGTTGGTAAAAAAAAAGTTGGGTGTGAAATAAAATTTAGGATTTGTTTCCCATTTATTGTGTCCTTTTTATATCCAATTTGGTTTATTGCAAAATTCCTGTTGAAGATGGTTTGTCTGTGTAGTGAATGTAGTGCTGTTGTAGTGCACGCCGAGGAGTATTCACTTGTCTCATGGTCTCAAGTGTTCTAAGCGGAGAAGTAGTAGCAGAATGCAAAAAAAAAAAATATTGCTGAACAGACATTTTTTTCCCTTCAGCTTTTCTTGGAAAAAAAATTCTATAGCAATTTTCTTGGAAAGTTTCTTCCTGGTTTGTACTCCTTCTCCTGGCATTTCATCCTCCAATCTAATAACGTTGTATGAATGAGTGTTCAGGACATTTTCATTGTTTCGCATGTGAGAATTTATGAACGTACTTGTGTACCATTATATTAAGTATTATGTACGACTTCAAAGGAGCACACAAGATTCAGGATTCCATGATTGTGAAGTTGTTTTCACATGCATGCATGTTTGTATGTATTCTTGTTGGTGTACCTGACGGTGTTTTCTGGCACCCACCTGTTTAAACGGTTTTATGCGATATATTTTATGTGCGCAAAAGTACGTAACACACAGCACACTTAATCGTAAGTTTTCTACCGTTTTCTTTTTTTTTTGCAATATTTTGGTTGTTGCAAAGTAAATCGGGTTTAATATAACATCCAAGGATATTGTCTGTTTTTTTTCTTCGTTTTTTTTGTAAGGATGGTTAGAAACATGTTTTACAATGTTATTAAGGCTTTGAAAATGAGTTATTTTCTTTAAGCTTAAATAAAATGGCAGTTTTAATACATTTTGAATGAAGAAAGTCCTTTAAAGAGCACACATGTACATATGTGTATAATCAGCAACAATATTGTTGCTATTAATTGTCATGCATCCACTTTCGTATGCATTATTTAAATATCCTTATAGATATCCTACATCTACATTAGAACCAAGGAATTTGAGAGGCGCTGACCGGTGTGCAGCATCGTCAATCCAAAAACCAATCGACTGACTAGTTATCAGCTAAAATTCTAACAAAGAGGAATTTAATGACCTCTTGAACTTCTCCTTGATACGATGTCAAAATTGTGCTCAAGGACTTCAATGCATGAAAATGAAAAAACTTTTGGTGGTCATAGGTGTTAAAAAAAAACCTCCTTGAAGCTCTAGCTAATAACAGCTTACAATGAATTAATTTTGCAGCAGCTCGTAAAATGGTAATAAGTAGAATAGGTTCTACGAGACCATTTGCTTGTGGCAGCTAAGTATAAAAAACTGTCGAAGTTGGACTCAGAATTGCGATATTATCAAAAAAAAAAAAAACAACTATCCAGTAACTAACATATTGAGGAACCTATACAATTTTAAAAGAATGAAACGAACTGATCGAATTAAGGTATACAAGGTCCTATTTTATATTAGGTCTGAACCAATATTAAGCAGCAATTTGACAGCAGACAGATTTATTACTTCTCTGAAGAAATATTTTGGTATTGATTTGAGTAGGTAATAATATAATTGGCATAGCAACCAAGTAACTCCTAGCTGATCATTATTGAACAGGGCGTCGAATATCGATCAACACTTCACTTGCTGTTCATTGATTTTGAAAAAGCGTTTGATAGTGTTCACAGAGAATTTATTTGGATGCCTTACACAGGAGAGGCATTCCAGATAAGTTAATCGCTATTATAAAAGCAACCTTCAATGGATACAAATGTCACGTTTTACATAGAGAAATGTTGCTGGATGAATTCGAAGTAAAATGTGGAGTCAGGCAGGGTTGCATACTGTCGCGAATACTTTTCCTGTAGTGATAAGTGATGTGCTACGTGCAGCCCTGTTAAACGGAAATGGTGGAATTCAATGGAGTCTGACATCCCAACTAAAACATCTAGACTACACGAACGATGTATGCTTTCTCTCTCATATTATCATGGATCTCCATCAAATGACAACAAGGGTGGAGGGAGAAGCAGAAATCGTGGGGCAGCCTCGGAAGGACAACTGGTAGAGAAACAATGAACCCACTCACACAGGCAGGTAGAGGGTCGGGTCGGCTGAGAACCACATGTCGCAGGACAGTCGAAAGTGAAACTGCACAGCTGGGGAACAGTTGGAGAGGACTATATTATATTTCCCGAAACCGTACAGAATGGCACGTAGGAGTTGTGGAGGCCCTATGCCCCTTAAGGGGATCAGAACGGACTCTTCAAGGTCTGAGGACCTAAGTAAGTAAGTAAAGGGGAAGAATAAATTGTCAAACAAATGTGTAGTAAGAAATATATAAATGTACGTTTAAATCAAGCTTCATCAAAATCTAACTATTTTTGAAAAATAAAAAAAAAATAGTTTTTGTCATTTTTCACAATATTTTTGATTTAATATAAAAAAATTATGTGAACAGAAATTGTAGTTCTTTTTACCACCTACAACCTTACATTAAATTTTCTTCGCTATGAGGTCTACCTTAGATAGAAATTATATAAAAAAACGATTTTCGACAGCCACCCCACATTTTCGACCACCCATCCCTTTTCCCCCAAATATGTTGGTGGTCAATTTATGTTTCCCATTTTATAAACCATTTATCCTAAATTTTCCCACCGCCCTTATCATGCTAATATTTCTTAACTTTTGCCCTTTGAAAACAATAAACAATTAGAGATTTTAGATCATTAGTCTTAGTTCATTAGTGTGATTTTAATTCTTCAACAAACATCGGGTTTGCTTCATAATTTAACAACAACAAAATCTTTAGTTTCAAAGCAAGTTATCTGCTTCAATTAATTTATAAATAAATCAATAAATAAACTGTTTTATATGTCTTTTGATATCAGTGTCAACAATGAATTTTCAATAATAGGTATTCCTTCAAAACAAAGAGCCTCAAATAAACTCATTCCTTCGTACCCCATCCAACTTCAACATAATTGCTTCTGTGTATTCCTACATACATTATGTATGTTTCCTTGCTTTTTAACATTATCAGCAAGAGAAAAGTTGTCACCCTTTCTACTTCTTCAATTTATTCTCTCAAAACTTCCCTCGAATACAATTTATATCGTTTATTATCAAAGATGTCAATATTTCTTTGTTGTCATGTTTGTGCTTCAATTTATTCCTGTCCGCTTTCACATACATATACATTCAATTATTACTATACTACAGTATACACATAACCTATATAATACAATTCTTCCTTTTGAAAAAAAAAAAAAAAAAGAAAACATAAGCAAACAAAAGCAATTCAAAGTCTCCCATTTGCCACAAAAGCCTTAAGGAAGAAATAAAACTACAAATAATACATCCAATCCACTTGTAATGTCCATTGTTAGAGTCATTCAGGATAAATCCAAATTGACAAATACACATGTCTCCTAATTCGCATATTAATTGAAAAGTCCACTTTGGTTGTTCGGTTATGAAAATGGCTTCCGTTCCGTCAGTCGTCGTCGTCGTTGTTCAACATATTCATTCTTATCGGTTTTGGTGTATACAACTACGAGAGGACGACCGACGAGTGAGTATTAACTTGTTATATCTTTTTGGCTTTGGCTATTTAATGGAGAACAAGTTGTTGTTTGTTGATAATATCTCGGGGAATCTAGGGGTGGAGCGAGTTATCGGTTGAGGAAATGTGTAGTAGGTATTGATTTTGGGTATAATCCAATTAATTAACTTTTATACAAGTTTGGCAACCATAAAAACTAATAGATGTTGATTTTGCCCTTAGAGGCCAAACGAACTAATGTCACTTTTTTTCTTCTGACAGAACATGGCCCACAGTGTCTATAGAAAAGAATTAGTTAGCAATGAACTTTGAATAAATTGACCGAAAAAGTCAGTTTTAGATTGGATTTTTACTTTTAATCATAAATTTCAAGAATTTATATGTTGAAAGATGTATTTTGTTTTGTAGAAAAGTTCACAAGCCAAACCTTTCTCTAAATATTGGATATGTATAAACCATACCGAAATGTTTGCCTTTTCTCCCTTCAAAATTCCTCAACAATATTTTTGTCTGATGTCATCTTCTGTCGAACGAAAATATTCATTTTGTTGTTAAACAGAATCACCACGTTAACAAATTCAACATATTTCCGCACCAGTTATCTCGTTTTGAAATTAATACGAACCATCCACTTTTTGTGAATTCAACAAACTTGTGTCTCACCTCAAAACCTACATCATTGCCATCCTTGTTATAAATTTCAAGTAACGTGTAAACCAGAATCTAACATATTTTTGAGAAACAACACGACCGACGACAACGACGACGACGACGTTTCGTTGAATAATTTTACAAACAAACTTGTGCTCCTTGAAACATCCTTTTTTGGAAGCAACAAACGCTAATTCACTTAAGCCCCCATTCCCACAAACATCCTTTCCCTACACCATCTGGGCAACAAAAGAGCAAAAGCAAAATGTTTATTATCATTTTCTAGCACATCATCTAGCAGGCAGTACCTAGTAGTTGTGGCGTCGTCGTCGTCGTGGGTCTAGGCAAAAGGTACCTATAGCAGGTATTCGTATAATACAAGTTAGTGACGCCAAAAAGCGCTGAACCATAAACGCACATGCAAACGTGTCCTGGCCCACAAAGAAAAGCCAGGTGACATGCACTTAAAACCACATGGCCCAAGGCAAATGCAAACATCTCATCTGCCTGTTTTATGGACGAAATATCAAACATCTTCCATTCTCTACAGAAAATTACTAAATGTGTGTGCAACAAGGATATCAGCAGAGTATTGGTGCTGGGTAGTTATAAAATAGTGATATACAACAAACACCATTCAAATCAAAACATGGCCACTTTGTATACCAGTGTCGTCATCGAGTAAGAGCTCAGGCATTATTCTTGCTATCCTTAAATGCAGTATTGTTGTAAAATAACCTAAATCTGATCCTTGTGTGGCATTAGTCGAACTATATACTCGGATGATGTCCTGCTCGTGTAATCCACTCTGGATCCCTTTTTAAGTATGATTGTTTAGATTATTGTTTTGACCACATTTTATCAAGTGAACCCACCAACATCGTCCGTAAAAACAGAACATCAGATCAAAGAAGAAAAACAAGAGAGAAAGCTTGGACATTATTTAAAGTGCATCGAACACGAATACCCCATATCTCGGCTTGACCCTTTCGTTTTTGGCTACATAATAACCCCCCAGGTAAGGTTGAAGGACATATACATTTGTTTATATATGTATGAGTATCATTGATGGTCATGGAAGTGGTAATTTATGAGAATGAATTTGAAGTGCACCTATATCGTTCAATCGAGAGCAGTAAATCTCGAGTCATCCCAATTCTCATATAAATGACCTACCATAATATAATAATGCTGGTCTTGGACATATGGTTTTATTATTATATAACTTTACTCTAGGTATTGTATGTCCCCATATAAGTGCGTGTGTATCGATTAAGGACTCGGAATGGCAACAATGCCAGTTTGATTTGTATCCACTTAATCACTGATTGTTAGCATTTAATCAGAATAACTTAAATTGAAATTGATCCACTCTACGAACATGGGTGGCTTAAGCCACAAGGTTGCCACTTTAATTTTTTTTTCTTTATTTTTTGCAGGTATAGAATGATATTTCAGTAACTTTTTTATTATTTATGTATAATAAATTATATATAAGATGCAGTATTTTGCAGTTTATGGTCCATTTCATCCAACGAGAGTTTGCAAGAAACTAATCTTGTTGATAACAAGATGAAGAGAACTCTCAGAAAGCTCAAACATTTACTACAAATATTCTTACATTTATTTGTTTTTCGACCAAAAGTAACGTTAAAACCGGGAAGAAAAACATATTTCTCTCTTCTATTAAGATTTGGTGAAAATAAAATGCCGAACTGGGCCACACGTACTTGCTGTTATGGTCAAAGTTGCTGGGGACGCTAAAAACTCTCATGCAAAAACTTTAAAAAATAAATTCAGAAAATGTAAGAACAATATAAAATCCTAAACCAAAATGATTCAAATAAATTCTTTGAATGACTTGGATTTCATTAAGAAAATTAATTTTCAAAAGAAAAATTTGAAATCGTTATAAAAATTCTCAAACCATAAGAAATAAAATGCAAGATTGGATCGCAAGAACTTGCTCAAGTAATAATATATTTCTTAGTCATTTCATAACATAAACAAAATTTAATCGAAATCGTTAGAGCCGTTTTCGAGAAAAATCAAATAACTCGAAACTGTTATATGAGAGGTATTCGTTCTAATCGAGATATTCAAAAACAAACAAAAAACAACCTTGGAAATTACAAAAAAAGTAATCTGTACAAAATTTCATGCAAATCCGTCATCCCGTTTAGTTTTTCTCTCTCTATACAGATGGACGCACAGACGAACAGACAAAGAGACCAACAGACAATCAGGCGAATAGACGAACAGACGAACAGACGAACAGTTGAACAGACGAACAGAAGAACAGACGAACAGACGCACAGACCGACAGACGACATGATGAAAACCACTTTTTTTAACTTCTTGATCATCGAAATGTTGTGTTGATTAAAACTTCCCATTTTTTGTGTACACGAAACCAATACAAGTAAAAAGCAAGTAAAAATGTGAAGTAAAAATTAATGAACATTTATAGGTACCCAAAATTTCAAAAAAATATAGTGAAGCGCTTTCGAAAAGTTGATTTTTCACAAAAAATATTTTAAAGTTTTTTTTTTTTAATCCAAAAATTTAAAATCAAATAATTTTAAATCCTTGCTTGCGTATAAAAAATTTCATCAAATTCAGATAAGTTTTTCAAGAGAAATAAAAAAATAAATAAAAAGCACGACTGGGTCACACGTCCATGCTCTTAGGGTCAAAGTTGCTGTGGACGTTGAAGCATTTTATATAAAGTTTAAAAAAATTTAAGAAAAATAGTATTCATTACTAAAATGACACAAACAACTTCTTAAATTGTTTTGAGCTCCAAACTAAGTAAGCCATTTGATTTTTTTAAGAAAGATACATTTTTAGATAAAAAATTTTGAAAATCGGTAGATTTTTAGAAATGATCAAAGCTTGTTTAAAATATTGCACATCTAAAACCAAAATGTCAAAAAAAAACAGTGACCCGTTTTTGAAAAATTGATTTTTCCAAAAAAAAAAATTGAAAGATTTTCTTGGAATGTTTTTTTATGAAATAATTTAAAAATTGTAAAGGAGCTTCTGTACAAAAAAAACATCAAAATTGGTTGAGTCGTTTAAGTGAATGTCAAAAATGAAGAAAACGATTCTATGGGAGGCACCGTTAGTAGAATTTGTACAAACATTTATTTCATTCCAAAAGTATGCTCCTACTAACAAAAGCAGACACAACAATTTTAATCGAAATCGTTAGAGCCGTTTTTGAAAAAAGTTAACTTTTCCTTAATTCTTATATGGCCGTGTTGTAGGTACCGTTTGTTTTAGTCCTAAAAAATGTCTATACGGCAGATACCGTTAATATCGACTCTAAGAATTTTCTATAAGAATAATTACGTGCGTTACAGTCATGCATTTTATTTTATATGGAACTGTGTCCTACATTTCTTTTGACGCTCACTACCGATAGTCGGGTATTGATATCGATATAACCTATAGGAATCGAAATAATTTCAAAATCGCTAAAAGATGTGCTAGAGGAGGGGGAATTCAAAATTATATATATATTTTTTTTTTTAAATTAATAATTTTGCATTCACTGAACGAACAAATCGTGTGCGGCAAACGAAACAATTACACAAACGACTTTTTCGTTTGCTGGATAGTCTTTCGACTTTGTTTGCAGCAAACTGGTAAATTCACCAGTTTGCAAACGAATAAGAAAAACAAAAAAAGTAGCACCAGTGTACCAGTGATCTCTTGTCATTCCGCTACGATCGGAATAATTTATGACTAAATTAATTGTGTGCCACGAATAGCTCACAAATACGAAAAATCAAGGTCTAGTGACTGACACTCTCATTTTGCTGTGTGCAGGAATGTAAGTCCCTCTACAATTTTCTATCGGTTCGGAACCGCTAGATGAGATTAACTTTTTTTCTTCGACAAGCAGAAGTCTTGGCGGTTTTGTCAATTGCTCGCAAAAAAATCAAGGTGACATAGGCTGGAAATACCTATTTATTGGAAGAGAAAACAAAAGGCACCTTAATTTGTACACAAATAATAATTTGTTCCTGTATGGCAACCGGTCGCGAAGGTCGGGCTCGAGCTCGATGGCTTTTAATCATTCTTTCACTCATTCTTTGTGTATATGATTGAAACTCTATTGCAGAGGTCTGTGATTACAAATTCCTGAAATACCCTATGTTATCCTGTGTAACATTAAACATTTATGCACACGTAAGCATTTAAATGGGATCGTTTATTTAATTGAAATCTCTCGTCTTGCAGTGCGCGTCTCTTCTCAACCAACCACGACCCTAAAGTGGTACCGCAAAAATAATTGACCACCTCTGATGATGATGATATATAAAGACTATAGGTTCGGTGAAATGGTTGTGTGGAAGAAGGAGCAAAATGTGGCAGGAAATAATCACACAGGACTCACATCACTATACCAGAAGTATGTAACAACACATAAACAGTACTCGAAGGTATAGGTAGGTATGTCTGTGAATGGGAAAATGTTGAGGGCAAAATGCAAGGACACGTATTCAGATGTCCTCACAGGATTAATACCTTCAGATTGCGCATATATGCATGATTTCCAGAAGAGCCTGTTTATGTCCTGGCTGATGGTAATTTACTATATGTGGGCATACACTGCACTCACATCTCCTTGGATAACCTTCAGGAAGGAAACATGCTTGACGAACTAAGTATTTATCTTTTAAACCGCACGCATACAGGTGGTGCATGTATTTGCTTAAGCACGAGACTACATACAAAGGCGGGGCAAGGACTTAATGTGTGTGCAATGTAATTTTAATAATAATTTGAATAATTGAATTCACTTAGTTGCAATTTGTCCAGAGAATTGTAAGGGAAAGGCTAGGCCAATGAGAGAGTGAGAGACATGGCTTGGCTATAGCTTTGATGTAGGTATTTTCATAAGGAAACCTATAACTTAAGGAGATAATTTTCGACCCACGGGGACGTCAATTTCAAGCGGATTAAAGTGCAGTCTCTGAAGAGTTGACTTGTAATTTGTTCAGACATACTTTTCAAGCTGTCAAGTGATTAATATTGGATTTTTGAATTGCCAAAGTTCATATATAATGGAGAAGGATGACATGATTATAAATGAAATTTAAAGAGAAACTTGAAATATAAAGGATTAAAGAGCTTCAAGACAATTGTACCTACTATTACAAAAAAAATTAAATAGATACAGACTTTGGTGCCCATTTCCTCTATCATGAATCGTTGTTGAAGCTAATCTTAATTGGAGCTGATAATGATGTTTTTTAGATGTAGCGTCTGTGGTAACAGTTTGGACGCACGGGCAAACGCACAGACTAGATGAAATAGGATTCTATAGCACGCCAAAAGTCCATTAAACAAAAAGTGTCGAAAATGGTGCAGGGAAATAACTCCACGGGAATCTGCTCAACATGAGAAAATATTACACAGTGGTAATCTCTTCTACTTTTCAAAGTGGAATAAAATCTCACTGAAAGTAAGAAATTCTACCTCTTTTGTGTGGGAAAATATGTACTTCACTTTTAAAGTGGAATTATGTTGCATTTAAAGTATTTATGTATTTGCGTATACGCGCGTTTTTACGCACTTAAAAACGCGCGTAAATACGCAATTACTTTAAAACGCGCGCAAATACGGTCGTAAATACCCGCGTAAATACGAGCGTAAAAATGCGCATTTTTAGGCGCGTATTTACGCTCAATTTTACGCGCGTTTTTACTCGTTTTTACGTGCGTTCACATTCATCTCAAACGAGTTTTGTCACGCTAGATTTCCATTCTTTCCCACTGTGCGTAGCGATGATGGTGCTTACAATCCAGGATGGATTACGGCCTCATCTGTCCTTCTTATGTTCATATATTAAATTGTTCACATTCATACATTTGGCATGAGTGAAATTATACTACCATGTTGCCTTTCCTATAAAACAAAGTACAAAGAGGTCAAAAAGTTCTAAAACATTAGGTGTATTCAATTCCGGTAGCCTATGCTTAATTCAAAACAAAATATCGAGACCCATTAATATTCCTCGACATCCTCTTTCGCTAATATTTCCCAAAACTTCTATCTTTCAGTACGTCACGTGCTTGCACTTTATTTCGCTGAAAGATTGTATTTGTTTAATTGTTTGTGGGTATCGCACATTCGCGTGTACTGTCTCTGATTTCATAAAATGGCAGAAACAAGGAACATCATAAGAATATCCTTTAACTATCATTATAAGCGAGATAAACAAAAAAAAAAAAACATCCAACCTCTGACAAGTCACAGAGTCAAACAAGAGCCAACCCTTCATCTAAAAAGGAAGTACCTACACGCTACACCTTATCTTTCGCTTGGTATCTAAATTTTTGTATTCTTCATTTTTTTTGTTTTGTCCTTTTGACACGAAAACGAATAAATTTTATGAAAATGTCTCTTTTCACAGCGAAATTATTTCCACGTTTAGAGAATTCCATTTTATTATTCCCAACGGCAGCAACTCAGGCCGATATCTGTTGCTGATGATGGCACACTGTATAGTGTATATGGGTATGGTATGTGTGTAGGCTGAAGCACTCTCCATACTTTCTCGGCAACACAAAAGGGATGATAAGGTGAATTGAACATCGCTCACTGAGTCGAATGGTTACCCCCATCGCACACACATTTTAGTAGATGCGATGATTTTGTGAGCCTTGTTTTTACTCGACGTGGTGGCGTGGCATGCCACTGGGAAGATTGTCCCGGTTCTATAACATGGAAGAACCAGGTTATTTTTTTTAGTCAAACCATAATCCGATGACGACGACAACGACAACACCCGTAATGTGGTGATGGTGAATATAACAAAGACTGAGATGGGATGATGGGCGATGGTTTGCCATCATTCCACCTCCACCCATAATAAAGGACCTAAACTGGATGGTCCAAAATAGAACGCTCTCTGACAGCATACAACACGTTATCTTATTGTTGACGTTTTTTTTTTTTTTTTTGTTGGCTATGAGAGGTCGTTTATTTGGGTGGATTTGGTATGTGTTTCGCTATCTGGCTTCATATCCAATCTACAATCAGATACGATTGCCTCGTTCGAGTTAGTGACGGTTCGATGCCATCGTTATTGTTTCGCCTTCTAATCTAATCCTTCTGTTGGTTTTAGGACTATTTGGCTAAAGCGTTCGAGGAGCTTCACAGTCGGGTGAAATTGTTTTAATACGATTGTTGTTAGAAATTTTTTTATGGAGATTTTTTTAAGTATTGTATTCTCAAATTTGACAGTAAGTTGCCATGGGTTCGTGAGTTTATAGTGTTGTTAAAAAACAAAAAACTAGCAGTTACTTCGGTTTTATTAAAATCCATGGGAAATTTGCGTCAAATTATGGTAGGTTGATAGCAAAAACTCAGCTAGCAAATTGAAGTTTCCAATATCGTTCATGCATTTTTTTTTACAAACATCGCTGTTCATGTTCATCAGAACAGCTGCATCAACACTTCTAGAAATAAGGAAAAAATCGTTGATATTTCTAAAAAAATCTAAGAAGCTTAGTTTACAACTACAGGCTTTTATCGTTGTTCAACAACATCAACAAATAATTGGAAAAAGCTTCAAGAGTTTCTGCAATGGCCACAAAACCACAAACTTTAAACAGCTGGAATATCTCAAGTCTTCATTTAAGATCAAAGTCGGAGTCACCCAGCACTCTAACAGCCTGATGAAATGTGAATCCGGTCAACATGTTCAATGTTTAATCATGGATTATCAATGCTTTTCTCACTTACGCCATTTAACGTCGATAGCTTTATGGAAAGGCGAGGCCCATTTCCGCAATCACTAGAAATTCTAGCAGAAATAACAAATCCAAATGTAAATAACCAAATTGGTACTAATATAAGCAGAGCAGAACTAAGTCAACAAAAAACATCCACAGCAACTCCTGAGGCCAGTCAGCAGCTATGACTTACCTGTTTCTATTTTTCAATCTCCTAGGTGGATTAGTACTTACCTGATATTTTAAAGTACTCAGAAAGAAATATAGTTCCGCCGGACAAGTTTTACTGCTGTTTAGCACTAAACTGTAAACTGCATGAAAGGCGTTTCAATATAAATCACTTGGATCCCGTTCAGAGACAAATAAAACTTTCCCAATTTAGATATTGTTTCTGATAGAAAACTTTTCATCTTTACTGTCAGTTCAAATGGGCTAAAGTACTTCCCCTATGAAACGGACAGGCATCACAACATCACTGACTGTGTTAGAAGAGGACACACAGAGGGAACGAACTGTTGCCAGCAATGATATCTTGCAAATGAATAGCATTCCCGAAATTTATGAAGCGTCTCTAATTAGCAGAGCCAACAACAGCATCAACAAAACAACACACCCAACATTACAAAGAGACGATATAACCCTTTGGAAGTGTGCTTCCATTTTGGTCCTGCTGGCTTTGACATTTTATTCACATACCACCCGTTTTAGCACCCAATGGAATCGAAAATGCGTTCTTAATGACATTTAAGAAAGCTGAAGCCGAAGCTGTTCCCGCATGTATAGCTTGTATGGAAGAGAGAAAGGATAAAAGCTATCAGAGCATCAGGCAGTACCGTTTGTCGTCGACGTCGGTCGTCATCATCATTTGGTCCTTTATCTAATGAAGTTTCATAGAGACTAATTTTTATGGGAATTATTGAAATCTGGTGTTCATGCAAGTGTGCAGAGGAATTAGTGCGGATTCTAGAATTCTGGGAGATCCTACAGAATCATTGTCAACGGTATACCCTTTTGTACTAGCGCATCAGAGTGTAGTGACAAACAGATTTTTTTTTTGTTTTGTTTTCTCGTTTGCTATGTTGTCTATGAAACCAAAGTCTCATCAGAACAGTGTCCGTGTTGGCTATTGTTTCATGGTCGACACAAAATAGAGAGATTCACTCAATGACAGCCAGTTAGTTGGGTGCTTCTTTTGCCATTCATGTGCCAGTTTCATACAATACCACGACGTTGACAGCGACGACCGACGACGACGGACGTCGCAGTGGCGGTACTGGTATAAAGAGTGATTTATGGAAGTTTGCAACTTTAGTGTTGGGAAACAGTACCTATACTACATAAAGACCTCAAGATTTTCCAGCTTTTTCTGCGTTTAATTTGAACAAATAGAGGAAGAACAGAAAACAGAAGGACTAGTTGAGGAAAGGGCTTTCAAAGACGAAGAAGGGCGATCCCCGGAACAAAAGGTTTTGCCTAACAATTGTTGCTGACTTTTTCGCTATACTTTCCATCCAGGCTTCTTTTGTTGTTTATCCCAATTCTAACCGCCGCCACCGCCTACGCTTTGCTAAGAGACCTGAGGGGTGTTTTGTCGGTTGAAGAGAGCAAAGAAATACAGAAATACGATTTAAAGCTGCAAATACTCATTCCTTTTTGCAGGAAGTTGTGGGCTCACATTGTCGATTCCGGGCAAAGCACACAAAAAAAAAATTAAAGAAAAGAAGAAATAAAACATTTGAAGGATGAAGAGTGAGCAATAAAGTTGAAGGTTTTTTCCTACTATATACTACCTATTACTCGATACGATACTTTATATATACCATAAAACCTACCTCCAAGCCCATCGCATCAAGCTCCACTACCGCCTCTGAAATGGTTGTTGTAATATAGAAAAGCGTGACGATAATAGGCTCTGAAAGTAATGTAGTCTGTAGACTGGGACACAGGAAGCCATTTGTTGCGACAACTAAATTAATGAATTCTGACCCTCACTCGAATCTAGACGCTACTATATTTACGACCATTCCGTGGAATTGTTACAGCAATTCAAAGGAATATGGGGTTGAATATTGAATATATATACCTACGCGACGACTTCGGAAGGAAAGGAAAAAATATAAAGAACTGCGATGGGAAATAAAAGCAGAGTAATTAATGTCACCTTATTTGGCAGCAGCTCGCCCAAAGCACACCAAGACACGCACCAATAAAACGGTAGGTTATGGTTTGCAAATAGGAAAGGAAAAAGCAAAAGCAAGGCAAGTCGCTTGTGATTAAAGAGAACTTGATTTACAAATTTTCCTAAGAGGTGAAAGGGTACAAAAACAAAAAACAAACAAATCTTAAACCCTTTTTAACCATTTTTCAAGGACTGAAATAATTGACTTAAACGAAAAGCTACAAGTGCCTTTGGTAATGGAAAAATATACCAATAAGAATAGTTGGTTTGATTTTGTTTTTGAGAATTAGCTTTGTTTCTATGAAAGGATTTTGATTTAAGGCTGAAAATCGAAACTGGCAAAGGGTACAGTGAGGATTACCTACAAATAATTTAGGAATATAAATAAGAACTCTGACATTTTTCCAAGATTTTTGGACTGTTCCATGGCGTAGTTTTGACTTGGGCTATCCCATAGCACATGGTGCTATTGACAGGTTTCAAAACATAATGTTCTAAAACAATTTTAACTGAAAAATTCTTAATTAGTCTTCAATAGATTTTCGAGTGACTACTCGCAGCGGCTTGCAACGGCTGGTAAAGTTAAATATATTCAACTTTTAGAAGCAAGTAGCAGCCGTCAGCTAATGTAGTTAAACATAAACATGTTCAACTTAGGTTTTTTCGCTAAAACAAAGTTATTCATATCTTCATCTAATCTCTCTGTGGTTTCGGATTTAGTTGATGTTTAGGGAGGTTCATTATCCGAAATTTCTTATATATCTCAAATTGCTATGTATTTTGGTTCTAAGGCTGAGGTTAGCTCGTCGGCTTATCCAGGGTGTTACTAAAAGAAGTACTCGAAACATAAGTTTAAGATCGTTTCTTTGTTTATCACAAAATATGGATTTAAAACAGGAATAATAGATTAGACTTTGTTTATCTTTATTCATGATGGTATCTATTGTCTTTTCTCCGTTAGTTATCGTATTAATATCCTTAAGTTTTGTTCCTTCTTGTCTCTTTGATTCTGTCTGAAACTGGATAATCAGAACTGAAGCTGATAAATCACAGCCGAAACTGGTATCACAGCTGAAACTGGAAAATCACAGCCGTAACTGGTAAATCTCTGCCGAAAATGGCAAATTACAGCTGAAGCTGGTAAATCATAGCCGAAACTGTTAAATCACAGCCGAAACTGGTAAATTGCAGCCGAAGCTGGTAAATTGCAACCGAAACCGGTAAATCACAGTCGAAACTGGTAAATCGCAACCGAAGCTGATAAATCACAGCCAAAACTGGTAAATCACAGCCGACGCTGGTAAATCGCTGCTGAATTTGATAAATCACAGCCGAAACTGGTAAATCGCAACCGAAACTGGTAAATCGTAACCAAAACTGGTAAATAACAGCCAAAACCAGTAAATCGCATCCGAAGCTGGTATATCACAGCCGAAACTGTTAAATCACAGCCGAAATTGATAAATAGCAACCGAAACTGGTAAATCACAACTCAAACTGGTAAATCGCAGCTGAATCTGATAAATCCTAGCCGTAACTGGTAAGCCACAACTGAAACTGGTCAATCAAAGCCTAAAGAGGTAAATCACAGTAAAAACTGGTAATTGGTTTTCAGGATAGACCCCTTCCCTTACTTCCTCTCAATTTCTTATCTATTTTTATTAGTGATTGGTCAATACGATTTCTATTATTATTTAAACGACTCCGGATAATTTGATTTTTGTTGATTCTATAGAAAATTTCTATGGAAATTTTGTAATAAAAATCCGTCATTACACACTTAAAGTCACTTTTTTTAGGTAGCAGAAAAGTGGTACGGCCTACGATCTGCATTTAGGACACTTGGTGTTAACAGGTTGATTTCAATCAATACCTTACCAATATCTACAGTACCCAAGCACCTCTTCTTATAACGTACATAGTTATATTGATCCGTAAAGAATAGAATCATTCTCATACTCATTGTTATCAAAATTTTATTAATAAAAAATTCTTTCTGACATGATTTTCCCTTAACCTTCCAAAAACAAAGAACCTATACATTACCCTTCCTTGCATTTGTTTGTAACAAGACAAACTTCAAATATGTTTATAATACAAAAAAATATAAAATCAAATTTAAAATCCAAACAAAGAACTAGCAAAAACGGTCTTCTCTAAAAACATATTCATATTCCAAGAAAAAAAAAAATAGAAAAAAGTTAAATGTAACTTCGGATACAGGTAAATAAGTATATGTAAGTATACCTCTTACCTAAAAGAATATCTTTTTCTTCTCGCGCGTCTATAATTCGATTTTTCTCAATTTGATAACCAATATATACGACTGTCACTGTTCAAGTGTAAGAAAAAGTATCGGAGAAGCCTTTCCGGTTTCCTCTCTCATTCCATTGCAGAAAACTATACGAACATTCCATATATTGTCAACTCTGCGTATGCCACTTCCACCATTTCTTTTTCTTCCGAATGCATAAACATGATTCTTCTTTCTTCACAGATACGACCAACATACGAGTTTGACATTTTATGATATTTTTTTTTTTATATATTTTCAAGAAAAACATGACAAAACAGTGTGCGGGGGAGGGGGGAGATGGGGGAGGTGGAAGGATCATTCCCTTGTTGTTAAACACCATATATATTTGGATACATGTACTGATTTTGGATTTCTAGAGAATCTGTTGCAATTGCAATGTCGTGTTTGCTACCGTCAACGTCAAATTCGTCGTTGTCGTCTAGAAACCCATCTTCACTTCGATTTTCCCGTCACCACCAACCTCTATCATCGATGAGATGCCGCCGCCGTCAAAGTTATCGAAAGAAAACTTTGCGCACCGAAAGGCATTCAATAACTTCAATTCCTCATATATTGTGTTTGGAATTTCAAATGCATTCTTATGATATGCTTGTAGAGCATATTATTTTGCATACCTTTCTTCCATCATACCAAAGAGAATTTCACCAGTGAGCAGTGAGTTTGTTTTTTTTTTTTGTTTTTGCCTGTCAGTCTGTATCAGAATTCACAGGCTTCTTTTAAAATGTTGGTTTCCTCGAATAACTTGATTTCAACGATTTCTTTTTAAAGAAAGTTTTTTGAGCTGACGTAATAAAGTTTAGTAACACAATTTTCGAAAACTGGGTTTTATTACTATCATACTTCATGTGTTAAAGGGTGCTGAATCCGAATCTGATGTTTTTCAACAAAATTTCGTACGCAACATGGTAAAAAATTTAAAAAAACCAAAATTTTCAAATATTTTGCAGTTTTTGGAAAATTTTAAACTGAAGGAATAGTTTTTGGTATAACTACTTTGTACCTAAGTGTCAAAGAAAACTGGATAAGCTAAAATTTGAGCTAAATAAACTAAATATTTTAGAGGTCTCAGAAATTGTTAAACTTTGAAGAAGTGAATTTTGGAAATTTGGATTTTTGGCCATTACTATGTTGACCAAAAATGAATCCCTTGGGGTAAAATTTTCCAAAAACTGCAAAATCGTTGATAGTTTCGATTGCATTTTTGACCATGTTGACAAACATCAGATTTGTAAAATCTATTGAAAATGTATATAAAAAAAGTTTTCTTTAAAAACGGCTCTAACGATTTTCAAAAATAGAAGAAACAAGATCAATAAGTTTAATTAAAATCGTTCGTTCCATCACATTGATTTTGAAACCCTTAGAAGAGATTAATTTTGAAGTTAGAGAAAGTTTGTTTTTCTTATTTTTTTTTTCAAAAACTGCAATTATAAAACTATCATTGAGAAGTCTTAACAATCTAAGCAGCTTTAACCATACGAGCAAGTACGTGCGATTAGTAGATACCTATTTCAGGGCAAGTTTAGAATTCGTAAAAATCTGAACAGACTAAAGTACAGACGCGATTTACGTCAAACAAAGAATTTATGAGTTTTCAGTGATTCCCTATAGGGTAAATTGAATTTTTTTTTTTGAGACCAACATTTACCGAACCTGCTTTGCACTCGAATTTTTTTGGAATTTTTGTTTTTAAAAGTTGTTCCAAGTTGTACCGAAATGAAATTATGCAAATTATTTTAAAAAAATATTCAAAAATGAGGGTTTTAGACCTTAAAAAAAGTTTTTGAGCTAGCCCCCCTTTTTGGAAAATTGACTTTTTGAAAGTTGTTCCGGATTACAAAAGTTGTTCCTAACAATGTTCCAAATTTTTGGAATGTTATGGCTCAGAAACCAAAAACATTTAGCCTTTTTTTTTCGATTTCTTGAGCTTTTATATTTTTTCTTGTTAAAAAAAGTGTTCTAAACTATGTTGCAAAGAATTAAGCTCGAAAAATTTTCATTTTTAAAGATATAATTTTAGAAAGGTTTTTTCAAAAACTGTAAAAAATGTATTTCCAATTTTTTTTCTCAAAAATTAGTTTCGAAATCAAATATTTAATGACTTATACATGTTTTGAAATCCAAAACTTGTTCCAAGTGAAACTGTTAATAACGGTTGGTACCTTCCATAGAGCTGTTTTTCGTTTTTCTAATTTTTTCGTTAGAAAATCAACGAATTTCGAAGAGGTCTTTAACAATTTTAAAATTATTTCATACCAACATTTGTAATAAAATGTTATGGAATTGAAAAAAAAGTCTTAAATTTTTTTTTTCGAAAGAAATCGATATTTCGGAAACGTGTTGGTGATTTTCTTTGAAATGTATTTTCTAGACGTCCATTAATATTTTCTTGAAAATAGCATACAATTTTTTTTTTTTAACAAGGTTTGATGATATTTATTTTTGTAAAAAAAATATTTTTTTTGTAAAACGGCTCTAAAAATTTATATTTTTTTTTTTCTTCTATAAATGTATCTTTTTTAATGGAATCAAATAGCATATCTATCTTGTTAAGAGCCCAAAAATATTTAAAAAGTCATTTTAGTAGTAAAATTGTATGTTTTTTTTTAACATTTCTTATAAAATAATTTTTTTTTTGAATAAAATTATATAAAAAAATTTAACGTCTACAGCAACTTTGACCCTGAAAACAAGTGTATTTAATTTCTTAATTTCTTAGTGTCGTAAGTGAATGTGAATCATGTGACGCAGAAAAACATAATGACGTCTATTATTTTAAGTTGCAATGTTATATTAATAAATCCATTGACTAATTCTAACGATACCAAGTTATTATACGTATTATCAAAGGTTTTTCATCAGTAATATTAGCCCACGAAGAAAAATTTTCTAAGAAAATTCCTGAATTTTCCTATGACCGTTAGGTCCACCATAGAGGGTCAAAAATATTTTTAGCTGCATAATACCAACTTGGAAAAATTCACAATATTCCGCATCAACTTACTTCCCAATAAAAAAAAAAAAAAAAACATAATCTTTTTGCTATTTTAGCGAATCAGCGAGTGGAAGAACGCAAAATAAATACAAAAAAAAAATTAAAAGAAAAATATCAAACACACAATCGACAGATCCACAGATCTAATAGAGACAGCAAGGAATTCTCATCCTGTTGCTGGTCCTGCTCCTGATGCTTTGCTCTGATACAGTATACAACATTTCACTGATAAAAAAAAAAAACAGCACAACCCATTTTCTCCTTCCATTATAGAGTGCAAGACGACAATCTTTTTTTCCCGGTCGCTGCTTTCGACATGTGAGCTTCTTCTTCTGCTTCTTCGTTTATTTCTTTTTTTGTAAATTTTATTTTTATTTTATATCCCGTCTTAGGATTATGTATAAACTTTAGATATGAGTTGAGTATGCGAGTGTGTGTGCAAAATGCAAGGATATTATTATTGAGTAAGTGTGTGTTTGTGTGTGCAGTTAAAGGATGTGAATCACAGAATTTATGAAGAATGACGATGACATTCGTTGTGTCTACAAATGTCACCGCAAGAAAAATCCATGCCCATATCCGCATCCCATACCTATACATATACAAGATATTGAAAGGGATTTTTTTTGCATAATTCTATATGGGAATTACCAACCAAACGATTTGTGATGTTGGTTCTATATTTGAAACTTGAAGGGATAACTGTTATTTGGAGGGAGGAAAGTTTGGGGGGGGGGGGGGTAGTAAAGAAATCGTTTTACATTTACAAACTATCGAATATGGCAATGGAATACAAAGTATACGTGTGTGTGGTTAGAGATATTTGAACATTGAATGCGAGGATTGAGTGCCTGTGCCAGGATGAGACGTATACGAAGCAGAATTGTACCTACAATGGGATTATGTTTTGGCATCAAATGCACACGTTTAGGTTTGGATTTTTTCATTGTGTTGAGATTTTTTTTTATTTTTATTTAAATTGCGGTTGAAGATAGTTTTTTTTTTCTTGTTTTAAGTTCAAAAACTTTTTCAATTGGTGATATTGATTACGTCACTTGACTTGAACTTTAAAGAAAACAAAATTTTTCTAACACTTTAGTGAAATATGATTATTCTTTGTTATCTAATGTTCTTGGATGAATTTTATTCGTAGAAATCTACCCTCAAGGATCATTTTTATAGTCTTGAAAAAGCTGAAAGCTTATTTTTACTTGCACAAGAGAATCCTTTTTAACATGTCATATAAAAAAAAAGTACATATACTCCCACATAAGTAAATCTCATTCTCTTATCATGTTTTACAATCTCATTTTTATGACTTCTTTTCAGCCGCAGCAGTTGTCAATAAAAAAAAAATAACATCAACCTTGAGTTTCAGTTGATCCCTTTATATCCTGCAAAAGAGAAGAATATGTACCACCTTCAATTTCTTGATAACTTAATCAAAATAAAATGTTTCCAACAATTTGATTTCCATTAAATTAAAAGTAAATTTCCTCCTTGTCGTTTCTTTATACACCTACAATGGCCGCACGGTGCGGTGTTAAGGATTTTATTTTGTTATGTGTCTCAAAGGACAACCATCAAAAGGGCGCTCTCAAAATAAAAAAAATCACAATGACTACTGACTACATAATATAGAAAGATCCTGCATTTAATTTGTTGCTTCTTAACTAGAGCATGGCGATCTTTTAATTTCCCATGGAAGACTTCAAAAGTCAGATGGATATAGCAATGAAAAATGTTCACGTAGGTTGATACAGTACACCAGGACTGCAAGCTCCAACAACCCATTATATCCTATCCTGGTATCCTGGGAGCAACAATGAAAAACATCAACGCGAACTGTTGGATAGAAAAGAGTATCTATATCTTCTTCTTCTCGTCTATATGAAGAGAAGGTTGATGGTTTTTGTTATACAATCGGCCCAACAGTAACAGAAAAAAAAAATACGGTGCAGATAATTACATTCTCCAAAGATAGGTACTTAGACGGAGGATTTATCTGCAATCTTCAAGTGCACGGCAGATACATTTATTTTGATTTAACTTTCTTTCTTCAGCTCGTCCTTTTTGTTGTATGGTGGTTTGTGATGTGATTGTTGATGCAATTTGATTTTTTTTTGTGACTTAAATCACGGTTGCCAGCGGGTAACTTTTTCGAAATATAGAAAAAGTCCTGAAACCAGTGAAATCTTAAAACCATAAAATTTTGTTCAGGGGTTATAAGGGAATCATTTATGTAGCTAGCAGCTTACATGACAGTTTCCTTAACTGACTCCACTCAAATTGTGGTATTCAAGAGGAACTACTCTGATATCCCAATAACCTTAGTAAACGATATCTTAATACCTCGCTAAGAAGGGAAAAACTATGATCAGTGGCCAGTGGCGTCGTGAAAGGTAGTTCGAGATACACCTATACCCAGGTCCGTTAAAATTTGCATTGCGTAGGTTTTTATTAGTAATGGAATGGTATTTTTGGTGTGACAAATTAAAGACGACGCACTGTCAGTAGGGTAGAAGGGGGATCATTTACCAGTCAGGTGCATTTGCCGATCGATTTTTTCGGTCAAACCGACTCATTGTAAAATATTGAAAAATCAATTCTGTAAAATCAATCAATGTGTAGAGTTTTTCTTTTAAAATAACTCTTCTTTACTATAAAATCGTTTGTAAAATATATTTCTTGATTTTTAATTAGTTTGTATCAAAGAAAAAAGTTATCAATAATTCCAAAAAACTGCTATGCATTCTTTACGTTTGAATGATTTGCCTTCGATCTGCTGTTTGTAAAAAGCACTTAGTGGGGGGCTTTTGCCAACTGCAAAGCTACTTCAAGGGGTGCCTTTGACAGTTTCAAAACCACCCATTGGTAACTTTTGCCAATGTCAAAGTCTAACTTATAAAAATTTTAAGATATTATTTAAGTATTGAGTTAAATGAATAAATTCGTTTTTGTACTTTTTCTTAATGTTAACAGTTCCTATTTGTATTTGATTTGACATTTTGGAACCTTACAATACCAATCCCACAAAGGAGCCTTTGCCACATCACTTTTTTTAAATTTAATTATTTAAAGTATAAATTTTTAAGTGGACACCTTAATAATATAAATACTTTAAAATGAAGAAAACAAGTCAAAGGATCATATTAGATATTAAACAAGTTTAAACCAAGGAAAATCTAAGCGTGAGGTCAAATTTCCGAAATCCTGGCAAATGCTCGCCCTTCTACACTACTGCTATCACGATTCTTATATTATAGATCTTTGTATATGAAATTGCTGTACTTTGTATTTTTAATATAAAATCTTCTTTGAGTTTTCTGACAGTCAATTTTTGACCAATCTTTCTCATTTCAGCTAGAGGTTTAATTTTGTTTTTATTTTTTGTGTCTGATGACACCACTTACACTTTCGCCAATATGTTTCCCACTACAGAACCATACAAATTATGTTATCACAATTTTTTAGCCTTGTATGTTCAAAAAAAAAAAACGCCTATTTTGAAGAAATTTTGGTATAATGTAGAAAATAGTCTGGTTTGCGATTTTGGACTAGATGCTAATATTTCTTCATGTTCTTCGTAAGTGTCAGGTTAATAACTAATGTATTAGTCTGTTGATGTGCAGCCTTTATCCTTGACATGCCTTTGCTGCCTACTTATTTCTGATTCCTGCTTGTCTTCCTGATCTCCATACAAAAATTCTATCAGCAAAAGACTGAGGGACCGTTTCGCCCGATACCATTGCTATCAAATGGTATTCGTTTCTGGTTTAAGTTTCTCAGCTGTTGATTCTCAAAAATTACAAAAGAATACATTTTGAGAAATTGTTTCAAGCCAAAGAAACAAAGACTAAACAAATAGAAGACACTAAGAGCTTTATAGAAAAAAAAAACTACCAAAGTGGTAACCGCGCCTGCACTCTCCCATAGATAGAAAGGAGAATATCTATAGGATGTGGGATATCTTCTAATTAAAACGAAGGTTAAAATGTTAACTCTGGTGCTTGAGAAAATACAAAAAAAAAAACAGAAGAGAAAGAGAGATTCAAGAGTTTCGGTACGGGTGCTCACTGCACAAGTATCTGATGGTTGTAAAGAACAACTATGTGGGATATAGAAGACAAAATAATCAGATTCAATTCGAGAAAGTAAATTAAAATGTTGCGAGTTTTTCACTGCAGCTAAAGTAACCTACTTGGTGCATAAAATTAAATTATACCAGCTTCGTTGCTGATGACGATGATGGTGAAAGTAAGTTTATTTAGTGATTAAAACATTTTCAGCTTCGAATAAATCGTAAAGAAAATATATCTAATGGAATTTTTTTTTATGTTTTCTTGTTTTGTTTTTTTTTTTTTTGTAAATGCAACTTCAGACTTTGTAAGGTAAGAAATGTTTTAATTAGCCCTTTTTGGTTAAAAGTTGTATCTTATGCGGTTTTTTGTTTTGTTAACTTCAAAATGAAGAGTTTCAAAGTAAATTTTTGAAAGAATTGAATTATTTTCAAAGGAACTGTTGACCGAAAGGACTATAACTATTTTTATAAGAAACACTTAATTTATTTTTAAAACACCATTTTTAAGTTAAAGGTACACAATTAAAAAGTGTTAAAAGAGATGATTTTCTTTTTCTTCCACAAATAAAACAAATTAATTATTAATAATGTTTGATGGAAAATATCAAAAATGCTTATGCACGTATCAATGATCCTTGGTAAGTCCACTATTACAGTCATCTTGTCACGTTAAGATATAGATTCACAACAACTAGACAACAAACAGCAGACAGAGACAAATAGAATGGCATTAAAATAATCTATCATCGATGCCAACGACAAGGCAAAGGACGTGACAAAAGAATCAGACATTTGAAGTTATTTCGAGTAAATTGTTCTGCATCGATTTATTACAATCCATTCGAATTAACTTGATTTTGAACAATTTATTGATATTTTCGTGCTCACTTCACAAAATGTTCAATTAAAAAATATTTCATTTAAATGAAAAATGTATAACAGGACGAAAATTCTTGAAAACATTTGAATGCATTAAATTGATTTTAACAAGAGAGAAATCTTTTTTGTAGTAGAAGAAGCTATAGATCATTTTTCCCGCACCTAAGGCATCCCATACCAAATGGTGTTCCTACGATACAGGTGCTATAGGGCAAGTTAAGCATTCGTAAAAAAGTAGAACTCGAGATAACAATCAGACATAACATTACGATGATAGAGGATTCAAAAAAAGTACATATATGGACCTCGGAAATCTGTCTCTCTGCCTCTGTGTATACCTCGACTTACAACGTAAGCCTCTGAAGTGATTTTATTCAAATCTGATGGTTAAGGGTCTGGGAAAATTGAAATTTATTTAGAACCAAAACTAACGATACTTGCATTACAACCATTAAGGAAAAGTTAACTTTTATAAAATGTTTCTGTCTACTTTTGGAGTTAAAGAAATATTTTTTTTAAATATTTGCTAACGGTACCTACCATAGAACTGTTTATAAAATTTTTCATGAACCGATTTTGATGAAGTTTTTCATACGGAAGGAGCTCTCAAAAAAGAATATATGAAAGACTTGTAGCTCTTGTGGTTCCCTAAAAAAAACATAGCACTTTTTTTCCACCAGCAATCGTTTAGAAGAAATCGCGGTTTTTTTAAAACACTTTTACTAGCTTAACTTGTAATCAAATCTTAGAATTCAATTTTGACCAACTTCCAATAATCGTATCGAACTGAAACTTTGTACATATATGAAGTAGTTCGGGCGACAACACCAAATTTTGGTGGTGCGGACTCAGGGGAGGGGTATTGGAGGGTCGTAACACCCCAAATCAGTTTAAGCCTTTTTCCAACAATCGTACCGAACTGAAAATTTGTACATACATATATGAAGTTCGGATGACAACACAATATTTTGGAAGTGCTGGGTAACGAAGGTCTGGTGATGGAGTCCGAAAATGCAAAAGTGTGTAACTCTCTAACGACTACTTGTGACTTTTGCTCAAAGCACAAACTAGACGAATATAAATACAAAATAATACGCAAATAAGAGAACAAAGAGAAGAAGAAGGGGGAGATCTACCGAAGAGTGATTGAAAATGCATTTTTTTGTTAATTTTGGTGACCAAAATCATTTTCGTTGATAATTCCTGACAAAAATATACACTCAGTGAGCTTGGATAGAATCAATCTTAAAAGACAATGGTGATTATATTTTTGTGGGCATTCTTAAAATATCTTTGATTTAAAAAGCAATCCCTTAAAAGTTAAAGAAAAACTCATCGATTTGATATTACAAATGGCTATGAAGTTTCTTACCCTTTTGTACAAACAAACAAAAAATAAAAATAAAAAAAACTTCCACAAATCCCCCCAACTATTTGGGTTGATAAATTTGATTTTTCTTCGTCTTATTTTTTTTTTTTTTTTGTTTCCTCTTTCTGTCAAAGCTGTTTAAATCTAGTAAATACGATTTACCGATTTGATTCTATAATTTTCTTTCTTTCTCAACTTTATTATTCTTCCCTCTGCCGCCACCGCTACCGTTCAAAACTTTTTTTTTCTTGCAGCAAAGTTTACTTAAAATCAAAACTTTTCCCATAATAATAAAGTATCACAACAGGACAACAGGCAAATGGAATTATGTGTCTTGTGGGTGTGTGTGTATATAGTGTATGTGGGACTGTAGGTATAGTAAATCCCCATCTAAACCCCCTCACTTTATAATTCCTTTTCTATACTCTCCATAATATGTCAGAAAGTATTCTATAAAAATGAAAATAAAGCTAAAAAAAAACTTTGCCCTTTTTCTCAAGTAGCCATAGGAAAAAATAAAAATAATAATAAAGAAAAATAAACCATAACGCAAAGTTTGTTTTGGGCATTTCCGTCAAGATGTTCCCTCTGCCCATAAGGTGGGTTCAAAAAGTCAAACCACCAACACAAACAAAACTTTAAAAAAAAAAAAAAAAATTATAGAAAACAAAAAAAAAAAAACATGAACTAAACCCCTTTCCACACCACCACCGACCGGTCCAGGATCAGAAAGGACAGACGGACGTATGGTATATGTTAGTAGAAAAATGTTAAGTTTTTTTAACTCGATGCATTTTTATTATGACTTGGCTATACCAACATAGGAACCCCTACTTTTACCGACTTCCTTTCATCTTCCTTGAGTCTCTCCATTTTCAATGGAATATTTGTTTGAAAAGACAGAGAGGGGCTTTGAAAGGGGGGGGGGGGGCGAAGAATAGGAAAAACTAAAATGATTATAAGAATCCACTTATTGGTGCTTGCTGATATTGTGTACCGATATATTCATGGTGCTGTTCAAATTTGCATGCACATCAGTGAAAGGATGGACAACAAAGTAACGTCCTTTGCAGTATTTTCTTTTTTCTTTTGTGAAGGAGTTTTAACCAATTTAATCGACAAAAACGTGTTGAAACTTTGGTGAGTGCTGGAAAAAGTTTTTTACAGTTTAAACAGTTTTTTTTTATATTTGTATGATTCACAGTACGAGTGTGTTCATGTATAGTAATACAAAGTTATATACTGTTAAAACTTGAAGGAATGTCCTGGGCAAGAGTATTAGCAATACAATTTTGCTGTTAACAAATAAGACAGAAGAAAAATGCTTTTACTTTGATTGCTCCAAAAAATACATAAGTAGACCATGATGAAGAAGGTATGTTGGCAAGAGTTCCTTTGAATGGTCGCTTGGATATTTTTGCATTAGATGGTAGTTTTTGCATTATTTGTTTTTTTTTTTTTTAATTTTATGAAGCACAAAATTTTTTATCGCTGAAATAATTGTTAAAAAATAAAATCAGTGGAATTTTCATAACCACATCATAAAAATTTACTTATTTTAATATGTATGAGCCAAACAAATAACCTTTTTCAAATAAGTTCTAAGCATTTTGCACTAACTCTGTTCGTATCAGACTACTAGAGGACATTTCTAGCAAGTTTTAAAGAGGCCTTCTTTGACTCAAAAATACATGTTTTCAACCAAACTCTTTAAACGTGTTTAAAAGATGCCTTTCTAACCTTTAATACACAAGGCTTCTTTGGAACTTTTCAAGTTGTCCTTAAATAGGAGTCCTTTTACTTTCAAATGGTTGAATTGCATAAAAGTAAGGTTTAAATCACTCAGAGGAATAATATTTTTTTCTTCGTTTGCAGCTAATAAATTCTTTGAATTAAATTAAAATCATTTGCAGGATAGGTAATACAATCCCCGAAATAGTGTTTCATTAGCAGAAACAGTATTGAATTTGAACCAAATATTAATTCTATTCCATCAAACATAATACAAAACAAACCATTCGTTTGAAGCTTTATGAGTTGATTGAAGCAAACGAAAATGCTTCCTTCATCTAAACACCTTTTCGTTTAATAGTAAATTCTTTCGATTGCCGCAAACGAATGAATTGTTTGCGACAAACCTTTTCAAATAGTTGCATTCAATGCTACACGAGAATCATTTAGTTCGTGGCACAATTGCAACAGACTAGCGTTCGGAAGCGTGTGGTCGCATATTCAATCATTGGTTTAGCTAAACATTTTTTTTTATTCAGTCGTTCACATAAAGTGTTTGACCCAAAATGAATTTAAGAGTTTGCTGCAAACGAATTGAAATCGAAAAATTATTGTCCAACAAACGAAAAGTCGTTTGACGCAAACGATTTGCTCTCTCACTTTGTTCATATGCAATCTTGGCTATCTGTTAATAATACAGTCCGTAGCGGAATGATAAGATACTCGCTTCGTTAGCGAGGGGTCACAGGCTCAATCATCGGTAGGTACTATGCTGAACTTTGTTTATCGTTCGCAAAAAGTGTTTTACCCAAACGAAATAACTTATAAGCTGCAAACGAAGTCGAAAAATCTTCCATTAAACGAAAAATTCGTTTGATGGGCAATTTATTCGTTTGCCGCAAACGATTTGTTCTCTAAGTGATTTATTCTACAGAAGCTAAATTGTTACTTCGGCAGACCCTGGATTTCCGAACATTCCGGGGGGAAAAATAGACTCATACCTGTACCTGGGTGTGGATATCTATGGCGCCATATAATGAGAAAATTTGATGGCAAACTATAGCTAGAATTTTTGCATTAGACGAGCAGTGGAATCATTTTTAACTTGTCATCAGAACTGCTGTCTCGGATGTGACGGGCTTCAGAACTCAACGGCAAAGGCAAACAAACGAGCGCTGCAGGCTAGAACCAGAAATGGTGAGAAAAGCGTAGTGTATGTACAAAAAAGAAGATATAAACATCGTGTTCTTATAAGGAAGAAAAGAGACCTCAAGAAGCATTCGGCAGAGTCTTTTGAAAGATCTCTTGGCAGGTGTAGTTCTCGAAAGTTCCATAGAAGAGTAAAATGATCTACCCAAATATATCAGCCCAGAAAATGGGAATATGGTAAGAGACACGCAGTTGGTGTTGAGAATATAAAGATAACACTTTTCCAAACTGATAAACCGTGAAGACAACGAACCACCCGCTCTTATGCGGAACAAGAAATTCAACTTCAACAATCGTGGTCTAAATATCCGTCTACCCAGATCTAGAGAATAAATATAACAGGATAGATATCCAAACTTGAAGTCGTATAAGTTGCTTTGGGCTTAGATGGTCTATCGGATGAACTGTTTGAGACAAAGGGAGATGACTTGTTCAGCAGAATACTGTGAATTATCAAACCATTTTTGCAGTATCCATCTGGAATACATATTTCGAAGTAAAACTCCGTGTGGGAAGATCCAGAGCTCTGATTGAACTGTACGGAGCAGGGTTAATGGGAAGCAAAGCTCCAAGTCGAAAAATGACGTTAGTTTTCCCTACCGAAGCTGCTTGTCTCAAGCGTTTGCAATTTTTCGTAAAAATATAGGCAATCACTTTCTGAATAGGTTAAGTCCCGTTTTCAATTTTATTGCAAATTAAGACTCACCTATCCCAAGAAACTAACATATCTTCCATGATATGAGAATGCATTGTTAAAATATAAAATCTCATGCAGCTATCAATCAATCTTCAAAAGCAAACAAAGTCTTTTATTCTTACGTTTTTTTTTTGTTTGTAAAAACTTAAGACTCCTTACCACACCCGCTTGCCGTCTTATCCAGGAAAAAATCCTTCATCAAATTCCCTGCTTCGACACTGTGTACAACTTTCTAAACCAACTCGATCCTAGATAAGTCCCATTTTTCTACAGAAGCACCAAAGACACAAAAGCTATGCACACATAACTACAAACCACCCTCGCCCCATCCCCTTGATACCGCCGCTAAAGATTTAAGAACAAACAAAAAAAAAAGAAAATGAAAACAAAACACCAAAAAGAAAAAAAAAAAAAAAAAACTTGAATAAACGTCTTTGCAGAAGAATCCTGCAGTGAGCTACCCGGTTGGGGGTTTGCAGTTATTTTTTTTTTTGTATCAGCTACGCAACGGATAATGAGATTTCGAGTGAATTTCGTACAAAAACAAAGGAACATTTACGGGTGGGAAATCGTTTTTCCAAAGGGAAATTTCTTAACTGTCATGCGGGGGCGAGTGAAAGTTTATTTTATATATACGAGTACAAATATATGTATATCCCGAGTAGGTATATGCGAAGCATCCTTTCACCGCAAATCTGATTTTAGTGTTTTACTCAGCTCTTTTTTTTATATTCTTCTTCTCCTTTTTGCCTTATCTGAGGTTGTTTTCTTTTCCAAACCCCTACTCCTTGTACACCCTATACCTACCCAACCATCCCTCAACGACTATTCTGATGATAATGCACTCTTGTTGCTGGGGATACTATTCGGAGCAATACCAACAAAACTTCAATTTAAGAGTGTTTAAGCCGCCCCACACTTATCCGCACTTTTCATTATCCTTTTGTCGGAGTGTTAAAAATAGAGGGTTGATATGGGGGCGTGTGTATTTATATACGTAGAATATAGAGTTGAGATGCGGGTCTCGCTCTTTCTCTCATACATATACAACTAAGATTTTAAAATACGTCCTTAGAACTTGAGTAATTGGAGATTTAAGGGATTTCTTTGTCATTCACAGTAATCGATTTGAACAAGAGCCATAGAGCGCTAGAAGAACTGGTGACAGTGATTTCATTAGCTAGAAAGGACGAAAGGAGGTTATATCGTTCCTCATCCACTTACCCTGCGACGAACGATGAGTTTATAGTGGAAGATTTACTTGAATGTGGCAACAAGTTACCCACACTTTAATTAGCGAGAAATGAGAGACTTGCAAAATGAATTAGGGAAGTTTCTTTTTTGTTCTTATTTTTGTTGTTGATGGTCTTAATAAAAAAAAAAAAAAACTCAAATTATTGAAGGATTACATTTTTTTTTGTCGTTCAAAGTAAACTTGGAGAATTTTTACTGCGCATTTAATACCAAAGAAAGTATAATCTAATTTAAAACGCATACTGATTCTATTTAAGGAATTCTATGCTTATTTAAAGTTTGCATTTAAAATTAAGTTAAAAAAAAAGTCTAATCTATATTAAGTTGCCCTGAGAAAAATAGGATCTCTACTATTCTTATGCCCTGTTTGAACTTCTTCAGCTTTCTGCAACTCTTCACCAGTTTGAAATATATTCAGTTCGGAAATATATTATAAGTGGAAGTTATGTTGTAATTTGTTTTTAATGAATAACTAAGTTTTTTTGGGATACCTAAAACGAATAGAAAGTTGGGCCACAAAATTTCTCATGAAAAACATAAAAAAAATATCAAAAATAAAACAGCTAACGTAGAACGAAAATAAGAAAGTTAGCAAGAATTTTAATTCAGAACAATTTTTTTATACGGCTTATGGCGTCCCTTCTTGATATTTGAAAAACAAAAAAAAAAATCCCTTTTTATCAATTCCTATTATCTAGTCAAAGTACCGTTAAAACGGACCTGACCTTGCGCGCAGAGACATTGACTATTTTTGTTTTTATGGAAGGAAACAAATTGATACAAAATGTTCTTCACTGAATAGCTCTTTTACCAAAATTTTGCAAGAAATTACATTAATTTTTTAAATTTTTTTTCGAATATTCAGCTCCTGTATGTATGCAGCAAATAATGAAATCCCATATCGGTCCTTTACTACAATATCGTTCACCAGTATTCTGCGCTTTTATCCACGGTATTCCGAACTTTTTACCATGCTAGTCAGTCGTATTTAGCAAAGTTTTCTTCGATTTTTTCTGTAAGCGAGGACAGGCTTTTCTTCTCCGGTATTTTACACTTTTTCCCGTTGTATTTTGTGTTCCGCTCATTTTTCCACTCTATTCAGTGGTCTTAGATCGATATTACGCACAATTTTACATATTTTTTTGAGACTTTTCACACTTTTCCGCGGATTTTCAAGCTTTTCTGTATTACTTTCATTATTTTTGCACAGTATTTTACGCTCTTTTCAGCGGTAATAAGCGCACATTTATGACTTCCCATTCGTTTTTTGGATATTTTTTACCGGTATTCATTTATTTTTTTTGTTCATACACAAATTAAAAGTTTATTCGATGCGTTAGCAGGCTAAATAATACAGTCTTTGTGAGAAACATGGAACAGTGCGGAATACCAAAAATAAAAAGCGTGTAAAAAGTGTTAAAAATCAAGGAAAATAAGCGCAAAGTCGTGAAAAAAAGTGTGAAATACCTGAGAAAGGAACAAAAAGCGTCGTGCTTATAAGTTCATCAACCAGTGCTAGTCTGTGGTATGTTGAATATTCTTCTAAGAAGTTTCACGCTTTTTCCGCGACTTTCCATGTTATATAAAGAGGTAAATAAACTAAACTATACATTTTTAACGTCTTTCTCTGTGACTTTTTTCACTTTTCTCTGCGGTATTTTACGTTTATTCCGATGGTACTTAATACTTCTCTGTCATGACCTTTCGTTCTCTGCAGTATTCCGGGATATTTCATCAGTATTTCCCGCATTTTCCCACGTGATTCCGCTCTTTTTGCCGTATATATTTTTCCACGATTTTTCAGTTTTTTTTCCGTTTTTTTTCCATGGTATTAAACGTCTTTTTCGCGACCTATGTAGCTATTATTCAAGCTATTCCACGATCTTCCACCAGTATTCCGCCGGTATTTCACATATTTTCCCGCGACTTTTTGACTTTTTTCCTCGTTGTCTCATGCTTTTTTCTGTGAAATTCTTTTTTTTTTTTGCATCTGCTTGGATTTAGCAACTCAGCATTTCATGTTCTGTTTCTATCGTGTATCAGAGATGTCGTTTTTTGTGATTTTCTTCTATTTTTTCAATGCATGGGAAAACTTCTTAAGATTATGATTTCTTGAAGAGGCTCTTTTTTTCCTTACCTGCCATTTAACCGAACGTCCTAATTTATTTTTCTAATTGTGAGAGCATGTAGCCTACTATGTACTAGTACTTGTCTGATTTTAATGAAACTTAGTGCAGATATATCTTTTATTCAGAGATGAACAAAGGCCATTTTCTCTGAATTTTTAAGATTTTATAAGAAATGCGAAGCCGTCTGCTAGTATATGTATTGTATTGTAAAAAAACTCTTCCATGCTTCGCTCCTTGTCCTTGGTTAGTGTGTGGTGACGTCATTTCCGTCACGTCTCCTTTGGTTTTCCTTTATGTTTCCTACAACTACCCACAAGAAAAGGAAAAGAACGTCCCTATAAAAAAGTTTAACTTCAAAAATAGTTTTCAAAAAAAGTTTGCTTACAACATATTTTTGAGCTTTCACAATGTTTATTAATTTGTGTGTGGGTCAAACTTTAACAAACAACAGCCATAAAAATAAATAATGTCCATAATATTTTTAGGCCAAAGAAACAAAATTGTATCAATCAAAAAAAAAAAAAAAAAAACACAATAGCGAATGGTTTCTTAAATTTATTGAACCAAGAGAGACCATAGTAAAGGAAGCCCGCCTCATGTTTACACCCGAAATGTTGTTAAAGAAATTCGAAAACAATATAATAATGCCAATATAGAAATAGTAACATAATACCCAGACTTTTATGGTATTTCCTCTCCCACATTCATATCAGATTCGTCTCTCTTCTTAAGAAGATTTTCTCTATATAACTTGTTGGTTTATACAAAGTGATTCTGCAGCAAATTCTATTGAATCAATTCACAAACAGTCTTTAAGCAAAGCAAAAAAATATACAGAAGAATGAATAGAGAAACACTCAGATTATCAGCTTTCTTCTCAAACACTTGAAATGATGTCGAAAATACCCCTTCTTTTTTTTTTTTGAAAAGGCAGTCCCAAATCCGTTCTTTTTTTTATTTTTTTTGAGGACGAGACGACAACGACTACTGCTGACTCCATAGTCATACTACTCCTTTCAACCCTAGCGAATCGAATTACATCTAATCTCCCGACAATCTCTTTCACTATTAGAATCCTGTGGATCTCTTGAAAAAGCCCTCTTCAAATAGCGAGGCATTCAAAACATGAAAGCCAAGATTCATCGTCTTTTGCCATTTTTTCGTTACAAGTTTTTTTTTTTTTTTATTTTTTATTTATTTTTTCTTTGTCAGAGCCAAGCCAAGTAGTGGTACTCGTTTGAAGCAAAATTATTCAAATAGAATTTTCCCATAAATAAATTTTGCAATTTGACTGTGCAAGCCTTAGAATCAGGGGCAAGTAGCAGAGTAATATTGCTCAGAAGTTATGTGATAAAGTATGGAATCAAAAAGGCCAAAAAGGCGTAGGAAGAAAATATAAAATAAAATTGAGAAAACATATATGTATATAAAAAAAAAAATACATTCAAATACAAACAAATTTGACATTTGGTGTGAAGCTCAAACATTCCCAAAATTCGTTGAAACTTTAATTTTCTATACGTGAATTGAACAGTGGCACCATTCAGGGGTCAAAATTTGTTTATTTTGCTTTTGCAAAGAAATTTTTGGCTACGGGTGGTTATGATAAAAACTTACACACACATAAGGGTATTAAAGAAGTCCAACCAAGCACCTTTAACCAAAAAAGTCATACAAATATCAGCCTAAGCTAAGACCATGGAGAGTCAGGGTCTGGTGACTTACATTCTTAGTAATGTGTTTGTGTTATTCGTAGGCAAGAATGGTGAAAGGTTGTTTTTTTTTAGTTCTTTTTTTCATTTCCCCAGTCTGGCAATTTCGCAAAATTAATATATTGTACTCGTAAAAGCTTCGTACTTTCAGTTATTTCCAAACAAAGCTGAGTTCTGGAAGCTTGAACAAACCTCGGCTTTGGCTGTATAAAGCTGGACAAAACTTGTGTCTTCAAAACTAAAGCATTTGCGGCTACCACGCGCCTCCCAAGTGGCTAACGGCTGCCGGGCGACTACCACGTTATTTTCACGTGGCTCCTGTGAGGCTGCCGCTCAGCTGGAAGAATTATAATTTGTAAATCAGATTTATGTATTTCTTTTAGACCCCACTGCTTTGTTACTGTTGAATTGAGGTTCATCATGTTATAGCTAACTCGTGTTTGCTCGTTGGCCCAGATAGCCTCTTTTTGATGGAATAGTAACGCTTGTCGCCATCACAACCTCTTTATGATGCTCTTGAACATTCAATTTTTCCCCCCATCTTCGTCTGGTTTTTTTTCTAACTCTTTTACTTTGTGCCCCAATTTTTTTTTTCCAAAAGAAGAAAATCAAGTTATTATGTCTTTTTGTGATCTGTATGAAGTACACACACGGTACGTAGGCACTTGAAGTTGTTTCCTCCATTATCCGTCCTTGTGATGTCCTGAAGGATTTCTTTTTGCGCGAAAATTGCCGAATGGCAATTTGAAAAAAAAAAAAATAAAAAAAAAGGTCGAGACGAAAAAGGAAAGAGGAAGAAGATGACAACGACGAAAAAAAAACGAAATAATTCCAATAAAGATAGCACTCTCGAGAAAAAAAAGTCGTCTAATATTTGCTCACGAATCAAAAGTGACAATTTTTGGCAGTTTTTTTAGCTTCTGATGTCCTTTTTTTGTTGATGTTGTTGAAGGTTTTTGGATGTTTTTATTTTGTTGGCTTTATTTTTTTTTTTTTATCGTTGTGTTGTGTTTGTATTCCATCATTTTCGCTGTCGCTTTTCGTATTATTTGCTTATTTATTTTCCTCTTGGCCCATTAAGGAAGTTTACTTTTTGCCAATGGTGTCTTTTTGTGTCTATCGGGCTGTGCGCGTTCTTGTTTTCCTTCTTCAAGTTGTTTTTTCTTTTTTTTTTTTGCTTTCATACTTTTATTTAGTCCTTTGGGAGGTAAGTGAAGGTGAAAATTTTATTTACTCCTTACGATGAATACCTCTTCTTTCTGTTAACTGTTAGGATATAAGGTATTGGCGGAAGGTGTTTACTCAATTGACTTTTGTGCCTCCATCATCAAGTCCCCGGTGCTGCTGTCTTACACCGATGATGATGCCGCAGAATGTTGTTAGAGAAGAGAAATCATTGAATTGAATTCATGTTTGGGGTTGGATGGTTAGTTTAACGATGATGATGAGAAAAGTTGGGATTATTTGTAGGAAATTCTTGGAGTTCACCTGTTAACCAGAAATTAACAGATGAACTGCTTATGACAGGTCATATTGTTTTATTATTTCCATGTTTTATTGTTTCTTTTTTTTCTTTTTTTTGTTGTTGTTTTCTTTGTTTGTGTTTATTATGGATTTATTTGATTAGTTTAGAGAATTCCGTATGGAACTTTGTGTTGAATGTCGATGTACTGCGGAGGATTTAAGATTCTTTAATATACCGCCTTGGTAATTTAGGTTAAGTTCGAATAAGTGCAATCTAGCAGACACTTCAAGTCTCTTAAGGGCTGTTAAACACGTGTTCAGATTCTTACTCAGATTCTTTTGCGAAAAACCACTTCCACTTCCTGATTGAAACCAAGTTTTCAGTAACTTATCTAATAATTTGTTTGTCACGAAGTTAAGTTACATTTTTCAAGTAGTTTACGGATGAAAATTCCAGCTTCTTCGGCAAATTTAAATCGGACTCCGTTTTGCCACACCAAGTGAAGAAGTCAAAAGGGGCACTAAATTTGTCTCATCAAAAATTTCCGCGACCGTTTTATTTGTGTGTAACCGATGGTTGTTTGAGGCCGTTATCTGTCCTGTATTGTAAGCGCCATCTTAAGGAACTAAGTAAGTAGTAAAGTAGTAACGGTTTTTTTTTTTGTTTTCTAGAAAAAAATTTGTAATTCTTTACGAACCATGGACGACAATTCATTTAGTGATTGGCTATTGAACCATTGAACGGTTTAAATGTTTCCTCTAGGCAATTTCCAAACACGTTTCTAGCTTTTTGCCCACTCGTCATTTCTTATAGGCAATGGCGTATTGAGGGTGGGGGGGGGGGGCTCAAGCTCCCCAAGCCTCCAAGATCATATTGTTATTTAGGGGATTTTGCCTGATTAACTGAAACTTTTTCGTAAATCGTAGAGATTTAGAGGGAGCTCAAATAGTCAAGCATTGATATTTCCAAAAAAATATTAATGTCAGCTAAGACCAAAATTTCAAAAAATATACATAGTGACCCGTTTTCGAAAAATTGATTATTAAAAAAACAATTTTAAAGTTTTTGTTTTTAATCCAAAAATTTATTTTTTTGAAAATAATCTTTAAACTATGAAGAAGTTTCCTTAAAAAAAATCATCAAAATCAATTATGTCTTTTAAGAGAAAAAAATATAAAAACGCTTCTATCGAAAGTACCGTTATTATTTCTAAAATTTTTTTTTTTCATTTCAAAAATATGACCTTTATTATCAAAAGTAGGTACAATTTTTTTTATCAAAATTCTTAGCGCCTTTTTTGGCAAGTACCTACTCTTGGTTTTGGCCCTAAAAATAATATCAATTTCCCCTCTAGGGAATCACAGACTACCAAATTTGAAGAAAATCACTTAAGCGGCTTAGACTGTAGCTCGAGGCATACACAGGCAGACAGACAGAATTGCGAGACCCACTTTTTATTGCATTCTCTATCATCGTAATGATATGTCTGATTATATTATATCGAGTTCAATATTTCTTACGAATTCTAAACTTGCTATAAAGTACCTTTATCGCAAGTAAAAAGAATTTGACGTACAAATTGGTGCCCCTACGATAAAAAGACTCAATATCATCATATAATAATATGAAGATTTCCACTTCATTGTGTCTACAAACAATTTTTCTGGAGTTCACAAGTGAAATTTTGTGGGTATCCCAAATCACGTCCTGTTCGATAATTAGCAGTAGTTCTTATAATAGCACTCTTAACTTTAAACTAAGTAATTCCACTACAAACTTACCAATAAAGGAGCATGGCTTGGAAAACACAAATACCAACTGCTGCCACAAAAGATACCTCGATTTTGGTAGCACAACTAAACTTGTGCAAAACTTACAGTTCCAGATTATCCCTTTAACCACCAAAACAATATTTACAGCCAATTTTCGGGTATGTAATAGTAATTTCAATAGAAGAGGTATATTCAAATGGTCCCAGGTAAACTGTATGAAGGATGCACTGCAGCAGCGGTGCGTTCGAACAACATAAACAATGATTCAGTCTCAAAATTATCTCAAATCAGGATTCACCCTTAAGAACTTTCTTAGCCTGGCCAAGAGATTTCCATCAGCTAAAATATATAAATAGAAGCACGCGGTGACTTCTTATCTTGTGTCTGAATTCAATTTTACAACCAGAATCGAAAGGATTCTGCTGCTCCTTCTTTACTGGATAGTAAAGATGTTGTTGTGTGTTTACCCCGTAAGATCTTTTATCTTATAAAAGACTAAATCCAAGTTAAGATTAATTACAAACTTAAGATGTTAATTCGTGTCTAAACATGCAGCAATGGTGAAAATTTGCTACTTCAGAGTTTGGTCTTGATATTCGAGTAACGAGTAAGTGTATACATGTACTTTCTACTCGTATATACTATAAATGCAAATTAAGTAAACTTGTAAGCTGTCTTAGTGGTTAACTTCTAACGAAGGATTGTTTAACGAAGTGTTTCGTGAGGGGTGCAATTGCTTGGCGGATGTTTGAAATAATGAAAAGACATCATGGAACGAAAGAGAGTTTCCATTTAGAATTATAGAATGCAAATATTTAATTTTAAACATAGAACGTCGATGCTGGAGTGTCATTAGAAGTTTTGGATTATTATCTTTGGCTAAAGAGCACGAGTAAGTACCTACTTATAGTAACAGCAAAAATAGTGCTATAGTAGCGCGTTGAAATACTAAATTCGTTGTTATACAAAGTTAGAAATTCACAAACAATTTATTTATTGAAGTTTAGTTTAAAGTTGGAGGAAGGTACCTTCCTGGATAAGAATAAGAAACTTTCTTGTGAATGGTTGTTAAGGTTATTAGTTGTAAAGTTACGTATTTAGTTGCATCCACATCTGCATTAAACATAAACAAAAATAAATAATGAAATTTGATCAGGGATTGTAAAAAAAAACAGTAAATTTTATGAATACAAAAGTCCTCATAAAATGCTTATTGAATGAATCCAAGATCGTAAGGAATAGAACCTGCACAAAAAAGTATTTTTTTAGATTAATTTTGGGTCGCTGAACAAGATATATTTTTAGTGTTAATAGGACCATAAACAATTGAGAAACAGCCGTTCAAAGGGTACAAAAACATGATTTTGTCAACTTTTTTAGCAAAATCATTTGATTTCAATGGTATCGTTAAGAGAGAAACAAAAATATAAAAAAATCTTTAAAGGCTTCGGAATAAAAATAATGATTTTACAAAACTATAAAGCTTTACTGCATCAAAATAACACGATTAATGTGAAAGTTATAAGACATTAAGTGAAGGTAGACCATTTCATTTTAGTCTTTTTTCATACTCAAAACAGGGTTGTTAAATCGGAGAAATGTAGGGGAACATGGCCTAAAATTGCCCACCAAGGTAAAATGTGTTCAAGAAATCAAATGATTTCTTGAACACAAGTCTTAAATTTATTTGGCATCACCGACAAATACGAAATGTTTGGTCAAAATGTGTCTACCTATCTCCAAAACTAGCTATCTAATACATTTTTATGAAAAATGTATTGAAAGAAAAATTCAATAAAAAAAATGCGATAAATGCATGTAAAAATGAAGTATTTCTTTTTTATTTACTAGAATAAGTATTCCCGGAACTATTCTAGTTTTTTCGGAGTTAAAATTTAAATAAAAATACCCTAATATCCTTTGGCACCCGTGTAAAATGGCATTTTGTACTTAAAGTTAGTTGGTTTCTTTATAGGCATTTTTCTTGGAATTAAAAAATGGATTACTGACAGGCAGTATTGAATGGAGGACTCATTATCAAAAACTCTAAATGTCGTCCAAAAACGGAAATGGGCAGGAAGAAAGCTTTCAAAACATTTTGAGTTTCAGAAACCACACTACCCAAAAAAATAAAGTTTGAAATGGCTTACAGATGGGTTTGAGGAGATTTTGGACCAACTTTTATAAGCAAATCAACAAAAGAACTTGTGCTTGGTATTTTGGAACTTGCTTACCAGGTGGCTTAACAAAAACACACTTTGCAAAACAGCATACCATTTTACTCGGGCAGTTTTGATCAAAGGAATTTAAAGACGTTTTGAAAACTAAAAATTTTAAATACTTTTAAGTACTTTTTAAACTTTTAAAGCTAAAAACTGTAAGCGTTATTGATTTAACTTTCAGAAGAATATAAAATTTAAAGTGAAATGTCATTTTTTACCGAGATATGAAACACTTTCCTTAGGAGGGCCATTTTATGCATTTTTTGTAAAGAATCTAAATCATTATCTTTATTCTGAAACCTTAAAAGTGTTTTTAATATTTTTGTTTCTCCGTTAACGGAACAATACATATCAAATGACTATTCGAAAAAGTCGAAAAATCATGTTTTTATACATTTTGAACGGATGTTTATCGATGGTTTTCAGCCCGTTTAATTTTTTCGCCAATGGGCCAGTGAATTTTTGTTAAAAAATAGTTTTTAGATATTGAAAGATAATATCTTCAAAATGACATGCCAAATTTTTTTAATAGAAAATAGGTTTTTTTTCAAATCCGCTCGAACGATTTTTCAAAGAAAAATTCTAAAAAATTAAACAATACAGAAGAAATCATATCAAAAATTTTAATTCATGATCTAAAATTTCTTGTCTGTTCTACCGCTCTTCCTGCTAGTTCTCCATTATGGTTTTTTATTTTCAGTTCAGAGCACACAAAAATATTCAAAATATTTTTTTAACTTTATATTCAGACAATTCCTTGAAGGTACTTTAAAATAATCAAAAAAAAAAAAAAAACTCGTTAAAAACGAGTAACAAAAAAAAAGAGAAAAAAAAACATAAAACTTCACCACTTGTGTGCGTTGAGCTATCGAAAATGAATCATTCATTGTCGAATTTATTCCTGCGAGGTATATCTTCGCATACGTCTTGAAATCCTGAGAATTCCTATATAATGCCATCGTCAGCGCATTATCTACGAAAAAGAGCGTAAGCTACATCAGAAGAGTTTCCTGTTTCTAAATCACATTAATAGTCGTTTAGAGCACGTGAGACGCGAACAATTTTCATTTTAATTTTTTTTTTTTTTATTTTTCCTTCAACTTTGTTCAGCATCCATTTCTTAAAAAGGCGTTCATCACTTTTATTTGTGCCAAGAGGAGAGCATCAGGAATCCTTTAAAAAAAAAATAAACGAAAATAAATAAAAAAAAAACGGGATACCTATAAATCTTTGAAGGATAAAGCCGCTGCTTTTGGCCTATGCTATGAAGTGTGCCAATGCAAACTTATGGCAGCACCACCTTCAACAACGAATTTATACGACAACCAAATCGCGCCCGCCCGCCTTTCGATACTTTGCTAAGTTATTTTCAATCTTTTAGATAGATGCCAAAAAAATTTATAAATTCGGCTTTTTGTGTTGATGTTTGTGTGCCAATTGCAGATTAATGACTCCTCTGTACTTTGGTATGTGTGTGTAGTACATCACAGAGAGGAGGGTCGGAAAGGGTGACTACAGGTGTCAAGATGTTTTAAGGCGATTAGATAAGAATTATGGTGCGGAGGAGTATTTCCGTAGTCATCAGATTTGCGTTTCTGTTGGAAAAATGTTCCCCAAAACTTCGGTACATTAACGCAAATGGCATTTTTATTGCCCATAAAAAGTGATCCGCATTTTTATTTTTATACATTTTTTTTTTTTCTCTCTTAAATATAAACATTTGTACGAAAATTTATATGTAATTTACGTACATATATTTTTGATTAACGTTCGAGTTTGTTTTAGATTGTTGTAATCCGTTGATGGTAATGTTGAAACAACTGTAAATTTGGATTTTTTCGAGCATTATTCTGCATTTTCTTGAACAGCTTTTCGTTCAAATTTAAATGGAAAAGAAATTGTGATATAGAAGATTGTATTAAGAACTTTTTCTTAGTAATTTGATTCTTTTCTATACGAGTTATAGCTTATAGGTTTCATAGACTGTAGTATTTTATAGTTTAGTAGTTTTTAAATTTTGACTTGTGGGGTTAAAAATCAAGATTTTTTTTTTTTTTTGAACCACTTAGAAAACTTGGAGTCCATTTGGTAACCATTTTTAAACCTTTCAGAAACTACTCAGAAATCACTGGGAATCCTTTCGAAAACCATTGGGAAGCCATTCGAAAGCCAATTACGAAACATATCTATGTGGTTCCCCTTCAATAGTAAACTGTTTGTAAACAAATACAAACTTAGAGAACACTCAGCAAACAATTGGAAACCACTTCAAAACACTCTGAAACTCATTAGAATCTACTAGCAAGCTTTTAATAAACTCTACAGAAATCACTTGAGAAATGCGTACTTGACAAAGAATACAGAATCGAATAAAATCTACATGAAAGCTCGGAAAAGTCAGAAAACACTTGAAAATCTCTTGGAAACTAATTGGAATCAGGAATAATGAATCTATCAATCTGATATCTACTCGGAAACTTATCGAGAACCATTTGAAAACCAATCAATTATCATTTAAAAACTACTTGAAAACCATTTAAATCCAAGCGCAATCAGAAACCCCTTATAAAAAACTTAAAACCACTCAAAAAAATTAAAAACTACTTTGAAACTATTCGAAACCTCTTAGAAACTACTTATAAACTACTTGAAAACCATTGTAAGACTACTAGGAAATCATTTCAAAACAAATCCAAAACCACTGGTAAACCAGTTGGAGTTCACTTGAAAGCCATTTGAAAACTAATTGAGAAGCATTTGAAAACCAATCAAAAATCAATTAGAAAGCATTTGAAAACTACTCTAAAGCTATTTGGAAATAACTTAAAAACTTTTGTCAAACAGCACGGCTTTTGGATTATCGAAAATCAATTGGAAACTAATCAGAAACCTTTTATAAAACTGAAACTAGCTCACAATTACCTGTAAAAAGCTCAAAAATCATCTGAAGACCACTTGAAAACCAACTGGAAACTATTGAAAACCAACTGGAACCCACTTGAAACCCAACTGAAACCAACATGGAATCTACTTAATAACTTTTCTGAAAATATATTTGAAACCCTTATGCAAACCACTTGGAGTCCAATATGGAACGACTGCAATTACACATCAAAACCAATAAGAAAGATAGAATACACTTAGAAAACAATCGTAAGCAACTTAAAAAGTTCCGAAAAACTGCTCGAAAAACATTTGAAGGCCAATAAAGACTTTCAGAAATCCCGGGGAAAGTTTACGGAAACTACTCGGAAGCCACTTACAATTTACCTCAAAACAGTTTTGAAACTTTTTGTGAGCCACAAATTAAAACAAATTAAAAATCACTTTAAACTAATTCAAAAATATATGAAACTACTGTGAAAACCTTTTCAAATCACTTGAAAACCACTTTGAAATCACTTCGAACCCATTCAAAGCCCACGTAGAGAGTACATTGATCAGATTAATCGAGTTCAAATCCAGTAGATCATCATTCGCTACCGTAAATAACTTTTCAAAGTGATAAAATGCATCTCGAAGACATGTGCGGTTTCAACAGAAAACTGCAATCTTCCTTATGGAGTACATATGTTTCTTCATATTACTTCAACAAGGCTTAATAAGTTATTAAGCTCATACACGACTACTTGGGCACAATCACCATCATTCTTTTGGTTATATAAACAAGTGCCCCCCTTATTCTTAAAATACCTTTTAATTATAGCCTGGCGTTGGCTACCCACCTAACGGATCGTTAACTTTACGTTCATTTCCGTTTGACTGCAGAATCTTGTCCTCCTACTTGGAAATTGATTTGCTTGATTCATCTAGATTTGTTTTAATGAAAGAAGCACACACTTGTGTACGAACAAAATAATACAAAAAAAAAAAAAAACGAAAGTATGTACAGACCAAAGGATAGAAAATTAATCACTTCAAGTAAGAGGACAAGAAAACAAAAAATTAAACAAATCGAAAAGGAAACGAAACACAACACACACGTTCATATGTATGTATGTGCTTGTTAACTGTGCGTGTCCTTGCCTCCAAACAACTACCCATTTAATGGTATTAATATCAATCCTAATCCGTTTTGTCCGAATACCATTAAGTATGAGTATAGGCAGGGAGGGGGGCAAGAAAAAAAGAGCACATTTCCGAACAGTTAAAGTGTCATTTGAAATAATTAAGGCACACACGCACATGAAATCCTTCCACATGAGTAGGACGCAACAGTCCGATACTATACCATATTCCCTCTCCCTGTCACCCTTATGAAGTTTCCCAACCATACAAGTAGTATACATTCGTCTCTCTACTCTTCTACTAAGAAGAAATTAATCCTTTTTTTTCTGGAGAAATGTTCCATCCAACTAAGAGGATGGCAGTATACTGTCACAAAGGAAGACAAATTTCCTTCCTTCTAGTGTGTCTTTTGTGTGCGCTCTGTGCATACGCTACGCATGTGTGTGTGTGTGTGTGTTTGTTTCGGCATTATAATGTTCCGTTAATAAATCCCATAAATACTCAAGGAATTAGTAAGAAGAAACATTACAGTTATCCAGGATCACGCACAAGGTATTATGTGTGTGGCTTCATGAAGTTCAGGGGCTCTACTTTCTTATTTTGTTTTCTTTATTTATTTTTTTTTTTTTTTGTTCTCGATGGTTTCCGCCCGGGCGCCAGTTAACCCAAAACTTAACCCTTTTTGACAGAAAACACACACATGCACACGCATTTGGCATTCAATATACCTACTTAAGTATCTCATGGTTAATATTAAGTGAAGCCAGAGAGGGATAGGGGGGGTCTCACATTATAACGTGCGTTTGGGTGTATCACAACTGTCTTTAGCAAAATGGAAGCGGAATTAGTTGAATGACGTTAATTTGCCTGGAATTGTAAATTTCGAGGACACAAACGAGTATGAGAGTTGAATATAGAATTACTCCGGAACGCGCTCGGCTTGGTTGGGTATATGGTTGGAAGTTACCCGCATCTCTTCTTCCCCTCTGCACATATACATAGAAGGTCATGTAGCTAAAGATTAATTATGCAAAAATAAAGGGTTAAAACGTAGCCGTTAAGAGTTGGTTGGTTATAAAGTACACATCGGGATTAAGAAACCGGATCTGGCATGCGGAGGGTCTAGTCGTCAGATATTTATATGCAGCAATGTATCTTAGAGTTGTTTACATTTAAATGGCGAAGTAAGACCTCTCCCATCACCCTGATTCCCTGGGCCCGATTAATTAAAGACAAGTACTTGAGCTCAGAGTGGGTGACTTTTGATTCTATCGTCGTCGTCATCGTCGTTGTTGTATTCTCGGCACACATAGCTACCTACTTCTATATTACGAAACCAGGATACGTGAGCTACAATCCTTGCGTGGATTATGTTTGTAAACTGTTTTTAATTACACCATTCTCCAGGATCATACCGCACTCTCTACCGGCAACAGCAGCACTACAACAGGCATAGGTATATAGTTTCGTCGTTTGGTGATATCTTATTGTGGAGCTTAATTTGAGGTAATTATGTGATTTTCACAAATTTACATTATAATATACCTACTTCTACTTCTATAACTGGAAGTCCTAGAGGCATGTTACGAGTAGGTATGTATACTACTCATGAACTGAACATACATCTGCATAATATTATATTATTCGCAAAAAGGCGAACAAATTTTAATTGATATCGCATGTATAGTGTCGCTTTTATTAGTTTAATGCGCGGTGTGACATTATTTAATTATGCCCCATGGGGGGCATATAATCGGTACCTACTTACATAGTTGGTGGTGGATCATGGTGAGAGGCAATAAAAGCAAAGGCAGGAATGCCTTAGCATCAAGATTTAAATGACTTCAGGTGAAATATTTTAAGCTGAAGCTATTTAACGATACTTTATGAAATATGAACTTAAATTTACATACGATACATGAGTTACTTAAATAATAATTGTATTTGTTAATAATCAAGAGTAAGTTTTATATTTTTTTTTGTAAAAGCAATAAATTTCAAATATTAAACTAACCGAAAAACTAGGTTAATCGGTTATCTTACTAACTAATGCCTTAAAGCCTTAAAACTGTATTTAATATTTCATGGTTTTATATTTTACCAGCGCCAAATAAACATTTTCACTTTTATAAGACTCTCCAAGAGTCTTATAAGACTGATTTTTGAAAGCAAAAGTGTAAAAATCACTATTGAAGCATGACAAGAATATAATATAATAACTCTAAGAGATACACGGCTAAGTTTGAAGAAGATAGTTCAATCTTTTTGGAATATGGCTTATAACTAAGAAGCATAATGCCTTTTGTTAAGAAAGTGCATGCCTGGCAAGTATATTTAATAAAAAGAGCAAGAAGTATGTGTTAGATAATACTAATAAATAAAAGAATTTTGTGAACTCAATTCTTAAAAGAGCATATTTCTTTATAAAATCTTAAAATGTTTACCGTAGTAAAAAATTTATCAACTAAAACTCACAACTGGGTCACGTCTTATATAAAGGTAAAAAAGAAAAATTGTACAAGAAATGTCAAAAAAAAAACATAAAATTCAGTACAAAACGACTTAAAGCCATTTTATTTCTTCTAAAAAAATTAAATTTTATACATCGTTAGAGCGATTTAAGAAAAAAATAATTTTGCATATTAAAAAAATTATTAAAACTTGTTAAAAAAGATTAAAAGAAATTCCCAAAAATTACTAAAAATTTTCAAAAAATTGATCTTTCAGCAAAAACAAAATTTTAATCTTATTTTAAAAATCAAAAAAAAAAAATTGTTCTATGGCATAACATTTTTTTTCTAGTTATAAAAGTATTATTTTGCTTCCTGTAATCGGAATAAAAATTTTAAGCAGAATAGAAAGAGCCATTTTTGAGAAAGTTAAGTTTTTCCATATACATAGGTTGTATGGCAAGTACCGTTAATTTTGGTCATGTAAAAAATAAATTGCTTCGGTACCTAAGTTTGTAGCTCAAAATAGAAACAGACAGACGGACAGAGAGATAGAATTACGAGACCCACTTTTTTTCGCATTCTCCGTCGCCATAATGTCATGTCTAATTTTTTCTCCGTATCCCTAACTTGACATGTATAGTACTTACATCGCAAGTCAAAATATGAGCATTCAGAATTTCAGATGATGACGAATTTTATGTTTTCGTTAAAAATATGTTTTACTGAATGGTCAGCGATAAACGTTATTTATTATGTATGAAATTTATTTTTTTCTGGTCCCTATGGAGTATGAGTAACTTTTTTTCTGTTTAAAATTTGAAAGATTTAAACAATTTTTTTAAGTCTTTCTTCAATATTTGTTTTGTCTTAACTTAAACTTAAGGCAGCTCCAAACTGTACGGAAATAACTTATTGAAAAGCGTCAATGTTCCTGTTTTTTTTTTTCAAATTCTGACTTAAACTTTTTTTTAAGTAATTATAGTGACTAAACTTTACGAAGAACTCTTAATTGGAATTATGAAAGTATCCACCTATTGTATTTCATAAAAATAAGTTATGATATGTTAACTTTATGATTTTTTTTTTTTTTTGTTATTTTTGTTAATCGGGAGTAAAAGTGAACAACTAAAGGGTGATTCGTCGTGAGGTACAAGCGAAGTGCTCTTTTTTACATATATTTTCCAGGTATTTTTCCAGATCATCTTCCGAAAAACCTCGTGAAATAAGGTTAACTATGCCATGTTGATATTTACCCCGTCACTTAAACTTTTTGATATGATTTCTTAAATAACGATAAATTTTTAGAATTAAAAAAAAAATCTATGGAGCCGTTTTTATATTTTTTTTTTTTTTTATTAAAAATTTTTCAAAAGATTTTTCAAAAAAAAAATTGGAATGCCATTTTTAAGATGCCTTTTATGTATCAACATCTAAAAATAAAATTTTGAGACACACAAAAATCGTATCGAAAAAAAAAATATTTGATCTAAAAAAAATCCAAAAAGTGTTCCTGTTTAAAAAAAAATATTTATTTTTGCTTATTTGTACATATCTCTCAATACGTACACACATCAGATAACCAAAAAGCTAAAATTCTCAAGCATAGTTAATATAAAATAGCTTTGAACTACATGAGCAAGTTCGTGTGATCCAATCGTGCATTTTATTTTGTTTAATTCTCAAAAGACATGTATTTTTGTGACTGATGTTTAAAGTGTCCTCCTTGGTTTTCATTGCGAATATTAATTGATGCTATCTCCTGCCTCACGTTTCTGCTGCAATAAATTTGGAGAAAGAACTTTACTGTAAAACAATTTCTTAGCATGTCACGTTTTCGAGATATGCTAGTGCAAACATGTCAAAAACCCGTTTTTTTTAGTACATTTAACGTCAAATTTCTTTGATAATAATATACTATTTAACTGGTAATGATACTTAAAAACTCGCTTTCGGAGCAAAGATATTACAAATTGAAATTTATAATTTGTCCAAAATAGTGTTTTATACTCCAATTAAAACATTTTTAAAGGTGGAAAGTTCTCTGAAGTAATAATTTTCAATGGCTAACTGTATGGTCTGTCTAAATTTATTTATATTAATACTTCTTTCAAAATCAAATTGGCATGGTTTTAAAAACAATCAAATTACGTCCTGATTGTCTTTAGGTTTATGTGTGAAACTTAAATTTTTCAATATTATAAAGTCAGAAAAAAAAAATCTTCCAGAAAACTCATTCAGATAAATTTAATTTCCATGTGTACATATTTCTTTATTATAAAAAAACCGTATCCCAGTTACGAGGTTAACTTAAGGAAAAAATTATGTGAAAGGACTCTCTTTTATTTTTATAAGTTTGACTGGAAATGTGTTTGTATGCACAATATAGTAATTTTAACAACCTCACTCCTTAACCATCCTTAAGCTCGATTTAACAAAACCCTCTTACAATTTATGACAGGGAGTGCGAGAGAGCCCGAAGGATCTTTGGGCAACAAAAAAAAAAACGTATAAAATAACATAATTCCATTACTTAACCTCCTTCCTCTGTCCAAAATCTTCTCCAGGAACGTGTTGCTTTCGAATATTGCCTCATAAGGCCCATTCCACACCATGTACAAGGACTATACAAAAAAAAAAAAAACTGAAAAAATTAATCAATAAAACCAAGAACCGTACAGCAAAAAAGCAACTGGTGTGATTCCGAGGACCGGAAACAAAGCGAAATTTAATAATATGACGATAGAAGCAACAGGACGAGCAAAAAAAAATCAAAATACTCTCATACATATCCCTACCAACCAGCCTTGGTGCAAACTGAGAGAAAAAAAAAAAACAAACAAACTGTGCGAAAAGTAGAAAAAAAATAACACTTCTTAAGCCATTTCCATTCGGAAAATCCTACCGGATCCTCTTACCAATCCTCTCAACGGAAATTACACCTCAATTATTATACTTGCTGGACGTTTTCACCGCGAGCATGGAGTTAAAATAAAACGCTCCTTCGTCAGAGCTCCAGCCAAAAAACAACAACAACAGTGCTGCATCCATGAATATAAGAAATCCCTGTCAGAAAAAAAATAATTATCATTACTATTAAAAGGATAATCCCTTGATTTTTTTTTTTCTTTTTATGTTTGCTTTACGTTTTCCTTCCGTTTGGTTTCCTGCCGCTAACACACTTACTTTTTTCGAGCGATTTTTTTTTGTCTGTATTATTTTGTATCCCTATTTGGAGCCGTTTTTGATCCTTCGTCCTTTGAATACTTGAGTGTGGTCGTCAGTGTACGGCGACGGCGACGGGCGTGGTGTTGTCGGTAAAACATGGTTTGGTATTCCATTCGACTGATAATATCCTGTGGCACACTCGCTCAGCCATCAGGTGGAGAAGGAGATGGAAGCATATTATGACGCTTAAGGTGGGTGATATCACTTTCCTAGAAATATAAGAAGAAATTCCCCAATTCCTCATGATGGTAGGTATTCGTACTTATCCTGAGGAAAAAAGAGAGTGAGAAAAAAAAATTAAAACAGATTAAAAGACGAAGAAAAATACACGAATGCAAATGTGAAAGCGAGCTCATCATCATCCTTAAGTTATTACTGTAATTAAACGCTGCTAATAAACCATCCACCATCTTGATCTGGGAACTGAGAGCGCGGCATTGAAAATGAAAATGAAAACTCAACACTGGAAGATGCTGAGGTGAGGTAAGGTGAGGCTGACGATGACGATGACTGCTTGAGGCCGCATTAACCCAGCAAGTGGAAGAAAATGGTGTCGTAAATGAATTTGTCCTTAAGAAAAAGACCGAGGATGTTAATTCTTACAAAAAAAAAAAAAAAAGACTCTGAAAGTGTGATGATGCGAAATTTGTTAAGCGTTTTTCGTGTTTCTTTTGGAAATTTACTGCGGGATTAATTTTTGTTTGCTTTTTTCTTCATTTTTTTTAACGAAATTGAATTCCTGTCCTTGATGCTACATTTTTTTAAGATTTAAGAATCATGAAGTTTTAATAATACAAATTCTAAATACTACTGAAATAATTTAGCCATGCAGATAAGTGCTAAATCTTCTAATTGGCTAAATTGTATTATTAAACCTTTATTCTATGCATAGCCTGGCTGAGCAAACTTTTCCAATTTTAATGATAACAAATTTTAATCTTGAATCATACTCACATTAAAATATTGCGAAAAAGTTTGTGTAGAATAATTGAATATATACAAAAAATTGCGTATTCACAAGGTGCCTCACGATAAATCAACTGATAATTCCAAGTGACACCCATCGGGACGGAACGCCAAAAATTTTGTATGAACTAAAAGCCTTAGACTGAGATGGTTCCTGTAATGTAGTGTCAAAAATGCTAGAGAACTTGAAAAAAAAAACAAATTATTATATTTTTAAGTGTACAAATAGTTGAGTATGATAACAATACTGTTACATCTTGAGTATTCACAATAGCAACACAATTTAATTGTTGTTCGTTTTTGAATACAGTTGTTTTAAAATTGGCTTCGTAAGCATCAAAAGTAGCTGAATTTTGAGGAGAATTTTAATTTAATTTTACCGAATTAGTATTTGGAATTTATTATTATCATTTGGTACATTATGCTTAGTTAAGTATCGAATTACCGGTATGTAGTCCGTAATTTATGCAAGCATTACGTTAGTAAGAAATATTCAGTTGATAACACTACAATATCCAGTTGTAGTGAAGCTCACAAAATAAACAGAATTGTTTCTCTAACTTAAGTGAAAGTCCTACTACAGGTTGGAAAAAATTTACATTAGTTATTGAGAGAATTATTTATAGGATGCCGACACCAAAAATGTATTATCTTAATTAATAATTTTAAAATTGTCTTAAACATTGGTGTAGTGTAGCTCACGAAGAAGAGCCGATCACTAAAAACATATTTTGTCAAGGCCTGTAATGGGTTTTTTGTGTTTTTTTCTTGGATATGCGTAAAACTAAAATTGATTTAATTATTTGTAAAGTTTTATAGAAAAACTGAAATTAACATTGGCTTTTAAAAAAACTGGTGCATGTGATTTGCAATAGCAATGTCGATGGTTTGAGCCCAGTTCTGGCATCAGTTTTCAAATAATTCGAACATACATCGACTAAGTATCATTTTCATTCAAACCTTAAATTTAGTTTTTAGGTTAGCTTTGAAATAACAGTATGATTCTTCAATTATTATATTATAAATGGTTATATTTTACCATTTTCCATTAATCTATTTTATGTACTTTAGCTGCAGATATGATTTTAAATTATAAAGTCTGTAAAGAGGAAGATTATTGAAGTTAAAAACTGAAATTTCATTCAAGTATCCATGCATTTCGCCTCTATTTTTAACCTCGTTGAAAATTAATTCCGGTTTAATTCGGAGAATAGGATCAGTATTAAGCCGGAATTAGTTCAGCCACAAAACATCATGAATTTCAATTACCTTGTTTTCTAGGAATCTCAAAATTCCAATTCAAAAACCTTCAATGCATATCAACATCCAGGATTTTAAAGAACAAATGAATTAAAGAAATAATGCTGAAACTTAAATGAAAATTTCATTCAAAATACCATTCAATTCTAAGGGAAATTTTTGATAATTCGTATTAATCTGGCGTCATAAATACCTTTTAGTCAGACAAAATTTGAATTCAAGGTTTTTATTTATAAATAAATTTTGTAGCACAACTAGCGTACGAAGAACCAAGGCCTAGTGACTGAAACTCTTAACCATTTTCTGTTTTCTGTGGGTTTTGAGTTTAGCAGAAATTAAGCGAAACAACATTTTTCTTCTGGTTTCGAACGATTAGCTCAGATGCACTTTTAGTGACAACCAGTAGACTCGTAAGTACTACATTTAATTAATAGCATAACATATGGAAAAATATCTGCGTTTCCTTCAAAAAGTTAGGTATAGCTACTATATTTGTTGAAGTATATTTATCGATGCATTAACACATACATGTGTAAACCTATACTAGTTAGTATCCTCCAAGCCTGCCCATTTCTATGAATATGTCCTTAATATAAATTAATCATTTGAATTAATGAAAAAGAAAATTAAATTTGAAGTAAGAAATTGTAGCAAATTACTTGTACCTTAGTTGAAAAATGCATTTGCTGACTGATGATGTCAACCATTTTCTTTTTACATTAGTCTGGGAGCTTCTCACCATGCTTTCGTATGCACCTACCTATACTGGCAAACAAAATATCTAGCTTGAACTTGCTCATCAAAAAGGATTTTTCATTTTGCAGCAACTAAAGAAATTATTTTGAAAACATTCCAACTTCTTAGAATCAAAAAAAAAAAAATAAATAAAATAACACACAGAAAAAACATCCTCAAGAGTAATCTCTTCGGCAAGACAACTTGGAAACACGCAAATCGCCAAGTCGAATTGAGGGATTCAGGGGGTATGTATAAGGAACTCAAAGATTTGCCTTATGCTTGTTGCAAAATGGAGGACTCTCAGCATCTAGCATCCAAATAAAAGAAGAAGCAGCAGCAAAAGTGCACAAGAAGAAAAGAATAACGTTACAAAATGAATTGAATGCTTTACTTACCCCAGTCCGTCTCTGGGGGGGAGCCCCACAAGACCCAAGACCAAAATGAGGAAGAGGCCAACTCGCGGATGTACCGAGTGAATAAGTAGAAGATAAACGTAATGTAACAGGACGTACATCTTATTCAATGCCAGGAGGAGGGCGAGAGCTTTCTCAGACACTCTCACAGAGATGCAACTGTATGGTATAGTACACAATATTCGTACAATCATCAGGCAGCACACCAATACGCAAACACACACCAACAAAGTGCAGAGATTTATACTTCTCGTGTGTTTTCTTTAATCTCTTAAGCCGTTCTGCTTCCATTTTTATCTGCATCTATTGGTTTGGGGGGCACATGTCTCCGTCGCGTTTTCGTTGCTACTCTGGATGATGGTGCAGTACTCAGGAGAGGCTATCTTGTCTTTCAACTCCCTGCTGCCATGCTGCTCTGCTCTTACCACCTCACCTCCAACCAAACCATCCATCTGATTACTGCTTTTCAAGTCTCTCCCCAGCAGCTTTAGATGCACCGGGATGCTCTGCTTCGTTTCTATACTCTCATCCGACTTCCTCCCTTCAGTCGAGTTTAAATCTAAATGCGATCACGAAAGCAATATATTTCCGGGCGAATCGCAAGCGAAAGGAAAACGAACCAGCATCTTTCATGATATAGTGATGGGATGGCCACCTCCAAATTGGAGTGGGCATAGGATTTGTTTTCGGAAGCAGGGAACGGGCAAATTTGCAGCATTTCGTTTGGCTTGCCACTTCAACAACGGCAGGAAATGGAAGGCAACCAAAAAAAAAAAAGGATATTATTTTTGGAGCGCGAGCATTTTCACTATAGAATAGATGTAGTTTTACATCTTCTTTTTCTTCATCTTTAAATGATAAACCTCTTGTTTTGCGAGTCTTCACTGCGCATTGCATGAGAAATCCTTTTAGAGTGCAGTTCCTGTGCCTAAATATACATGAACTCCAAACTCAGGGTTGAATGCGTATATAATTTATATACGAGTATATGATGTGGTAACAGCTCCCGATGAAATATTTATGGTTGTTGCAATAAAATTACTTTTGGCACAGTTTTATCGCAAAGTTTTTGTTTTAATGGAATGGGTCGACCTTTTACGAATCGAATGAACCTACAAGTTCATTTGAGTAGAAATCTTTTTAGTCTAATACTTCTGCTATTTTTGCAATGGCCGGCACTGTCTCAAAAGGATTTTGTTTAAACACATAATTTTGAGCTATTAAAGTTGTTAATAGAAAACTAACTAATACAAATATGGAGTCATCAAAATTATTATACCCACTTTTCTTAATAGTAAGGATAATTTTTAGTGACAAAAGAACATAGAGGGTCAGTATAAGTGTACCAAGAACATCATACCGGATAGGCGATTTAATTTCACTCAAGTAAATGTTTAAGAACGTGTTTTCAAAGCTAAAAAACACGTTATGGAGCATTTTCAAAAAAAATAAAATGCACGACTGGGTCACACGTACTTGCTCTTATAGATAAAGTTACTATTGATGCTAAGCCTTTGCAGTTTAAAAAAAAAATTAAAAAAGCATAAAATTCGAATGAACTTATCCTGAAAACGAAGTATGCAATTTGATTTCTTCTATAATGATACATTTTTAGAAAAAAAAAAATTCAAAATCGTTAGAGCCGTTTTTAAAAAAAAAACTATTTTTTACATACAACATTTTTCAAGGACTTTTATAAAAAATAATTGATAGGCCATTTTTAAGATATTATTTTTCAACATCTAAAAACTAAACTTTCAAAAAAAAATATTAAGCAGTTTTCGAAAAAATGATTTTTCAAAAAGAAATTCAAACATTTTTTAAAAATTCAAAAAAATAATTTTCGAATGTTTTTTTACTAAAAATTATTGCGGCAAAATGGTCGAAATTGGTTGAGATTCATGAAGGAGAAAATAAGAATTAAAAAAAAAAAACGGTTCTATACCAGGTACCATCAATACCGGTCTCTGAAAAAATGGTTTTTATTTAAAGATAGACCTTATATCAAAAAAATGACCATGAGTTTTTTAATCAAAATCGTAGGAACCATTTTTGAAAAAAATGAGTTTTTCTAAAACCGTTATTTGACAGGTACCGTTATTTTTGGTAAGAAACAAATCAAAAAACACCTGGGGATACTCTGCAAGAAACGCCACATACCAAGTTTGAAGTAAATCCACCCATCCGTTTACGCTGTGGCTTCTGATACAGACAGACAGACAGACAGACAGACAGATAGACAGACAGACAGAAAGACAGAATTGTCGGACCCACTTTTTTCTCATTCTCTATCATCGTAATGTCATGTTTGGTTGTTACATCAACTTTTTTTTTTTTGTTCGAATGCATAGCTTGATATATGGTACCCATATCGCAAGTAAAAATAATAAACCTAAAATGGCAGTGTGCTGTTACTCCTTACCTACTAACATTGTGTGTGTGAAATAAATCCAGTACTAAACGGCTGAAAATGAAATAGACGAAATGAAAATGTAAGAAAGTATATAACTTCAAAAACATGTCTTTTAGTCCAAAACGCTATTTTGAAAAAACAAACTATTGCAATTTTCGTCTTTGTCAACTATTTATTCTTAAAAAGCATTTATTGTGAATGTTACTCATAAGATTTTTAGCTTAAACTAAGCACATGTATAAGCTATTTTTTCGCTAAGGAACTCTCTCGAAATTCTAAAAATTAATAAATAAAACAAACGATACGGGTTGTGCGTTTTTTTATAACTTTCAAACTGAAAATAAAGATATTAACGAATTCAACGCCTGTTTATTTCATTAGTATGCGCATTTATTATTAAAAATCAACACCATAAATAATAATGTGACCATATTATTTACAAAACATATAAAATTTTTGGAAAAAAATATGTTATAACAGAAATCGAAATAAGATACCATTTTAGCTTTTTTTTTAATGGTAAGTTCCAAAAATACCATACAAATGTATAAAAGCCATCGTTAAATTTTTAGCTTTCGTCGGTGGCTGCACTTTTAATTTTTATTATAGAACAGTTGTATTTTTAATACAGAACGGTTGGTCACCATACCCCCATACAGCACCAAACTGACCTTCTCCGCAAATGAGTTCTTTGCGTTTATAAAATCCGTATTAATTTCGAATTTATTCCATCACCAGGTGATGGAAAAGTTAAAGAGAAACCTCCTCACACCCTTTCAAACCCCGCATTCATATACCTCTACTACATCGACGACGACGATGATGACGATACGTCCATCGTGTTTGCCACAGCTGCAAATGAAAATCATGAAAATTATTAATAAAATTGTGAAAATGGTGAAAATCAAATTTGGAAATGCGAGTATTTCGTTTATTTTTTCTTCATCAACCACCTTTCCACCTTTTTTTATTGGTTTTTGTTTTTATTTTTAATTCACCCCTCACTTCAACGTTGATGATCACCATTCATGATTAATGTTTAATCGATTTAATTTGCACACTTTTTGTTCGATTTAATTGAGCGATTTATAAATGAATGCTTTGGTATATATACGCAGAATTATGGTGGAAGTAGACGGACAGACAGACGATTGGATTGTATTGAGATAAAGGGTCGGGGTAAACTGTTCTCATTTTAAACTGTCAAACAAGTGGAATTGTAGAATAATGTGCAACAGCTTTTACCCCTGTCAAAGCCAGCTACCATCAGTAGTCAGTATCGTCACCCATCAGACCCCATACCACACAAAACATACACAGACACGCTGTCATTGTTTCCACCAACCCTTATATGTTTTGTGTCAGAATCAAATCTACCGTATGATGTGATTAGTTGCACAAACAATTTATAAGAGGGTGGTTGCGGGGTAGATACAACATAATGGACTTTTAGTTTAACCACCCACACTATGTGAACGTTGGTTGGTGCGTGCGTCCAAATAATTAGTTACGAAGAGATACATTTAAGATTTAGATCTGATAAAGACAACTTATATTCGATGTGATATTGTTTGGTTTTTTTAAAGGAGAAAATCGTACCTTTAAAGATGAAAAGATTTAATCAAAACCATTAGAGTCGTTTCGTGAAAAAAAGGAATTTTCTTTAGGGGTTCAAGTAGTATTTTTTTTGTTTTTCGTATCTTTGTCAGCCGGCCGCACGAGAATTACTAATGCACAAACAATGCAATTCTTAGAAGGTTTTATCTTATTCTTATTGGAATTTTGTTGATTTGATTGGATGTCAAGATTGAATTTAAATTTTCATAGGACCATTTTCTGGCATAATCAGATTCTTCGCTATTTCAGCTCGTATAAAATGCATTCGTGTTGGTTAGAATTTTGGATTATACTAGAATATTTTGTGGTGTTTAAAAAAAATACTGGATCGGATATTATAAGGAGAAATTGATAAAAATATAGAAACTAACGTAATTTAACATGTTCGTTTTTAAACATATTCGTCTCTCTGAATATCCAAAGAAACGTTGTGAACGTAGAGTTTTAAGTTTTTACCAGGTTTTAAAACCTACGGAAACGTAATAAACCTAATTTTTACAACCTTATATTGCGAGTGTCTATTTAAAGAAGAATTAAAGTTGGATATGAAACAATCTTTTATAAGTATTGTGAGTTTAGATAAAATTCATTACATTCCATTAAGTTTTCAATCAGACCAATAAATTCAAAGAACAACGTTTATCGGGGAAAACTCAATACAACGCGTGATTATTATTATGCTATCAAATGGTTAAATTAAGATTTTATTTCAATCTAGACTTCCAACTTTACAATATTCGAATAAGAATCAAATCAAATCTTATTAGAAAATGGCGGTGGATTTTTCTTCATTTTTTTTTTTCTTTTCAAAATTTAACTTTTCTTGAACTTCATTAATGATATTTCTGGGCTTATAAATCGAAAGTGGAATGTCGCGGGAAAATATGTGAAATACCGCGGCCTACCGCAGAGTACTGGTGGAAGATCGTGTAATACCTCGGAGAATAGCAAAAAGGTTACGAAACATTATTAACACGAGAAAAGCAAAGAAAGTCACAGAGAAAGCATGAAAAGTTCCAGAAAAAGCCCAAAAAGTCGTGAAAAAATATGCACGGCAAAAAGCGTTTAATCACGTGGACAAAAGCGCGGAATACTGGTGAAGTGGTGATAGAATTTGTATACACCACGTAAATGATCGCGAAATACCGCATGGGAAGTTATGAAAAAAGCGCTTACTGACTCGGAAAAAAGTGTAAAATACATATAGTCACGAAGAGAGTGTGAAGTGTCGCTTAAAAATATGATCGTATATAAAACCATAAATGTTATTACAAAATAAAAATTTATGTGCCGGGCAGATCAACGTCTGCTGGGTCAGCTAGTGTTTCATTAAAAAAAAAAAGATATTAAAAAGCGATTGCAGTTTGGCATCAAAAAACGATAAAACTACCTCATAAGTTTTTCGACCGAAAATTCACTATTATACCCATGTTTTTGGCAAGCAACGCTGACAGTAAAATACATTATTCAACTATTATATGTGCTTGTGCATAATGTAATATGTTTCTTTTCGAATTTTGAACTTTAGACCTGTCAGTTATCAAGTGTATAACTTAAACGGAATAGATCTTTGAAGTAAGTTTCCTATGCCTAGGTTCTTAATACCAAACAAAAATATTTGATCGGATTTAAAATTTGTCCAATTTCTCAAAGCCCACTGCGACTCCTCAATGATGATCCCTTGGACATTTTTGAAGGCTTCAGCTTGGGGTTTGCTTCCTTGCGAGCTTCATTTTATATTCTGTGTGTTTCGAAGGAGTATAATATGGAGAAGAAAATTCAACGAAGAGCTTTACGCGCTATACAACGACGTTGTACAGGCTATTCTTTCAGGCTTAGTTCCGAAAAAACACAGATGTTTCCCAGTTTACCATTAAGGTGAGGGCATATTTTTCTAAGACCTTGTGAGTTTTCATTTGCATCTCGATATCTTCATAAGGACCAAAGAAAAATTTGTTTCACATCTTCAGCGTACTATAGTCTTTAATACGGCTGCTTAACTCTGTCTTCAACTCTGAATGAACTTCTTAATAAGTGTTGTTTGTATTAACAGTCTCCCGGACCACTTCATTACGTATTTCTGGATTGGTTATATCAGCTGTATAGCAGTCTTAGGAAGATGTTCAGCTTCACTTGAACTATTAAGGGACCTATTATTCGATTAGAAAATCTTTGTCCTTTGTTGGTATTCAGCGTTTGTCATCGTTCTAAAAACCGCTTATAATTCCTGTCAAAACAGCAAGCTTGAAAGTAAAAGGACTTAACCTGATTTCAAGCCTCTCTTCACTAATACCTTTGCTTATTATGACAAGAACAAACAAAAAACTGTAATGTAATGTTCGAAACATTGAGTGTATTCTTTTGCATTTGTTCTTCCACAAGTTCTAAACATTGGAAAACATTTATTTCTTAAAGTCAAATCCTCCTTTTCATATCTCTGTTAGTTTACATCCACACACATTACTATCATGGTAAAACAGTTAACCATTGAAATACTAAATGTCTCATTATGTTATACCAAATTGAAATTCATCGCGAATCATTTAATTTGCCCTATCAATCTCCACGCTAGTCATTTGACACGTTGCGTTGTTGGGATTTAAACTCAGCTTGGCTTTCGTCCTTATTGTCAGAGTGAGTCAACAGGTTCTATTAATTAGGCGCTTTGACCAACTGAGCATCGAAAGTTTTAGGCCCACACACGCACGTACGCACACAGTGGCTCTTTGCTTATGCCTATACGACCTGTCGATAACACAACACCCTAAATGATGATGCGGGCGCAAGGCCTGTCCAAATCATCACACAAAGCTCATTATTGTTTGCATAGCAAAGTTGAGGTTATGGTGCACCCTCTTTTGATTGTTTTGTTAATTGCACTCTGTGTACCTCGATGTTGTGGGCTAAAAGGTGTGCAAACTGTAAACATGTATATATAGAGCTATGCTTTCAAGCTCACTCAAACCCATTAACTTATCCTACTACATTCGACTGTCTATGCAACAACTCAACTGTGGCATGTGCATTGTCCATGTTGTTCGGTTCAAATTATGTACCAGAGTAGAGGATTTATCGTAATCGTACAAAATTGAATTGATGAGGGAAAACAATTTTTTAATTTCACTTCTCGCTTTGTAGCGGTTCCGCAAATATACGGTTTTGAAACTAATTTCATTGTAATTTCAACAATTAGTTGGTATTTGTTGATAATCCTTTGATTGAGGACACGGTTGAACGGTAAAGGAGGATGAAGCAACACGAGGTGGCAGATCAACCGGAGGCAATTGCCATTTGCAGAAAAGGATAGTGTGAATGGCAATGAAATTGCCGATTAATTGCCATGGATGTATGAAACTGCTATTCACATACAAATACACTTTGAATGAAAGTCATTGCTATTGAAGTATTGTATGCACACAACAAAAATAACAACAACAACAACAAAAAAATAATTTTAAATAATAACCACTTTAATGAATCAAAATAGGGATATGAAAATTTAATTACTGAATCGATATAATCAAATCAAGTGAACTGAATTTAAATGATAAAGCGTATTTTTGAAGTGACATTATGGAGAACCGATCGATTATACATATACAAACCGGAGAGTGCATGAATTTTCAAAAAGGTCCTACAGTAGTTTATCATTTTTAATGCTTTGATGGATTGAATTGATTTCATAGAATTATTATGATATTAATGAAAAATATTTTATGTGTATGTGTATCGTTACTTAAAATATTAAAATCGATAATTTTGACAGGCAATAATTCATGTTTGGTTGAACTTTGTCGAAAATCTCTTATTTTACATTGTTTTCATTTAATAAATAATTAAAATCATATAACAGCTTTGATAATGCTCGGATCAACAGTTATAACTTCTGATTGCGATGTTAAATATGAATGGTTATTTTGAATTTATAACGGGTGATTTTTTAGCTGGTTTGGTTTTGGCAACACTGGTTTTGACAGCTAACGTGTGTTTAGTACCTTGTGTCACTTTCAAACAGCTTCAGTTTGGTTTGCAATGAACAGCGCTTGCAAATTATTGAATTTTACTATTAAAATTCGTGCTCGGTTCGAAATGTTCATCGCGCGCTGCTTCCATTTTATGGTCGGCATTCTCAACCTTCTGAGCAGTCTATTCGGAAAATTGTGACCAAATTTCGCACCAAATTTACTTTGTTGGACATTAAACCACCAACACGTTTACGTACTGTGCGTAGTGAAGAAAATATTGCGGCCGTATCAGCTAGTGTGACAGAAGACCGCGAAATGTCGATTCGGCGCCGTTCCCAGCAGTTACGCCTTTGTTACAGCACTACGTGGAAAATTTTGCGGAAGGATTTGGGCGTAAAGCCTTTTAAGATACAGCTGGTGCAAGAACTAAAGCCAGCCGACCTACCACAACGCCGAATTTTTGGTGAATGGGCTCTTGGAAAGCTGGCCGAGGATCCGCTTTTTTATCGAAAAATTGTGTTCAGCGATGAGGCTCATTTTTGGTTGAATGGGTACGTAAATAAGCAAAATTGCCGCATTTGGAGTGAAGATCAGCCAGAAGCATTGCAACAGCTACCAATGCATCCCGAAAAAGCCACTGTTTGGCGCGGTTTATGGGCCGGCGGCATTATTGGGCCATATTTCTTCAAAGATGATGCGAATCGCAGCGTTATTTTCAATGGTGAACGCTACCGAGCGATGATAACAAACTTTTTTTTGCCCGAAATGGAAGTTCTTGACTTGCATGATATGTGGTTTCAACAAGACGGTGCCACATGCCACACAGCACGCGAAACAATGGCGCAATTGCGAGGCGAGTTTGGTGAACAGTTAATTTCACGTTTCGGGCCGGTCAATTGGCCGCCTAGATCGTGCGATTTGACACCATTAGATTATTTTTTGTGGGGGTATGTCAAGGCTAATGTCTATAGGGACAAGCCCGCTTCGATTGACGCACTGGAAGCCAACATCCATGCATTCATTCGTGAGATACCGGCCGATATGTGTGAAAGAGTATGCCAAAATTGGACTTAGCGGATGGGCTACCTGAGACGCAGCCGCGGTCAACATTTGCATGAAATTATCTTTAAACATTAAATTGCAATGTTCAGACTATCGATTCAAATAAATATTTCATTCATTTTTTCGATTTTTTTGTGTTTTTTTTTTTTAAGTTCTAAGCCTCTTAAAAAATCACCCTTTACAAACATTCGCTCCATTCCCGTAATAAAACTTATCACTCTAACTTATTGGTTTAAAGAGAATTGAATTCTTCATAAATCGCATTCATCAAAAAAATAGTTTAGCTTTTTAGAATATTTGACCTTAGAATTCTTCATCAAAATCATGCATTTGGTTAGTATTTAGATGTTTTCATAGATTTTCAGAGAGTTAAAAAAAACTAAAATATACCAAAAAGCTTTAAAAAATAGAATAGAGTCTTTTCTTGTTAAATTCCTTCTCAACATGCATATCTTATTGTCTCACTCATAACTACACATACATACCAATTCTACAGGTTTGTTGTAAAATTTTAATTAAATCTTTCCTTAAGATATAAGAATATTTATACACCTTTATAAGTTTTACTGTCAGGTGGTAATCCTAGATGTCGCCATTATTCATGAATTTCACAATGGGCGTTAAATTACACACAATTTCATCAGATAATGGTGTCCTGTTCAGAGGCAAAGTACTATATATCTTCCTGAAAAGTACGAGTATAGTGTATGTTGGACTTAAATTGTCCTCCTTCTTAAATGTACCTTATAACGTTACCACACAGCCTATATACCTACTCGTATACATATATATAGATAGCCGCTTGTGCTAGTCCTTTATTTGAAGATTTCTATTTGTTTTATTTGCAAGTAGAGAGCAAGAGATATATCCCTTTAATGCAAGGAGTGACTATTATGTGTATTATAGAGGGGGGGGGGGGGTAAGGTATTCATGTCATTTTGGTGGGAAAATCATTCCCATTCTGGAGCACTTATCGCAGTGAGCTCATTTTGTACCCAGGAAAGGTGTATCACTACCAGACGACTGATGATGTTTTATTTGTAATGGCAAAGCACAAAAAGGATGCTCACACACCAAAGACATTACACAGAAAGAAAATGCTTGTGCTCTGAATGTTGTGTTCTCTCTCGAGTTCCCATACCTTCCCGTCCCATATCCCGTCTCGATTTCTAGCAGAAATGTTTGTATGTGGACTTATTCGATCCTTCGAATTAGCTAACATATGTCACCACAGTGATTTTACTCCTACATTTTACCAAAACAGACATGGTTGTTGGATTCGTCCTCTCAGCAGGACTTTTCTCTTTCCAAATTCCAGCAATGAAACGATTGTGTGTGTGTGTTGTTTTGTCCACAAGGAAGGACAAGCGTTGTTCTTCCTATATTCTATACAAGGACTTCAGAAAATGAAATTTCAAGATGGGGGTCGGCTGCTTTAATTTAATTCTAGCATAACTATTGCATTGGAATACAATTCTTTGGATTGTGTTTGCCAGGGTACCTACTACGGGCATACGACTGACGACACGTCGACGACAACGATGGACGATGGCATACCCAGTGATAATGGCAGGAGTCAGTCGGGCGGAATATAGCTCTGTTGCTGCTGAGAAATGTGTATAATCTCGATTTGGTAGTTTTTAGATTACTCCATACAGTTGAACAGGACATTGTCCAACAATTTATATTGTTTCCTTGGAAATTAACTCAATTGGCTCTCTGTCAAAGTTGTTCTCGAATGGCATAAGAAAATTGTCCACATTCAAGATATACTTTCAACATCGATGACACCCGGAATAATGTCGATGAAATGGGTCATTATTGGCAACCATCAATTTAGCGATTATGGGATAAGAACTTGTCGTGTAAGTTTTTCAAATGGGATATTGTGTGTTGATGAGTATGATATTTTATGTGTGTGTGTAGGAGTTTTGTGCACTTGATATAGTTTTCTGGATATGTTTTGTTGTTTGTGGAAATAGTTTATTTATTTTTTTTTTGTCTTTCTGACTTGTGCATGAAGTCATACTGACTTATTTATTTATTTTTACCACAGAATCAGAAGAATTTGATGCACAACCTATTATTTCTCGTCTCTCAGCTGCTGTTGTAGCGGTACGAATCTTTATTTTTCAAATAAGAATAAACTATATTAAGACTTCGGTCAATTTTATCAGTTATTGCAGGTCCGGCTAGGTCTTGGTATCTAAGCAAATCGGTTTTCTTTAATTTTTTTTTAAATCAAGAATTGAATTTAAGAACACTAAAATTGTTGATTTAAACTGCTAAGCACACCCATAAAACACGTGAATACACACACAAAAATAATTCCTACTTTGCACATGAAACACATTGCAAATGGGCGAAAGAAAAACTCGCAGTTAAATTTTGATAAATTCTTTTAGAATTTTTTTCTTAACATCTTAAGGGAACAGCATCAACAGATGGCACAGTAACCATCAATGTTTCGAAAAAAATGGACAAAATATCTTTAACGTTGACAAGGAGTGTGTTTTAAATTCCAAATGACCAATTCTATGATTATAAAGCTTATTGTAGTTGATGAACACAATTCGACTGTTTTCTTGTTTAGACAGCCATAGAAATTTTGTTATCACTTTTTAAATTCAAAACTTAAACGGTCACCGTTAGCCGTTAGTGTCCAGAGTTTGGATGCGGATATCCTAGTGCCCCAGCAAAGAGCAGACGTTATGAAAAAATATTGCTCGAAATATCTATTAAAGGGTGAAACAATTCAGTCAAGGATATCCGCCCAAAATAAAGGACTGCCTTCCATGAATATGGAAATGTCGTTTAGGATCTGAAAAAGAACATTTTTTCCAAAGTGCTTAGCGGAGAAGACAGTGAACCATCCACTGTTATGCAGAATTGCTCACTCAACGTAAACCATGATGGGCAAAATATCCGTCCTACCGACTTAGAAGAAGTTAGAACAACAATATCCAAATTTAAACCGCATAAAGGTGCTGGTTTGAATGGCCGCCGGAAAAAATGGAGGAATTTCGTTCCTTCGTCCAATTCTGTAAGAACATTAACAACGCCTTTGATATCAAGAAAGGTTTGAGACATCATGCTTAGCTAATGATAAGTTTGACATCATTGGGAGAACGAATTAAACTATCAGTAAGTAGATAATTTGCAAGTATTGAAATCAAACTATGTGCCTTCATTGAGACGAGAGACCCAACACCACCAACTGGGTCAAAACATCACGATGCAGTTACAACTTCGATTACATCACACAACGACATCTAGAGATCAAGTGACAAATAACAATTTTTAACAACTGTTTCTTCGGGCGTAGAAGGCATTTGAGTAATAAAGCCCTCCATCTCTTAGAACATAGGGGAAGTTTTACCTACAAGACTTTAATCATATTAGTCCTGCAGTATGGGTCAGATGCATGGAAACTATAAAGTTCGGATGAACACCAGCTGGTTTGAGAGAAAGATTTTTGGAGTCAATGTGCATCGGTATAGAGTGGAGGAGAAGTAAAAATGCCGAACTCTGGGGTCTGACAATACAGCAATTGAGATGGCAGGATGATGTGAAGCGCTATGACACTAACGCATCAGCTCATTTTTGGATGGAGTTTTGCATTCAGATAAAACTAGAGATAAAAGTCTTGACCTTTAGTAAAAGAAAAAGAAAAATCCTTAGAGAATTTCTCATAGGCTCCTCGCCAAAACCTATAAGAAAGATCCTGAGGACGAGCGTTAAGATACTCCTGGGAGATTTCAATGCTAAAAGATTGGAGTGGAAGACCCATTTGGAATGACAACCCATAATCACAACCTGTACGACATTAATTTTGGATACATGAGTCAGGCTTTATTGACTATGTACTAGAACCTTATCTTATTAAACTGGTAACTAAATCGCTTACATTGCAAGTGACGGAAGATGGCGCTGTGTTATCAAAATTTACAAGAATCATTGATTCTCCATTCACAGAAGTGCTGCAGAAGACCACACCACAATCGACTTATTCTTGGTGAGACTCAAGTGGTTACAACTTTTAATACAACTAAACACGTGTAGTTCTTCAATAACTGATAACATTTCAATTTAATTAAACTTTAAAAGAAAAAAAAACTTCATTGAACAGAACTGTTTCAGAATTGTTGCATCGGAGTACAGGGAACTTGAGCAACAGGACTAAATTTTTCGCACATACCTATTAATTAATGACTAAATTGCTCTCTTAAGGATTTGGCATTTTATTAAAATCAAACAGACTCTTTGTTTTTTTGTATAAAAGAACGACGACAACGACTGAACCGACGACGCAACGAGGTGGATGGCGTTCGCACATACTGACAACAGGATTAAGGATTAATTTTGTGCAATAAATTATCCCATATAGTGGCGTCGGTTGTCGTCGTGCGAATGGGAAATTCAATTATTTGATTTTGTCCTCGCTGGACAAGTTTTTGTTTGTAAAAAGGACGAACAAAAATAAAAAAATAGAAAATATCTAAAAAAAAAAAAGCGAAAAAAAAAACTGAACATCCATTTAAAACAAACTGCGCTGATATCCTGACACCGAGCGCGGAGAATGACATTTATCAAACTCTGCATCGCGTCCTCGTCCTTGCTCCTCTATACTGCTGCTAGTGCTGCTGCTGCTGCTCATTCCAAAGCTCTTTAGTTCAGATAAATCAAACAGGATAAACGATATGTCGCTTCATTTCGGAAAATGAAAAATGCTTTTATGATATCACACCCCTGAAGGATATAATTTTTTTTTATCTTTTCATTCGTTTGGATCCTTTGGAACTTTGTAGAGATGTATGTGCTGGAGAGATGCGGGAGGGAGATTTCTGTTTTCGCATCTAATAGTGTCGCGCAACACTCTGTCTTCTTCGAGGATGAAAACACGACCAGCACTGGCTGAAGGATACTGACGCTGATCCTGTTGCTGATGCTGCTGCTTCTGCTTCTGCTACTGCTACTACTGCTGCTGCTGCTGGTGGTGTTGCTGTCGGGTTCTATTTGGATTAAACATCCATCCTGGTGCTCTCTAATAAAGCGTGTGCCACTTTAACTGTGAGTTGCAATTCATCTTGGGACATTTGTTTTTCGTTTCGTACGTTTGTTTTTTTATTTTATTTTTTTTTTTTTTATTCCTTTGTTTCTCCTTGAGGAAAGTGCGGTGTATGTAATTTTTTTGATGGTGAGTCCTTGTCTTCAATTTTTTGTTTGGGATGATTGTTTCCCCCAGGTTCTGAACATTTACTCGGCCCACGTGCAGAGATTCGTGTCTTTTTCTTTTATGTTTGAATCTTTTGTGTATAATTTGGTTGGTCTCCCTTCGAAACATCCTTTTTTCGAGAATTTTATCAAAGATATTGTACTTCAAAAATTAATCGTTTGTGAGACTGGTGCTGGTACTGATTGTATTTTTTCCCCATTTTGGTTCATTTTTGCTTTGCATACGCTACGCACGCACTAGATAAAAGTATGTGGTGTTAATTCCTTGCAGGGACTTCTACTCCCTTACGCTCTCTTACCGTATATTTACAATGTCGCCTATTCGGATTCGGTAGAATATCAAACAAATTTCGTTTTCTTTTTTTCTTTTTTGTCATACACATTGGAGGCGATAAGGATATCACACGAACGTTTAGAATAGGTGGGGGCGTTTGATATCATTGCCTCATTGATATGCGACGTGGCATGCATTCTGAAGAAAGCACATGGCTCACATTTGTCGTAGTTGTCGCCTGTCGCCGCAAATACACGCGAACGTGTGATTTGTATTTTCGCCGCCAGGCTTTGTGTGTGAAATGAAATTTGTCTTTGAAAATGTCGAGGACGAATAGAAAAAAAAATATGCCAAGAAAAAAATGGGCGCAGTCTTATCACGGTTGGTCTAAGAATGGCATATCTACTTATACCTTTGTCTCTACATTAGTTGTGGATGTCACAGGTATTCTACGATTGTGATAATATTTTAGGGCATAAAATATGCATAAATGAAACGAAATTTGTAAGATCTATGTATTATGTTGGAAGGTATATGAAGATTTTTTTTTATGAAAGGCTCAACTTGCCTTAAAGCTCATTTATTTAAACTGAATAATTTTTAGTATATTTTTCAAAGTTTTTTCTGTCCTTATAATAATAATTTGTTTAATTTATTTTTAGGTTTATCTGAAAGTTTCCAGAAGAGAAAAATCGCAGAATACTGCTGATAATTGCCGGGGAGGTCATGAAATAACTGATTGGTACCTTGGAAAAAAGGGTAAGACACTGTGGGAAACGCAAAGAAAGTCACAAGGAAATGCAAATTACTACTTTCTTCATTCCAGGTCTTCTAACGCCCAAATATGAAGCTTCCATTCAACAACCAAGAGTTGAACAAGCCGGAGTTGAACAAGTTCTTAAACTACGATCATTAATTTGTAACTTCTTTACCTCGGACCAACCTCGCCCTGAGAATGTAAAAAGCTTCTGTCTGCCGATATGAGCCAAGTCTATATCCCGATTCTAGTCATCAGAAGAGAGGAAGCCACATACATCCTTAGTTTTAATTTTACCAGCGTTGGGGCTTCAAATAAAGTTAGCTATCGGAACAAGTGTCTTTAGGCACCTATAATGACCACGGTGAGAACGCTTGCAAAAGTACCATAATTATTGAGTGCAGCTAACAGCCAAAACCAACGACAAATTTCTAGGAGTCAAATTCAACAAACCATTCCAGTTCAACTCCAATGCAACAGTAGCCATTCTGAAGAAATCAAGCTTCGTCTCCCACCGCATCCATGCATTGATGCGGAAAAGGAACGGACTCAGCCAGAGGACTGAGTTATTTCACTGGAAGTAGTTTACAAGGCCCAACATTACACGGCAATCTTCGAAATCAAGATCTTATGACTATGAGCCTTCACATGAATGAAAGACGATATAGGATGCAAAAGAAATACCCCAACAACAACAGGATTATCGAAGAAGCCAACCCACTGACGAGAATGATTAGCGCAAGACATCCTTACCATTAATACCTAGTAGCTAAAGTACTCGATAAGGACCCGATAAACACCAATGAAGAATATTCGATTCTACACTACTCTGTAGCCTTAAAATATGAGTTTTTTATTATTTGTAATGAACACAAAAAAAATTTTTCTTAATATTAAACTAAAGTAGTCCAGCTGCCAGAGTTGTAAGAACTGCAGTTTTTTTCGGAACTGCAGTTAACTGACTAAAAAGATTACATTAATTAAGTCTTTCAACCTACAAAAATACTTTAACTGTAAAACTACAGTCGCACTTTAATATTAACTGCAAGTAAGTACTGCTACTAAGTACTTTAAAATAAGCAGTTAGCCAGTCAGTACTAAAATACTGACTGTACAGTTGATTGACTAAAAGTTAAATAACTGCAGTAATATCTGAATGATTTTAGTGTGCTAATCAGTAGAAAGTTTGTTTTACTATTCTTTTTTTTTTGTGTCCCACAAGAAAGTGTCATGGAAGTTTGGTAGTACGCCTGACTAAAATTTAAAACACAACAGTTGACTAAAAGTTAGTTAACTGCAGTAATTTCTGACTGATTTTAGTGTGCTAGTCAGTAGAAAGTTTGTTTTACTATTCTCTTTTTTTTATATTCTTTTAACTTAAAGTTACTTTCAGAGATCTTTATTCCCACAAGGAAGTGTCATGGAAGTTTGGTAGTACGCCTGACTAAATTTAATTTAATTTAAAACACAACAGTAAAAAAACTTTCAGTCAGAAATTACTGCAGTTAATTAACTTTTAGTCAATTGACTGCTTTCAATAACTGTACAGTCAGTATTTAAGTACTGACTGGTTAACTACTTATTTTGCAGTTAAAGCACTATGTAGCAGTATTAACTTGAAGTTAAAATTGAAGTACGACTGAATTGACTGCATTACCAATTGACTGCAGTCTTTAATAGCTCTTCCAGCTGCTGTATATGTCATGTCCAATTTATTTCCCTTTAAAAACCGTTTTCTAGTCTCTGTCGAAATACTAAACAGGTCTGATTTTAATTACTTCACTATATCGATCGTCTACTGTATACAAAAACAATAGAAAGTTTCTCGATTGTATGCTACTTCCCTTCTCATATGGTACCAACGACAAAATCACTGCAAAGTACGAATGTACCATTTCAGCTGTCACAGAAGGCAAATAACTTAGAACTCAATCTTATAATAAATTTGATCTCATATATTGCCATGGCCTAGCCCTACTCTGGGCTCTACTCTCCGTTTAATCAATCCCAAGGCGATAAAGTTGGTGCCGAAAAGAAGTGGTGGTGGTGTTTGATTTTGACTCTAGAAACCCTTGAAACAGTCACGGTGATGTCGTAACCCAAAAAAAAAATCCTGGCATCCTTCCATGTACTCGAAATCACGTTCGAAATGAAATATTCTTTTCAATCGACATATTGAGCTCAACACTTGCTCAGTATCGTATTGGGGTGGGGGGGGGGGGGGAAGATGGGTGTCATCTTCAAACAAATCCAACCCCCATAACATTCCCCAAATATTCGGATGATGGACAATGTGTCTGGCTTATGCCACAAGTTGCTACGATAGTTCGTTATGATATCCTTGAACTGCCACGCTGCATTTAACTTTGAATTTACGTGTGGAGCCGCGAGATAGATAAAGCTTGCCCCGCATTATATTTCGCTGCCTACAGAAGAATGATTTTGGTTTCTATATTATACCACTGTACCCTCTTCTAGCTTATCCCTCCATCCCGTTCCGGCGAGAAAAGTCTTAGGACTTTTCGAAGAAAAACTGTTATTTGCCATCCATTTGGAAAATCAAATTCCATTAAACAAATTGGAAAAACATGCAAACCTCGTGAAATTGCCACCACTTAATGTTCGTTGATTTTCCTTTTGTTCTTTTTGTTTCTTTCTTTCACGACTTATAGTGGTTTTTTTCTCTCTCGCCCTCTCACTCTCTTGCGAGAAATTGTGTGTTTGTTTTCGAATGTCTATTACTTTTTTCGCCATTCCTTTGTTTTTATTATTGAAAACGCCAATAAAAAGTAAGTGCAATAAAAATCAAAAACAGGAGAACAAATTGAGTAAAGACAAGAACCAAAGCAAGGATAAGGCAGAAATAAGGAAAAAAAAACAACAAAAACAACGAAAGACTTCGAGGACAGAGGCTTAAACTGTGCAATTTTTTCAGCGGGGGTGGGTTTCTCATCGATAAGGGTGAGTTAAACTTTTTTTTTTCTGTTCACCCACTCCTTCAGTCATCATCGTCCTGGCAGCAACAGAAGGGATTACCAATTCTTAATGTTTGTACATTGATCGGGGAGGAAGCGGGTTGATTGCGGGCTTGTGGCGTATGACGACTAAATTTGTTAAAGAACCATCAATGCTATAGATAGAGAAGGATGCTATATAAGGGGTGTCGCGAGGTTATCTCTTCTTTCTATCGTCGATTTGCAGATGAAAAATTTCAACTTAAGCAGAAAATGGCAATCGCCAAGAAAATATAGAGGTACAGAAAATGGCAAAGCAAAAAATAAAAAGAGAGGTCTCATCTCATTGCGGTAATTCTGTTGCTGTTGCTGGTGGCATGGGTTGGTATGGGAGTAGGTGATGGGTGATGGGTGGGTGGTAGTTGTGGCAACAAACGAGATAAGGGTTCGATTAAGCAATATGTCTGCCATTAGGGATCTAATTTGATTCTCATTTGCCTGCAAGAATGAATATTTGAGTTTCACTTGATTGGATCAATTTCTCTTTTTGATGCTTTTGTTTTGGTTTGGTTTTGGATAACAATGAGTTGTTTGGAGTTGATAACGAAAAGAAAACCAACAACAACAAAAAATTCTTAACACATCCTTAATGGGAAGATATTATGCAGCAGATGGGATAAATAAGTATAATTGGTAGTTTGTGGAGTAATTCAATAGCTATAGGTATGCTAACCTATACCTAACTAACATTTGTTGTGGTTCTCATGAGGACTAAATACATTATTTAAAGTTTGAAGGTTTAAGGTAGTTCTGTTCAATACAACTTATTCTCTTTATTTCTGTACAAAATAGAAACAAATACTTACTCAAAATCTAACTAAATTGCAACGAATATCATTTTCAACGAATTATTTCACAAAATAGAACGAAAGGTGATTTGGCGTAGGTATAGTTGTTTCGTCGGCTTACCAGCAAAACTAACCAAATGCCTGTTAAAATTTGTTTCTGATGTTTGGTTGGCTGATCCGCAATGTGAATGAATGTTGACTTTTAAAGGTTTAGATTCTGATCCTGGTGGCATTCCAGTCCTGATTTCTTTCGTTAATTCATACTTCTTCACCAGTAGGTTTAAAAAAAAATGTTGTTTATTTTAACCAAATGGCTGAGTAATTGAAGAATAGATAGTTTGTACACTATTTCTATTATTGAAACACTGTTGAATGTCTATTCGATGTCCAGCAAGCACTCAAAACAGTCGTTTCTTTTTGTTGAGTCCAAATTTAACATCACCGTGAAGTCGAAGCATCTGACGTATGCGATGGGATATTTATTCTCAAATCCGTACAGAAAAGGTTAGTACAACACAGGTCTTCAACCGGCGGCTCAGAAGTTGTGTGAAGAAGATTAGTTCTGGAACGGGAAGGATGTTCGTAAAGTTAGATAGTCCTAAGAAAATAACCAAGAAAACAGAGTTCTGAATTCTAAAATATTATTCCGGGAAATGCATCTGCATATGTTATCATGCGATGAAATGAACAGTACTACAATGTATTGTTCCTTGCTGATATTTAATGGAACCCTAGGAAACTTCCACTTCCACTACCTGGTGCGGTATCGCTCCTTGGTATTTTTGGCTTTACCGAAAGAAAGTCAAATATGACATAATTTCTTCACATTTTGGTAGGTTTTTGGCAAAATGCAAAATCATTGAATTTGAAATTTCACTTCACAAATTATTTTTTTGAGTAATTCCGTTAATGTTGTTTTATAAAGAAAAATAATGTTTTTGAACTTCATCACTAAATTAACGTACAAGAAAAAACTGTCTGATTATAAGTTGTCTTCTCTGATATTTTATTTAAAACAACGTCAAAATCACGCGATAAATTTGGAAACAGTACTACGTCCTCTTTGCACTGAGGATTGGTATTCCGATTTCATACCGTACGAATACCACACATACCGCACCAATCAGAACCAAATCAGTACCAACCAAGTAAACCGAAATGATACCGCATCGACAAGTCAGGAAGCCACTTTAGTTGACGTTTATTCTTATTCTGTTTAAGTTTTCTGGTTGGTGTCCTAATTCTCGTTAGTTTTTTTAAGTTCATTTAGATCTGTGGACCTTCTGAAACTTTTGCAGCTTAACTAATCACTGGAATTGTTAAGGTTGAACTTACGAATTATCACGGTAATATCAGGGATTGCTTCGGTTAAATCATGGATTGTTCCATTAAAATCAGAAAAATACTATCCGACTTCTGCATCTAAATTTTTTTTTGATCTGCGCAATTATCTCTGACTTGCGAAAGGTGAATATTTGCTTCAAAATTGTATCCGACTTAATAGATGTTGTTTTTTTTTTCAAAAAATAATGAAATAATTGCACATTGTCTTCTTTTTTATATTTTTTGAAGAATTTTTTGTTACAATAAAGTAATAAAACATTGATAAAAATCACCGCAGCCAAACCAGAGTTTCTGTTACAAAATCTTTTCAACACACACACACACACACTTATGAACAAAAACTTAAAATAACCCACTTTCAAAATCAATGCCACACACAACACACTATATACCAAGCAACTTTATGTCAACCACGGCACGAAGTAAGAAGTGAAACTTTATCCAATATCCCGCCATGTGTATTCTCGGCAATTAACTTAATGAAATAAAAATCAATTTCTCAATAAATTATTACAAAAATCGAAAAGGACACAAAGAAACTTGGTCGTTTTTGGAGGATCTTGTGTCCCGATAGAAAATAAACTTTTCCCTTTGCCTAGTCTCTTGTCGTCCCTACAGACAGATGAACGCCCGCCTTACACAATGACAGAGACACGGAGTATAGAAAACTTTTCAGAAAGTATATCGAAATAATTTTTTTTTTTTTTTAAACATCGAAACTCTATGTATATTCCTTCGTTTGTCTTTGAGAAAATATACTCGAAGGAAAGGTACACATTCCAAAAATACACATATACACCTTTTCAAAACAATCTGGACCGGAAAATAATCAACGAACGATTTTCTTTTCAACAAAGTAATAAACAAAACCCATTTCACTCCAAACTTTAGACAATAACGAACGAAATTTGTATGATTAGACATTGTACGAGAGGAGTAAAGCAAGGTAAGAGGAAGAGAGATGGAGAGAGAGAAAAATGGTGCAACAGGGCTAATACCACACAATGACACATAATACACAAATTTCCATGCCAAAAGTGACTTTGGCAAAGGATTTCCTTCTGAACGAGTGCCAAAACGGCCAAAAACACTTACAGAAAACACGAATTCAACATTTGGCGATATATATTGTAAGGGACAAGGAGGTAGGGTAGGGTACTTCACAACACACTCAAACCATATACCTACCAAAAGCAAATGCACAAGAAAAACTTTTTGCCAAATCCTTTGTAATTCCACCTTATAAGACAGTGAAGAAGAGCAGTCTTCAACTTTTTGCCTTGAGACCGTTATAAGGATGTCTGGAGGGCAGAGCATCACAATATAACCCACACATCGAAAATCAAATTCGGGTGGTACCAACAAAAGCATCAACGACGACGACGGTGGGTGGCGTCAGTGAAGGCAACGGCGACGACGATGATGGTGGCGTGTGTTCCTCTCTAGGAAGTTCTCTAGAGCAGATCCTGTTTTAAGGATGTTTCTAGTTTTGTGTACACCACATAATGGCACTCTAACTCTATATGGAGTCAAGAGAAAAAGTTCCTATAAAGTTCGAAGGCAAAATCCCTGTGTTCTTTCATTTATAGAGGGAAATCCTTTTATTATACTTTTACACGACTTTATGTACCAGTACAGTACAGGTAGCTTCAATTTGCATTGCAAAGTGTGGGTGATGGGTGTGAGTTTTAGTTTTGAACTAATATGGAAATTCTTTAACAATTTCTGCACGGACTGAAGCTCCATGGAAGGAAAACTATACACATTGGCAGTGAGCAGAGTTGTTATAATTTATTTTAAATTGACGTTATGTTATTTTTGTCTTAGGCACGGGTCACACCTAGTTGTTTACAAAGCCGTGAACTGAAGCAGTCACTGATAGGATTCTTGGGTAACCACAAAAACTCATCTCTGATGACTTCAGCGGGCTGGCAAAGTTAAACTATCTCGGATTTTGGAAGCAACCACCTGCTGCCAGCTGGTGAAGTTAGAAATGTTGAGCTGGTGACTCAAAAGCAGCTGGCATTAACCTAGGTGTGCCTATGCCTAGTCGTTCTTTCGTCGTAGTCGTTCGTACACTGAAAGAGATATTGTTTAAAGAAAACTGATTGCGTTTCTCTCAATCTCTCCGGTAGCAATGACAAATTGTAAACTTGCAATCATCAGTACCGAAACTGTGTTTCACAAGGAACCCGAGCCAAGCCAAGGACATGTCCACAGCCCGGCACTTTCTTTAAGCTATAGCCTGGTATGTAGGCTTGACAAAAACCCGGCTTTGGTTGTACAAAACTTAGCTTATTCTTATTAATTTTGCGAAATTGACGGGCTCGTGACATGGACTGGCAGTACCGGTCGAGTCTGTTGAAGGCTAATATGATTCTAAAGAAATACCTTACTTCGGGGGTAGTCTATTAAATTAACCGAGCTTCATCCAGTCTTGTTCGAACTTTTTATCAGTTAAACTATTGCAAGTTTATGGCACTCATAGAAATTATCTCAAAAATATAACATCCCTGGTAAAAAGTAGAGCAAATTTCAATTGTTTCAATGTTTAGTGTACGTCTTGTGGAATCGGGTCTAGGGTTTTTAACAAAACTGGCGCAAGGCAAGCAATTCAGGAGTTTGGTTGCATTTGAATGTCTTAAGGGTGAAACATTGTTTTAACGTAGTTTTTTCAACATTTCCAAGAATAATATAACGAAAGCTTTATCCGTGGACCTGACCCATTACACCCTTAAAAACAAACAAAATAAAAACAAAAGTGCACTTCATTCAAACGATCACAGTCTGGGGTGTAATTTCCTTTAGATTGTTTTAACATGTGTACAGAGAGACGGAAAGCTGCCTGCATCATTGAGAGATCTCCCGCTGCTGAAAGGGAATATCGCGCGTTATGTGGTTCCGTCTTGAAACTAACATTTCATTGTAATATGGGACCTGTTGCCTCTTCGTTATACCTACCATAGTGATGCTTTGCTTTTGCTATTTTGTGTTGATGTGAACCAGCTTTGCTATGGAAAGACGGCAAAGGATATTTTTTTTCCAAAAGGTTCTGTACATATTTTGTTTTTCAATTCCTATACTTTGAATTTATTCTGTGAGAATTGTTGTATAGTGAGTTTGCTTTACTTATGTAGTTCCCTTGACGTCACCACCACTGCCATTGGGATAGATAGGAAGGTATAGGTACTTTGTCTATTTCTGGTTGATAAAGGATGGACGGGGAATTGTGGTGAACTTTTGGAACGATATGCAAGGAATGTAGATTGGTTTTTGGTCTTCGTTAAGCGTGCAACAGTGTTGAATTGGGAAACATTTTGTTTAAAAAATGTTCTTTGGTTTTTACTTTTATACCTTCACAGAGAACGACGACGAGACGAGGACGTAGATGAACATCTTCAAAACCAAATTGTTGTTTTTGTTTCTGGTGCTTTGGTCTCTTTTGAGGAAAGCTTTATGGAAATAGCTTATTGTATGGGCATTGGAAGACAAATTGAAAATTTAAATATGAAAGCAAATATTTAAATAAACATGCTTTAAGGATGAAAAGTCATCTTTTAGTGTTTTTGTTTTGTCTACGAAGGATATGAATTGGAATGGATTGAAAAAAAAATTGTTCGTAAGGACATTTTCTTAAAACCAACTGCAAGAAAAAAAAGTAGGACATAATTTGAGTGGCACTCAAAAGTGGAAAAAAATATTAAACTATTTTGTTGGGTATGAATTGAAATAAACTAGTATTGTAATTATTTAGAATTTTGTTTTGACTCGAAACCAATACTTGCCCTATACTGCCGTGCCGTTCTAAGCAAAAAATGGTGTGTATTTATTTTCTGTACTTAGTTATGAAATAAATGAAAATTTAAATGTTAAGTTACAAAGCTGAGTATTGAAGATTTGGCCATTTTTGTCGTGATTTTTAGCCATTTAGAAGCTAGCACAATAACAAGACAATTTTTAAGAATTAAAAATATATAATCAAATTTTAAATGTGCATTTTACTGTTCTGGACTAGATATGACGTTCTTATTCTTAGCATTCAATATTCGAATAATCCCACAAATTATTTAAATTTTATTTTATTTTATATCTAATAGATAAATATGTGTAATAAAATTTATATCGAAAATTAAAAAAAAAAATACGTATACGCCACTGTGAACCCACAATTTTTATTTTATTTAAATTTATAAATTTTATAAAAAATAGAATTAGGTTGGGATATTGATGTCATATTTAAATCACCAGAAAAAAGTCGGATCTAAACTACGTTGCCAAATATCAACATTTAAAGTTTATTGTATTCGATCTGTTCGATAAATTCGATCAAATTTGCTATCTATCAAACCTTAACTCAAAAGTTAAAAAAAAACGTATTTGGTACTTTTATGCTTGGAAGAAAAATGAAACCATAGTGGGCTTACCTCAACCTTTTACATCTACATTTCTGGCGCATTTTCAGAATGTACAAAATATGTAGGGTCCAAATTTGACATACCATAAGCTTTTTTGAATAATAAAATACAAAATAATCATGATACATATTGCAGTCCTGTAATTTTTTATTCAATTAGCAATATTTTCAATAAATTTTGTAGTTAAGAAAATTATAAAATTTAAATAAATACTTTATTTAAAAAAAAGTAGGAAAATTAATTTTGTCCATATAGTATAGACAAAATGACATATGTGGCATATCACGATTTTCAAAGCCGTAGGCTGTAAATTTTTATTAAGAAATTAATAAAAATTAGTTGGTAATCATTGATTTTCGTAACAACTTGAATTTTCAAAATTTAATACATTTTTCACCCAAAAATAATTTTGCATGCATTCGTATGTCATTTTGTAAATAAAAAATTACATATTTGACAGATAAATTTTGTACAGGAACTTGTGTGTCGTTTTGTCCACATTAGTAGTTTTTAAAAACTTTTATAAGAAATACTACTTAAAACTTAAACTTTTTTAAACAAGATGAATAAGTTTTATACATTATTTCATAAACTATCGATACAAAAAATAATATTTTTAAAAAAGCGAAATATAAATCATCAAATTAAAAAATTATCTGACACAAAAAATAAAAAAAAATCATATAAGAACACACTTTACTTTATATTGCTTATTTACGTCTGTCATTTTGACAGGATACTTCCCCTACATAGATTTTTGAAATATGTAATCAATGAGTCTTTTACCGAACTTCATTTTTAGAACTTCATTTAATTTAAAATAATAAGAAGAACAGATATGATTTAAAAATCATTGCATTGAAAACACTGATTTATATATGTTTTATTAAATTTATTTTTGTAGTTTGTTAAATTTTTTTCAATTTGTTGCACTTTTTTTCAAAAAATGTTAAACTTAAATTAAGCCTGCGGCAACCCTGATGACAAGTCTAAAACCCGTATGATACTTCTTTTTTTCTTCTTACTCGTGTGCAAAAGATAGGACTTTTTTTCAAACAAAACAAACAGTCTGCGTGCTCTCAAATATTAATAATTTGTCAATCAATAAAAAAATAAAAACAAATTTAAAATTTGAAAATGGTGTGGGAAGCAAAATTTTAATTTAATTGATTAAAAACGAAAAATAAGTGTAAATAAGAACTGTTTTTATAAAAATAAATTAAAAAAAAAAAAACGATTTAGAGGTGAAAACGACAAATGACATAATCTGCCAAGTTTCAAAGCAAAAATGTCTGAAAAATCTGAAAAATCGCTATAAAAAGTAAATTTATTTTCTTTTTTAGTAGGTTCCCATTTTTTGAAGTTTGTGGCTTTTTGTGTATATTTCTAACACACTCACTCTTGATATACTTTTCTATTTGAAACATGTCGCACTTGTGTAAAAACAATATTATATCTATCAGACGCCAAAAAAGTTGACTGGGAAAAAATCAGCGTACAGTTTGTTTTAAGAAATGAAAATTTTTCATAAATTTCATATTTTTAATGGTGACTATAAATATAACGGAGAGTGAATTAATCAGGCCTAAGTCTTACATTCTTTAACTTATTATCGCAATTTTATTTAAATATTCGAATATTTTTTTTTTTTTTTTTTTAAATCATATGTGTGTGTCAAAGTAAATTATGAGGTAGTATTTCAAAAATTCAAAAAGAAAAATCAACTTCAAAAATAAAAGCTCCACTTCCCTAAGAATTCGTCTATAAGTTTTAACTTATATGTAAAAGCATTCACTGTGAAGTTCAGTTATTGAAATGGAACATTTATTGAATAAATCATCCAAACTTTCTCCGTTTTGTTCTTGGCTGGAATTTCATATTACCTTTAATGACGCACTTTAGCACAAAATTGTTCAACTATTTGTTACCTTCGGCCTAAATACCTGCATTACCATCGCACTAATTAATTACCTAAGTGCAACAAATTAATTCCAAATTGGTATGTCACATTTCCTGAGACAATCACTAACCACTTATGTCAGTTGGTATATGTATATGCTGCTACTAACTACTACAACAACGCACATACCCTTCAGTCTTCAATCATCCACAACCAAAGCATGAAAGTTCAGAACACTCTTCGCAAAGAGAAAGAGAGAGAGAGAGAGAGGAAATTAATCCAATCAATGAGTCCATTAATTATACCGATTATTGCTATCCCTGAAGATTTATTAAAGGAGGCCCGTACCGGAGAGGACAATCCGGCAACAGATTAATTCCCTCCTGACATCATAATCAACGAAAATGGCCACTCGTCGTAGTAGTCCTTCGGCATTAAATTACATATTTTTAGATGTTTTTTTTTTTTTTTTTTTGTCGTATCTTTCAGCCTTCACTTCCCCCCAACAACAACCGCATCATCTTCTAAAATTGTATATGATGGAAAGACGAGAGAGAGAGACACACCAGTGGACGGATAGGACTATAGGACGACCTAAAAGCTAAAAGTAAAAGCATCTTATGGGAAAAATTCTATTTTTTTATGAATTTATAGCGCAATGGAGTACAAGTCGTAAGTTATCGTATCAACAATTTATAGCGTAAAACTTGATGTTGTCGTTCTTTGTGCTGTTTTGCTAGTTGTTATTATTGTTGTAGTTGTTGTTTTTACAGTATTGTCGCCTAGAAAGTTTCCGCCAAAATAGTCTATTTCAAGGAATGTTAAATGGATGTGTGTGTGTGTGTGAGATAGAACATAGTATACGGGCGGTCGTTGTCGTTGACGTCCTTTTTCCATAGAAATGAAAAGTTCCTACTTGTAGTTTGAAATGAAATTGTAGCAAAAAGACATTTAAATGGCGCCACAAAAACATGGATACTACTTCGTATACATCCGCTGATAAGGATGTAGATCTTTTGCTCTTATAAAGATGGCAGAATGGCCGGGTTTGGTATATATTTTTTTTTTTTTTTTTTGTGTTAAACAAAAATAAGTGTGTCGACAAAAAGGGACAATAACATAACAAGAACAAGAATTAAATTATGTATAAAAATTACCATTGGCAGTGATGAAACAAATGGCTATGGCAGTTATACAGCTTTCAACTTATACACAGAGTCAAACATGTCACCAAAAAAGGATGGAGAGGTAAATAAATGGCAATAAAGGATGTTTTGTGTATACCTACCCCGCCGCCAAGTGCTAATTAAATTTAATTGAAATTTTCATGTAAGAAGTCCTGGAAACACATTCATAAAAGTCACAATATTTTCGAAATGAGAAAGATTAATGAAATTTCACTGTTTTTGTTTTTTTTTTTTTGTTTCTTTTTTGGTTTGGTTTTGGTTTTTGTTTTGCAGAAATGGGTCGTTAAATTTATATATTTACCTACTTTGGCAGTTTGAAATATAATTTGTAATTTGTCCAGGATGTAAAATTAAACGGAAGTAGATATTGTCTACAAGTATAAAACACGTAATTAGGCTGACATAGAAATTTATTTGATTTGGTGAATTTTAATAGCAATTCAATTTATCTTATACAAGTTTTCTTATTTTTATTGATAAATTAAGAAAACTTATAAAGTCAAATAAAGGGAAGAAAGACAAAATTGCGATAAAGGGATTTTATTATTTAATTATTATGTTTCTTTCGAACTTGAATAAGCACAAAGTTGTACGTGTACATTATCTTTTGGGGCTTTCGAGAGAATTGTCAATTTTCAACTAAATTGACTTCAAAACTAAACGGAATTATCATAAGTAATTGGTTTTTTTTATAGAGATTATTTACAATAATTTTCCAGAAATATATACAGAAATAATTCCAAAATGTTAAAAATACAAAAAATTAGTGTTGACATTTATAACTACTTATGGAAGGTTCCTTAGAAAGTTTTCAGACAGATTTAAAGTAGGTCACTCATTCCCAATTTCTAATTATTGTAATTTCCTATTGTGTTTCAGCTTCCAGAAGAAACATTTATCTATCGAAAAAGCTTAAGTGTGTCCGACTACACTAAAAATAAATTATTAAAAACGGATATCTACATCTTTTGGAACAACCAAACTGCTGTTGAATCTATGGACCTCTGTCTCTACAAACTGTTAAGTATCACTAAACTTCCAATCATTTCTCTTTAACTGAGGATAGCAGTAAAACAACGTAAACACTAAATTTAATTGCTCCTTTTTGAGTTACTTAACGCTAACGAATTTCAATAATTTTAGGCTTATTTGAAATGTACAAACAATTTTGTTGAATTTTAGTTTAAAGATTGTTTAGTAAAAATGATTTCAGTTTGGATCATTGTGCAACTCTTACTGGATTGTCAGCCTTGAAAATAAATATGCAGACCTGAAAGTAAAGAAGTTGTAATTTATTTTAATAACAATGTCAGGAAATACAAAACTATAAAGTTTTTTCTATTCAAAAAAAATTAAGGAAAAAGAAGATATTTTAAAAATTTCTACAACCATTTTGGGTCATCAACTTTCTAGAGTGGGGATGAAATTCTCTGATATACGGGCGAAACTGCTTAAAAACACGATGATAAGTATTCAAAGAGGGTAAATTCTATGTTATGTGCTCTCTCTCTCTCTCTCTCTCTCTCTCTTGACAGACTTGACATCGCTACTTAGGTCCTTTTGGAAACTTTTTGTCCTGAAATATGAAATCCGTCATATTTTTTAGAGGGGATTAAATTCTTTCAATTACGGTCGAAACTGCTAAGATTATCGAAAACAGGATGATCTCAAATATCTAAAACTTTTTGTTTTATTTATAAAATAATTCACTTTTTGATTGTATTTAAATTTTTTGTTAATTAATTTTTACTTGCGATATAGATACTGAAAATTTCTGCCCAAAGAATTTCTTGCGGCTGAAATATGAACTCTGTCAAAATCATTTTATACAACAAAAAAGAACAATAAAAAATGATGAAGATATTTTTAAATGTCGGGAATTTCAAATAAATTAACAAAAAATTAAAATACAATCTAAAAGTGATTTCATATTTCAGCCCAAAATGATCCCAAACGGACCTAGTAATTCTTTGGGAAAAAATGTTCAAAAGAGGGGAAATAATTTTCTCTTTCATTACGCTCTCTCTTGACAGGTTTGACAATACTCAAAAATAGTAGAAATTCGTTTGTTTTGGCGAGTGCAAAGACAGACCTTTTTTTGATTCCAAATCCTGCGTAGTCCAAAGTCTGTCAAAATTTTTCTCATATGAGAGAGAAAATCAATTTCCCCTGCTACAAAAACTCAACCCATAGAAATTCTTTGGCTAAAAATATGACTTCTGTCAAAATTATTTGATACAGAAAAATTTAAAAAAAAAAATTTTAAATCCAAAAAATTTCAGTCCTAAGGGTACCCAAACGAACCTTACTGTAGAAATTAGTGGTTTTGATGTATACTCAAAAAGCCTCTTTTTATTGACTAATTAAAAATTAGTTTTATATCGAAACAAAAAATTAACATTATTTTCGTGAGCTCCAAAAAGTACAACTTGAAATCTTTAATTGATACTCGTAAAAATTGCTAAATTAACGAAAAATCTTAACTGTTAACCTCCGCAAAACAAGTTTTAAAAGTATTCAATAATATTGCTGTTAACGATTTTTGATAAACTGTATCTTAGCGAAAAAGGTCGTATTGAGATAACTTTAAAAGCATTTCAAAGCCTTGTCCTTCTAATTTTCAAATCAATTAGTCTTATATTATCTTCGTTTTAATTTAAATGCATTCAGTTTATATTGTTATTTAAATCAATTCTCAAAAACAATTGGTTCAATAGATAATAGACAAGTTGGAACTTTTAAGATATGATTAAGGCCAGCAATTACCAGCAATAAAAAAGGCTGTAAAATGGAACTTATTTTTCTCAAGACCTTTTTAACGTTTGCGACCTAATTTGTTAAAACACCAGGGAGAGAAGATGTTGCGACATCGATTCTAATTCACTTTTTTGACCACCTAGTATATTCCATTTGATTTAATCAGCGGTTTTAAATTTTCCACATTAAAAAAATAATAAATAGCACTTGCGCTTGTCAGGGAAGCCTCCATAGCTTTTTTCCCTACAACATACAGACTTAAAAAAACTGATGCACAAGACCTTTCCAACGATATAGGTTACTATGTGTTACTTGTTAGTTGTTACACCAAATGTGACTTCGTAAGATAAATCTTTCACCACAAAACGTTATGTGACTAGATAACAACGAGAGCAATTATTGTTTCTATTCATCCTATTTTTTAGTCAACTACACAACAACTTTTCGTTCATAGAAATTAATACAAAAATAAAACTGGAAATAATCGCATCTGCTGTGAAAATAATATTTTGTCAAAACTTTATAAATTGTTCAATTTTAAGAAAAATATCTTATATAAAAGAAAACTTTTTTAGTCCAAAGCACACACATTTTCCCAAGCTGATTGGTCATCGATAGAGTTAGGACGAGTATAGATTACTGCTAAGGCGACACTATCCCAAAACACACATCCATTACCATTGTCATCATCTCGACTTGTTGTAGAGAAAAATAATGTTCAAAAAAGAAAATTACAAAGAATAAATTATTAAAAAAGGACATATTATGGATGTGCATTCTCTGAGAAAGTGTTAAAAATCCAAGAGTCTTTTGTGAACACCACGCAAAATAGAAAAGTTTGATGACACAAAAAAATAAGACCAAAAGAAAGAAAATTATTTAGTTTTTTTTTTTTTATTACTTATTTGCACCACCATGATGGTGCTTTGCTCTTTTCCCTTTGGACAATTGACAACTACTTTCCATTAATAATTTTGCTTCGATCATATATCATTGCGGGTTTTCTTCAAAGCGAAGGACATAGAATAATGGTAGAGACCATCATAAGAGTAGTGTATAGTCGATTGAAAGTTGAAAAGGGTTTTTTTTTTCTTTTCTTCTATGAAAAGGAGGGGGATATGTATCAGTATAATATCCCTTGAAGAAATAATCCCAGAATTCATCGTGCCAAAGCGTTTTAATGATGAAATTCTATTCAATACCTTGTCCTTTTTAATAGAGTTTCTTTATGCTAGTATTTTTTTTTTTTTTTTGTAATGCAATTTTTTTAAGTATTTTCTTTTTTTTCTTGATCCTTAGAACATACTGTCGGTCGATATGTTGTTGTGTAGTTGGGTTAATGAAGAGACCCAAACATATTGAAGGATGGCTATTTTAAGCAAATCACTTTGTGCACATATCACACATTATATATGTATATGGGGTCTTCTTTTAGGAAAAAAGGATATTAGAGTGACTGGAATTGGGGAATTGGTAACGACTTCATTTAGATTTGACATTGATTGATTACAAATTGGACAGGTTTAATGCAAATACATACTTGGAGTATACACACTTTTTTAAGGAGGCTTGTCGGTTGACATCCTTGCGAGGATGATTGTTTTTTTTGAACTAGTTGAGGGTGGTTAAAATACTAAAGAATATTATCAAAATGCAATAGACATTGATTGAATCTTATATTTCGAAAAATATTTTTTTCAAAATTAATCAACTATGAAACTACTAAGAGTTTGTAGATTTGGGTTTTTTTTTTAATAAAAATGCCACACATGTGTTATAAAATTGTACAGATATACCTACTATGGTTTTATTCGTACCTTAAACTACTTTAATTTTTGTTGAAAGAATATTGGCGCCACAAAATCATACCGAACACATTTTTCGGATTAAACAAACAATCTCCTCTCAGACAATTTACAAATTTTCCAAAATGTTTATTATTATTATCACAATCTGTGATTGACAATGATCAAATGCCATCAAGGATTTGCATCCTTTCTACAACCAAGTCAATAAATTAAATGAATTTTTTTTTTTATTAATAACAAAAAAAAAATCCCCCGCAAAGTAAAGGAAACACTACATATATCTACATTTCGTTCAAATGACATTTTGTGGTTATAAAGTTGGCAAACATAGCTTACAAAAAAAAAGTGTCCCTACGGTGCGGTGCTGCCACACAGTTTGCAAAGATTCCTTCATAAATTACTTCTATACGTAAAGTATAACTTACAAACCACATTTTTTCTTTGTATGCATATATGGATGTATAAAAGGATGCACAAGTATAATAACAAAAAAGCAAAAAAAAACCTTTACCCCACAAAACGCAGTCGAGAACCGAGGGATAGAATTGTGAAAATTATTCAAACATGAAATTCCAATAAGGACACCAGTTTGAATCTTGTTTTGATCAAGATGCCAACCTAAAACGTTTTGCTTTTTGCAAATCATATCGGAATCGTATACCGTTAGGAGTTTATTTTTTTTTCTATTTATACGAGTATGTGTGTTTTTGGATGTATGCAAACATAACTTGGATTGGACATATGCACAATATTGAGGTTTCTATTTTTATTTTTTGTTTTTGGCTATAATAATTTATTTTATTATATTTAGTGGTGTAACGGAAAACTTGTGATTTATGAAAATTTTTCCTTCCTTTAAGGGGAATGACTATAAACACGAGAGTTCTCTTGTGTTCCAAAACAAAAACAAACAAAAAACAATGATTTTAGCATGTTCGCTAAAACTGCAATGCAAAAAGTGAAGAATAGTTTCTTTTTTGTACCAAGTTAAAATGCATCATCATAAGATTTAGAAAACAAAAATAAAAAGGACGAAGAGTAAAAAAGAAATCAACTCATTCACTCATGCGACAATAACATGAAGAATAGCGAAGTAGTGGGCGAATGGAAAAGAATTACATAAAATTTGTGAAAGACTAAAAGAAATAGTGCGTCGCATCAAATTGCACTTTTAAATATTGTGTAGATTTGGAATATTGAACTGCCTACTATACATATATTTTCTTGGAACTTAACTTCAGCCAAAATAAATTGTGAAATCTTCGAATTCGATACAAAATTTGTATTTGGTAGTGGATATTTTTTTTTTTCAAAATCTTCCATATTTAGCTTGTTATGTTGAACATTGATGCTGAAGTTTCATTTCAGATTTTTACAAAAAAATATAACGTTAATGATGGTCCTCCAGGGTTTTCCAATGGGGACTGGGCAACTTTGGACTTAATTTGTGAACGTACCCTTTCACTAATCATCGAACTGTCATTGTCAACTTATTCACGATTGAGCAACGTCTGAAAATTATAAAATTTTCTACCGAAATTCGAAGTTGGTAACTTCAATTTTCGGTCGTAATTCTCGCCCTAGGTTTAGTGCATAAATTGAGTCTACATTCGTTGTGTGATGTTGCCGTGCCAGTTAGACAACGGGTAGGTCGAAGTGTTAAAAATATCGCTGCGTCCGTAGAAAACGATCCAAAACAGTAAATTCCACGGCATTCTCGAGAATTGGGCATCGCCCAGACCACATTATGGCGTATTTTGCGTAAGGGACTTGGCTTACACCCATACAATATCAAGCTGACTCAAATATTAAAGCCGATGGACCATTTGAAGCGACGCGTACATTCGATATAGACGATAACGATCGTCACGTTATTGTGAATGGCCAGCATTATCGCGTCATGATTACCAATTATTTTTGGCCCGAATTGGAAAATATGGACTTGGACGACATTTTGTTTCAACAGAATGGTGCCAAGAGCCACACAGCATACCTTACAATCGAATTATTGAAGAATAAGTTCGATGAGCGTGATATTTCAAGAAATGGGCCAGTCAATTGGCAGCCTTGTTCGTGCGATTTAACTCCTCTAGACTATTTTCTTTGGGGCTACGTTAAATCAAGCCGACTTGGAAGAGCTCAGAGCCAACATTGAACCTGAAATAGCGGTCGTTTCGGCCGAAATTTGTGGCTGAGTAATCGAAAATAGAGTACATGCAAACATGCCAGTGCCGATAGTAAAATTTTTGAAATTTCGCGAATGGTTTGCGTTTTATTAAAAAAAGTTGTCAGGTCCTCGTTGGAATACCCTCTTTAAAATCATGCTTTTTGAGGCATGGCATGATTATTAGGTAAATACTGCTGGAACAGAAGGGAATACTGCTGATTTAAGTATCTTGTTTTGGTCTATTACAGTGAGTTTTCAAAGACAAATATTTTTAACGCTTCCAATACCCGATCTTCAAAAAGAACAAAAAATGTACTGTTAAAAGTACAGTTAAAAACGACTTTTAGAGGTACATATCCACCGGCTAAGTCAATGCAGTCGTTGCCTCAGCGCCGATATGTCCTCGAGAGGGCAAATCCAAAAGAAAAGTATCCCTCAGAGAATGGTTCTTTTATGCACTTAGGGGGTAACGACAATGGTGCGCGGCTCGTAGCAAAAACGCCCGAGAAAATTGCCAGTTGCAAAAACACATTTCATTTTTTTTTTCTTTGCAGAGTCAGAGTGCCTCTGGCGTTGTGTTTTTACTGTTGCTGTTGTCAATGCGGTTTGGGGATTCCAAATAATTGTGAGCCAACCAAAGCCAACAGTTTCATAAATTCGAATATCCAACTGAGAGGGTTTTTAATTCAACCGACTTGACGATATGACGGCAAATCCTTGGAGCCCTTGTCCTTAATTTTGTTTAGATCTACAATAGTGGGGTTTCCTTTTTTCGCCACCATTAAGTGCGCATATAAATCCTTTGAAATAAAATTCTTCTACCACCGAGATGCATATTGCGGGATTCACACAATTGAAAATCGAAGGGAGTCCTTGAGAAGGATTTGCTGCACCTTTTTTTTTTTTTTGTTGTATTTTGTTCTTCGAATGTTTTTAGTGGAATATATATGCACAAGGCAGCAATGTGGCATTTGACAAATGAATTTTCGCGGTTATCATGAGAAAAATTTCGTTTTTATTTTCAAAACACACACACATACTCGTATAGTCTTTGTTGAGCGAGGAGGATATGCTTTATCCTTATTCTACGATTGTTTGCATTCGAAGATGATGTGATTAATGGTTCTTCTTTGGTCCATTGCATTGGTCCTGCGAAAGTACTTTACACACGATCTTCAGAATGATGAACGACTCTTGTGAGAGTCCAGAGCTACCACACCTATAGGTACACATACATACAAACAAAAACCGATTCTCCTCAAAAAATAAAAGAAAAAAAAAACCAAAAACGTATAAGAACATCCTTTGAAATTATTAAAGGATAAAGTTGAAATCCTTTAAAATAGTGAAAATAATGATAGGGTTAAGAGTGAAGCGCGAGAATGGGAGTGGAAGTGGGAGCGGACGGGCGGGCGGGCGGTGAGGCATCAGGCACTTAACTTCGCTGCCATCACGAAAGTCTTTTGGTGCTCAAATTAAATTTGCATAAAACATTAATGGCCCCCAAAGTAAAAGCATTTAACGGTATTAAGGATTTTTCAACATCCCAAGGAAAAAGTAAATAGACCTCGAAGACTATTAGCGACACCTCTTGAAGGCGGAGGAGGCCTTATGAAAATGTGTTTTGTTCGTGCCTTCGGGGCCAATGTGGGTCTTGGAACGGAGTGAGAAGGGAGGAACATCTTAAGTTTTGTGGGCAATGCACATTAGGAAACTTAAATATCACAAAACACCGGAGAGAAAGTGAGGTGGATTGTATACTGTTGTGTCCTTATGACAAAAAAAAGGACGATGGTGAACAAAAAGAATTTTTAAGTGTTTTCGGTGTAATTAAGTTCTTAATAAACCAATTTGAAACCTTACGCTTAAGTGTGGTGATGTTGTGACCGCTAATGCGCGGTGAGCTATAGTTATGAGACAGTTTTTCAAGCTTTAGCCTCAGTAGCAGCAGTAGCAGCAGCAGCAACACAGCCAGTGGTTGGCGTTAAGAAAATTATTCTATACACATAGAGCCTGTAGAAGAGAGTTCTTTACTTAATCCGTGATGATAAGTTGAATTAAGTAAAGTTGAAAGGTTATGGTCGGTTAGAAAGAAAGGGTACGAAATGCAGTTAGAGGTAAGCTTCAACCCTGATATTAAAGTTATCAAATATGGGGCGGCGGGGGCAGGGGGTTGCTTTCTAAAGGATATTACATCGAATGAGGTTAAAGAGAATTTATCTAAACAGGTAAATTAAAACCAGATTTTCATTAAAACTGTTGTAATCATAGAGCTTACAAGAGCTTAGAGGAAAATGTCTGTATTCTTGAAATACCGTTCATTTAATTGAAGACAGTGAATCTGATTATTATTTTATATTTTTTAATCTGGTAATAATGTTAGCAATATTAATATACGAGACTGGCTATAGTAGGTAAAAAGTTATACAGAAACACCAACAATCACTGAAATAACAATTTGTTCAAAAATGTTAACATCAATGGACTTTAGTGTGTGTAGTGTATTCCTTAGACCAAAATGAAAGAAAAAAAGATCGTAAAAGAAATCTTCACTTAAAATTTTTCGGCAGAATGGCCTTATTTTTGTAAGTTATTTCTGGCTTAACTTTCGTGGTTTTTTAAAATATTTTGTTACCACATAGTTGACTGTTGTCGTTTTAGGGTATCGGAACTTGAAACGTACTTGTGATTTAAGCATGCTCACCGGTAGAAGATGCTAGCTCTTCAGGATTTCATTAACAGATAATGCTGTTGTCAGCTTTTTTTCTGGTTTGAATAAGAAATACTGAATGTATACTACTTTGCGGTCACGGGCTTCATTGCACTAAAAGTAAGATCCAAAGATTGGCTTCCATGACAACATTGATACCACAATTTGTCTGTATACATGTCTTCTTAAATTTCTTTTAAAAAACTGTCAAAAAGTTAAAGGTACCAGAAAAAGGGCCATAGAAGTGGCAAAAATTGACCCTATCCCGGTACGGTATACATTGTACACTACGCTAAGTCATCGATTTCTGCACACTGTACGTTGACTTGCAAACTTACTCAAAATGATACGCGGGGATTGTATCCTCTTCCTCAATAATGAAAACATTACACTAGAAATAGCCTCTTTTAAAGTATTACTAAATTTGGATACAATTTATTGAAGAAACATCTAATTGGATTTCTTTTTGATTTAATAACCTATTTCCTATGCTACTTGTTCTTAAAACAATTTCTCTTTGCAACAAGTTGATAAGATCTTAACTATACAAAAAACCCATCCAATATGATATATTTTTCTCTGCTCACTTGAAAACATAAAGTGCCCCTGGTATGACTTAACAAGATAATGAATTACTCTTTTGTATAGACCCTTAATAGTTCCTACTACATCTGCATACTAAAACAAGCAAAACAAAAAATTTAGGTATAACAAAACGAAAAACATATACATAACAACAACAAAAAAAAAACTAAACTTCAAAAGTTTGTCGGCCCAAAACGACTACCCGTAGATCCTTTTTTGCAATTTTAAAATCCTTTCATTTGTGTGTGCACCACAAACAGGCCATCACCAACCATCCGAGCTAACAAGCTTGGCAACCAACCAAGCGATTTTTGGCATTCAATTCTAGGAGTGTGTTTTTTTCTGAAAACAAACAAAAAATGGTTAAAAAAGAACTTTTTACCTAAAACAACCATCGATGTGTTTTTCTATTTTTTTTTTTTCAAAAAAAAAAAAAAAAAAAAAAGTACTGGATAGACGGACAGCAGTAACAATAGAGAAGCCTTCCTTGTTTTTTCGACCTTATGTACTACTATTCGTTCCACTAAGTGGAACTCTATAACTCTGTTCCAACTTTTTATTGCTCCCCATTTCCAATGGCAATTTTTTGCTTTCTATTTTCTTTTTTTTTTTATTGTTGATAGTTTTCGTTTTACCCAATATAGTTTCTGACCGAAAAATCATCATCATCAACGTGGTTCTGTGCAAGGTTAGGGTTCTAGGTTCTGGGTAAATTGTTAGGCATTCAAATAGTCAAATACTGCTTCAGAGTACGCAAGTTTACATGCATTTTAACCCGCTTGCCCTTCTGTACAAACTTTTATACTCAACCTACCGATAGTATACATGAATCGGCGCGCTTTGTTAAATCAATAATGAAACTTTAGAGAGCCAAGCAGAAAAGAGGCGGTGGCGTTATCCTTTGTCGAGTTCCGTTGTCGTAGTGTACGGTAGTGAAAAAAAAAATGTATACTTACCTATACGAGCAAAAAAAAAAAAGAAAAAAGAATAACAACAATTCATGTACCTACTGTACCGCATCTATACCTATAACTACTTTAATAGCCTACAGAAATCTAGATTAACGCCAACAAGCGCTATTGTCACTGACCTAATAGGATATTCAGGACTGTGTTGCTGGGTGCGACGAAGGTGCTGTCCAAATATGCCCACTGGCTGTTTCTGGGTGTGGAAATGGTAAAACACCTTCGAGTCTTTTGGAGTTTCAGTTTTGTTGATATGTTGCACATTCAACAATGCCAGAATTCCCTCTCCTCGTTTTCATATAACAAAGTTCTCCACAAATTGATGCTACACCATTGAGTAGAGCAACCAACGTATATAGAGCTTGTTCTTTGGTCAGTTGCCAAAATTGATTTTGCACAGGCCACTGGTGCCGTTGCTTGTTTCTCAAACTCTAACCCTACCCATATTTGTAACACGAGTTGCTCGATGCAGCAAAGAAGACTTCTTCAACTAAGGGCAACATGGCTGTATTTAGTATGGGACTTTGTATCCTTTCTGAAATGGGAAACTTAATTGTATAGAATTTCTAATACTTCCGGTTCTGATAAAAACAAAATTATTATTACTGTTAGTAAAATTTACTGACAACAAACTAAGAACTAATATTTTGAGGGGCTTGAGATGTACTTCCAGATTTAGCGACTTTATTTTTGTTTGCAACGCATCAAAACCGCTGAAAGTCAATGGTTTCCATCGTAATTCTAACATTTTTTGTGAAACCAGCAGACTGCTTCATTGATTCCAAGTTTTTGAGTCATCTGAAAATTCGGTATATACACAAATGCGCACCTGCTTAGGATGGGTACCTTTAATTTTTGGCTCCGTCTATCGACAACTCCTTAAGCGCTATTTTGTTGCTGAATGTTGTTATTTTGTCCAATGCTGTTCCGTTCATGGAGAAAATTAATTTTCTTCCTGTTGCTGGTCCAAACGTATGTATGTACGAGTATGTACCAGAGATTGTAGGAACTTTGTATGTGCCCGCCATACTAATCCTGGAAATGCTTTGGCAATGATGCAACACTTTGGCTAACAATTTTACCAATACAAATTTTCATCCTTAGACAGTTTTTTTATTTTTTTTTGTTTTTTGTTTTTTGATGCAAAGATATAAAAAGATGAAAATACAAGAATATAGAAATAGATAAGGTACAGAATAGAACATATTTATATTTATATTAAAAAAAAAAAAAACCAAACTTGACAAATGAGTTGGAAAAATCCTCTTAGCCATTTATCATTTCTTTTGAACTGCAACCAGTACTCTACAACTATAAAATCATACTCCTTGTTATTTTGTATATTTATAGCATTTATGTACTCGTATGTGTATGAGCTTTTAGCTGGCCGTAATGCTTAACGTAATAGATTTTGTGTGCACTTTGGAATATGCGGTGGATGACAATTAAGTGTACATATAGATAAAGAATTTATTAGACACCAGAGTCTGCTGATGCGGCAGCACAGAATAATGATGCGACAATTTGTGTTCGGTTTATAATATAAGACTGCAGGCATTTTGAAATTTTAGGAAATAACCAAATAAGATGATTGATTTATAAAAGCCTGGTTTTAAGCTCTTATAACAAATTTGATCTCAATATGTTTCAGTTTAAACTTTAAACAAGCCAAGCTGATGATTTCAATAACATGAACCAGGAATCTTTTGTGATGGTCTCTTATCAAGGCTGAGTTGAACTTATCGGAATCCATGACCTTTTGCAAAGAAGCTTTAAAGCTTGAGTTTGAAAGATTCAGCCACTATTATTATTTTATAAGACTTTCTTTTTTTTGTATTAAATTATTTTTTTTGAATTGGGAAATGTTTGACAGAACTCTGATCTTAAAAGATCCGATATTCTAGCAGATAATAAATGAAGTAATTTAGGAAAGAAAGTATATGGTCCACAAAAGTCAACTGGTTTCATTATATGGTCAACAATATAAAATGTTTACTATTTTTGTAGGGTCCCTGTGGCGTATACGTAACCTCTTTTTTTGTTATTCAACAAATTAAAAAATTAATGGAGTTTTTTAAAACCCTGATCAATTTATCAATAAAGTAAACCCATATCTACAATTTTAAGTTGTTTTAAATGACATAATTCATCATTTGAAATTTAACTCATGGTGGCAATAAAGACCAAAAATAGATTGATTTTTTTAGTAAAAAAAATGTTTGTTTTTGCATAAATACATTTAAAATCCAAAATATTTTTGTTGTTTTCGCAACTAGTAGTTGCATTTGTGTTTATTTTTTTTTTTTTTTGTAACTAAGCTATACTAAAAGTTTTTTTTCAATTTATGTAAGAATTTTTTTTAAAAAAAGGATTAATTTTCCTTGATTATGTGGGAGTAGCAATTTTTTTAAAACTTTATTCAAAATAAAACAAATATATGTTATACAAAATAACAAAATGAAACGTAGTCCAAGGCTATTATCTATTAATTTAGATTGAAAATCTTAGTTTTTGGTTTTTTTTGAAAAAAATATTTTTTTCGATATGGGTCGTTATTTTTTTTTTTTTTATTTAGCTTTAGATGTTAAAAATATTAAAAATGGTATATACATTTTTTTTAAATCGTTTGGAAATTTAAAATTAAATTTAAAAATTAATCTTTATAGAAGAAATCATATCAAAATCGTTAGAGCCATTTTCGAGAAAACTTGAATAACTCAAAATTTTGTATGGGAGGTACTCATTCTTGATGAGATATTCAAAAACAAAAAAAAAACAACTTTCGAAATTAAGTAAAAACCATCAGTACCAAATTTGAAGAAAATTCGTCTGCGCGTTTGGCAGTGGAAATGTGTACAGATGGACGCACAGCCGCACGGACGGCATGACGAAAATCAGTTTTTCGGACTTCTCCATCATCGTTATGTTGGTTTTGATTATAACCTCAATTTTTTTTTTTTTTGACAGAGCAAGTAAAAATGCACGACTTGGTCACGAACTTGCATATGTCCAAGAGGCTATTATAGACATTAACTTAGCTTGAAAATGTAAGCGTTTGGTTGTGTGGTTTTTTGTACAGGAAAAGTGGACCAAACAAAAAAAATTTTAACTAAAATTTTTTTGGGAACCAATATATTTCAATTTTGTTTTCTTTTGAAATATTACCTTCATAATATAATGCAAGAAACTTGATAAACTTTGTTTTATAAAGCTTTCGAGAAAATTTAAATAAAAAATAAAATTTAGACAAGAAATTGTTTATAAAAATCTAAATTGTTATTTTTTTGTTGTATGGTTTCAGGTTTTCATCTGTTATCACAGTCCAATTTACTGTGGTTGCGTTTTTTTTTTTTTGTGTTTACTTAACTTAAACCGTTTTTACTAAACTTATAGGCATCAGGAAAATGTATCAGAAAAATTTTCGAATGCATTTTTTATGTTGTTTCTACTCGATTTAAAATACAAAAACAAAATAAATCGATGACAAATGACTAAAAGAATATTTTGTGACAAAATTAATCTAGTAACTAGTTTTGGTAAAAAATGGATTTATTTATTTTCTTGACACTAAAAGTTTTTTTGTATCAGGAAAATAAACAAGTAATTGAGAAATAGAATTGCGGAAAAGCAAATCGAATACTTAATTTAAAAGCAAAAAGTGAACATTGATATTTTATGATTTGCATTTTTTTTTTTTTGTGTTAATTTAAAAGAAGCATCACAGTTTAATTACAAAGAAAGACTGGAGTTTCTTATTAAAATAACATAGGATAAACTGAAGTTTCAAAACGACTATAAAAGTGAGCACGCCCAAATAAGATTTGTCATCAATGAGGGGTTTAACGTAATAAATAATTGAATAAAGTTTTAAATCTACCCTTGGATTTTTTCATTACTATAAATAAAAACAGTTTTTGTAGTTATTTTAGAAGTGCATCTCAAAATAATTGTGTGTTAAAAGATTTTAAAACTTCAAGAATAAGGCTTTTGAGTTTTTCTCAATAAGATCTTTTTGGATACGTTTACCGAAAATCATTAAAATCTTTAAAAAATATATATTGTTAATTTAATTTTTTGGGCTTATTTATTATAAATAATTTATCATGTAAAAATATTTGAAGCTAATATTAATAATTTTGGATCTGTATAAAATATAGAAAATTCAATAGATTCTCGTTCAATGCAACAAATCTACCTCACACAAACAAAGATAATCCAATAAAACATTCCCACTGCAAAACATTATAGAAGAAATATTTAGAAAACAACCGCAGAAAACCCAAAAAAACATTAATTTGTTACTTTGTTGTGAATATTTTTAATAAACACGGAAAGTATAGAACAAATTCAACAGAATCGATTTGAATCGAATCTCATCGAAAGAACCAAAAAAAAAAAAATTGTATGTACGAAATCTCAAAGAGATCAAATTAATGGCAGCAAATAAAAGAAGAAAAAAAAATACCAAAAAAGATACCGCCACCACATCGACGTATAAACAAAAGCGATATAGAGAATCTAACAAAAGCATCAGCAGACTAGCAGATATAAGAGGAAGCTCAATACCAAGACACCAAAGACAAGGACCATAGAGGACCACCGACCGCCAGCAATTAAACAAATCAAAATACACATTTCGGTTTGATTGATTTTTTCTGTTCTTTGGGGGTGTGTGTGAGGTGAGGTTATTTGTTCGGGTTGGTCCAAAACATTATTGCACTGCACCACATACACTGAACGAACACTAAACACCCTCTCCATACCCATCTGCTTTGCTTTATTGATCCCCACCTATAAAATGATTTCTGTTTGCGTTCGTCTTGTCAGAATCAATAAAAAAAAATCCTGGAGTAGTCGTCGGCTGCTGCTCGAACTTTTTTCTGTTGGTGTGGTGTTGAGGTTCCATCAAGCCTAAAGAGTCGAGTGTTTGTTTTCATGTGCCAACCCCAGGGGGGCAGATACGCAGTGTGTGGGTGTTTGTTCCCCTCAGAAACAAACTCTTTCGGATGAATTGGCAAATGCCACACATCACACAACCCAGAGGCTTCAAAACGGTCCAGAAAAAAGGTCCACCGATAGATATCCCGGAGTGTTATGATCTCGGCAGGTGCCTTCTTGTACCACCTGACTCATGATGCTTCTCCGGTTTCTGAGCAAAATGGATAAGGTAAGCATCCGGAATGTTCAAAGGCAAAATATGTGTATAGGAAAGTACTCTGCCTCCCCATAATGTGATGATGTTGTGTTGTGCTATGGCAGAGCAGCCAGCGCTGCTATAAACCTAATTTCCTCTATGTTTGTTTTCATTTACGAATTAGTTAAACAGACTTTCTTTGCGGCACTAGCAGCGACGAGCGACGCACAGCAGCAGCGTGTCGGTGTTGGTGGCGGATGCGGCAACAACAAAAAGAAGATTCAACACTTTTGGGTAGAACAGGCCCTCGGGGGCTCATCTTCCCCCTTTCACTTTTATTAACAAAGTGACGCTTTGTGGAGCATCAGTGTTGGGAAAGGAAGATTCAGAATTCATATATACACAAACATGACGTGTGGGCAAGCAAGTGTTACAATTTGTTGCTTGGGTAAAGGTTATATCGGTGGCAGCAGCGGCAGTGGGAAGTGTTTGCTTCAGTGAACTATGAAGTGGCAGACACAGTGGCTCCAGGGCTAAACGAAGAAATGCTCCATACCAGACAGACTGGTGGAAATTTTCCAGCATCTCATGATGTTTGTAAATTGTAACTCTGAAAATGTGCGTCGACCTCTTCTGGATATACCCTCCCAAAAATAAATCTCATTGAGTTAAGAGCAACTTTTCGGTGATTTTGTTTGCAGGTATATCAATTGGTCAGACACACAACATTATTATATCGTTGTGTTAAGAGTGTTTTAAAGTTATGAATTTTGAGAAAAATACTGTGTTCATTTAGGTTTATTAGCTTATATGCAATCTGCTAAGAGAAAACAAAATCTTAAAGCATTTCCGATCCAGTTTTGGCCAGATCTGTTTGATCTTTAGACATTAATCCACCTAGTGTTTGTTTTCTCGGTAATATCATGCTTTTGCACAAGTTTAAATGTAGCGGTGGGAATATCATAAATTCCTTGATAGTCGAGAATATCAACTTTGATCAAATTCGCTTTCCGAAATGTCTGGAATGAGCTGGTATTTAATGGAAATCAATTTTAAACTGAAAGACGTTCGATAGTTTTGAGTTGCAATGACGATGCTACTATTATCAGGTAAGCTGGAATAAGCTGGCTGAACCAAGAGCTTCAGAAAAGAATCCCAGAGCAACCCGTCGTTATATAGTTGATTAGCCGGTTGACGCATTACCAGTTCTCTCCGGTACTCTAGAAAGAAAGCTGTATAAAAGTTAAATCACGGTGTTGTGTTATCTTTTGATAGATTTATTGACCCAGGTATTTTTAAAGAATTTGCGCTTGTTCTGTTGAGACCTTCTGGTTCTATTAAGCTTCACTTCCCCACTGTTACCCATTAAGGGCATTGTTTTATACTTCGGTCTTAGTTGTAAGATCAATGTTTTCCACGATAAGGTGTGCGCAGTGTTGTTCCTCACACTATTTTATGCACCACTAAAATTTCCAAAAGGACCTCAGGCACCTGATAATTGGGCTTTATGAATTTTGGAGTTCCGGGACTTTGAAATTCTGAGTTTTCGGGATTTTGGGTTTTCGGGATTCTGGGTTATCGGGATTATAGCTTTTAAGGATTCTGGGTTTTCTGGATTTTGGTATTTCGGGATTCTGGGTTTTCGGGAGTTTGGGTTTGTGAGTTTTCGGGATCTTGGGTTTACTGAATTTTGTATTTTCTGGATGTTGGGCTTTCTGGATTTTGGTATTTCGGGATTCTGGGTTTTCGGGAGTTTGGTTTTGTGGGTTTTCGGGATTTTGGGTTTACTGGATTTTGTATTTTCTCGATGTTGGGCTTTCTGGATTTTGGATTTCGGGATTCTGTCCGTCTCCCAAAAAAAGTTCATAGCCACCACCAGTATATGAACCAGTGGTGCTTGAATTATCAGTTGACAGTCTTACCCATTGTGCTATAGTATCTATTGGAAATAACTTGTATTTGAACCAACTCATACCTGAACGTAAAGATAACATAATGGAAATAGTATTTTCGAATTCAGTTAAAGCCTTCTTCCATTTTAACACCAAGCACAAATACTTTCGACCATGGTAGCTGCTTAAACTGTTAACATATTTTTTTAATAATGGACATTCATGTAGTAGGTACCTCTTAAACTAGGTTGATATCAGCTGAAACTTTTCTATGACATTGTGAAATGACTCGTTAACCATTACCATTAAAACTTTTTGATAATTTTTCTTCCAATCTTAACCAATTTCCGGTAGTTTTTTATCCACACTAACCACACTAACTGTCGAAAAAGTAATTTCAAATCGGGAATTTCTTTTATTATAATTCAGCATTTCCTTCTATAAAAGAAAAATCACATTAAATGAAAGTATACATAATGTATTATGTTCGGTACACGTTTATTCAACAATGCAGTTTTTTTCTGCAAAAAGGGTACACAATTTTATACAACTCTATAAGTCGTTTTTTTTACTCACATATTGCCAAAGTACAAACATATACGATATTACCTACAACAAAAATGGCTTAGTATTGATTTCGCCGGACAATTCGGTCGAACAAACAACAACATCACGCTAGTGCACTTGCCTCCCTTTAAAGAAGTTTTTTTTTTTCTTCGTCGGGTGGAAGAAGTCAATGCAGAAGTTTACACAACGCCAAACTTTACAAGTGTCGTCCCATTCTTCTTATCTGAAAAGTTTAAAATCATATCCTTGGGCTACACGTTTGGCCATATCCTGCGTCCATTCTTCTTTCTTCTAGTGACTGAAAATCGAAAAAAAAAAAAAACACACACAAACTAGGACCTACACGAAAAGAATCATCGAGTGCACAAGCGATTTCCCGCCCATTCAACAGACAGAAAATGCCAACAAAATTCGACCACTCTCCTCTAGTGGTGTATAGTATAGTGCTCCAGCAGCCCCATTCAGATCCAACAGCTTCAGTGTTGTTATTCCTTCTGGCCAAGAATTGTTTGTGAGAGCATACTTCGGTCTGGGAAATGACCACCAGCAATTCGAATTATTTGTGGATATACACTGCGAAGTTCGGCTCGCCTCCACATTTCTCGTCCTTAAACTGTTCACTCTCTCTCTGTAGCCCGATGAGGACGAGGTTTCGAGGATGCTGGAAATGAAACGAAACTTTGGTCATTTATTAAGATGAACGGTTCAGGGCATCTTATCCCCTATCACAGCCATACCCCCAGCAGTGCATTCGAAAGCCAAACACAGCTAGAAAACAAGGATTGCGCGCACACATATACACTCACGTATGTATGAACACATTATATTCTTACAGAAGAAAACTCGGAAAATTTACTTGGATTAATTCCAAAGAAAAACTTTGTCGCATTCTCACATCGTTCGTCGTATTAGTTGCAGGACACAAAATATATACGAAAATGAGAGAGAGAGAAAAAAAAATAAAATAAGAAGCCAACAAAAAAAAACGATGAAAAGACTAAAGGATCAAGCCAAAGGATATGTACCGAAATGGGTGGTAGATGAAGAAACTTAACTTATATATCCTTTTGTGTTGCAGAAAGCAGAAATTTCCATTACTTCCTCTCTGCAAAAAACTTTTTATCCAAACATGTGTGAGTGTGTGTGTGTGTGTTAACTGCGGTTGAATTGTTGTTAGTAAGTAAGTATACACAAACATATAAATTATATATACACTTATCCAAGCATACATTACATATGTACGAGTATGATGCAGCGTTTGCTCAAAAACTATATCCCGTCAGGAGCCAAAAAACAAACTTGAATCCCTACAAAGATCCTTGAGGCCAGATATAACAACTTTTTCACACAAAAATGCAATAGAATCCCATTTGGAATTTTTAATGAGTCGGTAAGTTGCCTTGCTATTGCCATATTGCTGAAAGGTGTCAATAAAAAGATCCTTATATGGAACATTTTAATTTGGATTACAATTAAAGTTACGGCAACGTTATCGTCGTCATAGTTGAGTGGGATATATGGATGGAAGTTTGAGAAATAGCTCTGGGAAGTGTCGAATTTAACAACTAGTTGCGTCGTAGTGTGAACTCAAAATTCAAATGTTGAGAGAGAATATAAAGAGTTTCCATATCTTGAGGGACTTTTTCGATGCATGAGGAAAATCAATATGCCAAATGAATTAATGAAAATTTAAATAATCTATTTCAATTAGACTGACTAATTATTTGAGTAAATTTATTTTTATCATTGCAATTGGCAGAAAATTTAGCCTAAAGTCTTTTAACATTATAAGCTCTATTCTATTTCGTTTGTGTGACGATTTTTGAGACTGACATACCTTCCTACAATCTGTTTTCAATTGTTATCCTTAGTATCTTTAAATTGTTTGTAACTTCTCAAAAACTCAAGTAATACTTCATGTCGTTTTCCATTCAAAAGTGTCAGATATATCTAAAATTTGTTTGCAAAACTTTTTCATATAAAGAAAAACTTTTCAAAAATTAACAACAACAAAAATGTTCAGATAAATGTCAAATAAAGAAGTGTGTGTGAAAATGCGTGTGGATCTTGCTAAAAATTGAGAATCGGCAAAAAAATCTGTACTAGGCTTTTTTGACTTTGCGAGTGGCAAATGGTACATGAAATCTCACTTTTACCAGGATTATCTCCCTATTTTAGCTGTTAGATTCACAAAATCGACATATTTTTGTTGAATGGAAGACGACATTAAACTGACGGGTTTCAATAATCGTAATTGTCAGCCTTGTTTCAAACGTATTCGGATTCATTCGACTCGGCCCACATTCTGTTCGTATTCTAATTAATGCGCGGAAGACTATGATGGACAAAATCGCGAAATACTGGTGAAACATCCTTGAAAATCTAGGAGAATAGCTAGATAGGTCACGAAAAAGGCGTATAATACCACTAGAAAAGGCGAAAAAAGCGAAGAAAGTAACAGCATAAAAAGTCGTGGAAAAAAGTCGTGGAATAATATGCATGTAAAAAAACGTGGAATATCAAGAATAAAAGCGCTGAATACTGGTGAAGTGCCGGAAGAACTTTTGAAAACCCCGAGCGTGATCGCGCATCGGAAGTCGTGAAAAAACAACTTACGACCACGAGGAAAAGCGTAAGATACTGCGGAAAAAACAAACAAAGTCACTGAAAAAAGCGTGGAGTCGCAGAAGAGATATGATACATACCATGATAAAAATCGCGGAATACCGTGGAAAATAGAGCTCGGAATACTGCGTGAAACATTATGGAAAAATATGCGAAATACAGAAGACTAGCACGGTAAAAATCGTAGAATACTGTGGATAATAGCGCAGAATACTGGTGAATGAACTTTTACAATCTCACATGTTTCTTTCTCAGGTATTCCACTTTTTTTTCGCAACTTTTCAAGTATTTTTCTTGATTTTCAACACTTTTTTACACGTTTTTTTCCATGGTATTGCACATTGTTCCATGTTTCTCACATGCACAACTGTATAATTAAGACTGCTAATGCGTTGGAAAAACTTTAAACTAATTTGTCTGGCCCAAGTGCCAAAACCAAAAAATGTTGTGTATCCAAGAGCACTTTAATAAAATGGTTTAAAATGCTAAAATTATGAAGCCAATGAAAAATATTGTTGGTAAGTGGCTAGCCAATTATATAAATGATCGTGCAATATGATAATAAATGTAACTACAAAATAAAAATGCAGGGCGGGACAACGTCTGCTGGGTCCGCTAGTTTCTTCAGAAAATGTTAAAATTATATCAAATATAAACACATTTTTTTAGCATCAAATTAATATTACTTTGTACCAAAATAAATTGTCGTTATACAACTGACCCCTTTACTTAAACTAAAACGTTAACACTTAAGATCTTTTCCATCAATTTATATTAATAAAATTTAAGTTTCGTATGATTACAGCACATTACAAAAGCGCCAACATATTTACAATAAAAGCAGTTTGCTTAAATAATAATTAACATTTATTAAAATTAAATGTAATTAAAAACTTAACACAAAACGAACACCAACTTGTCACACCCCTGCCACTTGCATTTATCTCGACTTCTCTTTAATTGATTTGTGGCCTTGTTCAACCAACATACAGGAGAACTAAGAAGATATCCATATAAACATGTTTGTATGCATGTATTTTGAGTATATAAACAAAAATCCAACTGTCTGTTGTAATTAACAACTCCACATATAAGATTTTAATTGCTCTGATATTGCGTAAGCACCAAGCGATTAACATTAAACAACCAAAAACACAAAATTAATATCGATAAAATAAAGCCGACAGAGATGCGCCTTCGCGCTTCACTCCGTCAGCCAGCAAACTCCTTCGAATTTCCTTGGAACACAGCACAAGCACAACACAAGCACTTTGATCTTATCACTTTTAGAGAAAAATGTTTATTACACTCCTGAGTTATATTCAGAGCCCTCCATGTAAGTCGTTTGGGGATAATGAATTCAAGACTTCATCTCCCACACCCTTTCCCTTTTGTCGTCGTCGTCGTCCTTTTTGCGCCAAAAATTCAACTTCTTTAACTCGCATTTAGTCGCGGCAGAAATGCTTTAAGGCACAAAGGGTTTGATTCAAATCCGGGGGCGTTTAATTAAGTGCCGTCGAGTCAAATTATTTCATATTTGCGGAAGAGCTGAAATAATTCCTCTTCCCCTTTTGGTTGGAATTCGGCGAATTCCACCGCACCGCGCTAATTATTGACACAATACAGCTACAGCCTACAGCAGTGCCTTAAGTGAGATTGCACCTTAATGGAGTCCTAGATTCTTACAGACTTCTTTAGATTCCTCCATCATCAGGATGCAAAAGTGTTATTGCGGAGAGTTGTCAGAATTAAAATTTAAATTCAGTAGGCACTTTGAGGGCTAAATTGAGGCCATTGTATGATTTCGTTTGGGGGTTTGGCTGGGTGTATGGTGTACTTCCCTAAGTGCTTTTGGTATTTTTTTTTTTTTTTTTTGATTATTTTTTCCCTCTCTATCCCTTTTTTTTAGACTTTATTAAGTTATTCAGTTTTAAGGATATAATTTCATACACTGCTAGGATAAAGTTTTTTGAGCACAGCGTGCAACAGACCTGCCACCATCATCAGCCGAAATCAGTGCGAGGCGAGTCGAAGTCGAAAACTGCGAAAATGAACCATGGCTCTCATAATGACACAACTTCAAGTGTGTCAGAGAAGTGTACTCTTCTCTTTATTCCGCATACATAGTCATACTACACCCACTTGCATTCTGATGGGCAGAACCGGGAAATCTCCAAAAAGATATCACTCCTGCGTGTCAAGGAAGATGGAGAAAGTTTAGTTTTTTTTTTTTTTCGTTTTGCTGTTGAACATTCCTCCCGTCCCCGTTCATTTATTCCTCTCAGTTTCTCATTTCGTAGAGCATCAAGGCTTTGCCTTGTTGACACTAATGTCTTTTTGAAAATTTTTCAATTTGAATAATTGTGAAAGTTTACGAAAATGTTCCCACATCTTTTCTTCAAGGAGAAGGCGTGCAGTCTGGGTCTGGTTTTTGGCTATGAGGTGAGGAGGGTGCTTTTGGTCTCGTTTACAATGAGCGTCAAGAGCAGTTATGCCATTTCAACCTAGGCTGAGTGGCGTATTCATCTTTGGAGATTTGGATATCTGCATATATACTCTAGCTCATCATCAGTCGTATAAGTAGACTAAAGAAGTTTTGCTTGAAAATTGCAGACAGACAGATAAAGTTTTGTGATGCAAAAAGTGAAGAAAATTTGTGAAAAAAAAAGGGGCAAAATGTCAAAAGCAATTTTTAAAAATTATGTTTTTTGCATAAAGAAGATCAAAATCTAATTGCTTCCCATCATCATCGATGATGGGATGATGATGGAGTTTATGCTTTGTCCAAAAAGGGTTTGACAAAGGAGTTGGTAATGCGCAGTTTGTTTTGCTGATGTGCTGGTTCATTAATCAAACGTAGATATTAAAACGTACAACTATTCATTAGGAGTAAGTTTGAGGAGTATGTTGTGGATGAAAATATATTGTTTACTGTAAACATTTAATTCTTGTTGGAAAAAGGTGCTAACTGATAAGCTTTTGATAACTGATATGATTTTTTGTACAAAAGTTTTGAAAATCAAGGAAAATTAGTGAAAAATTCGCGAAAAAAATGTGGAATACTTTAGAAAGAAACATAAGTCAAATGTTAAAAAAGCTTAGTGTTTAAAAGTTCATTCACCAGTTTTCCACGATTCTTACCGTGCTAGTTCGTGGTATTTCGCATATTCTTCCGTGAAATTTCACGCTTTTTCCACGACTTTCCATGTTATACAAAGAAATAAATAAACTTAGCTATACATTTTTAAATTTAGCTCTGTGACACTTTTGTCACCTTTTGTTGCTATTCTTTGCAGTATTTCGTGCGCTTATTACCATGGTATTGTTCATATTTTTCCGCAACTTTTCACTCTCTCTTCCGTGCCTCCATGATTTTCTTTGTGACTTTGTTTGTTTTTTCCGCATTATTTAAAGCTTTTCCGCGGTAGTAAGAGCTTTTTTTCATAACTTCCCATGCGGTATTTCGCCATCATTCACGTTGTATTTAAAAGTTCTCTCACCACTTCACCAGTATTCTGCTCTTATGTCAACGTAATTCCACGCTTTCTGCCGTTCATATTTTTCCACGACTTATCACGCTTTTTCCGCGACTTTTCAATCTTTTCTCTGTGATTTTCGTCGCTTTTCACCGCGATATTTTACGCTTTCTCGTGGTATTAAACGCCTTTTTCGTGGCCTATCTTGTTATTCTCCGATGTATTTCACGATCTTCCACCAGTATTCCATCGACTTTTTACACCTTTTTCAAGACTCTTCTTCAAGACTCTTCACGCTTTTCTGTGATTTTCTTTGTTTTTTGGGTTGTATTTTATGCTTTTCTCGTGCCCTCGCGGTAGTAAGCTTTATTTTGCATGATCTTTTATGCTGTATTTCGCTATATTTAACCGGTATTCATTTAAATCGAAATGAAATAACTATCGAAAACTCGAAACAAAAAAATGCTGATAAATCGTTGTGCACCTATCAACAGCTTGCTTAATGGTAATGCTATGAAAGGACTTTGCGACTGATGCACACAACGCCATCTGCTGCCATCTTCAAACCCAGCATTTAATATTCTGTTTCTATTGTGTATCAGAGATGTCGTTTTTTTGTGATTTTCTTCTTTTTTTTCAATGCATGGGAAAACTTGTCGAGGCCATGATTTTTCGAAGTTTTAAAAGTTATTCTCTTATTCTGAGGGGAGATGAATCCAGCTATTTAGAGATCATTAAAATTGATCCAGCAGTTCTTGAGTTATCAATGGTGTAACTAACCCGACTTTGTTTTATATATTTAAGATGAAGTCAAAAGTTCTAGAATATTTAATGATATTTTTGTGAAATCATTAAAAACCAGCAAAAAATTACACTTTTATTTATGAAATGTCTGAGTACTGGCAAAATTGGAAGTATCAATGCAATTATTATTATTAAATCATTTTGTTGACGACAGCAACACAATTCAGTGAAAGTGTAGATATGATTAGGTCCTTAAATTCTAATCTTGACAGCATTGAACAGTGGAATGTCTTTTATTTTGATAGTAGAACTTCTCCTGTTGGATTTGCCAAAGAATGGCACATTTTTCGAGAATCCTTGATTGTTCAATAAATTATTACTCACAAAACCTTCTATGGTATGATAAAATTATAAATGTTGCCAAGAAATTAACTATTTTTATGTAAGTAAAATAGCCAGCAGAATTTTTTCACTAACGCTGGGTTAAAAATCTTGTAAGAATCAAAACCCCTTGAGTAACAGAAAAAGACAAATCTTACCGATAATCTAGAGACTTGAAACGTTAAACTTGGTCATTTAAAAGACTGTTAAAAGTTGAAATTCACTAATAAAATATCATTTCAACTTTTATTTCTTTCTTAGTTCTCAAAAATAAACCGACTAGCTATCTTTTAAAAGTACTTGTATCAATACTTGAAGTTCTATAAAAAGCCATAAACTTTATAGGAATATACGTCAAACAAATTAAATACTCACAAAAGCAGATCGATTGGGTTTTTCCAAATGACAAAATACAACCCCGACAACAACTAAACAGAGTTATTATATACAGGATAGACCCAACAATTAGCCATAAATTAAGAAGATAAGCTGACACTTTGATAGAGGTCGCTAGCGATCGAAAGAAACGACGACACACAGCAGCCAATGTCAGTTATTTTACCTTTTTTGTTGGTTAAACTCGAAGCCGTTACGACAGACTGCCTTGATACTTATTTGGTAGGAACGTTTAATCCAGCGACATTATCCGTTCTGACAAAAAGTCGATTATTACCCCCTGCCCTAACCGCTACCATTTGTTTCTTTTCATGGCAAAAAATTCATAGGCATATATACAATGGGGAGGATATTTTAGTGTAGTTCGTTGCCAGAGATGACTGGGCCTCAGGTGCACCCCAACAACACACATTCTCTGAAGTCATAAAACCTAAATAGCAACTCCCGTTATTATGTCAGTTGATGGTAGACACTTTGGTGTTAAAGCTGTTGTCTCTATAAATTACCTAAAGGACCATCGGTCCTAATTAAGTAATTGAAGGCAATGACTGCTAGATTTATTGCGAGTTTCTCATTAATTCCACCAGGAGACAAAAGGCAATCAAAGAGGGTTTGTCGTGTGCATGTGTTTGTATCAGAAACGCACCAAAGGTGATAAGGTGTCGCTGCCAACTTCGCATTGATTTGCAAAATATAAGCTGTGAATGACAAGGTCTGTATTATTATCAGCTGCCTCTAGGGTAGCTCATGCACATTGCCATTGCCAAAGACTCTGGCATAAAATTGTAACGTGTGGTGTGCTCATGGCTGGGGATAATAATAAGCATATTCCGGCAACTATAACGACGGTGTTATGGTCGTTGTCGGCAGCAACATATACCTAGTCGGCATGAAGAGCAAGTAGGTTTGGTATGATGTCCCAGACCCCGAAGCTCACGGAAGCACGCAGCCATACACCTGGCTTGCTGTTGATGAACACTCTTAATAGGTTAGCACATACTCGTAGGTACCTAACAGGTGTCAGCCCCATCTCTTTGCTAATTAAACCCGAGAAATGGGCCCTTAGGGTCGATTTCAGTATTATGCCATATAATAATATTGAAAACAAGGTTTGAGGATAGCAGCTAGCGTTTCATATACCAGTACAAAACAAGGAAACGCATGAGATTTATGTGCGTATATATATAATAGGCGCGTACACCTGTACCGGACCTGTTCAGGGATATGGTTTTTGATTTCACACCATCACACCACGAGCGGGGGGATGGAGGCCAAGAAAGGAGAAGTCGAGTTGATTGGGAATTGAGGAAGGAGTCTTTTGTTTAGTCCGGACGAGAAGTGAAATCATTTTGCTTGCAATCGCGTGAAAAACGTGCGTGATATAGGATTTTTTTTTCAGTTTTGTTTGTTTTTGTTTTTTTTTTTTTTTCATTTCTATCCTGTGTTGAGATCCTGGTCTTTTAAAACTGACAAGGGGTGGTTTTTCTGTTAATTTGTTTTTTTTCTTTCACTTCAATCAACAGTTCGAACTTAAAGCTTTTAGCTATGTATGGTATGGCTCTATACACACAATCGTACGTCATCGTACTGTACAACAAACAATATGACTGATGATGATGGCAATGCGGTGTGGTGGTGGCCTTAACGCTTTTGGCTAGGCTATAGATGGCGGTTTTTAATCAAATAAAAAATGCGCCCATCAGTCGATAAAAATCTATACACGCAACTGAAGTGTGTAACACATGTTATTTATTAAAAGTAATGAGTTGACAGGTCAACAAATTTAATAGAACATCAATTATTACATTTTAATATCATATTTTATGTTTTATGGAGGAATTATTACATGTAAAGGATGTCGGTCGAGGCATATATGATGAGGTGTTCCCGGTCAAGGGCGTGGTTCACACGATAGATATATTTTATTGGACTGACTTTTTGGCTGATTGATGGTGTCTGAATGATTTTATTTTTACGCGTTAATGGGTTTAGATAAAAGCAGACGATAACATCATTATGCTGGTGTTTTGTGTGTTGGATGAAAGAAAAACAAATGTTTTAATTTTGATTTACATTATAATGGTGCTTTAGTGTGAGATGTTCATGAAAAAATAACCGATAAAGTATATTTTGTTAACAATATTTTTTTATAACAAAATACCTACAAAACTAAAAGACTTTTTACTGAATGTACTCAACCTTTCTAGAGTGCACATCTATCGAGATATCAGAACCGGCAAAAAGCATTTACCTACAGTGCATACCAAATCATATCGGATTTTGCTGTTAAATGTTACGGTATTTTAGGGAAAAAAAGCAAGCTAAATTGAATATTTGTGTTTCTTCTAATTTGTTTATTAAACAACGAGTTAAATTCAAAAGAACTTGACCTTCTGTTTATGGAATATTAATATTTGTTGTCCGTGTTGATGTGCTTAAGTCCGAAGTCAGAATTTTCAAATTCGCTCTAGATTTTGAGATATTCCAGTTAGAAAATTCCATGAAAAGCGTTTTTTTTTTTTGATTCAGTACATCGAAACATTTTTGTTTCGACAGCAAGAAACCTTGTAGCCCAGTATAAAATGAAAAAATCATAAACTTCAATTATTCATTAGGATTTTTCGGAGAAGAAAAAAGTATCGAAATTAATTTTTGAGTTGCCTCCTTTCCGTAGCCCGGCATATATATGCAGATTTAGGGTGGAATTAATAGTCGTCCCTCAAGTCGAGATTTTTCGTAAATGCACGCTTGAGGAAACTTTTTGGACACATGAGCTATTCATAATCGAGATTGTATGGAAATGCTAAAGTTTTTAATTGAGGATTTCCTTAAGTGATATCGAAACTCAAGTGAGGTCAGAATCCAAAGTCAATTCTTGCTTGGTTTTACTTTTCCGAGCTCTGTCTCTCTATTTTTCACTGAAATACACTTTTTTCACTACGGACATTTTTTTTTTTGAAAATCCCAGCACAGAGAACAAAAAATCCCGAAATTTAGAGGAATTATAAATATAAAACAAAAAATATTAATTTGTGCCTGACAGTTAGCTATCTCAAATTATTTCGTTGTCAGCTTCATTGAGAAATAAATTTTAATCAAGTCAAGTCCCACTGACGTTGGAATTTTAAACAAAACATTTTGTTTCTTCTTCGGACTAAAGCTGGTTTAATATAGAATTTAAATGCAATAGCGCGGATTTTTGCCATTTCGTACACAAATTAATAATATTTTCAAAACTTACAATTTCCTAAGTTATTTAATTGTGAATCGATATTTATGGCTTCGAGAATCGAAATCTGTGTTTTCCACAGACTACATTGCATAACAATATGATTTTTTCAATAAGATTATACATATATCATTTTTCAAAATGTCAAATGTCAGCTCTTACACGTTGACACAAGAGTCATGACTCTTTTCGAAAATCAAACGACTATGCATTATGCATCCGTTTGGGAACTTTTTGGGCTGGAATAAGAAATCCCTCAATTTTTTTAAAGTGGGGATGGCATTCTCTCAATTATGGTTCAAAGTCGAAACTGCTCAAATACTTGGTACACGATAATCTCAAATATCTGATACTTTTTGTTTTATTTATAAAATAATTCACTTTTTGATTGAATTTCAATTTTTTGTTAATTGATTTAAAATTCCCGACATTCAAATATATTTTCGTGTTTTTTTTTTTTTTTTGTATCTCTAATTTGATTTTGACAGAAGTCATATTTCAGCGGCAAGAAATTCTTTGGGCAGAAATGTTGGACAGATTTTCTCTCTCAGTATGCTCTCTCTTGACAGTTTTTACAGTAGTTGGACTCGAAAATAGTAGAAATTTGTTGTTTTGGCGAGTTCTCAAACAGACCTATGCATTCACTTCACACTTATCGATTTTCGAAAAGATTACTCTTGCGTCTTCGTGTATAGTAGCTGGAATGCAGTGAAAATTGATTCGATTAAAACAGTTTTCCGGAATATTTTTCGCATCACTATGGCCGTGTTTTTTCAGCTACTCATTTTGTTCATTGTATTCAAATGTAGAGCCCTAGACAGGGACAAACCTTATCTGAGCATGTGCAAAGTTCAAAAGACCAAAATGGCAATCAATAGAAAAACTAGAAAACCCATCAATGCTCCTATGTATATATTTTGGATCTATTACCTTATAAGAATGTTTTCTTATCAATCAACAGAAGGTTAGTAGCTTTTTGTAATTTTGCGAGAACTTATTTTTATATTGAAACAAAAACAACCATGAAAAATGTTTGCCACCCAAAAAAATTACAAAATTTAAGTATATGTGAAGAATTTTCCATCGATATCTATACATATCCTGTTATTTTGTGTTTCGAAAAATAAATTTCCGTTACCATTGAGAAACAAAACAAATAAAATAAAAAATAAATATGTACATATTAATATCAAAAAGTAAACAATAGTAAACAATAAACTCATGTAATTAATTTGAAAGTGAAAAATAAGACAAATTTAGTGTGTTTATGACTAAAGTTTATCAGTTTGTAAATCAGTAAAGCAAAATAAGATAACAATGGTTGCTTGTTATCTATGCAGCTGCTTGGATAAAGTTTATCTTTTGGATTTCGATTTCCATTCAAATAACATAAATACAATTAAATAATTTTATTGTATTTTACAATCGATTAGATTTAAAAAAAAAATTGAAGAAGTTATGTAGGTTTATTCCTTTACAAATAGTAACCGAATTAACATTGACCAATAAGCATTTTTCATTCAACTTCAATTTGTTTTAAAAATCAAACTGTTTATTCCATAAACAGTACCTCAAGTGGGTTATAAAATGTGCACATTGTCTCCAAAATGTATTCCTTGATTTTATACATTTTTTTTACGATCGTTTCCTCAGATCTATAAACTCGCTGACTCTGTTTCAATTATATTTAACGATCATTTTATTTATAAGTATTCAATTGCATTTCAGCCCTTAAAAATATCAATGTCTGTCTCTTTGTGTATTTGTGTTGTGTCGTTTTGTACTATTAAACTGCATAGAATCTGTGACGTAAAAAGGATATCCCATAGTTTTATGACCCGCGGAAGAGTTTAAATTTGAATTCAATATGTTCTGATTTTCATTTGACTTCCAAGTGTGCATAAAAAGACATAGATGCAGTTACAAAAAAACAAGTGCACCTACCGCAGATACCACACAATTATAATGCTCGTTTTCCCCTAAAGTAAATATAATATAAGAAAAAAAAAGACAAATTTCAATACATTTGGTGAATTGCGTTTTTTCTTTGAAAACAGAGAAAAGTCGTAAAATCTTCAAGAGTCCTATTTTACGACATTTCGTCGATTGTGATTGTTTTATATTTTTTCTCAGAAAAACACTGAAAACAGTAAATGTTGAATGGCACAATGTTCTTCTCTAAAAGTGTTTTTAAATACCATATATACAAATTATTTTCGGTTTTGTTGGCGATAATTTTGTTTTGAAATTAAATGCCTTGACTATTACCCTAAAATTTTACATCTCTGAAAGAATAATAAGTCATAAAAAATGCATTTGCATTTTATGACCTTATAAGTGACATTTTTTCTTGTTTAAATAATAAAAACCGATAGCAAGTTCAAAATCATTGGTTTGGTTTGGTTTCAAACAAGGAGTCAAATTCTTTAATAAACATAATAATTATAAAGAATGTGATTTACTTACTTAGTTTTATTTATTTATTTATAATTCTTATAATAACAATACCAATACACTTAAATAGGTAACAGTGGTGAACAAAACAAAGTTAGAACAAAAATGTAATGTTAAATGTCTGGTAATAGTTGTTATATTTTAACAAAAATTAATAAATTATTTGGGGTGACACAAGTGAATACAGCAAAAATAAAATTCAAAACTGGGTCGCACGTACTTGGTTTTAGGGTCAAAGTTTATATGCACGTTAAAGCTTCTTATATAAAGTTTTTAAAAATAAATAATTTTATAAGATATGTTAAAAAACATAAAATTCATTACTAAAATGACTTAAGCAGCTCCAAACATTTTTAGAAAAAAAAAATTGAAAATCGTTAAAGCCGTTTTGAAAAAAAAAATATTTTTTATATATAAGAAGCCTCAAACCCTGTTTAAAAAAAAAAAAGTTGGTATGCCATTTTCAAGTAAATATTAATGGACATCTAAAATTAAAATTTGAAAACAAAATCACAAACACGTTTTCGAAAAATCAATTTAAAAAAAAAAATTGATTTTTTTTTTTTTAAATCCAATTTTTTTTTATTAAAATCTTGATATATGAAATAATTTTAAAATTGTCCTGCGTAAAAATTTATATGTTTCTCATTTCAAAAGTATGACCCACAAAAATTTTAATCAAAATCGTTTGAGAAAATTAAGTTTTTCCTTATTGGTTGTATGGCAGCTACCGTTAATTTTTGTTATAACAAAAAAAATTTCAAGCACACACAGAGAAATCCGTAGTAAAATTCACTAAAATCTGTAATGAATTTTTCCTTAATGAAATTTATAACAGCTGTGAAGTGCATTTTACTACGATAATGTAGTGAAATTTACTACAGATTTTGTGATCTTGTAGTGAAATTTACTACGGATGTAGTGAATTTTACTGCGATGTGGTAATGAAATTTACTACAGATGTAGTGAATTTTACTGCGATGTGGTACTGAAATTTACTACAGATGGATTTTGTAGTGAAATTTACTACGGATTAAGTGAATTTTACTACGAAGCTGTAGTGAAATTTGCTACATCTGCAGTAAATTTTACTGCGATTTTGTAGTGAAATTTACTACGGATGTAGTAAATTTTAACACGATTTTGTAGTGAAATTTACTACGAGTACTACATTTTCGGAAATTCTGTAATGAATTTTACTACGGCCCTCTTTAGTAAAATTCATTACACTCTTTAATGAATTTTACTACAGGAATTTCTCTGTGTGCATAGGTCCAAATTTTATTTTAAGGAAAAAAGTAAATATAAGAGAGCCTTACAGAAAAAATAAGAATTTTTTTTTTTTAAATAATGTATAGGATAATTTGGAGGTGGGTTAAATCTTCAAATGTCCCAAACATTATTTTCCAAAAAAAGTTGATAGTTTTTCTATAAAAGTCTTTTATATTTGTTTGTTTTTAAAATTAACCAAATCAATTATGTTGTTAAGTTCTGTTAAATCCATTATTATTCCAAATCCGAGATTCGCCAACAAAATTTCATGTGAAATTTTTAACGTTTCTGCAGTTTTTAGGAATGTTTACCCTGATTGACTAATTTTTGTATTAACCAATGTTTAAAAGTGAACTGAATTTGCCAAAGTTTGAACTGGTTCAGTGCAATTTTATTTCGACTCAGGAACATTTTTCTAACTCTGAATGTGTTTAAAATGTTCACAACAATATTCATGTGATCAAGAACTGCAATCCGAAAAGCTTTTCAAAAAACTGTAAAACTGTTCGTACTAATATTTAGACGAAATCTTTCATCAAGCTTAACGTTTTTTTTTATATCTGGGGCAAAAAAATCACAATTTTGTACCAAAATAATAAACTAAAATTAAATATAAGGCGTTTTTTTGTATTTATAAACAATAAATTTTAAAATCGTGTTGTATCTTCTTATTGGAATTTCTGTTCCATTTTATTTTTCTTCCCATTTTCTTATTTATTTTCTACAATAAAAAATATTTGTCTTCCTCTTCTTCTAATTTATGTGCATTCGATGTCAATGACTCTCCTTCTTTGTTTTATTAATTGGATTAAAACCACATTAAAATTTTTTTGACGATTGTTAACAATTTGTCCACGTTAAGCCGAAAATAAACCAATACTTGGCTATTTTTAAATAAATACATACAAATCAATCGAAAAATTGGAATTCTTTCATCAAATTAGTCTCGCGCACAAAAAAGACATTATCGTTATTGTGATCTATTTTGTCAATTCTGTCGTCTGTCCCATTCAAAAAAAAAAAATAAGCACGGAATTCCATTAGAAAGTCTTGGAATTTCCATCAAAAAGTAATTAAGTTCGAAACACTATACAGTTTCAGTGCATAGCTGAGGATCATTAAATCTCGCAGAACCATAAAACGTCACCAGCACTAGTTAGCGGTAGTGTAAACGTGGATTAACCCATAGGCACATGCGTGCCGCCCCAATCCAAGGAAATCTACTTTTTTTTAAAGGTACAAATTACCGTGATCCGGAACTGAATGTTTTGAATATTGCCCTAAGATGCTTAAAATGCATCGTGATCCCGTTTAATGATAGGCCGAAGGGCACGTTTGATACCTTGTAAATAATCTTAATTAGACAATTTAACATTAGTGGAGCGGGAGCGACCCATCTAATTACGATTGTGCGGCTGTACTATAGGCAATTCGTTGCGCGCGTTATTTTGAAATAAATTTTCATATCGACGAAAATGTAAATTGTATAAAAATAAACCCACCAAGTATGAATACTGGATGTCGAGGGTGAGAGGAGCGGTAAGATATTATAGTATAAGAGGCACAGATTAGATACTTTGATGGAAGAGTCCTAGTGCATGTGTGGATAGATGTAATCTGTTGGCCACAGATGATGATCTACGGTTTGTTTATCTGACGTGCGTTGACTTCTTAGGTTGGATTCTGTATTTTTATGACAAATGGAAGAACTGACAGACACACATGAGAATGATGACATCGATGCTCATCCGCACTTAGATTATCTCTCAAGATATATAATATTAAATAGCAAGAATGAAGGGAGGGTATAAGATGGAGATGGAGCGACAAACACTGCTGCTGCCTTATGGGATACTTACCGTGAGGTATAGTATTTGTATTTAGATGCTGTCACTCAATTGAGGGCGTTCATTCGGTGATTTTCCGTACACAATAGGTACTTTGTGCATTGTTTATAGAGTGTCATCGGAATTGTTGGATTTTAATGCACACAGATAGTGTTTTATCAGGCAACACTAACAATGGCTGAATAAATATTTTGAATAAACTGTGAAGATGGATTTTTGAAAACATACACACGCACACACAACACATTTTGTCACACGCATAATTTTGTTCAAGACGCGTGTTTTGGTAAAAAAAAATATGTTTTATTGGATTTTGTTATTGTATCGTTTTAGTGAGCGCTTCGGAATTTGGAAAATGTTTGAGGGTTTGCAGCTATATGAGCTCGACGTAGAAATATGTTGATATTGTGTATATTGTTGGTCAAATGTGGTTTTTAGGTAGATATTGTGTAATTTGGTATTATACGTATAATGACAATCCGAATTTCAACACTCCAGTAGCTGCTTACTTTTATTTTATTCCCAAAATAAAAACAAAAAAATAACGCTTAGGAGTCTAATTTGTTTTTGTTTATCGTATAAATTGCTTTCACTTAATACTTGACTTTTAGGAAAAACACGGCTATTGTATAATTTGTACTTTTCTCTGAATTAGTGGACCTTCAAATAGCACATTAACCGTTAAATTTAAAGTGTCACACAGCTTCGATATCAACCAAACCTTCTGTAAAAAAATGAATTACATTGGTTACCCCTTTTCCGTACCGTTGCAAGATTTTTTTTACAAAAATGTGTAAAATATTGATTTAATCAAAAAATTGGAAAATTTGAAAATATTCATAATACAGCAATGAATCCAAGATCACAAGAAAGGATTACATTTCCGCTTTTCAATGCAATAAGAAAAAATAAATATATCTAATAATTGAAGAATTATTTTGTCTCAAATGGAAAAAGTCAAGGTGGTCCAACTTACCCTACTAGCGGGGTAAGTTAAACCGGTGTGTGGGGTTATTATCTCATCTCTAACGAAGTACCGAAATTTCAATACATATTTGTGACATAACATAAGAAGCAACTTGAGTAAAAAAAAGGACAATAAAGACTTAATACCCTTAGGTATAAGAAAAAATAAAAATAACAAGAATATAGAAATAACAATTTAGTTAAAAAAAGAAAAAAAAATCTTATAAAAGTTAATTGCAGAAAAAAAGATAAAATAATAAATATTTTAAAGACTATTATTTATAATAAGTGTCGAAGTTTAAGTTAGCTGAGTATAAATCCAATGTCGCGTCAGTTTGTTTATCTGTGCAGTAGTGAAATTCTTTTCACGATTACCAAAATAAATTTGGTTCATCTCGTAGTTTTTATTTATCGAATTTTCATTTGGCCCTTAATTTAACTCACTAATTTATCGTTCGACTAAAACAAAATTGCTAATAAAAAACCTGAAACGAACGAGGAATGGATATTGCTGCTAAAAAGTATAATGTTTCCAGAAATTGTTTGGAAGATATTCGAGTTTTATATGAAACACCGAATTGTAGTTTTTTTCGGGTTTCTGATTGGTCAGGTGTCAAAAAAATTTATGCAATTTTATTGGAAAGTTCACTGGAAAGTGAGTCAAGAAAAATTTGCCTAAAAATCTAGTCAAGTTTTTTTTTTCAATATGTCAGCTGTTTATTTTTAATCACTTCACATGTGGTATTGGTATCGGAACACAAGTTTTAATTTTGTCTGGCTTAAAAAAAAAAGTTAGTTAAATCTATTTGTGTGAACAAAATTTAGAAGCGAATTATCGATCATAATTTGTATTATTTATTGATTTTAGTAAAAATTGCTACGATGGTGTTGTTTATTCTGTTGATTACTTTGAAGAAACATACAGCAGTGTTTCGGCTGGCTAGGAATTCACATCATCCAACAAATTTGTTTTCAACTTCACTTTAAGTTTAATAGTTGCAATTTAAACTTTGGGTTTTGTTGCCATTACCATAATTTAGAATAGTCGCAGGGCAGTTGGCAGTGGCCTCTTGATCAACCTCACAGTGCTGGTACGACTTTGATAAATGGGAAATCAAGTTGAGGGAACCTGTCCAATAGCACAAATGCAAATAAACTACTGATATATAAAATCAAATATTGGATCACACATTATTTGAACACTAAGAACAATTTTATTTTTCATCCTAAATAAAAATAAATTTCTGCTCGACACGACTAGTAAAATTCTGAAGCAAATTTCGAAATTTGACATTAATGACATTTCTGTTTCCTGAACTTAAATAAACTCAGAAATCAGCAACGAAAAAAAAATACTTTGTTATCTTTAATTTCTTTTTAACTTAGTTAACTTTTGGAAGAAATTCAATCAAGGTATACTAAAATTTTAAAGTGAACTAGTTTATGTTTTTCAATTTTCTTAAAAACTATAAAACCTAGTTTACAGTGTTCGATTCCGAAATAAGAGGAGCAGATAGCGTGAAAGTCAATGTTAAGCACAATATTTATAAAAATAGTGAAAAAATCGATTTTTTTTTTTTCAAAAACCATTAGTTGTTAAGTTTTTTTGCAGGAGGTGGAAATCGTTGAAAAGACACTTGACAGTATTAAACACCAAGTAATGTTGAATCTCATCTAACTTGATTATTTTTTCAAACCCATCTTATCAAACCATTTTTAAAACTATCTTATCTCATGCAATATACTTAAAACTAGTTCAAATGATTAGACTAATCATCATCAAGCCTTGAAAAGATAACCCTTTTTGAAAAATAAACTGAAAGCAATTCCAACATTTTTTTATATGTACGTATAGAAATGCAAAGAAAAGCTTATCCATATTCTACATCAAGCATACGGTTATGGTTAGCTGCTATACATTTTTGATTCCAACATTTTTAGGCTAGTATAAAACATTTTTTAAGGTGTAGAACTGAGAATGAATAACCCATAATTCATTCTGTTTGCGCATTCATGCCTGAAAAAAAAATTGGGTTAATTTGTTGCTTCTAGTGTTTATCAATCGTGACCCAAAACCCTAAATGTCCCACATGATAACCTAAAAATATACCCGTTTCATCACTATTTCTTTCGTCCAAACTATGGTCAGGTCATCCCTTAACATCATTCATCCACGCTATCCACCAATATAGCAACAGCCTTTATATCTCATTTCATTCCACAAAAAGTATTTTCCAATAAACAAACTCCAATTTTCTTATCTAAATCGCTATAAATCAACTTTGAACTTAACTTTTTTCTGTTTTTTTTTTTTTTTTTTTTTTTTTTCATTAACACTGCGTTTTATTTCCGCTAAAGTCAGTTTTCTTTTGAAAGGATTTCCTATACTATGCAAGGATATACACGCTTCGATAGTGACAATCTGATAACCTATTCAATAAATAACATCAATCCAATTGAATCCTATATCTACGTGTCGTGTTTTGGGTCCCTTTTCGCTTGTATATTAAGTCCACCTGTGAATAAATTAATACATTCAAAGGAGAAAGTATATCAACCACAAAAAAATAATGTCGAAAAATAACTGAACTTATGATATAGACTTCATACACGCAAGGCTTTCATGCGATTCTCAAAGGATTTTATACAATATAACAACGATGGCGCGGAGGTCCTAATCACCAGAGCTTCCATCAAAATCTGCCAAATTAGGGTGTAAAAACGCCCACAATCCAATGGATAGGACGCCAATCCTTCACCCCATCAGTTACTATAACTAACAACCGCAACAAAGTGCTAATTGGGAAACGGACTCACAATCGATAGGACCGGCTATTTTAATATTGGAAATGATGTAATTCCATTAAGGGCTAGATGGCCCTTCGTATAGTACTCTATTAAGCACGACATGCGATTTGATATGGCAGAGAGTGGTGGTGACTGGTGACTCCTGGCTCCTGGGTGACATTCTCGCCTGTTGAGGAGCAATCAGATTCAAAACCACCACCACATCGCACCGTCATTAGACTTTTAAAGAACTTAATTCATTATGCTATGTTTCTATAACGCTTGCTGTCGGCATTACCCTACGTCTGACGACGATGACGATGGCTTATGACATTAATCAGGTTATCCTGCGGATGCACTCTTCTGCTAGAATAGATAAGGACGTTCGCTACTGCGCTAGATGCCATCATATCAAACTTAAATCAGCCACCTTAGCTGTGTTACGACAAGGACAAAGAGGACGGACGTGTGGTTTGGTGCGTCCATCCTCGCAAAACCACGCAAAACTATGTCATAATAAAAACCACGAACAATGGTTGGACCCTAATTAGATATGCACACAACGAACACTGCAGAAGCATAAAAATACATATGAGTATAGCACAAGGCTTTTGGACACATTGTTAGCTAATGTTAAGTATAACACTAACACTAACCATCACCACAACCATCACCGACTTCTATATCTAATATGCAGCCCGGTCCCGATCCAAATAGGTGTTCCGAGTGCGGTTTATTTTCTCGCCATTGCTCATTAAGCACTCTGGACAGGGACGGCCGGCATGCATGGTAAGTAAATAAAGTTCGCGAAGCTGACCATTGTCGCACCAGTATTACCACCGTGCGCAGTTATCCAGCGTCATGTCGATGTCCATGTCCATTATTATGCCAAAAACGTGTAAATTCACCTGAGCCCTGGGCATACATAAGTCGCGCATATAATACGAATATATCTATACAGAATCATGGGTGGCTTGGTCAGTTTCGTTGGTTGGTTGGTTGAAAATTGCCCGTTTGGAAAAATATAAGTTTGCGTATAATTTTATGTGGGTTTTATTTACATAAATTGTTATACGAAGGACACACATTTTATGCTCCTGGTAAATCCAACTAAGGAATATGTATGATTACAGTGGTGGTTGATAGTTTATCATTCATATAAAGAAGAAACACCAGGGTTATGTCGTGGTTCTAATGGAGGCTTTGCTCAAATAAATATTAGATGAAATGAAAAAGTCATAAGTTTCTTTTGTATTAAATATAGCATCCACTTTAAATATTCAGAATTCAAAAACATTCAAAATAAAAAAATTAGGGTGGACTGAAGTACTCCTGTTAGACCTACTCTTTAGACCCCCCTTGATTTAAAAGTTGAATACATTGGAAAAACGAATTTTTACCTGAAAAACAAAGATTTTCTGATAAAATTTTGAACTAAGAATAGGATGACTAAAAAATTTGCGTGGCTGGTGAGCTTAGTTTGTACCTAAAAAATAAATTTTCATTTCTAAATGTTTGCTAAAAACAAATTTGTTTCATTTTTGCAACGTTAACCAAAATTAATTGGTTGAGTCCATATAGTCCATCTTAGATTGTATAAGTGCCTTCTTAAGTAGAAGTATGTAAGGACACCTAAGAGTATAATGCAAGCAATTTTCAAACTACCTGAGAGAAGAACAATTTTCGAAAACATTTAACTCTCAGAAAGCTTGATCACTGTTAACAGGAATTTTACTATCAAGAGTGGACCTCTAACGTAGTTGTAAGTAGCAGTTTAATCTTCTTCATTCTTGCGGATAATGAACAAGATGGTCTTATCATATTATCGAGGAAAGTCGAATTTGTCCCATTTCATTTCTTTTAGCCAAAACAGCAGATTTAATGAGGTTCTGTCTTAGATCGAAGGAACTAAGGTCTTTCATGCTCTAAAAATCAAACACTCTTTTATTTTATTTAAAATACTTTAACGGGAATTTATATGAACTGCCTTATCAAGTTAGACAGAATTTTTTTGATGTGTTTTTGTAAAAAGCATAATATGATTTGAATATTTTAACTCAATCGCATTTTTTATACAATACCGGTGTTTTATTGGTTGTTTGGTAAGCAGTGCAGTAAAACTTTCTATGAAAAACAAAAACAAAACGAATACTGCCGAAAAATAAGGCAGTATAAAAAGCAAGATGGCGATGCTGGCTATAGAGCTTTGAAATATTGAAATGAAGAGGGCGCAGAGTCGTATTGAAGTAATAATTTCTTGTTTGAAGGTTGGCAGTGCCACGTGCGAAGGATGCGTTCGTTGATTTTTGTTTTTTTTTTTAATAAAACACAAAATAGCTCTAAATTTGATTTAATTAAGAAGTTAATTCATATCTTTACCATAACGCAGAATAAGAATAAAATATTTGCTTATTCTTTTTTTTTATTTAAAAAAGAAAGGAAATCTAATCGAGAGCATTCCATGCTGGTGATGGAAAATGAAAATAGATAAGGTTTGCGACACACCCCTAAACTGGTTTTATTTTTACATAAATTGCATCAGGAAACATCAACTAGTACCAACTTTCAAACATTGAATGTTCGAAGGATTAAAATCGTTTTATTGGCATTCGATGCTGTGCTTTCTACCCATCTACCAATAAAACACAGCTTATATAAAATATAAACATGGTATGTTTTTCCTTCATTTTGCAATAGTTTTATTCCAACTTAAATAGTAGAATAGAGTCGGCAACCCTCGAATCATTTAAATAATTTTTTTTTTTTTAATTTAAAAAAAATGGGCATGTGGTCTCATTAAAAAGTTCCCAATTCACTGTACTTATTGGCATATGCTTACTATCATTAAGGGCACGTTCATAATTTTGTACAGGATTTTTAAAAGGTTGCACACACAAAAAATAAGGGCTGTCTGAGGGTGCCAACTCTACCCCAATCCTAACGATACATAAAACGTCCTAACAGTTGTCATTTTCATACTAAATAGGCCTTAAAAAACCTGATTCATTGGTCTTTTGGTGCTTTGGCTATTTATGTATCTATCTTAAAACAATTTGTGCCAGAGATGTCATATGGGTGACGATTTAATATGTTTTAAGCGCTGGCGATATGGTTTCAATGACACTAAAATTAAGAACGTATATATTCTTCTAGTACCCTATATTCAGTTGTGTGTAACGTTTAGTATTTTAAGTAGGTACATAATTACAGAAACACCTTTAAGCTTACAACTTGTAACTCTAAAACAATCCTTGTCGATCTTAGAACGACCACATTTCCAGCAAAAAGACATATGCAGATTTTATATTTCCGTTCATTTCTTTTAATCCTCACTGTGAATTTCTTAAATCTCGAGTACCTATGTGAAAAAAACCCATAAATGATAGCAATGTTGCTTTCATTTTCTGTCTTCCCAAACCATTAAACGCGACAACGATGTTGTAAGCTTAATTTTTACTCCGTTTTCGTTTTCATAATGATTTTCCTGATTTCATTTGTGTTTTTTCTCTTTGTTGCCTGTAAACGATTACCCATATCGCAAAAAGTTTGCTTGAACAAAAAAAAAAATCATATAATCGTCCTTCGAATGAGAAAAAAGGACATTTTTATACATCACATATACTCGTATCTGTGTATTTTTTTTTGTTTGCTATATGCGACTATGAATGGTTTGTATATTCATAATTTTTATCCCACATAGAAGAAAGACAATTAATTTTCTTTTTGACAATTAAAATGGCTTTATATGTCCGGCACGCAAAGTCACTTACCGATCTGTTTTAATTATGGAAATTATGATGGCCAGACGACGACATGTTTTAGTTAAATGAGTTTTCCCGCACCTTTTATAGCAAAAGCTAGTACCTACACATACAGTAATAATGTAGTACGTTTGGGATTTTTTTTTTTTATTTTTCTTGTTTTTACACTTGGTTGTGCAAATCTGGGTAGGATTTTGCTTTAACTTGATAAATGATGGTGTTCCATTGAATAAATTATGAGAAAATTAATAAATCACGGAAAAAAACGAAGCAAAATAAGTTCAGTCAGCTGGTTTGGTTACAGATAGAGCGATGTGAAAAGATGTTATGATTGAGTTGATTTTACGTTAGCAGAGTTCTCTTGAACGCATTTTATGCTAATAACTCATTTTTAAATTGCACGCTTGTTAATTTTAAAGACAGGTAGTCAGGATCACCTCATGCACTTAGTTAGACAGTCGTGTTCATCACATGGCTTTTCTCTCCGCATATTTTTGAATTAAGGATCTAATGTTGAAGCGTTTTTGAAGATATTTTCTTAATCCAGTTCAACCATAGAGACGGAATGATTTTTCAGACAGATTTTCCCTTTACAAACTTTGCTGGAAGCAGATCATTTCAGTCCTGCACCCTTTCCTTTTCTGGCACTTGCATTCAGAAATTTCAGCAGGGGCGCTAGTTTCTTGGTGGAGGATACAAATATTAGTGACATTCGTCTACCCCTAACCACTTCTTCACCTGGTAGTAAGTTCTGTTGCCAGGAGAAGCTACCAGGTAGTGTCTTGGTTAAAAATGGGAGTAAGAACAACATTAAGGCTGCTTCGACATGACGCCCAAAATCTTCGTTTTCCAATGAAGACTCATATAGATTTTCTAAAAATGGAAGTCTTCAAAGAACGAACTGCTGACCTCTCAACATTTTCCTGTCTTCATTTTGTTTTTACATAAGAACCCATTTTTATGTAAGAAAATGTTTCTTTGAAAAAAAAAAACAAAAGCTTTGAGAGCGAGGTGTATTAACTAGAGCCCACCATAAATTCATTCCTGAACACAAATTTGATCTTCTTTAAAAAAAAAAAAAAAAACCTGCGAAGGGCAAGGAATAAATTTATGGTGGGTTCTAACATTGCTCTCGCATCGCACTCAGAACTTCAATTTTTGGCTCAATATTTTTCAGTCGAATTTGTATCTGAACAAAATGCAGCCTAATCACATTTAAAAAAAAATTATTGTATTTTCAAAAACAATATTGTAAAACGATAACAAAAATTTAATATCTCACATCATTGCTCAGAATCTCTGTTAGTACCACTCCCACAGTGCATCCCAAAAGCAACCAAATTTATGTTAAATATTCCTCAACCAATCGCAATGAAGAACATTTTCAAAAAATGTTTTTCATAATGGAGATCACCATAAATAGCTCCCCAGTAAAAATAAGAGAATATCCCCACACTTGCTCCACCAATGGAAAATCTCTTTCGTGTAGGAGGTTTCTTCTCCAGCTCTGGCCGCCACACTTTTCATCTGGTATAGCTGCCAAGATCTTAAATTTATGCGTCAGACTTTAGATAGTATATTTCCGAAAATATTTTCTGTTTTTTCTATTTTTTTTTTTCTTGATATTTAGCTTTATTCTATTTTGCTACAGATAAATATTTTTTCTGAAATATAATGAATGATTTTACTGTGGATTTGGATGTTGTGTTTATTTCGTGCCCAATTTATTTACAATACAGTTTATTTATTTAAGAATATATTGGAAACATTTCGCATAGGATTTTGATCTTTTGATCTTTTTCAAAAATAACAAAAAATAAAAAGAAATAGGTATACAAAATGAATAACGATATTTTGTTCTTTCTTTTTGTTGTTGTTTGTGTTATTTTATTTAAGTCAAGTCAAGTTAAGTCGAATGAACCTCTTTATATTATTTGGAATTGTATTCCATTCGCCACAGGGGTGGTCGGTGATATAATTTAACCAAATATTTTATAAATAAACTTTGAAAGTTGTTTATTGCGAATAAAATGGTAGATGTTTTTTTGTTGAGAATTTTTATTGGAAAATATATATTTGTGTGTATGTAGCTTTTTACAAAATGTATTTCTTTTTTAAATTTCACTCGTCAAGTTTTTTTTATTTTTATAGGGAGGAAATGAGGTAGGTGGGTCAATGAAATTCTGTGAAATGTAGGTAAATTGTATCGTAATGAATAATGTTCTCTTTTTGTATTATTAAGTATATATTTTTTTTAAATTTGTTAGTGGTATGTATTTATGTTTAATTTACACTCAGTTTTAATTAAAAATAAACGAAATTACGTGACACACTTTAAATTATATCATAAATTTAAACAACAATATCTAACTATACTTCTACATCAGACCTTGCATCAAATCCATTAGTTTTATTTTACTTGCTAAGTTGTTTATGGTGTTTAGACGATATTAAAAAAAAAGCGCCGAACGCAACTTTAGTACATATTTTTTCAGTAATTGGCATTTTTACAAGTTTTTCCTTAACCAACAGTTTCCTAGATGTATCTTTCAAAATTATAGTAAAATCGATAACAGAAAGTAGTAGAAATAAAAAGTTTATTAAGAATTGATGTTGATCAACCAAATTTTTAGCTGATTTTTTTTAATTATACCTACTTTAAGTCAACTTTTGAAAAAATTCCCCTCCCACCTGAACGCGTGATAATAAACTCCTATCTATACTAGTTGTTTTCATCTAACAGACCTAGAAAATTTTTGGCATAGTTTATTTTATAAAATGTTTACAAATATCTGTTTTTGATAAAAAAAATATTTGTTCACAAAAATCTTATTGTTAGGTTTTAACGAAAATATGTGAAGAGCGGCAGATTTTAACCGGTAGATAACTGTTAGGCCTCGTTAAGGCGGAGGTATTCTTCCCGTATACCGTACACGGCATTTAACCGTATGCCGTATGGCAATAAGGTTTGTATTGAGATTTTCACATGGAGTCCATGCGACAAAATTCCGTATTCGAGAATTTTTGTTCCCGTATACCGTATCGGTTGGCCATCCGGCAGATGCGTGAGCAGTTTATTGTTTCATTCTCTTTAGATAGAAACTATAATACAAATATATCCAGTTTATCCCGTTTTGTCGATAAAACCATAAATACATGAGTTAATCGAATCGAAAAATGCTAATGTCCGGTATTCGATTAAAACGTATACGGGAAAATATTGAATTGAATAGCTGTCGTCTGAACCTCGCCTTCAAGTATTTTTGAATACTTACATTTGAAAAAAAATCATCCGAATCGGAGCTGTTTTACCCGTTTCCGATATAATTTGATTTAGTTACTCCATTATAGTTAGTAATAGGAGTAATAGGAAACAAAAATCTCATGGCTGCACACTTCACTTTACGGTTGCACACATTTATCGGTTGCACTGCTTTTTATGAAAAGCTGTAAGAAATATATTTACAAGTTCTTGAAATGCAAAAACTTTTAGAACGGAAGGTGGGAAAAATACACCATATGCATATTTTCAGAACAGAATGTTCTATAAGATTTATTTTCTTGTTAATTTTATATTTTTTGGTACTTACTAGTTAAAAATAATTAAATAATTTCAAGACATTGAGGGTTATTGTACCATCTTAAGGAAAGCATTCCAAAATAATTTATCCAAAAATTAATCGCGATATTTTTTTCGCCTATTTGCAAAGTGTTTTATATAAAAAGAAGCAATTATTTTTGAGTCAAATGAATAGGTACAACACCATATTTTTCGTGGTTTATGAGTGTTTTGAAGTGCTGTACAGTTTAAATCAACAATTTTAGTGTTTTCAGTGAATATAAATTCTTGATTTTAAATTGAAGAAAAACGTACAAATCTATGTACATGCCTCAAAAGTGTTGAAAAAGTTAAAATTGATTTGCAGATGCCAAGGCCAAGGCCTAACCGGATCTGCAATGGCTGATAAAATTGACCGAAATTTTATAGTTGTTTATTTTTACTTGAAAAATAAAAATCAAACTTAAAAAATAACCGCCACTTGATGAGAAACAAAAAGTTATGCGATTAGAGTTTTCAAGACTTCATAAGAGCTGTACGGGTTTTTTTTTTTTAGATGAAAAAAAGTCTAATTTCGATGGCTCCGATTGGTTCGACTTTTATTTTTACGAATTGAGAAAAAAAAAGGTTTTTAAAGCGCCATTATAGTCGTGAAGGAGGTGTTATGCTATGGAGAGCAGTTAGTTACATTCGAACAGTTGAGCTTGGGGTCGTAACATCAAAAATGACTGCAGCTGGGTATAATGAAATTTTGGAATCCAATTTTCCAAAATTTTCTAATATCTTTGGACCCATAAAATACCAACATGATAACACGACTATTGACTCGAAGCGCATAATAAAAACCTGGATAGAGGACCAAAATGTGCAGTTGCTTCAATAGCTGACGTACTCAACTGGCCTAAACATCATTGAAAATGTCTCGGGATGGTTGATACGCAAAGTTTATGGCGGTGGTCACCAGTTTGAAGACAAATAATAATTCTTAGTTTCTGCAATTAAGTAAGCGTGGAGCGAAATTTCGTTTAACTTCATTAAAAAGATGTATGATTCCTTGTCGGATTGAATTATTAAAAACTAAGGTGGAAGTACCCACTACTAAACTTTAAAAAAAAAATTGGTTTTATCCATCCCAATACCAATTTTTATTTTTGTACCTATTCAGCTGACCCAAAAAAAAAAACTGAATCTTCCCTTGTAAAAAGCTTTGCAAGTGTTAGAAGGAAAAACTACTGGTTGTTTTTGTAAAACTATTTAGGAATTATTTTCTTAACATCTTAACGGAATCAGTGTTTGGAAAAAATGGATAAAGCACATTGAAAAATGTTTGTGCGTATTCAGTTGACGAGGAGTGTAGGTCGTCTAAAATTGTATTGTGGGATTTTGGGGGTCCCCTTAAGGGGAATGCATGGGACCTCTACTTTACTTTTACGTGCCATCGTGCACTTTAAGTCTCTGCAACTCTTCTCCACTTGTGCAGCCCTTTCTCCATTCCAATCTTTTTACTATACTACTGTGTTTCAGCAATTTGTTTGGCTACGAAAAATAGAATACCGTCTACATAAGAAGCATGCTGGCTTTACTCGACTGAATTACCCTTACTACTAGCTTCAAATTTCTTGAGTTTTAATTATTCTTGGTCGTTTCGGTTCTCGGAATAGTCATTTTATTCCAGTCGCTCATAAGTACCAACTTTTATCAAAGGCTTGAAAAATGCAATAATACGTCCACTTACTATTTCAGTGTTTTATTTTGCATTTTTTTCAGACCAACAACTCACAAGGAAAACCTCAATTGACATCTTAATTGTCGATGAATTTTATATTTATGTAAGGTTTCTTTTAATTTTTTTGTAATCCCAGACCCCTATGCAGTTAGAACAGGCATTTGATAGTTTTGAACTTGATCTTTCACTATCCTAATAACATCCCAAAAAATCAGTTATAATTCGCATAATAAATTCACTGACAAAGTAATTCGTCAATTGACGATATTGAAAAAGTGGAATTAAAATTCTTTTAATTTTGTTTCTTTTAAAGATTTCCGCGCTATTTACTATTGTAAGCTATCTCTCCCAGATTTGTCAGAAAAAATCGCCTTCCAAACTCAAACAATTCTATTATTATATTTCAAATGATTCTATTTTATCTGTTTCACAAATAAAAATGTTCTTTTGAAATTTTCTAAAAGTTCTCCTTTGATAAATATACGAAATAGTGTATTTCGGCTCTTTGTAAAAACCAACCCGATTCCATCAGTTTATTTAGAATCTTATAGTCATTAAGAAAATGCTTGCTTTGAAGTATTCCACCTCAAAAAAAAAAAAAAAAAAAAAGTACAAACCGCACTGGTGTACAACCATTATTATACACCGTTATTTGTTTAGATACAAACTTTTTATTTTCAAAATATTTAGCGAGGAGCATCAAATCAAAAGAAAATCCAAATCTTGTGTGCATTATTAAGCAGCAGCACACACATATAGTGGGACCGCTACCTCGCATCACCACTCCGCCACACTACTATCTGACCGCATGCTGCCATAACTATGAAAGATGCAAAGCCGCATTTTAAAACAAATACCCAAGGAGAAACGGCATTTTTATAGCTATTTGAAAATTTCGGAAACTCTGAAAATCTCGCTCTTCGACATCACAACAGAAACTAAACACAAAACAAAAAAAAAAACTCAACTTTTCAAAAACAAAAATCAAAATAAAGAAAATCCATCATCTCTTTTTCAAATGTTCAGCGGGATTTTTATGGCACACAGTGCGGTTTGGTATTTGCCTTTCATGTGTGTCTTTTACGATCACAGATCATCTCCTCACATTGGTGGTGGATCGCACTATATATTGGACAGGCATGCTGGCTAGCAGATACAGACATAGAGATACAACTTTCCTCTAGGATTGCAGAGGCAAGGCAAACCCATCAAATCTCGAATCGGGAGGGTGGTTGTTTCTGTTTCTGTTTGTAAAACAAATACTAAAAGACGAATATACAACGCATTATTGTTTTTCCAAGAGAAACATCTCATTCACTTGTCCTTAACACAACGGGGGAGGAGGAGACTGCAACATGGGAGATATACTTTACTTTACTGACTGTGCATACCAATATTTTCCATATAGCTGCTCGGAATTTCCCATCCCTCAGATAATCAGTCTTCGTCTTACTTCCAAACGGAACCGATCGTGGAATCTATAGTTTCTTTATTTTTCTTCTGATCTCATTTTGAATATTGTTTTCGAAAAATGCTTCCGTCGCCGCAATATTTCGCAGCTTGTCCGACGGGTATTGGTTCTTTGGATGATTTGAATAGTCCTGCCTTGCGCGGGGACTTTTTGTGTTCAACGTCTATTCCGGAAGCAGCTTATTATTATAGTGGAATACATCCCCTGTTTCGTATGCACGGCAATAGCTTATGGCCCTTGCCATTTACTTCGCTTTTGAAGACATCTCATCGGCCTGAAAAACCACCATTTTCGTATATAGCTCTGATTGCAATGGCTATAAGCAGTGCACCTAACCAAAGACTGACTTTAAGTGGGATATACAAATTTATCATGGATAAGTAAGTTATAGAAGAAAACCTAGTAAATTTAGAAACCCTTCGTTATCATCACTTATTTTAGATTGAATACAATATTCCCTTAATTTAATTGTTGTTTTTCCACCAGAAGAATGTGAAGGTGCTGTAAGCTATTACAAAAAATTTTATTTCTGCCATATCAGTACTTTTGTCTTCCATCTTGATTTGTTTTATAACTTAAGATGAAAATCAGTGGTGGTTAGACGTTAAACAAGCTTAAAACATTGATAACCTATACTCAAATGTTTGAAAATGTCCTTTAACACCATCATCTTCTAAGTGGTGTATGAATAAAAAGGATCCATTAACAGCAAGAAAGTTTATAAATTTTACAAAATTTTAAAAATCGATTTATGGCCACTCAAACAAGGATTTCCGCCCATAGTGCGACGGGCGGAAAATAATTTAAAAGACATAATAAAATTTGATTCGATGTCATGTTATCAATAACTTGTTTTGTAGCAGCTGAAAAGATTTTGCTGCTTTAAATCGGTTGGTGGTTTGAAGTTAGAAAAAAATCAAAAAAATTGTAACTAAGAAACTAAAAATCTTTATATATTTTTTTTTTTTTTAAGTCCATAGTTCGTCGTTATCCTTCAATTAATCTATCAATTTTATTTTTGAGGCCCTGAATCCGAATATGACAAAAAAAAACGAACAAAATTTCCACCTTCCTACACTTTTTGGAAATTTTTACCAAAAGAATCAGTTTTTGGCTATATTTATATGAGTACATATTCCCACCTTCCAACGAACTAAATTTCCCAAGAGACATAATTGGCCGTATTCTTAGATGATGTCTAAGCCGTTACTCAAAAAGACTGAGGTTTGTTCTATTCAAAAAACATAGAATAAACCTCAACCTCAATTTAATATTTTCTAAAGTCAGGCAAAAAGTTAAAGTTATACTGATAGAAGTAACTTTTAGAAGACCTTGTAGTAAAATAATTATTTTTAAAAGACATTACTGGAAACAAGATAGAAGGTGCTAGGCAAAACATAAAATTTATATAAAAACAAATATTTTGCCGTGATAATGAATAATATCGGAGCTACATATGCCTTAGAAGTTAGAAGCTTAACTTTTATTAAGATCTTTTATACACGACTGTCATAAAGGCTAAACCGTCTAACAAATATTCAATCAGTGAACGCAATAGACTCAAAGATGAGCCTTGTTAAAATGAGGCGAATGAGCATTTTTTTTTTCCAATCCCAAGCCTTTAACTTTTGTATTTGTTGGGTCTAAACCATTATGTGACCAAATCTCTTGATGAAATGAGGTGAGTAAATCATAGTTTTTAGCTACAGGCCCAGTTATAGCGATCAGTGCTTTCTATACTTTACTGGTAAAAGTAAAATCCTTCAAAAATCACTAAATACTGGCTTTTGTTTGTTGTAATTTATCTGTACTTGAGAATAATAATTTGTTTTTGTTGTATCAAATGAGTCTGTCATGGGCGCTCTTTCTTGACTTGACTTGACATTAATTGGACTCAAAAGTAGTTAAAATTCGTGGTTTTGCGGAGTAATCAAACAGGCCTACTTATGAATTTATTTCAAGCTTACAATTTATGTTTACCTACCTTTACTTAGGTTCTTATTATAATAGTAATAATTATAATAAAAAGATGCAATTCGTATTTAGAAAATGTTGCAAAATGTTTCTATATTTGCTATATCAGTTAATACATCACTCATTTCCTTGAAGAGTCTCAAAAATCAAAAAAAACCGGATTTTTGAGTTAATGATACGTACAGAATTAGTCTTTTCACCATCCTTCATATTAGGAAATGATTCCTGGTAATAACCTTGTCTACCTTCCTCGTAGAAGCATTGCCGTTATTTCAATGCACCAAATTTAACACTTCAAGCGCGTTTTTTTGCAGAACCTTTTTCCCTATTAGATCGAGAGCCCACAGCAGAATTTGGGTATCAGTGATAGCATAAAATGATTGGTATTTTTGCCTTTTGATTGTTTGTATGAGATGTCGAGTTCTTGCAGTTTGAAGCTGGGGCGTATGGAAGTTACAGTGCAATAAAATTGGACTTTTCTAAATATGAAATAATTATGATACCAACAAAAATTGGTGACACTTAGATAGATCTTCCTTGTACGTTACCAAACCAAAAAGCTGGTTTGAAGACGGTTGACTTGTTTTCATCTGCCCGAAATATACTTGCAAATAATTAATTTCAATTGCATCTTACGGGCAGATGGAAATACCTATGTGAAGTGACTAAAAAAAAAAACTTTTTGATAACATACGAAGAAGATCTATCTAAGAAGATCCATCTAACTGTCTTAAAAAAGTCAACTTTGACAGTAGGTAATTTAAAAGCTTTATTTTTACCATAATTCAAACTGTCTATGAGTGTCTGTTTCCATATCGTTATGGATTGTAGTTTGGTTTGTTTCAATTTTTGTTTTTTTTTTCAAACGAAACTAAAACTATCTAAAAGTCTTGTTAGGGTTTTTTTTTAATGACCCATTTTAACTTTCACTTTGCCACATCTAGACAAAACAAATAAAAACTTTCGGTCGCAAAAAAATGCAGATTGCTGATTTTTTTGGGATGTTGTTAGGAAATATGCCAGCAGTGTACGACTAAGTTTGCAGCTTCGAAAAACCTGTTCTAACTGCGTGGTGCACCAAAAACCTCAAAACCTCCACACCAATAACATCTTAAAAAATCAGCGATGTGCAATTTTTTGTGATTTAGAATTTCTTGTACAACTGGCGTAATCGTATCTTTGTGAGTTGTGGCATAAGCATTTCTAAAACTGGCAACTAAAAACAGGTTTTTGGACAGATCCTATTCTAATATACAAATGTTCTGCAGATAAATGAACGTTAGAAAATGTTCATTCCTTTTTGTTAAATGAACGATTTCAGTGTAAGTGTATCGATTTGACTTGATAATAAGATTTGGTTGCGTTTGATGGTGTTATGGAGCGGTCTTAAAACTTTAAAATCTGAACTAGTTCTTTCTTCCTTAAAAGGTATAGTATAAAAGCAGAAAACTTATAAATTACGTGATTTCGAAAATTCCGTTTTTAATAAATTTATTTTCCCCAACAATTTTTTTTTTTTTTTGGTGTTTTGAACTCAATTGTTGTTTATTAATAAATCAGTTCAACAAAATGAAAATGAATGTCAATATATAGATCTAAACACAATAAAACATGCAGAGTTTACTATAAATATAAATTTATTTTTCAGATTTCCATATTATCGAGAAAATAAACAAGGCTGGCAAAATTCAATTCGGCACAATCTCTCCCTAAACGATTGTTTTGTAAAAGTTCCCCGAAACAAAAACACTATTGATGAAAGTGATGGCGTAGGTAAGGGAAGCTACTGGATGCTGGACTCATCTGCCAATGATATGTTCGAGCAGGGCAATTACCGTCGGAGACGCACCCGACGGCAGCGACAAAGCTCCAAATCTTTACTTGGTGGTGAACATGTAAGAAATCAAAATTTTATTTCAAATAATACTTTTTATGTAATCTTTTTATTTTTTTTTTCTAAAGGACCTTATGTGTTCGCCGAACGGCCTTCAGTCAGATCTTCAGCTGTCCTTCAATCCAACGACTGATTTAGATGCTCATCAATTTAGTGCACTCAATTACACCGACCGCATTACAGAGCTCCACCGACAGTATTTAGCTTCAATAGCTCCGTTTAACATTCTTTTTCGCAACAACACATCCACATCAGCCTCCTGTTCCTCCTCTGTCAATTTCAATGCCGGGCACCATCATAGTCGAGACTTTGACCTAGACACCCAATCAACTCAATCGGATAACTCGTGTAGCAGCCCCAAAGGCCCCCAACAACCATCAAGCTACACATCTATCAAAGGATCAACGTCATCGTCCTTCAGTATTGAGAACTTAATAAAGAAAGACTAACACTTTCTCATAAAAATAATGATAACCCAGCCCATAGCGTACTGGTAGTCGACGATTGTGAATGATTGGCCCAGCGCAGCGCAGCGTTTGGTGGGGTGAAGGCGAATTATTTTAACCGTCTTAATGAGCTTTTAATAGCCAAGGGGTCGGTCGACACGGTCCGGTGTTGCGGATTTTCACATCACAAAATCCCCTCCCGCCCAGTTTGACACAAACAATAATACCACAATTGAGGATATAATTTAAGGAACAGGGAGTAGTTGTATAGCTGTGGCAGTTCTTTTCATATCTACCCCGTTCTCTGATATGATGGGATGAGGATGGGGCTATTAATTTAACTGGGATGTATCTCTTCGATCGACAGAGAGATGATTAATCAATGTCATCAAACAAAGCTGATGGGCTGATTGAAAATGAAAATAGAACTGCCGCGCAATTTAATTATGAGACATTTATAAGCCCTACGAGTTGAAATTTTCCATACACAAATGACAACTAGGGCTAGAGCTGACAACAAAATTGCAATCTTTTCTCCATCCATTACTCATCTTCTTTTCTTCATTGATAAAAGGGAACAAATAAACATTGAACTCGATTTTTTTTTTTTTTTTTTCATTTTGATGTGATAATATTGCCGATGATGAAAATGAAACCCTCTTTTTGATGATGATGGCTACTTAATCACTCGTTATCTTGCCGCTCTGTTGATGGATAGTTTGGTAATCCTTAAAATTTATGCTAAATTAGATTTTTTGTATGTAATTGAAAATCGAATTTGCATATTTGCATTTTGCTCAAAAAATAATAACCCTATTAGGTCTTAAGCTTTATTAGTTTATTTTAATTGAAAAACATAATAAATAAAAATCAATTGAATAAAATGGACCTAGTTATGTATTAGTTTTTTGATAAAATCAACAAATAATATTGAGGCGGCTTAAGCTAGTATCACACGATTTGTGTCAACACCTAAATTTGTGTAAAAATTTATGTATTTTTGACATAAGTATGAACAAAATCATCTGAAACACAAATGTGATAATAGAAAGTGATATTATAAACACGATTTGTAAATTATTTGGTGTCATCCGAATTATGGTTGAGCTGATATTGTGTATTTTCATTGCAAAAAAATACACAAATTTTTGTGTATACACAAGTCGTGTGAACTAAGCTTTAGCATTGACAAAATAGTTAAAAAGAATGAAATTTTTATCGTTGGTATAGTAAAAGGGATTTTGAGATATTGGTGCACTTTGGATTCCGTATAGGAGTGAAAATACAAGAGCTTTTCTGTATTACATTATGTAAAATTCAGCCCTAATACTGATGTCATTTGTACTAAAACGACAAGATCACAACTGGCGCTAGAAGGCATATTTGACAGTGCAGTAAATCCGTGATAAACAGAAAACAAGGTATGCTTATTATGAACGCCATGTCACCAATTTGGAAAACTGATGACGTAGTAGTCATCTCCGATGCTGACAATCGAGTTTTTTTTCAGTTGTTTTCAATTAAAAAAAAATGTTTTCTCAAAATCCATATCTAACGTTGAGGCGAACTGTCCATGAGAAAGATGACTATAACGTCACAGAAAATCTGCCAAAAATCCAATGGGCATACCTTGTTTTCTGTTTATCATGAGTAAATCAAAATTATCAGAAAAAGGAAAGAATAGTGAAAAGAGAATAGAATTCTGAAGTTAAATTTGTACTAAAATCCCAATTGTCATTCACAAACCGTTTAAATTTCTCGTCGTTTTGGTACAACCGAAATCGGCAAAGCCCGTATGATACCTACTACTCCTTTTTATATATAATATTTTAAATCAGCATCGTGTGAAAAAGACATGATTTTTTTTTAAACGAAACGAATTGAGTATGCGTATTCTCAAATATCTCAATTGTCAATCAATGAAAATAATGATAAAAAAAAAAATAAACAAACAAATTCTCCAATATCGAAACTTTAATTTTAGACTTACCCAAACCAAAGTGTCGCACTGCCACACGACAATCCGACACTTCACAAAATGCGACAAGCGCCTAAGCGTTTTGTGTTTGAAGGGTCCAGGGGAAAAACAGCATGAGTCCATTTCAACAAATTCCGAGAAAAACGCAATTTAAAATTGTGTTTTTCATATAACTTAGTACATAAGGCACACCTTTAGTAATACCCCAGGCAGTATTCAATAAATACCAAGAGACCTCATCGTGAGGTTTTCATACAAATATAACGGCCAGTTCACAGGCATGGAATACCCAACGTACCAATATGTGGATGGGAAAAATAATTGATTTTCGGTTGTCCGGGCTGAATTCATAATTAAATATCTCTTTTATATTTCCTACATGCGTACCTAATATGCTCGTAAAACTAGCGTAATATGCGCGTAAAACTGGCATCCTACTCTAGTTTTACAAGCGTTTCACTTTCGTATTATGTTTTAGGTAGGTTCGTTTTAAGAGCGTGGTACCCTCGTTTTCTGCTCACAGTTACGTGCTTGTGTTACGCGCGTAAACCTAGTCTAGAACGCAAGTAGAACGAGCATAAAACGCGCGTAAAACGCTTTACGTGTGTTACACGCGTATTACGCTTGTTTTAAGCTTTTAACGCTAGTACTACACGCGTTTTATCCACTGTTTTATGCTCTTTTTTTCGCTAGTGTATTCGTAATCATTGATTTTCGAAAAGAGGCGTGCCTCTTGTGTCTCCGTGTAATAGCTGGCATACTTTTTTCACAAAATAAAAACAAACTCTTTAGCATCCCTGGCAATAGAAAATATAAGTAACGTAACGTATACATTTTCTGTAACGTAAGGCTAATGAATTACGTTATAAATTTGACAATTCATACACTACGTAACTTAATGTCATCTACACGTGACATAAATCAATGACAGTTGGATGTTGATGGCAAAAAACTCAATTTCTTTTAATTCGACACTTTTTTCGGTATACATATATTTTTATATTTTCCAGCACTAAAGCTAAACTTTATTAGAAAAACATGTACTTTTTTGTAGCTGCATCAATCTTTTATAACTGAATGGATAGGGACACTAATTAGCCACATCGAATCTAACCATTCTATGAACTGTTTTTGCAAGCGCTCCAATTCTTCACTTTTTTAAAACATTGTTATAGTTTGCTTAGCCCTTGAGCTCGCTAGTTCATTCGTTCCGCCTTTTAGGAAAAGATCAATTCTCAAATCTTCTAATCGAACTTCGAAGGAATTTCTCTTATGCCTAACTAAAAGGCAATTGATTTTTCTCGAGGATTCGATACAACAAAGTACTTATAGTATTTGAAATGGTCAGTCAACCAAGCCTCTACGTACTAGCAATCCTCGACTGCATCGACTTAACTCGTTGTACATTCAACAAACTTACTGCATTTTACTTAAAGCCAAACAAAATTCCAACTTAGATACAAATAATTAAAAACAAGCTTAAATCATTTTTATAAAATGTTAATTCTCTTTATTGGTATAAACTGCATCTAGAACTTATTCGGCCTTCTTTGTCTTCTTGACTGGAGCTGGCTTTTGTGACCTCAAGATAGCTGAAGCTTTGCGGAGAGCAGCCTGCAAGAAAAAAGAAACAACAGTCAGTAACATTCAAAACAAGAAAAACATTTTAAAAACTGAAAATAGGTACATCAGATACATTAAGATTCTTCAAAGCCTTCAGAGATCTTGGTTGGTAGTTATTAAACTCATCATGAACATAAAAACCAAATAGAAATGTCAAAAGATAAAGTATATTTACCTGCTTCAGATCGGAGCGGTATTTGTTTCCGGTGAGCAGATTCCTCAACTTCTTCAGAGAGCGCCTAGGTCCGGCCTTCATGGTCACACGAACCGAGTTCTTTGATGGGCGGTTTAGGTATTTACCTTTCTTCATGCAAACTGTGAAGCCTTTCTTGGCTGGGATAACTCCCAAGGTCTTCTTGTGTACCAAGCCACTGTACCTGTACGAACTGATGTTGGTCAAGTTATTTGGCTCCTGAAAATACAAAATTCGAGGTTAGAAAAATGGACAAACTGGTTACATGAAAATGAAAACGAAGAATACGCATGGCATTGGCATCAGAAGTAGCAAATTTTCTATCACGTGTTAATCAACTATCATTGTGAATTAAAACATCATGGAAATGCTTGCGTTCTCGTTATATTTTCAGATAGGAGTTTTTAACTTACAGTGCTGAAGGGTTTTTTGATGTCAGTCTTCTTCAACAAGAAAGCATTGTTGTTGCGGATGATCAACCAATTAAGGTGCGACGATGAGGTGGCCATCTTGAACGGTCTAAAATTAAGTAAAAAGAAAGGAAACACGAGGAAATTAGTAAGGAAAAATTGCTCTTTGAACACATAAAATTGGAGAATTATAATTTCAGGATAGGGTGGTGAATTATAGTCTTCAAGAACTCTTCTGCTAAAACCATTCATCATAATAAATAATTTTACCAGAAGCAAGATTTTCAAATGAAAATATTGATTCTGGCAGTAAAAACACACGTGAAAAATTTAATGTTCAATAATTACCAAATGAATCACGGGATTCCTCGAGTAGAAGCATTTTAAATTTTATAGATTTGGAATGATTATTAGAATAAGTATTTCTAAAGCAATTCCTATGGTGAGACAAAAAATTTTACACGTGTTTACTGAACAAAATCACAAGAGAAAATAAAAATCTCACCTTTCGTGCTTGACTGCGATGACGGAAAAGAAACAGGAAACATCATGGCGACACGAAAGAGCTATGGCCGGCGTGATTAAAGACAAAAGGGTGTGTTCAAAATAAAGTGCAGAATTTTATGTTCGTAGAACCAGATGTGAGACCCCGTTTAGATTGAGTCCCGTCTGATGGATATTCTGTGGCCTATTTCAGCGCTACTATATCAGTTACAATGTATGTTTTTTTGTACGCCCGGGCTAAGTTGGACGAAAAAAATGCCTCGGGGCTTAACAAAAACACTTGGCAGCATTGCGAATGACATGACATAAAACTAATGAAAAAAATGTTTCCAATATACAAAAAGAAATAAACCAAAAATAAATAACAAAAATCTTTTTCTTATTTGTTGAATTGTTTGCATTTTGTGTTTTAATAAATTCAATAACATATTTATAAAGAAATTTCAGAGCATTAACTGCACACACTCTAAAATTTAATTAATTAATTATTTAATTAAATTAATTAAGAAAAATAAATAATTTAATTTTTTTGTCTATACCAAACGCCATCTCTATGTTTTCATGTCCATACAATTATTCGATAATTTTGTTGTTTTCATACATATTATCGATAATTAAACAGAGAAATGAGTTTGTAGCACAGATTTTAACCTCTTCAAAGAGTTTAGCTCATAGAATTCTCCGGGCTTAAGGCTTGCCCAAACCAAAGTGCGACAGTGCGTCACGACATGTGCAACGCGATTTTTATATGAAAAAGTTTTGCGATTAATCGCATTTGGTGTGGGTACTCTCATATTATGACGCTGTGTAAATAAATTTTGGCGTTATCGTGTCGCACTGTCGCTCTTTGGTTTGGGCAAGCCTTTAGTCCTTAGCCCGGGGGGCTAAGTTGTGGTCGTATTTAACATGCGATTAAGCCCAAAACGTTGTTCATATAAAAAACGTGTTGTACTTGTCGCACACGACAACGCCAAACTTTATTTTCACAGCTTCATATGAGAGTACCCACACCAAATGCTATTAAGCGCAAAAGGTTTTTCATATAAAAATCGTGTCGCACATGTCGTGATGCACTGTTGCACTTTGGTTTGGACAAGCCTTTAATTGAAAAATTCATTAGGGGTACTCATGAAAACAGGTAAAAGTGGTGAAATGCTCATTCTGGTAATCGAACTGTCAAATTTTCTATAAGAAATCTATGGTTAACGTTCCCACACAAATTTCTTTGGTAAAAGTTGACCATCTAGAAAATAATGGTAACTGTGGAAAACTTTTAACGTTTAATTATTCATTAAGCGCTCATAAGTTATGAGCGCTTATATCGGAGTTTTTGGAGTCAGGGCTCTCAATTTTATGAGTCCAGACCACTCATAAGTTACTTAATATTCTTTGGTGAATAGGTTTATGAGCACTTGATGAATATCGGCCTAAGAGTGGTAGAGCATATCTCATAAAGTCACCATCAAAAAAATCGCCAGCAAGACATTTTTTTCTGTTAAACATATTCCTGCCAAAAAAAAGTTGCTTTTAAAGGCTTGCCCAAACCAAAGTTCGACAGTGCGTCACGACATGTGCGACACGATTTTTATATGAAAAACCTTTTGCGCTTAATAGCATTTGGTGTGGGTACTCTCATATGAAGCTGTGAAAATAAAGTTTGGCGTTGTCGTGTCGTACTCTCGTGTCGCACTGTCGCACTTTGGTTTGCGCTAGCCTTTAAGCGTGTGACAAGAAAAAAAGTTAATGTTTTGTGTGTTTTAAATTGAATCGAACGGCAAAACCACAATCACAAAAAAATAAGGGATCCAATGTTAAGTTTCCTTTCAAAGAAAAAAAAATTGCTTTTTGAAAGCGATTTTACATAGTTGAAAGGAAATCGACATCAGAAAAAAAAACTTTACCAGCTACTTTTTTTTTTAAGGAATATGTTTAAAGGCTTGCCCAAACCAAAATGCGACACTGCGACAGTGTGACAAGAACTTTTATGTGTAAAACGCTTTGCGCTTGGTCGCATTTGGAGTGGGTACTTCCATATGACACTGTGTAGATAAATTTTGCGGCACTGTAGTGTCGCAGTTTAGTTTAGGCAAGCCTCAACAGAAAAAAAGTGCCTTGCCGGCGACTTTTTTGTTGGAAACAAAGACTCAGATAAAACTGCAAATGAGGTGTCAAACGAAAAGAGATAATTATTTGTAATGTAAACACCTTTTATCAGATTTGCCATCATCTCATTTGGGGTTCCAGCCAAAACAGGCATCAGGCAGCCAGCGATTTTTATATCTTTACAACATGTACTTCCACCCAAATGTTTGCTATCTTACGAACACATCCCCTGATGGACTTCCTTGCTTCCACGTCGTGCGTGAAAAAAGACCAGCTATATTCCTCATTTTTATCACCTGCACTCAAATAATATGCAATTATATATGCCAAACAAAGCCAACATTACATTTTTAGGTAACTAATTTGCGTGGCGTGAACGCATCACAAGAAGTGAGAGCAACATCAAGACCAACCATATAGCCCTTCACTTTCGTCCAAATTTTTCAAATTTTCATTTATTTTTTTAATTTTACGGAGTGAGAATCGTTCGTTGCCAAGAGAATCGACTGTCGCGTGTGAATTTTTTTTAAAATATAAGAAAAAAATCTATCAGCAAAACATCATCGACGTCTGGAACTGATTTCCCTGAGATTCTAATTAATCAACTAATAATCAAATCGAAAAAAACAGCCACAAAGAAAATAAAAAAATGAGTGCTCCACCAACTGCAGCCGCTGCTCCCGCAAATCCTCCACCACAATTCCGCAGAGGAATTGTTAAGCAGGTAATTAACATAAAATTAATAGCCACATAGATGCTATTGAATAAAATGAAAAGAGTATCAATTGAATTCTTAAGTAAATATTGCGAAAATTGCATATGAATTCCAGAAGTTAACAATTTTTTTTTGTGAAAGTCTAAGAAGATGGGCGCTGGTACCCAAAAGAAGAAAAACTTCCACGAAGCTGCCAACTTGGCACATTCATACATAACCTATAATTTTTTTTCTTCGGCTGTTTGGTTTTTTTTTCTTCTCTTCGGTAGCTCAAACCGACACCACTCCTTGATACCTTTATAATTTTTCTTTTACAAAATCATGAAGAGGAGTTGTGTTGTTTTTAAATTTCGATAGTTCTTCCATTTAAGTTGATTTTCAGTGAACCATATGGAAGGAAAACGAGCCCACCCGGCTCATACTAGCCGATACATGGCTACTTAATGTTCTCGGAAAATTGTCCCCGCACTTCAATTATTTATAGAAACTAGAAGCCATCTAGAAAAATGACCCAGAAGCAAAAAAGAGGAGCATGTTTTTACGACTTGATTTCGTTTTTATTAATCAAAATTGGAAGGAATTACTGTGACGCCGCGGGTTCGGTTTTTGTCGATTCGCTTTTGCATACATAGTTGCATGAAACGTGTCATCACCACTTAGGTGGTGTCATTTATCTTGCTTCAAAATCATTCTGAGTTGGTGGGGGCTTGTCGCATGTACTTTACTTCCTTTTTGGTCATAATTTGTTTTGAGATTTCAGCAATATATCGATTAAAATATCTTTTTTCTTTTCTCTTATCCAAACACAGCTTTTTCATGTGGAGAATGATCCTTGTTCTTGCCTTGGTAGGGCGATTTATCTGTCAAAACACCTTTTTTTTGAGAAGGGGAGTGTATTTGAATATCATTTGTGTGTCGAGTGGTTTTATTTTTGTATCATGTTCCTTCTCGATTTTCAACAATCATCCACAACCTGTTGGACAGCTTTTATTTGTTGCAAGAGAAAATACTGAGTGCTGGCCTGGCCCTGGCAGCCAACCGAGTAGTGGTACCATTCTTCCAAATATAAAGAAATGATGGTCATGCCACATCGTCAGTTTGGCTTTGCCAAACGTTTGGAGAAAGGAGACACATGATGTGGGAAGGCTGGTGTACATTTTGTGTATGTGCATCATTTTAGTTTTTCTTTGTTGTTTGGGCGATATTTTTTTTGCTGCAATTATTAATTTATTGTTTTCTCTCTTTTTTTTCTGTATAAGCCAATGTATTTGCTCTTTTTATATTGGAAATTGATTGTAGATTTTTTTTTATATTCTTTTTCTTTTTGGACTTTAATGAGATTAAGTACCTACTAAGGTATTTCAGATAATAGCATGTTCGTTCATGTAGATGTATGTATGTAGGTTTTTTTTTTTATTTTTTTTTATTTTGAAGTGCCACTTGGCCTATTGATTATTAATGAACACGCAAACATTTTGCTTTGTATAAATTGTAATGATTAAGTTAAGTCAGTAAAAGCAATGTGAAATAGATCCGGTTGACTACATTGGAGGAAAGTTAGCGAAAATTAACAAGATGTTTAATTTTTTCTGAGAAAAGTTATACCTACCTATTTTTGAATTGAATTAAGTAGTAGGTAGGTAGATTTGTATTTTAATAGACAAATATCGTAGGTACTATTCAGTATTCGATTTGTTTTGGTTTAAGAGTAAAATAGAAAACCTAGTAGGTACTGATTTATGTAAAGTGGAGTGCTGTTGGACACAAAAAAAATAAAGTTTTCTACTGTCCCATAAGGATACCCCAATCTGGAAGATTTTATAAGAACATTTTCTGCTCTTGTTTATTAAATCAAGGTTCTATTCTGAAAACTGCCAAATTATGTGTTTGTAATTGTTTTTTTCTCAATATTATTCTGATGCTAACAAATGAAATTTTCTTCGCTCTCCTGATCTGTTCTACTTTTTTCCTCATTTTAAAAAACTTAAGTCCGAGTAGGTAAAACCACATTTTTGAGTTTTGACTGAAGCTTAGACCAAACGACACAAAAAATTGTGTATTTTTGCAACAAAAATACACAATATTATCTAAACCATAATTCGGATCACACCAAAGGATATATAAACAATTTGATGCACAAATTCTGGTGTTTACACAAATCGTGTAGTACTAGCTTAACTGCCAACTTACTTTGTTTTGGCGTTTCTCAAAAAAACTGTTGCCGTTATGTCCTGTTGTGTTCAAACAACAATCATCCATTTCTAAACGAACAAAGCTAATATTCAAGGCTGTTATGTAATTGTAATCTTTTTATTTGTCTTTTAAAATGCCATTTCATTTCAAATACTCGTTTACACCGATCAATTTTTTATAAAAAAATAATTGAGTTTGAATTATTTTATTATTTGGCATAATAGTTTTTTAATGATACCATTATTAAAGAATTTTGAAGAAGTAAAAACATTTTTCTCCCATGAGTAGGTAGGTACACAAGTAGAGTCGAAAAACTACATTGTTTTTAGTGTTGGAGTTAATTGAACAGAAAGACTTAAGTAAATTTTAATAAACAAAAGTATCTACTTCAATTGCTAAACAGAATGCATCGCTCGTTGCTGACAAATGTTAAATTCGTTACGCGAAAAGATGTAAACATTTCGACAAGAGGCAGAGAAATGAGGGACGTCATTCTACTTTACAAAAATTTCATCTTTTAGCGACTTCGCTCAGCAACGATCGATGTATTCTGTTTGGCGTTTAAACTTTAAGATTGGAGTAAAATCTAGTCTATTTAGTAGGTATGCAATAAGCTAGGTATGCAATAAGCTTAAACAGTAAATTGACTATTTGAACATGCCAAAAGGTCATGCTAAGTATTGTAGATGAGTTTGATATTCTGATGGATGGTGTATGGACATATTTACTTTAGTCAGATTTGCTGAAGTAACTGAAGGGGCTTTCGCTTTTCTCAAGAACTTTTTATCAATCCTAACGAAAGAAAATACCAGCAACTCACTGACAGTAGTGTTAGTCGTAAGAATGGCAACAGCTGGTGTACAGGCGATGGGCCCATTTTCCGTTTGTCGCGTCTTCTTTAAAGAGTCCGTTTTCGATCTAATTGTGGTCTAATCAATATAGTTCAAAAATGTTGAAGCCATTTGGTAGCCTTAAGTAATAATAATAACGAAAATTTACATGATGTTTGTTCTTAGACTTCTGTTTGTTGAAGCGAAGCCATTATTTCATGGTTATAGCATTGGTTTTAAGCGAACTCCATTACTCAATTGTAGAACTTTACTCTCGATTAACTGCTGTTAGTTGCATGTAGGGATCTAAACTGATGAGTCTTCAGGTACAAGAACAAAAAAGCCCGATTTAACATAAACACAAGAATAAGTATTTATCATATTCTTGCCAGCCAGTTAGCACTTTCATAGCCTGGAACACCACTGTGACTAGGAACCGTAAAAAAAAGGACCGCAAAATATTGTATGTACAATTTAGTTTTGAAGGCACCAACAGATTCAGAAAATTTTCAGATATGTTCTAAGAATTCACAAACTAGCACATTTAAAAGAAGAAATATACTACAATTGAATGGCTCTTTCGCTATGAAAATATGATTATTAAATTGTTTTTAGATAAGTTCTAAGCGCTCCTTCTAAATTGTACTCCTCTTTTGCGCTACCACTAAGTCAGATTCCAAACTGGAGTTTTGATCTCTAACTGATAGTTATAGTTGTAGCTTCTCAAAGCTTGTATAATTTTGTGAAATGATAATTGAAGTTTGGTGTAAGTTCTGTAAACACATACATGATTCTAACATGAAATTGATTTTTAAAGAGAACTTATAAAAGCTGTGTGTCTTCATCGAAAAAAAAAGCATTTTCACATCAAACAATGATGTAGGACTTATCAACAAGACTTCAAAAAAATTTGTTGTATCGTTGTTGTGTGTGAATAGCAAATAGTAATGCTTGAATCATACAACTGGATAACTATATTATCGGCCTTAACATTGTATTTTGTTCATGGCTAAAAAATATACATGACGTTTTTTCCGTTTGAATATTTGAGGTCTAGTCAACTGGACACGAATTCCACGAAACATGCGACTAAAGCCTTATTAAATCTATTCTTTGTGTTATTTCACAACCACAACCAAATTGAATTTGCAAGAATTTTAATTAATTTTGATTAGACATCATAATCTGAAACAATCCACAATCATTTTTGTTCTTCTTCGACAAGTTTCTCCAAGGTGCTATGTAATATTATGGTTTATTCTTCCAGCGAAAGTAAATTCTATCTTAACGTATTCTACCATGTTGACGACTCATCAGTTTTTCTGTTAAATGCATTTTTTTGTAGTCCTGCGACATTTAACAATTATCACTTATCATAAAAATGTTATTCAGACTTGTGCTGATATTCCTGTTGAGAAGAAGTCATCAGTAAATTGATAATATTCTTAATTATGATGATTAGACAAGAGAATTTGAAAATATTGTTGCTAATAAATTTCATATTACAAAAAAAAATCGCTGGGAATGTTTATGTCTTTCGAAATTTTGGATCGTGAATGACACTCAAAAGTTTACCTCGGTAGTTATGGCAGAATAAAATTTCCATAGAAAAATAACTCCATGGAAATTCATGATAGAAGAAAAAAATCTGAAGTCACAAACAATTTAGAGGGAATTCCCCTGGAGATTCCTGATAGCCTCTAATATTTGAAATCCCTTTTATTACGAGAAAAGGAACTCACCTTGGCTTATACAATTTTATATCATCCTAATCACTCTTCAGATGGCCTGTGTTCCTAAAAACACCGGTCTTCTTCACTTGCACTTATCAGTTAACTTTAAGTGCTCGGTTCTGTTTCAGAAGAACATATCAAAGAACATTTATAGAAAAGAAAGCTCCTACAGTTCCCTAATGAGAATGACAGATGAAATTAATATTACTCTTGTTGCATTTAGCATTTGATATTGACTACATTTCTTATGTTTAGTCTTACTGTTTGCTAGGAGTAAAGCTTTTTTTGTTTGTTTTCTAAGCTATTATCATTAAAAATTGCAATATGAACAAACATCAAGGTAAGGTATATCATTTTTCATTTATTTTAGTTTCTTTCCGTTGTCGATGCTACTTTTTGTTCCCACAGAGCGATATAGACAAGACAACCACTTTTTCGTGGTCCCCATTCTCTTTAAATTCAATACATTTATCAAGTTCAAAACTTTCACAAGAAGTGAAGCCGATAAATTTCTGACTCTATATCCACAATCTTGGTTTCACCATTGCAACGAGTTAACATTCTATAAAAATTTGAATTTTAGTGAATCATTACTCGAATTCAATTAATGGGTCAGGTGCTTTGAATACGTTTGCTTGCACACAGCCAAAGCACTTCCATTGGCAATTACAACAAAAATTGTAATCTTCTTGTCGTAACATGTTCACTTTATTATATTCACTCAAATTTGATGACGTCCTCTTTGTGTTGATATGTGGAGAGCGAAGAAACAATCCAAACAAGTTTATACACTTCTTCTTCTTCTTCTTCATTTTCTTGGTAGGTTTTGTGTATTTATAGAATTCACGTTCCCATAGGCTGCTTATATTCCACGTTGTCACTACTGTTGCTATATATTGACAAGCATCGATGGTTTTTTATTTAGTGTACATACATAATTAAAATAGCATTTGCCACGTTTTTCCTTTCACACAAATATAAAAATTTTATCACATCATTATTGATTTTTGTTAAAAAAAAAAACAAAAAAAAGTAAGTATTTCTGTTAGTCCACACGAAGACAGTTTTTTTTTTGTTGATTAGATAAACACGATAGAAGTCGAAACAGTTTTGTTGTTGTTTGTAGAAATAAAAAAACAACCGGCCGGTTTTTAAAATCTACATTAGTATGAGGGATGTAGAAAAAGGTGTGTTGCAGTCAGTGACTAGAGTGTCAGTCACCTTTAACTTCTGTTGGCTGGCTGTTTACAACGACATCATCACAGCTAGTCATGCTAATTTATGGAAAGTAAAAAAAAAAAAAAAAAAACAAATTGAATACTTTGTTGAAGTATAGAATATAGATAAATGTAGGTAGTAATGTAGAATTTTTGGGCGAGAGCTGTATATTAAAAAAAAAAAAACACAATAGAAAGTGTTACGAGCTATCAAATTACTTTCCCCCTTGACTACGATAAAAAGGAAGTTGTGATTAAAATCTTTAATTTATAAATTTTATAAATGGTTAACTTATCTTTAAAATTTTGGAAATTACAAGTCCTTTTTGAAAATTTACACCCACAAAAAGTTGCGATTTTTTGATGTTATGAAACTAAATTTGTATTTGTAGTACGATGACAAGAACTAAGCTATTTTACGTGGTAATAGCTTGAAATTTTGCATTACCTTCTGAAATATTAAAATTGTTCCAAATGGTAAAAAAAATGGAAATTTGTAAAAAAACCTTAAAAAATAACAGATTTGTGTAATTCTTTGAACAAAATATGTATTAAATTGAAATATACAAATATGTATTTTGTGGCGAACTAGTTTGGAGATAATTGGTTCAATTTTGTCCTTATTTGTTCCATCAGCTTAGTAATTCAAATGGTTTAAAACACAAATCTCCCGGTCTACAAGATTCCCTTAATATGGTAAACGATTTAGGCATGGAGATTGAATCACCCCGAAGAATCAAGATTTTCCACTTCTAAGGAATTTTTTACGAGCCGTCCGGAGTGTTCTGGGTCATGATCGTGTTGGAATTATCAGTTTGAAGACATATTGGACCCCAAATAATGGTTTCCAGAATTGCCATATACAAATGGGCAATCGTCCGGCTGCTAACACGACAATACAAATAAATTTTCGTTTTAACAAGTACGAATTCCGAGAGAAAAAAAAACCATTTCGTGAAGATATAAATGTAAACTTAATATAGCATTCCTCAAAAAGTGTGTTTGTGTGTTGTTCATTAGTTTATGCCTTATGAGTGGTCTCGACCACTCTTAAATTGTGAGCGCTGACCCCGAAAAAGAACTCCGAAAAGAGAAACTTAAGTTATGAGCACTCGGCAAATATGGATCTAAAGTTGAAATCTTTGACTCTGAAAAACTTCGAAAAGAGCCAATAAAAATACTTTTATCTTCAAATTCTATCTTGATCTTACAATGATGAATATAATTACGCTTCAAAATATTTGTCGGCAATTTTATTCTTCTCTGTGCAAATGCATAATGACGCTTTTTTCATATCAAAGTCATTTTATTGTCGTAATCATGGTTTTGATAAGTATAGAGCAATGCATTGTGTCTCGATAATTACTGCACGAATGACAATGGTGATAAATAACTTAAACATTTAATAAGTCTAGACTCTAGTTCGATAATGAGGATATAATATAATAGCCACACTCTAAATTCGCTTGGCAAAGTATATCACACTGTATAATAATCAGTACTTATAAAACAAAACCTCTCATTTAACGGAAAACAAAACTTCCCAATCATTTATTAAAAAAAAAGGTTGTCGACCTTGTGTTTGTGTGGGAATGGAATTTTTCAAGACATATATCATGAGCTAGACACTGTTCAATCCAATTTGAGGCCCACCCAGAGACTGAACAGAAAGTTTCTGAATGAGGTACGAGTACATTTTGCTAATAGAATAGAATTAGATTTTCCTCTTTCCATGGTAGAATAGAAAAAGTATTTCATTGTTGATATATTTCGTAGAATTCATATGTTTATTGTAAAAGGTTGTTAAAAGTTATATTTAATTACACAAAATCCGTCGGTTGACGGACGATTTCATCCCTGGATGTGACCTACTGATAAGTTGTCATATTTGTTAAAATTCTCTTCCCATTTTTGTATTCATCATTTAAATAATTTGATTTAGTGGGCAGATGCCTCTTCAGTTTTGTGTATTTTGTCAGCAATGTGAACAAAAGAGACAAACAAAAATGAAAAACAATTCAATTTAATGTGTTTCTGTTTGTTTTATTAGCATGATCTGTTCGGGATAATAATCATGTGACTTCAAGAATTCCGACTAAATGTAGTTCCTTTGATATTGGTATTCCATCAGAATGCGAACATAGTGACATAACATTAGAAACAAAGAATATTTGACATGGTACATGTTATTTAATTAATTTATTGTTCATATCTTACTATTTTTGCGGACACAAAAACTTGAGTGTGTTCACACACGAAATTCTAATCATTATCATCATACCCGCGTCTGGTGTAAATTTTGCTGAATCTCAACTCTCCATCCTCAACCCCTACAAAAACACATCTGAAACATTAAAACGGGACCAACAGATGCGTATAATAATACTATTTCTTGTTCATTCTTTATGACATACACATAAATGAACACAGCATGGAAAAAACCATGTGGTTCTATTTAACCTCTCATTTCGTTTAATTTTTCATTTGAACTGAAATAACCATGAGGTGTGGTTGTAATCATTCTTATACTGGTGAATATGATTTTCTTCTTATTTTTTTAAATTGTGTTTATTTGTGAATTAATATAAATAATTTATTTATTGTGTGTTCTTATTAATTTTAAGGTTCTTTCTGGTGATACTGTGATTATTCGTGCAACTAAAGGAGCTCCACCACCAGAGAAGCAAGTAACTTTCTCCCACGTGCTAGCCCCTAAACTTGCCAGGAGGCCCGGAGCTGGAGGGTAAGCTATTTAATTAATTAATTTAAAGTAGAACTCCTTTGTGTTAATTTAGAAAATTTATTGTTCTTAGTGAAGAAACTAGAGACGATCCATGGGCATGGGAGTCACGCGAATTCCTCCGGCAAAAACTGATTGGTGAAGAAGTTGGTTTTACCTTTGAAAAAGCACCAAACACTTCCCGCGAATATGGTAATGTGTGGTTGGGCAAAGATCAAGAGACCGGCGAAAACATTGTCGAGACAATGGTGCACGAAGGTTTGGTGGGTGTACGTCGTGAGGGTCGCCAAACACCAGACTTGCAGCGATTGATTGAATTGGAAGATAACGCCAAAGCTGCAGGACGTGGCAAATGGAGTCACAGCCCGCCATCTGAACATGTGAGACACATTAAATGGACTCAAGAAAACCCCTCCCATATTGTTGATATCTATGGTGGCAAACCTGTGAAGGCTATCATCGAACACGTTCGTGATGGCTCAACTATCCGTGCATTCTTGTTGCCCGATTTCCACTACATCACTTTGATGATCTCTGGTATCCGTTGTCCAGGTGTTAAGCTCGACAACGAGGGCAAACCTGATTTGACTGTGAAAATTCCATTTGCCGATGAAGCTCGTTACTTCGTTGAGTCCCGCCTTTTGCAGCGAGAAGTTGAAATTCGATTGGAGTCGGTCAATAATTCGAACTTTATTGGAACTATTCTCTACCCCAAGGGCAATATTGCTGAGGCTTTGTTGAGAGAAGGTCTTGCCAAGTGCGTAGACTGGAGCATGGCCGTTATGAAGGGTGGTAAGTACACACTTTTTTTTTTTTTTGTTTTGTTTTATATAATCATGGCAGTTCGATCTAGTTGTTTTGACTAAATTTTAATGTTTTGTGACTTTGAATAAACTGCCCAGATAAACGACGAAATACCTAGAGATCATACTTTTTCGTATTGTTTGTTCCATAATAATATCTCGTCTACAAATAATAATTCAATGAAAAACTATTCTAATGAAGGTAAATGTGAAACATTCTTAAGGAAGTTGAATATTCGACAGTACTTAATTCCAGTTAATTAACAAAAAAAAAAGAAAATCAATTGTTGGCTCATTGGAATAAATATTGAATTGTTTTTGAGTATCTAACACCATTAATGTTCTGGTCAGGGAACCAAGTGTTATCATTTTAATGATCATGGCAGTTCGATCTAGTTGTTTAACCAAATTTTAATGTTTCGTGACTTTGAATAAACTGCCTAGAGAAACGACGAAATACCTAGAGAACACACTTGTGTTTTTATTGTTTGTTCCATAATAATATCTCGTCTACAATACTTCTTAGAAAAAAAATTGAATGAAGAACTTTGCTAATGTAGGTAGATGTTATACATTTGTTCGTAATTTAAAAATGGGAAATAACTAGAAGTGTTTAAATGTCATTTCGTTGAAATAAATTTTTTTCGGATTTTTTGTACAACTCATACATTTATTGTTATTTTGGGCAGGGAACCAAAGTTTTTTTTAGGAATTTTTGATTCGGATGAATAGGAACTAAATTTGTTCACAAATTAGCCATTTTAATGAGAAATTCGTGATTCTAAAAACATTGTGTTAGAAAAAGAAATTATTTCACTTTCAAATATGATTTTTGAGTAAACAAACTTAGTTTTTTTTTATAGCCGAAAATCATAAGACTGTGTCTAAGTCTGAGATAATGCAGATTCTCTAAGATCACTGCTAAACTTTTATGTCAGCTGAAATGTTCATAGCTAAGAAGAACTATTTGTACCTCTAATTTCTTGTCCACGAAGGATCATTCCTGAACCATTTTCTGTTTCTGTCATTTTCCAAATAATTTATTGTTTCCTTTCGTTGCTTCTCAAGTAATTTGGGTACTTTCCTTTGAAGCATTTGTTTCCTTAATTTCTAGATGGATAAATCCATTATACCTGAGGCAAGTAATAACTTATAATAAATCTGCAATCTAATTCAAAATATGAGATTTATACACTTTCTGAGATTTTCTACGAAGATTGCTATAAAAACGACGGATCCAAAGTGTTTATGCTGTCAAGTTGCATGCGCATCATTTCACCCCGTCTACAATACAAACCAAAAAAAAAAAACGTGTTTCCTCAACTTTTTCTCGGTGCATCGATATCATCTAAAAATAATGGTATGATATGTTCATAGCGGTTTATAGCTCATTTTAAACTATTTGTACCTGAAATGTCTTACAAAAAAACAAAAAAACAACCGGTTTGCCATTTTTCTCGACTTTGTTTTACCTTCGCTGGAAATATTACCGTTTTCTCTCTATGCGTTCTTAAAGTTTATTGTCTCTTTAAGGCCGTCGATGTTTATATTCTTCTAAGTCCGTTGCTGTTTCAATTTAACTTTCCTTAAATATGTACTTCTTTATTCTTCTTTAGAGGGATAAATACATTTATACCTGAGGCAAATTACAAAAGAATATGGTGATATTTTTAGGAATTAGGAAATGAGAAGTAAAGATGTCACATGTAGCAGTCTAATTCAAAATATGAGATTTATATCTGTCTCAGATTTTCTACGAAGACTGCAAGATAAACGACGGATCCAAAGTGTTCTTGCTGTCAAGTTGCATGCACATTATTTCACCCCGTCTACAATTTAAAAAAAAACGTGTTTGTAGCTGTAGTTTTTATTTAAAAAAAAAATATGAATCCACTGCATGGCGATTAACCTTTTTTGTTGATTTTGTTTACCTTAAATAACTTTGCTTGGAACACACTGGTTTCTTCCTATGCTTCTTCCAAGTCTATTGTCTTCAATTTGTTTGTTACTGCTGCAATTTGGTTGTATTGTTCACTTCTCTGATCTAGAACAGTAAATGCATTTATACCTGGGAGAAATAACAAAAGCATGATTTCCTTTTTTAAGAATTCTAGTTTTGACCTGAGCCAAACAATTAACAAGATCGTGATTTTTTTTATTATGAATTCCAGTTTTGACGAAAATGAGTAGTGATAAATGTCGCTTTTACCCAATGTAAATAAAACCATAGGCTTTGGCAATCTAATTCAAAATATGAGATCTATACCGTGTCTCAGATTTTCTACGAAGATTGCTATAAAAACTACGGATCCAAAGTGTTCATGCGGTCAAGTAGCATGTGCATCATTTCACCCCGTCTACAATAAAACAAACACTTTATAAAAGGCCTTTCCTCAATCTGATATTGCAAATTTTAAATATATATTTTAATGCGAGTACCAAACATAATTTCACTCCGACGTCATTTATTTATCCAAACTAGTTTTTTTTTGTTCAATTTCCTTTTTACAAAAATTTAATTTTTTTTTTATTTTAAGGTGCCGACAAATTGAGAGCTGCCGAACGTCAAGCTAAGGAAAATCGCCTCCGCCTGTGGAAGGATTACCAATCCAAAGCACCTGCATTTAACTCAAAGGAAAAAGATTTCACCGGCACTGTTGTTGAAGTATTCAATGGTGATGCTATCAATGTCAAATTGGCCAATGGTCAAGTGAAGAAGGTCTTCCTTTCAAGTATCCGCCCCCCACGTGATACAGCTCGTAGTGGTGTCGATGGTGATGGTGAAATCAAGCCCCAACCACGTAGCAAAAACTACCGTCCATTGTATGAAATTCCATTTATGTTCGAGGCACGTGAATTCCTGCGCAAGAAATTGATCAATCATAAAGTGCAGTGCACCCTTGATTATATTTCGCCTGCGCGTGAAAACTTCCCGGAGAAGTACTGCTACACGGTTACGATCGGAGGGCAGAATATCGCCGAAGCTATGGTGAGCAAGGGTCTGGCCACTGTTGTGCGTTACCGTCAGGATGATGATCAACGCTCTGCTCATTACGATGAGCTATTCAGCGCTGAGGCTCAGGCGATAAAGGGTCAAAAAGGTATGCATGGTAAGAAGGATAGCGCCATGTTGCGTATTAACGACCTCACCACTGAACATTCCCGCATTAAGCAGCAATACTTGCCTTCATGGCAACGTGCCCTTCGTACCGAGGGTATTGTTGAATTCGTTGCAAGTGGCTCCCGTCTGCGCATTTATATTCCCAAGGATAGCTGCCTGGTGACTTTCCTGCTGGCTGGTATCTCTTGTCCTCGTTCATCGAGACCAGCACTTAACGGAGTTCCCGCCCAAGAGGGTGAACCCTTCGGTGATGAGGCCTTGACATACACCCGCGATCGCATTTTGCAACGTGACGTAAGTGTGCACATTGAGACCACCGACAAGGCCGGCAGCAGTGTCATTGGTTGGCTGTGGACCGAAAGCAACGTCAACTTGTCAGTTGCGCTTGTCGAAGAAGGTCTGGCTGAAGTACATTTCAGTGCTGAAAAGTCGGAGTACTTTAGGACATTGAAATCGGCTGAAGATCGTGCCAAGGCTGCCAAGAAGAACATCTGGGCCAACTATGTCGAGGAAATAGTAGAGGAGAAGAAACCAGAAGAAGAAAAGGAGGACAAAGTTGTTGAAAGGAAAGTGAACTATGAGACAGTTATTGTCACTGAGATTACTCCCGAATTGACATTCTTTGCCCAGAATGTTGATTCTGCCTCGAAATTGGACAACTTGATGGCCAAGCTACGTACCGAATTCGAATCAAATCCACCAATTGGCGGAAGTTACACGCCCAAGCGCAACGATTTGTGTGCTGCTCAATTTAGCCTCGACAACGAGTGGTACAGGGCGAAGGTTGAGCGTGTCCAAAATGGCACCGCTACCGTCTGTTACATTGACTACGGAAATAAAGAGGTAATTCATATTTTTAAATCTTTTTTAAGTATGCAAGCTCCTTAGATCCTTTTCCGTCTCAAAGGAAATGCATGAGTCATAAGTTTGCTAAATTAAAATTCTCAATGAATTATGTGTCTAAGAAGTTTGTGTCTCGATTGGCTATCTTTTGTCATGAGAGTAAACCTTAACTGTTGTGCTTAATAGCGACCAAAAGCCGATATAGCTCACGCCACCACGTTTAGCATGTCGAAGGGGCAGTGTCAATATTTTTTTGATACAAGGTTCTTGAAGCACGTTTTAACTTTTGGTGGATCATAAAAGCTGAATGGATTTGGTTAAATGGTTGAGGGGTCAACCAAGAGAGTCTAACGGCATAATTCAGAGAAACAAGATCATCCATTAGTTTACAAAGATAACATTTCTAAATTTCTGTTTTTTTTTTTTTTTTTGTAGAATGTGCCTTTCAACCGCCTGGCAAACTTGCCCGGTGGATTCAGCGAAAAACCCTACGCTACTGAATACGCATTGGCTTTGGTTCTCCTGCCATCGGACGCGGATGACAAGGAGGAAGCTCTCCGTTGTTTTGCCCAAGATGTTCTCAACCGCAAGGTTCAACTCAATGTCGAGTTGAGACCATCCACCGGCGTTCCATTGGCTACCGTGCACGACCCAACTACCAACTCTGACATTGGTAAAGGTCTTGTTGCTGATGGACTCCTGCTCGCAGAAAAGAGGCGTGAACGCAAACTCAAGGACCTGGTAGAACAATACCAGCAAGCGCAACAAACCGCCTTGGCAGCTCACTTGGCCATCTGGAAATACGGTGACATCACTCAAGACGATGCGCCCGAATTCAGCCGCTAGAAGGAGAACGCGATTCTTCTTGTTTGTCTGCCACAACACACCCGCCCTTCAATCTAACAACAACAAGAACTATGATTATATATAAAAAAAAAAAATCAAAATGCAAGAAAGAACGATTATATAATTAAAATAAAAGAAACGAGAAAAAAAAATGAAAAATATTTCAAAAAATTTATTAAAATAAACAAGAAAAAAGAAAATTATTTGAAGAAATCTTCGTCAAAGCTTCCAATAAATAAAGAAATACAAAAATTATCGATTTTTTGTTTATACCATTTTTATTTTTATTTTACATTTTAAAACACAAAAAAAAAAAAAGAAAACACGTAGTGCCGACACCAGAAATGGAGAAGATGTAACTCATTCTAAAAGCAATAGTGGAACTGATTCAAATGTAATATTCCATTTTTTGTCATATGTTTGTTTAAAGTTTTACTCGAAGTTGTAATTTAAAATCGTTTCCATCATAAACAATTGAAAAATGCAAAAACAAAATACACCAAAACCATTTTAAAATTTGTTATAGATAATCAAAAAAAAAAAAATAAATGAAATAAACAACATTTACATATTATTATACATTCAATTATTAACAAATTGTAAATCAATCTAAGCAACAACAACAAAAATTATACAAACTATTATGTAAATGAGAAAATAAAATAAAAACAAAACCGGAAATGCTACAACATATTAAAATATTACCGACTTTTAATAAACTTTTTAATTTAAGAGCCGTTTGCTGCTGAGACGAACCTTAAGCATTTATGTTCAACATAAAGTCTTATGTGACAGTTTATGCAGAGAAAAAAGTAGCCCATAAGCGCTTATGTGTTCAACATAAATTATTTAAGTATATCAAACGGCCCTAAATGCTGTTACTCACGAACGGTACGTATACGTACAGTAAAGTTTTGGATATAGTTTTTTCTTTAAGGATTTTAAAAGTTAAAAGGTTAGTAGTTAATTTTTATATCAAATTCGTGATAAAAAAATGTATCATACATAAAGGGTGGAATTCATAGTCGTTAGTCAAGAAAAGATTTTTCTCAACTCCCCAAAATTAAGAAAAAAATTACCTATTGTGAATAAAAATTTCGCTGAGAATGTTACTCTCGTAAATTATTTGGGAACGTTAATGCCGAAGGAATGTTTCCCTCGGAATTTATTGGTCCAGGGAAATTTATCAGCCATTTCATACATTTTTTAATGATAAGATTTACCTTCTTATTCTTTGAATAATAAAAAAATATTTCCAGGGAAACAAAATTCCCCTGGAAATTCCTGATAGGGCCCATGGTATCGTGAATCTCCGCTGGAATTATTTTCCAGGGAACTAAAAAAATTATGAAATGACAAATACATTTCTCAGGAAATCTTATTCACACTCACAGTACAAATAAATTCCGAAAGAAGCATTCCCTAGTCATTAACGTACCAAAATTCACAGGAGGGAAGGGACACTTTTGTTCACGATAACCCTAATTATAGTGAAAGCTGTCAGTGTGAGAATCTGATAAACTCGATGCAGTCGTTGTGTTGATGCTATATCCAACAAAGGGCATGCAAAATGAAAATAAATAATTTATATAATTTTCGCTTCCAATGGAAGCAAATAATGAACAAATATTAAAAACAAAAAAAAGATTTTGAAAACTAAGGAGGAAAGTAAATTCTAAAAACCAAACCAACAAACTACAATTCCGTGGACTATTGTGTTGATTTGAGGAATTCCAAGCCTTTGGGATATTATTTTTCATTGATATAGTTTCTTATTCGGCCCTATCAAGGTATCCGTCGCAGCGGAAAATTCTTCGATTTCATCCGAGTCGGAGAATTTTCGCTCCGAGGTAATCTTCCGAAGAGCAAAAATTCTCCGATTCGTATAAATCGTGGAACTTTCCACTTCGACGGATACCTCGATAGTACGGATTATATTTTAAACTGTAAACAATTGTGATGTATTGTCTAGATTCAGTTTTTAGGCCATTGCATCTCCTGACTATTTCCTATTTGAAAAATGAACACGATTTTAATATAACAGTCCTGTCATTTAGCTCTCTTTACACCGCAAATTTCAATTAATGCGTTCAAAAAATCTAACTTTTTATGACATTTGCTCAATCAGAGCCACTGACTCATTAAAGCAGTTTCAGAAAATTTCTGGATGCTTCCAGACTCTTCTTCTGGACGTCAAATCGTAAACTACATTAGTTTAAAATCAATTTTTGTACCTAAGTATTCTTTCGTTGGCTGAACGAATTGAATGAAATATAAAAATTCTGCCTCTAAGCAAAATAATAAGAAATGATAAATGTATTTGCCTTGTGCAGTTAAAATAAACAGTCTTGTGAGTAAATAATGTTTAAACTAAATATATATCTTATTTCAATAAATTATATCGGGGCTATTTCATCGTTGCCTTTGCTGGGATTCATGTATGTTTTAAATTCTTCTTTCGACTCTCAAGCAATTCAATTTTCCTGATCAATTCATCGATATTAACATCTTCAGGTACCATAAAGGATTTCTAAAACCAGAACATAAATAAATATTAAAAAAGTTTAGACAAAGATTCCTTCAAATAGAAACAAACCTGTCTAGCAACCATGTCCTGCAGTTTCTTATCTATTGAAACTTTATCGTTTTCCATTTGAGCTTCGGACATAAGGCGTTTATTAACTGAAGCTGTGAACCTGTAATTAACAAGTCATCATTAAATAGAGAAAACAACAAATGTCGATGTACCTACATTTGTAACTGATCCAATTCCAGAGATTCTGCTTCGATTTGTTTCTCCAGATCATTCATATCTGTTTGCATTTTGGCTATTGCAAGACGTTGATCGATTTGTTCTTTTTTTCTTGTGTAATAGAACTCTTGCAGGTAATTAGTGCTGAGATCGTGTAGTTTTGTGGCCATTTTCAGGTGTATGCATTCATTTAGTTTGGTCATGCAATCGTCTGGTAAATCGCATAATTCCACGCCGAACATTTTCAGCTGTCGTTCGTATTCTTCGCCTGTAATTTATTTCAATTAGAATTATTATTGTTTTATGGTAAATTGAATTATTTCTATTAGAAAAAGACATCGTGGGTGTGTTCTTATATTCAATGTTGTATTTCATTATTGTTTTGGGAAAACTTACGCAATTTTTTTAAAGCACTGACTTCTTCAAATGTGTGTAGGGTATCTGAAACAAAAATTATTCATTTATTTTAGATTTTAATTCGTTTATTTTCACAAAAATTGTAAAATTATACCCATTTCTGTTGGAACTTGAAGAAAATTGTTTGAATTTAATTTCAAAATGTCAAATAGCTGTCATCTTGAATTTGATGCTGTCATCTGTCATTTTATGGTTCGACACTTGGGTAAAACGATTAGTGCCATCTGTTGTTAAGAAATAATGGAGCAATTTAAATAAAAAATGAAATCATTCAGACCATAGAACTATTTAGTGCTAATTTTTTCAGTGTTCGCATTTATCTGTAATTAATGATTAAGACTTGTCCAAACCGTGTTCTTGTCACACTGTCGCACTTTGTTTTGGGCAAGCCTTTATTCCACGTATTAAAGCCTTGGCCAAACCAAAGTGCGACAGTGTGACAAGGACTTTTATATGAGGAACGCTCTGCGCTTTGTCGAATTTGGTGTGGGTACATAGATTTCCTGCAAAAAGTACGAAATTTTGTCAAAATCTACTAGATTTCCCATACATTTTCAGTTTGTACGAAAGATAGATTACTACGAAATCTCTTGATTTTTTTAGCGAAAGCACAATTATAACATATTGTTCCCTCTTGTATAACAGTCTTAGCATCTATTAGCAGCGAAACAAAGAGAAATGTCTACCGCTGTTTCTTTGGGAAAGAGTACAAACATTTGTTTGAAACCAAAATCTAAGATTTTTAAACACAGTTTTTTTTTCTAAGTTTTTTAGTGGACAAAATAAATCTGAAAATTGTCAATTTAGCAGTTCGAGTTCATTCAAAAAATCGTTGTTGTTAGTTGATTCTTCAGTTTTTAAAAAATAAAACAAATGATAATGAACAACTATCATGTTTAGGTTTTATTAATTTTTTCGATCTCAGTCCACGGAAAAAAAGAAAAGCAAAAACAAACATTTATAAAAAAAATAAATTGATGCTTACAAGATATCGAGATTTTTTCAGAACATCTAATTATTTGTATGAGTTTTTAATAAGGGATCCAATTTTTGAGATTTGGATAAGTTTCTATTTTAGAAAAGGACTGATAACATAGAATTACAAGACTTTTTTGTTTACATATAAAGGGGTCAATTTTTAGTATTTAAAAAAGTGGCAGCGAGGGGTCCTGAGCTTAAAAAAAAGGGAATATGGCCCCTAAGGGGCCAAACGTCACCGCTGCAATGTGGTTCGCCAACATTTTTAAACTCAGGATATTTTTGAAAAATGATGCAATGCTTGTTTTTTTTTTCGTTTGTCTTTTTTTTTAAATAGCAAGTATAGCAAGTTTACCTACCTTTTATTCAATTAGTTTGTTTGTATTAACTTTTGCGTAAAAGTTTACACCTGTCCCTATAGTGTCAACAGCTCATTTAAACATGAGTTGGTTAAATAAATGAAGATTTTGAAAATAAATTGGCGCTAAATGTATATAAATTATTGCTATATTGAAAAACATCAAAAATCCAATGAGTAGGTATGAACTTGTACATCAAGGACGTATTCAGGATTTTGATCAGAGGGAGGGGAGATGGGGGGGGGGGGGGAACAATTTCATTCAAAAACGAATACAAATTAAGGTCATAATTTGAATTTTACAGTGTGAAACAAATATTATTCGAATTTTAATTAAGCAATTTTTAATTTCGATGTACATTTTTAAATTTTCTTTTTTGTGCCAAGCCCAAAATCTGCTTTGGGCTGTCGGTCTAAAATTATTGCCAAACATTATCGTGGCTCGTGGGTTTTGAGTCAATCTTCCTAACACTTTTTTTCAGAATTTTTTCTTCATTTTCTCTGACATATCTTCTATTAACACTCAATATGCATAAAAATGTAATTTTTTACAAAAATGGAGTAGTTTGTAGAAAAGAATAATTAACTTTCTTTCCTAATATGTACTAGCCTTAAAATTTGATTAAAATTAATTGCATTTAATGCTTATTACTGCTAATTGATTTATATTACAACACCTTATTATAATATTTACAAAAAATAGAAATAACAGCATACCATGCTGATAGCTTAATGAAGTTGATTTCCAATTTAATCAACACGTGTGGTGGGGGAATTACATGTCATAGGTTCCTATGTATATACCTACTTCTTCATGTCACTTATAAATGGAATAAATGGATACTTGGTTAAAGTTGTATTACATCTTGTGTTTGACCTATGTGAATCATTTTTAAAATTTTACGAATGACAGCATTAAGATTAAGTTAGTAAGAACTAAAGAGTGAAGAGATTTTGGAAAGATGTTGATCTTTGGTTCACATTTCAAAATGTTTTTAGCTTATCCGATTTAGGTTTTTGTAGATAAAGTTTTATCCAGTAGCAATAGGTACTATTTTACTATATTTTATAATTTAATTTAATTGGTCACTGTGGCGTATGTGTAACATTTTTTCTAATGATAATTTTAAAGCTTCATAGCGTCATATATCTGCTGGGTCAAAATTCTTTAGCAGAAATTCTGCTTTAAAAGTTCTGTCTTTCAAAATTCTACTTTTCAAAATTCTGGCTGACAAGACTCTGCTTCTAATATAAATAAAGGTTTGAAAAAATTTTAAAAAGCGGGCGCTTTTCAACATTTTCCAAACCTTCATTTGTTCGAAAATAAACAGAATTAGCAGAATTTGAATCCATATATAGATTACGCACTGGCAGAATTTTGAAAAACAGTATTTTGAAGAGCAGAATTTTGTTAAACAGGAAGACAAAAAAACAGAATTTTAAAAAGCAGAATTTCCGACAAAAAAAAGAAGAATTTTGAAACTCCCACCGCACATATTTCTTTAAAATCATATATTTAGTTTAATGTTAAACGAAGTGACAAACTTTTTACCAACTTTGTGCCAATATAAAACAAACCTTTTAACCACACAAACTGGGGATTCTATTTGTGTCTACTTCTGAGAGTGGACTTTTAATGAAAAATACCTACTTGTCCTATTTTACATATGCATAATGCATTTCCATTGAAACAAAATTGCATTTAATAAAATCACATAGGTAGTTCCGGTTATGATTATGCACTTCTGTAAAGCTGTTTAACATCATTCTGAAGCATTAGCTGCTTTGTATCTAAAGAAAGTTCATAAAAAATCCCCCCGATTGAAAGTTTACCTTCTTATACCAAGTGACCAAGTACATACTTACATCACAGTGAATTAAAATTCCTAGGTGCCATTATTAAATAAAAAAAGGTAATGGACACTACGATCTCAGATTTCTTAAAAAAAAACTATTTGCTAATTCGGTGTCTTTATATCTACCTATTGGTATTATTTTTACAAAAATCAAATATAAGTACATACATACTTTAGAATAATTAAAATAATATTTTTTTTCATCACTAAATTATATAATGCAAAAAAGTGATAACAAAAGTCAACAATAGTGACGTTTGAGTGACATTTTTTCCAATCTTATCGTTATCATCACAAATCTACGATTAGAAACTATTCCTTGTCAAAATTCTCTTTGTCTAATCGTTTGCTTGATTGTCGGTCATTCTGATAGATGTTATATTGGCAATTCGCAAATTCAAATTCAAGTGTTGCCATAATGATAATGCTTAGATTCAGCATTAAAAAGAAAACAAAAGCCAAAGATTATTTTATTTGCAAAACTTTTAATATTTGTTGTAAAAAACAAAAACCAAGAAATCAAACATCTAATTTTTTTTCACAATGATTTGCAAATGGGGTTAATTTGATTTTTTTCAAAGCATTCTATTTTTTCAGCTTCCATACGATTTAGAATTAAGAAAAGAAATTTGAAATCTATCACAATAATAATTATGGCAACACTGCTCTCATAAGTTTCTACATTCTGTTTGTTATTTATTCAACTGGAAGCTTAATGCTTGAAGGGTAGTTAGTATACCAAACAACCGATCAAGTTCACGATCAGTTCGACTTTGATTGTCGAAACCATCACTTCGTTCATTAGCTCTGTGAAATTTAACTTAGAAATGCTTCAATCACGTGTTGTGTTCTTAATATCATCGGCAGCAATTTTGCTGTGCCTTGTGCCAATTACAGTAGATTCGTTCGCAGACAATTTGGCAAACGACAACCCCATCCCCATAGTTGGAATACTTACACAGGAAGTTTCAAGCTATACGCGACAAAAGTATCCCGGAAGGAATCTAACTAGCTATATAGCTGCCTCCTATGTTAAATTTGTGGAAGGTTCAGGGGCTCGGGCTGTGCCAATATGGTATGTTTTTCTTTTACTTTTTTTTTTTTTTTTAATTCTTTTGTTTTTGATAAATAAACACCCAAGAGCTTGCGTGAATTTTTTGCATTGTAAATTTGAATTAATGCTGGTGAGTGGCAGCAATAAAACAGTAATGGAGGTCAATTGAGGGCGCCATCGCCATGACAATAGGCATTTATGTTATTATTTAACTGAGACGGGCGTTTGTGATTAATTTGATATGATGCGTCAGGAGTAGGTTAACTGATATATTGGATAAAAATTGTGATCTTTTGTTTTAACATGTTAAACGCATTAAGGAGAAGTAAAATTGTCGTTTATTTAAATTTTAAAATTGTTACAATGGATTGATAAGAATTTTCTATGAAATTGAATTCACCTGTGCTTAAGTTTGTGTTAACAATTATTGTTATTAAAAAAAAAAAAAAAATGTAAAGTGGATGACGAATTTTTTTGTGTAGATACTACTATCAACATTTTAAGAACTTGAAGTTTGAATACTTAACTTGTTGTTTTGATTTTACTTGCTTGTATTTGTTTGAACAATGCATGTCTCACACTTTTTTTTATCAATTTAAACAATTTTAGATATTGTCTAGATCAGAAAAATGTAGAAGTTAATTTCACATTTTCAACATAACATTTCATTTAATAGGGGTATCTAACCCTCTGAAGTTAGCACCAAAATTGATAAGGGGCAGCAAAGTTTCAAAAAATATTTTTTCACATTTCGACATAATAAGTCAAAACTTCATCATACAAATAGTTATGAATCGAAACAAGCATAATTGTTCTTAAAGTATGTATTTGTAAAAAAAAAAAAACATTTTTGGATTAATTTTTGTAGATTTTGTTTGCATTAATAACAAAAGTGACACTGAATTTTTTATAAATCTTATGAATTCATAAAAATGGTATAGTGTTTAGTAAAAAATGTAATGTTTGTCTAACATTTTTGGTAAAAAGTAATTTTTCTTAAACTGAATTTTACTTGTGACATTAGATACTTAAGGGCCAGTTTAAGGTCCATAGTAAAAATTTAACAAATTTGTTTTCATCCCAATTCTTTTTTTTTTGAAAAATCTTTAAACGAAATTTTAATTTTTAATAACGTACATATGTATGTAGATATTTCAAAAAATATATACATTATTATTTAAAAGACAAATTCAGCTATATATTTAATAGGGAGTTCAAAACTATTAAGGAAGTTATTTAAGTAAATTCAACAACTGATTTTTAATATATTTTGTATTTAAAAACTTAAAAATGTTGAGGAACTTTTCATTTTAAGAGCAAGTTAGTGCAACCCTGTCGTGTACTTTATATACTATCTTTTTTTAAGTTTAATGTAGAAAATAACAAAACTTTTTGGTATAAAAATCTAAATACTTAATAAGTTTCTAAAAAAAAAATAAAATTTAATAAAGTTTCAAAATATGGCCCTGAATTTCCTGTGGGATAATCTGTTTAGAGATAAACATTATTTTCATTTCAAGACTAATATAGTAATATATCAGCTTAAAACCACGTGCGGAAACCAAACAAAAAACCTAAATAAATAGAAAGCTAATAAAAAAAAGTCATACAAAAACAGACATTTTAGAATTTATTTTTGTGTGATAAGAACAAAGATTCCAGTTTCCAGATGGTTTTCATTTGGTCTAACGAATCTATTCAAAATAAATACAAAATTAATAGAACTGTGTGTTTAATGCATTGTATTGACAAGCAGTAATATGGCATCTGACATTCTCTAATGACACAGCAGAGGGGTTTGTCGAATTTTATGTTTTGATATGATTTTTTTTGTTGCATCCGCAGTGGTATCTTATACGAATTACAAAAACAACACCAAAAACACCTGCGGATGAAAGCAAAGATGTCTATTGGCAGCAAGGTTTAACTTTTGTGTTTTTTTTGTTTGGTGTTGTTCTTGAAATACGTGTAAGATTCCTCTGTTCTACGGATAGTTTTTGCCAAAATGCACACCTTTATAACTTTCTTCAATCAACCACAGAAAGTGCATCATAATATCATATATTCTACGCATTTGATGTAACATGGACTACCAAGTCTGCTTTTTTTTTTGTAATTTTAGCTATTTTATATAGTCACTTGTTGTAAAACGAATAAAATTATCAGAAACCTTAAAACTAAGTACCTATAGGTGGTAATTAGATAACATAAAAGATGGAATGAGATGGAAATATACGGATTATTACACATATTATATTTCTGTGGTATTTTTTTTGTAAGAATTTAATATAAATATAATTAGTGTACAAAGTTTTAATCAATTTTTAATATAATAAACTAAATTGAGCAATAAAAGAAATGTTTAGAAAGTTAGTAATTATATGTTTAAATTATATGATAATTTTGCTTTTTTATGTAAAGATCAATTTTTGATAAAAATTTTATCTTAGTTAAGGGTCTAGAGAAAATATTTAAAATCGAAAATATCCTGCTAAACTAAATTCAACTACCCATAATACAAAAATTGTAAGCACAAACTCAATTTTTCAGTGTTCTAACAGAATAGATGGTAACCTACGAATAATAAATGTTAGACTCGCTGAGATGATAATTGTGAGCGGATACTTATGATTCATTTCGTGGAAACACATGGGAATTTATTCGTTTAAATGCATTCAGAATCCTGATCATTGATAAAAACCCATTGGGAGTACCTATTTCATTAATCACAGAATCATTTTTGTTGTTTGTGAGAACATTCATTTTGCATTTAAACTCTCGTGTTGGCTATAATTTTGCTTGAATAGTTCTAGTCATCTTGAAAAGATTAAAAACAACATCGATAAGGAGTACAACATCTGTATTTTATCTGTTGTCGCATTAATTAGACAATGCAAATTAAATTGAAATTGAATTTGTGTATATATTGTGTCCATATAAACTAATCATTATTGGACCGATATTTTCTTGTTCTTATTTATGTAAATGATTATAATTTAACGATTAAATTTTGTGTAAATAAAATTGATATAAAAACAAAATGAGTCTGGCTACATCATATACATTCATTAAAACGTGTTTAGTTAAACAAAGAAGTGGAACAAAATGCACTGGATAAACAAACAAATACGAAAAATACAAATAAAATCTTCATAACATATAACAATCAAATCTACTAGGGGATTCCCAACTAAATTGACCTTTTCTTGTTTAGGAAGAGAGTGTAAATTTTTAAAATAAAGATATGCTAATAGTAATAATCCAGCGAGTTAAGTGCATTATGTTATTATTTTATGACAATAATATCTTTTTAATTTCTTACCTTTCCATAGCATGCATATTTTAATTACATAATTATGTCAAAGAAATAATGAGCTATATTCATATGTGCATCAGGTACGACTAACAAATTCTGTATTCTATATAATTTTGTATATTCATTTTTTGATTATGACAGTAAAAACTGGGTAAAATATGGTATTCTTTAATCGTTTAAATTAAATCTAACATTAAGTATCTCCTAAGACGAGAGATGCTATCTAAATTTAGATTATTTTGTGAGCCTAAGGCAAAATATATAAAAAAAAACGCGAGTTGTTTACTTGGGTTATAGGAACTATAGGCAAGTTTAGGATTCGTCAACAAAAATTAACTCGAGATAGCAACTTAAAAAAAGTGTAGGTTCTTAGATTTAAAAATGCTGACACGTCTATTGTAAAGGGTTTTCCAATAAGAGGTGTTATTTTGAATAGCCCGCTATTTCAGTAGCTGTCACTTTTGAAGCTGTCATTTTTTGACATTTGACAAGTAAAAACTACGCTATTAATAAAAATGGAACGATACACGCTTCAACAACGCATTGAAATTATTAAAATTCACTATAAAAATGGTGAAAATTTGGCAGAGACGGTTCGTAAAACTAAAACATTTTTGGGTCGTCGTGATGCACCTTGTCGGACCGCAATACAGAAATTGGTGGACAAATTCGAGCTGTTGGGACAAGTTAGTGATGTGAAGAATAAAACCCGTGCACGTCGCTCAAGAACAACTGAGAATATTGCTGTTGTAGCCCAAAGTGTTGAAGAAAACCCAGGTTTGTCCATTCCTCGTCGTTCTTTGGAATTAGGCATTCCACAAACGTCATTACACCGTATTTTGCATAAAGACTTGGGTCTTAAGGCTTATAAAGTTCAGTTAACACAAGAACTCAAGCCGGCTGATCATCAACAACGTCGTGTCTTTGCTGATTGGGTCCTTGAAATGCATGAAAATGAACCGGAATTTCATCGAAAAATCATCTTGACTGATGAGGCCCATTTCCACCTCGGAGGCTACGTCAACAAGCAAAACTGTCGCATTTGGGGCTCGGAAAACCCAAGAGTTATTGTTGAAAAGCCTCTCCATCCTCAACGCGTGACTGTTTGGTGCGGTTTATGGTCCCGCGGGGTCATTGGACCTTACTTTTTCGAAAATGAGGCTGGAGCAACAGTTACGCTCAATGGATTGCGCTATCGAGAGATGATTAATGATTTTTTATGGCCTGAATTGGATGGTATTGATCTGGACAACGTTTACTTTCAACAAGACGGTGCTACGTGCCACACAAGCAATGAAACCATCGATCTTTTACGGGAAAAGTTTCCGGACCGTGTTATCTCTCGAAGAGGTGATCACAATTGTCCACCGAGATCTTGTGATTTAACACCTTGCGACTTCTTCCTTTGGGGCCACGTGAAAGATAAGGTCTACGCCAACAGCCCAGCGTCGATTCAAGACCTCAAAGATGAAATTCGTGAGGCTATCGAGGACATAGGGCAGCCACTTTGCGATTTGGTTATGGAAAATTTCATGAAAAGGATATGGTCCTGTAAGCGTGGTCTTGGCGGCCATTTGGCTGATGTTGTAACACCTCTTATTGGAAACCCCTTTATCTTCCTAAACAGATCAAACAAAACAACTAAAAATAAAAAAAAAAAAAATAATAACAATATCAGAGTTGTACTTAAATGTCCCTATTAATGGTATTTGTATATCAAGTTCACGTTGTTTTGTGATTCCGCTATCCAAAGTTTACACCCTTACCGACAAATCTATTTCAATCTCATCAAGAAACAATTTTCATTTAATTTTTGTATGTATTGGGTATTAATTTATTCTTTGAAAACCTCCATCAACAACACGAGACACACGTTGCAATTAAAATATAAGGTGTGAAATTAAAATCACTTGCCGATGTAAAATGCAGGCAACGTGCATCTTCCGTTTGATTTTTCATTTATCGAAAATTCAATAATATTTGTGTTTTTTTTTTATTCTTAACAGGATTGGAAAGACACCTGAATACTATAAGGATATCGTTTCCAAAGTAAATGGGTAAGTTCTTTTAACTCACATGTAGCGTTGCGTCGTTTGTGAGGAGAAAACCATTTAATTTTATTTGATAAAATTTATATATTTCGTTTGCTTTTATTTTAAGTGTCCTTTTTCCTGGTGGAGCAACATATTTCAATAGCTCAAATGGATATGGAGTCGCAGGACATCATATTTACGAAGCAGCTATTGAATTAAATGAAAAAGGAACATATTTTCCCATTTGGGGTGTATGCCTTGGATTCGAACTTATTGCCTACTTGGAAGCTAACAGAACAGAACACAGAAGTGCATGTTCTTCCAATCGACAACCATTGCCATTAGAATTTCTAGATGGTAATGTATTTCTTTGAATATTTTATTGGAAGAAATTTGATTTAACTGTTTTTTTTTTGTTTTATGTGTAGGATACAAAAAGAGTAGAATGTTTGGTAACGCACCTTCAGATGTCATATCGATACTTAAAAATTATAATGTGACGGCTAATTTCCATCAGTTTTGCATTACAAGAGAGGTAATTGAATTTTTAGAAATTAGTCATAGATTATGATATTGAACATGTTAATAATTATTTTAGATTTATGTCGTTTTCGATTGGACGTGCAGAAGAGTCCGGGAGTATCCAGAAGGCATCTGAAACTGTTTTATTGTTTCGGAAGACTTCTGGAATCTTCTGAAAGTCCAATCGAAAACGACATTAATGTTTCAAAACGTATTTAGGTGAATGGTAAAAATGCATATTTTTACTAATATTTTAACACCTTAACACACTTTTTCAAAACTTAAAAAACAACCTCTAATGATTATTCTATATAATTTTTTTTTTTGATTTCGAATAGACTTTCAAAGAACAGGGCATGGACAAAAACTGGAATATCCTCTCTATCAACCATGACTGGAACAACTTTGAATTCATTTCTTCCATTGAACACAAAAGGTGAGTTAAATATTTTTTTCTTATACATATTTCAAAAAATAAGTCTTAATATTTTTTTTCCAGATATCCATTTTATGGTATTCAGTTTCATCCCGAGAAAAATCTTTATGAATTCATTAAAAATCGTGGAATACCACATTCGGTGCAAGGTGCACGTGCATCACAATATTTTTCTAATTTTTTCATTGGAGAAGTACGACAGAATATGAATAAGTTTATGGATCCTAAGGAGGAACAAAATAGTTTGATATACAATTACTTACCTGTGTATACAGGAATAAATGGATCGTCATTTATGCAACAATACTTGTTCGAGGGAACAAGTGCACAAGGTATATCGACAAGTTCAATGATCTTTACTTTCCTTAGCTTGACCGTCTTGTGGTTTTTCAAAATAATATTCACTTTAAGATAATATTGACTTTAATATTTTAATGTAGTTAATAAATAAATAATACTTACTAATATATCATCACAACTAGCTTTATACTAACCATCTACTAACTAATAATAAATTTAACAACAAGCTCTCTACAAGCTTTTAAGAATGTTGATAATTTGAAGATCGTTTATGGAAATAGACGATGGTGACAACGTTCTTTATTCTTCAAACTTTTAGCGTTGTTTCGACTACGGCAATTGAGATGATTTAGATCAAATTTGCCAAATGAGATAATTTCTCATACAAATTCCCAGCTCGAAATTAGGTAATTTCCACCTCATTTGCACGAAACTAGCTCAGAAAATTATCAAAATATTTATGAACACATCCCACAAATTTGTTCTATATAGGAGAGAAGGAAACAAACAGCATCCCAGATACAAAGAGGTGTGTAAGAAAGAAAAGTCAGATATAAAAAAACAGCAAATGAGCTGTCAAACAATATGAGATAATTTGTAATAAAAACACTTTTTTATCGGATTTGCTAAATTATCTCATTTTGGGCTCTAGTCGAAACAGGCTATATTATTTATACATGTATGACTGTAAGGTCTACGAAGTTTTAAATGCAACCTATTAATTGACTAGCTCTTTCTAGAATAAATGCAAGAAAAGAAGATTACATTTATTACATTTCGATAAATAAGTTCTTTTAATTTAAATTCCTGTTTTAAGCTTTGTAGACATAGTGTAAGATGCCTACAATTTTTAATTTGTTATTTTAATTTACAGAACGAGCTGCGGCAGGAGCTATTCAAAAGGTACGAGTAAGCACCATAAGACGGCCCTCTTACCCAAATATAGAAACAAATGATGTTTAATTACAAACAAAAAAATGTAGATTCAAATTCAAAAAATAAAAACGCTTATCTTACCTTAAAGTAGATTCAAATGATAAATTTAATAAATTAAAAAACAAAGATAAAACGAAATAAGATTTTGAAAGTTATGTTACTTTTTGATTTTTTATTATGGATGGTTGGCAACAATGCACCCTTACTTAAATACTAAATGCCCGATTTCATCAAAATACTCTTCAAGGGCTTTTAGCTATAATTCTTTTAAATTTAAATAACTTTTAAATATATTCCAGTTTCACCATTGCAAAAAAGGAAATTTCAAGGGAAATTTTAGTTAAAATTGAGTTTAATGCACATCCCTGGAAAAAAAATGTGCTGTTCCCTTCTCTCTTGCAAAAGTACATAAGAAAAAGGGAGAAAGCATTATTTGCTCGATGTGATAGGTTTTAATGATGCTTTGAAAATTTAATGACCGAAAAATGGTCTTTAGTTTAAAAAGGTGTTTAAAATGACATTTAATTTTAAAGCATTTAACGAAATCCATCATGTTAAGGTTAAAATGCTATTTAAATACATAAAAGTCCTTCGTGAAGTCAGCCATAAGTGTCCCGACGAATCCCATTTTGAGCCACTACTTTAAAGAACTCCATCAATATTGCAATTTTAGGTTTGACTTTATCTATTAATCACACAATTTGTGTATAAACACAAAAATGAACTTATAAGTTTGTGTATTTTTGTCATAAAAATGCACACAACACTATCTGAACCACAAATTGAACGACAGCAAATGACATACCAACACGATTTGTATGCCATTTTATGGCATCCTAATTGTAGTTCAAGTGGTAATGTGTATTTTATGTTGTCTCTTTTCTCAAATACTTCATTATGAATATTCCAGTACCAAATCGCATCTACATATATAACACAAAATTTATATAAATCCAAGGAATTTATTATTAAAATCCAAAAAATCTTATTGTTGAGTTAAAATCCTAACACATATCTTAGCCTACATTATCAAACCCATATGTATGTAATTGCATCAGAACGATGCATATAAGTATATTTGATTTAGAAGGATTGAAATATTCGTCTGAATTTCTCAAAACATCATAAAAAGTTTGAATTTCACGTTGCCAAAAAACGTGATGACTGTAAGTTAAGGGTTAGAAAAAGCTTTTTAGTTTGAATCTTATGTAAAATACTATACGAGTTCAAGTATTATGTAGTTCAAATGGTCCAAGAAACATTTTTATGAAGAAAAATAAAATTAAAGGTAAGTTTATGAAAGGTATACCGATTATTATTAGGTTTTGCAATACTTTTGTTATTGTTGTATGGCACAGGAAAAAGTATAAAAATGTCTAAAAACAGGATGCTTGAAATCGAGGTGAATCGAATATTACATATATACTACACGTATGTGTGTATATTTTAGACTAAGGACTTTCAAAACGAAAAGTTTATCGTTTCATCACAAATTCCTTGAATTTTTTTTTTATTGTGAATCAGGGTTAAAAATTCTTTAACCATATAATTGGGTGACTTATTGTATTAGCCAGTGTAACAAGTTTATCCTAATTAGAATAACCATTTTTGAGGACCATCAATGTTCAAGGCCGAACTTTGTTCTTTTGTGCTGGATTTAAATAAATTTACATGTTTACTACAACCCGACTTATGGTAAAAGAATCAAAATTCATATTGTTCTTTTAATGAAGAAGAATAGAAAACAAACTCATCCATTTACATTCCATAATCAAGTAATTTCACTTCGTTCTGTTTGTTGATTTCCGCAAAAAGGCACATTTTCTGCTGAATTAATATACGCGAAATATGATATAAGTATAATAAAATTTATTGACACCATGTATCACAATAATATCACAAAAATGCTTCTTAGAAATATTATAAATTAATATCATGAACTGCTAAAATAATAAATAATGTGAACATTAACTAGCTTAACTTTGTTGAACTTCAAGCTGACTATAAGCATGATTTACTCACAACATCGCATAAAAACGAAAAGAGCAAATTCTCCATTTTGTTAATACTTTTGTTCATAGTTTGATAGCATTCCGAATAATTTAAATGTTAGGAAATACGACAGCGACAAGTAACTCACGTCTCGTTGTGAGGCGATGTCGTTGTATCACTAAACAAATAACATTGCATCCATCTTGAGTTTTTAATGCCTGTAAATTCAACAGGATATTTATAAATCAGATGACAATCTTCTTCATCTTTGTTTGGAAAACAATTAGAATTTTTTCTACACTCTGATAGAAAAAAATTAGACAAATATTGAGCACATTTTACAGAGTCCTCTGTATGGTTTATACTATCACTTAGAGTCCATTCAAATATAACTTTTTCCGGATGGAATTGAACACCATAAAATGGATATCTATATACAAAATAGAAAGTATATAAAAAAATGAAAAGTAATATTAAATAAGATAACGAAATTAAACTTACTTAACATGTTCAATGGTAGAAATAAATTCTAAATCATTATCGTCTCGATTTACAGAAGTAACTTTCCATTGGTCATTAATTTCAAACTCACAAAGATCCTGTGAAATTGTAATAAACAATATTGTATAAATATAATTACATATAACTATAGCATACATTTTTTGTTATACAGAATTGGTGGAAATGAAATGCAAATGATTCTGTACGAAGAATATTTTCCATTTCCGTTGGTAAGTTTTCGAAAAGCTTGGAGTTTTTAAAATCTGAAACATAAAGAAATTTTAAAAAGGAGTTTTTTTCAATGAAAATTTTTGGTCTAGGCTAAATTTGGTAAGTGTTTAAAAAAAAAATTTGGGCGAAAAATTCATAAGAATTATGTAAGAATCATAAGAAAAAATTAGGTTATCTAAATACAAACTCCCAACTTTTAAGTTAAAATCTCAGCATAAGTTATTTAAAGTTGATTTCAATTGGTTTTAGAAGACCGTACAAAAATTGCAGACATTTGCAGGTACAAACTCATCTATGTTAAAATTTTGCAAAAATTAAGTGCTTATAAGCATGCACTTAATTTTAACAGTATTATGTTTTAAAATAATCTCAAAATAGCCTGCAAAAGCACTATTACAAAACAGAACTTTTAGAAGAGTGTAGAATCTTACGTCTCAAACTTCAGATGTAAGCTTAATAGTATATTAATCACTAAATTCTAGTAAACAAATTGTTTTGATTATTTACAAGCAATTATAAAATTTTAAAATAAACAATGAATACTTTCTTTCCCATTAACATTGTATGTTAGATTTATTTATTTTTATTGAATTATTTCTTATCTTTACTAGCAGTACCGTACAAGTTTTAAGGCTCTCTGAAGAAATTGATTTTATTTTTACAACATAACCTATTTTTCAAACATCTTTTATTCAAAACATGTTCTAAAAAAGTTAAAATATGCAGATTTTTCATAACTTAGCCATCGTCTTGGAGAGTTTGGATATCCAAGAATCTGAATCTTAAATACTTTTTCAAGTAAATATTACTAATTCGTTGACATATTCCAACTTTTAACCCTTGCTAGATTGTTTTGATATTAATCAATAATATAATGTTAATATAAATAAAGGACCTAATTGTAAAGCTAGTATCACACGATTGGTGTAAATATCAAAATTTGTGTACAAATTTGTGTATTTTTGACATAAATATGAACAACAAATTGGATGACAAAAAAGACATTATAAACACGATTTGTATATCATTTGCTGTCATTCGAATAATGGTTTTGATGATATTGTGTATTTTAATTCCAAAAATACATAAGTTTTTGTGTATGCACAAGTCGTGTGATTTAAGCTTTACATCTGTTATTTAATTAAAAACTACTCCATAGTGTAATGGATTGCAGATATAAGTTCATTTCTGAGTGATTTGATTTTTTTCACACAAAATATTAATTTTGAACCACTGTGCACACTTCTAATCCAAGTCATAAAAGCCTTTATAACATAAAAACAAAAAAAAAAAAAAAAAAACATTATGTAAGATTTTCGAATTAAAATGACACTGTTTTACATTACATTACATTTACATTATTATGTAAAATATCTAATAATAAGAATTAATTCATACTATTTTTATAATTCGAAATGAAGTTGGCTTTTAGAATTATAAAAATATCTGTTTTCATTTACTATATTAAAAGCTTGAAGATCATATATTTGCCATGGCTTTACATTGGAACACTGTGGTGTATACTCACCATTTGTTTCTATTGTAAAACTAAAATTGTTAAAATTTGTATGTCGCTGACTAATTAATCAAATCTTTAATCTCTCATAGTAACGACCATTATTAATATTTTTATATTACTGAGATTCCGGCGCCAGTTTTAAATGCATTATTTTCTAATATTCAGGTTGTCTCAAAAGTAATTGTGTAAAATTTTGAAAGATTAGAATATAAGAGTTTTAGAAATTATACTATTCTGTAAGCTAAATCATATCCCATTCTTAGTTTTTAGATCAAGCTCTTACAAATTTTAAAGTACCTAAACTGGTTTTGAAATAAGTGGGTAAAAATTATTTATTTGTCTTCTATTATTTTAGTATATTCAATAATTCCATTATTTTTTTGAAATTTTCATTTACATACCTTTTTCAAGTTCTAATATCATTGATTTATTTAATTTGGTACAGTTTTGACGATTTAGCTTTCCTTCTGACGAATGATAAAGCAACAATTCATATCCTAAACATATTCCCCACAGTGGGAAATAAATACCGTTATTATTCATTTCAATCGCAATTCGATAAATCATCTCAGAACTTCGCACACACTCATTTGTTTGTTCAGGTTTTTGATTTGGTAGTTTATCGAAAAAAACTGCTCCACCGGGCAGTAAAATTCTATAAAAATAAATAAATAATTTTAAAATGTTATTTTTTTTAAAATAAATCAAAGCAAACCCGTTAATTTTGTACATGACGTCCCTGTAGTATTGTTCATCCTTTCCAATCCTTAAAATAAAAACAAAACAAGGTAATATATTTTTTTTTTTAAATTTAAACAATATTTAAATGATATCCTTCAAAAGCAGCAAAAACACTTTCCTCTCTCTTTATAAGCTTTTTATATGTCACAAAATGATTTCTTAACGATTTTACTACATTTTGGCTTTTACGAAAAGAGAAAAGCTTTTGTGAAAGTAAAAAGTTCTTCTTGTGTCAAATAGAAAAGTGACAAAAAGAAATGTCAATAAGAGAAAAATAAAAATCTTAAAATAACTTTTAGCAAAAGATTGAAAGACACTTCTGATAAGTATTTTAGTTTGTTTATATTTTCTGCACAAGAAATTGAACAACAAATGAAATAAATTACAAAACGTGAGATTTTTGTCTTCTTACCAAATGGGCAGTACTCTGGCGCCAGAACATTCTAAAAATTTCACATAAGAAGCTGCAATGTAACTTTTGATTGTTGGCCCATATAATTCGTAGAGTTTGGTTGCCACATCTATGCAAAGGATTCCGATAATTGGTCTTTGATTAGTCATTTTGGTTTTTCTTTTATGTTTAAGAAAATAAATTAATTATATATTTAGGTTTACTATGTTACATTCAGTGTCAAGATCGAAACTAGTGAATTTAGTTCAGGTCTGCGGACTCACGGGTACATCGTGAAGTTTTGTTTCAGAGAAAAAAGCTTATTTTGTTTACGTTGACTTTGTGCACATCCACGTATTCATCATTCTTAAATGCATTTTGCTTTGTTGATGAGGTAGAAAAAGAACAATGCATATCGAATTTTAATCTTTGTGCAAACAAAAATAAATATTTTTTTATTGTTCGTTTATTGTTTAGTTTATATTGGATTTTAGTTGCGATGCAGAAGTACTTGATATTGAAATTAAAAAAAATATATGACTTATTTATGATGAATAAGAAAAAAGTCGGTTCATCAATTCTTTTTACCTGTACAATCAGCCTGTCTATCTGTTTCCCAATATGGACTACATTTTAGTTTTGGATGTTTTATGTTTTTCAAATCAAATCTTGAAAGGCATAAAATAACACATTTTTTTCGCTAAGTCTAACATTTTTACTTGCTCTAAAGGTCAAGTATTTGTTTCGAATACCTCCCATATAACGGTTTTGAATTATTGGATTTTTCTCGAAAACGGCTGTAAAGATTTTCTACAAATCTGGTACAAATGGTTTTTACGTAATTTCGAAAGTTTTGTTATTTTTTTTCAAAAGAATATCTCATCCAGAATGAGTACCTCCCATACAACCTTTTGGGTTATTCTTGTTTTCTCGGAAACGGCTCTAACGATTTTGATTAAGCTTTTTAGTTTAAGCTTTTTTAGATTTTTTTTTGAAAAATTGTAGGGGCCCTTTTTTTTAATATTTGTTTAATAGCCAAAATTTTGAAAAAAATTCACTGACCCATAATCGACAAAAATAATTTATCAAAAAAATTAAAGGCTAAAAGCTTCAATCTAAATTAATACATAATAGCCTTGGACTACATGAGCAAGTTCGTGCGATCCAGTCGTGCATTTTATTTCATTTAGAGTTTTTTACTATCTCCAAAACAAAAAAAATGATTTTTTGGTGATAAAATTTGACAGGAATATTTGATTGGTTATCCAAACCATAAATTGAATTAGCCAATACAAATATACACATAAACGGCTAAAAGATTCGAGGGTAAAGGGAAATTCTAGAAGGTGCTTGAACAACCTCTGATTAATCTTTGTTTTGACGGGGAGATGAACACAACTATTTCTGCACATTCAATTGTGTTTTTTTTACATCCACGTATGTGTAAACGATTGATCCTGGTCTCGTTTAAGCAAACTTGACATTCCAATTTAGAAGAACGAGTGTTGAACGAAAGACAATAGGAACGCTTCATACTACATTTCTTTACACAGCAAAAGAAATAAATGCTTCCAACTTCGAAAGAAATGTTTCTATTAAACTACAATATAACCGCATTAGGAAACCAAATGTTTGAAGATGCTTGAGTATAAATTTGTGCGCAATTTATGCAATTCCTGTGTTTCCTACTAAATATTTTACGTTTTGAATAATGTTTTCCATTAAGTCATAAAATCGATCAAGTTCATTTCGAATTCAAATCAAAAGTCAACAGATATATAAATACATTTGGGTACGAGTCAAACCTTTTAAAAGAAATGTTTCAGTTTTAATGTTCTCTTATCTAATAACCACAACAAAACGATAAGAGCTATTTTACTGGTAATGCGTAAAACAAAGCCCACCCTCATTTCTATTACTTTTCACCAAAGACATTTTACCAATTGCACTTAATTTATTTAAGCATGTTTGAGAGTTCCATTTCCATAAAAGTTATACAATACTTGTACACAAGCCCAAAAATATATTTTAAGTGCTTTCTTTGCAAGTACACACTCCCCTACTCGAACATCCTTAAATAATTATTTTTAGCCACTTTGCAATTCTTCATTTATTAGCATCATTACTCCAAATAAAGAAAAAACAACAGTTCCCAACAGTGCTCAAATTTAACGCACTTACACCTACAATCTTTTGCCTATATATTGCTAAATGTACATCAAATTGTCATTTGAGAATATTAATTATTGATAAAATAAAAGTCATGAGACATTATGGTAGGTATGGAAATATACTTGTGCCAATTCTTTTTGGTATTATGCGTGTCTTGAAACCGGCAATGAAAATAAATATCCATTTAGGTTCATTAGCTATAAGAGTTTAATAAAAAAATAAACATACCACCTCCGCACAATAACAATGGTTAAGACGCGACGCACAATAATGTTGATTTAGATGCAATATCAGTGTCGAATATCTTTCTAAAAATATCCTGCAATCATAAACAGATTTATTTGATTTTTTTCAGGAAGCACGGGGCTTTGTTTTTATTAATGTCTTCCTTACTTGAAACACAACAAGCATGGTTGGATCAAGCGTTTTTGTTGTGTCCCAGAATACAAGGCGATTTAGAAAGCAGAGCGTAAATTGTTCAAGTTTGAATGTTTTCAGAAACAATTTTAACCGGAACAATATTTCTCATGTGTGAAAGAATTTTTGGAATTATCTTGTCATGCTTATTTTAGCTGAACAGATCCACTTGACTTTGGACTCCTAAAGAAAACTGAGCATTTCCAGCCCGAAGGTAGACGAACGAGTTTGGTATCAAATGATGTAAAGCTTGTTTTGTGTGTGAAATATTTTCAATATCGTTTATGGAAATGTTGAGATATTTGGGTATTAAGTTGTCCATTTCCACAGTACACATAATAAGGTGTATTATATTCCGAGTTTTCATTGACGCTCGAGTGCCGAAACGAAACCGAAAACAAAAATAATTGTCAACCGGGTACTTCGTGGTTCAAAGTTATAAAAAAAAATCAATGCAGTAAAATTATCGTTACAAAACTAATTTTAAAGATAAGAATTTGCAGAACCATTCGATATAAAACGGAAGGATATATCAATTCGTTTACGAAATAAGGACCATATAAATCCGCAGATTTGCAGAAAAACTGTCGAAAACAACATTTTGATTGATATTGTATGGTCCTTTTTTCGTAAACGCAGCAATATATCGAAAGAATCTTTAATCTCTTTGTTTTCTGTCAAACGGACATACAACACTTCACACCCTTAGTGACAACTGGCTTTGATAATAATTTTTGAGATCTGCTTACCAATCTTGACAAAATATGATATAAAAATTGGCCTTTGCCATGTCGTTTTCAAAACGTTCACCAGTTGAAAGACTATTAGCTTTTAGACCCGTATCAAATTGTTTGTTAATTTAAGCGCCTGTTGTTCTTATGAATTAAGTTGGAACCAATCCTGAACCTATTTTAAGGTACATGTACATAACAGAAACAAAAAAAAAAATCATACACAAAACAGCTATTGAATTGATTGCTTCCCACATTTTATTAAATGAACCGTCAAGTAGCTTGTGATGCAACAACATAAAACAATTTTTTTTTGTCTGTTGACACATTGTAGGTAGCCTCTTTTAGTTATTACGTTCGATAGAATCAACAAACAACGTTTAAAGATAAGAAAATTATTATATAAGTACATACTTTACTGCCTACGGGAATTTAGAATGCAAAGGCTACTTGCTTATTGAAGACGCCATACCATCATCGTCTTTACTTTGGTGTTTGTAAACAATAAATTTTGGTTTTCATTTTCGACACACAAATATTGTTTTTGGGATAAAAATAGAACCAAAATAGACTATATAGATTCTTATCATCAAGTCGAGTACGAATTTGTGTTTCCATTTAATTACTATTAGAGAATTTAAATTTTAAGACGATAAGATGGATTAATCGAATTTAGAATACTTAGCAGCCTATTTTGCTTTTGCGACTTAAGAATTGTATTATCGTGAAGGATATTGGCATCCTTTTACCAATTCTCATAGGATTAAGATAAATATTTAAGAGAATTTAACTGCGACGTATTGAGAAAATGATGTATTAATTTTAAGAAAGGGTTTTAAGCGTCTCTATGGGAAATTTTATTTCAGAGAGATATAGGTTATTGACCTGATTCCTTTGACTATGGAAGTGTAATTTGTTTAATTACAAATTTTCTACTCAAAAGATACTAACATCATTGCGTGTTTAGATAATTTTTGATAGAAAATCTCGTCAAGTATGCAAAAGGTTATTCGAGAGCAAATATGACCTATTACGTTCAGTTCACATACCTATACGCGTACTGAAAAAAAAAAAATTAGCATGGATTTATTTTGTATACAACATATTCGTTGGTTGACAAAGAATTTAATCTGAAAGTTTTTGTAACAAATTTACAGAGAAACCAAAAGGGGATAAATATAGTTTAAATTATTTCTTGCGAAAGTTGAAAAAAAATAACTGTAGCCTTCAATTTAAATCCCTTAGTATATGAATACAAGATACAAGTTACAAGCAAGTCAATGCCTTTCATTGCTAAGCAACTTACATCTCCATTTCAATTAGTTTTGTGTCTGGAAATAAAAAATAAAAGATAAATGACATTATAATTGCAGCAAATATTTTCATCTTGAGGTCAACGAAAGTACCTTACTATTGATGACAATAATATAACAGATGATAACTTGATATTATATATACTGTCCAGATGGATTAAAATCATAAACCAAAACCATCAGCACCTATATGTCATACACATGAAAACGATAATCAACTAAATCTGATAGATTTCATTTATTTGGTCTGTCTGTTCGTAAAGATACAAAACAACAGAAATTCAAAGAAGTGCATCTGCTTGTCCTTTTTGACACATCTTATATTATTTGATAGGTTTTCATTTTTGATAATTGATATACAAAAGTTTGTGAGTATTGAGGGAGGTGGTGTCAATTTTCGAATTGCAGCATGGCAGGGTATTGTCCTTTTGTGGGTTTAAAGAAATAAGTTCAATGTCCTTCTTGAAGAAATTATTTTAAATCTTAAATCATCCAGACATCTGATAAAGTTGTTTGTTAAAAGTTTTGTATAAATAATTCGTTTTTGTTTGCATTTTACAACAACAATTTACTTGAAGGTGGGTGCCACCAATAAACAGTTTTTGAACTAGCCCTCCTTTTTCAAATAAAAATAAAATTGGGTTGAAATAGTTATTCCTAACAATGTTCTTAATTTTTGATCTTCTAACTTAGTCGAGAAACATATCCCAAGCGATGCAGGGTTTTTTTTCTAATATTTTATTTTATATTATTTTGTATTATTTAAAATCAGAAATTAATATGTATGATATTACAATGCAAGGTGATTTGCATAATATGATTTGAATAAGATAGAGCGCTAAGTATCTGTCAAACCCAGGATGGAATTAGGGAATAACTCTTCGTTGAGGAGGCAGCGGCAATTTTCTAAAAAAAATTACTTAAAATAAAAACCGAATTGCTTAAACAACGGCAAAACTTCCAATATCATCCTGAATGTGATTTTTTGTGTAGCCATTAACTTATTATTTAATTTTCTTATCAAATTAAGTTGCACTAGCAAAAAGTTATTTGAAAAACAATTTTAAAAATCAAAACTTTGAAAAAAATGAACATTTTGCTAAAAACGATTTTTTCTTATTAAGGTTTTGTGTAAAAACCTAATTTTGTTTTTTAATGTAGTACAATACTTCTTAGATTTAAAATAACTCCAAAAACAATAATATTAGTTTTGAAAAAGTCTTTTAATTTTTTTTTCAAAATTTTAAGATTAATTATATCTTGTTTTACAAAATAGTGCATTTTTGATAGAAAAAAAAATCAATTTCAAAAAAATATTCGTTTATTATTTGTTACATACATTATACTGTTTTCTTTTTTTGGGATTTTAGTCAAAAAGTAGAATTTATATAAGCTTGTTGTTTTTAGATTTTGACTACAAATTAATAAAAAATAAGTTAACACATTTTTTGAAAAAAGAAAACAGTTTTTAAAGGAAACTTAGCGTTTTACAAAATTGTGTAAAGGAAAATTATTGGCTTAGATACGCGACTAAATTTGATAGTAAAATTTATAAATAAATATAACTTGTGGTATTTAAAAAAAATATAGCATGACACTGTCAGTATTGTAGTTGTGTTTTAATATGTTTTTGTTTTTAGAATATTTGGAACAGAATTTTGACAAATTACAATAACTTTATCATTTCAAATACTCACTTAAAAAATCATCAAATCATAAATTTTCCAAAAAAACCTATGTAATAGGCCCTCCTTAAAAACAAATTCAAAGTAAAATCCTTAAATATTTGCAACATGTAAAAATTTCATCAAAAAATATATGAAATTCGACAATTTTAATTGCAACTTCATACTTTACTTCATATTTGTAAAACTTTTTTCCGATATCAGTTAAGGATTTTTTTTTATTTTGATCACATCATCTTTTAAGAGCCAGTTCATCAGTGAATTATGATCATTGTCTAATCTTATAATTTTAATTTTTGATTGAAGCTCTTTTCCACTACTTATTGATTAGCTAAAGCACATGAAGCACCACGCTACCGGAGATTGCTTCGCTAAATTATAATTTTTTTCATTTTAAAAAAAGAATGTTCCTCTCTACATAGTATGGTAGGTGTAGATACTCTCGATAAGTTCTTCAAGAAAATTATTGTTCTGCAATGACGTCAAAACAAAACTCAAGAATTCAATAATATTTTTCGTGGAAATTCTCAACATAAAATTTAAAACACACAAAGTGGAAATTGGAGCCGCATTACTTTCGTGTGATTTCTTTGTTGGAAAAAAATGTGACTGACCAAATGGTAGAATAAGTTTAGAAGTCACGTTTTTATTTTTAAGATTCATAATAAAGATTTTTCACAAAAATGTTAGATGTTTAAATCATTGAAGTATTGGCAGGTTTTGGTTTTCATACAACTTAAAGTTTAATTAGTTGCATGACTTAGGTATATCTGCCTGTTATTAAGTATTTAAAGGTTCTGATGCTGACCTTTCAACATTTAAAAGTAAATAAATATTTTTAGAAATCATTTCAAATTTTAAAAACAATCAAAAAGTACAAAGGGTATTATTAGAAAAAATTGTAGGAATTCGTATCAGGCTTTTTCTTTCATTTTCCAAGAAATCGTAAATATCTCACATAAATTTTCCCAAAACAAACTTCTCCTTAAAAATATGTTCTTATAACTACTGGTGATATAAAAATGCTCAAAATTTCCTTAAATTCATTTCCATAAACGTTTTTTTTTTGGTTTGTAAATCATTTGTGGTCAGGCGTCAGCCAATGACCTTTCATGACTGCAAGTATACTATAATAGGTAATTGGTCTTTTCTATATTACAACGTGGGAGAGTCCACAAAATTTCCGCAGTACATTACCTAATCGGGGTGTAATTAGTTACTTCACTGGAATCATTTTTTTTAATTAAACACAAGGATGATGGCATTGACGGATAAAGGCTTTTACCACTTTTGAAGGTCACCAAATGGCCTTGAAATGGAATGTTTTTTTTTTTAATGAATTTGTTGACCTTTCTAGTTTTATATTATAAATAAGTCCGGTACACCAATTGATGAAATTAAACATAATATTGTTACGTTAAATTGGCTTCATGTGAAACTAAATTCAAGGTTTTAATCAAACTAACGATAATGGGACATTTCGTCATACTTTCCGTATCTGTGAGTTCATTTGTACTACATCGAGACGGCTAATTGAATGTGCTTCAAATTTGGTAGGCATGGGTGTTTTTTCAATTTTAAGGAATTGTTTTTGTTTTTAAATGCAATGGTTGTTCAGTATAACGAATACCCATCAAATGAATGATTGATATTAACAACACTTTTTTTAAGTCCATTATTAATACTTTAACAAAAAAAATACGAATTTCAGGAAATGAAAACAACAAAATTTTAAGTCTATTAAAAATACCTTTTATATTTATTATGTGTTTGTGTGAGATATAAAAGGAAAGCATGCTTAAAACATAGATTCTACTTCTTCTTCTTCCTTTTTACCGACGCAGTGATCCGCCTGTGGGGTTCGCCGACGACGGTGTGACCTCAGAAATCGGCGGCAAGCCTCCCGGTTTTGTATTGTTCCATTTCTGAGGCCAACTGAATGCTGGTGTTTTTGCATTTGCGTGTACCAGGAGTGTTTAGGCCTACCTTTTTCCTTTCTTCCTATTGTTGGAACGTTGTATGATATTGCCTTTTTGACTGGGTTCTCAGGATCTCTCCTTTGAACATGACCAACTGAGTCGGTCGATTTTTTGGGAGATGGTATTTAAATTACAGTAAAAAAGTTTATTTAACAAATTTCCAAAAATGTGGTTTCTTGGTTTAAAAAAAAAGTGAAAGTTTTTTAAAAAATATTTTTTTCGAAAACAGTTCAATGAATATTTTGCAAAAATTAGTTTTAAGACATGGATAAAGAATATCTTACAATTTGTTGTCCTCTTTTTATTAAAAAAATGTTTTGAAAATTTTGTAAAAAGATTTTTTTGTTTTTTTACTGGCTAAAACAATCTTAAAATTTTTACTTCCTCTACCAATACTTCGTGTAAAAAATAAAAACGAGGTTTTAATCAAAACCAACATTACGATGATGGAGAAGTCCAAAAAAGTGGTTTTCGTCATCTCGTCCCTCGGTCTGTGCGTCTGTTCGTCTGTTCGTCTGTTCGTCTGTTCGTCTGTGCTTCCATCTGTACATAGAGCCACAGCCTAAACGGGATGGATTTGCATCAAATTTGGTACAGATAACTTTTTTTAATTTCTGAGGTTGTTTTTTTTGTTTTTAAATATCTCGATTAGAACGAATACCTCCCATATAACGGTTTCGAATTATTGGATTTTTCTCGAAAAAAAAGGATATGGATTAATAAAAACGGAAAGGGACTACGAATGATTACTATGTACTTGCAATGCAATGAACTGCCAATTAAATAAATAAAACTGGCATGTGTTGCCAAGCTTATAGACTTACAATTTCATATTATTTTTATTTTATTTGAAAAAGAAAAAAAAAAAACAATTAATACCAAATCCGAGTGCATCTGTATAAAAAAAATTCCTATGTTTCACACGATTGACCTAAACTGCATACAAACATCTATTTTTATATTAATATGTCACTATGCCTGTGTTTTTTTATCTCCACACGTGTGGCTAGAGTGTGACGTAGTTATTGTTTTTATATTATCTTCTTATGACGTCTTAATATTCAAACAGAAAATTAAAACATACGAACTATATTTTTCAATATAGGTACGAACATTCTTAACAATGAGAAGCCTAAAACAATAAAAGTGTAGATATTTATGTATCTCTCTCGAACATACTTGCCATGCAAAAGATAGAAGAATGAGAATTGAAAAGTTCAAAAATAATTATGAACTTTCTGGAACTCCAATCAATTTCTCTTCAAAATGCATCATTATTGTTAGAGCTTTGTAGTACTAAACTAAACCCTTCGAATACAACACTTACAGTATAATTGTTCATATAGAAACAAAACTAGTTCATATCCTTCAATTGATGTGGTGATGAAGATGATAGAACGAGCATTATGTCCTTGTACCGGTGCTTGAAGCTATTACATCTACAAACATGCAGTTCGGTACATTAAATTGCCAGTTGGAAAATACCGGCAAATATACATACAAACATACCTACACAAGAAACTAACCTAGCTAGTTTGATGCAATGCACCATCATTTCATCATAGAGAGAAACGCGTTAAAGTTCATTGACACATCCTTTTTGCCGCATAGTATTGCATCCTTGAAATTAGTTCATTGCAGCAGTGTTCTGTCGATGTGACTTCATACATACATACATACATACGTGGAATAAATGCTTTTTTACTGAATGGAAGAATGAGATAGAACAAGTTCGACGAACTTTATTTGGGTTAAAAATAGAATTTTCGTCCTGACAATGACGTCACATTATGTATCACAATCGAGCAAAGTGGAGAAGCGCATTTCGAAACAGAAAACACCGCGCCCATTCCACTTTATAAACTGGGATGAGCACGAACGATTTCTATACACAAAAAACCGGAGCAAGGACATTAGCGCACTCTTGCAATTTACTTTCGACTATCATTTTATTTGCATTGTAGGTTATATTTTTTTTCTTTTTTTTCTTAAATTATTTATAGAAATTTTTATAAAAAAAAAGGAAAAAATAGTTAAGGAATGAGAGTTAGGCTTTGTATATCAAGGCGGAATATATATTCGTGACAATGTGACGGTGTTTTTTTTTTTTTGTTCAAGGGACCAGAGATTATAGGCATTTGCATATATGCAATGCAGCTATCTACTGATGCTTTTCTGCCGCTAAATGGAATTCTATTCATAGCACAGTAAGTGTCAATATTCTTTTTCTTATCTATGTTATGGCATTGAGAAATAGGTAGAGGAGAGGGGTGGAGGGGTAGATTATTTCAGTGGAACGGATTGTATATAGAATGGTTGATGTATGTGTCGATAAAGGTTTTGGGGTTAAGAGATTGTTGAAATACATAAAAGTACAAACATTTTATGCCTAAATGTGTGATACAACCTTGTAATAGTTTCAGATGCTGTTGCAAATAGGCAGGTATATCAAATATATTTTTATATTTTCTAAGCAGGTTCATAAAAAATTAAAATTAATAATTAAGGCTTGTCCAAACCAAACAAACAATTTAGATATCAAAGTTAACAATTGATTGAAAAAAATACAAAACTAGATGTTAAAATTCTTTCCATCAGAAAAGATTTTGATTTTAAATAACTGAACCAGCCATATACTAGGGATGATATTTTGCTGACTTAAAATTTTGAAAAAAGGCAAAATAAATTATCCGAATAGGCAAAATAGCCACAAAAAGGTATTTATTCAAACAAAAGACAAGAAAATAAAAAAGCATATAATTAAAAACGAAGAGAAAATAAATAAATAATAAAATATAATAAATAAAATTGATAAAACAATATCTCATCAAGGGGACGTGAATAAATATATAAAACAAAGTCGGGGTAGTTACACCATTTATAACTCCTGAACTCCTGAACCGATTTTAATGATTTCTGATTAGTTGGATTCTTCATCCCTATTAATAACACAATAACTTTTAAAACTTCGGAAATTGATGGCCTCGAGGAGTTTTCCCATACATTGAAAAGAAAAGAATAAAATCAGAAACAAATAAATCCTTACACCACACCATCTCTGATAACCGACAGAAACAGATCGGGTTGAAGATCGCGAAATACTGCATGGAAAGTCATAAAAAAGAGATTACTACAGAGAGAAATGCGTAAAACACAGCGCAAAAAAAAAAAAAGCAAATAAAGTCATAGAGATGATATGAGCGAGAAAAGTCGTGAAAATAAGTGTGAAAAGTCGAGGAAAAAAAATGTGAAATACCACAGCCTACACCGTTAAAAAGGGCGAAATACTATGGAAAACATCGTGGAATACTGGTTGAAGATAGTTGAAAATCTCGGAGAATAGCAAGATAGGTCACGAAAAATATGAGACATATCGTGGTAAAAATCGCGGAATACCATGGAAAAAAGAGCGAAATAGTGGTGAATGAACTTTGAAACCCCAAGTTTTTTTTTCACGAACTCACATTTTTTTTCTCAGGTACTTCACATTTTTTCGCGACTTTTCTCGTATTTTACTTGATTTTCAATCCTTTTTTACACGTTTTTTCCTCGATAAAATCCATCCATAAAATACCATCAAATTTGAGGAACACAGAAGCTCTAAATTATGATATTGTTACCTACCATACTTTTCCAAAAAAATGCTTGATAAAATAAGTCAAAAGTTTTTTTTAATTGAAAATATATTATTTTTCGAAAATACTTTAGTGAATATTTTTGAATTGCTTATATTAAATGTAAATTTTTCTTAATACAAAAAATTTCAACAAATAAACGGTTAATCAATTAAAGTGTTATTGATCCAAAAGGTCAGAACTCTTTTGTGACAAAATATTTTGTATATACGCTTCAAAACAAACCGTACGAATGGCCACATACAAAGTATCCGTTTTATCTTTTGCTTTGACTATGACCCACAGAAGTTTAAACCCGAATAGCAAATTGCACACATATGATCTTCCGGTATATTTTGGGCCATTCATCGACAGTATCTTTCTTTCAGAAATTCAATCCAAACGCACTCTCCAAGACCGTGCCAAGTCTTATTAAAATGTCCATATCGTATGACCCAAACGTTTGCATACTTTCAGGTTGTTTTCCATATAATTTATTTCATCGAATTTGACTTATTTTTGAACTCTTGAGGGTAATAGTCAAGGTCAAGGCAAAAGGTGGTCTGAATCTGTGGTAATTTTTACGCATATGTTTTAAAATAAAAACAAACAAAGAAACCACAAAGTACTGGCCTTTGGAACGATAAAACTTCATTTGACTAACCCTGTAGATAGTGATAGTGATCCGATGGCATTTTGTCCGCATAAAATCATAAAGGTTTTAGATTAACTGTATTTACATATTTTTTTATTTTTTAAAAAAGAAAAACCGTATTTTGGTTTGATTGACATTTTATTCTTACATCCAGTATACATATTATGTATGTGGATCGGGTAGTATCAGAATGATGCCAAACCCAGATGTGCTAATTTGAATGTCCTTATAACAAAAAATTATCACAATCTAAAGTTTATTTTTTTTTAGAGAAAGGACATTCCCAACGAGAATAATAAATCCTTGGCCCAAAATTTACTTCATTAAAATAAAAAAAAAAGTTTAATTCCAATTCAAAACCACTTCATGTGCTCCAATTTTTTTTTATTTTCTTGAGTACTTTTTTGTTTTTTTTTTTGTAAACATGGAGTCAAGGTTTTGGCATAAAATACATTAAAAAAAAAAAAATACTTTCAGTGCATTTCTCAGAATACTGAGCCTACTCAACTGCAAAAGAATTTTTTTTTGTTTGAAAAAAAGCATCTCATACACTTTTGTATCTCCACCAGGACAAGCATCGTATTCATTGTTTTATCCGTCAGTGTCCTTAATTCTCTTCATCTTGCATTTGAATGAAAGGACATTTTTTTTTGCAAATTACAGTTGGGCATTGCCCCAAAGAAACACTTCACAACTAGAGCGAGGATGTTCTCTATTCATTATGACTTCTATACTTACACCGAGTCATCGAAATAATTTATTCTCTTTTCAACCACAAAACTATACAACTATACACAACTGAGGCTTGGTTAAGGAATGGGGTTAGATCCTTCATATAAATAAAAAAAAAAAAAACATTTAATTGGTTGGTATCAGATTGACAACACAACTTCAAAAATTATGATAATCCATGACAGATTTTTTGGTAGGATTTGTTTCTATTAAAAATTAGTTTGATGATAAATTGATAGGTAAACCCATGTACAATGCCTTCGCATTTAAAATACGTTCTACGATTTAAACTTTCAAGTTGAATGAACTTTATCATTTATTTCATCATGAAAAGAATTTGTTCATAACATTTTTAAACTAAACTTTGATAGCAAAAATGTGTGCAAGTTTAAGTTGATTCTTGAGATCTATCTCAAATTTTCGACAAAAAGCCATAAAAGACTTTTTATTTCTCAAAAGTTCTAGTCATGTAGTTCTAGAGTACAGAGATGTCTTTCATAACTTCTTTCAACCTAGGCCTAGACGAACGCCTACCACTCGACGACCGCAAATGCGTTCAGCCAATCACGGACTATGAATTTCAAATACGCCATTGTTCAGCTCCGCCGCTCTTTCAGAATATTTGGCCGAGTGAACCAAAGTGTATCCATCAAGGACAGTGGCGTACCCAGAAAAAAATTGGGAGGGGGAGGAGGGGTTTGAGTATCTGAGATACCTCTTAATCTCTAATATTTACGAAAAAGTTTGAGCTAATGATGTTCATTAAAAATAACATGATTTTGGAGGGTTGGTGGGGGTGGGGGGGGGGGGGGGGGGCTTGAGCTTCCTGAGCCCCTCCTCAATACGCCACTGATGAAGGAGTAGGAAAACTCTAAATATAAGGACAGAAAAAAAGCGCATTGCTAAAAGAGAGATATTTTCGTGTCGCTTAAAAAACACTAAAACTTAGCTCACAAAAAATTTCACGCCGCTGCCGTTGTGAGAGTGCCCTTACTCTTTATTAGATATTCTCTGGAGTGAACCAACGCCATGATATCATTTGATCTCTCGTATTCGCCACGCTTCCTCTTTTCCGTGTCTTAATGGAATTTGCTAGCGGTGGCTGGTATTAAAGGGGGCCAACCCATAGAAATCGTCGCGTGCGTTACGACAACAAATCCGTTGTAGATGAAGTTAAAAGTTTGGTTACTTTTTCCGTCACGTTCGTTCTTATTGGTCACTTCTGATAAGAACGTGAGTATTTTTTGAGCTGTCAGTTGAAAGCGTCAACGTAACTCAAGTGACGAAATCTATAGATCGGCCCCTTTAGAGCTAAACAGAATGCTCGTAGTGACGTCGCAGACAGATGAAATTGGCATGGAAGTGAGTGTCGCCCGTCGTTAACAGAATGACGTCACTCTTCGCTTAGCGATTCGCCCATAAGTTCAAATGTTTTAAACTTTTTCGCCCGACTTATTTGACATATGTATGTATGTCAGTTTCAGCCCTTAACTTCTAGTTTCAGGGAATATTTAAATGCATTCATTTACGTTATAATTCTACAGTTTTCAACCTTGAAAAAAGATATTTTAAGTTGAAATTGAGTGTGAATTGTAAATATGCAAAGAGTAATTTTTCATAGTCATGTGTAGTGCTTTATTACGTTATTTGTTCTTTACGCAGCGGCTGCGAAAGTAGTGCATTGGTAAAGTGGTAACACGATCATAGCATTATTATTTTTGTTCGAAGATGGAGTTCGAAAATTCTAGAATGTTAAATTTCTCAATTCCATTTACTATTAACAACTATTAAGGAACACAGACATCAAAATGTTATCAAAGTCCTTCAACTTCGACTCTCCCTCATCCTCTTAATTGATATAAGTAGGTAACCCCTCCTTTTTTCCAGCTAGTGTCTATAAACCTCAAATCCACTCAAAATTTGAAAGCATCAATGTTAAATATAGAAATCAAATGAATGCAACGCAGTGTTATACCTAAAGAATAGCCTTAAATGTTAACACATATTTCTATTCCCATCAGCTGAAATGGCACATAAAACTTCCAAGGATCCTAATATTTTGCTACTTTTTGTTTTATTTTGTTTTTGTTCATCGTGTTAAATGGTGTCCTTATATGAATAAACCTTCACGCTTCACCTTTCAATCGACTTACATACAAAACAGAAAACAGTTACAATACACATGCACAGAGGAGCAACAATACGCATTCTGCCGATACATATTGCATCGCTTCATATTATTTTATCCTTAATAAAACTGCGTTGAATCGTCATGTTACATTACACTTTACACCCTTCATGTAGAGGTACACACCACCCTGTTTGAGAATACGAAATTTGATTCACAAATGCGCGTACACTGCAAACCAAGGACACCATCAGTGTTGTTGTACCCCCTTAAGGTTCGTTCAAGAGTGTGGTATGTTGTTCGTCCTAGTGAGCGACTATACTCTTCTCTCCTCTGTGATGTTGTCTATATCTATATGACCCAGTGACCCAATGCTGTTCAAACGAACATCAGCAGGGCCTCCACCCTAATGACGAAGTCTTTGGCCTCCGTATGGTGTACCATGGCTACATAAATTGCTACCGCGTTAAATTTTATGTTCTGGGATAGAGAGGAGGTGCTCATGCCTTGGGGAGGATGCCGAACCAGCATTCCGGCAAAAGCGATGTTAACCAAAGTAGTGTTTGGTGTTTACGTGAAATGCCAACCATCGACAACAGCATCCCAACCAACACAGGAAGTGTGTGTCCTTCCACTTCCACAAAGGCCATCGAAGCCATTTATAAATCATACAGATGTGTCATTCAGATCCAGATCGACGGGCTGGCTGCATGAAATCAGCATCAAGTCCACTGAATTTCCAGTCAGCTATAGCAGAGGAGGATATAGCGAACTTAAAAATTGCAGTATACGGTACTTCAATCAATCAAAACTCGATGTTTCAATGACATTTACTACGTACGAAGCCGGGTAGAGACATAGTTTACTCTATTTTTTGGATAAACACTCTGGCATTGTAAAGTAGGTACCTATGTATATACGGAAATAGAGATATTCGACAGAATGGTGTGACGTCAGCCACCGTTTACGTCATCCATCTGTCGGTTTCGTTAGTAGGTCATGGAACTTGAGTAACCTTACTCAGAGGTGGTGGTGTTTGGATGCTTGTTTGGCTATGAGCGAATTATCCTGAATATTCTTCACACATTATATAGAGAGTATAGGTACCATACACAATAATATGGGTTTCGTGTTCAAGTTTATATCTGGGGTTTGAATTATTTAGAAAAGACTGCAACATCATCATAGTTGAGGAGCTCTGATATCCAGTTTGGAGAGCTTTGAGCTTTCCTTGGATGGAGGATTCATTTGGTGTTTTACATCAAAATTGGCCATGGCAAATAATTGCCCAGAGTTTACAGTTTTTAAACGAAACAGATTGCCTTCGACACGAGGTCAGATGAGATTTTAAAGTTCAACTGATGTCACAGAGAATGCAGAATGGAAGAAAAAAGATACGACAAGGTAATTGTTGGATATACTCGTATTGCATATATATAACGGTTGGATATGACGAAAAACTAATTTAGAAACTTATTTTTCATACATCCTTGGATAAAAAATCTTGAAAGGTTATCTTATAGCTTAGGTAGGTGACGTACTTGGCAGGTTTTTTACTGGCTTCATTTTTGTTATGTTGAACACATTGGTGTTTTAAAGATTTGTTCACCTATAAAATGTCCTTAATGGATTTTTGTACTAAAAAAAAAAAATCAAACAAAGAATTTGAAAGTGGTGTATAGTTTAGCAGCATTTTCACCGAAATCTTTTTGACATACCAAAAAATATGAAAAATTTAATGCAGCGTTAATTTTGCACTTTTTATTTGCAAATAGGTACTACAGTGCAAGTATAGGATTCGTAAAAAATCGAACTCGAGATAACAATTAGAAATGTCATTACGATAATATAGAATGCAAAAAGAGTAAATCTCGGATCCCTGTTAACCAAACCCTCACCAGCTTTAAATGTTGATAAAATTGCACGGGTTTACTTAGTGGCAGAAAATCGCCACTATTCCATCAAAATCCATTCCGAGAAAAATGCAATTTGAATTTTAGTTGTTCATACAACTTAGTTGTATTAAAGGCACTAAAGACTAAAGGTACTATTTTTTTTTAAAAGGTTTCATTACAAAGTTAGGATGCTCTCAGACAGTAGGTACTGAAAAATCAATTTTCAATGTCAATTTTCTTCTATCTGAAAATCTCATTTTAGCTTTGCAGCGATATTTTTCGCTATATTTGACAGTGCTCCTATAATTGCTGTCACGTTGATTTCTGGCATTGAATATTTCCTGGGAATAAATACAAACAAAATATTAGTAGAAAAAATTTAAATTCCATTTCATATGAGATGATCTCACATAGGTATAATAAATCACTCAATGTCTGGTATTGTTTGATTGTTCCAAGAAATAAATAATACAATCCAGCAGATTTGATAACCTACATTTTACTTAGAATAAAAAAGCAATTTTGTGATATTTTACCCTGAGTTTCGTTAGTAAAACAAAAACAAAAATTGATTTAATTTATTAAATTTAATCTAATTTTCATTGAACGTAATATCCCATAATAAGGGATAACCTTGGAAAGTATATTTGCACATTTGATATTATTCCAAGAAAAAAAAAAAAAAAACCAAGAGGAAATATTATTGTTCAGTGAAAAAAAAAATGCCAATATATTATTTCATTTATTTCTTCACAAAATTCAAGGAAATAATAAAAAAGTCGCTTTTATTTTTGTTAATTTATAAATAAATAAACTCTTTTGCGTTAATAAATTCAATTTCTGTAGGTACGTACACAAACCTAAAGAGCAAACTTAAAATTATATTAGTTCATGTTATGTTTTTTTTTTAGCTAAGACTGTGATAAAAGTATTCGAACAACTGTTAGTTTCAAAGTTCGCTCATATATTTCGCTAGTAAAAAGGATATCACGTGGATTGTTATATGATTTTTGACATTTTGAAGCACAGTTCAGTAAACGTGCTGTTTACTTCTTAGAAATGAGATATTGATAGAACATTTGAATTTGATAGAAATTATTAAAAAGGTATGTTACTATGGGTATTTTTTTTTAGAGAAACAGAAACAGAGAAGTTTTACAAGCTTACATGTTAACTTAGCATTAAAGCAAACATGATTGTTTGCAGTACACTGAAATTAAAGCATAGGAACTATACGATATAAGTAAGACACGTATTGTTAGCTAAAATCTAGAAAAAAAGAAGAGGCTTATGCGTTGATGATGCTATAAGCTGTAAGGCACATCGTTTTAACTTTTGTTTTTTTTATTGTTAAACAAAAAAGAATTAGTAAGGGCAGTTGTGGTAAGATATTTAAAACTTATCAATTAGAAAATGGTGTTGAAATGGTTACAACTATTTCTCAAGTTATTGATAAATTGAAACAAAACCAACTATCAAAACTTGTTCTTTTCTAAAGTTTGCCTTCTTCCCTTGGACTTATTTAATGGCACCTGTATTTATATTTTATTTTCCGTGCACGTTGTGTCTATTTATTATTAAACGTAAAGAAAACACATTATTGAGACATTTTTGTATGCGTGCGCCTTTGTCGTCTTTTTCGTTGGCGTTGGAAATTTCGACAACTCGATAACTTTTATTAGAATCAAGATAATTGAAATATTTAAACGCCAAAAACTGAGAATTACCTGAACTAAAGTTATATTTAAAATTCAGCAATTTTGATTAAAACCTCTTGTACTTTTCATATAAAAAACTTCCAAAAATGTACCAAGAATTTGAATTTTTTTTAATGTTCCAAAGTGTCAGTTTTACAATCAAGTTCTTGATAGAACATTTTTTACATTGTTAATCATTTTCAAGAACGGAAAATCGTTAACCCACCAGTAAAATTGTTGTGTCAACTGTTTCTACTGTCAAAAAATTCTGTCAACAACTATTGTCGGCCCAACAACTTACAATTACAATTATTCTAGTACATTTAATTATTGTAAAACAAAAGTCATTTTGGCAGCATTCTAAAATTTTAAAGCTTGATTTTGCTGAGTTTAGAATTTTAAGTACTTGGGTCCATTTTAACCTACGAAAGTTGTTAGCCCAAAGTATAAAATTTTTAACACAACAATTTTTTTTCTTAGTACACTTTCTTCTGACTCTTTCTTTACACTTTTTTGTAAAAAAAAATCTTATAACGGTTCAAAAGTCATCAAAGTTTTTCCAGCCCAGTCACTGTAGAAACAATATTGAATTAACTTAGACCGTGACCATTTTTTCACTGACGAAAGAAAAACAATCTTATATTATCTAAAATAAAATTCTTGGCACAAATTAAGGGTTATTTAATCCCTTTTTTCAAAAATCCCGAAAAATTGTTTTAAAATCATATCTTCTTAAATCCCTCCTTTTCACAATCTCGATTTTGATAATACCGCCTTTTTAAAAACCCGTCAAATCTTGCCAATCCCGTTTTTACAAAACATGGTTATCAAACAAATTAACAAACGATGTTAGTATTGTTTATTTTTTAATTTAATAAATTTAAAAAAAAAAAATTTAATTTGTTTTTTGAAACGTAAAGAAAACACGTTTTTGAGACATTTTTATGTGTTCCATTGTCGTTGTCGGCCTCTGCGTCGTTGGCGTTGGAAATTTGTAAAAATGATAATTTGTTTTCGAATCAAGATAATTGCAATCTGTAAACATCAAAAGTTGAAAATTACATAATTTTATGTGGTTCGAAATTCAGCCATACAAAAATCTCATACAAAAGTCTTCCAAAAAAAATTGTAACTTTTGTGTGGGGACTACTAGAAATTTGAATTTAAATTGTACAATGGTACTGATTTTCAAAATAATGGAGTTATAAAAAAAACTGAATACTTAATTCTTAAGAGATTTGGCAAAAATCACTTTTTTGTTAAGAATTCTTGCAAAAATTCTTGTACGGAAAAGTTTGGGATATAGAATGAGTGATTTTTTCAATTCCGTTGGATGTATTTTTCCATCGAATAACCATGGAAACAGTTTTTGCACAGCCATTTATTCCAATGGAAAATATTTCAAAGTTGATTTTCATAAAATTTTTGTTTCACTTATTTTTTTAATTTCGAGGAACAATACCGCACAAAAAAAAATTAAATTAGATTCCGAATATCCTCCCTTATTTATTTTCTTATGCCGCGAAACCATAAAATTCAAAGAAAATTTAAAATTGTTTCTTCGATATTTTGTATTGTAATTCCCATAACCCACAAAAACAACGGTTTTGTAGCTGAAAATTTTAAAAAATACTGAAATAAGAAATTAAATGCCACAAATCAATTTTTCTGGCATCGATAAATGCACGAGAAATATAGTACCTACGTGACAAATGACAGGAACACTGTTTGTTAAGCTCCAGGAAATTCAAGCAAACAACGCCACACTTATCCAAGGACATTAAAAAATCAAATATGACAGAGAAAAAGAGATAGACAAAAGCAATACCTTCCAATATAAAAAAAAAAATATAAAGAACATTAAAGTTGTTGTTGCCATACAAAAGCGGAACGGATGTTGAATATTTTTATCGTGCTGTTTTTTTTTTTTCTTAAAATAGATATTTTCAATGAGAATACAAATCTAAAAATAAACCAAGGACCTAAGGGATACGCATTGCTCTATTCCCGTCTACCCTCTATTTCATTCTCTTCTCATTTCTCTCGCTTTGTAGAAGTTTGATTCTGAAACTAGGCCAAAACAATATTGTGTACTGTGCACTCATCCCGATTGGGCTTATTTGGGTATTCCTTGTACTCGTACTCGTATATCCTACTTCTATATATACTTTTAAGAATGACCTTCTTTCAAAATCGTTAGCAATATCCTTGGAATTTTGTGAAACAATGACGTCACTGTCGACTGACGTCACCGGACTGTTAAATATCCTTTGATTTTGCCGGGTATTGTACACGCGACGATTCTCTCCATTATACGCAACCTCCGGTCCAAAAAAAAGAATATCTCCTCTTCTTCTACCCATCCTTTTCTAGATTGTGTATAAAACGATGATGATAGGTGCTTTGGCTTCGAGATGCAGTAGGAATACAACACAAAACTGGGACACAGCTAAGGCTGTCTGTGCTGAGTGCAAAGGATATAGAATAATGAAATGTGTTTTGGAAAACTAGGTCACAGACACTTATCGATTTTCATCCTTTATTCAAGATGAAAATGGAGAGAAAACACAGCGAAGGAAGAAATTGTGACTATAGTGCGGCACGGCACATATAAACCGGGATGCTTATGAAAGAAAAGAAAAAAAAAGGAAAGAACGGCAATTTTCCTTGAGCTGTCTATAGCCACCCCAACTTGAGATGGAATATATTTGCCGGGGTACAATTGATTTTTCACCTATGAGATTGGAGTTTTGTTTTCCAAGCTTTCCCGGTTGGTTTGAGTCCACACCCTAAAAATAACCATTCATTCAATAAAAGTACTTTATATAGGAGTTTTGTACTAAGGTAGATATAAAATTTCAAGAACTTTATTGGACACTCGGGCGTATACGTAACTTTTTTTCGTTGATTTTTTAAGTTAAAAATTAAACATTGTTTATCAATAAAGTATGATTTTTTGATTTTCTGTTTGAATTTGAACGTGAAAATTACCTGTTTCTTGTTTTTAATGAACAAAATCAGTTCAAGAACTTCCCTGCCAAAAATGTATTCTGATACGGGCGCATACATAATATGGTTTCGCAAAAGTAATTTTCCAAACTAAAATTGATAAAAGCCCTAGTCATGACTTCTTGGAGTTCAGTCTTGTTCATCACAAATTCTAACGGTTTACGGTTTACAAGAGTTTTTTTGTTTTTTTTTCACTCCCCAAGCTAATTTCTGTAATCTGAAAATTGATAATTTTTCCCTTGTGGAGCCTATATTTACACAATTTAATAATCAATTGTATAGGATTTTATTTTTATATTTACTAAGGCTTCAATCTATCCATTGATACGTTAAGTTTAAAAATCGGTTAAGTTTTACTATTTTGTTTACGTGAAAAGTATATTTTTGATTTTTTAACAGATAAATGTGAGAAATCGAATTTATAATATTTTTGATATTATTTAATGATATTGCGAAGCTTGTGAGTGCCTTATTGAAAAAAAATGTGTATCAAAATAATTGTTAACAATTTTGTAGTGTAGTTTTATAAAAATTTTAAATTATTTAAGTAGACATAGTCAGATGTTATCAATGGTTAAATTGGTCAAAGGAGCATAAAAAAGTGCATTTTGTTCGATGTTTTTTCATGTAATATATCATTTAAAGTCTTTATTTTTAATTTAATCAATAAACTTTGGGTATCACTATTTAAAAGAACAGATTCAACTTGATATTGCGCTAAAATTATATTCAAAGTTATCAAATTTTTCATTAACTTTTGTAATTTATTAAAAACATTTGCATTTATTAAAAACATATTTTCACTTAACGAACTACGTGGCAATGTTTAATAAAATAATTGTCCAATGCAGAATTATTGTCCAACATTATCTAATTGAATCTTTTCAATTTTATTTATCTTATAGATAAAGTTACTATTTATGCTTAGCTTTTTTACTTAAAAATTTGTAAATGCAGTTTTGGAAAAAAAATCGATTTTCAAATGACTAAAACAGCTTTTTAAATGAAGTTAACCTGAAAACAAAGTATTCAATTTGATTTCCCCTTTAATGATGCATTTTTAGAAAAAAAAATTTGAAAATCGTTAGAGTCGTTTTTTTAAAAAAAAAAACTATTTTTTCCATATAAAATTTAGCAAGGACTTTTATAAGAAACAATTGGTACGCCATTTTTAAGATATTATTAATCAACATCTAAAAATTAAATTTTGACAAAAAAAAATATTGAGTAGTTTTTGAAAAAAAATGATTTTTCAAAAAAAAAATTTCAATTATTTTTTAAAAATCAAAAAAAATAATTTTTTTACTTAAAACTATTACGGCAACTTAAAAGCGTTCATGTAAAAAAAATGATTGAAATTGATTGAGTCATGAAGGAGATAATCAGAATTTAAAAAAAAACGGTTCTATGGCAGGTATCGTTAATAACGGTTTTTATAAAAAATGGTTTTCAGTTAAAGATAGACCTTATCCAAAAAAATGACCATGATTTTTTTAAATAAAAATCGTAGGCACCGTTCTTGAGAAAAATGAGTTTTTCTTAAACTGTTATATGATAGGTACCGTTATTTGGGGTCAAAAAAAAAAAAATTCAAAAAAACGTCTGGGGATATTCTCCAAAAAACGCCACATACCAAGTTTGAAGTAAATCGACCCATCCGTTTAGGCTGTGGTCTCTGATACATACAGACAGACAGACAGAAAGACAGACGGACAGACAGACAGACAGAAAGACAGACAGACAGAATTGTCGGACCCACTTTTTTCTCATTCTCTATCATCGTAATGTCATGTTTGATTGTTATCTGAACCTTTTTTTTTTGTACGAATGCATAATTTGATATAATTATGGTACCCATATCGCAAGTAAAAACAAAAAAAAAATTAATAACTATATTGACTTCAGTGGCCTGTACTGTCTCACCGGTGTAATTTACAGTTACGTTTGTAGAATATATAGGCTAGGTTTATGAACATGGGTTTGAAAATTGGTAGATATTATACATCGGAATTTTTTTAAGTTCAACTGGAATGACGTTATCAGGCCCTTTGGACTTATATGGTTTCAAGTTGTTACCAAGTAAAAAAAATACAGATCGAAGACTGTCTGCGAATAAAGAATGTTTAACTTGCTAGAGAATATTTTTATTTTCATTCCCTTTTATGGTAACACCACATTTGATTAAAACAAAAAAAAAAAAAAACTGGTGTATCCATTTTCTAAAGGCTTTCAATATTTATAAATAATTTTACTTTGTGTGACCTAAATATTGAAAATTGAAAGTAACTGAACAAAAGAATCACGATACCATGACCACGAAAGGAAATTTCCAATCGTGAATACGTTTCAATGAATTAGGTCAACACTTTAACAGATTCAACCAATATACGATATCCATTTTGATTATTGGATGTCATGTGGGCAAGTAGGTAACTATAGAATCTGTCTTCTATCACTTTGTTTTTTTCAACATTCTTTTACTTCGTATTTTTATTTTAGTTTAGTTTTTGTAACTAGCCTAATATGTATGAATCCTTTTGACCTAGATTTGTTTTGCTTTTAGCCATGTGGACAAAAGGAGAGGGACACATTAAAATATACGAAATAGATTGAGTTCTGCTTAATAGATTAGAACAAACATGATACGAGATTCTACATAATTTGAATGACCCCATTCAAATGAAAAAAATCTCACGAAAAAGATTCGAAGGATGTTTCACGTCATTCTGATTGACAATAATGGTCCAAAAATAGATTTGAACACTTTTATTTTTAGCTTGTGCTGTTTCATTTATTAAATTTTCCCAAAAGATTAATTTATTGACAGTTTGACGGTTAAATTTTATTCTATCACGAGGGAGAATTCTTTAATTATAAATTTTGTGTACTTTTCCAACGAAATTTGCGTAGGCACCCGATTTTTTGTTTTAAGTCCTTTCGTTGTGCTTTTATTGAAAATCCTTTTTTTAAGTATTTTTGCTTGTTGCTTTTGTTGTTGCTAGGATAATCATTATCAGGTCGAGTTAAAACGTTGCTTTCTTTACATATAGCAAAGGCAGATATATCCGATGCCCTTATTTGAAGTGGAGCCAATTTTGATGCCATTTTTATGCTTGAGTTGTATTTTATTTTATGTCTGTGCTTCTGTGCTCCTCAAGTATCATCAAGTATGTTTTTTTATGTTTAAGAACAAAAGAAGGTAAATTGTGTTTTTTTTTTTTTGAAGAATTTGAAAGATTTTTTTTTCGGGAACACGTGTATTTAGTGGTTTTAAATTTGATTCTTATTACAAGAATTTTGGAAAAATAAAAAGATTTTTTTTTTTTCAAAGAAGCCCACACGTGTAAGGATGTGTAGAACTTCAAAAAGTAAGGCTACCACTTATTAGTCTCGTAATTGAAGGTTTCTGGTTTCTAAAAGATTTTATGGTTAACCATAACGCAAAACAAAAAGAAGAATTCTTATTTAATTTACTTGAAGGTCATTTAATTTTGTTTAAGGCAAGGTACCTACTATAATATCACAATTTAAGTTACTCGTAGGTAAGATAATAATTTAACATGATTACCGGTAAGCAAATCTACATAAATATCATGCTTAAGAAAAAGACGACACCTACAATCCGTTTACGCGTTTGGGAAGTGGAAATCTGTTAAAACCTCAAATTTTTTTTTGACATTAAACCAGTCCTTGGCCTATAGAGCAAGAAAAAGCTGTACTTATTTTCAAAGTTACCTACAACTCAGCTGTATTTTTCTCCTATATAATTTAATGCAATTTAATACAATTTATTTTGTTCTTAAAATTAAATTGTAGAATTGTAAAATTGATTGATTTAATCTGAATATTAGAAGTGTTTTTTTTGTTGTTGTAATTTTCTGAAATTTTCCAGGATAATGGATAATTCCAATGGAACAAAGCAGCCTTACACCCATAATATGCATGTAGTCTTAATAATTCTTGATTACAAATAATCTGGGAATATTTTTATCAATATTACTTACCTCTGAAAAAACACCATTTCTTTCATTTCAATGGAACTTTCTGATCCTCGATGCTCATGAAAATTACAAACTTCATACCGAAATCGGTTTGTGTTCCAATTATTTTTAAGAGGCCTGCGCATATATCTACATTGTGCACCGAAAATATATTCATTGAAGGTTATTGCGTCAATACTAATCATTAAAATTTATGAATTAATTTTTTTTTATCTTTTCTGTACTTAATTTTCTATCTTTTCTAGACTTTTCTGTCGAAAATTAACTACACTTGTTCGAGTTTTCATAGCTTTAAATTTTAATAGCGACAATAAAATATTTTCAAAAATATATCAAAATGTTAGAAATTTTGTGCTCCTAATTTTTCCTTTGGAAGACATATTACGAAAACCACTTGGCGAAAAAGAAAAACTACAAACAACTTAAATACAGTCCCCACAGTCCCCACCTGATATCAAAGTGAAAAAAAACATCTTTAAAATCATTAAAATTGTGTGAGATACAAAATTTCGTGAAAACCGTTATTATCACAAAAAAAAAAAATGTTAACCAAACTAAAACATTTATAAATTTTTCATTCAACAAAAGAAAAATGTTAAAAATCGGACGTCATTTGGCAAAGATACGAGCAGAAAAAGAAAAATTATAAAAACCGTTATTACTCAAAAAACGAGAAGTTTTCATAAGTTCTTAGACATAGAATGGCTTCAGGAACCCATGGCTTTTGTCTGTGGCGTTTACTGTGGAACACCCTGTATAACAAAAAAATAAAAACTAAATGCATAAAATCAGAAATGCAGGTGGATATACACAAAAGACATAACAAGAGAGTTTAGCTGTGTTTAATCCTGAAGGAACTTTTTTATTTGATTTTTTTGGAAGAGAAATTTGAGAGTGCTCGTTTTTAAAGAAAGCTAATTTGACATGACTTTAAATCTTCTAATACCCTGTACTTTCAGATATGATTCGACAATAGACGATTTCTTACTATATATTCTGTGCTGATATCTATCTTCTCAAAATTTTCGCTATTTATGGTTGGCTCTTAAACTATGTAATATATTCCAAACAATGTCAATGTACCTAATTCCATTAAATATTGTAAATTAACTCATTCGTAAATGAAAATTTTTTTTCTCATTAATAATAAGGATCTACAGCTTTCCAAATCCAAACGGCTAGTTGAGATGCACTATGCATGGCAAGCAGTAGGTACTCTTGTAGGTTTTTGTTAATTCCTCACAGGAGACAATATTCCTGAAAAAAAATATCGGGCTCCGCTCCGGCTCATCAAATTAATTAAGAATTGTTGTGTTATTTTTAACTAAGCAAAACGCAAAAGAAAAACATTATGTAAATATTTAGAAATTCGTCAAATCTAATTTTTGTTTGTTGTTTTGATATGTTTCGAGGAAAACAAACAATTACATGATCATTTTGTTCTATTCATTTCTTATAAAAAAAAAATACCAATATTTATCAACATGAATGTAGGTACATTTCGAAATCCTAACAAATGTTACACGCTGAGTTCTTGGAATAAAGATATTTTATTTTGAACTGCTATGTTTTATGTTTACTAATGCATAAATAATTTCTTTATATTTTGCGTAACAACATATTTTGCATGCATGTATTTTAACATAAAAATACGAGCAGTATATTCTTTTTGTTTTACAATTGCTGTTTACAATTATATATAGATTGTTACTATCAATGAAAATTAATGACCAAAGTGTTTTTTAGTAATATGTGAAATTTTTATTGATCTTTTAAAAGTTTTAAATTGGAAATTGTCCTTTTCGTCTTCTGCAAATTTAATTATTTCGACAGTAGCTTCGAAGTGCAATACCTATGTCTTTTCCAGACAGCGAATTAGTGCAAATGTTATCATTATGTTGCATCGCTATCTATTCTATGCCAAAATATGCTGAAAGGTTGTAATACAAATTAAGTCCAAACAACCGGCTGACTAAAATAAATATTTAATGAATCCAATCTAGGTACAATGTATTGTTCTTTAAATTCATTCAAATTCAAATACAGTAAAAATTGACAGAAAGAAAATTAAATCATTTCCAGATTTGTCTGGGCTATCAAATTGAGTTGACGTAATATAAATAATATCCTTTATTATGCATGCCAAAAGAACTGAAAAAGATTAAAATGTCAAATAAAAATCATATCACATTCAACACAAAAGGTCACGTTGTTCGATATATGTACGCTTAAGAGGATAGATGAATAGAACACAAAAATAGGACTAATAATGACGAACTTGAAAACTGTTAGTTTGATACATGATGCTGTTGCTTGAAAAGATTTTTTTTTTTTTATTTTTATTCATAATATGGTTGGGGAATACCAAAACACGTGATTGGAAATTTACAGAAGATTTTAGATTTGCCAGGTAAGTTGGGTGATTTGATGGTCAATATACCCCGCTTATGATAAGTAATATTGATTCTGTATAATATTTCCCTTGAAATTCTAATTGTGAATGGAGTTAACGTATACATTTGAATATTTGTGTTTTTATGAAACGTATTAATATCGGAAATATATCGGATGTTTGTTCATCTCCATTTTGATGTTCAAAAACAATTAATATTAAAAAGTCACATAGTCACACTAATTATAGTATTAGAATTTGTTTGAAAACAAAATTTTAATAATGCATAGAATACAAAATAGAACTTAAATATGTGAATTTATCGTTTCATCAAATGACTACAACCTACGTTTGTCTACAAACAAAAACTTTTTAATTAGGAAGAACTTATTGTTAATAAGGCCATTCTGTTTATACTTGACCATGAATGAAATAAACATAGAAAAGTGATATTTTTAGAAATGATATTCTATTTTCAAATTTAAGTACCTATAAATTACTTTCATACATCAAATGATTGGGTATTATTGGCATAAGAGTCTGATGAATAAAATAACTAATATTATTTAGCATATTTTTAAATAGCTATTTGTTGTTTTACTAAAATTTAATTAGATAACTGTTAGTTCCCATTTTATTATATGTAACTTCATTTATTTACAGTCGTGACGAATTCGTTCCAGTTAGACGAATTTGTAAAATGTTAAGTTACCGTCTGAGTTATTGAAAATAGCCCATTGAAAATAATGGGACTGCAACAATTTCGCGAAAATGGCTGTGTTAGAGGGAAATTCGACTCGAAATTTGTTGAAGTTTTTTTTTTTTGAAAAACTGAATACACAATTCTTTTTAAAATAATAAGAACAACCTAGTAATGATATATCCGGAAATAACTAAAAACTATGGAGAATGCCCAGAAATGCGTGTTTATCATATTTCCGTCATTCGATTTTTTTTGAGAAAAATCGTTTGAGCCGTTTTCAAGATAAATCCAGTAACTCAAAACCGTTATAAGAGAGGTATTCGTAATAATCTAGATGTACTAAATTTCAAGCAAATCCGTCCACCCATTTAGGCTCTGGCTCTCTGTACAGATGGACGCACAGACAAACAGACAACCAAACAACAGACGCACAGACCGACGAATGGAATGACATCAACCACTTTTTTGGACTTCTCCATCGTTCTAATGTTGGTTTTGATCAAAACCTCGATTATTTTTTGACACGAAACCAATACTTGCCCTATAAAGCAAGTAAAAATGGCAAAATAATTTTGGCGAAATGAAAAATGTATGTTAATACAATGTGAAAGGGTGTTTTTTTTAGTTGCAAAGAGCGCTATGCATCCGGCCAAATCACCATGTGAAATAAGTACTGATCAACACAATTAAACTTTTTATTTGTTACAAAAACTAAACTTTACTTTTCCGAAGTTATGCTGATCTTGAATCCAAAGTTACTTTATGTTTTTGAGATATTCCCTTTTGATACTCCCATTTATTTTCAATATGAAAATATCTCAAAAACGTGATGTGATAGGATATTTCTGACTTTGAATTCGAGATCAGCATATCAAAGTTTTAGTTTCTAGTTTTGTTTGTAACCAACCAAAACACAAAAATTGTTAAACCACACAAAAATCACAAGAATGCTTACTTCTATCGAATATTTGTTTAATTTATTATAAAATAAAGCATTCATGTCCGTTCATATGTCAAATGTTGAATGACCAATGGCAATTATGAACATCATTAAATAGATCCAAAAATTATCATAAAAGGTGAATAATTTCGGTAACGAATTTTACAAATTGCATTTCAAAGTTTTTCTATAAAAAAAATATGTTACGCATACGACATAGTGACCCTTCTTTAAATAATAATATGTAAGTACATCCAGAGAAAAAAAAAACGTAAAATCAAAGAAAATAATTTTGATTTCAATATTTTTGCGGGATGTTTTAGCTTCGAACGTGAAAATTTTAAAGTGAAAGTGGAATATTGCAAATTTTAAATGTATTCCTTTCGCTTTTGTGTAACCAGTCAAGTGCCTTACACCCTTCATGCTACATTTTCTGTTTAAAATTATCTTGCATATATTGGAACTTTAACGAACTTGAGAATTATGTCTCTTATTTAAGTCAAATATATTTCAACGTGATTTTAAAATTGTTTGAGGTAGGTAAGGTTATTACCATAAGTTTAGGTTGACGTGGCTATCAGCAGGAGAGCCGATACACTTAGACCATAGTGTGGTCCATCATTATACTATTAAATCTTAGAAAAATGTCTCCCTAATCGTATGACCACTTAGAGCTTGTTATGAAGCGAGTGAGATCTCCTCTGTATAGCGTTTGGGACAAAGAAGAGCATGCATAGAGAAAATGAGGAATCGATTCCTCCTCTTTTTCGTTCATGCAGCTTCTGAAGAAATCATTTCTATATAATAAGGCTACCATAAGTTGATTTATTTAATAAAATACCCTGTTAATAAATACCCTGTTAATAAAGCTTCTAACTGTGCATTTAAAATTATGTTTAATTTAAATTAAATTTTTAGTAGTCGTTTTAATGATTTTTATTCATTTTCTCAAAATATATTGAAGAATTATTCAAAAAGAATGTGTATTGCCCTTATAATTTTAAAATCTTACAATAACAGATAAAAACAAATTTTTTATCAGTCAATCATTTTATCATAAGTACCTGCATAAGTATGCCCTGCAAGTACCTTCAGTTACCAATTTATGTTTGTTGCCTTCAATCTATTACTCTATTTCTATAATTCTATAATTTGTTATTTCTAAGCAATAGTCCATCCAACTCTACTACTTCTACTTGTATACCCATTACCCAATTGATACCAATCAAAATCAAAGGAATGTGAACATTGAGCAAAATATTCTTCATGAAAAAATAAAACATCCTTAAATTCCTAATGACATTTTAACAAAAACCAAAGAGATCAACATGTTCAAGTTTTAAAAATGTCTAGAAAAACCTACAAAAGTTATAAAAATCACACCGCTTCGATGGCTACATTACATACATTAGGCATGAATGAAAATTTGGGTCAGTAAAATTTATTACAATTCCGGTAGGCATTCGCACATTTCTGAATCGTAGATAAATACAAACAAAAAATAATGTGTTTCCTATGACCCAGTTCCATGCTAATGGGAATACAATTCAAAGCTGGAACGTTTGTTTTTTTTTGCTTCTATTCCAAGGGTATAAGTATATATAAATTCGATCCAGCCAATAGACACATTATAAGAATCCTTCAAGGTTTTTGTTTTTATTACCATTTTATTGACTCTAAATCAGAACCAAATGATTTGGTAATTCGACTAATCAAATCATCAACTTCATCCCCAATTCTTCAAAATAAATTTGTATGCTGTGCTAGAAACATAAATTAAGCAAATTGAACAAAACAAACAAACAAACACAAACATTTTTGAGGGTATATTCTCTTTTATTTCATTTTTTCTTTTATTTAATACTTCAAATACTAATTATAAATGATTTTGTATATAATATTTGTTTCAATCGTTTTATTGTAGCTCAATAATATTTATTTACAAAGTTTGGTATTTCATTTTTTTTCTTTTTTTCTTAAGGTTTGTTTATATTTTTTTATAAAACATTTTCTGCTTAAAATTAAAATTTTAGTTTTTCTTTTAATTTAAACTACGCTACGAAAGTGCAGATCATAAGGTTTTTTTTTTGTTTTATTTTTCTAAATTGATTAAAATGCATTTAATTCAAAACAAAAGGAAAACCAATCATTTTGAATAGTTTAAATATTAAATTTAATATTTTTATTTTAATTTTAATTTAATTTTTATTAAAACAGTTTGCACTTATAAAAATTGAGTTTGGTTTTTTTTGTGTAACTTTATTTAAGATAAAAATATACAATTGTAGTGCTTTTGGCATATTATGGTTAGCAAGGTTTTAACCCATTTTAAGAAAGATTCTTTTTTTTTTTTTAGTTTTATGATTGAGAAATAGATAAATAAATTTATAATTATAAAAATAAAACAAAAATAATTGAGTTAATTTTTTTTCTAATTTAAATTTAATTAATGAAATAGATGACAATTTAACAAGCAGTTGTTTTTGTATTGAAAAAAAGTATTAAAGTGGTTTTATGTTATTATAACCTGAAATGTCGGCAAAGAATAAAGAAATAGAGTTTAGGGTTTCAGAAAGTAATTAAAAAACACCATTTCATTATTCTGAGAATGAAATTCAATGATCTTATGCGATGAAATTTTCGATAAAATTCAGCTGATGATGATAATGTATTTGTTTTTTTGTACGTTTGGTCAAATTTTAAAAACTTTAGCTTTAGCGGAAACTCATGAGCTTTTAAAAACAACAAAATTAGGCAAAGAATTTGATACATTCTCTTAGGGGCTAGTAAGGTATTAAAAACTTGTTGTTCTCATTATAAGAAATCGCAAAATCAACACTATCTTCAGTAAAAATTTCAGTATATACATTATCCATTACTATAATTTCACAAACTATGTTCCGGAAAAGAAAAAACTCAAATTAACTATGCTGAATTTTTGTTTTAATCTGTAGTGTATATACATTTGTCCATGGGAGCAACCACTGTGCTTCGGTCGGTTCAAAGATAAGACTCACAATAAGTGCTATTAAATTTGTATGTATACTTGGTGAGTCTAAATTTCGACCGACACGAATTTTTGTTTTTCAATAATTTTTTTTTATTGAAGAAAATCACATCCATAAGCTTAGAATTGAAATTAAGGCATAGTCCTACACTGAATTTATAAATTTTTGCATTAATAAGTTCGGCATAACACACTTCATTCTTGTTCTTAAGCTAAACATTTAACTAGGGGTTTCTGGCACTTGTTCCACAACCCTATCCTTACAAAAAAGAACCCGTTCACCCTAGAGTTTTGTACCTACATATTGTTTTCATTTGTTGACTTTCTTAGAAAATAAAGCACTGGTTGAAAATCTTACATTTTGTAAAATTATTTTAAAAGATTTTTTTGGAATTTTTATATTTAATGTACTTAATCCAAATACGTTAGCAAAATAGTCGTATATAAAACGGATTTTAAGTGTTGTCGCGGTAATTTTATCAGCCTTCATCTCCTACCTTTTTCCCCTTTTCTGTCCAAGCCATACATGCATTTGTATGGACTCTTTGGTTTTTTTTTATTTATTGTAGTGAGATAAATGATATGTTCATGCAAAGTTACAATTATACTATGTACCTACATATTTATAAATTTATTGTCAAAAAAAAAAAAAAAATTGTAAAAGTATGCAGGTACATAAAACAAAAAAAAATAGGTAAGCAAATCTAAAAAAAAAAAATATTATTCAAAATTATAAATTCCAAAAAAAAGATTTTTTTAATTGAAAACTAAAATGTATAACTTTCTAATTAAATTTTTGGATTGCTAGAAATTTGTATCGGAAATTTTGTTAAGATCAGTTAAATCGTTTGAGAGAAAATCAATCTCTAATCTAATTTCACCCGTTCAGATGGGAAGGGGAATTTTCTCAAAAGTTGTCAGAAAAATAAAATATTCAAATAAATAAGAGATCAAATGGTGTTATGTTTTTTGATAGCCAGAAAAACTTTCTTTTATTAAAAAAAAGTTAAGTCAAGTTAATCTAATAAATAGTTTAGTAAATTTTTTTTTTCAAACTCAGTATTTCGAAAAACTAATTTGTAACTGATTTCTATTCAAAATTTACGATATAAAATATAGTTTTCTTACCAAAAATTCAATATCCCTAATTGAAGTCAACTGACTAAAGAAAAGTAAATAGGCTGTTTTTTTTTTTTTGGTTTTTGAGAAACTGTTATTTAAAGTAGAAATTAAGGGAAAAATATTAAACTGATTTTATAACATTTATTATTTTTTGAGGTGCATTTTTCTACCAAAACTTAATGGTTTTATTTAATTTTTGTTGAATACAAAAATGTTAATGTTAAGTTTTGGAGAAATTTCAAAAAAATACAAAACTGAATGCTATTTCTATTTGAATTTTTCCTTAAAAATTAAGTAGGTAATGTAATTTTTTTAAGAAAGTATAATACAAAAGAAATTCAAACTTTCTTCAAACTTCTAAAACTTCTAAAAAATTAAGAAATTGAATTTTAGAAGTTAAAATTTGAAAACAAAATCGGTTAAAAATTTCGATTTAAATTTTTTTTTTAATTCCTAGTTTAAAAATGTTTTTTTTTTCTTAAATAATTAATTAAATTAACCTTATTATTTAAAAATGTTAATAAATGAAAGTTTTGTCTGGGTATCAAAAAATATTATATATAATATGATCTTTTATTTAAATCAATTGTATTTAAAACTTATTTTTTCTGCTTTAATTCAACTTTTAAAAAAATTCCCCATTCCATCTGAACGGGTTAAAATTGACCCCTATTTTTACTATTTGTTCTCCTTAAACAGAGCTGGAAATTGTTTTGTATAGTATATTTTTTTAATGTTTGCTCACAAAAATCTTATTGTTAAATTTAAACAAAATTTGATAAGTGTTCCATTTTTTAACCGGTAACTGTTAAAGTATTTTGAAATACCAACATTAAAAAAAGATCTTCCAAATCGGAGCAGTTTTGCCTTGTTCCGAGATAATTTGCTTTAATTACTCCACTATGTGTTTTTTTTTTCATTTTAAGTCAACTTTTGGGAAAAATTACACCCTATATTTTTCTTATATTTTTGGAAAATTACTGCTTCCACCTTAAGGGAAGAAAAAGATCCCCCATTCGATTTTATTTTCTCTTTAAAGGCCAAGCTATACGTTTAAGCTTTTACATTGTCTGCAAATAATCCAGTATTTTATTTCCAATGATCTCAAATTAGATCACCATTAGAATAAATAAACGCGACGATTCAACTCTGAGCTCACCATTTCTATTGTTTTGTTTTTTATTTTTTTTTTTAAATTTAAAGGTCTTCAAAAACATTTGATTCGTTTAAGAAAAGAAAATTGTAAAATCAATAAAATTTCATTGATATGTTAACATGGAAAATAGTTTATCTATTTATTTATTTTTATTATTTTATTTATCAGCAAAATTGTATTAACAAAATCTGTATAAACAAATTGTTTGTTGTACCAGATCTGATAAATATTTTTTATTTGCGACCTCAAGATTTTTGGATTTAAACATGTTTTATAAAGTCTATGAGTTGTGAGTTATGGGTTCTGAATTTGTATGATATGTTTCACGAATTATAAGCGTAGGATTTTGGTCATTTAAGTATAAATGAAGATGAGTTTCTTAATATCTGCTTGAACATGGTGTCAAACTATTAGAAATCTGACAAGAGCATGTGTAAAACGATTTAAGCTGGAAAAAATCGTTTTGCGCATACTCCTGTCAGTTTGCTGATATTTTGACAGTTTGGAACTGCGTGTTGGAACAGATCTGAATATCACTTTCTAAAACAACTATATCCTATTATTCCAAAAACATCTGCTCATCATATTTTGTCTTTTAAATGAATAAAAATAAAAAATCTGAAACTTTAAACGTTATACGTATTTTTAATTCTTAAGAAAGGCACAATTAATACGCATTTAAATTATATTAAAAATAAATTTAAAAGAATTAAAAAAAAAAACCATCCCTTAATAATCTCAAAATAATATATTTTACAAAATGAAAATCACTTATACATGATATAAACACTATCAATATGTTTTTTTTTTTATTATTAATTTTTCTTTTGTTTTATATTAATTTTCCAGTCTTAAAAATTTCCTTACATATTTTTTTTTTATTTTTAACTTCAATTTTATGCATTTTTATATTTTTTACTTATTTTTTGTTGTAAAATTAAAAAAAAATTAAAATTAAAAATAATATATAATGGGAGTACTAAGATTTGATTAGAAATATATTTCACAAGATTTTATAGTTTTTTCTATATAGTAAATGTTGTATTGCAATTTTTCTTATATTTAAATAAATATTTTTTTTTTATCATTTTCAGAATGAAAATTCATAGAAATTCAGTTTAAAATTACTTTAATTTTTTTTATTTATAATTTTTTTTAGTTGGGAGTGAAAAATTTTACTTATTTTTTAATATTTTATAATTTATTTTTATCTACTTTTAAGTAAATTCGGGGTGCACTTTGTTTTTGAAAAAAAACTAATAAATTATGTATAAATAAAAGCAAAGAATAAAATGTATTTTCGTTTTTTTTTTTTTGTTTTACAGCTTTTGGCAGAATGAAAAATACCTTTTAGTTTTTTTTGAAGACGTGTGAGTGGCCCTTACCGATGGGCATAGTGGCAGCATACGGCACTTCGTGGAACACGTTGAGTGGGCAGTCCTGAAATCCCCTTGAGATATGTATAAGTGACTGGTTGTCGGAGTATCCTTTGAGGTGGTTTGGCGATAGTTTTCTTCGTTGGCTTTTGCGAGTCCTTGGATGAAGTGCCGCTGCAGGATAGGGATCGCGATGAGATTGACATATTTTCGAATGCCCGCCGAATGGATGATGCTGAACGACGATGGAGACGTGAGGTAGAACGAACGGTCTTCTCACTATCGTCCACAGTACTGCTGCAATCACTCGACGCACACGATAACTCCATATTAGAACCATGAGAATCTTTGGCTGGCACTGGGCTTGGTAGGGCGCCGGTTGTCGAGGAACATGAATCGGTGGAGGAGCTGCGAGAATCATCTTCGCCATGATAGATGAGGTCGTCGTGTGATCGCAAGCCAAAACGACGACTGAGGGCATGAAAGAAGCCCAGATTGCGTTCGAATCTTGGTGATGGAGTCATTGGAGACAGCGAACGATTACTGCCAGGTCCCGATGGAATGTCGATGTAACATATGCGGCTTGTTTCCTTCATCACTTCCCTATTCCACAAATCATTCACTGAACTGATTAATCTTTTATTTTTTTTACTGTTTGTTTTGTTTCGGTTTAAAGGTCCTTCATGAGATTCACGTCATACACTTTGCTTAAACATGCTATACACAAACAATACACTTCAAGGATGCACTCGTTATCTATAGATTTAGCCAAAAAGAAACTCGCAAAATATCTTTTGCGAATAGCTTTTGGTCCTTTATTTTGCTAAACAACACACAGAATGGCAAGTGAACGAATGGAAAAGTTTCAGATTACGAACATCTATTTATACTTTTTGTGGCAGGACTGATGTTCTCGATTCAAGGATATGCGCATTGTAGATGTTTTTTTGCTTTTCTCGATGGTTCCCCTTTGGTGGGGGAGCTTTTCAGGATTGGTAGTGCAGTCGAGGATGTAAACAATAAGAGGGTACGTTGTCCTTTGTGCAATCTTAGCAAAAACGACGTATATAAACACTATAGAAATGAGGATTGCACTATATTTTGTTTGTGCTTTTGAAGGATGTATTAGGCAGAGGATGATGTTGCAGAGAATATTAGGAGAAAAAAAGAGGAATAAAGATGACACGGTGTCATTGTCCATATGATTCTTCTTCTATATAATAAAAATCTTATGCGGTCTTACTGCAATCCCCAACGAATATTGCAAAGGATTTAGCTATTTTATGTTACAAGGATGTACAAGGATAGTAAATTTATTGCTAGTGTCCACATATAAAGCTTACCATTTTATACATGAATAAAGTACCTACTTGAAACATGGAAACAATGGTGCATGGGTTGGGTATATAGTGCATTAGGGAAGTGTCAAATGATTATTTTACATTGTGTAAGGATAATAGGATACATTTACGAATGTCACGGAGCTTAAATAAAAAAAAAAACAAGACTTGATGGATAGTTCAATAAAAGCCCAACAAAGCACAAAAATAGAATAAAAAAGAAGCAGGGAATCTAAAAATAAATAAGTGATTTCATTCAAATTCTATTGGATGTGATTTGTCTGTACGTACACCGCCTAGTCTATTTTGGTACACGTTATACCTCCCTGAAGGATGTCGAAAATTGTTTCAGACGAAATTTGATTGACCTTACGGGAAAATGTATAGAATCAAAAGTTTCTACTCAATATGAAGTATATTCCATGAGATTATTTTAGGATTTAAAACTCCCTTTAGGTTTTTTCGATATCCTGTCAGGACAACTCTTTTGAGCATTTCATCAATAGTGATCCAAAAATTGACTTCCAAGACCTCAAAAGTGTTCAATTTATAGCAAATGTCAGACTGTTATATTCTCCCAAACAAGTAATGTACTATTTTCACTGACAGTATGGGATGGTGGCACGAAATTAATTGCAAAAAAATAACTTCCCCGAATGTTCCTGATGCAATTATCCTTCCCAAGTCATCAAAGTTCAGAGATCCTTTAGTGCAACTAGAACATTAAACACCAAGTTGATGAAAGGAATTAATTTCTATTATCAATCCTTTATGCAGTTGTTGGAACACTGGATTCTCAAACCGAAGTAATTTGAGGAAACTTAAGGACCACATCAATTCTTCCTTTATTTTTTTGGTTTTGTTCGATCCTTGTGCAAATTTCTCATTAAATAGACAAAGGACACGTTGAACAGAGAAGACGGAAAAACTATTAAATCCAACAGTTTGATTCTTCCGGCATTTTGTTTTGTCGTTAGGTGTAATAAAAAAAATTATATCTTTACGCATCCTTAAATGCTATATAATAAAGTTTGGGATAATGATGCACACATATAAGGTAAATGACTTTGGTTTTGGCAATTAATCAGAATTTAAAACAATGGAAACAACTTCTGTTACAGTGTTTATTAGGTATGAGTATTGTTCTTTTATCTACTTGAAAAAAGTTCAAAAGATTGTGTGGAGTTTATTCGACAGTGAATGCAATTAAAAATGCTTTTTTTTAAACCTTTGTGTATTTCTTATACCTAATGGAAATGATACACAATATTGAACTTTTGTATTTCGAATATAATAATGCAATCTCGACGTAATGGTTTAAAAAAAATTAATTTTATCAAGCGTAGGATTACCATTTTACTTGAGATATAGGTACTAAAGGGCAGGTTTAGGATTCCTACAAAAAATCAAACTCTAGATAATTATCAGACATGAAATTAAGATGATAGAGAATGCAAATAGTGGTCTGGCTGTCTGTCTATATATGTATACCTCGAGTTACAGCCTAAGCCCCTTAAGTGATTTTTTTTTCAAATTTTGTTATTTAAGGGGGTTTAGTGGTTCCCTAGAACGGAAATTGAAATTTGTTTTTAGGTCCAAGATATCGGTACTTCCTATACACTGAATATTGAAAAAAAAATTTCTTTAATATGGCCAACGATTTTGATAAACAAAATGTTTGAAATGAAAAAAAAGGTAATTTTTGGATTTTTAGATTCATTTTCCATAATCTTTTGGACCCTTTAACCAGGGTCATTCTGCAATTTCTCAAAAATGGCTCTTACGATTTCAATTAAGAAAATCATACAGATTTTGTTGGCTATCTTTTTATGAAAACTATATTTTTTCAACCGATATCGGTACCTGCCACAAAACCTTTCTTTTTGATTCTGATTTTCTTCTTTATGACTCACTATCGCTAGATTTTGACGATTTTTATGCGAAAGCTTATAAGTTGCCGTAATACATTTTACCAAAAAAAAAATCAAAAATCAAAAATTGGTTTTTTGGATTAAAAAAAAAAATTAATCTCTTTTATGAAAAATCGATTAGTTTTTTTTAACACCACAATTTTTTTTCAAAATTGTGTTTTTAGATATTGATAAATAATATATGTTGATAAGCAACCAATTTTTTTTTTTAAACCATTTGAAAATTTTATATAGAAAAATTTAATTTTTAAAAAAAGACTTTAATGATTTTCAAAATTTTTCATACTTCATTTTAAAGTCAAATTCCTTTAAGACGCTGTTTAAGTCATTTGAAAATCGAATTTTATGCTTTTTTAAAATTTTTTTTTCTAATACTCCATTTACAAAACTTAAACTAAAAAACCTTAGCATAATACTTCATTCATAAGAGAAAGTACGTACGATTCAGTCGTGCATTTTATTGTGTATGTAAAGGCTTTCAAGTAGCTTAGGACAGTTTTATTGCAGAAAAAAATTTCGAAGAAAAACATATTTTTAGATTAAAAAAGAATGTATAAATACATAATGTACTTTTTTTTAAAAAATTTTTTTTAATGTCCTATATTTTTTTGAAAAATTAATTTAAACAAATTTTTAAGTGATTGCTTTTTCAATTTTTTTTGCCGGTTACTATAACTATTTTTTTTTCAACCGGTATCGGTACCTGTCACAGAACCATTTATTTTTTAATTCTGATTTTCTCCTAGATGACTCACTCGATTTTGACGATTTTTCTTATGCGAAAGCTTTCAAGTTCTCGTAATACAGTTTACCAGTTTTTATGAAAAAAAACGATTTTTCATAAAAAAAAAATTTATATGAAAAATAGTTTTTTTTCGAAATTAATTTTGATCTTAAAAATAAATTTTGATTTCCTCTAAATAAGATCAACAAAATTTCCATAACTACCAAGTTTGAAGAAAATCGCTTCAGCTATTTAGTGTTTTTATGTTTTTATTCAAAATAGAAAAAGCCTTTATTGCAGTGATATTTACAAATTATTTTTATTACCATTATTATATTTATATTATTTTTTGGAAATTTACTTAATATTATTCATCATGTGCAAAAATAATGTAGAAATATTGCGCAGTAATAATGAGCAGTCTATGAACGACCATTTTTTCTGTGATATTTTTGGGCAGTAATATTGTTTCGTGTTATATTGTTTCTGCCTATAGCAGATTTACGAGTATGTGTGATAGCATAAAATAATGTTTTTTTCTAAGGAAAGGTCTCTTGATTTTAGAGGTATTAGATGTCGAGTTCTTGCAAATCCTAGGAGACTATCCAAGACAATCAGACTGACAGAATGTAGACCCATTTGCTCAAGTTCTCTATCATCATTTTGTCATCAAATTTAATTGCTTTCTCGAGTTCAATATTTTTATAGTACCGTTTAACCATCAAAATGTCAAATGATGGAGATAAAATAAAAGATTATTATTTCTCTTCTCCCACAAGTGCAATTAGAGAAAGGATAAACATCATCGATTTGATCCCCTCTCCCTACACATTCTTCCTCTTCTATTCAAAAAAAAAGCTAAATACTTGCATTTTTTTTAAAAAAAGTTTTCACGTGCATCTTCCTCAATAGCGCATGTTCCTAAATTGCCCTAGTAAATAGAACAAAGTGCATTGTCCTAAAGTAAACGGCAATACGAGTAAATGCAGAAAATACTTCCCTTTTCGCCACGAAGGAGAAATTCAAAATTGCAAAATCAGGAGAAAAATAAATAAGCTTCTTCTCAGCAAATCTTTTCGAAGAGAAATTAATTTCCTCTTCGAAAAAGTTTTTTTGTTAAACAAATATTTCATTCCTCCAACCAATCCTACGAGTATAAATACTTTTTTAGAGAAAATAAGAACAATATAATAATTTTGTTTGAAAATTTTATTTTTTTTTTTTTAACTAATTTTAGATACAAAAATACTTAATGACTAAGTTTTTTGATATTTTTTGTAGTTTTTTTTTGGAAAACAATTTTTTTTGTTCATAACATTTTTTTTTTGTTTTAAACATTTTTTTAGAAAACTATGTATTTTTTTTTTGTTTTTACTCAAGTCCTCTCTTTTCACTGATTCAACAGTCTCAGGTCTCAGGCACTATATCACTCTTTTCAGCATCACTCAGGTTTGGTTTTTATGTTATTTTATTTTTTTTGTTAACAATTAACACCTTATCTGTAGGCATAAGTGCAGCACAATGAAGAGCGGGGCACTCGGCGTGTTGGCAAGCCGGACATTCCTTTAAGATAGACATAATTAACTGGCTGGCGAAGTATCCTTTGCTGTTGTGGTTGCTGTTTTTGGGTTTGTTCAGCAGGCTTGGAAGCAGGTTTTTTGTTCTGCGACTTCAAAGGTGTACTATTGCAGGACAACGAGCGGGATGATGACGAGAGACTTTGTAGAACCTTGCCAACGGAAGAAATTGATATGCGGTTTAGGTGAATGCGTCCAAGAGGTGTCCTTGCAGGAGTTTCACTATTGCTATTGCTGTTATTCGATGATTCTTCCTCTGTTTCAAGCTCAGATTTATCCGATTGAGAATTGGATTCGATGGAACCCATGCTCTGGAAATCAATACTGGAACTGCGAAGACTCTTTTCGGTCTGGTCAAGACTTAGAGAAAATGAATCCGTTGATGAACTGCGAAGATCCTCTTGACTATTGTATATCAGGTCATTTTGAATGCGACGGCCCAAACGTTTGCTGAGACTCTGCAGGAATTGCATAGCTCGCTGACGACGTGGAGAAATCGCCTTGGTCTTTTGATTATCGCCAAAATCGAAATTATTTTCATTGCGGTTATCCATTTTTAGTTGTTTAATTTTTTTTTGTTGTTGTTGCTGTTTTTGCTGCTGCTAAAGTAATCCTTTATATTCTTGGTATAAGGTAATCCTTTTTAAGAGATATCTTAACGGTTGAAGTGTTGGGAAACTTATGAATTTTACCATCGACTGGCATCAGCTTTTATAGGATTCCGTTTGGCCTTCTTCGATTGAGTGGAGTATAGAAAGCTTGATTATGCGTAGACGAGCCAATTCGTCCTCGGTGGTGAGAATTTCACATGCACAGTTGTTGTGTAGCATGTAGCAAGGCATCATAGGTTTGAGCAAAACGTGAGGGAATGCATCATAGCCATCGCTCAGGGAAACCTTAGAAAAGTTCCACTCATAGCTTTTCTGAAGATTTTAACCTTACTCCCAAACGTCTCACTGCCCCCGTGGTGTCAATGTTACATTTCTCTAAGAAAACAAGAGATCTAACATGTGAATTATTTTGCGGATTGGAATGAAAATGTTTGAGCTTTGATTCATATTTGCACCTGTTGTTAAGAAAGGAAGGAATTAAAATAGCATGTTTTGCCTTTTTTGAAAGTGAGTAGGGAAGGGTTGCATTGACATTCAATGTGGGTGGCTGATTTGAACCATTTTCAACGTGAAAACGTGGTTTTCGAGAAGGTTTTTCTGCCTTTCCACACATTAGGCTTGAGCGTGTAATACATGAAAAAACGTGGTGTTGTACGTCAAGGAGATTTGTTGTTGTTGTTTTTTTTTTTTATTTCAATTCTCAGCTACCATCTGATTGTGTTGTGACTTGAGGAAATGCATCCACTCATGACTGTTATAGGGTATGTGAAGGATTTTCTTAGCCAAGCATAATTTTGGTTTGCGGGCAAAAAGCATGTTGAGTGGGATGATGGAATTTTTGCTGATGTGACTTTTGCGAAGTTATTGTCGAAGGCAAAGGTTTGGATGTGTGTTGGTATTAATAAATACGTGCTTAACGCGTGAATTAAAAGCACGTTCCATGATAAGTTTATAGTTTGATATCTTGACGGCTAATCTCGTGAATAATTATTTTGCCGCAGAAAGCACGTTTGATGGATGTGTGAAATGTTTTTTTAACCATCTCCATTTGAGTTGAATGTGTTTTTTGTGTTTGAGGACGATAATGAAAAGTGTGTTGAAAGCAAATGTGCGAAATCAATTAAAGTTTAGATGTATAAATTGACTTATAGATTTGGATTTTGAAAGCTGCTTTGTCGCGTGCTTCCATTGATGTGGAATTTAATTGGCCTTATCAGGATTCTTTTGAATCACTATAATTGCCGATGAGTTTCTTTGATGGGTTGGTAATCTCTATCGATATTTTATTTGATTGAATCAAAAAGTAGGTACAGTGAACTTAAAAAGAATAAAATATCATAATAGGCGTAGGTGCCTGTTTTTTGAGTGATGGAAAAGTATTCAAGGTCCAGTGGATTTGTGTTACATTGAACTGATTTTTTATTTTATTAATATTATTTTTTTTCTTCACGAATGTAATAAAAATACAAATTGAGTAGGCTCAGCTACCTAAATGATTCTGGAAAATTTTTATTTTTTTTTTTTTGAAATCAGGTAAATGCTTACAAGTGTGGAATTTTGAAAAGGATGAGATTTAAGACTTCTTCATACTCGAGTGGCGTAATCATCTTGTTCATTTGATTTTTCGATGTACAAGTGATAACAAAGAGGTTAAAAAAAAGTGTCTGCAAGGTTGTGTTTTTTTATAACTTCTTCACCTTTTTAATGCTGGAAAATTTTATATGAATAGAAAAGGAAAGAGTATAGATTCCATCGAAGCCATCTCTCCACGAAATCTATTTTTAAAAATTTTCTTCCTAAATAAGCTTAGTAAGGTGATAAATAATATGATGCTTCGGGTTGTCATTCTTAGGTGAATGACTTGCTGTTAAAAGTGGAAGGCGTTTAGTTTAACGACCAGTAATTTTTGAAATTCAGTGGGTAAAAATAAAAAAATAATTAGAGTTACCAATTCCGGAAGTTCAACTTTCGAAGAGCTTACTTTCACTCAAAACGCGCTACTAACGAATTTGTGTAAAAAATAGTCGTGTTTGCGACTTAAGCAAAAACTACGTTTGTAGGTAAAATAAATTTTGTTTCTGTCTACATGGTGGAAAGATTTGACATACCCTAGGAGCAATATTCCAGACACTTTTATACTTCTACTAGTTCTACTAGTAACTAAGCAATAAGGCCAGGAGTGAGTGATAATTTAAAAACCCTTCTAAACAATCTTGCCCAAACCAAAGTGTCACTCTGTCGTGCAACAGTGCGATACGACAACGTCGAAATTTACTTACACAGCGTCACAATATGGGGGACTCACACCGAATGCGACAAGCGACAAAGTGTTTTTTATATGAAAGCCCTTGTATTCTTATCATAACTAAGGCAAAGTTCTTCAATTCTCAAGTGCCTTACAAAAAACTAAGAAGAATATTTATTTCTATTTAAATAAAAGTTGTCAAAAGAAATATGTCTAAATGTAATTACAGTGACAAAATATTAATTAAAGTGGTAATTAAATTTCAATTTGATATATAAGGAGAGTGCATCAATTAAGCGTCATTCCGGGAACGCCTGTTTTGGGATAATAATTATTATTATGTCATTTCCGGGAATGCTTTTGGACAATGAATGAGTTATACACTATTCTCAGAACAAATATGAATATTTTAGGTATTTTAAAGCAGAATCTAATGCAAATATGGCTTGAATATGGTTTCTTATCATACGATTAGTTAAAAAAACTTAAAAAAATCATGTTTTTTTCGAATAAAACATAATTTTGATCTCGTTGCCCGTTTAGGAACTACTAAATTATAACTAAACTCAACATATCAACGTAAAAACCTAATCATGTAACAAAGTTGATTTTTTAATAATTTGGACAGTGAAATTTCCCACCTCCATGATTTTGGCCAATATTCCAAGTGTGCTAAGGCCTGGTTTCTAAATCGAAAATTAAGATTCACTTGCTTAACTAGGAATGCCATAATCCATCCTGGATTGTTTTAATTGTTTTTACATCCCCTCAAGCCCCCCCCCTCTTGGCTACGTGCCTGTAAACAATAGAATTGCGTGGCATCACGATTTTTTCCCCCAAATGTGACTCAAAATAAATGATCAGAATTTGTTAGCGAGACCATCAAGCATAAAACAAGAGTTAAATGGAGTGAATTGAAAAGAATGTGTTCACTTTATATGGGGTTTTCCAAACTCTAAAAAAGTCACTTTTCGTAAAAAAAACAGCCCTCTTCGGTCGCTTCCCAATTAGTTTTTTTTCCCAAGCAAAAACAGAAAAATTATTATCAGAACAAGTTCAGAGAACCATTACGCATAAACCATGAGAGTTGCATGCAGTGATTTGAAAGAAAATTCAAAAAATGCTCCACCACATAGAAAACATATAAAATTTGATTCACTCAATAACATAACCTCCCTAATGTAATCGAAACAAATTAAACGTGTACGTACCAAAGGTAAAACTCACTCATACAAACAAATTAAAACAAACCTTAGTGTGTATGTGTTTTACCTTTGAATCGACGCGACCTTTTAGTCATCCTTCTAAACTACACTCAAATTGATTTCAATTATTCCAAGTTCCAACTAATCATATACTCTATCAATATAAATGTATTTCTTACTCAGTTAACTCAGCACGTTTACTGCACTGTGTTGTATTATGTTATACTAGTATGTCGCCTGGGATTCTCAAAAATCATATAACACTCCACATGATACCCTTTTTTGTAGTATGACAAACCAATAACAAACGTGACTTCTTTGAACATTTAGTTGAGTCAGTATCCAGTACCTGACTATTTTATATTTATCATTATGTTAATGCATTGTATTTTAAAATGATGGGAATTCGTCCCTTATAGATACAATACTGACCGATTCACTTGAGATAACAGCTATTTTAATATTTCAATGCTAAATATAGTTTTCTCTTCTCGTTGTATAATAAATTGAGAAGAGTCCTGCCTTTCACACACACAAATCAGTTGCACAATAAATTTCCCTATAAGTTTTATCACCATTAAGTTTCATAAAATATGGATTTGAAATAGATACACAAATCCAACCTTCTTCGTTTCGATTGATGAATCCACCATGAATAGTTTATTCTGAGAAGTGAAAATGTATATTTTCTTATTTCCTTGATGAGTGACATTTTGTATATGCGGCGTAATGCAAAATTGTTCTGGCTCCATTGGCTCCATCCTCCATTTACAAAGGACTAAGAACAATTTTGTTTTCCCTCGGCCGGCGGCCGTGGCGTTGATTTGTTTTCTTCTCGTGAATTATGAAGGACAAAACTACTATATTCTAGTTGTTCTTGGAAATAAAATTGCAACCAAAAGACAATTGATTTTAAATATTCTAAAAATGAAGCATAGTTCTCCGATGCAATCGTTTGTCACAAATATAAATGAGATATAAAATGATACCAAGTTCATGGAATTGTTTTTCAATTAGGATTATGAAAAACACTATAGAAAGTATTCTAGGTAATGAAAGAAATTTATAATTAGTCCAGTTGAATTAGTAGTTAAGATTTTTTTGAATATTTACTTTTTACCGATTGATATCCACGACTTTTAAGAATTAAGGTACAAATAAATTTATTTTAAAAATTAAGGGGAAACGGATGAGAAGCACTGGAGAACGAAATAAAATACTTTAAATCAAAGTAAAACGTTAACAACTTGGGACCAAATACGTAAACTTTAAAATCAAAATCGCTTCCACTTCCAATACGCAAAAAGCAAACTAAAAATAAAATGCACGACTGGGTCGCACGTACTTGCTTTAAAGGTCAAAGTTGCTGTGGATGCTTCTGATATTAAGTTTTTAAAAATAAATAATTTAATAAGAAATTTTCAAAAACCATAAGATATATTTGAAACAAGAACAAGGAATCTAGATAGACCTGAATAATATTTTTGTTAAAAAGGATGTTTTTTTGAGGGGGAAATTTATATGTGAAAAAGGTACCACATCATCTGACTGAAAAATTATACTGTGATGAAACTTGGTAAAAATGTTACATCTAATATAGAAACCAAGAGTATTAAAAGTCCATAAAAATGTTTTAAGTGAAAGGGTGTTTTTTCAACAGAAACGAATATATGGGACAAGTAGCGATACACACTATAGTAAAAATGTTACCCTGATGAAAATTGGGAAAAAGATTTTATTTTCCATTGGAACCAAAAATCTAAAGAGTACACATAATAATATTTTAGGTGAAAGGGTATTTTTTTTAAAGAGTAATGCAAATCTGTTTTAATTTGTACCCAATTGAAAAATGGTAAAAATGTTACTTTGACATAGGAACCAAGATTCTGAGGAGTCCATAAAATTGTTTTGGATGAAAGGGCGTTTTTCCTTTTATTTATTAGATTTCTTTTATTTTCTGAAAAAAAAAATTATATAATTTTCAATAAACTAAAGAAAACTAAGAAATTAAAAAAAAAAAATAAGTTTTTATATATAAAAAATTCTCAAACCATTTAAAAAAAAAGTTGGTATGCCATATTCAAAGAAATTATTTCTGGACATCTTAAACCAAAATTTCAAAAAAAAAAATCGAAAAATCGATTTAAGAAAAAAAACAAAATTTGAAACTTGTTGCTAAAATCAAAAAATGAGTGTTTGAAAATTTTGTGATAAATAATTTGAAAATTACTATCAACCCTTTGTGTGAAAATATTCATCGAAATCCGTTGAATCGTTTGCAATATAGTTAGAAAAAAACGGGTCTATAAGAGGTGCCGTTATTAACTAATTAAAAAATATTTTTTGTTTATTTCAGAAACATGACCTTTATGGTTGTATATACACAAATATTTTAATCAAAATCGTTAAAGTCGATTTTGAAAAAAAAAACAAGTTTTCCATTTTCGTTTTTGATTTTTTGGTCCTGAAAAAAATGTAATTTTCCCTCTGGAAACTAACTCAAAACCCTTAATTACCAAGTTTGAAGAAAATCGCTACAGTAGTTTAGCATGTAGCTTGAGATATCGAAGCAACAGACAGACAGAATTACCGGAACCACTTTTTTTTCGTATTTCTGTATCATCGTAATGTCATTTTTGATTGTTATCACGGGTTCAATTTTTTTTACGAATCCTAAACTTGCCTACAAGTAAAAAAATATGGTTTCCACCCGTATATGAACTTATGTTGCTTCAGTTACCAGTTTATAGTCTTACACATTTTTAAATTTTATTCTCTGAAAAAAACTTGTTATACATCAACGTGAACATAACGAAACGAATTTAGTATGAGCGATCTTATGATTGTTATGCTGCGTTTTTTTCCCTGAGCGCAATTTTTTTTAGTTTCTGAGTAATTCGCGTGAAGCAACTTGCCCCGTGTCCAACTCGCCCCCTCCCCTACTTTACTTCAATCTAGTCGTACATCGTATTTCTACGCGGGTTATTTTTAAAATGTTGGCGCTTGGGGTCCTAGAAAAAAGCGTATTGAAACTTTTTTCTATTATCTACAACTCTTTCCTATAACACTATTTTATAAAATCTACCCTTTACGAGTATATGCAAAAAATGAGATTTTTAATAATAACTTGAAACCCATTTTGCTCAGCCAGGTTATGTGGTCTTAGTTTGCACAGAAACAAAGAATAAATTAACAAAATTTGAAGCAAAATGAATACTTTGATAAGAACGTTCATCATCTCGTTCTAATTAGAAAATATAATTAAGATTACTGTTTTTAGAAAGTTTTCACGAGATCCTAAAGGGACATAAATATTGGACCCTATCAAAAATTCTACTTAATGCTTTTAATAAAAATTCAAATTTTGTTTTTGCAGCCTTAGAAAAATTAAAAAAAATACCAAACTATTATTCAAATTATCAAAATCATTTTATTTATTCGCAATTTAATTCATTCTGTTGTTCGTTGTTGTTTTTTTACAGAGAATATGGAATTGATCGGTAGCCTCCGATGTAGTTGTATGGATAAGGGGCAGCATAGACATGCGATCCATAGTAAGCTTGTGGCGACACATATTCTGCTGGCAAAAGTGAGCCAGCACTATAGGTCAGTACTGGGCTAATTGGGAGAATGGGTGTGGCAGCTGCAAAAGCCATGATGAGTGCGAAGATTAACTGTTGAAGTACATTTTTTTAAAAATTTATTTTGAATTATTTCAAAAATTACTAAGACTTACATATTTGAACATTTTTAAGTGTTTTATATTATTTCTTTTTGCTGGTTTATTTTATTTGAAACGTCTTCGAGAAGCACAAGCAAACGATTGACATAGAAGTAGACCGAGTGGGTAGCCTTTTATAGGCCCATGAATGGTTTCTTTGAACACACAGAAAAGGGCTATAGCCTCAACCTTTATTCCTAGTTCAAGGTAATGTTCTAGCATATGTACGAGTATCTACAGCTATACACATACAAATAACCAGTTCCTTGGACTTTGCCCTTGAAATGAATTCTCTTTCCTTTGTTTAAACACTTCTTCAAGGGCTTTAGGACAAGTACCTTCAGGTGGTAGGTATAGTTTGTTGGTTCTTTGGTTGCAATGTGATGTGTTGTGATGACGATGATGCACCTCGTGCGTCCAGGTAATACATATCAGCATGTTATCACCATATGAGAGGAGTGTGTGGAGGAAAATAAAAAAAACAGGATTTCTACAAGAACCAGATGAGAAGATTGCATGCCATTACCATGTGGCTATTGCGAATGTAATTTTCTTTAATATTTGTTGGATGGGTGTCATTTTCGTTTACGTTCTTTCAAAATGAAAAGTATTTGAAGGGTCAAGATAAAAACAAAAAATGTATTAGATATTCAGTAAAGCAATTAAGGCATTTGATTAGTAATTTTTAAATCAAACTGGTATTTGCCTTCTTAAATATGTAGTGACAGCCATCACTAGAAAGTAAAGTATCTTTTTCAGTTTATTTGGAGTTCTTATCTTTGAGTTCAGACACTAATGTTTGAAAAATTTAGATCGCAGATGGAAATCTAAATTTTTAATTTAAAAAATACAAAAATAATTATTTTGATAGTTAAATAAAAAAAATAGTATAATTTTGTTTGTTGTACTATGTAAAACAATAGTCTAAGTAAACAACTCAGTCAATTGGTGATGCAGTCATTTGACTTCATTTCCGATTGGAAGTGAATTCTGGCATAAAGTAAATTTACTGCAAAATAAATAAAATGCACGACTGTGTTGCACGCGGACTTGCTCTTAGGGTCAAAGTTACTGTGGAAGTTAAAGCTCTTATATAAAGTTTTTTAAAATAAATAATTTTATAAGAAATAAATTAAAAAAAATAAATTCATTATTTCATTAAAAATTTAAAATGCCATAAACAACTTCTTAAACTGTTTTGAGCTGCAAACAAAGTATGCCATTTATTTTTTTTAAGAAAGGTACATTTTTAGAAAAAAAGTTTTTAAAAATCGTTAGAGCCGTTAAAAAAAACAATTTTTTATATATGAAAATTCTCAAACCTTGTTTAAAAATAAAGTTGATATGCCATTTTTAAGACAATATTATTGCACATATCTGAAACCAAAATCAAAAAAAAAAAAAAACAATTACACGTTTTCAAAAAATTGATTTTTCAAAACAAAATTTTGAAAGATTTTTTAAAAATCCAAAAATTACGTTTTTGAAAATTTTAATTTTGATATTGTTAAGGAGCTTCCGTTTAAAAAAATTCATCAAAATTGGTTGAGGTGCTTAAGAGAAAGTCAAAAATGAAAAAAAAACGGTTCTTTGGGAGGTACCGTTAGTAGATTTTTTACAAACATTTCATTCATATCAAAAGTATAACCCTACTAACAAATGCAGACACAAAAATTTTAATCAAAATTGTTAGAGCCGTTTTTGAAAAAAGTTAACTTTTCCTTAATGGTTATATGTCAAGTACCGTTAGTTTTGGTCCTAAAAAAAATTTCAACTTCACCTCTATTGAATCACCAAAGACCCTTAACCATCAAGTTTCAAGAAATTTGGTTCAGTGGCTTAGGCTGTAGCTCGAGGTATACACAGACAGACAGACAGACAGACAAACGGACAGACAGAATTACGGAACCCACTATTATTGCATTCTCTATCATCGTAATGGCATGTCTGATTGTTATCTTGAGTTTGATTTTTTGTTTACGAATCCTAAACTTGCCCTATAGTTCCTATATCGCAAGTAAAGAATAAAACTTAAGCAGTTTGGGGGTTATTACATTACAATAAGACGGCCATTTTGAAATTTGGGTTAACATTTTTTTTTTATTTTTGGTGCTAACTGTTCCCTTAAGATGTTAAGAGAAGAATTCCAAAAAAATTTATTAAAAATTAACAGCTAGTTATTCTTTCGTACATTTACAAAGTGTTTCATATGCAAGGTATAGGAATTATTAACTGAATAGGTAAACCACTTGTTTTTCGTGAATTATGAGTTTTTTAAAGTGCTGTAGAATTTAAATCCAAAAATTTTAGTGCTTTCAGTAAAAAAAAATATTAGTGTAGTTTATTCTTTTTTGAAAAATAAAGATTTCTACGGAAAAAACATGATGGGAGGTAAGAAAACATCAGAAAAAAGTTTAATTTCGATGGCCCTGATGGGTTCAATCTTTATTTTCACGATTTGAGACAAAAAAAGGTTTTTAAGCGCTATTATAGTCTTGAGGTGTTATGATATGGAGTTATTGTTACTTTGGAACAGTTGAGCTTAGGGTAGTATCATCAAAAATTACTGAAACTGGGTATAAGAGAATTTTGGAAACAAATTTTTCTAAATTTTCTAAAATCATTGGACCCATAAACTGGACCTACCAACATGATAACGCTACTATTAACTCGGTGCGCATAGTAAAAACTTGGATAGTGACGCAAAATGTGCAGTTGCTTCAGTAGAGACAAGCAGTACTTCTGAAGGTTTTTTCAATTTCACGCATGAAAAAAAAAGTCCAGTTGGTATAGGTTGAGAACCGAACCACTCCGGAGCATCATATATTTTAGCATCATATGAGTGAAATTCCGCATGATACTACAATGATGCAAGAACAGCTCATCCGATTATTTGTTCAGGGATAAAAAGCTGAACCTTACAAATTTATAAATGGAAAAAAATATCACTCATACGCCACAGTGACCAGTTAGGTTTGACTTCAAAAAATATATATAAAAAAAAAATTACTTTGAATGACCAAATAATGAAAAATGACGGATATTGCTGTTATTTACTTAATTGGTGGACTAATCCCGAATTATTTTGACAGAATTTCATTACGATTCATTAGGCATATTATAGCATCATGTCTATCCATTTCACTTAAACACCATTATATATAGGCTGACGACCTTTACTTCCAAAGTGAAATTTGTCCTTCTATTTATTGGACAACACAGCAGAATTAACAACAAAATCCCGCATTAACCACTGAACCTTAACATGAACCTGAACTTGAAAACAAAAACATCGTTCAAGGATTTATTTCTTTCTCCACCAGCCTAAAACGTCAATTGTGTTGTCAACTGTTTGGTTACCAATTACCATCCATTTATAAATACTTTTACTCTTATATATTTTTGTGGCAGTCATATTGGTCACCAAAGGCTCACACTCGCACATGATGGAAAATTCCTTCACGTTTTTAAAATGTTTGAGATTTTTTCAGTCAGTCAAGAAAGGGGAGAGGTTGATTGGATTCTTAGTAAAAAAAAATCTCATTTCTTTCAGCATCACCCACTTGTCGTGTTTGGTTTCACACATCTTGTCCTGTGCACCTCCACGAACCACGATAGAGGTGCAACATCAAAGTTCATGTAGCAAAGGCAATGTCGTTGCTCGACTGGAAGTAAACCCAAACATGTGACTGCACTAGTCACGTTTTTCTCGAACCCAAACGGTGATGCTGTTTGCCTGTGTCATAAATCAACACATACACCTTGGGTAACGCGAACTGCATATTTCCTCCTTTCAAAGTTCAAGGCACATTGACAGGAATCTCTCTAAATTTTCATCCACAATAATGACCCCAATCCAATGACGTATGTAGCTAAGGTAGGTACTCTCACACAAACTACCTAGTTCTTAAAATAATAATTCTGTTCATACTATTGTTGGCCTGCGTCGTCGTCCTTGTTGCCGTGTCGGTAAAAGTAAGTTGTAGGTGCAAATCCTCCAAAGTTGATGAAAGTCACACCGGAAGAAACGAGTGTAGAGTGGGTGTCACGTTCATTGTTTGAGTTTTTTCACACATCAAAAGAAAAAAAAGAAGAAAAATGTGACTCTTTAGTCTCATGCATAGAGGTGAGTTAAAAAGCTTTTTGGGATCATTTGCCTGTTCAGGCCTTGAAAATTCATATTTTCACACCGGTCAACAGCAGACAAATCAATTCTAGCTCCGTCCACCTGGACAAACAAATAGGTCCTTTTGTTTGTTATTTTTTTTTTAACTTTGGGGGAGAGTTAATGTACTCGCCATTAGTCTGTGATAATTTGGACAAAATCAAGGTCTTTGGACTGAAGGAGAGGGTAACATAATATTTCAACGAGTGAGTCATGATATGTGATAGAAAAATTATTTTGGCGTTTTCGTAGTTCATTTAGTTGGGCAAAGTTCATTATTTGGTGCCGAAGGTCAATTAACTGAAAACGAACTTTGGGATTTCGATGACGATTTTCTTAGGTTCATTCATATGACCTGGTACCTACTACACTTCTCTACGAGTGTTCTTGAATGTGTGTTATGCAAGGATGTCATCTGCTTGTTTTTTTTTTTTTTTTGTAAGAAACTGAAGGCAGATGGAGACTAAGAATGATCATGTTTCAAATTGAATATATCTTGTAGAGATAATTATCCTGAGTTTGAAGCATTTTAAATTCAAATTTTAAGGAGTTAGTACCTATACTTTTCCGAAAACTAGGGCTTACCTTAAATTTTCCCAAAAACAAATTTAGTAAGTCTCCCAATTTTAAGGTATTAATTATGAAAACATTAGACTAAAATAAAAAAAAAACCTGTTTTCAAAATCTAAACATTTGGCATTTGAAAAGTTTGGCCATCAAAATCTAAAGCCTATAAAGGAGATCGGTTTAATATAGGTATCTTCTCTAATAAAAAAACGATTTACTTTTAAATTTAGGGGCTGTTTTTATTTCTTCCATACATTATGTTTTTATGCAAAATACCGCGAAATATTTTGAGGTAGTTGTAACCTAAAACTTAATCCTTTAGGGTTTTGCGTCGACAAAGATCATTTTTAAGATCCACCGAAGTCTTGAACCGATTACTACGGTTGTACAGCACAAATAAACGATCTTCCCTTGGGGTCGTCTTTTTTGACCTACCAGAACCTTTCTTTCTTCTGGTAGTCCCGGTCTTAATATTTTTTCTTGAATTCCATGTCACAGTTTGTTAAACAACATTTAATCTTCTAGAAATTTCATGTTTTATCAAATTGAGGGGTGACAGAGACAAAATATTAGCTTGGCAGTCCGAATTGATTTTTTTCCATTTTTGTTCAATAAATTATTTTGGTTCTTTTCCGACTGCTTTTGCGATGCAAATGCACCTTCTTTTAATAGATTTGTATGCACTATTTGAACAAACATTTTGCTATCAAATGCAAAAACCCACCTAGTTCTCATAAATTCAATGAACTGTTCCCGAAAATTGTAAGAAAATGTTTGACAACATTTTTTTCGAACAGCACTGTATGTTGATCTAACATCAAAATGGGTTACCTGGACTTCGTAATAAGATTTGGCATGAATGTTTGACTTGTCACTAGAACCCAAAATTTAGATAGTTTATTTAAATTGTATCACAGTATAATTATAGAGAACGGGCTTTCAGTAAAAATAAATCTGTTGCACTGAAACACAAGCTATTGATAAAAAAGAAACATGACTTTGGTCAGATGCATCATATCATCTTGATTTTGATTCCATTCGATTCAGTATATTACGTAACTTGCATCAATTTAGTATGACCTCTCTAAGACCACTGTGTCCAAAAATGTTGCCAAACCACAAATGTCCAAGATGGCTGCCTTTTTTTTCAAGATGCTAGATAAAAACCCATGCTGGAAATGATGACACCTTTCATACAAGAGAAAGTGCGTTGTTGTGCACAATGTTCAACAATTTTAGCCTGTTAAATATTTTGTCGTATTTGTAGAACAAATTTGGTTGTTAAACCCTGTACTAATTTTCATTTACGAAATAAATACTTTTATAAAATGGAGGTGTTCTCAATTTTATTTCGTTTCTTTTTTTTGCGAATTTCGGTGTTCTAAAAAACTATCGGATTGGCATCACTGTATTATTTTAACGTTTTCATTCCGTTTCGATTTTGCTGGCCGAATTTGAAATCGTAAAAATGTAAGCAATTTTTAAAATACATTTGTAGTAAACTAATTTTTCGCTTGTTTTTAAAGGGGAAAATATACTAACAATTCACAATTTACAGCTCTTTTAAATTTCATGAGGGAATACCCTTATTTGTCAACAAGGTCATTGTTGACAATTAAACAATGATTAAAATTTCCTCCTCTTCTATTGAGAGAAGCACAAAATCTTTTAAAATAAATTTAAAGTTGACCGAGTTTTTTATCAGCTGTCACTGATTACTGACAGCTGAATTTAAACGAAAATCTTGGTTGAATGTTAGAAGACCGTTCTTAAATCCGTGCCAAAATCAATTTCGGTAACGAATTCAATGCGTAGCGAAAATCAGAACAGGGGTGTAAATGTTTTTAAAGTACAATCACTTTTTTCTAGAATGTAACTATGTAACTAGGTTCCTGTTAAACCTAGAAAAAATGTTTGTAAAATAAAGTTACGTGATTCTATGATCCTAAAAGTCTTGCTTAGCATTTTTTAAATAAAATTAATAACAAACAAGTTATTAGGTAACATGCACATTTTAGTACACCTATCTTATGGTATAAGTGGTCATCAATACTTCATTGAACGATTGTGTGCAGTTGTTTACAGCATTTGGAGTCGTAAGTTGAAAGGTGGAAATCCCAACCCTGTCTGGAAAAATCGTTTGTATTTGCTTCTCTCTGAGATAAATATTTTATAATCACTTTAAGAGTCTGTTAGTAAGAAAATCTCAATGTTAAATATCCCAAAAAAAAATATATTCTATAATTATTTTCTTTGCTTACTTTTGCTACTACAGGAAGATAATAAAGTTATAGGAAAAAAATACTGTTTTAAGAAAAGGTCTATCAAAATCCTTTATACGATATGCATAAGTAACCTAGATAAGGTACCTTTATCACTCTTTCGACGAGGGTATTATGCTAGCATAAATCTGCATTTGCTATAACAACAAGCTAATCGCGAAGATTTCCCTCATTATATTATATATCCTCCATACAAATGTCATAGAATAGTATCTATTTGATTCAAATAAAAGATAATATCTACTTACTGGGAAGGACCTTCCTAAGGCAACACGGGTATATCCTCATAATATAATGGCTATCATTCGAACATACAAACAAAAATCCAAGAATCTCTTCCACGAGCGATGTCATTTTTTTTTTTGTAAAGTAGGTGGAACATATTTGTTTTAATATTATTTATTCATCGAATCCCATTCAAATCCTCACAAGTTTTACCTATTGAGAGCAAAAAAAAAAAAAAGAAAAAATAATAGTCCTTACAGTGAATATTTTAGACACAAAACAAGTAATATATTCCACGAGCTACTTCTAGTTTATACACACACCTACTCTTAAGAACCAACAGGTGTATAATTTCAAATATCATATAGCCTTTGGGTATGGCAAAATAGAAACAAAAAAAAAAATCAATAAGATCTCTCTCATTCACCACCAATTTTCAATCATTGAACATTTTTTTTCAAAGTCTTCTTATAAGCTGAAGTGGAAGAGGTGTGTGTGTGTATTGTAGTCCTGAAATTCATGCCTTTACGGAAGTTGTATTTCCTCCAAATCAACATAAGAAAATAAACAACAAAAAAATTCTAATGCCTCTTGTCTTCACCCTCCACTTTTACCTACAATCACTTATCCAAGAAAAAATGATATCAATTTTGAAAAGTGCTTCCTTGTGTTTATCATTGTCATCGTCCTTCGATGTCGTTGATAATACATTTACTTTAAATCACGTCCACGTGTTTTGCGTAAGGATTCTCATCGAAAATGTTCTTTTTCCTACTTACATCAAAAATAACATCGTTGAGAATATAATAATAAAACACCAACACACATGAGTACAGCAACAAAGTAAGGTAAAATAAAAATGTATGATACTGACATTCTGGAGGTGCAAAAAAGTCCTTGTTGAATTGCATCAGATATTTGAATGAAGATTACGAAATTTTCTATAGGTACTTATTTTTTCTATGTATAATGATTGGAGGAAAATAAATTTGAATTTAGCAGAAAATAAGGACTAGTACAAAAATGTTATCTCAAAAGAAAACAAAAAAATAAACAAAAACATCCCTAAGGGAAAATTTATTTAATTATGATTTTATTTATCAAATCAAGCGAAAAAAAAGAAGATACAATTACCAAACAAAATATACGCCTACGGATCTCAGCACGCTCCCAAATATATATGTATGTACTATACATATATAAAGTGTCCTGTCTGGCCTAAGGATATTTTTCTTATTTGACTCTTTTATCAGAAAAGTGTTTTGTTTATCATCGAGCTAACGAAGAAAATTCAAGTTTTCTTGTTTCTGGTGTGGGTTTTGGGTGTGGAATTTCTCCCTCCCCAATAAAATATTATTATAAACCTGCATATCTATGATAAATTCATCCTTACATGCAGGAAGATACATTCCTACATACAAATCTATTTTATTTTTAAACACAACAATACTTCGATTGAAATTGAATGAATAGATGTAATTTTTTTCTGATGACGTAAAACTTAAACATTGATTGGGTTAAGGAATGAACAATTTAAAAATAAAAAGAAATTCCAAGAATATCCTTTTGCGTTGTGATATTTAGAGCTTGGAAAATAAAGTGTCACGAAAACTAAAAGTGAGACATCATAAATTTGTGACAATTTATAATTCAAAGGAATTAATCGTTTGTTTACTTGTTTAATTTTTTGTTATTATTTTTCAAGACATAAACAGTGTACAGCCAGCTATGTTGGAGGAGTTTTGTCTACAAATGCAAAGAAAAAAAAAATAAATATATACAAACAACAAAAATAATAACAATGAACATTGTTGGTGTTCTAGAATCTAGACATCAAGGAAATTCAAATTAAATTCAATTAGCCCAGTTGGGTAGTCACATCACATCAGGGGTTGTTATTGTATATATTTTTTTTAAAGGAAGTTTTTTCTTGGAATTAGATAATTTATTACAATAATGTAAAAAAAAATATCGAAAAAAAAGTTTTTAGAGATACAAGAAAATTGGTTAACTTATCTTCTATTACATGTACCTAACCTACCTACCTCTTTGCATATACCTTGAAGTTTCGAGAATAAAGAAATGAGAAACATTTCTTGAGAACAATCAGATGTGACATTATGATGATAGGTAATGCTAATTTGCTAATTAAAGGGGTCTCACAATTCTGTTGGTCTTGCAGTCTTTCCGGTCGGTGTTAGTCGGTATGAGGTGCTACATTCTAACCAGTAGTTTAATTTACATTAAACTTACTGCATAATTTTTTTTTGGAGATTTGTAATTGATTTTTTTGCACCTAAATTAACATTACCTGCTTTATATTATTTTTAGTATAGAACTGACATTCCTCCGATTTCTATGACAAATATTTTGTGCATTTCTCAGAACCAAGGTCTGTTTTTCTATGAAAATTTTGTTTTTTTTAATCACTAGTTAGGGTAGGAACCTACCATACAATTTTTAAAATCATTTTTTCGATTTCTCTTAATATTTCTACCTATATTCAACAATTTTTTGTGAAGAAAAGCTATAAAGTAGTCTCAACATATTTTGATGCAATGTTAAAAAATTCAATTATTTTTTTGTTGGATTAAAAAAAACAATCATTTTCTTCCAATAATTAATTTTTATGTGTAGAAAATATTGAATGGAATATCTACTTCATTTAACTTTTCTGAACAAAGTAATTGTCATTAATTTGTTGGAAATCCTGTAATAGAATAGTAATAATGTTAGTTAGCATATCAAGTTGGAAGTAATAGTACTCAGAATTCTTCTAATGGAAAATAATTGCATTTTGTTCAAAAAATCTTGAACGAAGAAAGAACAATTTTAGTTAAGGAAGCTATTGGCAGTTAGCATTACGATTACCAGAGATAATGAAGATAAGAATCAACTTCTTACAAAACGTTTCCAACGTAACGGTTCACAGAAAAACTACTGCTACCAGAAATTGCTTGTGGTTGTCGCAAAGCTGGGTCCAAATGTGTACAATTTGCAAGAACTGTAGTGGGGAAACGGGAAACCTGCAACATGAGTCGTAAGATTTTTTGTTCAAACGAAGGTATTGATGAAGATCAGGGCGATAAGACCTTATTTGACAAAGAAAAACAAGGTGGCCTAGTTGAAATTTTATGAAAAAGTTTTTGCTCTCTGAAAACCGCATACTCTGAAAGTTTCAAGTTCCTAGAACACAATCTCTATTGTCAACTTTCAGGTTTTTTTTTCAGGTGAGGAGTTGGTCAAGTGGGAAAATGGAAATAACGCCCCCTGATTACAATATGTGAACATTTTCAATTTAACTCCTTTTATGTCCTACCATTCTTAGAAATTTTAAGATTGTACGCTTATGGCTATGATGATGATGATTTGTTATAGGGTAGTGAGATTTATTACCAAAAAAAATAAATGACCCCTAAACTTTAGCCAAGGGGTAAGTTCAATAAAGATTTAAGAGGTTTAAGTTCATTAATTATACCAGAAGCACCTTGAACAATTTCAGCTTGACTCACAGTTTTCCATTTAGTCAGTAGTAAAATGTCTCTATTTCCTGGACTATATTTCCAGCTAAGCTGCACCACTGGATCTCACCTACTTGATTTTGTGCCATGTACAGGTTTTCTTACATTAAATTCAGAAGTAACAGTGCTTCATGCAGTTAGCACAGATCTTTGAAAGCTGCTGATCTTTTACACTACTGTTATCGAAAAGCGTGAGGCAAATTAAGTATAAAAATTGCTGTTTTATTGTCTTATTAGAAGGTCTAACAGCGGATGGTTGGCTACTACGTATTTCCATTCTATTCTGATCATGGCAGGGTTCTGTTTTTAGTTGGTATCTTTATAAACTGTTTTTGCAGAAAGAGTTCACCGGCTGCTCTATCGTCAGTTCTGTTTCAAACAAGCAACACCGACTTGTTCTGGATGCATGCATCCGATGCAACGATTCTCAATTCTCAACCAGTCAGTGGTATGCTTTAAGTTGTTTTGCTTACCTTAACATCGTTCTATTGGCTAGTTGGCAAAGTTACCATTGCTCTTAAATACTTACAGAAGGCTCGGTTAAAATAGGTTCTGCTGGTCTCTTGAGATAACCGATCTCGAGTTTTCTCACAATATTAGCTATTCGCTCTGACACCATACCATGGATATCTGTACCCGGGGCTTAGTAAACTACCAGGTAGAGATGTGAGATAGGGTTGTCTCCTCTTTAGAACTTTCGGATAGCCAGGACAGGATACTAGAAGTATGCCTGGCCTGGTGTCAAGGCAACAAATTTATTTTATAGTTTATTCATTTGGTGCAGTGGCAGCGAACAAGTTCTAAATGCAACTATTTTATTAGTTGCCGTTTATCATTAATTAAATCAGTCATTTAAGTACATATTTTTTTTTAAATTTTGCTTCATAATGTAAATGAAAATATACACACAAAAAAAGGAAGGACTCCATTAATTACTCAGTGTCAGAATTTGTGTCCTATCCCATCATCGTTTCATCGTCCTCTTTCTTCATAAAATTCATTGCTGCGTTGAACCTGTTGATTCAGCCTTGAATCTTAGAAAAAAAAAATAACCGGCACGTGCTAAGAAAAGAACACCACAACTAATTCGCCCTCAAAACCTTCCTACTGATACGACAAAAAAAATAAAAAAAACTAAAAAAAAATAATATCGAACATCGAAGATTCTTTTTTTTTTATTATTAAAATCTATGAAGTCTTTATTGCTGTCAATCGAGAGCTGGTTTTGCTTTAATTATTTTGTTGTTGCTCTTTTTTTAATTTTTTTTTTTTTTACTGAAGGCAGAAGCTTTTGTGGTGTGGTGTGGCTTGCTTGATTGCATTTTTAATGCGCGGTTTGCCTTCTTACAACAATAATCCCGAATTGATGGCCAGTGGAGCGGCAACAATGCGTGTGCTCAAGATTGGAGCACGAATAATTGGACTTGACAGGGTCAAAGTTGGAGCGGCCAAAGAAATGGCTGGTGCTATAAGTCCAGCTGGTGCTGGGACTGGTGCTGGTGCCGGAGCGCCCAAAGCCACGGCAATGATGCAAAAGAATACCATCTAAAAAAAAAATAAACAAAAAATAGTTAATTTGATGTAAAATTATTTTCGTCCTGAATGATAATGATGATGGGAACTTACGTATTTAAACATTGTTTTTGTTTAGTTTTATTATTTTATATTTGCTCTTAAGAGTTAGATGCTTTGAAATGATTTGATATCTTAAAACTTTGTGTGGGACATTTATATATGATTTGATTTTGTTTAGAAGTTGAAAGACGATCCGACAATGTTGGGGCTGCTGTGCGTGTGACCTTGACGTTAGGTGTTAAATAACATTTTTGTTGATGCTAAGCTCCAGTTGCTATGTAAGTTTTGCATCTATCATCATTTCATAAATAGGAGTAGCAACAGCAGGCAACAGGTTGAGTGATTTAATTGAATTATTAAAGATGATTTTTTTTTTCAAGCTTAAGTGGTTCCGATAATTGTGTGATGTGAAAATTATGGCAAAACTAGCTGGTTACCCAGCGCATTGCTGCCGTAGAAGACAAAATTTACGAAAAATCGTTAAAAATGGTGAAACTGTGCTTGAATTTTTTTTTTTTTAAGTTAAAAGTTGAAGTAATTTTTACTTAAGATTGTGAAAAAAATACATTTTTAATTTATAAATTTAAAATATTGAATTAATTTATTTTAAAAAATGTAGGTATATTATTTGTTTAATACATATTATTCATTCATACAAGCAACATGTAGACTATTAATTCACCACAAAAAAAGAATGTTTTTTATTATATTTTGTTGATGGACCTCCTTATAATTGCAATAAAACTGTATTTTCAGTTCTTATAAATGTTATTGGCATAAAAGAAAAATTGCGTTGTCGTCTTTTGAGAAAATCAGTTTGTATTTTTGTTGATTTGTTTATATCTGTGAACGGGCTTATTAAAAAACTTATCTATATAACCTCAGATTATATTTTATATTTTCCAAACCAGATAAATAAACAAAAACTTTTTTGTACTTTTGAAGTTACATATTTTATAATTTTTGAAAAAAATATCACTAAACTGAAAGCTAATTTATGTATTTCCATATGATGAAAGGGTTGCTCATTACTTCTTTAATCTATTGCACTTTTTTGAAGTTACAAAAAAAAAATATATTCTTGAAAAGTACCTATTTTGTACCTACCTTTCCGCAACTGATTTTGGGTTTTTGAAAATTATTTTTAAATCTTGATATTGGCTTATAAGATGCGTTAGTTTTATTTATCAAAATAGTTTATTTTTACTTTCACTTTTTCCCTACAAATTCATTATTGGGGTATAATTAATGCTCAAAATGATGCGCTATCTCGGAATCGGACAAAACTGCTATGATTTGGATGATTTTCTTCCTCAATTGTTTGTATACAAAAATTCTTTAACGGTTATAAGTTTAAAACTGCTACTCTTATCGGACTTTTTTTAAACTTAATAACAAGACTTTTGTCAACTAAAACTTTTTTTATCAATACAAATTGTTAGAATTTTATAAAATAAACTTTTCCAGGTCTTTTTAAGGAAAATAAGTATAAAAGGGTCTATTTTCACCATTTTAGATGGGAGATGGAATTTTTTCAAAAGAAAAAAAATTATTGAAACATTTCAAAATGAATTTTGAAAAATAATGAATAAAAATGTGTAGCTGATTTTTTTAACAATATTTTCCTTTATAAAACATTGTGTTTTCGTCCAAAATTCAATTGCTTTATTTTTTAGCAACCGAAAGCAAAAAGTAAAAGTCGTATGTATTTATAGTTTTTTTTTTATTATTTAATTTTTAATGGAAGTTTTCAATAAATCAGCATTCAGTTTTTTTTTTAATTTCTCCAAAACTAGAAGAAAAAATGTAAATTACATTGGTAATTCCAAGCTTTCCAGTACCGTTTCAAGAAATTTTTTACAAAGAAGTGTACAGTATTGATTTTTTCCAAAAAATTTTGAGAATTAAGTATTCCAGTTTTTCGATAACTCAATTATTGTAAAAATCAACACCATTCTTCATTGGAATATTAAAAAAAAAAGCAAATTTAAAGTACTCCCCATACAAAAGTGACATTTTTGCAAGTTTTTTGTATGAAAAGTACAAGAAGGTTTTATTTAAATTGACTAAAAAAAAACACAACTATTTTTGTTAAAATAAAAAAAAAAATAATTTAATTGATTCTGATTGAAGATTCTAAAACGTATAATATGCACCAATTGTTTTTTAAAACCCATAGATTTGTCTAAAACGGGTTTCACCTTCATTGAAAATAAAAAAAAAAAAAAACAAAATATCTCAGACTTTTAAAAAGATATGATTTTTGCAACCAAAAATAAAAATCGTCCCCGCACTAAGGGGCCGGAGGTGAACTAAATTCAGGTCCCAGCAAATACAACCTTTTTTTTTTAGGAGTTTACTGTTATTTGCGAGAAAATCTGAAATTCCTCTAAAAAATAACACACAGAGATATCCTATCCATGTTTAAAGACAATCATTTTAGAAATTAAGATTTAAAAATGAAGGTACGATTTTTTGAAATTTAAAACTATTTTGAATTGTTTTTATTCACATTTATCTGCATAAAATGTTTAATACAATGTAATTATAATATTTAACTTTTTTTAAGTTATAACCAGCATCATATTGAAAACTTTCCAGTTAAAAAAATATCCATTCTCAAATCAAACCTCAAATAAAAGAAATCAGTAGCACTTTGTGGTTTAAACATTCTAATGCTCCCAAGTCCCAACACATGACATTAAATAAATAAAATCCCTTTAAAAGCTATTCGACCCATCTTCTTCCCATTTTCCTAAGTACCCTCAATACTCCATTAAGAGAGTATAGCAGATTTCCAATTTCCGTGTAGATAGAATTCCCCTTAGCCATTGCGTTGGTAAGTTACCTTAAAAATAAAAGTGCTTCTCATCAGTTCACAGCCTACAGGTAGACCTTAGAATATTAATTTCATCTTGTTTACCTGAAAATTTCATCAGAATTCCTCAGAATTATATATTCACCAGAGACACCCACTGATGAACATTTCGTTCGCTTTTTCGCTTGCTTCCTTCTGCTAATGTTATAATGAATAAGGATGAGACATTTACTGTTATTTTGTCAAGTTCGATTCGATTTTGGGCTTTAAGGTGTCTTCTTGTCCGTTTGTTTACTATTTTCAATTTTCCACCCACAGAATGTTTTTGCGCCTTATTTTCTGACAACCCAGAGTGGTTTGAGTATGAGTGAGTACGAAAGCAATAGATGGGCACGTTTTTTTGGGGGCTTTTTCTATTCGTCGGATAGCATTTCCTATGTCCTGGAGGCTCTGTTTTTGTTTTTTTTTTGTTGTTTATAAAAAGCCGGACCCATGCAGGCATAAAAACAACAAAAAACTCTTTTTTGATTGTAGGCAGGTACTTCTCCATCATCATGAGCTATGACAACAGAAAACGCTATGGAATAACAATTAATTGTAACTTAATTTTGTTGGAAAGGGACTCTTGTGCGGGCGGTCTTGTTCTATACTAGTACTTCCGCTTAGGGTTGGTATACCTACATGGGTGTGTTTTTGATAATGAATTCTAAAGGTAGGCGCTGTAGATCAATTTATAATACACAAAACCACGGGTGGGAATTAATTTGTTTGTAAACAGAAAATAGGTTTTCTTTTTTTTGGTTTGATATCGATAGAATAGACTGCGTAGAAAAGGACTTTTCCGCATTAACATCGGAGAGCAGAGAAAATGGTATTAATTTTATTGTGTAGGTTGAAATTATGTTGGGATGGTATAGCAAAGACAGAAAAACACTTTATTTAATTTTACTTTCCAGTAAATAACTGAGAGATGTAATTTTATGATGATGATGAAAATTTGTGATTTGTTGTTGAATTTTTGTTTGCGCAGAATAATTATTATCACACTCCTATATGCTATGAAGGTTTGCTTACTTATTTTAATTTTGATGCTAAGATATTTTTACTACCGCAAGATACCTCCCTAGGTCCTAGGAACATATTTACTTTAAGCGAAGGTTGTGTGACCTAATTAAAAAAGGTATTAATATAAGAAATCAGCTTATAATAAACTGTTTAAGTGTTGAGCTAAATAGATAAAATACCTCTCGTTAGGTTTGTTATCTTATACAATACATAGTTAATGAGAACCACCTCAGGTAACTCAGTTTTAAGCTAAATAATTTATAATTTTCCTAGATATGTTTCCTCCAAAGTCACCATTTTTTTTTATGTGAAAGATTCGGTGTTTTTAATTGAGTAATTTTTGTATTTGTTCCAAATGACTTAAATGATTGTCCACTTATTTTCAACGGGTGTTATTCTATTGTTTGATATGCTTATCGAACCAGTTCCCAATTGGTTTGTAGAAAAGCAATGAAATAGAATAGAACTAAACTAAATTCTAGTAGTGGGGTCTTGTATGCTCGAAAATGTCAACATGCTGGGAAAATGCATCAAATTTTATCCAGCGACTACTTAGGTGCTGAGTTTTAAATTGTTGATAGGAGCCACACCCCATCTGGCGACCGTCTTGAAATTAAAGCTGCCATACTAAAATATACGTCTATCAGCAATATCCCGTCTATATATCACTTAGGACCAGAAACTTGGTGTCCAAGCATACATTGTTTTGGGTTCATTGGTCAACGATCTGATTTGATTGGCCCCTATCATTGCAGCTTTAGGACAGGCAAATCAATAGTAGATCAAATGTTTACATACCAACAGTTTTTTGAAAAAAAAATCGGAGACTTCAGATCGATACAAACCATCACTTTATCAATTCTAAAGTCGCGTATGATAGCGTGAAAAATGACGAGCTGTTATACACAGCCATGTTATGTCATGTCATGTCTCGGCATCCTTGCTAAACTCTTCCACTTGTGAATAAGAACAATAAGAGAAATCTTGCAGCTCCGTCAAGAAAGTGTTTAAAACAATCCTAAAGTGGTTAAAGAAGGGGCTTCTTCCAAACAAATTAAATGGATTAATGTTTTAAAGAAAAGAGATTAGATCGAATTTTTATAAAAGAACTCGACTCTTGAAGACTGAACTTTTTGGTCCAGCGTAAAAAAAACAAATCGCTTCGAGTATTTAGCAGTCAGTTCATTATAGAATTTAAGCCTGTTTTTGATTTTTTTGACTGGTAAAACCGCATCTTTACATTTGATTGCTGAAAGCGATCTTTCGGTGCTCTCCTCAGGCATCAGTCCACTCAATGATGTCCTTATTGATGGGTGTTGTTGAATTCTTGTTTTGACTCCATTGAGAGCTCTGTTAAAAGTCTTGGCCGATTTCCCCCATTTTGAGTAGAACTTGTTAACTTCCCATTGGAAGTTATTGTGATTCAGTGCATTTTGTCAAAGTGAAAATTTTGAAATTTATCGGCGTTTTGGGTTCTCTAGAGTTTGAATCCGTCGTTTTTAGAATAATGTATGTAGGTGCGTGGGTGAATGTATTTTCGTACGATATCTGCTTCGGATAAATCTTATTTTGCAATTTATAACTTTAAAAAAATGCAGAAAGGAATTCCAAGAAAATTTTATAAGTAGTTTTTGTATCCTACTGCAATTTGAAAATATTCCTAATATTCCTTTTGTCTCAAATATTTTTAAAACAAAAAAAAATTTTATATCGACTTCGACTTAATTAATGACGTTAAAAAAAATCTACGAAAAATTGTTAAAAATGAGTTTTCAAACATCTTGAGAACGGGAAAAGAAATTGACTCCAGGCAATTTTGATTCTTTGCAAAATACAGTTATTATGAATTGGTTTTGTAATTGAACCATATTGAAAGTTTTTATAGAATAAAAACAGCTAGAACACACGAAAAATTGCTTTTCATTTGAAATGAAATCTCGATAACAAATACTGATTTTTATTTCAGTATAATTTTGTAGTAGTAATTAACTGATAAAGCTAATCACAAAAATCAACTGACTATTTTTTTTAACATTAAACTATTAATTTATTAATATAATTATTTTAAACTCAAATATCTCAACAACAAACGGTCAAACTTTGGTATTCGCTTCATTTAATAATCTACACTTCTAAGTTTTCTTATCCAAAATTTTTTGATCAAGAAGAATTTGTCAAAGTTAAGATCTCTAATCAACTTTTCTATCTTCATGGTCATTGTCCAAGCAGTCTTTTTTTTTTTTTGTCTTTTTCAAGGTCTTCATGAGGTGTGTCAGATTGTGTTAATGCATTCAACAGTTTGTATAGTGCAAAGTCATGTCAATTTAAAAGACAGAAACCACGAAGAAGATTCAGCTCCATCAAAACTATATACACAAACACATGCAATCATAAAATCACTATCAGAATAAATGAAGATTCTTTTCCAGTTCAAATAGCAAGCTAACAATCCTTTGTTTCAATATCTTATTAGCTACGCATGCCGACGACGATACACGCACTGATGTTCTTTATCTCGGAAAACGAGTTTTTTCCCTTCGTAATGACGATGGAGATGGACCAATGTGCAAGTATCATGAAGATGGCCTTCATCATGCATTCCCCAAGAACAAACCGCAAAAGAATATTTCTCCTTTGCAACTAGTTTCACTATATAAAGGAGAATAATTCCTTCTAGGATCATAGTTCAGTTTGATCACCAGGACAAGAAACATCATCAATTTTAACAATGTTCAAAGCAGTAAGTTCTACATACGAATCCTTTATAACTTGCCACCATCCCGATATAAAATAAACTTAATTTCTTTTATTTTTAGATTTTAATCGCATGCCTTTTGGCCATCGCTACTGCCAATCCAGTGCTCTACCAACCAACTTATTATGCTGTGTCTCCAAACCTGCCAATTGCCCTTCCTCTGGCCTATGCCAAGCTGAGTGCATCGGGTGCTGCATCAGAAACTTACAACAGTGTGGCAACAGCCAACTCATTCCAGCAACAATACCGATCCGATTACAAACCATTGACCTATTCCGCTGGCTATTACTAAGCTCACACATCAACGCTACAACGAACAACGCACCCTCCTCCATACATACATCGTATGATAACGTTAATAGTGAAGATGGTAATGTGACACCTATATCAGCACACTATTGTGGAATAAAACAGCAACTGATTTGATGAGTTACATAAAGTGGTTTTATTTTATTGTTTTTTGTTCACATTTGCGGGTAATAATTAGGTATTATAATAATAAATTAAAGGAATCAGGTTTCAGTTGCATAGCTGATGATCAAGATTTAAGAACCAATGCAGGAGCGCATTCATAGTTTTATAAGTTAAAGGCCTAAAAGAGTGTTTTTAACATTTCTAGCCAAAAGAAATATCATAGATTAGATTTTTGGATTGGGTAAATCCCGACTCAACTCAACTCATATCAATGCAACATAATTCAACTCAACCCAACATAGCTTAACTTGACTCGACTCAACTCGACTCGACTCCAATTGACTTGACTCGACTCGACTCAACTCAACACGCCTCGACTCTATTTGGATCAACTCGACTCAGATCAATTTAACTCAACACAACTCAGCTCGACTCAACTCGCCTCGATTAATGCGACTCGACTCAAATCAACTCAACTAAAATCAACTTGACTTTGACCTCAATCTCAGATTCCAATACTTTGATGACTCTAATCCAAGAGCTGAGTTGAGAACCTGCTTAGATAGGCTTAAATGAGTAAAGCTTTAAGTAAAAATTTTTCACGGAAGAAGCATCAATCTTGGCCTTTTTTCTATTGAGGTTTTATTCAGAGCTTGACAACTGCTCAAACAAGGAGATGTTACATCGAACATGACTCCTTTCACTCAAAATCAAAACACAATTTCAGTTTTTCTAATTTAAAAAAATCTTTTTTTATTTAAAATAAAATCTTTAGATCAATTTTCCAGCAATCAAGCCTCCAGACAACAATTTACTTGATGATACCAAACCATCAGTCACTAATCCACCATTGATCAAACCACTAGAAACCAATCCATTCGAAATTAAGCCACCTGACACTAACCCATTAGAGATTATTCCTTCAGATACCAAGCCATTTGATAACAATCCATTGGTAATTATTTGACTTGAAGGTGCTAGCGCAATTGGAACGGTTCTAACAATATTTGCTGTGGGTAATGAAACAATCGCAGGAGCCGAAGCAATGCTCAGTGATTGTCCCAGAATTCCAGGTTTAGCGACAGCAACGGCAGCGGCAATGACACAGGAGAAGACAAACTACAAAATGAAAAATGTATTTATAGTAGTACCGTTCTTAAGCTCACACAAGAAAAGCTTACAAATTTGAACATGTTGACTGTTTTGTGTTTTGGAGTCTGTGCGTTTGGTGACTGATAGATGTTTGATAAATTAAACAAAAATTCTCTAACATTTATAGTAACACCGGGATCGGAACACATAACTATGGAAGAATAAGAATTACGTCACTTTTGCATGGCCTCTTTAGCCTCTAACAAACACTTCAAATCAGTAATGCTCGTAATCCATCTCTCTTAAGACATTTCTTTAACTTCTCACTTTCGCAAAATGATGACAATGTGAGAAGATATTTTTGCATAAAATGTGGTACGCACATTTGAGAAAGTATCAGACAGCTACCAGTCTTCATCACGATTAAACCTCAAGCCCACAAAGCTCAAATTATCTCACAGACAATGATGTTCAAATTCGTAAGACTAAACTGAAGGAATAAGGAAAGCATAATTTGGTATTTTATTTTTGTTTCTTTGTTTCAGGTGATCCTTTTCTGCTTGGTTGTCGTAGCAGTCGCTAAGCCTGGAGTACTTTCTTCATCAGTGGGAATTGCCACAGCTCCAGTCATTTTATCTGCACCAGCAGTAGCTTCCACAGTTAATGTTGATGTTAGGACATCTCCAATTGCTTTAAGTGCTATTGGTGCACTTAGTTCTCCATTGGTTCTAAACAATGGTTTATTGTCTAATGGATTGGTCTCAAATGGACTAGGATTAGTTTCCAGTGGACTTTTGCGCGGTGGAGTTTTGTCGAGTGGACTTGTATCTGATGGTCTTGTATCTGGTGGACTTCTTAACAATGGACTGGTTGATAGTGGACTAGTCAACAGTGGACTTGTTACCAGTGGACTAGTTAACAGTGGAATTGTCTCAAGTCAAATTCTACCGAATGAAATTATTTCAGGAAAATTAGTTTCTGGTGGAATAATCAGTACTGGCAAGCAGTTGGTATCTGGAGGTTTAGCCACAAGTGGATTGGTTTCCAGTGAATTAGTTCGTTAAGAAAAAAAGACTTTGGTTTAGAAAGAAAATAAACTTGAATAGAAGAAAAAAGTTTTTGTCTTTAAAATGTTTCGTTTCAACTGACGCAAAGTTTCTTACGTTGTCGATAAAAAAAACGAAGTGGTGAAGATTCTTCGCATGAAATCAAGCGAACACGCTTACGTAAGAAGATAAAAAATTTGAAAAACCCTACCGTCTTGGACAAAATACAGCATGACAGGGGCTGTCCTTAAAACTTTTGGAACTCAAAAATATAACAACAACTGCGATTGGTTTTACCCACACACACTGCACTGAACATAAACTCAAAGAATTTTTCACTCAAAACAGCTCAACTGGTTTACACCCGATCTTAACAATTTCCATGCTTTTGACCTCCGGATGATTAAGGTCCTTTGAGATTCGATCTTAAATGTTTTTTTTTTCAGCCCGAAGAAACAGTGGTTTGCAAGAAATATCTCCGTTTAATCTCTACACTGATGTGTCATTGTAAGATGACTTCATAAGAATCCCTGGTTTCCGAAGCCTTAAACTTTTTCGAAGTAATTTACCTTCGATATGTTTTGTAACGGTCGATGGATGTTGGATCCCTTTTCTAGATGACATGACGACATAATAATTTGTTTTCGAATCAATAACAGCCAAACCCATTTTTGTCGCTTCTTGAAAATACACTACTGACAGCTCGATTTGTTCATTCGGTGATGTCAACATTATCAAATCAAATTGTGCCTTTGGTGTTAAAAAAAAAAAAAACAAGAAGCAAACAATTCTAAAGTTATGTGCTGCACATTCATGAAGTGTGATAAAAAAAGAATCTCTTCACTAATTGGTACTTCCAAGTTAGTTTCATGTTTAAAAAAAGAATCCATAAAGAAGGCACTTGGGCTATGGTTGGTGGATTAAGAACACTCGCCTTTTATTAAGTGCTGGCTTCAAAAATGGTGTTTTTCATTAACTAGGATGGAGAAGAATAGAGTACTTTATTATGGCTGACCGTCTTCAGAAACAATGGGCTGGGTACTAACTGGGCCATTGGATTTTTGTATATCAAGAACAATCAGAACTCTTGACCTATGTGACAAGAGATTGATTTCATTAAATCGTTTATACCCAGCCATTCCAAAGTAACCGAAAGGATAAAAAACGCTTTCAATGCTGTTTATCTAATTGAAGAAGTAATATTTTTTCTTGAATCTTTGTAGGTGTTCATGTTCAGAGCATTTCATAAAGTTTTTGGCCTAGAAATTTCATCCAAAAGTAATGCCTGCCAGTAAAGTTTTTGAGATAGAAACACGATAACGGAGAAAACGGGTACTCCGTCTTCCCGTTACCGTCTTTCCAATAAATAACTTTACTGACAGTCATTAGTTTTTGATGAGACTTCTAAGACGATACATAGCTCTATAAAGTGCCCTCAGCACTCAGTAAAAATTGTCATCGAATGCGAGCGTTGGAACCTTAGGAACATTTTCGTACAAATTACCAAAAATATTTGTATTCTGTGGGACATTTTAGAAATTTGGTTCGTCGAAAATGGTTGTTCCAATTATTTCTCCAGCTGGCTTTATAACATCGGAACCGGAAGCCTCCCTATGTGATTCTTATCACCACCTCAAAGCTGGAGCTTTTGATGCTAGTGCTAGTCATTTGCATCTTCTCGAACGATCCCGAAAAAATTTACTGACTATATTTTTTTTTTTGTTTAGAAAGCTTTTTATATTTATTCCACTACAACAACACTACAACATCATTCTTAAATCAACAATTTTCCAGATGACACCAAACCATTACTCAAAATACCACCCGACACTAATCCATTGGAAATTAGTCCACCAGAAACCAATCCCTTTGAGACTAATCCACCAGAAATAAGTCCATTCGAGATCAGTCCATTACCAATAAGTCCATTCGAGATTAATCCATTTGAAATCAAACCGTTTGAAATCAAACCATTTGAAATCAAGCCATTTGAAATCAAACCATTTGACAATAGTCCATTGGAAAGTAGTCCATTGGAGACTAGACCATTTGAAATAAGTCCAGTGGTGAGTCCTAATGGAGCTCCAATAGTTGTTGTGCCTAAAGCAATTGGGGCAGTCCTAACGATGCTAGTTGTAGCAGCAGGTGCTGATACAACTGCAGCAGCAGCAGGAGCAGCAGCAACAGTCAATGATTGTGAAAGAAGTCCTGGTCTGGCGACAGCAGCAGCAATAACGCAAGAGAAGACCAACTGAAAACAATTTTAAATTTTGATTATTAACATAAATATTTTTGTGTCTGGTACGAGTATATCCTTACGAATTTGAACATAATGATTTGTTTTGGTTATGATTTTCTTTGTGATCTAAAAGAAGTCTTTGTTGAAGGCTGACAAGAGTGTCTGATGCTGAATGCAATGTTTCTTCTGCATTTTATAGTCAAATGGTAACAACTTTTTCAAAACAACGAGAAAACTATACTCAGTAAGTCACAAGAGAATGAGCAATGTGAAGTGCGGTTAGTCTGGTTGTTGCAGAAGAAGTTGTGACGAAATAAATTTACCTGAAACACTCTTCGTTTTTCTTCAACGCAATGACTCACTGATGCATTAGTATACAGAGAAGGTAAGGGTACGGAAGGTAGACACAATTTGGTAATGAAAATGCAATACACTGATCATATTTCTCTCCTTTGTGTATCCATATATCGGTATTAATTTCTGTCATTTACTCTTTATTGTGTTTAATTGCTGAAAAAGCTCAAGCTAAAGGCAACAAACAAGAAAGTATCTGACTAAAAAGCTACTAAAATAGTAAAATAATAAACATTCATTGTTATAACTGAAACGATTGGAATGACACCATATTATTTGAGAAAGAAGCTGTTGCAGAACATTTTTAAACATTATTACTAATACTGCACATATGAAACAGTGACCGTTTATAATTTTAGATTTATCTGAAGTTTCGATTGATAGAATGAGATTTTGAAATAACTTTGGTGTAGGCCCTTTAAGGTTATGGGAACACTTGAAAATAAAATAGGATGTTAACATTTTTGAGTTGGATTGTATTTTAATCATGTTTAGATTCACAATACCTATTTACTTTTAAAATTTGTTGTTTATTGAGTTGCATTATATTATATTATTTCTATTGGTACGTTTTTTCATTCTTTTTTATACTGAGAATTTTTCATCCTTGTTTATTGAAAAACATAATAATCTTTAAAATATTAGTAGTCTAATAATTTTGTTCTCAAAACTGTTCTACTTTATTGGAATAGTGTTACAGTTTTCCGATTTCAATGATATTTAATGTTTAACAGTCGTTCTGAGTGAAATTAACATTTTTTCCTGCAGTGTCTTTTTTCTCCCGTTTAAGCCCTAGTACGCTGCTGAAGAGAAACGAAATATTCTATACAAAAATCACACCGTAAGCGTAAAATTTCGTTTTTCTTTTTGTTCATCAGAACGCAGTTTGACTGGTGAAATTGAAGATTATTGAAATTATTTCGAGAAGTCTCCAACACATTTTGCACCCACAATTTACTGCCCGATACATTATTTTCCACCGGATAGAACGGATTTAAGTTTATTTATTGTTTGCTGCCATTTTTAATTCATAATTTTTTCTTTAAAATTTGGCAGAATACTCCTTGAATATTTTCGTTTATGTATTCATTGGGTTTTTACTGTAGAGTGAAGACTTTAGCTTACGGAGAGACTTCCAGGGTTTAATTGCAAAGTTTTTCACAGAAACAGAAGAAAAAAATATTTCAGCAATGTATTTCATAAACACAAGACTTTTCTTATCTTTTAATTTTGACTCAAGTTATTTAAAAAAGAAAAAATTATTCCAAATTTGAAAAAATGTGTCATTTTGGTCTAATAACAAATTTCACCATTCACTAAAATAAATTCATAGTCTAAAAAAAATTGTTTAGAAATTAGCTTTTTTAAACTGTTTATTTTTATAATTGTATTGAAAATTACATACATAAAATTGTTTAATTAGAGAAAGATTTACATACATTTTTTTCGATATTTTTCTCCGTTTTTGAGATAATATGACAAAAAAACTCAGAGATTTGCATTAAAAACGTTTTTTGTTTTTAAATCTTCGAGTTATTTTGTAATCAGTATTTCTAATATAAGGCGAGGTATCGAAAAATTTTAAAATTTAGTGTTATTTTTTATGAAAGTACCATAGTTCAAACTAACTTCAAAAATTGATATGAGAAAATGTACATGCTCTTTAAACATTTATAACATACATATGTAGAAAATTTTATTATAAAATTTGGTTGACACGTCAGATTATTTTTTAAATTTCTGTGTAACAACATAAAATTTAGTTTTTAGTAAACTATTTCTCTATTTTTTGTTACTTTCGAGCGTCCATGGGGCCGATTCTGGTTTTGTGAATAAGTGAATCGATTTAATTATTTTCAAATTCGCTGAAAAACTTTTCTTCCACTTTTTCGGTTCATTTAGCTCATTTCGTTCAGTGAATGAAAACATTGCCCTGTCGTTGGGAGGAAATAGCATTCGCCGTATTGAATAGTTTTCTACTGTATGTCGCTTAGGATTTTATATACTGAATGTCGTTAAAAGTCCTGGGGACAGATTCTATAAAAAACGAAACGAAACCAATCGTTCATTTTTCAAAAACGAAAGAAATTGTGCGACAATTTCAGAACAAATTCTTTCGTTTTTCAAGTTAGATGAAGCAAACCGTTCGCACACATGAAAACGTTTGTTCGTTTTCGCCATACAGAATCTCACCCCTGGCATTATTTGTTTGTTTTTCAAATCATTAGTCAACTGGTAATGTTACAATTTTTTTTTACATCAAATTGAAAAAGTGGGAAAAACCAAGTCCTTTAAATTCTACTTCTAATTAACACCTCGAATCATAATATAAACGAACAAAAATCCAAATTTTAAGGGTCTTTTTTATCCCTTTCATTTGCAACTTTCTTGCTGTGACTCAAAGGATTTAAATGATTTTTTCCATTTTAGGTAGTTTCGATTAGACATGACTCAAACAAAGTTGCTGTTTATTTCTACAGTCTTTCTTTTTCGCGGCCTTTTTAATTCATTGATTTGCGAACAGGACTGTTGCGATATAAAAAGAAACAAATGTAATCTTTTGAAACATTTAATCCAAATTAACCTGCAAATCAAATATAATGTAGAGAAATAAAAACGGCATTTCGTTTTACGGTATAATTCGAATAACTATTTTTAATTCATTAAACAATTCTTTTATGAGTTTACTTAGCTTTTTTAAGTATATGTTTCATTGGGATTATACAAAATTTTCTTGGGGCTAAAATCGCAGGTTATTATCTCACAATTACGGTAACTTGATGCGTGAAAAATGATTAATTGTTGTTTTTTAATGGGCTTCAGATTTTGAAATAGTGATGAATCTCAATGCTCACCTTATGCACCAGAATACCTGCAGTTGATAGTTTTTGAGATTGTTTTGTAAAACTTAATACAAAATTAAAAAGTATTTTTTTTTTCTGGTTTGTGTTTTTTTTTATTTATTTGACTGAATTTACAAGAAGTGTTGAAGTTTTATATTCCTTTATATCAGCCCTTTGGATAAAAGCTTAGTAGATGATAATAATCCACCATCGATAATTCCACCAGACACTAGTCCACTAGACACAAGTCCACCAGACACAAGTCCCCGAGAAACTAGTCCACCGGAAACCACCCCACCAGAAATGATACCTCCTGACAAAAGTCCATTTGAGATCAAACCATTAGACAGCAGTCCATTTGATACCAATCCACTGCTCAGAGTCAATGGAGTACCAATTGTTTCGCTCAAAGCAATTGGAGATGTTCTCACTATTTCCACGGAAGGTGCAACCGCCGCCGCCGTTGAAACAACAGCTGGTCTAGCAGCAATACTCAGTGATGATCCTAGAATTCCTGGTTTAGCATAAGCTCCAACAAAAACACAAACCAATATAACCTGAAAGTGAAATACAAAAAAAAAAGGAATTTCAAACAAGATTTCGAAGGACTTAAATGGCTTTGCTTTTGAAGCCCTTACAAATCTGAACATAATGAATGAAATTATTGTTGGCTTTGAAAGCTACTAATGGAACCTTTGATGAATGTTGACTTGAGTCTGATGTTCAATAGAGAACTTCTATCACGTTTTATAGTTATACTTTGAATAACCAACACCAAGCTATGAGTATCTATGGGTTTCTTGTGCCATAAAGTGAAAGGCAATAACACCACCCGATGAAAGAGCTAACAAAAACTGGATTTTTGTTTGAAAAGAAACTGCGGTTAAAGAAGAAGTGCAATCACCCTTCTTTTGGTGATTCTTTCTCGAAATGATACAAAACTAATACAAAAAATATGTTCTTTATTGTTGTGGCGTGCCTGAATACTATTAACTCACAATAAATCTATTTTGCGTTTATTGTGGGTTATCCTTTATTGATATCAAGAAAGAAAAGAATAATAAACAAATGATGAAAAGTACATACACTTTGTTCTTTTTCCATGATTTCTTTATAGTTCAGCTGAAATGCAGTGTGGTGACTGCTTTTTCTTTGTTGCATATTTTTTTTAGCTGATGGATACACTACTAGAATGATTTTATCAAGATGCAGACACTTGTCGTCAACATTTTTGTAAAAAGTTTCATTGGCACCACGACCCGTCCACATAGAAGCCAAAAAATTGTATTTTTGTCATGTTATGGTTTGCTAGAATTTTCTGAATTTTCTTTTTCCACGGTTTATTTTCAATTAAACCATAGAAATGCACATATCTCTACGGGTAACTTAAAGCGAAGTTTTCATTTTTCATTTTAATAGAACGAATGGAGTTAGGCGTAATTGTACTGAAAAGCTGATGAGCAAAATAAATACGATAAAGAACGTTTGAACATTTCCTGTCAATTCTCAGACAAAGTACATAAAGTTTAATAATTTCAAAAGCTGTGGTTGAGACAGGTTGATAAACATAAAGAAATTTGAGATGAAATGTGTGTTTCATTACCAATTAAAACTTGTCTCCAATAGAGATACTACTTTATGATATTATTTTGCTACTTCTTTACGCCATTCGTTGCACTGTGTCTTTTGCCACAAACTAAGAAAAAAAAAAAGTTAACCGTCACATATTGCGTTATGTTTGCGGGAGGTACTTGCTTGGAGTGATATTGTTATAAAATGCCAAAGCAAATCTGATATCAGCATCAGACATTCGTCAGCCTTCAACAAGCCTTCAAGCTAAAACAAAAATATCATAAACCACCATCATCATGTTCAAATTTGTAAGTCCTTTAATAATGGTTTTTTCTCATTTTTCTCAACTAAAAATTTTATTTATTATTGTTCATCCCATTTAGGTTGCTTTGTTCTGCATTGTTGCCGTAGCTAATGCTGGTATCCTTTCTCCAGCTTTGAGTATCGCTGCTGTTCCAAGAATTGTATCAGCTCCAACTATTGTTTCAGCACCAGCCGTAAGTGTCTTAAGAACAGCTCCAATAACTTTGGGTACAGCCACGATTGGAGCTCCGTTAGGCATCAGCAGTGGATTGATATCTAATGGACTCGTTTCAAATGGACTCGTTTCTGGAGGATTGATCTCAAATGGACTTGTGTCTGGTGGATTAGTGACCAAGGGATTGGTTTCCGGTGGATTGATCTCTGGAGGATTAGTGTCTAGTGGAAAATTATTGATCTAAGGAAATGACATCGATTCACAGTTGTAGTTCCTAGATCCTCTGATATTGGATACTAATAAAATATGTGTTTTTTAATGAACAAAATTTATTTGTTTTCTGAATTTGAAAATCACGTTCTAATGTTATTTTAATAGTTAGAATGCAACAATAAAAGGAAGAATTATGAAAAATTTAATCATTAATGTTGGTTTTAGAAAAGGATTTGTAATTTGTTTTAAATGTGACGTCGATGACATAAACGGTAATGAACATTTAGAATAATTTTGTGGTAAAATTTAGTAAAATGCGGTCTAATTCTGCTATCCGATGGATGTGAAATACTTTTAAAGATAATCTCTAAATCGTTTTGGAAATTATATAAGAAACATAACTGAAAATATTAAAAATATTAAGTTTGCGCTTAAAAGATAGATGATATTTTTAAAAATTTTTGTTTGAAAACGTAAGTGATTTAGCTTGAAAAGCAACAAACTTTTTTACTTGCGATATCGGTACTATAGGGCAAGTTTAGGATTCGTAAAAAAAATCGAACTCGAGAAACTTGGTGGTTAAGGGTCTTTGGTGATTCCCTAGGGGAGAAACTGAAATTATTTTAGGACTAAAACTAACGTTACCTGCCATATAACAGTTAAGGAAAAGTTAACTTTTTTCAAAAACGGTTCTAACGATTTTGATTAAAATTTTTTTGTCTGCTTTTGTAAGTAACGTGATACTTTTGGAATAAACCGTTTTTTTTTCACTTTTGACATTCACTTAAACGACTGAACCAATTTTGATGATTTTTTTTTATACGGAAGGTCCTTAACAATTTTAATATTATTTGATATAAAAAAATTCAAAAAATAAATTTTTGGATTTAAAAAAAAACTTTCAATTTTTTTTTTTTTGAAAAATACATTTTACGAAAACGGGTCACTGTATTTTTTTGAAATTTTGGTTTTAGATGTGCAATAATATCATCTTGAAAATGGCATACCAACTTTATTTTTAAACAACGTCTGAGCATTTCTATGTATAAAAAATTATTTTCAAACGATTTTCAAAATTGTTTTTCTAAAAATTTATCTTTTTTAATCAAATTAAATGGCATACTTAGTTTGGAGCTCAAACTAATTTAAGAAGTTGCTTGTGTCAATAATATTTATATACATTAGGGTGATTAAAAAAAAATCTACTCCCGCTCAAAAATTTTAGTTTAGCCAATGAAAATAAGCCATTAATGTTCAATACGCAGGCAATGCACTTTTTCATACATACTAAATGCTGTAACTCACGAAAGGTACGTCGTACAATAAAGTGTTTGATACATTTTTTTGTAGATCTTCTCTTTGAAAAACTTTTTAAAATCGGTTTTTGACGGTTATAATATCAGATTTGTGGTATAAAAATGTTATCTTGCGTTAATTTATCCAATTTTTCAATTTAAATAAAAAAACAAAAAACTACAAAAAAACAACCAACTACAATTTTGTAGTTTGAGATCCTAAAAAACTGTATCAAAAACTTTACTAAGCAATGTATCGTACGTACGTGAGTTCCAGCACTTAGAGTAAAACAAAACATATTTCCAGTGCAATTTGTATGAACAAAACGAAAAGTGCATTGCACGCGTTCTAAAAATTAATTTTAAGAGTTGATTTTTGTAAGGCTTATTTTTTAGCCTAAATAAAACCGGGAGATAATATTTTTTTTTTGAATCACTTTTATGAACATTTATGTGTATAAATGATTCACTATTTTATACTTCACCCCATTTTTGTTGCCTCAAAGTTTGAAATATATTAATTATAAAATGTAAACCAAAATTAAATTTTCATTAAAAAAACACATTTTTTTATTAGTATCCAATATCAGAGGATCTAGGAACTACGATCTGAAGTCCTTGTCATTTTTAGATCAATAATTTTCCACTAATCCTCCAGAGATCAATCCACCGGAAACCAATCCCTTGGTCACTAATCCACCAGACACAAGTCCATTTGAGATCAATCCTCCAGAAACGAGTCCATTTGAAACGAGTCCATTAGATATCAATCCACTGCTGATGCCTAACGGAGCTCCAATCGTGGCTGTACCCAAAGTTATTGGAGCTGTTCTTAAGACACTTACGGCTGGTGCTGAAACAATAGTTGGAGCTGATACAATTCTTGGAACAGCAGCGATACTCAAAGCTGGAGAAAGGATACCAGCATTAGCTACGGCAACAATGCAGAACAAAGCAACCTAAATGGGATGAACAACAATAAATTAGATTGTTAGTTGAGAGGAATGAGAAAAAAACAAACTATTAAAGGACTTACAAATTTGAACATGATGATGGTGGCTTATGATAGTTTTGTTTTAGCTTGAAGGCTTGTTGAAGGCTGACGAATGTCTGATGCTGATATCAGATCTGCTTTGGCATTTTATAACAATATCACTCCAAGCAAGTATCTCCCGCAAACATAACACAATATGTGACGGTTAACTTTTTTTTTCTTAGTTTTGTGGCGAAAGACAAAGTGCAATGTGCAACTTGATTTATATAGAAGTAGCAAAATAATATCATGAGGCAACAGCTGTACAACTGGAGACAAGTTTAATTTGGCAATGAAAAACACATTCGTTCTCAAGTTTCCTTCTCTTGAAATCGTCTTAACCACATGTTTGAAGATGAATAAACTTAGTAAGTCAAAGTTGGTCAGCTGTTTCTTGTTATCCGTATGCATATTCTTTTTGGTTACATTGTATTCTGAAACTAAGCAGATTTCAAGTATTACTTCAATTACATACTTACTTTTCTGAAGTTTACAAATTTTTAAAGTTACTGATTCAGATTCTCAAGACAACATACCAATACAAAAACCCACAAAAGAATATTAAAATATATCACCATAACAATAATTGCAATGCCCAAATTCAAAAATTCTGCTAATATTCCCACATGCAAAGTCAAATGCCGTTGGCATACGTTTAGTTTATCCTCATTGATAGTAACGTGCTAGATTAACCTTTCTAATAAGTGTTTACCCATAATTTCTCCAGACAAAACTTGTCAACTCACCTGCATAAGAAAGCACACCCCAGTGTATATTCTTTCCAAGTCCTGATTACATAAACTATACCTATTCAAATGATACTGTTGGTGAAATAACATACTTTTAAAGAAAGAAACTTCTAACACGTTCTGTAAAACGTTATTTGCATTCTTTCACTGCAAAGGTATTCCCCACAAATCTAAAAGAAAAAAAAAAAAAATTATGAAGAAGAAGAAAAATCATGTAAAAACCTCCCAGAAGGCAAGTACAGTTTTGTTTTTATAATTTTAACATTTAGACTTTTTCTTCTACGTTTTCATAGACAATCTTAAGGGAGGAGATGGAAAATCTTAAAAAAATTGTTCAGCACGTGGATTTGATGACAGAAGCTCGATTGGTTTCACTTTAAGATGTCGCATAATTTTTTTTTTTAATTTACCAAGAGATGCATTGAGGATGAGGAATACAAAAAAGGAATTGGAATAAAGAGCACCAATAAAATAAATAAAAAAGTCCTCTAGTAGAGGCAAGGCGCCTACTTATCATTCTTGGGTAATAGAAAAAAACGGAGTGACCATTTTGACTATTTTTTACTTGCTCTATAGAGCAAGTATTGGTTTCGTGTAGAAACCAATTTGAGGTTTTAATCAAAACCAACATTACCATGATGGAAAGGTCCAAAAAAGTGGTTTTCATCATGCCATCCATCGGTCTGTGCGTCTGTTCGTCTGTTCGTCTGTGCGTCCATCTGTACAGATGGCCACAGCCTAAACGGGTTGACGGATTTGCATGAAATTGTATATGTAAAACTCTCTTATACATATTTTTTTTTTTTTTTTCTAAAATAAATTTTACTTGTTCTGTCTTTGACTCACTAATTCAAAAACGTTTGAAACGTTTCGCCCATCTAAATCAATAAAAATACCACCAATATGGTCACACTGCACAGGAATAAATAAGGCTTCAATATTTTTTTCAATTTTGCGCATAAATTTTGATGGGATTCATGATAATTATTTATTATGGAGATATTATTTGAAGTATCGCCGCTGTCACTTTGAAGCATGGCACGTGAGACAGCTCTCATTAGGACGGATGAGGAGGGCCTCGAACAAGATGGTAAACACCATACCTACTTTTATTTTTTGAAAAGTCAACAACTTCATATCAAACGACGCAAAATCGTGTGTTTTACATTTTATTACGCACCATTTATCTTTTCCTTTTCAATTAATCTGTATACCAAGAAAAAAGACCCTTAATTGCCTTGTGTGTACTAGCGGTCATTCATCCGCATCTCTTCCCTATAATAAAGTTACCTAGCTAGGATAGTAATTATTAGAAGAAGAAGAACTGTTTAATCGACGGACGTGGACTGCGCTGATATAAAATTAAATCGTTGCGTGTAGATTAACTATTTTTATTCCAACTCTCTGCATAATTGAGGAATCAACCCTAAGGGTGGTCGAACTGAGGTATAAGAAGGTGCAACTAAGGTGAGGCACCTTGCCGGTTGTGCGGTTGCATACACTTTGCGAAATTAAAAAAGAATATTGTAAATTAATACCTCGTGCCACACATAGATTGGATGGCTGGATATCAGTGTTGGTTTAGTTTTTATTTTTATAAGCTTGCTGGGTGACAATTTTATAGACTCTCCATCCAGCTGACGAAGACTTATGGCGAAATAATTTTTTTTTTGCAATCTTGGCAAGTGCATTGCATAAAAACAAACCGAATAGAAGTAACAGGTTGGTTATCCGAAAGTGATTTCAAGGCTGCCTAGACTGCTGTTAGAATGACAGGGGTTGGCTGATGGTTGAGTCATTCTTAATTTCAGTTTTCCATATAAATTATGCAGAAAATCTTACCCCAAGCATCAGACAGCCGACAACGTTCATCAAGAATAATTCAAGTGCCCTCTGTCTCTTTTCAAAATATCAACAATCCAATCAATCATCATGATGTTCAAATACGTAAGGGCTTAGTATCCAAAACAAGAATTATAGAATTTATTATTGCATCGAAAGGATCTTAAAGGATTAATATTATTTTATTTTTTTTTTGCGTAGGTCGTTTTTTTCTGCATTGTTGCTGCAGTGTTTGCTGAGCCTGGAATTCTCAGACCAGCAGCCATTAGAATTGCAGCTAGGCCAGCAATTATTTCAGCAGTACCCGTGGGGATTATTCGTTCGCCAATTATTGCTCCAATTGGTGTTCGAGTTGGTGTTCCAGTTGGAATTAAAAGTGGTTTGATATCTACTGGCGGTTTGATATCTGGTCGATTGATTCGTTAGAGAATTTTGAAAACATTTTTGTATGTTTGTAACCATAAATGAATAAAATTTGTTGTTTTCTATTTTATTTGGAAATTTTAAACTTATTTATGTTATTTTGTAATCAAGGCAAAACTTTTCTAAAAAAAATATATTTTTATCAAAAATGGTATTCTTACAATATCCTGAAGTTATAGATACATTAGATTTTGGTAAATTGGAAGGTCAGTTAGTTATTCATCCATATCCATATCCATATTTCGAATACGGATCCGTGATTTTTTTTTTGAAATTTTTGATTAAGATAAGGCATTCCATAAAAATCTGTTAGTGGAAGTACTTATTTAAAAACAAAAACACATTTTCAAGTGCTCAAAACTACTTCTTGAAAAATAATTATAGTTTATTAATTAAAATCCTTAGATCGAAAAGCAGAATTGGATTTTTTTGGACAATATTTTTTAGTTTTATATATAACTAGATGCAATTATTTATTAGTACAAAATAAAAAATACGGTTGTGGTAAAAAATTAATGGCTTTTAGGGACTTAACAGAACTCTGCTTTCGTACGTTTCATTCACGTCGGACACGTTAAACAGCATTTAACACTTTTGTTGTAATTATTTAGTTCAGTATTTTATCTATGAGAGAGAAAAGGAATTGGGTCGAAATTCTGCCAGTTAAAAAATTCTGTTTTCTAAATTCTGTTTTTCTTAATTCTGTTTGACAAAATTCTGAAAATAATTTGAAAAGAATTTTGTAGAAAAAAATATTTTGGAAACATACTTCAAAGAAACAATTGCTTGCAGCTAAAATCATTATCACTCGGATTACAGAATCCAAAAATGATGATCTGCCAATTTTCAATTATGGTAGGGTAAGGGGTTGATAGATGTCAAAAATGACATAAGCCATGAGACAGTTTCAGTCAGTGGCAGTGCTGCTTCTTGGATCGTTAAAGCAGTTCATCCACCGATTAACTGATTGGAATTTTATAATTTAGTAAAATATACTATTAAGTTTATAAGGGTATTCATGTAACGATATAATTTTCCACTTTGTAGAAAAATATAAATTTCTGCAAAAGGATTACATGAACACCCCATTAGAAATATTTGCGAAAACATGGGAAACAAACAGCTGTTGGCTAAACGTCAAAGCGAACTTATAAAATTAAACGTCACAAAGCTTATCAGGATTTTTTTCTACGGAGCCTAAAATATTTTTCACATACAAATTTTGGCAGTTCATTTCTACCCATAGAAAATTCTATAGTTTCTATGGTTTCTATGGGTTTTCCGCGTTGACATGAATACCCCTTATGAATATTGGTTTTAAAAACCTGCTTTTAATAAATCTTTTTTACAAATTTTTTTTTTTCGAAATTCTGTTTTTCTAAACTTTGCAAGTATGTACAAATTCTGCTAATTCAGTTTTTTTTTTTCTTTACAATATAATTTTTGAACAAAAAAATAAATATCAAACTTTTGAAAGATTTTGGCAAGAGAACTTTGACCCAAGCTTAATTTTGACCCCTATCCCTTTATCTGGTTTCGTTTTTAGTTTGGTAAACAGATGACGGAAAAGCCGAAGGAAGAATGTCTTCCAACGCAAAGTTAACTATAAATTGGTCAATAAAGTCATCTTGAATAAAGATTAAGGCCAACACAAAATTTGATTATATTTGAAAGTCCCAATGCGTCAATAGATTTATAAATTTATGATAACTTAAAAATTCTCAAACGCGCATTCAAATTAACCGAAACTCATGGCACAAAAAAATAAATTTCATATTCAAAACCTACTTGAAAAAGTTATAAAGCTTTTCGAAGCTTTGCAAAACTAGAAATGGAAATAATGAAAAATTAAAATTGCATACTCTTCGATAACCAAAATTGAACAATTGGATTTGAAAGAAACAATTCCAGAGCATACTTTAAGCTGTTATTATTTGTGGCTTATTTCTTAAGGTATCGGTGCAATTTTTCAAATTTTAAAATTTTAAAACGGTAATGGTTCAAATTTTGGTAATTCAAAATGAAATCCTAAATAAATAAAACACAGGGTTAAACGTCCTAATTTTACGAATAGGTTAACCAAGAATTAATTTTTTACATTTTACAATTCTGTTCTTTCAAAATGTCTATTCTTCACTTATAGGTAGTGTCATTGAAGGTATTGAGAATTGTAATGTTGTTCTAACAAAACACAATATTAGCATTAAAAAAGAATTGTTTAAAAATTCTGGCCGAATAATTGACTAAATATTAAATAAAAAAACAAATTGTAACACAACGATTGAAGAATTCCAATGGTTAACCACGATTATTGAATATATCGATGCAAAATGATTTTATAACCGATATCTTCATTTTTAAACTGCTAAAATTCTGTCAAACTCATTTTCAACCAACAATTGGGAGCTGTCTTTGGCTGATTGTCTTTTTTGATGGGCAATTAATTTTGTTCACGACTATTGTAAAACTACGATTAGTATGCAAGACAGGCTAAGGGGCTATAATATAAAAATATCCATTGCATAACCGAAGAAAACCCAAGTGCGTGGTATGTCATATGTTGGATTGTACGTAGAGGCGGTGGTGTTTGTTTTGTGAGAATTATTTTGGCAAACCAAGAGAAAAGTTGTGTGTGTGCTTATTGGTTACTACTGCCCTCTTTTGTATTGTGTCTTCGCTTTCGATTTCCATGGCAGAAAGTTTAGTTTTTGAAGGTTCCACTGTGTGTGCCTACTGTTTCAAGGATACCCATTTTTTATTTCTTTTACTATAAAACTTGGTTGTCACTGAGTGATTTAAACATAATTCAGTTCGTCTTCTAATCGAAAACAACTTTACTTTGCAAATCAATCAATATGTTCAAGTTTGTCGCTGTCGTCCTTATGGCTTTGGTAGCTATTGCTTCTGCCAAACCAGGTATTGTGGCTCCATTGGCTTATAGTTCACCGCTGATTGCTGCTGCACCAGCTTCGGCTGTCTACTCTCGGGAATATCATGGAAACTTTGCTTCACCTTATGTTGCTGCTCCATATGCTGCTGCTGCTCCTTTGGTAGCTTCACCATATGCTGCATATAGTGCGGGATATGCTGCTCCTTATGCTGCCCCATATGCTGCTCCATATGCTGCTCAATACGCTGCTCCATACGCTGCCCCTTATGCTGCTCCATACGCTGCCGCTTATTCTTCTCCTTACTTGTTCAAGTAAGTTAGAAGAACATCTATCAGTGAGTTGTCAGAAATGTTGCAGAAATAATTGTTGAGTTGTATTAATAAAAAGATTCGAAAGAATGATGAACTGATAAAAAAAATTGTTTTAAATTCTTCTTTTTAACTTCCAATGGGAATGTGTGATTTGTCGAATGAAACATTTCGAAAACACTACTTTACATGAACACAATTCCACTAGTATGTTCTTACCTAGTAAACTTCTTGTAAGTTCACCTAAGTTCGAGAACAAATTTATACTTCACTTTTATAAATAGAGTAGGTACGAAGAAATTTTATTTAACTACAAGGTATAACGTCAGCCCTCCATTAGAAATGCCTTGACTCGAATGCAGGTCTTAGGAAGACTTATTCTATGAGAATATATTTCCTATCGGAACTTATTTTTGCACGGTCACCTCGTAGAAAAAGATTAGATTGTCGCTGGCAACTATTTCGAAAAGGAGTGGGCTCATCAAGGCACACCCAAAAGATAAGACGGTAACTGAAATTGGTCCGCCAAGTTGGAGACTCGTAGGGGCAGCCGAACAATTAGAAGGGTATCTTTTTAACATCATTACCATGCAGGAAACGCGGTGGGATGGAATGGAATCGCTATAAGAGGAGCGGACTCCGATATCTTCTTCAGTTAGTGCTGGAAGGAAAAAAAACAGTGGTTGTTTAGTTGTGGCTTTTTAGAAAAAGGACTACATGGGCTTACACATGTTACAATCCGAAGTAAGATTGTTTTCGATGACTTTAAAAATAATATAAAAAAGAGGGCATTTTTGGGTCGACGTATGCTTAGAAGACATGACAACACCTATCGAAACGAGCTCAGGCTGATCATCTTTGCGGCGCAACACAAACTTGAGGGAACTCCTGAGCATTCTTTAGGGCATGTATATTGAAGTATTACCCAAAGAAGCAATACATGTTTTCATGTCTTCTTCATGTTGAGATTGACATCAGGCATTTTTCCAGTATCCTAGATGTCAGAACTATGCAAGAAGCCAACATTTCTAGTAAGTAAAAGTACTACGACAACGAAGATCGAATTCTCGGCCATTCCAATGCAATCTAGAGGACAATAAAGGCTTTTTAGCCGTTTATCCCATTGAAGAAGTAATATTCTTACTTGTAACTTGGTAAGTGTTGAGGGTACCTTATAAGGTTGTTGTTTTAGAAGTTTCATCAGAAACTAGTAGAATGACGGTAACTAAGACGGGGTACGCGTGTTCTTCGTTACCGTCTTTCTTTATCAATAACTTTCTGGCATTCATTAATTTTTCAATGAGATAAACGGCATTGACCGCGTTCTTTCTACTCTCCGTTAGTTTGTAATTACCGTACTGTAGGTATTGACGACGGCAAGCGTTTATTAGAAGACATTTTGCTGATCAACCACTACCGACAGAACATCAAAAGTGCCCCAAAATAAGCTGGGTTTTAAAAGGTTACCAAAATAAAACCACTGAGCTGGTTGCGTTGAGAAAAGTTTGTTCAAATGTTAAAGTTGATGATATGGTTTCCCTAAATTTCAAAATAATAGTCTATACAATTGGCGTCTAATTTTAGTACCAACTTTTATTAATAACTCCTTCATATCTATCAAATATGGGTACCAAGTCAATGACTTTCAGCAGCTGTACTGCTTAATTTTTTATTTTGGTCTTTCAATGTCCGCCAGTCTTCTAAAATATAAACAATTTCTGGTGCGATGCCGTCTGTCATTAAAATATGATAAACCTCGATCTAAAAATATGAACTTCCGCAGATATATCAAGGCCATAAAATCTTTAGCTCCATATAACACCATTATATTTGTAAATTTATCCTTTGAAGTTGACAACCCTATATAAAAAGAAAACAAAGCCGCCGCAAAAATGCAAATGCAGCAATTGCAGCTTCATAGCAGCTGATAAGCCTGAACTTGAATCAAACCTTATCTTTATTCTTTATTGTAAAAATGTATTATTCTTTTATCGTACTTTGACCATCCGCAATAAACACAACTTCTTGATATGCAAAATCCTCAATAAACTTATCACTGCAGCTTTGAAATCAGCATCAGAAAAGAAGAAACATAAAATACATGATTGATGGGTCGTTCGTTCTCGTTCTTATAGAAGAACTATGAAAAATATTGTAAAAAAAAGTACCTGGTAAAAAAATTGGACAAAATCGGTGCAGCCGTTTTCAGTTCTCAGAAATATTTCTGACGTAGTTTTGTCTAAGCCGGTCGTTGGTTGCTTTAGTATAAATTTGAAATAAAACCAAAACTGCTATTTTTATGTGTTGTTGCAACCAAATATGTACGTTAAATCGCTTGCCTCTTGCTTGAGTAAAGTTGGACGTAGGTACAAACTGACGGCACACAGAAATCTAGTATTTAATGGCTTTTTCTTGGCTTAGCGTTGGTTTTGATTTTGTTTTTAATCGTAAAAAGTTTTGCTCAGTTGACACCAATACTTTCCCTTAAGAACAACCAAGAACAACAAAATAATTTTTCTTGCATTTCTGATAACGCAGTTTGCGTTCTCTGATAAAAAAATTTATAAGTTTTTCGTTTATAAAATTTTTCCTTTTCGTTCTTAGTTTTTAATTGACGTCTTGTCGGGTTAGATCGGAGAAGAATTAATTTTTGTTCTTCAAAATGCGTTTTGAAATAACAGTAATTTTGTGCATGACACTTTTGTCAACACATTGTGTCCTGGGAGAGGACGTTCTTTTAAAATGTGATGAATCCGAAAGTAACTACGAGAGCCAAGATGCTTTCTGTACGGTCAGTGGATTTTACGTGACTCATAGTCAAAGTGTCAAAATGATGAATTACACTCGTGCTAATATGACTAAATTTATGAAATTTTACGATTCTACGCTATTGTATTTACCATTCAAGCTTTTCGAGCATTTTCCAAATCTCCGAACGTTAGATGTTTCGTTTACAGAAATATTAGATGTTCCTCGAAATACATTTGCCTCAGCAAATTATTTATCTTTTTTGAATATGAGCAACAACAATATTACAACTATCCAGACTTCAGTGTTTATTGGTGCAAATTCCCTAATTCGAATCGATCTAAGTCGAAATTTAATCGAAGATGTCAATGAGTTTAGTTTTCGGGGCTTGCAAAATGTTGACAAAATCATGCTGGCTTATAACAAAATCAGAAATCTCAGCAAGGATGTTTTCTTTGAAAATCAATTTCTCGAAACGATTTCATTGGAGAATAATCTTTTGGAATACATTAATCCGGAAGTGTTTTCAAGGCTGCGACGAATTCGAGATGTTAACTTGTCAAATAATCGACTTTTATCACTGCATCCAGATACTTTCCAGTTGGCTTATGGACTTGAGACTCTTCTTCTAAGTGGCAATCGGCTGAAGGAATTCAGCCTTACCGATAAAAGCATTTTTTTGCGACTTCATTTGGATAGCAACCAGTTGACGTCGTTGGTCATCAATTCAACGAAAGTGGTACGAGCAGAAAACAACAGTATTTCATCAATCACAGCTTTAAATTCAAATTTCTTAGAAAAACTGGTACTTGGAAGGAACAACTTTACCAATATCTCCAACATCACCAATATCACAAGTCTATTAGTGCTCGATCTGTCGTACAACAAAATTGGTCCGTTGAATGTGACGTCGTTTGAAAAACTTCGTCGTCTCAAAGAGCTGTACTTGCGAAGTGCCAAAATATCGAAAATCACTTTCGGCATGTTTTCGAAGCAAACTGGCTTGGAAACGCTCGATCTTTCATTCAACAATATAACTTACCTCAATCTCAACATTTTCTACCCATACATGTCCAAGATTAAAAATTTCTACATTGACGGAAATAATTTGACGGAAATTCATGGAATTCATTTTGCCTATGCATTTCCCAATTTAGTTAAAGTCGGTCTTTCGAAAAATCGTTTTAATTGTTCCTATCTTCATACGATTTTATCACCACCATTCTTATCGGGCTTTGTTGAGTTGCACACCGAACCGGAAAACTCTACGGAAGACTCTACTCACATTCGGGATATAGTTTGTGACAGTACGCAGCACAATGATAGTCCTTCGTCGAATGCCAAACCAGAGACAGAAATCGATGTTTTGCGAAGTACTATTTCTCGACTAGAGGGTCATGGCAGGCGATTGGAGATTTATCTATTGGGCCTTAAAATTTTAATAATTGTCCTGATTTGTGTGTGTGCTGCGGGAATTTTTGTAAAATATGCAAACTGTGAACGAAGGCGTTATTCGGGTCAATTCGGTCGGAATGGTAGCATTGTGTTTCGTTCTAATGCCACCATGAACAGTTCAATGGAGCACTGACATTGCTAAGTGTGAATTTAGTATCTTTATGCATATTAATTAGATTTTAACAGTTTTTGTATTAAGTTCAAAGAAAAAAAAAAAAAAACGATTGATTGCTGAAGTTCGTTCGTCTATCGATAACTGATGGTGATGGTTGGGAATAACTTTTGAGCGTACTTAGTATTCTAAGTGGTTGTACTTTTTGTTTACTTTGTGGACATGTAGACGAATGCGTATGGATTGACAGTACTATTGACATTGCAAGCAGTCAAGGTGAGAAATATTATTATTTTTATTTTGATTTATTAAATAAAGTCTTGAGACATGTTGTATGATAAATTAAAGTTCGTACCTAACAATACAATTTTTGTAAGAAAAACAAAAAATTTGAATGCAAACCACGTTATTTGAATCGTTTGGGTTAGGTCAAGAATGGTCAAATATTTTAGACTGTTGTTTAACTATTTCCTATATTGAAAGATGAGTAAATTTTTGAATTATCATATTAGACATAAAATAAACCATCAGAGGAATATTTTTCATATCACAGAAATAAGCATGTTGTTCCTAGGAATCAGCTGTATTAACTGACAGTTGAAACTGACCCAATTATGCAATAGTCAGTTAAATCTCATGTTAGTACACATATATTCCTATAAAAACTTTTTAAATAAAGAGTTTGTTTTTATGATAGATTAACTGAATCTTGTTAGAGTCTTGGTAATTTCCTTCTTAAAAATGGCATATCAATTTTTATTTTAAAGATGTTTTCAGAATTTTTATATACTCTAACGATTTTCAAGATTTTTTTTCTAAAAATTCATCTTTCGAAATGAAATCACATGATATTAATGATTTGAAGCTCCAAATCATTTAAGTTATTTGAGGAATAGTCTTAAAGTCGACAGCAAATTTTGGGAGTTGAGTAAATACCAAAAGCTGAGCTTTACAGGTATAAGCGTCCTGATTTCAAATTCAAAGGTCTGACAGGTTTCTTTCTCATGCATTCTATGGTTTTCAGGGGGTTGAAAATTCCAATTCATCGGAGAAAGATTAATGCTCTTTATTTTAAATTTTCAATATTGAAACAAATGCTTCGTCATTTTTCATTAGTCTTTTTATAACTCAAGATATATGTTAACTTTTTCAGTGACGTATGTCGGGCCTTTTTTCGAAGAATTATTCAAAATCAAATAAGAAAAACAAACAAAAAATTAACTAGAAATGTATCCAAAAATTGTTCGCTTACATAGCATTATGAAGGAAGGGTCCAGGGGAAAAACGGCACATGTCCATTTTTTTGTCAAAATTTAACTAATAATGGGGTCTTGTATTTATTGAGTACTGAGGGTATCCCAACTTAAAAATAAAAAAAAAAACAATTTAATTCTTCTTTTAAGAAAAATTTGTGTTTTAATCTATTCATAATTGTGTTTTTACTAGCAAAGTTTTGGGGTAGTTTTAGAACCTTTTATACTTAATGTTTTTTTGGGATGCTGAATCCGAATCTAAGGTTTGCCAGTAAAATTGCGTGACGCAACATTGTCAAAAGTGCAAAAAACTGCTCAATTTTCAATGTTATTGCAGTTCCTAGCAAATTTTACATTGAAGGATTAGTTTTTAGTTACAACCATGAACCTGCTCTTGGGCCAAATTCAAATTGCACTGAATTATATTAATATATGGTACTTAATATTGAAAGGGTGTTAGAAATTGATAACATTTAAAAAGGGGTATTTTGGAAACTATTTTGGCTACGAAGACAAACTTGGTAAATTTAGTTTTCTTTAACACGGGCCTAAAAATTGAAAAAAACAGTGAACATTTTGCGTTCTGAACATGGTCAATTGCATCACGAAATTTTCCTATTCAAATTCAGCACCCCAAAAACCATGAAATATGAAAGAATTCAAAACTACCCCAAAACTTTTCTTCTACGAACCTTTTTGATCACAAATTTACTGCGTTAGTCTTAGTACTAAACTAAGCTGTATACGAAAAACTAAATTTTAAATTGCGTTTTTCACGAAATGAGTTTGAATCTTCAGTCCTATCAATTGGATTGTCAAGATTGAGGTCTTCAGAATTAGGAAAAATGGCAGAGTATCAGTTTCAACACTAAAAATTTCAAATGAGTGGATTTATCTTTTTCAGATAAATTGGAATTGCCTGCGACAGAATGCCTTGGTAGAAACAATTGGTTATGTCGTTATGTGGGGGTCTTAAATTGATAACCACATTTTGAGAGACGTCTCAAAATTTTTTTTTTCTTTTGGAAATTATCATAAACTTACTATACCTGCCTGCCGATAAACTGTTTAATGAAGCATTATTCCTTCTGGTTTAGTTATTTTTTTGTTGTTGTATCAAAATATTAAAATTTAAAAAAAATAAACAAAAAAGGGTTATTCCTGTAGCTAAAAAAGAAAACTTGCATATCTTTTTCTTTTTTGAACTTTATACGTTGAACGGTCTAAGTCGTATATTTTGACTGGTGCCAAAAGTAATCCAATTTTTTTTTTAATCGTCTTTAATGTCTTTGTGATCTTCGGTAAAGTTTTTGCAATTACGAATTTAAAAATCCCAAACTCAAATTCGTATAAATAGTATTAACAGTCAAATTAGACCCGAAATAGGGGCTACTCACAATAATACTTCAATTCGATGTATTTCAATTCCTATTTATCATTTGTAAGCGAAAAGTTCTGTGAGAAACCAATATTGGGCTTGACATTATTATAATTTCATCTTATAAGTTAGACTCTCTGCTAGATGGCAACAAAATTCAATTAAGCTTATGTACATAGAACTTATTCAAAAATTTTCATAGAACTTGTCTTCAGAACTCACTCAATTCCAACGTTACCCAACTTTGCAAAAATTTAACATAAACGCAAAAAAATACCTTTTTCGTGAATGAGAATTTTATTTACGAACATCAATTTCTAAGAGACAATTAAAAAAATTTTTGTTTCTACCAAAAGAAGCTTAATTCAGAAATAGAGGCTCAGAGGCTTGATAGATTACATCAAATTCTGAACCAAGCATTCAAATAATCTTGTTTTATTGACCTCATATCCTCTTTTATATATAATTTTGTTTGGGTAGTAAAAAATGTTAAGCCACCTAAAATGTTTATGACACAGATTTTAAAGCTATACTGAATTTAATGCCAAACTCACCAACTTTATGTCCAACAAATTTTATTGCAAATGCCTGAGCAAAATACTTATCGTGAACTTTGTGGTTTTGTGGTTTTTTTTTGTTGGATCGTCACATTCACCTTGATCCCCACGCTTATTAACTACTACGAACTGGCATATCGCCCCCATTTACCCAAATGCCACACTTTATTTTGCCAAATTAAGTCAGACATCATGCTGCAATTGCTGCGTATCGGTCGGTGTCGTTGCATTAATGCATTTATTATAATGCAAATTACCATGCTACCTGAATTTCATAAGATTTAATTTAACTGATAAAATTGAAATAAATAAAAGATATCTTCAATCGTAACAAAAATTTATAAAAAAAAAAAAAAAATCAATTGACTGCCAAAAATTGCTGCACATCACGTTTGTATTTTTTATAAAAATAAAATCTTCATCATAGTCAGAAAAACTTCCAGTAAGTACGAATAAATGTGTCAAATCAATGAGGACGTGATTTGAATAAAATTTTGAAATTTTTGATGGACGGTCTTAGCGACTTTGCACTTTAATTTACAGTCAGTGGTACCCCCACCATTATGTGAGCTTAATATGGGAGAATCTTAATGTAAATCGTTTACTGTTGACGTTATAGATATTTTTATATTTTATCCATTAATTCTACTGTCTCATCGTTGGGGTGGATTCAAAAACGATCGTTGGGCAGAATAATTCAAAGTCACCGTATGTACATTATAGCCTTAAGTTAGCGTACTTTTTTGGAGGACAAATTTTTGTTTTCGATTTCAGTGTGGGTATAGTAAAGTATTGTTGGGGGTGGACTATAAAAGTGAGAGTTCTTGATTTTTAAAACATAGTCCATCTTCAACTTGCACTAACTAAAAACCACCTCCGCCCAAAATGTTCAAATTGGTAAAAATTACTTTAAAATGGAAAATTTTGTCAAACATTGTAATAAGTACCATTATTTTTTTGTAATTACAGATCACCATTGTTGTCCTGGCTCTTGCTTGCACCGTTTCAGCCAAGCCCCAGTTGATATATTCCGCTCCTGTTGCTGCTGCACCAGTTGTGACTGCTTCTAGCTCACAATACATTGCTAGGAACTACAATGGAGTTGCCGCTGCACCAGTTGTTGCTGCAGCATATACTGCTCCTGTAGCTGCTCCAGTTGCTGCTGCTTACACAGCTCCAGTTGCTGCTGCTTACACAGCACCAGTTGCTGCTGCTGCATACACCGCACCAGCTGCATATCCTTACTATCCATATACTGCTGCCGCATACACCTCATTCTTCTAAATTATCCAGAATGTAATTAAAATTGATGACAGACTGATTGAATACCTGACCAAGATTTAAATTTTATTGCTCCATAAAATGAAAAAAAAAAGAAGTTAATCGTTATAATTTTTAATTTTGTATTATTATTTTTATTTCTTGTGTTTTATTGTTGAAAATAAAATTATAATGTAAATTTGAAAACAAAAATTAGTCTACAAAATTTTTGCATCAGTATTTTTTGTTCCAGTATTATTTGTTCCAGTATTTCTAAAGTCAGGAGTGCTACAGTACAGAACAGTTGGCAAATAAGTAAGTTTATCCAAACTGACAAAGTGATATATGGCTTCTAATACTTAATTTGATAAGCAGGTTAAAAGATTACATCTTCACACTGTTAACGCTTCGTTAAGATTTCCGTTCATGGCCACACTCCTTTGGCCATATGGTACAAGGTTGTTAAGATTTTTAAAAGAAAATTTTAGGAAGCTTTAATGAAACTGTGAGTTTTGATAGATAACTTTAGAGAGTGATAGCTTTTCTATTCAAGTTTTAAAGAAGTTGTTAAAAAAAATAAAAAAGCAAGATGAAAGAAATAGACTTTTAACTTAGTATATCTACTGGCTAATATTCCAATATAATTGCAAAAAATTAAAAAAATATCTATTCTAACATTTTAAGATTTTCGAATTTTAAAAAAGGCTAGGAAGTTGTTAAAGAAATCTTTTCGAACTTACTGCTCTATCGAACTGCTACAGTCACGTATCTGCAGGTAATAATAGATGCATCATTTATACTTACATGTAGAGGAAGACAGGACAAGAAGACAATCCAAATCCAGTCACAGAAGATCCGATACTGGCTCGGGCGGAATCAAGAGATCGAAGAAGCAAAAAAAAAAAGCTTACCAATGGGAATGCGTTAGGCTCCAATGGGATTCCATGAATTCCATCTTCTTCTAAATCTTGATTACTATCCATTGTGAAAGCTAAGCTCTGGATCCAGGGAAAACTGAACTTGAAACATTTGGAGTTGTAAAAAGTATGTAGCTTGCATTGCTGTACACATAAATAAACTAGTGGCTAGTCATACAATAGTTTATAACAACAATTGGATCGTGATAAAAAATCGGTCAACAAAATAAAAAAAACAGAACCACTGTATGAATGATTAAACAATTAACAAGCCCCCGAAACACTTGCTGTTGCTGATAACAAGACTTCTGGCAAAAAAACTAGCAACAAAGCAGTAAAGAAAATGCAGGTTACATAAACTAAATATGTTGCAGGAAACATCTTTTAATTCTTTGTTGTCGTTCAGCTGCATTTGAAGCTTTGAAAAATGCTGACAAAAGCTGGAATCATTTGAATTAAGAATTTTGAGCAGCAAACTGACAGTGACAACAGCAAAACATCCCTGCCCTATTATGGATTCGTTTGAAAGTTGTAGAACAAAGTGAAATTGGACTCATTAATGCATCTTGAAACATTTTAAATATTTAGGTTTCAAAACGTTGCCAACAACCAAAAAGAATTTTCCAGTTTGGACTTCTAAACAAAGAAGTTTCAGGAGCAATTATTCACGATTATTTACATAATTTTGAATTTTCTTATTTAAAATGTTGCTATCAACATTTTTCAGCCAAGTGTTACTGACAACTTTTGACACTAAAATATTTGTATCAACTTTTGACAGTAAATTGTTGCTGTAAAAAAGATATTTCGGCTACTTACGTATATGTACCTTGGCCACTTAAAGAGTATCCATGCTCTATGGAATCAAAAGAAAACAATGTCTGATTGCGTCTTACTCAAAATAAAAAAAAATTAGAATAAATTTTCATTAAAATTATCACATGATTTTATTTGAGTTATGGTAAAAAAAGAACAAAACAAATTTATAGGTACTGGTCATTGGAACGCGAAGTTTAAGTTGTTGTTTAAGTCACAAAAACATTTTTGTTGACATCTCTTAGAACAATATTTCAGCTGCTTCATTTTCTACAATCGGAGGCCGGACTGGTGCAACTGGTGCAGCTGGTGCAACTGGGGCAACTGGAGCAAATTGTGCAGGCACAGGAGCAGCTGCATACAGTGCTGGATATGTTGCGGAATGAGCAATCGAGTGGGCATTGTAGGTGCTGGCGTATGGTGCAATCACTGGAGCTGTTGCGTATGCTGCACTGAAGGGCGCTGCTGCTACCAATGGCGCTGAATAGGCTAATGGAGCGTAGACAGCTGGCTTGGCAGCAACACAGGCCACAGCAATCATCAGACAAAGGACGATCTGAAATTATTTGCGAATATCGATTATGAAAGGGTTTTGCCTTAATTGACGGGCTGGTGTCACTTTTACGCCTCGAATATGTCTGACTTACGAGTTTGAACATTGTGAACTGTTTTGTTTGTTTTGATCTTTTTGCCCGATCAGTACAAATTAAATGAGCTTCTGCGATTGAGAATTCACAGCGGCATTCATTTATATACTTCATCTAGCTCGCTGAATACTTGGCATGATGACAATAAGCTAACAAATGAGTCTTCCTCATTATGCATGCAGATGGCGTTTACCTATATCGAATATAATATATCTGTAAGGTATATGGTAGATATAGGTACCCATAAGTACCATAAAGCTTTGAAGCTATATTCTGTATGCTATGTTGTCGAAGCCAGCAAAAACAGACGCGTCAGTGTGATGGGCCAAACAATAATTCGGGACAAATTTGTTCATTTTTCCTTGAATCAACCCTGTGTGTGGAGTCTTTTTCGTTCTATTGTGCATTGATGGGTACATGTAGGCAAAGTAGCATAATAGCCTTCAGATGAAACAGTCTTGGCGGAATCAAAAATTCATGTGTTGTGTGAATATAGGGGGTTGTGTACGTGCGAGTGGTGACCAATAACAATAATAATAGTGGTTGCGTGAAATTCGGGTATAAAAGCAATTGATTTCGAAGTAGAAAGACATCAGTTCTTAGAACCAGCTCCTCTTTGCAACAACAAACCAAAAAAACCTCAACAAACAAAATCAACATGTCGAAATTCGTAAGTTTAGTTTGTGTTTTTTTGTTTAAAAAAAAAGGATTTTTATCCTAGACAACATTTTTAAAAATATCGAAATGATTATTTGTGTTTTTTTTTTTATTTTATACTTCTAGTTCGCTATCTGCTTGTTCGCTCTTATTGCTGTTGTAGCCGCTAAGCCTGCCGTTATTGCTCCACTGGCCTATTCAGCATATTCAGCATACTCAGCACCATTGGTGGCTTCACCCTACACTGCCGCTTACACTGCTCCATATGCTGCTGCTTATTCAGCTCCTTATGCCGCCTACTCAGCTTATCCATATGCTTCAGCTTACTCAGCATACCCATATGCCGCTTCTTACTTCCGTTAAGAAGTATAGTTGAAGAAAATTCGACTGTAACGCTGCGACCTGACCTCTATGCAACTTTATAATTTTCTGCTCCCTTCTTCGACCACCTGAGGATTAATTTATTTCGCTGAAATGTGCTGTCCTCGTTTTATTTTTCGTTTTTAAATTTTGTTTTTTTTTCATTATTTGTTTACACTCAATAAAATGATTATGTTTTGAGAACATGAAAATACACAAATGTATATTTTTTTTTGTTAAAGTGTTCAATTGTCCAGAAAATACTGTTTAGTAGACTATGTTTACAATTATGTCCTATAAATAATGAAATGTTCTGCTGACTACCAAACTATCATTCCTGAAATTAATAAAATCATCCAAGAGTGAATCAGTAAAATAGTGATCAAAAATAAGACTTCAATCTGCTTCAAAGTTTGTAAAGCTTTTAAATTAGGTAGGTTTTATACATGTAGAAGAAGATACTCAAGGAAGCTGATTGCGAGCGAACCAAACATGGCTCAAAATGTAAGTTTTAAATAGAATAGCCATTCCAAAAATAAGAACTTGATTTCTTAAAAGGTGCCAGGTTTAATTTTTTGTATTTGCCTTACTATGTCAAACACAAGACCACGTGGTTAAAACCAAAATTATGGCGCTATGGGAAAATTAAGGATAAATGGAATATGGAATTATAAAATTAAACTGTTCACCAATAGATTGGGGGGAACAGGGCTATAAATTAGTGTGTGTGTCAAAAATCGTGTTTTCTTACGATTTCTGTCAAAAGTGATCTCCATCTTTTTACATAATGTTTTTATGTAACACCAAAAAAAAAAATTTACATAATTTCCAAAAGAAAAACAACCAACTTAAAATTTTCTGTCAAATTCCTTTAAAAAAAATTGATTTAGCAGCGATTTCACGGAAATTATTTTCTTCAATTCATATAATTTGAAGAAAAAAATTGACGTAAAATCGCTGAAAAAAAAATTAAAAAAGCATAAAATTCGATTTTCAAATGACTAAAACAGCTCTTTAACTTCAAAACGAAGTATGTAATTTGATTTCTTCTATAATAATACATTTTTCGAAAAAAAAATTGAAAATCGTTAGAGCCGTTATTTGAACAAAAAAACTATTTTTTCTATGCATAATTTAGCAAGGACTTTTATAAAAAAAAAATTGGTACGCCATTTTTAAGATATTATTTATCAACATCTAAAAACTATACTTTGAAAAAAAAACAAGTACATATAAAGAACCTATATTGCTCATCAAAAAATAAAATTTTAAACAAATACAGTGTCCCGTTTTTGAAAAATTGATTTTTCAAAAAAAAAAACAGTTTTAAAAGATTTATTTAAAATCCAAAAATTTTTTTTTGGAAAATTTTTATATCAAATAACTTTTTTAAGAAGTTTTCGTATTAAAAAAAAGTCATCAAAATCGGTTGAATCGTTAAAGAGAAAGTCAAAAATGAAAAAAAAAAAACAATTCTATGGGAGATACCATTAGTGGAATTTTTACAAACATTTCTTTTATTTCAAAAGTATGACAATACTAACAAAAAAGACACAAGAATTTTAATCAAAATCGTCGGAGTCGTTTTTGAAAAAAATTTTACTTTTCCTTAATGGCAGGTATACAGTTATTTTTTGTCCTAGAAAAAAAAATCAATTTTCCCTCTAGGGAACCACAAAATTTGAAGAAAATCGCTTCAGCGGTTTAGGCTGTAGCTTGAGGTATACACAGACATACAGACCTACAGACAGACCGATAGACAGAATTGCGAGACCCACTTTTTTCGCATTCTCTATCGTCTTAATGACTTGTCTCATTGTTATCTTGAGTTTGATATTTGTTACGAATTTTAAACTTACCCTGTATAACAAGTACAAAATATTTTTTAAAAATGTATACAAATCATCAAAACTGGTTTGAAAACAAACTTGGTATACAATTTTCAGGGAAATATACTTTTAAATCTAAAATCAAAATTTCAAAACTAATTGATATTTAAAACAGAATGCAAAAAACATGTTTAAACATTTTATTATTGAATAAATGAAACTGCTACTAAAGAACTTTATGCGTAAAAAATTTCGTCGATATTAGTTCAGTCGCTGACGAGAAACTCAGGAAAAAGAAAACGGCTTCTATTGGAAAAAATTGCATTTTTTAAATGTTCCAATGATAAAGTTTTCTAAAAAAAATTAGGTACCTATCCAAAAACCAGATAAAAATAGTAAAAAAAATACTTTACACTTTTTGGTAAGAAAAATTCTTCTTCGGTACGGAAAAGCTTGAGATTACCAATGTAATTCATATTTTTTTTTAATATCATTTTACTTTTTATAATTTTTGAAAAATTGAAAATGACGAAAACTAGAGTTTTTTTTATTTGAAAGAAATTTCTTTATCGAAAAATTTTTCAAAAATTGCATAAATAAACCAAGAAATAGACTAATTCTTCCAAGATGTACTCGGTACAAATAGTCAATGTAGTCAATTAAAATTATTAAAAAATCAAAGATCGACTTTTTGTTGACAAGTTTAAGTGTCAAGTAAAACAGAAAAAAAAAAATAAATGTTAATCTGTAGCATTTCTTGGTTTGACCTTTGTTTAATGAGCTTGTTCTGAACTGTTCGGAATAGAAAAGTACAACATTTTGTCGGTTAATATGAGAAAATTTCTGTTCCTTACAGCCTTATTTATGGTGTTTAATGAGTCTACATGGAACAGGAGTTTTTGCACTTGCTTTTGAGTCAGAAAAGGTTAGTACAGATTCGTGAGAACTGTCAAATGTGGTTGCTATTGTTTTCTGTTCTGACATTTCTCATGAAATTGTTCTGATCTGTTTTGTCCAGTTTAAGATTTTTTTTTAATTAAACAAAGCTACCTTACAGAATTTTAAACAAAATTCAAATAAAAAAAAAAAAAATTGAATGTCCGCAATCTGGTTATAAAATTAAGCTCAGAAATTAAATTTTAAATTTCTGATTTGTGTTGAAAAAAAGTTAACAAAAATAAATCACATACCTATACGCTTCTTTAATAATAACGACCCTTAAAGAATAAATCACTTTCTTAGATGAATAAACTGGATTTTTATATTTTTTTTCCAAATTTTCTAAAATAATAACTGTCTTTTTTATTCCTTAAAGAAACAAGGGAAGCATTATAGATACTCATTTACCCCAAATGAAAAGACAATTTAGTATCAAAAAAAAAAAACTTCATTATTCAAATCATCGAACCTGTGAGGAATTCCTCAACTTGGCCGTGAGATTGTACGTGACCGGGCGTTAATTATGTCTATACATTTTTTTTTTATTTTTTTCGATTAGTTAAGCGAGACTTATTGAAATTCCAATTCACCATCAAGGATTCTTGAGAGTCTTGGTCATAAAATATTTGATAGTATAAAAGAAGATAGGTCGCGATCAGGCTTTATCATTTCATTTGAAGACTTTGCTCAAGAAGCACATCCAATCAATCGAAAATAAAACCAAAACCTTCAACATGTTCAAATTGGTAAGTTCGATTAAGAGAATCCTCTTGTTTAATTTTATAATAATTTTCAATTTTAGTTCTCTGTCTGTATGTTGGCCGTATTCGCTTGTGCCGCAGCTAAACCAGCAATTTTAGCAGCCGCACCTGTTGCCTACTCTGCTCCACTTGCCTATAATGCAGGATTTGCTCCAGTTGTTGCTCCATACGCTTCCAGTTACACTGCCAGCAACGTTATTCACTCTGCTGCTTATCCAGCCGCTTATGCTGCATCCCCATTTGCTTATAATGCTCCTCTTGCTTACACCGCTCCAGCAGTAGCTTCTCCATTCGCTTACAACGCTTATAGTGCGCCAGTTGCTGCTCCACTAGCTTACAGTGCACCAGTTGCTGCCCCACTTGCCTACACCGCTCCAGTGGCTCGTGCCTTCCCAGTTCCAGTTGCTCGTGCTGCCGTTCCAGTAGCCCCAATTGCTCCAGTTGTATTGAAGAAGTAAACCTAGCCAATTATGAGCTTGTATCAAGTGTGATTTGGATTAAAGAAATTAAGGCTTATTGAAGTTGACACTTGTGTTTTGTCTTTCTTTTTGAAGTTATTCTTTACCGGCGGTGGCGGCGATTATAAAAATATTCAACCAGTAGTAACACATAGACTTTTTCAGCTCATTATTACTGTTTTTTTTTTAAGATTCCGATAAAACGATTTTTTTTGAAATTCCATTCGGTAGTTAGGGTAAAGTGGATCTAACGTTGAAAAAATAAGTTTTTGTATAACTCGAAAATTATGAGGGTTAGAAATTAAATTTGTTCCATAGATTAATTGAAATAATGAATACATTTAACTTAACATGAAATTCTAACATATCACGTTTTCGGGATATGTTTTTTTCGAAAATTAAATATTTTTTTTAGACCTTTGAAACGGATATTATTGGGAGTAAGTAAAGTAGGTTTTGATAGATAAAATGCTTTTATAATGAGTTTTTTGAGCAGTGAAAATAATATACATACTCGTATGTACGTTCTTAAACGTTTACATTACGCGCGTTTCTACGCACGTAAAAAACGCGCATATATACGCCCATAAATAAGCGCGTATTTAAGCTTGTATTTACGCGAAAACGCGCGTAGATACGCATGTAAAATCGCTCGTAAGAACGCGCGTAAGTACCCACTTAAATACGCGTGAAAATACGCTCGTAAAAAAACAAGAGTAAAAACGTGGGAAACGCATTTGCTCAGGTGAAGCACGCAAGTAAAAGGGGGATTCTATACTAACTTGACATGTGCAACTAGAATTAACTGAACTAGCTTGTTGGTTAGGACCCCCAAATCTAAATCGGATTGTAGCCTGACCATTTGGCCAACATAAGGAAATGTGACCAAGAACAACAATTTATTTATAAAAAAAACTGTTTTGTCTTCGAATTATTAAGAGGTCTTAAAAAAAATGAAAAAAAAAAACACACTTACAACGTAGCTTTGTTTTATGAGCACAAAAAAAAAAAAGAATATTAATATTTTTGTTTCAAAATAAAGCGGTATCTTTTATTACATCCAATTCAGACACAAACACTTCACGGCCACATGCCGCAGACAACAAACTTTGACTTATTAAATTGTCTACCAGATTGGTCCATGTCCACCCAAGCCCAATCCATATCCATGACCACTCAATCCTAGTGGAGCACCAATAAGTCCACCATGCCCAAGTGGAGCACCAATAAGTCCACCATGCCCAAGTGGAGCACCAATAAGTCCACCATGCCCGAGTGGAGCGCCAATAAGTCCTCCGTGTCCATATCCCAATCCTAATGGTGAATAAGCTGGTGCAGCGATCTTGGTGATTGCAGGCGCGTATGAGATGGGTGCAGCAATTTTGGCAATTGGTGCAGCATACGATATGGCTGGTGCCGAAAGGCCATATGGTGAACCATATCCTCCTAAAATAGATCCATGTCCCAAAGATGCAAGTCCTGGTGCAGCTGTAGCGCCAGCAATCAAAGCTACGACGGCAATTGTAATCTGGAGGTGGAAAGATTTATGAATGAAGTCGGGTTTTTTTTTTGCAATGGGATAAACGGTCTCTTTGTGGGTACTTACGAATTTCAACATGTTGATAGTTTTTTTTTTTTGTGAATTATTAAAGACACTGGAGAACTGGATGCTAAGAGTGTTGTATGGAGAACTGTCCTAACCAGAGTATGACACTAGATTCGGAGGCAAATGCTTTTATATGAAAATCGATTTGGGCGACTTTTACTTTTTTGTTGCACAGAGCCGGAGATACACTTATTATATGCTCATACTTGTACACATATATATTATGTTGCGGGGCAAAATGTATAGGCATAGGGGTCTAATGTCTAAGAGAGCATTTAACCGCACCTCGGCTTCGATTGAAACCTTCAAGTGAGCCGCAGTTGAAGTTGTTCCTAGGGCTGTTGGGGTGGTGTGGTGATGCTGACCGGACCGGCATCTGGTCACAGATTTTTTGTAACCATACTGGATGTGATGCCATTGGCAAGAGAATAAATTAAGCCTGATGGCTGCAACAATTGGGCGGTCCTGGGTGGCTTTACTTGAAGCCGAAGCGAAATTTCTGATCAACAACAGTATTATTGCATGTGACTCCGACAGAAATTAGATGCATGCAATATTAGATAATAATTACCAATATATGGTACATTTTGGTGATCTTGGTCACCTGGATTTTTTTTTCGCAAGCGATAGTGTTGTCATTTTGGGTGGCTTACTTCAGTTCAGAAGTTATGTATATTGATAAAAAATTAAACACTTGCATGCGTGCATAATTGCCGCTTGGCAATTATCATGTGTGTGCACATCGAGTAGTAATTGTTAATCGGCTTTTATTCTGGTCTTTAAACGGTTTGAACGGAAATGATAAATGGTAGGCTTTTAAAGGAGCAATGTTTTTATAAGAGGCATTATTAATTAAGTTAAATAACACTGGTCTGCAAAAATAAAGTTTGTATTTTGTCTTTCATATAATTTTTTGATTTGATTTGACTTTTCTGAATCTTAAGACCTGAAAACTGCACTAAATATAGGGAAATCAATAAAAAATGTTTTTTTTGAAAAAGACAAATTCTTATGGATTTTCAATAAACATAAACCGTTTTTCTAAAAAATTTCAGATTTTTAACTGAGGTACCCCAAAAAAAAAAACAATTTTTTCGAAGTTTTTCAATGATTTGTCATGTTTATCGTGGAAATTTTTGTATATAACTTCAGATTTATGCTTAGCACCCAAACAAACAAATAAATTGGCCATTGAAAACCATTTCTTCAGATCTTTTCACCTCTAAATACGCTTTGACTGGGTTACAGAGAATATTTTGGATAGGTAAGTGACCATCAAGAATTGTTATAATTTCCGAAAACCAAGAATCTTCCACTTATTTTGATTTTTATCTCTATTGATTTCCATCAAAAAATTTTGAAAAAATAAATTGAAATTTTTGATCGAAATTTGAAAACCATATCTTTTTATATTTTTTAGTTTTTGAGAAAATTATAATGCCCAGTTATTTTTTCAGAAAATAAATAAAAAAATATTCTTCATAAAAAAGTATAGGTACCTATTTGTTGTAACTTTTAATTGGTTGCATGGGAATCATTAAGGATTTTTCTTTCTCCTCGAAAAAGCACTCTTTCATTCAATATAATTATATGATCCCTTAATAGGCACGTATTCTTGTATATTGGTATGAAGGAGACCTTGCGTCAAATTCAGTAGTTCTAATTTTTTACTGAGTTGCTTATGATGTTCAGTCGATGTTAAATCCAATTTTTCGACCTCGAGTACCAAACAAAACATTTTTAAAAATGCTAAATATGGCGATTTTTTTGTACTTTTTTCAGTGAATGGCACTTTTAGCTAAGAAGGGCTAGTTTTTTGACTATAAACTGTGTTACGTGGTTTTAACCTTACAAAATTTTCATTAATTTTATCTTAGCACCATTTCTGTAGATTCAAGGGTTTCCATGATACAGCTTTTCAAAATACAGCAACAAAAAATGTAAAACAGAAAGTAGTAGAAATTTAAAGTATATTAAGAGATTCTGAATGTTACCTATAACATTTATTAAACTATTAGAACATGTTTATTAGGTCAAAATTATGTTTCGCATTTTATTTTCATAAGAAAAAGCAAAAAACTTGTCAAGTTTCATGGAAAAAAGAGTTCTTTATTTACGTTTTACTTCATTTACTTGCATTTATTATTTGATAGAAATGATAGGGGTATATCTAGAGACTGCACCTTTGTTAGTTTCTTAATCTTGGGGCTGTTTTAAAAATAAAAAAAAAAGTGATAAAATGACTTCCTCATATATTTTACACTCAATTTTCCGTAGTACTTGGTCTTTTTTAGCTGTGTTATATTTTCCTTCAGATCTGTTAGGATTGACTTTTCTATCAAAAAAATACATATATAATTCAACTTGATGAGTTAAGGAGAATTTTATTTAAAGTTCAAAAGTTAATAGTTTTTCTTGCGTATAAAATGAGGGTTATGGTATTTCGAAATAATTTACATACTCTCCAATTTTTTACAGAAACACTTCTTTCTTTTTCAGAAACAAATGCTCCCACACACCAAATATTTTTATTGATGAATGTCCTATGAAATTCTATCAAATTATCTAATTAAAAGATAACCTTTAAAGATTAACCTTTACTGCAAGGGGCCTGTCAATTTTTCTTATTTTGTTATCTAGATTTGATTGGCTGCGGTAAGTCCGGTTTCAAACGAATGCAATGTTCTTAAACTCGGACAGGGTCATGAGAGCGTATTTTTTTTTTGTTTTACTTTGTATTTCAATCGAAACAATCAAATGCGTTTGAACTACGAAAAGTTGCATGTGATCACTGATCACTCCAATTATGCAAAAGATACTTACCATTTTTGTAAAAGATGAATATTAAATATAATTCAGTCTGCCTCATGTCAAAATCCGGTTTCTTTATAGCATGTCAAAGTATTTAATCAAAACTTATACTTGTCTCGGATTTATACAGTGGGGCAGGCTGCTAAGAAAGGTTGATAAAAACTAATTTTAAAAAAATTTTGACGATGTGAATCCTTGGATTTGTTTTATATTTTGAAGGTTGTTTCTCAGTTTGAATAGTTATTGTTCATCTTAAGCTTAAGGCCAACTTATAATAAAAGGTTAAAGAAATGAATTATTCGTGTTTCGGTCAGTATGGTCACCATTACGTTAAGTTAGTCTCATTTCATATAAGCTTCAAACTATGGATAATATCGCTTAGGGATTGATGCAGAGACTTAATAAAATCCATAAGGTGACACAAAAATAATTTGTCAAAATTGGAGTTCCTGTAGACTGCAATGCCCCACTGTGCGTATTAATTTTTGCTGTCTACAATAACTTGTTCAATACTTAAATCAATTCCATATCATAGAATACAATTTAAATAAATTATTCTTGTGAGTTTTGCCTTGTGCGGCAGGAGTGCTAGACTCACTGTCGTCTCAACTGCACTCTCATTCATATTCAACTAATCGATGATCTCTGAAGCCGATCGTATAGTGTTGCTCTCGTCAGATTTTCACAGAAATTTGAATTATTTTTTTAAAAAATCGAAACAACTTACCAACACTTTAATTATAACAGTGAAAACAGCGGTGGCTTAAAGCTACAAAGCATAAGCATAGGGCCCACGCGTTTTATGTATAATCTTGACAAATACAATATGTTTTGAAGATGCGCGAACGCAGCCCCAAGCTCATTATATCAGATAAGTGGATGGTTAAGGTATATCATTATCACACCTACTCAATTGCATAGCGTCATCCGCGTATTTAAAATCTATACGAAATACTTTTCTGATGAATATGGCGCCCAACAAGCGTTGAATCTAATGAAGTCTACGGTGGTGGTGAATAGCTTTAAGCATGCTGATGATAGAAACTTAAAGAATACAAATTGTGGTATTATGGTAATAAGAATTCCTACGCAGATTGATTTATCATTAAGTTAGTAGCCAGTGGATAAGAATGAACATTGATAGTTTAGTGGTCGTTAAATTATGAGAAAGAAAGTGTTTTCAATATAATATTTGACGTAATTTTCACAAAAAAAAAAAAAAAACAAAAAACAAAAACAACATTCAAAAATAGGACTATACGATTAACTAAAACTTGTTTTCTGGAATGCCCATTCACACTAGGTACAAAAATATACATTCAATATTTAAGTGGATGATATAATTGGATTACAATAATGAAAGTGATTTAGGCTTTAAAAATTGAATTAATTTTAAAACGGGGCTCACAAACAAGATGGATTAAAATTATGTTAAGACAAATTGGGAAAATGAGAGACACTCTCTCTCTCCCTCTCTACGCCTATTAGATACACAAATATTGTATTTACCATAAGCATTTTTTGTATAGAATGGAAACTTTTAAGGAACAGGTGTAATTTTGGACAGTTAGTGAAACGTATTTAAGTAAGTTACATTTTTTCCTACTTAAATAGAATTTAACATAAGAATTCCACCTGACAAATTTGTCAGAAGGTTTTTTTCTGATACAAAACTGATTCGTAAATCTTTGGAATGTTATAAAATTTGTAAAGAATTTTATAGAACTATTGTAACGAACTTTTGAAAAATTTTTCAAGACTAACCAGATTTCTCAACAAAATTACGAAATCTCGTTGAACCGTTCACACCACACATAAACTAGACTTTGTTTGATATTTCCTTACTGATTAAAGATAATTTAACTGTTATACAAAAGAAAACAATTTTTTATAAATGTGTATCTGCTCACAAAATCAAATGGATTTCGAGGAGATTTCGTTGTAATCTAGAATACAAACAAGATTTCGAAAACTAAAAATGTATGTTATTTAGTGGATTTCGATGAAATTTTGTACTCCTTGCACGAAATCTATATTATGGTAAAAGCGCGATAAGTATGTTAAAGTTAATTTTAAAATTCTGAGAATCGTTTTTTATAACAATAATAATTTTCAGAATAAAACATTTTTTTTTTTTTAAATACCAGCTTTATTTGAAAACCGAACTTTAATCACTTGTTGTAGAAAATGATATTTTTATATCTATGCAATAAATATTTTTTTTTAAATTTATCTCAGCTGATACGGTATTTTTTTTAACTGAGATTCAGTCTATTGAAAATCAAAAAAATCTTGTTCATTTAATTGCTTAGGCTAGTGTATTTGATTGAACTAAAATTTGAGAAACAAACCAACCAACAAGCATCGATATGCGTTGGATTAAATGCTTTTAACATTTATTTGTCAGTCTAATTACCAAACAGCCCGAGCTATCTATCAATCTAAACACATGTTAAAATCTCTCAATGATACATTTTGTTGTAAGCTTTTGTGTTTAGAAATTAATAACTGACATTAAGGTAGCAGTTAACTCCTATCCAATTTTTCTCAAAGCCTGTATATTTTTTTTTTCAGGTGGAAATACTATTTCCAAATCATAAAAAAAAAATTCCATAATTTTTTCAGATACTCCCTGTAGGCGCTTAAAGTGTCTTATGGGAAATACACATGATTTTTTGAATATTTCAGAGTTTTAAAATTGTTGAAAACAACTCTAAGATATGTCACCTTTCAAGGGAAAAAACGTTTTTCTTTTAAAATATTTAGAGATCATACATTTGTTTTATCAATTAAATGCATTTTTTTTTTTTCAAAAATTGATAGTTAACAGATTTTTTTTTCTATAGTAAAAAAAGTTTAAAAAAAATACGCTTGGAATTTTTTAACAATTAAAATTGAATTTATGACCTCCATATATTACCAAAATATAATCAGTATTTTCCCTCGAAAAGTGAAAAATTTTAGAGCAAAGGGATTAAAAAAAACTCTGAAACATACAAAATATCGAAATAATTCCCATAAGAAACTTTTAGCCCCTACAGGAGGTATCAGGGGTCAAAATACGAATCTAAGAAAATTACGGGATTTTTTTCGATCTATTTAAATATTAATTACTTAATATGATGAAGCCCCCATTAGGCCACAAGCAAGAATGTGAACATTTTGGAATTTTGAGTTGATTGGGTGGTTAGATTATCCTATAGATAATCTATGAAATTACAAAATTTAGAGCAACAGAACCGCAATATTTTATAATGGCAATCACATGAATGTAGACATTCTCTTTAATTTTACGACACCGACAAACACTAATTCCCAACATTTTCATTTTTGCACATTCATGTTTATGGCATACGGGGAGAATTGTCATCTTTATTGGACGAATGTATACAATAACTATACACTATGACTATACATTTCAATGCTTTACAAACCAAATATTGGAAATAAAAATATGACTTTTACACTTTTGCTTTTATAAGAAAGTAATTTATAACAAAAAATGTTTAATTTTATATTCTTAAATTGTGACTTTTGGGACAAGCTTACCTTTAGTCAAACCCATTTTTTTTTCTTTAATTTTTGTATGAACCGTGAAATAAAAGTATTTAAAAAAAATAAAAATTTAAGTTTGATGATTCTTTTATTGTTCCACACATCCTTAGCATAATGTCATTTTGATGCTTTTTCTGATGTAATCCTTTGACTTGTATGTTCCCAATTTTTCCTTTAAGAATATTTTTTTTTTTATAAAATAAAAAGATCAAATTTTGTATTTATTTAATATATTTTGTATATTTTTTGGTATAAAAAAAACATTTTAATATTCTTAAAACTAAAAATAAATGCACATAAAAGTATATGTTGACTATTTATATTATCAAGTCTAAGAGAGAAAATATTTTGAAAGAATTCACACCAACACAAGCATATCTCGATTCTTTCTATTAAATGGCGCTCTACGAATTATCTCCTAAATGAAACAGAAACTTCTTACCAACCATGACCACCACCATAGCCGTAACCATGTCCGTAGCCACCGCCATAGCCGAATCCATGACCGTATCCTCCATAGCCATGACCAATGCCTGCTGCAACTTTAATAACGGGAGCAGCAACTGCAACTGGTGCTGCAACAGCTACTGGAGCAATTCCAATTCCATGTCCAATACCATGGCCGTATCCGTGGCCATAGCCTCCGTATCCATAGCCACCTCCGTATCCGCCATATCCGTATCCGTGGCTGATAGGAGCCACAATTTTGGTGACAGCCGGTGCAACATAGCTAGCTGCAATGCCGTATCCATGACCCAAGCCATATCCACCGTATCCATGACCTATTCCACCGTATCCACCGTATCCTCCATAACCACCCAAGAATCCTCCCAGACTGGAGTGCACGCAGGCGAGCAGAGCAAACGCAACGGCAACCTATATAATTCAAAAGTTTAATTTATTATTATTCTAAGTACTTAAAGCACTCCTCGAAATACTCACATATCTGAACATCTTGCTAGATTTAATGTGGATGATGGAGCTTGTCGAATGATAGACAACTGTTGAATGATATCGTTGAAGGAACACCTCAGGCATTTTATAGTTAAAAACCTATTCATTCCCGCCTACCAATTAGGAGCGCGTGAACTAGGAATCACATTTGATTTCCAAAAACTGCGTGCGCTTATTTGCTGCGCAAGTCACTGCACCGTTTCGAATATCCACAACAAGATGACTGACCAAAAAAACATGTTATGTAGTTGCGCGACCAAAACAACGCTTCAGAGTCTCTTGCTAATCAGTAATAAGTTGTTTTTTCTTAGTCATTTGGATCATTTTTTCTATATCATACCCCTACTCACCTACCATTGCCACATTAATCCAATTACTTAACCGAAATGCCACCTGTCCACTGTCCAGCAGCAGCAGCAGCAGCAGCAGCAGCAACGCAGAGCTCTTGCGACGAATGCAGTTTTCCACGCGTTCCCATTTTGAGGTGTGCACCCGATTTCTATTGCTCCTTGATTTATGTCTGGGACCGCTTAGTGGTGGATTTGTGGATATTTTTGTGTTTTCAATTATGTTATATGGCTTCATCTGCAGACGTAATACCTTTGAATAGGTAGGTGCGGTGGCGTTGGAGCGAAGAGAAAGGAAGAAGTATATAGGCTTTTCGTGTTTGATTTGTTACGGCATCAGGAAAATTAGATAATGTGATCTCCCGAGAGGTGGTGCTGGTGGATATGGATGCTTATGGTCGTGGAACCATTTCTTCATATATACCTAATAACTTTTGCTAATGTGTAGAGCTAATTTGTGGAAAAATATCTTTTATCTATTGCCACCTAATGGGAATGCGTTGATTGTGGAATTATTTCTATCAGAAAGCCATGCTAATTGAAAGTATAAATTTGTGGTTAAATAAATTATTTAAAATTAATTTTAATTTATTACCTAATTTCTTTGTGGGATATTTTTTGAACCAAAAAGCTAACATCAATGATATTGGTATTAAAAAAAACTGTGTTAAATCCTGCAAAATGATTTTCCAGTCAATTCGAAACCCCAAGATAACTTAATGAATTTGGTGAACTTCCTCTGGAATAAACAGAAGGATTCTTTTCAAAATCTATTGAATGAAATCAGAAACTATTAACAATTGGCAAAAAAAAAAAGGATTTCTACCTCCTGCTAAATACTTTGCCGCATTTTTAATGGTGGAAATTCTTGGCAGCAATGTCCTTACTCAAATCTAGAAAGTCCCACCGAATCGCAATTAAAGTTTGGTCAAACGAAGTTTCATCACAATCTTACTATTTTTTGTAAAAGATAGAAATCGAAAATTTAAAACAAATCGTCTTTGACATTTTTTCAATATTTTTGAAATTATATGGAAAAATTATTTCAGCAAAACTACTAGATCTTTTTACCATCTTCAACACTTGTATTAAACTTTTTTTCGATATCAGATCTCCTTTCTAAAGAAATTGTTAAAAACCACGATTTTTGAATTTTTCGCCCAACCAACCCCTTTCCTCCAATCTGTTGGTGGGCGATTTATTTTTCCCCTTACACACTCGTATAAATTTTGTCCTAATTTTTCCCACCATCCATATATGAAACACGTTTTATTGTTATGTGTGTATTTTTTTCATTTCTCATCAGTAAAAATCATTCAAAACAAATTGAAAAAAAATATACCAAAGAATTTTTAGGAACAATAGAACTATTTTAATCGTAAATCCTCTTGCCTTCGACCTGCGTATGTCTATGGCACTTTCGATATCGTGGGCATATAAAATACGAAATAGGTACTTTCAAATGACCAATGGTTTGTGCCTATGACGCACTAAATTCACGTTTGAGACATCAATTTCTATGGATTCATGATGCTTTGATTCTTGTGAATAAACCTTTTTACAACGTGACATGAAAAATATGACTTTCTTTACTTGAAATTGCGTTATCTATCACGTCTACTTTTACTTACTTCTTATGTAAAAGGATTAAAAGTTTTTCTACTAAATTAAGATAGGAAACAAATACTTTTTTTGAGATATTTATAATTTATACGGTTTGTAATTAAGTTTAATTCAGCTGGTCACTGTGGCGTATGAGCAACTTTTTTTCTTCAATTGACTGTTTTTTTTAAATGTAAATATTGTTTTTTCTATGTGTAACCAATTAATGTTATGAGCGTGTTATAACGACCATGCCGTGCAAATTGAAATTATTGTAAGGACCAAAATTAACGGTACCTGCCATACAACCAATACGAAAAAAAAACTTAATTTCCTCAACTACACCAAGCCAGATATTACATCTGAAACTAAAAAAAAATATTTTTTTATCAGTTTAAAGGCCGCTCCCATAGAACCGCTTTTCATTTTTTTGAGTTTCTCGCATGCGACTTAACCGGTTTCGACGAAACTTTTAATACGGAGGTCTGGTGCCATGCCACTTTGGTTTTGTTTCAGAAGACAGTACCTGCCCCCTGAAACAAAATCAAGGTGGCATTGCAGGGAATTTATAAAACCCTTAGGCTCATTTCACACGTGGCAGGAAACTGAGCTCAGGGTAAATAATTTTCAATTTGTGGTAAGAAGTTATTGCAGGCAACTATTCTAAAAATGAAACAACAAAAAAAATGTATTGGAAATGTAAAACAGTATTATGTTTTATTCAAAAAAAAACCAATGGACTCTGTTCTTTGTTCCCCGTTGAAAGTACATATCTTGGTTAAAATTTTTGGACTCTGGTTGTTTTTAGCTGGTTTTTGATCGAAGTTGCGTGACAATTGTGAACTTTATCGCTTTTCCGTTTTTATTCTTTTGCAAGGTGATTCGTAGTAAAGAGGTCTATAAGATGACACAATTATCTCATTTTCGACAAAAATGGAATGTGACCGTTCTTTCCCGTGGCCCTTCAATTGTAAAAATCAACATAATATTCATTACTAAAATGACTTAAACTATTATGTAAATTGTTTTGATCTAAAAAAAAGAAGGTCTGTCGTTTGATGAATTAATTTTTAAGGTATAAGGCAAAAAAGTAAAAATATAATGCCGATTTTAAGTAATTATTAAAAGACTTCTAAGATCAAATTAAAAAAAATAATCATTGATGGGTTTTCAAATACTTGATTTTTCAAAAAAAAAACTGTTGAAACTTTTTTTTAAAAATCCAATATTTTTTTAACTTCGGTACTATTTAATAATATTTAAACTATTATGAACTTTTTGCTTAATAAATTTCGTCAAAATCCTATCGGTCGCTTACGAGAAGCTTAGAACTTTGGCAAACATTTTAATCAAAATTGCGTAACGGGTACAATGGTTGGCACCCCTAAGCATTTTTTCACATTAAATTGCGAATTGCTCTCGCATTTAAAGAGTTTGGAATAAGATTAATATGTCAAATTAAAATTTAAAGAATTTATTACTTGAAAGTTATTATATAAAAATGTTTAATAAAAAAAGAATTTTATAAAAACATCTAAATAGGAAAAGCCAGCCAAAAAGTACAATCATTGGCACCCAGGTACAATTGTTGGCACCCAAGGGTACAATTATTAGCACCCTTAAAATTGAAAGAAAAACAATGGTTTTTCGAGTAATTTTTTATCAAAGTTTAATAAAAAACAACAGTTTATTGTAACAAAAACACTTCCTTCGACGTAATAAAAAAAATATTAATAAAAAAGTTGTAAATACAAAACAAATTAAATAATAAATTTAAAAATCTCGTACAATTAAATGCATTAAAAATCACATTTTTTATTTAAAGTGTTTGTTTAACTGAGCAACAAAATATTAAAGTTAAATTAATTTAATTAAACTTTAAAGAAGCTGCTTTTTTGGATATCAACCCTCTTCCTATTTCCGGATGTTTTCTTCTCCATAAATCTACCTTTTTCCCCCATTTTTCAATCTGAAATTTATAACGGATACAGAGTACAATTATTGGCAGTCTTAAAAGTACAATTATTGGCAGTGCCAATAATTGAAATCCCAGTGCACGAATTGTTGGCACCCCCCTGCCAATAATTGAACCACTACTTTATATGGAACCAATTGTTGGCACCCCTTTTTTAACAAATTAAACAACTTTTTTTACAAAAAAACAGTTAAAAATATTTAATTTATTAAATTGTTATATTAAAAAAACTAAATTTTCATCTTAAAAATCAAAAAATAATCAAAAACGAACATTTACCAAATTTAGTCTCCTTAGCGGGAACACTGTATTTTAAGCACTTTTTTACGAATTCAGAAGGTCTTTACTCTATAACTGAACTGGGAATGAAATAAACAAAAACAAAAATGCAAAATTGTGGAGAATAGGTACAGATTATGAAAAAAAAATGATTTTCTGTTCCAGAGACTAGTAGTTTTTGTGAAATTCCTTATTGCATGAAAGGTGCCAATAATTAGTACAAAAATCGGGGGTGCCAACCATTGTACCCTTTACGCTTGGTAGAGCCCATTTAGAGAAAATTATTTTATTTCATATTGGTTTTATGGAAATTTTTTTTATGAATTTATAATTTGTTCTATTCCCACTAGTTACAAAGTGGAGTATATAATCTTATTGCCTGCATTTAATTTTACTTTATTTTATTGCTTTAATTCCGTCAAAAAAAAATATACACATTCCTAAACAACTCATAAACTGCGTAATGCATGAGGTGCAATCATTGCTCAATTGACACGTCAAAATCTTAGCGACAATTTGTGTCATGTCAACTTAATTTTGTAGCAATTTGTTCTAAAATAAACACCAACAAAATATATGTACGCGACAATTAAATATCATTTAAAATAAAAACAAAAAAATCCTATCCACACAATCTAGAAGAAATAAATGCCTACTATATCTCAGGAGAATTATTGAACCAAAACAGAAAAAAAAACTCAAATCAAGGTCATAACTCCTGTTTGTTTAGTATTTTAACTAAATCGCAAGACCGTTTTTAATTACGAACCTACTAGCACTTTTAACATTTAAGTCCCCTGACGCTTGTTGCAATTAAGAGAAATAATCGTGGCTACCTATGCCTCCTAAGTCATTTGATTGAAATCGAATGTGGTCATCGAAAGTTCATTTCAATTTCAGCCGCCACCAGTTCAAACCCCACAGCTCAACAAGATCAAGAAGTAATTACATAATTGCTAGCGTCGTCGATCTGTTAAGCCCCTCTTTTCACATATAGTTTAAACTCATAGCAAACTAAGGTTCAACAACTTTTACTATTGATTGGGGCCGATGTTGCTCACATTTAAATACGATTTTTATTACGAGATCGGGGCAAGTTCTGTAATGGCTTTAGATGGCAGGAAATGGATAGAAGAAATGTGCCACTAGTGCAGTGAGTCATTGAAAGTTGATGTCGTGTGAGGCTCCTATAGAGCCAGGCACAAACAGGCGAGTGGGTTGAAGGCATCTTTGGACAGGTTTTTCGTGGTGCACATCGAATTTATGTGCCGAAAACGTGACAATTACTATGACGAAGAGGCAAGCTGGTTAGTTGGTTGAGTACGCGAGGCAGAAGGTCTGTGTTGCCATAACTTAAACTACTTCGTGAATAATAAATCTTAAGTTCGATAGGTGCAGGAGGTATTATGAGGTATGTACCTTTTAATACCTTGATACCGTGATGGTACGATTGAGGTGGACATATCGAACATTGTTAAGGCTCATCGTGCGTTTTTTTTAGGTGCGAATATTGACAATTTCTACAAGTCGGTATATAAGCCAAAAATTTAATTGCAGATGGCACATTCTTCCGGTAACTTCCTTTCACATACACCAAAACTTGAATCATGGAGTTTAACGTAAGTTTGTTTTTAATCCTGATTGATAAGTTATCATTTCTATCTGAAACTTTATGTTAGTTTACTATTTTGGTGGGCATTTTGACTTTAACTCATTCGGCATTTGGAGGACTTCTGCAAGGACAAGCTTTGTCTGGTCTTATTACGCCAACTAACTACAATTATGGAAGAATTACTTCTTACTCATCACCAATTACTGCTAATCCAGTAGCTGCGAGTTATTCCACCAGGTATACAGCCTATACTGCTGTTCCTTTGACAGCTTCTATTGGAACTTCGGCTTTGGTTGCCAGACACGGTACTGGTGGATTTGTTCGTGCATTTGTTGGACCTTTACTTCTGAGACAATCTGCTTTGTCCAGCCCCTTCATAAGACAGGGTGTTGCTGCTTATGCTGCTGTTCCAATTGCTGGATATAGAGCATCCTTCGGAGGTCCTTCACTAAGAAGCTATGGTGCAACATTAAGAAGCTTTCACACACCCTCTTTAAACAATCATGGACTTTTGGCATCTCCAGGGCTTGACGATTATTCTGATTCTGTTGTAGTGAATGATCAAAGAACATTTCAAGATTTTAATAGTGAAACCCCGTTAACTGTTTGGTAGTTATGAAGTATATTTTGTTCCTCGTTTCTGTTAACTATTTTTCATAATAAAGCCAAAGTAAGCTTAAAAGACTAAACAAAAAGAATAAACCACAAATTTATTGTTTTTTTTAAGGCCCATTTTTTTCAAACCTGAATACGATCTCTGGTCTTCTTTATTCTTAATTTATTTAGATTCAAAAAGATGCCATGGAAAATGATCCACAACATAGTCAAAGTTGTAAATAAAAGTGAAAGAGTTAATTGATTTTAAAATTATAATCATCTTGATTGCTGACCATACACATATTCAAGGTGAATCAACGACCTAAGTCATTATGGTTACAAACAAAAACAAAACAAAATCAAAGCATTTTCAAGTTTGATTCAAAACTAGATCATACGAGATTGATATACCAAAGTATTAATAAAATGGAATTGTTTTAAAAGTAAAACTTGTTGAGAGGTTTCTTTAATCAATTTGTGTCATTAATTTTAATGTAAAAACAGGCTTTTTAAAAAAATATATCTAAAAATGAGGTCAACTCTTTTTTTTTCGTTGATACCTAAGTGTATCTGTCTAACACCAGAATTACTGGTTCAATTGATTTTTGTTGAATAAAAAGTATTTAATCTATATTTAATACAGTTGGATATACTTTTCGTTGTATTTTAACAAATTACCCATTAAAGTTTTAACATCTTTAAATATACTGTTAATTTAATTTTATCCTGAAAATTTCTATTGATTTGTATACAATTTTAATATTATGTATGAAAGAATTACAGATTTATTCAATATATGCGTACTACACCAAAGAAGTGCGTACTTTTGTTCTGATTAATTCGTAAACGACTCAACGGATTTCAATAAAAAAAATTTACATACAAAAATGTTTTAGAAATATGTACTTATATTTTTTTATGTTATTATTTCATGATTAATAAATTAAAATCTTTTGTTTTTTGAAAAATCCATTTTTTGGAAACTGTTCGAAGTTTTTCTTTTTAATATTTTGTTTTAAATACTTATTAATACAGAACCACGGATAACGGAAACTAGTAACAAAAATTTAAGCGCGGTAGGGAGACTGCTTTTCTTGTATCTTTTAAATAAAAACCAAAATTATTAAAACCAGTTGCTGTTAAGTTTTTCAAAAAACAGAGTATATTTGTATATAGTATAGTGTAATGATTTGCTTTCCTACTAACTTTTTACTTGTGATATAGTATAGTGATTATAAAAAGCCACAGCCTAAACTGATGGGTCGAACTTCAAACTTGGTATATGGCGTTTTTTGGAAACTATTCCTAAAAATAACGGTACCTGTCATATACCGGTTTTAGAAAAACTCATTTGTCTCAAAAATGGTTGCTACGATTTTGATTAAAAAATCTTGGTTGTTTTTTTAAAATAAGGTCTATCTTATAATGAAAACCATTTTATTTCAAAAACTTGTATTAACGGTAAGTTGCCGTAATAATGTTCAGCAAAAATAATTTCGAAAATAATTTATTTGGATTTGAAAAAAAAAAAAAAAATTTTGAAAAATCATTTCTTCGAAAGCTACTCAATATTTTGTTTTTAAATGTAAATTTTTTGATGTTGATAAATAATATCTTAAAAATGGAGTACCAATTTTTTATAAAAGTCATTGCTAAATTTTATATAGAAAAAATAGCTTTTTAAAAAACTGCTCTAACGATTTTCAATTGTTTTTTTTTTCTAAAAATTTATCATTATGGAAGGAATCAAATTGTATATTGTTTTAGTCATTTGAAAATCGAATTATATGTTTTTTAAATTTTTTTTTTTCTAAAACTGCATTTAATTTTTAATTAAAAAGGCTTAGCATATATTGTTACTGGTATCATTTTGGATACCCATAAATTTGGCAATATGTAGGAAAATCATTGGCTACGAGAGGTCTTCTCAGTGTCAACGAAGAATCCACATTAGAACATTGATTCGCAACATTCTTTTAAAATTGAATTAAAAGGTATCTTGAAAAGAGCATGGAGTTATGGACAGTGTCGTTACAAATTTGTAATAAGGGTAGGTATTTTTATGCTAGATTGAGAATACATGCTTTGTTTTTTGTTTTGCTTTTTATTATTATTAAAATAGGAACACAACAGCCCATGTAACCAACCACAAAAATATAATTGCTTGATTTTATGCGGAAATTAAAATTCTATGTTTTTTGCAAACAAATTATTTAATCAATAAATTCAACAGCTGTTGTAAAAACGTTTGAATTAAATTACTGATGAATACATCAATGATAATGAAATATTTTATAAATTCGGTTTATTAATATTCAAAGCACATTAAAACTATAATGAAAGCAGCATAAAACAAGAATACCTATAGTGATTTAAATGTTGCTTAGTTTTTTTTATCGTTTTATTTATATCTGTTTTAATGTACGACTTTTTTATTAAATTAGAGCATTAAAAATCTTGGGAGAAATGAAATGTATACAACGCATACATAATTAGTTTTTATATATATAGTTTTTATACAATGTTAATTTTTTTTCGAAAAAAAATTAAGTAGGCATAAACTTTTTACCAAAAAAACTATTTTATTTCTATTTTTTATTATTAAATATAATTTTAACAAAAAATTGTTTGAGATAAATTGTAAAATTAAACCGCAGTTTGTAAAAGTCTTGACAAATCATTGGTTTAATATATATTTTCAGAAAAAAATATTATACTGAACTAAATTTTATAATTTACGTATTTATTTTGATATGCACTGAAGGAAAAAACGGAACGTAAAATCTAATTTGGTCATGTTTTATTGTAAGTTGTGAAAACCTCCCTTAAACATATTTAATTTCGCATTGAATATATTTGATTAAAATATACGATTGAACTTTGAAGTTGGCTCAATGAATATCCAAGTCATATTTTATGGATAGGTATTACGATGGGTAAATCATCCTAGTTTTAACTTATACATCACTGCTTCAAATCCCAGTTGGTTTCCTATTATTTTTTTGTTTCAGTATTTCTTTTAAAGACGAATAACTTTGGTTTAACTGTATGTTTAACCGACTTCAAAAAGGAAGGATTCGGTTTGTTACCTTAGAACTTTTGACTGGGTTGATCGATTTTGATTATTCTTTTGATATTTGAAAGCTGGTGGTCTCCATTGAGTCCCATTTCGATTTTATTCAGTTTTTATAGCGGCATCCGTGTGAAAATATTAAAAGTCTTAAATTTGAAGTCGGTTGTTTTTCTTTTGAAAGGTATTATTTTTAAGAAATATTCTTTGAATTAACTTTGTTTTGCTTTGATTTTGTAATTTTCTTCTTCGAAGTTATAAATAATTCCGCAAAATAGTCAAATTAAATGCGTTTTCTTTGATCTTCATTTTTTTTCTGGGTTTCCGCACTCATTTTTTTTTAAATCAGTAAAACTTACACATTGTGTAGCAACAGAACAAAATATTATTTTCTTTTTTCAACTATTTAGGAACAACATATGTCGGCTTGGAATATATCGAACTCACAATTTCTTAAAGGTGACTTGAAAAATTCTAAATCACGCCAGCAATCTGTCACCGGCATGTTTTAGCTTATTAATCGGAAATGCATCCATTATTATTCGTAACTAATTTATGATTAAGTACTTTGATACTTCAAAAAGTGACGGCTAAAAATTTGAAGTTTAAGCAATGTAATGAAGGAATTTTGTATTAATACTTTAATCTAAGAAAAAATAAAAAAAAAATACAAAACAATGAGTACAAAAGAAAATATAAAGATCTTATTTTGTACAAAAGTTATTGATTTAATAAATTTTCTTGGTAAAATTTCCTCTCATCAAAAAGAAAACCATACAATATTAAAAGATCTTCATCAGCAGAAATGAGCATATCCTGAATGATTTCAATTCATCTAGTTCTAGAAAATCATTTCATTTCAGCAACCAATGGCAATATCATGCAAAATAAAGTAAATGCATGTAAAGTATCATGCTAAACAGCCAAGAATTCAAATAAAGTTCAAAGACAAAAGACAGTTTCAAGATCCACCTGCTTTCGTATTTCCGATAATCGTCTTGACACATTTGATTAAATCTTCGATCTAAAATAACAACAAAAAAAAACCTATCCCATTTATAGAGACAAACAATGAGAATAAAAAGTTTCACTGGCTTTATGTTTTGTTTTGTTTTTATTAATGACAGGTATAATTGACCCCCAAGACAAAAAACAAATGTACAAACTATTAATTATACCATTTGTTCAAAAATAACAAAAAAAAAAAACACAATTAATTAATTCATAATGACTACCTTACTATGCTAAATATTTGACAAATTAGTTGACAGGCCCTTTCTTTCTGTTATAAGTACGAACAAAAATATATATTTGCAAACTTATAGCCTCAAGCAACCTTCAAATAATATAAAAAAAAAAAAATAATTTCAAGTTCCATGGCCTCAAGCAAAAACGACGACTGACGCGACGTTATGCGCACAATAAAACCCACTACAAGTGTATATATCTATAATAAGTCCAGCCTCTCTTTATCTTAAATCATTAAATCCTCAATCTTATTGTATTCGAATAAATTTAACAAGATTTATATACACAATCACCTCTCTGATGTACATATACAATCATTGATCATTGATGATTGACGGCCATCAAAAGTGTATTTTATATACACAAACACTGGATGCATGTGTTTGTCAAATTTCAAAATTGCAACACAAAACCTTCTGTTTTTCACTCCAAATGCGGGTTCACGTGATCTTATCGAATTAAAAAAATAAGAAAAAAAAAAAACAAAAATAAAAAAATAAACCATTACTCAACTCTGCTCTGAAATATCTTAAATTACAGTTTTCATCATTAAACATTTTTAACACTTTGACCAGACATGAAGTATTTTGCAAAATTAATAAATCAGATTTGTAATTATTTTGATTAATTTTGATTAAATTTTGTTTTACATTTCAAAGAAAAAACAACAAAGAAAAACTGATTTCCTCTGACAGTTATCATTTTTTTTTGTAAATTACTTTCTCCCAAAAACCAAAAAAAAAACCCCCATCACGAGACTGACTTTATTGGCAAACATGATTATTAAGCTCCGAATTATAATGCCAAATTATCAAAACAAACTTTAATCCAAAAAAAAAAAAAAAAAAAAATACGAAACAAAAAGTATCTTAAAATTCCCACAATATAAGATAAATTAACGAGCTGCGCCAAACAATCATTGCCTCCATGATTCACAGTCATGTTCGACATCCGACAACACGATGCTCATTCGAGATCAGGTGCACTCCTCCAGTCTAGGAAAAAAATGTTAATTTTACCACCAAACCATTCGTCAGTAGTTCGAAGTAATAAATTCATTGATTAAATTTTTTTACCCACCAAATGGAAACCCTCAAAACCTGTTCTATTTACATATCATCCATAAATAAAACAAATTACAAGTTACAAACTGACTGAGTGACCTAAAGAGGCCGAGCTCCCCACTTTTGATCAGCAGCAGCACACTTAAACTCTATTAATTAAATTGCATAATCAATTAAGGCCCAAAAATCGATGTCACTAAGCTACAAATATTAGAAGCCTCTCCAAGTTCAACTTCTACCCCAATACACGAAGAAGAGTCAAATCTCAATAACAACTTACACAATACCCATATACTAAGCTTGAACTTGGATAGGTTGTCATCTCTCATTTCGAGAAGATGAACGAACTTAATCAAAGCCCCAAATGGCTTTGACCAGTGGAGAAAAATAAAAACAAAACAAATTTGACCAAACCTTATCTCGACAAATGTATCTCTTTGATGTGTGTGAGTATATTGATAACCATGAGAAAGTGAGAGTCAGCAGCAGAAGATGAAGCCAAAAATATTTTTTTGGAGGGGATCGAGATATAAGACTCAAGGCTTAATTTTTATTCAGATCATTTCGTTGGCAAAGTTTTTGTGGTTTCAACCGGAACTTGCCGCATCTCCCAAAAAAAAAGGAATACAAAAATGTGGATTATTAAGGTAGATTTTGGGATTTTCTCTTAGACACGAAATTACATTTTTTTTAATAAAATTTCTCTTCGAAAGATACTTTTGGTGATATCAGCGATAGCAACTCAAGCTGATATCAATGGATTACAAAATGATGGATACTCTTATGATCGACCAGCTGCTATTCCTGCTGAATTGGCATTTTATCTAAATATTCCTGCTGGACATGATCCTTCGTCGTATATTTCTAAAAACGAAGGACATTTCAATCATCAACATCAACAATTTAATGGAGGAAAATCAGTACCAACTTTGGGAGAAAATCACCAAGGACACTCACATATTATTCATCATCATCAAGGACAGTTTAACAACATAATATCTCAAAGCTTTAATTTGGATAACCATGAGCATTCTATAAACACCAATCAACTTCATTTCAATGAGCCATCAAGGCAGTATATTCCACCGTCTGCATCATCATTAGAACCTATACTGCCGTTTATAAAGGAAAACCGCGGTTTTAGGCCTATTAATCCACCATCACACCATCAACAACAACAACATCAATTTTCTAGTCAGCAACATCATCAACTGCAACAATCTTATGGTGCACCTCAACAAAATTTTCAATATCAAGTCGAACCTAGGACCCTAAATCAAAATTCTCAAAATACAATAAATTTCCATCAGGAGCAAACTGCATTCCGATTTCCCCAGGATCAAAGTTCACCATATCCAAGTCAAGAATTGCAACCTCCACCTTCTATCCATGCTCTTTCTCTTTCCTCCTCCTCCATTTCAAACAATCAACACGAACCAAATCATAGATTTATGGCTTCAATTTCAAACTCATACAACGCACCATTACCCTTTCCATTCGGTGTTGTCCCTCTAAAATTTGATCCTTTGCCCCTGAAAACACACCTTCGTCAGGAAAAACTTCTGCCCATTACATCGTATGAAGCAAAAGTGTTTTATAAAAAAAAGTGAAAAAAAATTAATTCTAGAAAATGTGTATGAATGTAAAAGTGTGAATTAATGTGTTAACTGTGATTATAGTCAAAGGACATTTTTTTAATCTACCTCATTTACGAAAATTCAACGAAGAATTTGAACAAAAAAAAAAGTGTAACTTTGATGTTTGTTGTGAAATGTCATTTATCTTGTTTTAAAGAAGGACTTTTTGAAGACAAAAGATCACTTATTTAAAAAAAATACAAATAATTCACTCTGCTGAATATAAGGACATAAAACAAACTAATCCATGACTAACCTTTCATCATTTTCAAGTTGACTGATTGGCATACTTATATAAATTTGTTATTATTTATTTATTTGTTTTTTTTTTTTGTTTGTTAAAATAAAAAAAATGTAAAAATCATTCTAAATTTTGTTTTGTAATTAATTTTGTCTATTTTTTGTGGGAAATTAATTTCATAACAGAAACTTTTTGACATAATCCAAAAAAAAAAAAAAAAAACCAAGAAGAAAACACATGTGTGTGATGTTAATGATGTTGTGATACAAACGAGAAGTTTATCAATATCGTTGATAAAAAGTGATTAGGTAAGATCACAAGCCCTTCATTATGAAAAGTGGTTTTGGTCTACTTTCGATTTTTTTGTTTTTTTTTTTGTTTTGTGTTAAGCCTATGCAACATAATTTTTATCAATAAAAATTAATGAGAATGCAAATTTACATATTTTTTTTTCAACATACATAAATTTGTATGGAAAAGTTTTTTTGAAACATTATTTTTGGATAGTTTATAAATTAAAACACAACACTGGGTGTTTTAATTTATAAACATTTTGATGGTGGTTTTAGAGCTGCTTCTTCATCCGTTTCTTAGCAAAGTGGTATCCCCTCAATTCGGTGCACCAAACCTCTGTTTCAAATAACTTTAAAAAATTTATAAAAATCAAAACTCCAAAACTGAACTTTGTGAAATAATTGCTATCCAAGCCAATTTTTTTGAAGAATGTAAAGCATAAATTTTTTCTTTCGATACCATTACAAATAGTAAGTTTTGTTGAATGAACTTGTTGTTGAACTTATAATAGGGCTTGCCTATCAATCTGTAAGTTTCTTTTCAGCCAAGCCATTTTTTTTTTTTTTTTTTTTTTGAAAGATCTATCGCTTGTTATTAGGCAGAATGGCGGATATTCATATGAGAAAAAAATTAACTTACAAATCGGTTTTTCGCTAGACACAAAGGCAGCGCCGCGCCGTGGAGTCTGCTTGGTTTTTGTCAATATTCAATATTCATGGTATAAATTATAAAGTTTACGATAATTTAATGGAAAAAGATAACATTGGTTTTGCTTAAATCAAGTTATAGTTGCAAAAATTTACTTTTTAAACGCAAAGAAAGGTTTAACAAGGCCCACTTAAGAATACCGAAAAAAAAAATAAAGTGAATCGGACCGCTAGTTAGTTTTGGTAGGCGTTTCAGTATTTTCGTTCATAGACCGGAAAAAAATTAAAACAAAACACTGACTAATTTAATTTAAAAACACTTATCTGTGGTAGCTTTTGGAAACTATACAAAGAATTAATTAATTTAAAGTGCTTTTACCTATACCGCTAATGGAAATCAAACCATTTTTAACTTCTTCGTAGGGGAACAAATGAATTTCAATTTATAAAACTTAAAATTTTCAATAACTTTTTTTTTTACTGCAGAAATTTAAAATAAAAAGTTTTCAAAATTCGTTTCGTTTTAAATGTCTTAAGAATAAATAATGATATTCACTTTAGGCAATTTGTATCTTTAAAAAATACCATTTTAAGAATTGGAAGGTCTTATAGAATAAGAGATCCATTAAATTTATTTTTATTGAAACACATCCACCTTTGAAACTATAATAGCCTGACTTTGGAGTTCACTTCTACACCTTATTTAGTAAGATTTCCGAGTTAAAACTTTCTTATAATGCCAAAAGAAGTAGGTAATAGACCAGAGCCAATCCAGTTTTCAGGAGGCACAAGTTAAAAAATAATTAGCAAGATAAGCATGGTGGTAAAATTTAGGATAAATATTTTATGAAAGGGGAAAAATAAATTTCCCACCAACAGATTGGGGAAAAGGTGGGAGTGGCCTTAAAAACCAAATTTAATAATTGTAAAAGATTTTGGCCCTCTGAATTTGAATATAGTATTAGAATTGCTCTTACATGCAAAGTTTTTAAATTGCCGAATTTTGAACTTTCCAAAATCACTGTATTTGCAATTTTTTGGGTAAAGATAAGTTTAATTTTCACAAACAAAAGGCCATGATTTTTGTTCGCAATATTGCCTGAATAATTAATTACACTTTACAGCGCATAGAAAGTTTTGCCAAAAATATGGTCTTGTTTCTGAAAATTAAATATATTTTTGTCCAAAACATCACAAAAACAGTGTTTTTGGAAAGTTAAAAATTCGATATCTCAAAAACTTTGCATGTTAGAGTTATTTTAATACTAGATTTAAATTCAGTAGGTGAAAATCTTTTGTAAAAAATTAATTTGGTTTCTGTGGCCACTATTTGTTCATCAGAAAATATCAAGATGGGAAATGATATAGCTAAAACGCAGTCGTAAGGGAAAATGAATATCGTTAAACTAAAACAATTCTCGTTATACATTATCACATTTAAACGATAAAGAAGTTATTTTAACGATACGTTTTACAAAACAGACACCCTCTTGGCTTCCATTAAACAGTCATTTTCAGAGAAAAAAAATATTGCATATAGAGTGTTACGTAATAATACCCACATTATACAAGTTATCTCATTTGTCGAAACTATTTTAAGCTATTAAGCCTATCATCTTTTTCGGCATAAAGAAATAAATTCTTTTGTACTTTTCGTTATAAATATGCGAATTTTTTATTTATCACGTATATTTTGTTTAATTTATAAACGAGACAAGCTGTCAAACAAGCCAGCTAAAGATTGAATTAAATCTGGTAATAAAATCAAAACTAAACAAATAGAAAAAAAATAAAACACAAAAGCACTTAATTATAAAATGTAGATTTGGTATAATTTAATTAATAAATATTTGAATAAATTATCTTAAACTAACAATCTGGTTACCAGCAAGTTTTTTATTCTATAGTAAAATTTGACCAGAACCAGGAGTTGCGATTGCATATGGAGAACCATAAGCTGTCGCATACGGAGACGCAGCAAATGGAGTTAGTGCTGGTGAAGCATATTGAGATGGATAGGGAATTGCGTATGGAGACGCATACCCTGCTCCCAAAATGGGGGATTCATATCTAGCTGCTACTGATGGCGATCCATATGCAAATGGCCCTGCTAGAATTGTTGGACTATATCTGGCAGCTGATGGAGCTGAGTAAGTGAAGGGAGAAGCTGCTGTTATAATTCTTGATGCTAGAGGTGAAGTATATCCAATTGCTGTTGAATATCCTGATCCACTGTTGTAATTATTTCGAACATCAAGCTGTGAAGATCCTGCTGTTGTGTACAATGGCTTTGCAGTGGTTAAAGTCACAAGTCCAAATGTCAGTATTGTGATCTATTCCAAAAATATTGCAATGACAGGAGTTGAATATAAAAAAAATTGTTGTAAACTTACGTAGTGAAACATGGCTATATAGATGTTTTTAATAGAGAAACTAAAAAAGCTAATTGTGAACGAATGTTTGAGACTAGAATGCGATTTGATCGTAGACCGCACTACCTTATATAGTTATTTTGTTTTCAAACATCAATCGGTGGTGGGCTTGTTGTTGTTTTTTTTTCTCACAAACTCACATCCGCTTTGCTATTTTTCGACAACTCATTTGCATATACCAACGTGATTTGAAAACACTTTCGAGAGAAAGAAAAAGTATGACGACTAAGAAAAAAAACGCCGGGTATTCATCAGCTGTTTAACCGGGCATTTCTTATTTTATATTCTATATACGAAGAAATTCTCTGCAAAATCAAATCTTATACCGAAATTTACTTTTCAAAAAACAAAAACCAAGACGGAGACGTGACAAAAATTTATAAATGATTTATTACCATCGTTGAGATGAATGATCAAAAATTGTTATTTAATTTGAATTGATTTGATATTCAAACAAAATACTCGGTTAGCAAGTCAATAACATATTTATGCAAAGAAAAAAAGAAAATAAAACAAACAGAATCTATAAAAGAAAGAAAGCTTACAATCTAAAATGGCATTTCAGATTGAGTGTCATCACGTCCACTTACCTGTATGAGAGATCAATCACAAGAAAGATTAGCAAGGAAAAGTTTAATCATTTTGCGGTAAAATCAAATTTAAACTCCAAGACATTTTACTGGAAGTTCAGCTAAATTGTGTTCAAAAAGAATTTGTAGGAAAGAAACTCGAATGAAAGTTTTTTTAAGTGGCTTTAAGGGTGTTGAACAAAAACTTGTGCAACAAAAATTTTCTTGAAAAAAAATGAGTTTGTTTGGCTATGAACACCAAAACCGTTTGTCTGCGTGTATTTTCAAAGTGGATTTAATTGATTTTCAAATGGCAGAGAAGCAGCAGAAGATGAACGAAGAAGTGGTAGGCCTTTTACCAAATAACCAAAAGCCGGAATCTTAACCGAATATATCACTGCTTTGTTGGTTAGATTTATCGGAAAAAAGTTCACTGCTATCGATATTTGTACCAATGAGCAAGAACAATGAAAGATGACCAAAAAGACAGCAGTTTGTGGCGAAAACATTCTCATTACTCTATTTGAATACAACAGACTTGGATCAAGCTCACTAGAGAATAGGCAGTAACCTATCAATTACGGTGATTTCAGCGGAACAAGGTGGTAAAATCAGTAGCAACTATTGTTAACGTAGTTTGGTTTAATGGATTGAACAAAGTTACCAACAAAAACAGCTATGAGAAGCTATTAGCAGTGAAACTCGGAATACGGTACGACACACAGTGGAATGAAATGATTTGTTGATAAAATCTAGGTTATGAAATATTAATATTTAAAAACAAGAAACGGTTTCTTTTGTTTTGGGGCATTTCCAACAGTTTTCATTTTTGAAAATTGAGCAAATTGAGCATAACGATAGCGATAAATAATACTGTAAGACCTACAAAAATTGTATGTAGATATTTCCTATTAGAAACTTAAAGCGACTACAGGTGGTATCAGGGGTCTGTTTGAAAATAGTTTTTCCACCTATTACCTTGATCTAAAAATAATGCACTGTAAAATTTTTAACAGAACACATGTGATTGAACCGGTGAACTCTCGCTTACGAAGCTAGTATCTTGTCATCCCATTACGGACCGTATACTTTATGAGTGGCATGGAATGCATATAAGCAAAATGAGAAAACGAATTGTTCTCGTCACACGACTTTTCGTTTGTGAATAGTAATTTTTCGACTTCAACTCCGTTTGCAGCTAACTCTTAAATTCGTTTCGATCAAACAATTTATGCGAACATAACAAACATAGAGCCAATTTTTAAAATATTTGTTTCCTGCACTCATTTGTTGCAAATGAATTGTTTAAACTTAAACTTAAAAAAAAGTTCTTTCCAATAAACCGCTTTCTGAAGAGGTTCTTTCTTTAGATGTGGGAACCATTTTCGTTTGCCGCAATGAACTCACAAAAATGAGCTCTAAACGAATGGTTTGTTTTGCATTATGTTTGCCTTAATAGAAAGAAATACAATTTGGGTCAAATGTAATACAGTTGCTACAAATTAAAAACTTTTGCGGAGATTGTATTAACTTTCCAGAAAATGATTTTCATTCAATTTAAAGGATATCCATTAGCCGCTAACTAAAACAAAAATATTATTTCTTTCAGTGTAATGTTGATCACTGTTAGTCCATACACTTCTTTTTAACAAGAAAAAATACAAAAAATAAAAATTAAATTAATAATAAAATTAAAATTAATTTTAACCCTCTAAAAAAAGAAGAGCAACACAAAAGTGAATAAGGTTTTACAAACACCAATAAATGATTTTGTATGGGTCATGTATTGAGATTGTTTTCCGAAAATATCAAATATTTTCGACACTTTTTTTAATATCCTATTTTATCCCATCGTGCGACACCCACTGCCACAGTTAGAAGGCCATGCAATGAAAGAGATACACTGGACCATTTCCTCTTCAAATGCTAAGTCCCCTATCCCCTTCTAGATACTAGGCATTTGTTATTCCGTTCCTCGATCATTCTGTAATTCGATTATCACCAAACGATATCATTTTCACGATATTTATCTCAATCACATCTAAAGAAACAAATAAGGACAGCAACTGTCGAAACGATATTGTTCGATCGTTTAACGAGTATTTTTACGGAATCAGGCCCCTGGTCGTTGAAAAAACAAAACCGTTTGTCTAAAATATGCCCTCGAAGTACGATTTTTCGAGTATACATCGATTGTGGTCTTATGGCCCTTTTAAACAATATTTTTAGTTTTATATTTATTAATATTTTTAAATAAGCTTAATCTGCTTAATTTTATTTTACATCTGTCAATACATTTTATAATACAACAAATAATTTAATAAAATGTTTCGTATAGATACACTAACTAAAGTATTAATTTCACTTAAAATAATATTCAATATTTAAATACTCTTTGGTAAATTATATTCGTCCTATCAGATTTACTATAACTCAAAACAATCACCATTGATGATGATGACTTATTAGTGGGGCCGAGTGTGTGTGATGAATGTGTGCGTGGGAGTGTCCTTCGATCAATTTAACTGGATGGATATGCGCGGCTGGAGCTGTAATAATCTTCGCTTGAACTGGATGGGCAAATCCAATTGAGTAATGGTGGGTCTTCGTTATTGGTCCAGGAATAGCACGATATGTTGGAGGAGCGAATGGGATGGGATCAAAAACTGGAGGAAGTGGAGCTGCAGCTAGTGGGGCTGGTAAAGGTGAAGGAAAGTATGAGACTGGAGCAGGTGCGGGCCAGATTGGTGCTGGGGCAGGTAGAATTGGTGCTGGCCATAATGGAGCTGGGGCAGGTAGAACTGGAGCTGGCCAAATTGGTGCTGTTGGTGCAGCATGAAATTCTGGAGCTGGATATAATGGTGGTGGTAGTACCGGAGGAGGGAAAATTGTTGGTGGCCCATATGGAGCGGGTACGGGTGCTAAATCATAATGTGGTCCAATACTTGCATTGCTCGTTGCAACAAAAGCCAAGATGACATAAACCTTAAAATGTGTGTTTTTTTTAAGTTTTTTTACTGCGATTTGTGTATAAATATTATCTTACCAATTTTAGCAGGGACATATTGCTTAGATAAATGAAAGTCCTTTAAAATTAACGAAAAAACCCTAGCCCTTTTGAATTTTATGCGTCTGCTTAGTAAGTGTTAAAATTGTTAAATAAAAACTTGTTAACAACACTTCAAACAGATGTCGAATGTTGATGAATTATTAATTGTGTCTACAATTTATATTAAAATTGCATTCAATTGTTATTAAGTCAAATCAATAGCTTCCAGCCTATGGTCAAACAACGATTGTTGATAGTTTCACTTTCGTTGCGTTGCTAAACCATTTAAGGGAACAATAATTTTGTCGCTATAGGTCTTCGTGACTTCGAATTGTCTTTTGTCATTCAATTAAAAAAGCAACATGGTTACAAACAATACCTCTAATAAATTTGTTAACTCTTGTTTTTTTTTAGTGTGTCGATGATTTAATCGATAAATCGGAAGTGTGACAAACCTTAAGTGCAATTATAATATAAAATGTTATATCATACGACAAGTTTATGTAATTTATTAGACAATCGTAGGTTTATTGTGCATATATGACTAGTATTGTTTTTTGAAGTTCATATAAAATTATTACAATGACCGATAAGTGGAGCAATGCCCTTATGATTTTTGGGTTACCTACTGATTTGTGGCTTTCGGGTGATTAATAAAAAGGGTGTTGAAAAATATTAATTTGTTGAAATGTTTAAGAATTGCTTAATTTTGTAGCTATTGGCATTACTTCAAAGAAAAATGTGATAAGCTTTAGTTAGGCGTGTTCATTAGGTTTATCCTTAACTGGCGATTTGTATTCGAAACTCTATGTTTCTTACTACCTACTGTTAATTTTGATTCATGATGAAGTAGCAATTCACAAGATCTAGGGAAACCGTAAATTTGTACTAATTTATATTATTTATATTCACAATTAAAGGTAAGAAATATATGACTCAGGATTGGGCATTAACTAAATCCCAGATCGTGAATTTAAAAATAAAAATCCTGTATCATAATTTCATAGGACAAAATCCTAAATACAAAAATCCGATTATCCAAATCCCTAAAGACAAACAGCCAATCGGGAATTTTGTTTGGGAAAAGTGAGCTCAATAGAAAAATTGCTTGGAAAATCGCTCTCTTTTCACTTTTCCGTTATTCTTCATATCAATTCAAAAAATAACAACCAGAACGGAAACAAATTCCTGGAATATATCGATTGGAAGCCTTTTTTCCAAGAAAAAAATCATTTCGTTCCCAATAGGGGTTAATATACCGAAAACCCAAAATCCCTAATAACAAATCCCATATGAATATACATCGAAGAAAATCTCAAAAATCAAAAATAACAAAATCCCGAATTTTGAGATTTCAAATGTGAAAAATACCAAAAGAATTCGTTTTGTCTCCCCCTAACAATTTCTTGTGAAATTTGATTGAGACATAAAACCTATTTCGAGATTAACTTCAAATCTATAAAGTTTTCCCAGGACATGCTTTGCTGAAGGTCAGAAAAAACGAAATTCATCGTCAAATTCATATTGGTAGCTTAATTTTTCCGAGCCTTGAAGCTAAATCGGTATTAACCAATTTAATTACAACTTTCATTGACAAATATCACTATTTTTGGTCTTTATGCATTTTTTCCAAGAGAAACATTTTGCAAAAATAGCTTTTTTATTCTATGAATTTGACCACTGTAAAATTTGGAACTGTTAAATTTTACTACTGTGGAAAAAACTATTAGTAGAAAAAAATAATTTTTTTCTTAAAGTTATATTAAATTCTACCAAATAAATCCTGATCAACAAACTGCAGTTAAATTGAACGAAACACTAACAATTTTCAGTTTTTGCCTGGGTTCCGCTAATTTTGTCCAACAGTTTCGATAAAACAAATCATCTTAAGCAAATTAGAACGTTTATTTTGTATTAAAGAATTATTAATATTATTATTGTTATCATTAATTTTTTTTATTTTTTTTTTTAATTTGTTATTAGTTTTAAGTTATAAAGCCTCAAACAAATAGGGAGGAAAACCATATTTCCAATTTCGGATCAACGTCTTTTTTCAGATGCTTTAACGAATTTAACAAAAAACGAACACAATGATTTAAATTTTTGGTCAGCCAGTGTAATAAAGAAAATTGAACGAAAAATTTAGGAGTAGAAGAATGTTTGCTGTAAACGTAACAAGTGCTACTAATTCACTGGCAATACCCTCCGCTAGCAGATATAATGTTTGATAAGTATTAGTTAACTCTTTGTTAAGTTTATGAGCAATGATGAATATTTTTATTTTATTCAACACAAATTGAAAAAAAAACCTAGTTCTTACTGACTCAAATTAAATTCAGTTTCATATCCAACTGTCATAAATCCAACGTCATAATCGCACACGAACCATTATATTTCATTGAATTAATGCATGCGTAATGCGTATAGCTTCTAGCAACTAGTTAGTCTATAAGAGTGAATTTCTTTTATAACACTAATAGTATCTCTTACTGAAACTAAACGAACCAGCTAAACAAGATTAACTTCCCTGAAACGCAACATAAAATAATATAAATTAAATAAAAATGAATTATTCTTCTTATTTTTTGCTATTTATAATACTCAAGCATAGATTAAAGACTTTTTATGATAACATTAAAGTTCAATAAAAGACCGCCAGAGTGTAGAAAAAAAAAAGTTGCATTCATTATTTATCCATATATCTCTACTCCAAATGTTTATTGTTTATGTCTCACAAATATAATCTATGGATTTTAGATTTGCAGCATAAAGACAACATAAGTATATGAACGTGTTTGGAATCCAAGTGTCTCCACACATAAAACTATGCACATAAATTACTTGGCTATAAATTTGGAGAAAACAGCATTTTATTTTTTTTTTTTAATTTTCGTATGAAAAATAACAAAAATAAATTTAAATAATAGGTAAGTGCGTGTTAGTTGGTCGCATGTGTTCGCTGTTGATGGCTTCGACAAAACTGTTTTAATATAACTCTTAAGGCATTTTTAATTTTGAAATGATTAAACTGACTAGAAAAGTGTTATACATTATTCAGGCTGGAGGACAAGTTTTCATTTTTTCACATTCAAATCCTAAGTTATCGAACGTGAAAATAGGCATCATAACCAAATTAATAGAGAATTAAATTTTCGATAACTTCGATAACTTGAACTTCTGTAAAGAATGAAAATTATCGAATTTACTGTAGCCAAACTATTATAATCAGGAAAACCTTGAAACCTAGTGACCTCAACTTTTTGTTTACATAGGTATTAATTGTCCTTACTCCTTCCACTTGTAATGTTTACCACCGCAAATAGGTTTTCGTGTTGAACTGAAAATAAGTGGGAACACTATAAAACTTTGAGAAACAGTTTTTTGGCTTTTTTAGGAGGGCTAAGTTAATTTCTAGGAACCGAACACGATGGTACATACTACTTGTAAACTTAATAGAGATCCCTAAGTATAGACTCAGAAATAGTTTGCAAAACTTGTTTAAGATTTAAGGCAAATAATAAGCATTTGTTTTACTTACACGAAACCACTACCTGCCCTTAAAACCCAGCAAAGAAACAAAAAAAAAAAACATAATGAAATAAAAATAAAATCGCTGTCACAAGTTGGTACGCATTAATCTATGTTTCAATCGGAAATGCCTAACTTTGCGAGTGCGAAAAAAAGAATGTTGATATCCACAAGAACAACCATACAATAACCTTGAAATGAAAGGCTTATAAAAAGAACTAATTGGTATTCAGTTAAAACGAGAGTTTTGGCGCGAAATAAAATGTGACAACGCTACAAAGTGGTGGTATGGCAACCGGCCGGCCGGCGTAAAGTGTATACTTTTTCAACCATAAACGTAGCAAATTACTTAATTATTTATATTTGTTAATATATTCGCTAGGGGAATTAATTAAGCAAAATAAAAACTGATGAGTAGGTATATTTTGCAGATGCTACACTAAATAGAGTTCTTGATATTAATACTGATGGGTTAAATTTTCTAAGGAATCTCAAATAAAAAAACTAAGCATAACAAATGAAATAGGTATTAATAACTGTTAAAGTTGCAATTATTTAAAAAAAAAAAAGAAACAAAATCGATGAATTTAACCCAGCCCGGGCGCCATTTTTAGCAGCCGATCATGAATTTCAATATCTCAGCATTTGTATTACTTTGTTTCTCAATTACAAATGGCATGCAGTTCAATTTTAATATTTATTTATGAATTTAGTCAGTTTCAAGCAATATTTGTGGTCAAAACCTTATAGGTATTATATACTTGAATTGACACACAAAATTACCATCACTCTAACACAAAATATCTTACATTGTTGCAGAGATGCATGTTATTGCAAAAAGCTAACTTTTAATACAAAGTCGCGTATCAGACCATTTTGAATGTCTTAGGAAATCAATACCAAAGTATTATAGCTATGAACGATTCAATGAAGGTTAAAACAAACTTGTCACACATGTTTCTCCTAAAGTAAGGTTTATTTTTATCAATTAACCATTTAAAGACAGTTAACTTCCATTGCTTATATGCAACTGGAGCAAATGGAGTTAAAAGATACAAAATAAACAAGCGGTTAGATACATGCTTTTATATGAACAAAAAAAAACGAAAGGTAAGCTGTGAGGGTTATTATGGGAAGCTGGTCTCGGAACAATGTAAGAAACGTAAAGATAAAAAAATCTTACCGGAACTGAACTTCCTGTCATGCGACAGTTATTTGAAACAAAAATAAATTCACAAATCACAAGGCCAAGTTTCGATGAGACTTTACGAAAGTTACATACTAAGTCTAGTGCTAAGTGCTAAGTCTTCTACTTGGCTGATTTATTAATTTATTTCAGTAGTATATAGAATTTGTATTATAAAACCTTCATTTAGTTACATACATAAATGTTAGACAAAAAAATAAAAAAACGTTTAAAATATACGTTCTCACATGTTTGAAATTCAAAATTCTATTTTCAAGTTTTGCATTGATAAACTAAAATTGTAATTTTTGCTTTTGAAATTTTAATTTTTTTGGAGGATAAATAAGAAATTACCTTAAAGGCTTGAAGTTCATTATATTTATACAAACACCATAAATTGTAATATGTATCTGATAAAAATAACCAAATAAACGAAAAAGCAATTCCTTTATGTATGATTAATATCATGCAATCCAAGGCTATTCAAATAAATTTATCTTGAAAATAAAGGCTTTTTAATAAAATTGGAGAAATTAGTTAACCTTTTACAGAAATATAATAGCGGCAACACTATTTTCCCTTTTTCCGAGTTTTTTAAATTTAATCGATATTGTCGGACCCATTTTTTTCTCATTCTCTATCATCGTAATGTCATGTTTGATTGTAAAAGTTTAATAATAATAAAATTTTCCAAAATTAATTTTTTGGATTTTGTTTTTTTTCGAGAACGGACTAGTGGATTTTTTTCAAAATTTAGTTTTTAGATATTAATAAATAGTAGCATCTTAAAAATTGTATTACGATTTTCGTTTGAAGATTTTATGGACAAAAATTTTATGTTTTTAACGGTTCTAACGATTTTCAAATGTTTCTTTTCAAAAAATTTGTCTTTATAAAAAAATTAAATTGAATTGTTTAATGGATTTTGCGGTCAAATTCATTTTAGAAGCTTTTCTATTAAATTTATCGTTTAATTTATTTTTTTCTGTAACTGCATGAACAAAACTTTAATTAAAATTCTTAGCAAATCACAAGCTACTTTAGCCACAAGAGTAAGTACGTGCGTTTTATTTCATTACAATTTTAAGTGTCTCACATGAAATCATGACTAGTTTATAAGTGAAGTTATTTATCAAGTTTGAACGGTAATCAATTTTTATTTGAATAAAACAAACATTTTAAAAATCATTTGCAGTTTGTCCTAGCTGGACCCTTTTAACTGAAACAGCACCCAACATTATATACCCAGACATAAAAATCTTGATATCGAAGTGAAAACAAGATAATTTTTTGAATTTGAATTACCTCAGAAACCCATATTTCTATAAATACTAACAATTATTCAGTATTAAAAATTAGTTTTACCTACAAATTGAAGATTTACTATCGGTTCTATTTGAGGTCTTAGTTCAGCTAATATTTCATAGCTAACAATTGAATAATAGGTAATAAAATAGTTTTTATTAACGAAAAGGTTATCAGACATTAATAGTTCGAAGAAGAAGTGTGTTGTAGTTTATTGATATCACGTTTTTCAAATAATAATTTTGATTTTGTGAGGTCTGATTGTTATCAGGAAAACAAAAACAGACTTATAAAATTATGCGTTTATATTTATTTAGGTTGTAAAACCAAAAATAAATAAAATTGTTTGCCTACTATTGAATTTTATGGTTGGAATATTGAAAGAGCCTATTTCCAATACGGGTTGAAGATTCTTGCCGACAGTCGCGTCAACGGTGGCATAAATTCCTCTACAGAAACTGGGAGTATCTGGTAGCTTTGCAACAACAACAATCTAACAGATACAAAACTTGTCTACGAAAAAAGGGTCTATAGGTAGATATATGAGCCTGCAGATATCCTACATACCGCAGCAAGTATTAAGAATCAGCTTAAACATACCAGAAGCTATCTAAACTGTTTCATGTGATATGCAGGTGCAGGACCTTGCATAGCTAGAAGAGAGCGTACAGTAGGAATAAACTTCTAGTTTTTTTTCGTATCAGAAGAAAACTGCGAACGTTGATCAAGGAGACCTTTGTACTTCTTTTTAAAAGTAAACCAAAGACTTTCGTTCTACCTGTATGAACTTATGTCCCCACTTACGTAGGAAATCATTTCAAACTTTATTTTAATGACATTATTAGTTTTTGTGGGTTGTAGTCCAGTATGTCTTAGGTTTAACCTCTTCCAACTTGCCCAAATCCAAAATCCAAATAGAAGCATTTTTGCCAGTTTCCATGGCCTTGATAAAGTTCACAGCACATTCATCGGCACTTTGGTGTTCAGCCGAAAAGAATTTCTTACTCAATTCAGTTGAGTATGGGAATGTGTCGTTTCCATCAAACTCGTGCCACAATCCAGTCATGGTGATGCCAGGACAAATTGTCATAACAGCAATGCCAGTTTTTTCATAATAGAATTCATCCTTTAGAAAAAAAAATTTGTTTTAAATGAAGATTTTTTGAAAAAAGTTTTTAAAACTTACGGCAATTGAACGAGAGAATCCCATGACTCCATGTTTGGAGGCAGTGTAAACTGCCAAGCAAGAGCAAGGTTCTAATCCTAGAACGGAAGCGATGTTAACTATCATTCCTCCACGACCTCCATTGGACTTGTCCATGTATGGAATAGCTGCCAGAGTAGTGTAAATCAATCCCATCTGAAAAATGCAGGCACTCAGTTATTGCAGGTCCAACAAAAACAAACACACTGAATTTTAATCTTACCAAGTTAACACCCATGGTTTGTTCAGGCTTATGGTCGTTGATCATTCCACTTCCATTGACCAAAATATCAATGTTACTAATCTGGGCAATGATTTTCTTCAGAACAGCTGGAATTTGCTCCTTTTTGCAAAGATCCAGTTGCTCGAAGTAGACTTGAGTTCCAGTAACAGAGCTCAAAGCCTTGAGTTCACTCATGAAAGATTCATTTTGAACCAAGTCGATGACAACCAAGTTCTTGAGTTAAAAGAAAATTAATTATTTGAATACTTTTTAGAGACAATCATAGAAAATTCCGAACTTACTGCAACTTTCTTTTGAACAATAAGTTTGCATGTGGCAAAACCAATTCCACCAAATCCACCAACGTAGACAACATTTTTACCTTGGAATTCCATTATGGCCTTGATTTTTTTTTTGATTCAAAGTTAATTCAATGAGATGTGACTAACTACTGATTGAATGGTCTCAACTTCTCTTGGCTTGAAGACTTCTATTTTGAATTTGGATTCACTGATAAACAAAAAAAAATTAATTTTGTCAACAAAAACAAAAAATTATGATAAGCGAGCATCGTTATCATCGAATTTAATGAAAGAGATTTATTAGAATTTGGAAAAAAGGAGAAGTGACAATTTGCAAATATAAGTATACATTAACGGTTACATTGCTGTCGTTGGTAGTGAGTAATGCAAAATCGAAATCATTTTACTGATGTGCAGTCTCGCCAAGTGATATACAGTGATGGCGGCATTTCTGATAATTTCAATTTTTTATGGCATACTCTCAGGCAAAAATGTATCTAGAAAATTATAATAGTCAATTAGGGTATGGCAGGGTTGCCGATAAGCAAGTTAATTAAAAATAATTAAATATTAATATTGCATTATCTTTTTTTGCTCGAAGATAACTTTAATTAATTGATATAAAAAAGCTAGGGAACCATTTTCATAGAGAATATAATATTGGGTTGGGTATTTTTGTTATCAGGGAGTCCAGGGCTACAGGATGCGATAAATTTCCAGTGGTTACCCTAAATGGATCCATTTTCAGAAAAAAGGCATTTTCGGGACCGTCTGCCGAGGGTTTTGCCCTACTTAAATTGTCTGCCTTGGGTATTTTCGTTATCGGAGGGCCCAGGGCTACAGGATGCGACTAATTTTAAGTGGTTGCCCCCAAAGTCTAAAAACTCTTAAAAAACGCATTTTTGTGTAATATTCATATGGATCGGTAACCTCTCACTCAAGAAATCTGCTCCCGGCTCTAAGACCATCCTGATTAGTTTTCCTATGCTATAACCGGTCTCAAAGCATATAATTTCGAAAAGGTGGCATACGTTAATTAGACTCTAAAATGATTTTTAACTGGACTTTAAGTATTAAGTCTGCTCAAAAAAGTTTAGAACTTACTTAAATTTTTATATTTTAGAAACACAAAGACATTGATAATTGTTTTGCTAAGCTTTATCTTGCGCAGGTGACTGCGAAAACTTTTAAAATCAAAATGGTTCTTTCACAAGCGACATTATTTTCCCAATCCAAAATGTTTCTTTAAGAAAATTTAAATTTAAATTTAATACCTACAACCCCCAGTAAATCTTATTAAATTTTTCTGCCCTATCACGCTTATAATGCACCCCACTTTGAACTTGAACTTGTTTTGTTAAAGGTCATCATCACAAATGGAAACAAGAAACTGATGCATTAGAAAATAAATATTATTTACCATAATAGAATATTTTATGGTTCAAATGAAAGGTTATCATAAAATATTTTTGATAGTCACAAGTTGAAGTCAGCATAAATAAAATTTATTTTAATAAGAATATTAAAGACAGAATCGATGAATTTTGTCAAAAAAATAAAAGTAATGGTAATGATATGTGAGGGACCTGCATCTACATCCAATACACTGCATTATCGTATTAATAAAAATGATATAAATGACAGCTTATCACTAAATGAATTTGTCGTTATTATTCACATAAAATACCAACGCAATTATACGATGATGTCGATAAGCTTTTAATTTATTTCGATTATCAGAATTCTATTTAGCATAATTTGCAATGTGCGTTCGCCAATTTCAAATGAGTGATTAGAAGTAATTTTATTATTAGTTTAATGTTTCAAAAATGATACGTTGCGACTTCCTTAACCTAAAATTTTAATGAAAACAATGAACCAAGCTGACATACTAGTTAAAGATTATAAAATAAATCTTAACACAAGTATTCAGCCCTATTCTTATTCTGAAGAAAAACTTAAGGGGTAATGTCGTTGGAAGAAAGTCTTCCAATCGAAAAGTTGCTATGGTAATATCGGTCCTATTTTACTTTAATATTATTCTGAACACAAAAACGGAACGAAATAATTTCGGGAGTATTTTGATTTGGGGCCCTTTCCCCGGAAAACATTTCCCCGGGAATTTTTTCTTAGAATAGAACTGAATAATTAAAATTACGGACTGAATTACCACATTGCGGTAGATAGATACTAGATAAGGTAACCTATACAAAAAAAAAGAAATGTCAATTATTTTCAATTAAAGAATCTTTTCTGCAGCACGTGGCATATGCCTAACAGAGATAAAATAACAACAAAAAGTAGAACAAATTAAAAATAAAATTTCAAAGTCTAAAAATAGAATTGTATAATATTGTGTATTTGCAATTTTGTAAACATCTTCTATTTTGCTACAATTTAACAAGTGAAAGTAGAGAGTCTGATAAGATTAAGGAATTAAGGTTGCCTTTTGCCAATAAACGTAGAAAGTGAAGCATTTCTTTCGAATATTGGGAAAATCGATTTTAAACACACGTTTTTAATTAGTCATGAACCCGAATGATATTTTTCTGAGAAAATTAATCAGCATTGAAAAATTGACGTAAATGGTTTAATTTTTTCAGAAAAAAATAACTTAAAAATCTCTGAGCTTGAAAATGTGTCTAAAATTTAAATTACAGATAAAACAAAGTGCATTTGTAAAAACCATGAGAAATGTTTATAGTTTTTTTTTTACTATCAAGTCTTCTTTATTTTTCAGATTTTCATTTTTACCTGACCCTAAGAGCCTAAAGTTTATAATGGAAAATACATTGTAGTTTTTTTTGTATGTTTCAGAGGTTTATTGATCAATGTGCTCAATATACTCCAAATAAAATTGGAAGTGGTTGAAAATTGCCATAAATTTGTCACTTTTTAAAGGAAAAACCCATTTTTGTTTGTATTTTAGAGGTCATAACTTCGAATTCATAAAAAAGGTAAGGTTTTAAGACATTAATTCTTAAAAAACCTTAAAAATTTAAATAAAATGGCAAATTTGTATTTCTAAGACAAAAAGGTGTTTGTACTAAAGTACGTCTGATAGAAGTTAACAAAAAAATGCAATAATTCTGATTTTCAATAATTTCATTAAAAACATATTTTTAATAAAATACTCGTGTAGCAATGTTATGCAATAAAATTGTATCATATTTTCTCAATCATAAAATTCCTGTTCCAATTAAAACTGCAATCGAGGACCTTGCAGCAAAAGGGAGGCAAGTCCAATTTTGAAAAGTTGTGGTAAGATCAAAAAGACTGTAAAAGACTACAGTCAATTGGTAATGCAGTCTATTCAGTCGCAGTTACCGAACTTTAATTTTAACTGCTACAAAGTAACTTAACTGCAACATGAGCAATTAGCATTCAGTACTAAAATACTGAATGAAAGCAGTTATTTGAAGTAAAGTCAATTTAACTGCAGTATTTTTGTTACTGATCTTATTGTTTTATTAGAAAGTTTCTTGTACTGTTGTGTGACTAAAACTAGTCAAAAAGTACTGCAGTTAATTAACTTTTAGTCAAGTTCAAGTTACTGTACAGTCAGTATTTTAGTACTGACTGCTGAACTACAACAGTCAAAGTAATATTGTAAGTTAAAAGACTTAAGAAATTTAGTCTTTTAAGTCATTTACTTACTGCAGTTCCGTTCCGACTGCAGTTTTGACAACTCTGTTTGATGTTTAACTAAGTCAGTTCTATCAAAAAAAGGGAGTTAGGTAAATTTTGCATCTACCAAAATCCCCATACAACCAATGTATTTACTGCATTTCTCCAACTTTTCAAAGTTGACCTCTTTTTGGTGCAGGGTCTTCAATTGGTTATCAACACTATACATTTAGCATGCAGTTATTAACAACAATTGTCCGTCCACAATTAAACAAGGGATTGCTCCAACGTGCCTAGACCATTCAATTTGTTGATCAAAACATTTTTAATGATATTTGCTTCTCCATGAGAAAATTATTTTATCTTCACTTTTATCGGTGTTTATTAGTAACAAAAAATCACAATTATTTTTCTCAAAATTGTCTCCTAGGATTTCGATGTAATCATTTGCATTTTGTGGTTAATATCAAAATTTTTATGAATACCGTTTTTTCTTCAAAAATCTCTATGAACGGAAGGTACTTACCTGCCATAGAACAGTGTTTTTAGTTTACTCCTCAAATAATTTGAATAATTTTTTGTCCGTACAAGATTTTTAATTACGGTATAAAAATTTGGAAAATACCAACAATTGACAAAACGTGTTTTTTCTGCATTTATACTTTTTTTTTAATAAAATTAGAAAATTAATTAATTTAATTGAAAATTTTCATTTTAGACGTTAATAATAAATCATGTCTATTAAAGAATTCTTAATATTCTGCTCCCGGAGAATGAGCTTCATTCACAGTACTCGAAATCACAATTAAATCAATTTTGAAACTTGGCAGGAGAGGAAATGGTAAAATTGTTCCTTGTAGTATAATAATATTGTTCAGGGAAAAGTTCGATAATTACTTTAAACGCGAATGCGAGAACTGCAATTCAAGCTGACTACCCGGGAATAGAATATTGCGAATTCCATAATGTATCTTTATTGCATTTTATGCATTTAATTTTTCTACGATTCATCGTTTTCTAGATATTGAAAACACGTTTTTTAAACGGGCAGCCAATGCAACCTACTGATAAGCTTGCCATTTCAGGTACCTACCTATTTAAGATAAACCATCAAATATCAATTTCAATCATATAATATGAACAGTCCCACTTTGCAAAAAAAAAAACTCCACCGACAGGCCTGTAGGTATCTTTATTTACCAAAACACATTATTTTATATCCTCATGTCTAGCATTAATGTGATCTCTTGAGTCTGTTGAAACTCACTCTAAGTGTTGGTCCAACACAAAAATGTAAAATTTTCCAGAGTTTCCCTCATCACGTTGAATCTGTCTCAATCGTAAATCAAAACATCACCAAAACAATACGTAACCCAATTAATTTGCGTATCATAAATGAATATTTAATAATTCTACTCATCAATTGTAACGGACACGTTCGTGACAACGAGTCTTCATACCACTGCACCTTCCTACAAATCACAGCCCACATTTCTGTACCCACCATCACCCACCACCAGTCAATATTCAATATTCCTCGAATTATCCATATAAAATCTGCCGTAAACGATGCATGGTGTGAAAAAAAAATCATTATATAATCTGAATTAAAATATTGTAATTGAAGATTATACCGCCCATGGCGCATATATTCCCTACCCACTCTACCTACTTGCAACAAGTAGCCGTCAGAGCCTCGTTTTTCCTTAGGCTCGTTTTCCAATCACATTATATCCTAAGTTACCCATACACGTGACAAATGCGTAACTTACATCAAAATCATATATAGATGTAGACTAAGGTGCGTATAATCAAATTAACAAGATAATTACAACAGTAAATGTACGTTGCAGAGCTTTGATGATATGAGGTGTAGCAGTCGTTTTTGCTACGCATTCAGCAGATATAATGTACTTCCCTCAAATGCGTGTGATTCGAATTCAATTTGCGTGCCGAATTGTCTATCTGAGTACTCAATTCGATATCAAATTTCAAAACACCCGCCTCACGCGTTAATTCATAATCGCTATGGCTACTTGTTGTTTCGATTTATTATGTATAATTTGCTTACTTAATTCTTCATGCTTCTTGTTTGTTGGTACCTGCCATAATGAATCGTATTGATACTTTTGACTAATAAACGAATGATTACGGAGTAGGTAACGGCACTTGATATTCTTCGGACAACGGATGTTGCATCCGAATTTTGATTTTTTCATATAAAAGGGTTGTGGTTTTATTAAAATGACATCAAAGCCTTGTTAACTTCTTTACAAACAACACTTTTTTCGGAACGAAAAACAAATCTACTTAAACAAGATGGCATCCCACAGCATGGTAAGATATTCCATTGGCACGGCAGCAACATTTTTAAACTTACATAACTGACTTTTAACTATTTTTTTAGATCCTTGTTATCCTCGCAGCTATTGCTTCAGCCACCCAAGCTGGTTTAGTTGGTCATCAAGCTTTTGTAGCACCATATGCATCTTCATACAATGCCCATCATATTAATCATGCCGTAGCTCATCCATTACTTGCTCCTGCTCCAGTTCCTCTGCCAGTACATGCTCCAGCAGTGTTTGCTGCACCAGCACCTGCACCAGGTGTTCTTGCTGCACCCGGACCAGCTATTATTGGAGCTCCAGGTCCAGTTGCACTTGCAGCACCCGGATTCCTATCTGGTCCAATTCCAGCACCACATTTGATTCCTGGATCAGTGGGACCACATTTCCTGTCAGGTCCAGCTCCATTTGCTTATCAAGCTGGACTTCCAGCTAATTACAATGTGTGGTAGTGACAGTTGGTAGTGTAGTTAAGTGTCTGAAAGAATTAATTTAGTGAAACAATAGCGCAATTAAGTTTGTAAATATAAGTGAAACTTGAAAAAATGTTTTTTTTTGTGCAGCAACTCGTAGGTATAATTTTTCTTTGGTTTGGTAGAAAATGTTACTAAAAAATTAGGCTTTATCGTAATATTGTGTGCAATAGACAATCACGCCGGTGGTCTGGGTTCGATTCCCAGCCTATGTCACCTTGATTTTTTTCAGCGGTACTGCAACTTGCGAAGAATTATCAAAACCTCCAAGTTTACCTACTGCTGGTCACAGGGGCGTATACAGCATATACAACTTCTGAGGGGGCCATTATGTTGAAGAAAATTTTAGTGTTTTGTAAAATTTCTTTTTACAGGTGAGTATGAAGGCCTGGAGTGACCCCCTCCCCCAGTATATCCCTATGCTGGTCACGAAAAGTGCATCTCAACTAGCCGTTTGGAATAGGCTTGGAATAAGCAGAACATTGTAGGTCCTCTCCAATTCCTGCTAACTACACAAACACAGGAAAAGGTTGAAAATGTCAGTCACTAGGCCTTAGTTCTTCTACAGCTAGTCGTGCCACAAAATTTATTTATTTAATTTTATTTACTCGCGACAAAATATTCAGTATTAACAAACTCTAAAGTAGATGCGTCATTGCCTATAAGCTCTTAGTGTCCTAGACATCTCAGTTGCTGTAGTTTCAGCATTTTGACTTGGTCAATATCGCTGTAAGACCCGTGCAATTCAGGCTTTTGACCTTTAGTCCACCCCTGCATCAGCTAAAGCAAGGTGTTGTTCGCCTTCGCCTTAACCCTTTCTGACAAACAAAGGTGTCGTTGGTGATGTTCTTAAGGACTTTGACGGAGCAGCAAGATTCCTCCATAATTTATCCTGACATGGGTCTAAATAGCTTGTCGTTGTCAAAGCTTTCATAGGTGAATTCAAAGTCTATACACAGAACAGACGTGTGTTGTGTCTTGCGTGTATCGATTTGGAATTTAGTTTTTTTCCAGAATCCAACATCACTTAATACACTGAAAGAACATATCAAATGCGGCAAACAAAAAAATTGCCCAAACAACTTTTTCGTTTTCTGGACAATTTTTCGGCTTCGTTTGCAACAAATTGGTACATTCGTTTGAGTTAAACACTTTTTGCGAACGATACAAAATACAAACTTAAGCGTAACACCATTCATTGAACTTGTGACCTCTAGATTTCGAACAAGGCTGTTGCTATTGCATCACCTACTAGATTACTTTCGTTGAATGCATAAAAATTTCTTTCCTGCGGTGGCAGTCATTTGCTGTAAGTAAATAGTATATTGACACCAAAAGTGAAGTTCTTTGCAACAAAATATTTTCTGGAGATGTTCTTTGCAAACTATTCATTCATTTGCTGCAAACAATAGATTTTTCTAGTAAACGAAAAGGTGTTTAGGTGTGAGAAGCATTTTTGTTTGCCGCAATTAACCTATGAAAATGAGCTCCAAACGAATGGGTTGTTTTGCATCGTGTTTGCTGTAATAGAATTACAATTTGGGTCAAATAATACAGTTACTGCAAACGAAAATCTTTTGCAAGGATTGTATTAACTATCCAGCAAATGATTTTCATTTAATTCAAAGTTTATTCATTAGCCGCAAATGAAAACAAAAATATTATTTCTCTGTGAACGGCAAAATGCTTCCAAGCCAACCTGACATGTTAGGAAGAACATTACTAGTGACTGCTAAAATAAAATTATTACTTTCCATTGATAACATTTTAAAATTCCATACAAACTAATTTACAGATGAACATAAAAGCTCTTTAATCTAGGCCTTTTTGAACTATTATTTATTAAACAAATCTATTGAAAAATAGAGTACCTACGCACATTCCTGAAGATAAACTGCAACATTTTGCTTCAATTAAGCAAAAGCTGTCTGAAAATTTATTTAAAAAATCTATTGCCTCTGGTGTAGGTAAACTTTGTTTACAATAAATTTTTTAATAAAAAAAAAATATTGGCGCTAGTTCCATGTTCCAGTAGAATGCAGTATGCCTTGCCTTTGTTGAATGCAAATATTGTTTTGATATCGTTGATTGCATCTCAACGAGGAACTATACGCTGCTTACGTTGCGTTGTCGTACTATAACGTACCACATACGCCCCACAAGTGCTATTAATAAATCTAATCTAAAGAATTCAAAACAAGGAAGAAACTATATTCTAATGCGAGCTTTCCAGCTGCATCTCTTTAGATCGAGGTCTTTAGTAGTTCATCACAAAGCAGTGAGTCAAGTTCAAAGCTGAAACAAGAAACTTTGATACAAACGAAAAAAAAACTATGAACAAAATGGATTTCCAAGGCAAAAACGTCGTCTACGTTGGTGGTTTTGGAGGAATTGGTTTTGCTACATGCAAGTTACTTGTTAAGAAAAATGTTGCGGTAAGTTTGCTAGAAATGTAACTGCTTCTATGCAATACATTGCTGATTGTAATATTTCAGAACTTGACTATCCTTGATGTCAAGGAGAATGCTGCTTATATGAAAGAACTCGTGACAATGAATCCTGCCACTAAGGTTATGTTTATGCAATTGGACTTGTGCAACAAGGATCAGATTGTTAAGGTAGTGAAGGATGTGATCGCAAAGATGAAGGTCGTTGATGTTCTGGTCAATGGAAGTGGCATGATCAATGACAAGAAACCTGAAATGACCATGGGTGTTAACTTGGTAAGAATAACATATTTCTGTTTTTAATAAATATGAATTTCTAATCAAAATGTTCACAGCTTGGTCTGATTCACACAACTATGAACATGATTCCTCATATGGATATGGGTAATGGTGGCCGCGGTGGAATGATTGTCAATATTGCTTCGGTCTTAGGCTTGGAACCTGGTCCAATGCTTGCCATTTACACTGCCTCGAAACATGGTGTTATGGGATTTAGTCGTTCCATTTCAGTAAGTTTCTTCATCCAGTTTGATTTTCTTTTTAAAAAAATATAAATTTATTCTTTATTTTCAGGATGAACACTACTTTAACAGAACAGGTATTGCCATTATGACCATTTGCCCAGGTATTACTGTCACCGGATTATGGGATACCTTCCATGGAAATGATACTTTTGAATACTCAAAGAAATTAACAGATGAATTTAGTTCGGCAAAAAATCAAAATGCTGAAGAATGTGCAGTTAATTTCATCAAAGCCATGGAAACGAAGAAGAACGGATCAATTTGGATATTGGATTTGGGTAAATTGGAAGAAGTCAAGCCACACAAGTACTGGGGTTTGCAATTTTAAGACGAATGCTGCTAAAGAGAGTGCGATTGTGTAAATTATGAAATGTATAGGGGCTTTTAAAGTTTGATGGGGCATAGCAAATAAAAGCTTTTTCAGTGGGGTGTGACGGATCAATTGTTGTAAATTTCTTGTTTTTATTTTGCCTGTTAAGTTCTGTGGATTTTTCTTTACAATTTTCTATGTTTTGAAAATATATTTATTTTAAATTTGAAGCTTTTATGTTTAAGAGCATGGGAAAAAAACTGATAAGAAATGGATATGAGATTCTTATTTGAAAATTTAGGGAGTGTTTGAAATTCTTTTATAATTTATGTTTTTGAGGGCTCTGAATTTTGCCAACAAAATTTCTTGATGAAACGTGCTCAAAAATTAAAAACAAAAATATGTTTCCAGTTTTTGGGAAATTTAAGTTTTTGTTTACAACTATGTTTGTCTATGCGCTTTTCAGACATCAAGCCATTTCATTGTTGTGAACATTTTCAGCAAATTTTATAAATTAAAAAAAATGTTCTTGGATCACAATAAAATTACTAAACATAAAGGTCTCAAAAATTTATAAAGTTTGAAAGGGCGTATTTTGGAAAATATTACTTTGTAGACAATTTTGGGCAAATTCGTTGTTTCTAACTTAAATGTCCTAAAAACAGGAGAAACGTTTAAAATTTCGCTATTTTTTGTCATGTTACTTCATAAAATTTTGTTGTCACACCTCGGATTCGGAGTCAGCAAACCCCAAAAACATAAAATATTAAAGAATTCAAAAATTGCCCTGATAAAAACTCAATTTGACAGTTTGAAGCTATTTAAATATTAGTTTCGAAAGAAAAATAACCGACTTAAAATTTAAGACTTTTAATATTTTTTAATGGGTGCCAGTGTTAGAATTGAACCAAATGGATATAGGACTGCATGGGGACCACTGCAATGGGACCACTAGATTTCAAATACAAAAATAATCATCAAAATCGATGCAGCCAGTCAAAAGTTCGAGGTTTTTTTTTTTTGTTTTCCTTAAACGAACTGAAAATCGTTTCGAATTGTTTATTTTAGAATGAAGGTTTTATAATACAAATTCGATATGCTTCTGAAATAATTTAGCCAAATATTTTGTATGAACTAAAGGCGGTGAAAAGCTTTATTAAATCAATAGTTCGTTTTTTCTTAAAGGTCACTTCGAACTCGAACAAGAGAAAATTTCAACCTTCTTTATATCTGTATCAATACAATTTTAAAACCATTATCTGTATAAAATTAAAAAACTGAACTTACCTAAGCAGATTGATAAAAGTTTCAACAAAGCAAAAATTCCTAGAAAAATAATTATGTGCTGCTTTAATTTGTTTTCTATTCAATGTAGGTACCAAAGTTGCTTAAGCATCATCAAAGTAATTGAACTTTGTCCAAATACCTTTTAGTAGTTTGTAAGTCTTCTCCAGGTTCAAAAACCACAAAAACTCATAAATCATAACAAACTCCCTTAAGCTTTCGTTGATCTTTGAACTCAAAATTGTGTTTGTTGTTGAAAAGCCTTTTCACGGTACAAAACTGAAAAAAAAACAAATCAGCGTAAATAGAAATAATAGCCTTTGTCACTTAATCCCCAACAGGTTGACAAACCGCATTTTGAATAAAAAAAAAGAAGCCAATAACTGCCAAATTTTAAATAATATTCAATTGAAAAATAAATCATAATAGAGAAGTTAATAATCCTTTCTTCTTTTCAAATAAATTGAATACCACAAAGCCCCCCAAAAAAACAAAAACATCAATAGCTCTAGAAATTGTATGGAATTTTCAAATAAGTTCATTTGAGTTGAAAAATCATTCGAATATGAAAAATATTTATGTTGGAATTCCAATGAACCCTTTTAAAATAGGTACAATCACTCAATTAATTATTTAGGTAATGATTCAGTGGAAAGCACAATCAATATATTTCAGTTAATATTGTTGATATATTATTATTTTTATTTCTATAAGTCAGAAGTGTGATCTCTCGTAACAACTCCTATTAAATATATCCTAGAAAAAGTTGAAAAATGATTTCATTTCCTAAAATTAAATATGCTATCAATACAATTAAATTGAATTATTGCATAGTCAGCTAATTAAAAATTTTAATTATTTCGTGTTGGTTTACATTTGGAGTTTTTCTTTTGTATTCCATACCTTTATGCCGCGTATTTTGAAATACCCAAAGCCCAAGGCTAATTAAACTTTTATATAGAATCAGAACAAAACAAAAAAAAAAACTAGGCCACGATAGGAACAGGACACGAATACCTACAAGCTATGACACTGCCCTGTGTTGATGCGCAGTATATAAGTTTATTGAAACGTAAATTGTCCTTCGCGAGATACCGACAGCCAAAAGAGGACACTGTGTATCAATTTTTGTGGCGTAGTTTCTGTTCTATTGTATCTACGCCTCGCCTGTTACACAATTTGTTTTATATTTGAGTTCAAAAGAAAATACTATGAAAAAGCAAAACAAAAGGATCTGCTAGTAATATTGTGTGTTGTGTGTTGAATAATCGCGGACAAACGAGCCAGCAACTAGGAGAGCCCAATGGCAAATTGTATAGATAGCAGAGCAAAGCTTCGAATTTATAAGCAATTTTCTTTTAGTTGATTGCTGGACCATCACAACAAAACAAACAACGACTACGGCACGAACTATGCGGGCTGCAACTTTGCGACACCCGTTTAAGTCTTCTAGTTTGAGCATTTCAGCTTTTGATATATGGGAAAGAAAATGAATTGAATTTTTTTTCTTCTTTAAGTGAATGTGATCTGAATGTTGATTAACTTGCTACAGAAATGGGGATATTGAACAGAGTAGCCATCTGGGGGAGATACGCATAACTATAATATGGTCAAGTGGCCTAGAGGTACAAATAAAAATAATAACAACTATACAGCTATGCTGCAGGTTTTTTTTTAAGCAATTTTGATTCATTTAAGCACCAAATAAAGGGTGAACGCACGCACTTTAAGCGATTTTATCTTTGAAAAAGTGCTTCATGAATCTTAACATCTGAGTTGGAAATTAGTCGACAATTTATTTATAATTACTGCACGATTACTTTTAGTTAACAAAAAACAACAATTGGACACTAAAAGCTGGTATATTCTGTAAAAAGATTTTAGATTCAAGAACTCAAAAATTCCTCTGATCAAAATTTGTACTGATCCATAGATTTTCAAAACATGATCTTTTTAATTTGTCACCGTTTTAACTTCGAAACTCATTACTTGTATCGAAAAACTTGTCATATTATCTCTTGTGGAAATTTTAAAAGATGACATTCAAAGAATGTACCAAGGAATATATTACCAACTTCCTAAACGTCAGAGAAAAAACCGTCAATAAATCAAATTAAAAATTATAAAGAAACCTTTTCTTTGAGTTGCTTACAGCTATTATTACTGATTATTTTCAAAACATGTTTCAAAGAAGTTGAAAAATGAAGATTTTAAACAAATTAGCCATTGTCTTTGAGAGTTTGGATATCCAAGACTCGAAATCTTAAATCATTTTTCGTTAATATTACCAATTCGTTGACATATATCAACTTTCAACCTCTTAAAACATTCTTTGTTATAAAACTTGTTTTGAAATTTGTCAATAATATGAACGTTATTGTTATGACATTTTTCAAACAAAAAATGACGCATATTCAAGCAAATGTTTAAATTTTACACACACATAAAAACTCGCTTTCGAAATATCAGGCGAGTAATTTGACATTTCATTCCACTCATCCACTGACTCACTTTTGCTAGCTAAATCGATTTTCGACAAAAAGTGACTCATCTCACTCACTCGCCTCGATTTCGAATTATAGCTAAATCTCGGCACTGGATACCAAAAACCTTTAGAAAAGTTGGTTTTATAACGATTTGTTGACCAGTGTGTTATAAGTTGAGTAGAATGATAAAAATAAGATAGATTGCTGACACATTTATGCCAATATTAGGTTCATTTTTGATACAAGAGGGAGAAGGGTCCTAAGTTTTTAAACCAATTGCAATTTCGACAAATTACCTAGATCGCAATTTTAATAATGATCAGGTGAAATTCATATTTGTGAAGATTTTTGGTCACTCAAGTTATTCTTAATCGAGATTGTGAGTGAATTCTTAAGCATTTACTTGAAGATTACCTCAGTAGAATCTATTTTGTCTTAGAAAACGCACTTCGACTGAGCAAATGCCTAAGATTTTCTCAATTTCTAATTTATATTCATAAAAATGTACCAAAATATAAATTACCCCACTTTCAGTTTATTTGAAGAACCCCGAATCAATATGTTTATGATAAAATAAATAAAAAACAACTAAAATTATGAAAAATATTTTTATTTTTATTTTAAAATTTATGTTTATGTTTAAGTATGTTTTTTTTTTATTTTTATATAAAATTGTTTCATTCCACGCACGAGAAACAATGTATTCAATGTATGTATTTTTTTTTTGTAACATATTCCTGGTATTGATAGAATTGCGCTCTTATACCTTAATTTAAAATGTGCTCTGCTGTAGACCCTTTGATGCAAGACTTAAAAAAAAATGTCATCATACTCATACTGCTGGATTTTTGGAATAACCATTTGACAAGCATAACATGAAAAAATATCTTCGTAAATGGATGATGAATTCCTGACAACTATTTATATACAGAAAAAAAAAATACAATCAAAACGAACATTTAGGAACAAACATCCTTTTCCGGATATTCTATAGTTAGCCTACAAAAAAATCCTCAGCTAACAATATTTTCTTATAACATATCAAAATGACTTCATAGTAACTAAAGACCAAAAGAAAGTAAGTTTTTTTTTTGTTGTTTTTAATCCAATGTGGTGAGAGGTGGAACTCTTTGACTGTCAATCAAATTCAAAACAACAAAAAAAAAAGCTTCCTTATAAAATGTGGATTCAATAAATCCGATTTTCCTATTTAAACTGCTGTCGGCTTATGTCTTGTGGTCAAATCAGATCTGACCATTTGCACTTTAAACAAAAAACCACAAAACTCTATACCTGCATTGAAAACTTGAAAACATAATAAATATTAACTTTGATGCTCCCTCTCCAACTAAACCCGCATTCGAGTGTTCAGGGCACTCAGTTGTTTTTTTTTTTTTTGCGGTAGAACATTCCGACACATTTGCAAATTATATGTGGTTAAGATTTTATCTCCTTCATTGTTTGCTTAAACCACACCTCTACCTACAGTGAATTACTTAATCGATAAATTTCAAAATCTTAAGATATTTAATGAATTAAAGTATAACTGTCATATCGGAATAAGAATGGCGCATTTAATGACTTTTACTTAATAAAATTTAGGTAGTCAGAGTTAAAAAAATACTATTCTTCTACTCAAACTGAACATTACGGGTGTGAAATATTGAATTCCTTCGCTTCACTTGCTACTGACATTTGGGGATGCAAACTCAAAATAACTTTTCAACTTCCAATTGAGTTTGGCATTGATAATGGCCGCGTTCACATAAAAATCTAAAGCAATCCAGATACCTTTCTGTTGTTGTAATCTAATGTTGACTAACAGCTGACTGAAAAAGATTCGCAAATATACTGGTAGCGAAGGTATCTTGGATAGGCTATCCTATGCGAATGTGAACGCGGCCAATAGTAATTCGCATAAGTTGTAAAATTTAAAAACTAACATTTACACAAAATTTGTATTCTTTTACCATTAATTCGGAAGTTAACCTGTTTTTATCTAATTTCAATTTTTCTTGCTAAAAATAAATTTCTTGACACTCATTTTCATTAAACCGAATTGGTGCATCTCTTAAATTCAACACTGCATGTCGTCTGAAGGATTTCCCAAAAAAATGGTCACATGGAACAACAAAATTATGTTACGAATCGTCTTCATAACTGTGTCTTTTAATTTGTGTTCTAAAAATATACCCAATTGCCCAATGGCAGATACTTATGAATGCATATTCAACGTGTCTTTTGAATATTTTCAAAAAAAGAAAAAACAGAAAAATGGACAATTTATTTATAATTACAAAGAAAACACTCATAAAACGTTCCGGTAAATGTTACCACCTCCGTCATCTTGTTATGAATAATTAATTAATTTTCCGTCTACCTGACCTAAGGCGTCACAGAGATATCCATCATAATCAAATTTATAAAGCAATGGAAAGCATCATCAGGAGCATAATACAAAGGGATAGATACACATTTCTTGTTGTTGACAAAATTGGCTTTGAATGATATATAGAATACCTGTGATGTTAGTAGGAATTTCTGATTGTTTCAGTTAATTAAAATGTTAAATATCAATTGCAATTATTTGATTTATGCAATCATGAGACTTTACCTCCGTAAGATAGGGGTTTTATTTTGTTCGTGCGTACATAAATCGGATAAGGATTTCATTCATGGGATTGTGATATCTTTCTCAGAAATGGCTTAAAATCGTTGTCCGATAAAATTATAAACTTGTACTCATGCATAATGGATTAAAGAAAAGAAAATAATTGCTTTAAACTGTGCGTATGATAATAACTCAAACCAAAATGAACATACATAAACGGCGAAAGGGAGGACCCTGTTTGAATTTCTGAGAAAAAGAAACTTGCATAATTCGATAAAATTTTGTTTAGACTCATTTCGATAAACATGGTGTGGTCTTCTTTCAAGAAAACATTGCATTAGTTTCAATAATGAACGAGATTGATTGAATAATTACAAAGTACGAATTTCTACGAAGCAAAATTAATTGGGTCCTATTCTTAGAAGCTGTCTAAGAAGTTTCTAAGAAAGACTATGGTTTATCTTATTCAAATAACGTGGGATATATGTATCCCAGTCCAAGATAAACAAGAGTTTAAAAGCGACAATAAATACGCCTGATTGAGTTTCAAATCAATGGAATATTAAAATAGCAATCTACGAAAAACTGAGAGAGAAACATGACGTTCAGAGCAATGAACAGTTAAGTTTTACCTTATATGGCTATTTATTTTAGATTCACAGTTAAGTGAAGTTAGGTAAAAATGCTTGTGAAAAAAAGTTGTATACTCATGTACGGGCGCCATAAGTTTAACTTTCTTCCATTACTTATTTTTGTAAAGTTTTTTTTTTGAATATGCAAAGTTATTTAAAAAATGTAGCGAAAAGTTCTAGTGAGGAAATTTTTTCAAGGAAGCATAATGTGCTTCTGTGCATAATGTAATTTTAACGATCTCTGTGTACAACTGTACAATATTTTTATGCAAAATTATAGTCCAACATCAAAGATTTTTTTAATTCTTCACTCACCCGTCAACAAGTTGCTTCAGTTATCCAAGTAAGCGCCCGGATGATTGCTCATTTTGTGCAGGGAAATTACAGAAACCATATGAATCCACATTTGGGGTCCAATAGCCCTTAAAGCAGTTTATTACAACACGATCATTACTCAGAGGACATCAGATGGCTGGTAGTAAACTCCTTGAAAGAGGATAGTCTTCATTTGTTGGGGTGGCTTATGCAATCTTTTGACTTGTTTCGTGTAGAAAATGAATAGGAGCTTGTACACCGGAAGATTAGTAAGTTGAAACTTCCAAATTACTAAGCTGATGGAACAAATAGTGAAATAATATCACCAAATTTCTCCAAATTAATTCGTGTCTTTAATTGGTTCGATGATAAATAGGTTAAGTGCCGTTATTGCTAGTAAATTATTCCTAACTAAACATAAATATGCTTAAATGCGATATTTTGTTCAATGAAATGAAATTATCCGTTAATTTTTAAAGTTTTTCACGTATTTGCATTTTTTTTTTGCTCGGGTTCAAACTTACCTTTTGCATTAATTTTAAATAAACCGACTATAAATTTTACAAATGTATTCAAAATTTCAAGTCAATACCTCTTAAAATAGCTTTTTTGCTCGCTACTGTAGACTTTCAATAACGTTTGTGTTTTTAAACTTCAAAAACCCGTTATTGAGCATCAATATAATTTATATTAGATGATACCAATCAATGTGCATAAATAGTTTTTCAATAAAACATCAACTTTACCCACACCAACATCATTTTCAGAGGTCTAAGAAAATATTTGATTTTGGAAAATAATTTTTAACTTGAAAAGTTGATTTTTAAGAATTTTTTTCTTATCTATTATCTATTGTCTATTATCTATTAAATAAAGTTTATTTCATAATTTTAACCCTTATACTTTTCGAGATGTAAAAAAGTTTTGTTTTCTTTTACCCCATTTTACCCTAATTTAAGGGTGGAATTTCAAAAAAAAATCTAGTTTTACAGGAAATTTAAATTTTACCACCTATTTTTTGGTGTATTTTTTTTCTGTTTATCAATAACAATGGCCGACTTTTGTATTTTAATAAATTTATTGTGTTGCACTTAAAATGCAAAATAAAAAAATAACAAATCCAGTATAAAATGTAAGAGTGTTGTAACTCTTTACACTTATAGTGTCTGTGTGAAAAAAAAATCTCAAAAAAATAATGGGCTGAAAAAATCTATGTGTTATAACTGGTTTAATATTTTTATAAATGCCAGTACAGAAGTTTAACTTAAAAAAAAAAAAAATTAATAGGTTAGACATTTTTAAAAACAAGCTTTTATTAGGATTTACTTTTTCTCAAATACCTGTTTGTAATAATGACAAAAAAATGCTAAAATTTCATAATTACGGAAGCAATAATACGACAGTTAAATTTGTGTTTTGTTTTTCCTCTAAATGCAAGAATTTATATTCAACAACAAAACCGCCAATTAGAGTGACTTTAATTGCTTTTGTATCTCGTCTATATGTGATATTTTCAAAGTAATTTAAAGCAGGATAATAATGCGTGTGTTAAAATCGGAGCTCACCAATAACCGATATCTCTAAAAGTTGATTAAATCTACGTCCATCAGGCATTTCCAAGTGCTGACAGTGATGCATGTTCCATATCACAAACCCAACTTTTTTGTTTCCAACGCAGCAATGCATCAAATTATTATTAATCATCGATTGTTTCATATTTTTGTCGTCTATCTGTCTAGAGTGTCAGTCAGTCAATTTGCTATTACGCAATCCGAACAACGCAACGTTCATAGTCTGGCGGACAATTTTATAGCAAACGCATTAACATTCATGTTAGACAGGACAGGCGATAGCCTGGTGCAAGCCCGGACGGTATTCATCACTTTCCAAGTTCCTTGTCTATTCGATATAGTATGAAGAAATAAACATCGATAAATTGCAACCAACCTGAGACGACAACGTCAATAATGCCGATTGATTGCTGCTGCTAAAAGCTTTAAAATATGAAAGTTAACACAGCAGTCGTCACTCGTCCGAATGAATAATTACTCAGACTCAAGGCTCGTGGACCAAAAGCAACTGCATCCCTTTATAAACAGTTGGTTGCCATTTAATGGCAAAGGAAATTCAGATTCCCAATTCCATCACACAACACTTTGGTCGTCAAGTCGAGAAATTCACGCACGTCACTGAAATCAAAATGTAACCATTTCCATGGTGAAAAAATAAGACATTTATATTTCACCTTTTACCATCACACACTGCCTCTGGTATGTCCATAAAAAGGTTCAGCTTTGGGACGCTATTACATTATTTTTGTTACAAAATTAACATTTTGTTAGCCTAACCATTTCTTAAGAGACAAGCAAATTGGCAAATCCTCTAGCTCATTTTAAGAGGCAGAAATTCACATACGAGTATAGTGCAACAGACTCTATACTGACTATCGCATCACTATGTGTCATTTTGTGACTTAAACGACCGGTTGTTTTGTCCAAATGTGGCTTATGAATCTCGAGACATTATGGGTATTGAGAGCGAATTATGATCTCGATGCAATATTTTGCGACTTCAATTGGGCATATCATCGTTGTCTGGCAATCTAATGTTTAGAGTCGCATTCTTTCAACTTGTATTTAATACAAAGTTGGAATTTTAATTGACAAAATCTACTAAGTGAGATCGCAATATTACAGAAAATTGTCACCAGTGAGACAGAGTTTTAGTGCCAAGGTTGAATTTGTTGTTGATATTATTAATGTTTTATTAGTTTTTAATAATGTTTTGCGTACTATTCAAAAAGACTTGCAGACAAAGTTGAAGAGGTAATATCGTAAAGAACTTCTTTGAAAATCTACAAGAAATAAATTCAGTCAGCTACGATAGCACGGGTCTTTCAAATTCAAGTTAACACTTCAGTTACTTGAACTTAGAAGATCTACTGTTGAATTATTTGGAAGTCATACTAGCTGTCTTTGAGTTTCTTTGAGGACAAGGGTATGGCTTCGATACCAATAATTAGTATAATTGGAGTTTAAAAATCTGAGAATAATATGTATGTACTGAGTATACCAATGTGCAATGACTTAGTGACTAGTATAGCCGTTTTTGTCTGACCAAGAAACATATTTTTTTCAGGAATCAGTTTACGTACCTTTAGGAATTTTGTTAAAACTTAGTTTGAACTGACCTTATGAACTGCCCTCGAATCGTAATAATAGTATGTATAGTAATTTCCCTTCAAACAAATTGATTTCTTCGGCCACAAGCAAACACAGATTTTAATAATTTTTCAGGAGAGCAATTTAAATTTAAGAAAAATTTATAGTTTTGAAAATAAAGGCACAAATACTCACCTGTCGTGATAAGAAATATGATTATTGTTATGGAAAACATTAAAAATCTCTTATTATACTTTTAATTTCTACTAATTTCTGTTATACATTTTTTGTTGCTATATTTTGAAAAACTGTATCTTGGAAACTTTTGAATCTACAGAAATGATATTGGGTTCAAATTAAAGAATATAAGACAAAATTTAAAGCTAAAAATGCCATTTACTAAAAACAAGCGAAAGAAAAACCTGTTTTTTTTTGCATTTTTACAAATGTTGCATTCGGAGCTTGACGTGAAAAAATGGATTTAACATCGGCTTAACATCATAACCAACTCAGCAAGGTCGGCTTCCTACGAAACGACAAGGTTACTGGACTTTAAGGAAAACAACTAGTAGTGATATATTTTCGACCGTTCAGATGCGATGGGGAATTTTTTTATCAAGTTATAGTTTGAAAAAAAATTATTTTTAAACTCAGAATTTTGAAAAAAGTTAGATCAAAACATTTAGTTTATTTTTTTCAAAATTCTACGTTGTAGGAATAATTTTTTCTTACAAAATTAAATGGCCTAATTTAAAGTCAACCCCATCAAGAAAAGTAAAGGTTTAAAAAAAAAAACAGCGATTCAAACTTGAAATTTATGAGGTTAATTTTCAACCAAAATTTTATGATTTTATTTAATTTTAGTTGAATACAAAATACTTTATGTTAATATGTTTTGGAGAAATTTAACAAAATACAAAATCGAAGGCTGTTTTTATTGATAACTTTCCTTAAAAATCTTGTAACTTTTTATTTTTCTTTTTGGTTTCAAATTTTTAATTGAACACATCTTTTCAACTTGAAATGTCAAAATTTTTCTTATTTCTTCATTCTCGAACTTTTTTTTATGAAACTCCGCTTATGTGAAACTAATTTCAGTTATCCGAAGTTCGTTTAAATGAGAACTCCGCTTAAATGAAACAAGTTTTCTGCAATTTTAGTGTTTCTGCTAAGCAGTGGCGTATTGAGGGGGGCTCAAGGGGCAATCAATAAGGCAATTTTCTTGTTTTTAAGTTTTACATTTTTCTCTGTGAATATTTCAAAAAATCATACAAATCGTAGATGTTTGTCTTTTTAAACATTTCAAAAGATTTTTGAAAAAAAAAATGCTATTGACGTATTCAAAGTGGAAGGTTTTTGATTTTTAAATATCTGTGTTTGATACCCAACTGATCCAGTTATACTTTGTTTTTGATTCTATGCTGTATTTTCCCTCAGTGTAGTTATTTTTCCTTCTTTTTCCATCTTTTTAAATCTGAACAAATTAAATTATTTTTCCCTCTCATATAGTATCAAGCTTTAAAAAAAACATTTCGGTGTGTAACTAGTTTAATGTTTCTCACCTACTGACACTGTTTAGATTACCTTAAACAAAATATAACTATATTTTGCGGCAAAGCGACTCTAAAACCATATCAGTCCTTTCCATAAAATCCAATTCATCAAATGAGTGAATCAAGTTACCTACTAGATTATTTTCTTTAATCAACCTCCACCTATATCAGTTGTTACATCAATTTTCATAAATGAATATGTCGTCTCAAAACACGAAACATCAAGTACATTTGTAAACCAAATCTCTTTCAAAAGTCTATGATTTAATCTTTTTTGTATAGATAAAGTAATTGAATGAATTACATTTGGTTATAACTTGTAACTAAAAAACAATTATTACGAATTCACTTCCATTTCCTTTGAACCTACCAACATGCCTACTAACGCCTAGTTCCATCATCTAAACCATAACAACTGGAATTCAACTTAATCACTTTCTTTAGTTTAAGTCCATAATAATTTGTATTAAAACCAAAACAAAAAGACTTCTTTTGTATTCCTTCCGCATCTTGTATCTATTACCACTGCGTCATGGTCTAGACCATAATACAAAAAAAAAAGTTGACAACAACACAGTTTTCCACATTTCTCGATGTGGGATCGGAAAACTTTGTTTTGATGTTATATAGTATCCCACTCTTCCCACTGAGGCTAAACAAAAAATTATAAAACTCATTCATTTCACTTCATTTTCATTGATTAAATCGAATACAGTTTGAAAAGATGTAGAAGACGAAGGAAATACCTTTGTCCAATCAACAAAGCTCAATACCTACTTGTTTTTTTCTTTTTCTTCAGTGTTTCCATAACTCATTTGGATTTGGATCTTCATTTCTATAACCATACTTGCCTTCGGGGTTCGGGGTATATAATTTCAATTCGATATCAATGCAAAATGAGAGGATTGTTATCAATCGACATCAAGGCATTTGCATTGTATGGTTCGGTAAAGTAATTATTATTATTATTATTATTTTCTTACTCAATAGAAAACAATAAGGGATTACAACATGATGCTGAGTTGAGTGAGCAGCTTTGGGGGTCGGTAAAGAATATTCTTCATAACAGCAGCTGCCTTTGGAAGAAATTTACAGATCTGTGTTTTTGCTATACAGAAACGGAGTGTTATGTATCTTTAATATACATATAATAATAATACTATTGGTCCCTTTAAAATTAATCAATCTACACTGAATACAAATCGATTGCGGGAAACCAAAAAAATGCCCAGACGAATTTTTTGTATGCAATGCAAATTGGTAAATTCGTTTGGGTTTAACACTTTTTGAAGGATAAAAAATAAAGTGTGCGTAACACCACGGACTGTTTAATTTATGACTGGAGCAGAATGCATATAAAAAAAAATAGAGAACGAATCGTTTGCATCAAACGACTTTTCGTTTGCAGCAAGCTCTTTAATTTTTTTCAGTGAAACTATTTATGCGAACGAATAAATAAACATAACAATTCAGCGTAACACCGGTGATTGCACCTGATTTTAAACAAAAACTGTTTCTATTGTGCCACGAATTAGATAACTTTCGTGTTGCATAGAATTAATATAAAAATTGAACACCACAAACACAAATTTGATTCCTGCAGTAATTTGCTGTGAGTGAAGTTATTTGCAACAAACTACTTTCTGGAGAGTTTTTTCGCAAACTTTTCATTCGTTTGCTGCAAACAATAGAAATTTCTAGTAAACGAAAACGTGTTTAGATGTGGGAAGCATTTTCGTTTGCCACAATTATAAAAATGAATTACAATGTGGGTCAAATGTAATACTGTTTTTTTTCATTTAATTCAAAGGATATTCATTAGTCGCAAAACGAAAACAAAAATAATATTTCTTTGAGTGTAGATGTTTTTGTGACAAAATAATATTCTTGATTAATTTTCAATGAAGTACATGGAATGAACAAATAAATATGTACCAGGCACCAGTACCTACCCAATTTGGCATTGTCTTGATTTACAATACAAAACAAAACTTTTCAACAAGGTCCTTTGTTGCTTATATTAATTGTAATATTGTTTAGAATAAACAATTAAGAAATTATGCCGATTTAGAAATTAATGTTTTGTCTTGAAATTTATCACCTGTTTTGATGGCTCAATCTAAGGCTATTCAATTAAGGAAACTAAAAGAGGCATGAGCCTCCCTTACAGAAGTATTACGACTCAATTCTAAATTCTATTTCAGATTTCAGAGCATTTATAATATTTTACTTGTGGCTCGAAATAATGCATTAGGCACTGATATATCCTATATCGCAAATAAAGAAGAAGTTTAAGAGTTTAGTTTGTAGTAATCCCGTATTTCAGTAACATTGCGATATTATTCAACAAAAAAAATTTAAAATAAAAATAAAATAAAATTTGAACTTCAAAGTCAAAGGTTGATTTCAAAGCATTTATAATATTTTACTTGTGGCTCGAAATAATGCATTAGGCGCTGATATATCCTATATCGTAAGTAAAGAAGAAGCTTTAGAGCTTAGTTTGTAGTTTTAAACCATAAAACAAACGTATACCCGTATTTCAGTAATATTGCAATATTATTCAACAAAAAAATTTAAAATAAATTAAAAATAAAATAAAATTTGAACTTCAAAGTCAAAGGTTGAAAAAACCAGTCTCATTCAAATCGATCCACATGACTACCTATTATATCCAACTATTTTATCTACAATATACGGTACATGGCTTGGACAAGATTGATAGCCATATAATAAAGATGCAATCAGCATGAACATCGCTTCTGTATCTCACTACACAAGGAGAAACACAGCGCATCGCGTCGCGTCGATCTTCATCGGCTATATAGTAAAGTCACGTCATGCTCTGACCTTAAGGCCGTATTACATGTCCAAAGGCACACTTCTGTGCGCGCAAGCAAATTAATGTCCATGTCATTCAAAGAGGCTTGCTACTGTTGTTTGGCTGGTTTGAAGTTTTTAACATTTGGGTTAATCTCAACACGAAGACTGAGATTATTTTTTTTTTTTTACTTTTTTATATCAGCAACAAAAGTCAGAAAAAAATAGTTTCCACACCATCTATACCTACTCACTCGAGTTCCATATGATCCGCGATGGCTTTTCGTTTATATACGTTTTAATTTTTCGTTGTCCATCGTCTGTCGTTGTCGTCCATTTTTATAAAGAAAAAAAAAAATATCAAAAGACTCGTCGACATGGCTGACAATGCGTGAATAAATCACACAAATTGTTCACATGAAGATGCTACTGGGGGTGATGGTACTTGAGGATTGTTGTAGTTTTAGTATTTCTGACCTTTTCACCATTCCATCTATGAAGAAACCATTGATGGATTTATTCATGTGCTCCATGTGTAATGTCAGAGTCAATAGGTATTCCAGTAGTGAAGTGATTGCTATGAATAAAATGGAAAATTCATATCAACACACCATCGCATCGATAGCAAAATAATTCCCAGAGTTCACATGAGATCTGGAGCACACCTGCGTGTCAAGTATTTTGAAAAGATTTTTAGAAGGCTTTCATAATAGATAGCTAAGCTAGGCATAGTAGTTGAGAATTTGTTTGTCATGAATTCATGATCTATTATAATAGTTTATAGCATGCAATTACTCAAACATCAAGGCCGTTTATCATATGGAATGTCTCGGGCGTTGAAATAAATGATTAAAAAAAAAAAGAACAAAATGAAGAAAGTTGTACAACTCTTATTTCATTATTGAAGGTTTCAATTAAATAAATTATAACTGATTGTGATTAGGTCAGCTCTTTATTGTTATCCGTACAAAAATACATTATTTTTAAACTAAAATAATTCACAATACCGGTACCTTTATTTTTTGTACATTTTAACCTGCGGAACTCGAAAATTACATCCAAACAATTAATAGGTTTGCGAGACACGTATTTTACTTGTTTCGTGTCAACCAAAAAACGGTTTATCTTAGGTTTAGGATAATGGGCACTTTTGTATGGGAAGCGTCCATTGATGTGAAACATAGTGACCTATATCGTTGGAAATGTCTCGACTAGTGCATCAATTTTTTGTATGGGCATAAGTCGGTATCCCGTGAGAAAAAAAATTATTTGTCAAAATGAATGTACAATTTATAAATTTTTTAATGGTCAAAAACTTAAAAACGTTAATAAAATAAAGTGAAAGATGCTAGTCGGTCAATAATGTGCATTTCAATTGATGTCCCAGCAGCCCCTATTTTTGTACCTTGTGGCATAAATGAGCTATTACACTTTCGCTTAGCGGCAATTCTTTCAATAATATCCTAAGAGTCCCATCGATTCGCATTTGTGGTTTGGCCACCTTCTTAAAGAAAACTGCATCAATATTGATATTAGGTTTGGCTATATCTAATAAAGTAAATGTTTTTGAAAGTTGATTTAAATGCCAAAACAAGCTTACCGCTCTTTTTATATAATTTCTACAGGTAAATTTTATATTGAAAATAATGTTCCATTAATGATACAGCAATAAAATTTAGCTTGAGTCAGTTGATACCGAAAAAAAAACAAACAACAAATTAAAAGCAAAACAAAAAAAAATATATCAGTATAATTTTGAATGTCACAAAAAAAGTTAATTTTTAATTAAAAAGAATTTTCAATAAATAAAAATTAAGAGATACCATGAAAAAGTATATTTTTTAAGTAAGTTCAAGGCATTTGTGATCATCATATTCGCGTGGGTTTCTGAAGATTTTGAGAGAATTTTTATACCCTCTTAAAAATTTGACAATTTTCATATTTCAGCCTAGAGACTACCCAAACGGGCATCTTATTTCTTGGTTCTAATTTGTTATAGTTCATAAGTGAAAAGATAGACGACTTTAACCCTTGAACATGTTTTATAAACAAACTTATTTATTTTCTTACATATGTAGTTATAGACCAATGCCAATAAAAAAAATTGAAAATTTTGTGATGAATTCTTTTTATATAAATCCTTTTTGTTAAGGACTAAGTAAGAAAACATAACAGTTACAGTTACAATGAAAAACATTGCCAAAATGTCAAAAAAAAAAAAAACAAATAAAAAAAGCGCATTTTTATGGTCGATTTTTCCTTATATGACAGTAATATCAGCCAGCGAGGAGTAGTCATAGAAACCAAATTAAACTTTTGCAAAAGATTTTGATCTTCTCAAAAATACTGTTTTTTTTATGTTTTGGGTAAAGAAAAATTTTTTTTGTAATGTTTTTTAAGCCCCAATATTTTTTCACTTTAAACTAGTTTTCAGCGTATCGGAAGTTTTGCAAAAAATATGGTGAAAATAAAACCTCACTTTATCCAAATCAAAAAACAGTGTTTTTTTGGAAATTCAATATTCTATATCTCAAAAACATTGCATAATATTTTTACATTGTATTTAATTATTGACAATATTTTTAACTCTAACTGTTGTTTTCTTACTTACTCTTAAAGAAGAGAATATAAAGAATCCATCTAAAAGTTTTCAAAAATCAAAATTTTTTTGTCAACTTTTTTGATTGAAAATTAGACTAAATATTTTTTCAACATAAATTCACCCTAAACGCAAAAAACTAATATGTATTTTCCTGATTTTTTTTACAAAAAAAGGAGACATAGTAATGTACGTTAACACTTAGTTTCACCCAAATCTAACTACAATTTTTTAAAAAAGATAAAAATAAAAAATAAACAAATTAGTTTTTGGCATTTTTCACAATATTTTTGAAGTTATGTATATAGAAAATCGATATCGAACAAAAGTTGTAGATCTGTTACCACCACAGCACTGGTATTAGACTTTTTTTGATAGGAGGTCTATTTTTGATAGAAATTGTAAGAAAACACGATTTTCAACACCCACCCGCTTTTTCGGCCACCCACCCCCTTCCCCGCAATCTGTTGTCGGATATATGTATATCTTTTGTCTTTGATATACCATTTATCCTAAATTTTCCTCACGCCCATATCCTTCTAATAATTTTTTCATCTTGTGCCTTCTGAAAACTGGATTGGCACTGGTCTAGTATGTATATTTCTATGTCAATAAAGTTAGACGCTATGGAAAAGCTTAAATATAGAGTAAATCCTGATTTTAAGTGCCTGGCTATAAGCTTGCTCGGGATTAATTTGCTAGATTATCCTGCTTTGACTTAGACCTATAATTTGTTTCATTTAGTCCGTTTTGCTATTTCTAATTTTTCTAAATATTCGTTAACAGCAAATAAAAATGCTAATATTTTTTTTGGAAAACGTTTTCTAGTATATAAAAAGCTGTTGTAAATATTTATATGTTTTCGAAGCACTGACACTTTCAACAGTTAAATAAAAGCTTGTGCCGATATTCAGCTTGTTGGTATTTTTTCGAAGTATGCTCAAAATATTTTGTATATTTTCACTGAAAATAATATTTCACTCAAATATTATTTTTTTTTTCAATTAATGCACCAAATTAATTCAGAAGACCAATTTTTAATAAAAAATTAATGAAGTCTCGTGGTATTTCCACTGAATTGAAAAGTAGGTGCAGAGCTTTAAACAATTAGAACAAATAAAATTACCAGTAAGAAGTACACAATAAAAACTTGTTATAAACTTTTGAGTCATTTTGAAACTATTTTATTTTGCTTTTTCTTTTCTCACTTCACACTCTCATTCCAACATCAAACAGAAAATAATTACGGTTATTTTATTAATAGAATGTATGTATTCGCAAAAAAAAAGAATAAATTAATTGCAAAACAAAACAAGCAAATTAAATAATTAAAAAGAAAAAAAATTAAATATTATTTACAAAACAACATAATTTAAAGAAATAAACAAAAGTTACAGTGGATCACACAACCCTCATTGCATAGTGTTCACTGAATTTTGGGATTTCGCTGTTTTCATTTTTTTTTTTCGATATTTTTTCTCCTTTTTTTCTGGTAACTGAGTATTTTTTTTTATGAATGTTTGGGTCTAGCACGAGTATTACACTTAATGGTGTCCGTATCCGTGTCCCAAGGAGATGGCAGAGAGTCCTCCCAAACCGTGTCCGTATCCACCACCATATCCGTATCCACCACCGTATCCTACACTGATGGCTGGAGCAGCGGCGTATGAGACAGCTGGAGCAGCATAGGAGACAGCTGGAGCGGCGTATGAGACAGCTGGAGCAGCGGCGTAAGAAACAGCTGGAGCAGCATAGGAGACAGCTGGTGCGGCATATGAGACAGCTGGACCAGCGGCATAGGAAACAGCTGGAGCAGCGTAAGAAATGGCAGGAGCAGCAGCGATGGCCTTAACAGCAACTGGAGCAGCTGATAGGGAGACCTTGTAGGTGTTGGCGTAAGATGTGGCAACAGCTGGGGCAGCAATAGCCTTGACAACTGGAGCTGCTACTGCTACAGCTGGAGCAGCGTGGTAAGCGACAGCAGGGGCAGCAGCGGCATAACTGATTCCAATTCCACTTCCCAATCCATATCCATGGCCTCCACCAAGAGCTAATCCACCTCCTAGACCGTATCCACCGCCAAGGTATCCAGCTGAGGCAGCAGCAAAGATGGCAGACAATACAACGAACTGAAAACAAATTAATTATAATCCTTTGTGAGCACCAGGTATCCTTTTTGAATGTCCTCAGAATCAATCAACTTACCAATTTGAACATTTTGCTTAGAGTTCTTGGTTAACTGTTGCTAGTTGGAGATCTAGAGTTGAAGTTGGAATGATTCCGATTCGGTAACCGATGCACGTATTTATACAACTTGCGAATTCTTCGTCATGAGTGGCGGCGACTTCGATGCTAACGCACGAGGCACGAAGAAGGAGGAGGCGGTGGGTTGGCTGCAGCAATCATCGAAGTTTGTCTTGACAAAAAACAAAAAACTCAAACATCCAAAGCAAAAAGGAAAGAAACGTCGGAAAATCGACATCGGCAACCCAAAGCCAGTCACAAATAGTTCAAACCAAATTGGCGGGAAAACCATTCTTCACACAGGTCCCCTCTAACCCGTTGATGGGAAGTTGACTCACATTCAACGCATGCACCGAATTATTGCGAGTTTGTAAGCTTTGTTTGGAAGCAACTTGTTACTCTTGTTGCTGCTGCTGCTGCTGCTGATTTTGTTGGTACCAAGACCGGAAGGGAAAAAGCTTCCAAGAAGTTATTCATTGTTTGTAGCGATTGTCAGAGGCGCGGTAGCGGTGGAATGGCGGTATGATGGTGATGGTGGTTCTGTTGATCAATTGACTTCACATGATGGTTGACTTGGTAACTCAAATAGTCGGCAATTTTAATAGTTGTTTGGCATTTTTGTTAAGTGATCGCTATATTTTATTTTTATTTTTATTTCATTTGCTAAGTTTGACTTTAAGATCGCTTTGGATGGTAAATGACGACGACGACGACGACGCCCTTGTGTGATCTGTGATCGATTATTTTTGGTTTTGTGATTTGTGATGCAAGCAGTATATGGAAGAAGAATTTAAAAAAAAACTCTTATGGTTAATTTATGTTGAACAAAATTATAATTTTTGGATAATTAAAAATAAAATAAGATTTCAAAATAAATCGACTCAGAAAATAATGTAAGAATATTTTTATTTTGAATCGATAAATTGGGAGTGAGGCTCCTTTTTTGGGATTGAAAAATGTGATTCAAGGAATTTTGTGTTCATTTATTTCATAAATATGTTTTCTTTTTATGCGATAATGGAAGTGAGACATTAGGCACAAGAAAAATATTTCTGCTTAAAAGGATGACCTACATATTTTGCATTGTGTTATGGGTACTTTAGGGCAAGTTTAGGATTATGAAAAAAAAAATCAAACTCGGGATAACAATCCGACACTACCATACGATAATAGAGAATGCGAAGAAAGTAGGCCTCACAATTCTGTCTGTCTGTATCTATCTTGAGGTACAGCCTTAACTACAGAAGTGATTTTTTTTTTTGAACTTGGTATAGTTTTTGGCAGGTATAGTTTTAATTATTGGCGATTCTCCAGAAATTGAGATTTAGGATCAAAACTAAAGGTACCTTAAAGTTTTTTATAGAAAATCTATTATTTTTTTTTTCCAAAATGGCTTTACTGATTTTAATTTTATTATTAATGTGAACCTGCTATGGCATTAGGTAATACCAAAAATAGTTTTTATTGGTTCGTTTTTTCTTTTTTTTTTTTGTGATTTTCTCTGATTTTGATAAGTTTTTTTTACACAAAAGGTTCTTCGTATAAAAATTTTAATTTATATTTTTGTTTAATATAAATAAGATGGTCTCTGAGTCTATTAAGGATTGCACATATCTACTTTGACGAATTTTGAAAATTTGACGAATCAGCAATACTGCAATATACGTAAACCTAACAACAATTTGTCAAATATAGTACATTTTTACTGAAAAATGAGTTTTTTTTGCATTCAAATAGGATTGCCGAAGACTTTTACCCATTTTAGAGTTGGCACTTGATATTTTTTTTAAAGAAAAGAGAATTTAAGGCTATAAAATTTGATGTAGGTACAATTAAGCAATTAACTCCACAAAAAGTTATTCTATTTTGTTTAAATTAGAATTATTTGAGTGTGTTTTTGAGTTAAACAGGGTTACCACACTTTGATCTTTAAAGTCTTAACTTAATTTTTTTGAATTTTTTCTATATTTTTGACTTTTGTTTGGCAATATTAATATTTTAATTTTTTAATAAACCAAACCAAAATGTACCCATTTTAAAAATGCAAAATGCATTTGACACCAATTTAAACTGCTAACCTTATGAGCTAAGTAATCCGACGGTCGCCGCTTGGACTAATAGGTACTTCAATTAAATTTTTTATTATACAATATACATAATATGTAAATGGGTTGCCGTTATCCGTGATTTTTTTTTTTTTCAAAGTTTAAAGTTTCCAAAATTGCAATCTAATTTTTTAAATACTACTTCAAATTGTTCAATGGGGGGAATTGCGTTGATTTTCCCTCCTATTACAATATTCAAAGGTTCAAAACTAATGTATGTAGATTGGCTTCTCCTTTTAGCTCCTTCCCTATTTTCATAAAGCTCCCACTGTGATTATCACTAATATCGCATTTTGTTCAAAACTTGTCACCAGGTCAAAGGTCGTCAAACAAACCTTTCTATTTTTACCTATTTTTGATCAAAATATTTTATCAATCAGTACAAGCCTTAACAAAAAATTCTAATTTCAAGATAATTAATATAGAATACCATTTTAGTTTTTAGAAGTGTTCTTAGACGTTTTTTTCTGTACAGTGTTGTGATTCATTGACATAAGAATATTGATCTGTAAATTTATTTAATCACTTGAAATGTTTCAATTTCAACAGAAAACATAATCATGGTTCTTGTCATTACCTTATAGTATAACTATCAAAATGACTTTCAAAAAAAAAAAAAACTAAAATACAAGTGGATTCCAGCTATCATATCGTAATAAGTAGATGAAGAGCAATCAACTCTTAATAGCTTCTACCAAACAACCATCTGTTCGTCCAAGTTAGAGCAGTACATTAAACTAAAGTACATCGAAAAAAAAAACACATTACATCAGCGATCAGTCACAGCACAGCCTATGCCAACTACCAAGCCAACAACAACTATACAAACAATTATCGAAAGTGGATACGTTTAGATTAATTTTCGCACGCTACGACTGAACAAGAGAAAAAACACAGATGCCGAGAGAAGATATTTTTTAGGTTAGTACACTATTGTATACGACTTATACTTATTCCAACAACAAGTAGGTTGTGTTTAAAATAACTTTTTGAAGTCCATATTGCATTTGAAAATAAAAAGGCGGTCACTAGACCTTCAATCGAACATTAATGTTATTCTCCAGGCAAATTGGTTATAGGTATAGCTTTTGATTTCGAGTCCGGGTCGATGCATTGGCGGGATTTTGTGAAAGGTGTATACCTACATATTCACAGATATCTTGGCATCTTGATGTGCCGCATAAAACACTACTTAAAAATGTTACTGACAAATGCCTTGCGGGCAATTATATTGAGAAAAATAAATATTTATTTTAATTCGTCTATGTGATCCAGACTGACAGATTGTCTTGTTGTGGCTCAGTAAGTTCATAAATTTTTATTAAAATGAGTATTTGTATGTTTTTTGTAGATGTACACTATGTCATAATGAAAATATGAGTTCAGGAAATGTAAATGTTGATGTCTGTTTCAAAATAAAAAGCTATTTTAATTAAGGTGGCTGGCAATTGTTATTAACTTGTATTTCCTTAAATAGCTTAAAGAACTTCTTAAGTTATTTAAGAAAGAATGCTACATTTTCGGTTATTTTTTTGCTCCGAAAAAAATAAAACATTTTAAAAAAACTTTGCAATACATAATTGTAAAAAACCGTGTTGTTTTTAAATAACTATTGATCTTTATTTTTTATCTGAGAATTGTTGATTTTTTACCAAAACTATGAAACCGAGCATTCCTTTTTTTTAATGAACTTAATAATGTAAATTTGTGGTACCACCAGACAAAAGTGTGGATTTTTGCGTTAACTTATATGAAATCTATAAGAAAATTTTATTGAAAATGACTCAACCTAAGTTTTGATAATCACACAATTTAAGAGTGCCTTGCCTTGGTCTTCCATCTTTATGTAACTGACCAGTCCACTAGTACATTGTTTTATACTTGGGAGTGTCATTGTAGGAAGAATTTGTATATCTTTTGCGAAACATTTAGCTTTGGCTTCTATATATTTTAAATTCGAGTTCCAGCCTCAGCTCTTTTGTTTTATTGTGCATCAGTTTAAATATGGTCCTATTGAAGTGTATTTTTATCAAAAAATTTGCTTTTTAGTATGAACATATATTTAAAATATTTGTCGCACTCAGTTATATAAAAACCAACCAACAAAACCTGAAATTCCACCCCAATATTGAGACTCAAAAAGTATAAAATTATTTTACAAAGGAAAATCTTTATTTCTCCCAATCAGCTACGAAATATGATAAGCATTTATTATGTATATTTTTGTAGCTTGTAAAGTACATTTCACATTTTGCAACATACAAAAACTGCTTTGATTTACATTGCAACTATTTAACTCGAATTTGGTTAAACAAGTACAAGAGACTACTTGTAAATTGATATTTACAATTTTAAAGACTATTCAACCATAAAAGGGAACTAAGCTAGTATTTAAATAAATTAATGGATGATATAGTCACATTTCAATTAGGTCAAACTACTGAATTGTATATGGCATTATAAATGATGTAAAAAAATGTATTTTGAGCTTTTGCTGAACATGTAGTCTTATTTAACGGAGATTGATTGGGAGAGTTAATTGAATAATCACCAGATCGTGTCTTTTTTGTTTTGTTTTTACTGAAAAAATGACAACAACAAAATTAACATTAAAATAGATCTTAGTTAAGTAGTAGTGCATTAAGTTAATTAACAACTGTTACTGAGGTAAAACTGATAATCATCCCGCAATAGTAACAATGTATATAATGAATTCTTAAAAAAAAAAGTGTTTTTATTTTAGAACGTTCAGGTCTAGAATTATTTATTTGTCTTTACCCATTGATAAAACACACCTACTTGTATTTTCTCACATCAAATTTATCTGCATCTTTGCCCCCACAATTTCTCAGACATTAAGGTATGTCTCACTCTTCATCTTGTCTTACCCTCCAGCACCTTCCCCCAATGCTTGTTTTCGCATAATCATTTTGCATTTATTTTATCTTAACGGAAAAATAATAATAAAGTTCCTTCAACTTCCACAAATTACGTAAGATCTCTGCAGTAGTGCCATGCCACTGTTGCTGTACAATTACTTCTGCAACTTCAACCTTATATCAAAACATCAGCAGGCATGATTTTGTTCGACCTTCAAAAGGTTGATTTCCATTTCGATATGGTTTCGACGCCTCTGCACGAATTCATGCGAACCTGAAGCCAGTAAACCGTGGAAACATGCAAACGACATCCATGTATTTTATCTTCTTTTGCATTTTATAATTCCACAAGAACTAAAAATATATTACCAACTGAGGTGAATTTTAAAATGAAATATTATTAAAGGAATTAACATTTTGTACATTGTACATTGTTTTTATCGACAACTTATTTTTAAACATTATTTAATTGACTTTTGATTCATTATTTTCGCTTACGTTAAAGCTTAGGCGTTAAGCTAAATCCACATATTTAACGTTTTTGCTGTTACTCATATCCTAAATATCTAAAGGATTCCCATTTGGGGCTTACAGTTTTTTTTCTAAGGTGGCCGACCTTTAATAGGGATTTGTTGGAACTTATGAGTAAACTACCAACAAAAACAATTGGCAACCATGATTTATTTTGCCTTATTGGCATAATATCTTGTAGGTAGCAGTTGCAGCTTCTGAATAATCGCACATATTTCCCATATGTGTGACGTTTTATTCATGAGTTTGTTAATAGTTCTAGTACATTTTTTTTATTTTAATTTCCACTTTATGGTTATTTTGTTTATACCTATAAACAACAAATGCACTTACTTGATGGCGAGTCTTTGTCGATTAGTTGGTATTTAAGATACATTTTGGCATTATTATTAACGGTTGGGTTTTATATTTTTTTCCGTGACTAATTAACCTGTTTGTTTGATATTTTTTTTTCTTTTGTCTAATTAATGTATCACACAGTTATAACATTAATTCAACTACACGAAGGTACATATTTGTATTGGTACCTTGACCCACAGACATCATAAGTCTTTCATTGCAAGCTTGACTGAGTTCTTGGATTTTTTTTTTTTTTTAAATTACCACAAAAAGTAATAAAGACGTAATATCAAATTTTATTACATTTCACGAATGTTAATAAATTTGTTTCATAAAAGTGCAAAATTAAAATTATCCATTCTAATTGCAATGAAAAGTAAAAAAATATTCAACATTGGCTAAAATATATTATATAGCTGTTGACCTTGAAGTTTTATCCTTTAATGCTTTTTAGGTATATGTTTTAGTTTAAAGTAGATTTATATTAAATTATTATTTAAACCATTAAGTTGTTAATTTTTAAACTTGAAAAATAACTCTTGAACAAAAATTCTTCCGGTTTGTTTTTATCATAATAATTTACCAGTAAAAAATTTTCGTTAAGAACCATACAAAATCGATTTAAAATAATAAAAGCCTATATTTTCATAAACGAATAGTTCAATTAGCTGTTGAAAAAAATAGTTTGCCTGAAATTTTGAATATTTCATTTTATAGGTCAAACCCTCTTAAATTAGTGCTTAAAGAGATGGAATGTAGCAAAGCTTCAAAAAATACTTTTTCAAGTTTCCTTATAAAAAAATATAAAAAACAACATAAAAATTTTAAAAAAAATTATGTATGGGTATGTCAGAAGGGAGACATTTTTTTCATTTACCTACAACATTGTATTTGAAGGGTTCAGGGGGAAAACGGCAAATGTCTAATTTTTGTTAAAATTAAACTAATGATTACCGACACTGAAAAAAATGTTGCAGCCGCGATAGCTATAAATATAAATAGCTCACTGTTTTCTTGTATTTTTTAAATTTTTTAGAGCATAGTTTTCTACTAGATATAGTTTCTTTTAAATATATACAAATATTATTAAAAATGGTTCACAAATAGTTATTTTGTGCAACAATCTGAAGGGGTAGGGCCAATTTAGTTGCACCCGCGATGTCACTTAAATGCTTCCTGAGTTGCTATTGAGACATTTTATTAAAACTTTTACCAATCAGTCAGAGAGAACAGGCAAATATGTAGGCCTTACAAGAAAGTCCTCATTAAAAATGTTTATTTTTCTATTAGAAAAGTCAACAAGTGAGTCAAAATGTTGCACCCGCGATAATAGAATAGCCCAAAAACAATACATATTTTTAATTGCGTTTTTCATAGAATAGGCTTAAATGGACCCTTGGACTTTTCATTAGTTTTTTTTTTTTTTTTTTGATAGCACCATGAAAAATATATTTTTTGTGAATTTGATTTTTTTCACAAATCTTTTCGTTCCGAACAATGGGAATCGAAATATGTACATCGATTTGTAAAAAAATTGAAAAAAATGAAATTTGTGTATACTTTAGACTTTGAGCAACAATAAAATGCACGGAATATCCTGTTAGTTAATGGACTAATGCTTGAAATGCCTTATTAAAAAAAAAAACGAAAAAGGACAGATGTCTACATTTCAATAAAATTAAAAAAAATGTTGCACTTGTTCAAAAATAATTATTTTATTTTAATTTTTTTTAATTGTCCCTCTTGAATCTAGTATTTAAATGGCAGTTCGGAATAGTGAGAACAAAAGTACCAGAATGGTGTCATGGATCATGGATCATGGTTACCGGAATTATTCATGGAATGGTCATCTGTAGAAAGTTTATATCTTTCTCGAGATATGGTGAACGAAAAAAAGTGTCACGAACGTACGCACGTTCATACACACACACACACATCCTTCCAAAAACTACGGATTCAGACTCAAGTTAGGTACCTCAAAACGACGAGAAATGTTAAAATTTTCACTTCGACAAATAGCACAACAATAACTTTCAATTGGAAGTTTAAAATGTGAGATTTTAAGATGCTTAGTTTTCTTGCTTAGAAAAAAAAAAATTCAAAGGAATTTTCTTCTAAATCCTACCAATTAAAAATAACGGTATTTTGCGAAGAATACAAACTGGCCAGAGTCTATAGCGTTGCCTGTTCTCAAGATATTTGATCGAACACTCTTAACAATTTTTCGTCTTTTTTTTGAAAAAAAAAACCTCAATCCTCAATCTTTTTATATCTCAATTCATAAGAAAAGCAGTATTAAGAACTTTGTCGTCCTTTTCTTTTTCTGAAATCAAATAACAAACAGTGAGCATATGTATGTACCACAGTAATTTCAAAATGTCAAGCTATCATCTAAATGGCTTTCGTGTTAATTTTGAGTTTATTCAAGAGTCTTTATTAATTATATGTATTTAAAAACCCATAATAACTAATAGTTTTCTATTAATTTAATAATAATTTCTAAACAATAATATGTAAATTATCATACAACAAATTAGAGTCTCTCCCACAAGTTTTCAATTTTGTTCACCATAATCTTTAAACAAATTTTGTTTACTGATTTATTCAAATCACTTTTAAATTAATTAAAAATCAGATTAATTTGATTTATGACAACTTTACACATTCATGAAGGAAAAAACGATTGAAAAATAAAATGAAAGTCGAGTTTGGCTTGTATACATATTCAAATTAAATGCCCCTGAGCTTCCGTTTTTTTTTTCTTAAGAAAAAAAAAACGTGCCACATGGCAAAATAAAATGTCAAAACTTTAGTTTATAGATAGCTGATTGATAAGCTTGACTAAAAAGTGCAATTACTGATTTTGGCAAACTATCATTAAAGTAATTTCAGATCACCTTGATCAGAATGTTTATTCATTTGTGTCAATTTTTCGTTAATTACCAATGACAGATGTTTAATAAATGCCAGTCTGAATTCATTTCGTTCACTTTTCAACACGTGGCCCATAAATTAAAAAAAGTTAAAACCACCTATATGTTTCGAGATTTTGTAAGCCCGCTTATATAGGCAAATGAATCATTTTTGTAGCATTTTGGTTATAAACCTCCGGATTTGCATAAATCAACTGCCTTTGGTGGCTTATCTCGTGAGCATAATCTCGATTGGTATCGGCGAGCATATAGTGTACTTATTTGACTTCAACTGTGTGCTCAGGTAAAGGCACAGGCAATTTTGCGTGTGGTTTTGGTTATATTTTTGGCTAACTTTAGAGAATGCATTCCATCAAAATCGTGCAAATATCAAGACGACCAAATGGCGTGGCAGTGCAGCGGCCTTATCCAGGGAGGCAATTTTCTTCACTGAGCTTGTATATAAGAGATATGCCAAAAATTCAACCAACATAAGGTTACCTTTTTGGATTTGGACAACATTTTTGTCGAAAAGGTTGTTGTGTGTGATATGTGACTTTTATCGAGAGGTTCTCATTAGATCATTTTTTTTTTGTCTTTTTGGATTCCAAAGATAGCAATCCACTTGTTGACGAGATATTTTTCTACAATAATGAATTACATATCTTAACACTTTGCTGTTTTTTTTTTTTTTAGTGTTGCGAAAGATATTTCGACTTAAAGATTTCAATCAAAGTCGCAACATGACATGAAGGCAACATGAGACTTTAAGTGAACTGCAGCAGCCACCGATCTTATTATTATCTCCAAATCTTGTGATAATTATGGTTGTCAATTGTGATATCATTGGATCAGCTTAGACGTGATGCATTTACAGAGCATAATCACTTGGGAATGAATTAGATTTTTTTTTTTTAATTTACGGCAGAAAAATTGGTTTCTATAGTAAGTCGTGATCTACGCTACCTACTATAGGCTCCATCTGGCACATAAATTGCATGTTTTGAGAAGTACTACTAGGTCGCATGAAGTTGTTTCTATTTCTTAGCTCTACTTATGATAAATATTTTTTCTACATACGAGTTGGACTTTGTTTCTTCCCGTTGACTTGTATTGACGAATTCTTATTTTTTTTTTACAAATTAATAGCTGACCCTAATAGAACCTAAATTGATCGCAAAATATAAAAAGGTTCAGGTTTGTTTTCTACACGATAGATGGCAGTGCAAGACACACCTTCTTTCAAATTATACAACCACCATGCTGGTAAGCCACTTGGTAAGATCAACCAGGAAAATGTTGGCAGATATTGAAGGTACAAAATATCTCCATTTTCCATATTTGTATATCCACGACCAGACGGACATTAATCGAGTTTGAAAAATTATTACCTAGCGGCGGCGGCGGCGGCGACTGTGTGTTTGCGTGTAACTTCACTTTTTACAACCACTGAGTCGGGAATTGATTAAATTAGAGTGGGTGAAGATAATTTCTAGGTTGGTTGTACATTAAAGTGTTTAACTGAGGGATTGGTTATATTTTGTAGGTTTGGAGGTAAATATTATGAGCAAATTGACTTAGGGTGCTTGTTAAAAAAAGAAAACATTAAAATTCAAACAGTTTTAAACAACAGGGATTTTCTAAAAAACACATCTGGCTATTGATCAGCTTATCGGTGTGAGACCTATCATATTCTATTAAGCTTTTATGATAAAAAGTACAGGTTTGAATTAGTTGAAAATATTTTTGTTTACAACGCTTAACGCACTATTCCTACCATTTTATTCAGTCGTTTGGTGGTCTTACCAGGAATGTTTTTGGTGGCGTTTTGAAAATTGGAATTTTTTCTTTGCTTTTTCTACCATTCATAATAATTTTTAAGTAGTAGTAGGTAAGATTTTAGCACCGTAAGCAAATTTGGTAAAATAAATATTTTCAATGAACAAGCGCCAATAAGTCCTTTCCGAGGGTCATGCCCGCAAAATATATTTTTTATTATTTTTTTTTTAATCCTATATAAGCCATTTTTATCATCCCGACTTTGGAATTGAATCGAAAATGGAAAGTATGGCCGTATGGATATCACAATTTTGTGCGTCTGTTTTTATAAAGAGTCAAGCCTTTGAATTGTAAAATTGTATGTACATAAATAGTTTTTAAATTCTAACGTTAGGCTATTAACGGATTAAATAAATAAATAAATAAATAAAGCCTTTGAAGATCGGTTAAATATCTCCAAACTTGGTATTTTGAGATTTTTGGGGACTATACAGCAGGCCTTATAGCTGTTGTTTAGGATCAAACATTACATTAAAAGTTCTTGTAGCAACAACTAATTTTTAAGAAATGTTTTACAAGCAAATTCTTGACGGAACAATTTTATAAGCCATTTTTATCATCCCGACTTTGGAATTGAATCGAAAATGGAAAGTATGGCCGTATGGATATCACAATTTTGTGCGTCTGTTTTTATAAAGAGTCAAGCCTTTGAATTGTAAAATTGTATGTACATAAATAGTTTTTAAATTCTAACGTTAGGCTATTAACGGATTAAATAAATAAATAAATAAATAAAGCCTTTGAAGATCGGTTAAATATCTCCAAACTTGGTATTTTGAGATTTTTGGGGACTATACAGCAGGCCTTATAGCTGTTGTTTAGGATCAAACATTACATTAAAAGTTCTTGTAGCAACAACTAATTTTTAAGAAATGTTTTACAAGCAAATTCTTGAAGGAACAATTTTTTCATTATTAATCATTTTTAAGAACGGAAAATCGTTATCCCAACATTTAAATTGTTGTATCAAATATATTTAATGACAAAAAAATTCTTTCAAAAACGACATTATCTGTCCAAAAACTTGTTTTGGAAGTAAAAACTATTTTTAAGAATTTAAATAGTTGACATCAAAATAAGTTCTTGGGCCAAGACTCAGAAACTTTTTTCTTAGGAAAATGAGAATTCATATTGGTTTGTTGAAGTTTAATCGAACATAAATAACATGAATTTGCAATATTTTTAAGGTAAAATGTGTTAGGTCTTTATTATTCTAGTATATTTTCTTATTAACATTTAAAAGTCATTTTGGCATCATTCTAAAGTTTTAACAGTTTACCTTGTTGAGTTATGATTTTTAAGTACTTGGGTTCATTTTAACATACTAAAGTTGTTGGTCTAAAGTATTGAATTTCTTACTTTACAATTGTTTTTTCTGAGTTTTCTGATGAAAATTAAACGCCAAGCAAAGATTGCCGTTAGATTTCTTTAAAAAAATACATTTTTGAAATTTGTTTTTAAAAACCATTAAGGGTTTCAAAAGAAGATACTTTTTACTTCCACAATTTTTAAAAGATCATTAAAAATAAAATTTCAAAAATATGTACAAAAAATTGACCTAATTCCAATACACATTTTTTGAAAACTTTCTTACTTCAGTTTAAAATGGTTACTTTTAAGCTTTTGGATACAAGATCATAGCCAAAAAATGAAAAAAAAAACGTTTTATTTCACGTTCCGTTAATATATCGAGTTTTGAAAAATACATTTTTCATTTGACAAATTTATAACAAAATCGTAGGACCCGTTAGAAAAAAATAAGCTTTTCTGAATTCTGAAAACACTTATATCGCAATTGGTAGTAAAAATTAAGTGCATTTTTATGGGTAACGTAAATGTTATTCGCTACTAACAATTTTTGTCAAACGTTTTTTTTCTTTTTATGACTGGCTTTCTTCTAAGATCAATTTGAATGATTTTTTGTATGCAAGCTTTAAAATATCGAAATATTCGAACCGCGATACTTACCGTGATAGCTTAGGGGAAAAATCCGAGATATTTTTTATTAATAATACATTTTTGTCGTACTTCATTTTTTTCTGAAGACTGAGATCGTTTACCAGTCATAAAAGAAAATGTACCTCTAACTACATTGTTTGTAGCTTTTGGGAGTAGTTTTATTAAACCTACTATATTCTTTTTGATTTTGCTTCATTATCTAAATACAATTTTTCATTTATAATCAGTAAAGTTGAGGCATATTTAATGACTTTTTTAAAAGATTTTTGCAATTACTATTATTTATAAAAATATCATGCTGACAAAATGTAATTATTACATCGTCGTTTATTATGTTGAGTGTTAGCACCATGTCAAAGACCACCCTATAATTATTGAGCTCTATATAGTCTCTATACCTTGGATGGCATCCATGGAAATAATAACAACGATTATTTTCAATTTTTTCCATAAAAACTTTAAATGTAGGTATGGGTATCTTTTTTCGGAGAGCAACATCAAGGCAATTTATAAAGCTGTACAAGCATACCTTAAGTTTGTACTATGCCATGTAAATTGCTTGACAGGTGTTTGCTTGAAAGAATGAATCAGTCCAACCACCATTAAAGTGCGGTTTAATTGAACTCTCATTATCTGCTAGTTGATCTGATTTCCTTGGCAGTTCCGACATTTTTTTTTTCTCTTTAACTCAATCACCCATTAAAGTGGTAATACTTAAATAAAATAAAATTAAAAAAAAAAAGAATTACTGTCCTTGGGTTTTTGTTTAATCAGATTAAGATTATTTCAGCTAATTGATTGTTCTGACGTTGTCTTCATTCATACTGTATGCTATCAATAGATTAAAATAAATAGAAAATTTAAATCACTTGTTTTTACGCATGCATTTAAACAACTTATAACAATCATTAATGTCTATGTCTGTACTTTTTTACTATGACTTCATTATTTCGAACCAAAAGAACTTCTTAATGATTGTGAACATCCGGTAGGTAAGGAGTTTATGGCGGCAGAATAGCAAACCATAATAATGTCATCGGATTATTATACTGACCAATTGAACAATTTCCTGCAGTCAATTGGAACACCCTTCTTTTTTTCAGAAAGAATTGAAGAGACTTTAAATGCATCACCTGCTGAATGCGACGCAATCATCATCAATTTAAAAAGAGATGGTTGGATTTTTTTTTTCTTTAAAAAATGAATTCATAGCATGGTTAACGTTAAACGATCGTATACTATAGTGATACTTTAATTTATTATGAAAACTTAAACATTATAGGTGCTATTAATCTGTCAACGGTGATTGGACATAAATCAAACACTTTTTTTTCGCTGATTGAGTTGCAACTTTTTTTTGCGACTTTTATGATTAAGAATTATTGTTCAATGTTTATTTTCTTGAGATACATAATGTATCAGTAAGATAATACAAAAATAAAAACACTATGACGATACATTTAAAAGGAAATTGTAAAAATAAATTAAATAAATTCGTCAAAAACACAAAAATAATATTTAGCTGAAAAAAATGTATGTATTTATGTGTAAAAAATATAGCAAAGCAGGTTCGTTTAAACCAAGTTTCATCAAAATTCAATATTTAAAAAAAATTTGTTTATGGCCTTTTTTATAATATTTTCTAGGTTATATAGAAAACATATCTGAACAAAAGTTGTAGATTTCTTTACCACCTACAACTCTTGTGTTGATATTTTTTCGCTACGAGGTCTACTTTAGATATAAATAGTAAAAAAACTAAGATTTTCGACACCCACTCCACTTTTTCGCCCACCCACCCCCTTTCCCTCAATCTCTTGGTGGGCAATTTATTTTTCCCCTTACCTACCATTGTTCCTTATTTTTCCCACCATCCATATCCTGGTAATAGTTTATTTTTTGGCAAAAAATTACTGGCAACAGTGGCGTATTGAAAGGGGGACTCAGGGAGCTGAAGCCCCCCCCCCCCCAAACCTCCAAAATCATGATATTATTTCGGTAATTTCAGCATAATAATCGATTTACTAATTTTTTTCGTATTCTAGAGATTTATAAGGGGCTTAGACACTAGAGCCTTCCCCCCTCCCGAAAAAAAAAAAATTCGAGCTCCCCTCCCACATTTTTTTCTGTATACGCCACTGATTGGCACTGATCTAAAAAAGCTGAACACATCTAGGTAGAGAAGAATCCAAACATTTTTACCCATCACGGACCTGTGGGTCCATCGAGTTCCCTCTAATACGTTCCTTCCTAATCCGTGCTACCCAGTTGTGCATTTTATTTTACTTTACTTCCGAGTGTGCTTTTGAATGTTTTGTCACTTATTGCAAACCAGGCTATAAGACTGCATACAAGTTAATTAACTTTCGTAAGATTGAAAATCATTTAGTTTTTCTTTTCGTCGTTCGCCGGTAAAGCAATTTATTCACAAGCTCACTTTTTGAAACAGATTTTTTTTTAAATCTTATTGACTTTAGCAAGCTCCCTTACTTTTGAAAAACTGTGGGGGACTTGCCTTCTGTGGCTCTGCTCGATATTTGTCATTCAACATTTAATTTGTTTTTCTTCATAATATTGTTTAACTTTTCACTTTTTTTCGTTCACAGAACTGTGGATCTAAATAAATACCTAAATCCTACGGTTTATGCTCTAATCCCATATGACTTCACGATGAGCAAGGCCCACAATTCCATGATTCCGTGGATGTCTAATAAAAGTTTAAATGAATGCCAAAAATTCGGAAGAATTTCATCACTAGTTTAATGAGAATTTATGAGAAACAATTTGAAGTTGGTCAATTATAAATTAATTTTAAAATCCAAGAAAAATGACAAAGCTTACCTATTATTGCTTATAAGTGAACATTACACAATAAACAGCACGCACTTTCGCTTTTCTTTGACTAAAGAAAAAGCAACATTCACTTTTTCAGCTCATACAGCACTTGACCACCTTTTTGTGTTTTTTTATTCCTGCTGAAAAAAAATTCAATTGCAGCTTACAAAAAGCTAAAAATAAAGAACCTACGAGTGTACAAGTATTTAAAAGATAATACCAATAATAGAAAATGAAAAGTAAAACATGTTTTTCGAGATTTACTCCTTTGGGCGATTATCCCTCAAGTTGCTCCTGCGCAACAATTAGTTAAAATTTTTAAAAGTAAATTTCAACTTTATAGTCTGAGAGTATGTGTTTAAGAAAAATGGGCTCATTCAGCTGAATATGGTTCGTTTAGTGACCTAGGGCCTATATAGCACAAAAATACAAGTACCCGTATTTCAAGTGAAATCTTTCAATTTCCCATACAAAATTGAGCGAATTCACTTGTAATACAAGTAGTTGTAGTCTTGTGTTCTAGGCCTCTGATAATATGTGACATGTTAAAGTGCGAAAAGTGTAGTCATACTTGTCCTGACCACCTTGATTCAAGTTCAAATGCTTTTCTGAACAATCTTCTCTTGGCCTTTGCGATATTTTTGCCCCTATTACTTCAAGAATAATGTTTTTTTAGAATTTGTGAAGAGATTTTTGTCAAAAATGAAACTGTACCTCTTCGACTACTACGCACTTTTTGCGTATACCTACACGATATTTAAGAGCCAAGGGGATCTTAATCCAGCTTAAATTGTCTAAATTAATATTCTGATTATAATATCTCAAGCAGAGACATATTTTCCCCCCAATTCACTGACATGACTCAACTAAATGCTCCTGATCGGCAGTGATGGTGAGGCAGTAGAGGTGATCGTGAGAAATGATATTTGCCCAGAGGCCAGTTTGTTGGTGATAATTACACTGACTACAGTTAAACGAACACGAAGCATGTAAGTAGAGGTATCCAATATCCACCCATTGTTGCCGCCGGTGATTTATGGTGAGGCGGTTAAACTCGTTCGAATCAAACAGTTTATCAATCCACCGCACCACCTGTCGGTTACAGATTGAAAAAGCCAGACACTAAAGCATAGATGTCTTCTTGTATTCATATGGCGGGCGAACTCTGAGCAATAAACCGCTGATTATTATAATTTGAGTTAGGTATAGGTTATAGAAAAAAACGAGGTTGGGCGAACAAATTTGTTTCATGTCAGTGCTTTTGGCAGCACTTGTAGTGTTTGGGTTGTCAAAATTAATCGATGTGTGTGTAAAAATTTATATGGGCAAAGAAATTAAGTTTCAGCTGATAATGCGAACAAGTTGTCGCTTAAGACATTCGTAGGTTGAAGGTTCATGAAATTTTAAGTCCTGGTGTAATATAACATTTGTCAGAGAATTATACTTTTGGAAATCAAAATAAAATAAAATCAGAAAAAAACACATTTTTTTTATAACGGTTATATGGCAAATACCGAATTTTTGTGTCAAGAAAACAATTTATATTTACAAGTTTGAAGAAAGTCTCTTCAGTAGATTAGGCTGTAGGCCAAGTATTTAGCCGTAGCCAAAAGTAAAGTTTTTGTAATGTCTGTGCTTGGAAAATGTGGGTTTGATGATTAGTCTTTATTGAATCAGTACAATTTTGAAATACTTGACACTATTACTTCGGAAAGTGTTGAAAAATTTGAAGAAAAAAAAAATTATATTGAAATATTGATGCTGGGTTGCAATTTTTCATTTTATCGAATATGAAAATTTCGATTTCCACCCATTGTCACCATTGACTGAACTTTAAATTCAATTGATGCTACCAATAGAAATAACAGTTCACAAAAAAACATCACCCAACATACTTGAGAATTATTGTTAAATTTTTTTTATTTTGGAAAATTTTTATATTCTTTTCAAAGTTTAGTAAATAACGTGTACAGTTTTTAGCTATACAATTTTATAAAGTTTGAAATTTTTAATTTTCAAAATGTCTTCAAATTCCACTGTTCAAAATTGCCAAGGTAAAATGGAGAACTGGTATGCTAAGTGTATTTTTAGTCAGCCATCTGGTTAACAAGTTTCCTTTTTTCATTTGCATGGAAACTGTGGTCTAAAATCGCTACAGGCACTTCTGTAAGCCATTTAAAATTTTATTTTTGTTGGCCAGGATGGTTCGTGAAAATCAAAATCCTTTGAAAGCTATCTTCCTGTCCATTGTAGTTTTCTAACGACATTTAGAGCTTTTGATAATAATTTCTTCCTCCAGAATTTTTATATTAAGATATTAAAGAAAATTTAACAATAACAGCAAATACGTGCGATTCAGTTATTCATTTTGATTTATGTGTTCTTGGCTTTAATGAATGAATAATTTTTAAAGCAACATAAAAAACAGAAAAATTTTAGAGCTCATTTATTGCTCAAAAATTTAGCTTTTGATTAAAATTTCAAACTAATTATAAACGGCACAACAAGAAGAGAAATTTTTACAGAACTAAGTAAACTACTTGCATCTTGTTATAAAAGTTGTAGCTCGCAGCTATGTTTGAGCTTACGTTGATTAAAAACTAGTGCTTTTTTATTTGAGTTTCAGTTGGGAAAATAAATTTAATACAATTTTTCACCAACCAAGTATTTAAGTATTACTATTTTTCAACAGTACCAAGCTTTAGAATGTCGAGTTGAACTTTTCTGAGCTACAGTTCCAAATAGTATACTTCGTTGTTATCATTGTAAATTTTAATCAAAAGAAAACTTGCCTTACGCCTTAAAATATGTGTGTTATATGGATTCAAAGCTTTTGCTTGCAGAGTGTTGCTGTGGAATTTGTATGGAGTAGAGAAAATAAGATTGTAATAGATAGTAGTGGTAGGTAGTAGCTTTGTTAGTCAATTAATGTCGTAGTGAAAACAAAAAAGTCCATTGAAAACATTTATGCGAAAACGCAAATCCCAAAAATCATGCCGTCTTCGGTTGGCATTCGTCTTATATAAAGATATTACAAGTAGAGTATTCGTTAAAAAAAAATCTACTTTGAGAATTTAGATAACAATCAAACATGACATTTTGGTAATAGGGAAGGGTGAGATAGTGAGCTGATTTTAACGATTTTTTACCAAATTCAAAATAGGACGAGGTTATCAATTCGACAGTATTTTTTTATTTTTGCATATGTTTGTTACCTCAGAATTGATCGATTTTCATGATTCTTTTTGTATTTGAAAGCTGGTGGTCCCCATGGAGTCGACACTGATGGCAATCATGAGAATATATTACAAGTTTTAAATTTGGAGTCGGTTGTTTTTCTTTTGAATATGATATGCTAGTAATTATTAAAATGTATCATTTAACAGAGACAATTTTTTTTTTACTGAAGAACAAAATTTAATTTTATTTATTTGAAAAATAAATTTTTATAAATGTATCAATGCATTTTTTTTTTAATTATTCAGTTGTTGGTGATATATACCATTTTTTTTAAGGAGGACATTCCAATTTTGTTTCAATGTTCGAAAAAATTGGAACATTATAATATCATTTATTTAAAAAACCGGTGTTTATGATTACAATTTTTTTTTTTACTTGCTTACGTACTTTATTTGGAAACAAAAACCATTGCGGAGTTTTTTATTTTTTAAAGATATTTTGTATTTTATTGAAATCAATAAAACAGGAACTTTTTTCAAGAAAAGGTAGTTTGAGTATTTTCAATGCACTGTTTTAGGAAAATATTTTCCGGTCTTTCTTAAAAATAAAATCTTGGAAATAAGAACCTAAAAATAAGGTATCATCATTTGTTTTTCTTTATTAATCCCAAGATTGCTCTGTACAAAATTTTTAGCCTGATTTATTTGTATTACCTTACTTTTCGTATTTAAAAGATAAATGTAACTGTAACAGTCAATAACTATCAGAAGTAACTTGTATAGCATCAAATCTTATCCCTTAAATTTATCCCTTTAATTTATTATCCTTAGAACAATATCTGCAGATATTTTGTATTTTAGTGCTTTTTTTTAGTTTAAGATGAATTTTGAACAAATGTCTCATACATAAATATAAATTATTAAGTCACAACAGAATGACTGAAATTTCCAGTTTTTGTTTTAATAATTCAAACGTCAATACCTTGAATTTGATTTATAATATTTAGTAGGCCTAATATTTCTAAAAACAAACCAAAAAAAAATATATCTGATTTGTAGCTCAAACGTTTTCCGGAAGTTTTGTGACTCCAAGCGTATATAATCTGGGTAGACTCCAAAATTAAGTCGTTATTTTTTTTTTACGTCTTCACCTAACAAAAAAAAAAACAGAAAAAACAACAAGATTTATTTTAATCTTCCTACAACTGCATTAATAGAAAATTTGTATCATTCCTCATGCGTCGTCGTCATAAACTAATAATATAACAATAAATTATTAATCTCTTCGTTAAATCTTTTAAAATTAGCATAATCTAGTCTATTAGAGACATACGGATGGTCTTTAGCCATTGTTTAACTCAGCAAGTGTTCAAATCACCAATTAGCAACCTTTTGGATTACAATGCTTTTGTTCTCCTAGCAAAATATCAAACGAGACTGTCTATCAAGCTGCACTTGTGCGGCTACTTTTCTGTCGTTAAAAAAAATCCACCAGTTAAAAAAGGTTGAAATAGTTCTTTTTTATTATAAGTCACAAGCTCACAAGTCAAGACTTTCAGCATCGCATGTGCGCAAAATTCAATCGTGAATATTGTGATCCCATGAAAGGTCACAACTTGAGCCACGATTATTGGATTATTGTTGTTTGATCGATTCGAGATATCAATTTTTCAATTGCTTGGTTTTTTTCTAGAATAAGAGTTCTGTCACCACTGAATATATAAATACAACAAAGTTTGTCTCTTAGGAATTTTTTTATGAGAAATATAGTAGGTGTTGAATATTGCTATAGAATAGGAACTTTAATTTGCGGAATAAAATACCTCAGACAATAACACATGATAAAATACGTCACTGTCATACCACCTACCTTTAAAATGAAATTCATAATAAAGTTCGCCTAAGCTTAAGCACATCTATACATTCAGGATAAATCTTTTGACTGCATCCGAAGACATTAAGGAGGAAAGAAGAGGTGCGTTTGACATTAATTCTGTCATCATCGTTTGTATGCAGAGTGGGTTGTAGCTAGTATTGGATGCAGAACAACTACAAAAATATGATAGTGTATGTTTTCGTCATTACTGTTTTTGAAGTGACATTTTTCTCTTATAACTAAACGTAAAAAGGAAATCAAAATGGAATTTTAAATGGCGGGAAATAAAAATAATAAAGTTCAAAACAAGAAAACAATCTTCTTCTAGCTTCACGTTGTGGACGTTAAAGCTTCTAATGCAAGGTTTTTTGAAATAAATAATGTTATTTATTTTAATTTATAAAATTCATTACTAAAATGACTTAAAAAACTTCTTATTTTGTTTTGAGTTCCAAACTTATTATGCCACTTGTTTTTGTTGAGAAATATAAATTTCACTAGCTTACAAATTTTCGGTTCATAGTGAGTACCTGCACAAAAAATTACTTTTTAAATCAATTTTGGGCTGCTGAACAAGAAAAAACATGCATTTATTTTCCAAAGAAGCGTTCTCGAGATATTAGCAAAAAAACATATTTTTTGCTTTATTTTCATATTTTAGCATAAATATCAATAACGATAATTCTAATTTTTAAATGCTTAAGTTCTTTAAAAGATATTGTTTCCTCTTTCCAACGATATATAGTTTGTGTTAATCGGACCAGAAACCATCGAGCCGCTCAAAGTGTAAAAATACATGATTTTTTTGACGTTTTTGGAAAATTATTTGAATTCAATCGTTCCGTTAAAAGAGAAACAAACATATTAAAAATACTTTTAAGGTTTCAAGAAGAATATAACGATTTTACAAAATTTTAAAGTCTTACTGCATAAAAATCGCACGAAAAGTGTGAAAGTTATAAGAAATTAAGTGAAGGCGTACCATTTCACTTTAGTCTTTTGTATACCAAAACAGGGTCGTTAAATTGGAGAAAAGTACAATATTTATCGTTGAAACCATATTTTTTGAAGAATTCGCCAACAAAAAAACCCAAATTATCTAAAAAATAAATCAAAAAGTGTGTTTTATTAAGAATTTCCTGGCTCTCACAAGACAAGAGAAAATAAATAACCTACCCTTTTCGAAAGAAATACAAAGCAATTTATGGGCCTATATTTTCTGCGGCTAAATGACCCATCAGTCGCCCATTTCTACATATCAGCCTTAATTTAAATATTAGAAATGGTTCATCTTAACAACTAAATCCAACTCAATTTTAAACCACGTTAACAATATTTATTTAATATAATTTAACAAGAGAAACAATCAATGATTTACAAAGCAGCATAAGGCAAATAATCGGGATGGTATTGAGCGCCTGGAATGATGTACTGCACTGCTGGTTGACTAGCATAAGTTATTGGGTAATAACTCAAACTACGTAAACGTTCCTGATTCACTGCATTAATATGTTCAGCACGAGCTGCAGCAACTTCTGGAGTGTACTGCACCTGACCGGGCAGTTGTTCGATACTAATTTGAGGAAGGCCGTTTCCTCCACTTAGTGCTACTCTATGTGCTTCTAAGTGTTCAGCTTTAGCAGCTCTAACTTCAGGAGTATCTTCAACAACTACAGCAGGAACTGATTTGATAATCTCTCCGGATTCTGGAATGCCACCAATTTTTGGAATGTTCGATCCGGAAGCAACGAATCCATTGTGTTTGTCAGCAGTGTAGGTCACGGTTTGAACTTCTCCATTGGTATCGATGTAACGATATGCTCCACGAACAACTCCTTCGGCAGAGCGCTGTTCTTGTCTCGCTAGCTGTCCATCATTGAAACCAAAGTGATATTCGCCTTGGTCATTACTTGTGGAAAAGTCATTTTCCCTGAGTTTAAGTGAAATATCTGCTGAACACATAGCAAATGTAGCGAAAAGTAAAATTGCAGCGAAAGTTCTCATGTTTTCGATATTTCTTTGAGAAAATAATTGCAGACTGTATGAATGGAAGAAGACCAATTGACTGATGACATTTTGATAAAGAACCAATGTTTTATAGCCAAAAACTCTACCAACTGCATATTCTCACTGCTTCCATGAAAACGGGTCAAAAAATGCTGATAAAATGCAAGTTTAGTGCAATCTTATCGATACCAGTTGTTAGATCAAACTCGTGCTAATTACTTAACAAGTATTTTTGGGTCTTTAAAAGAAATTTCATCTATAAAATGACCCTTGTTCATTCAAATGTCATCAGTCATCAAGTAGTCTTCGTTCTTCTTTCAACATAGTCTTCAAATTTCAAAAAATAACATCAGAAACCATGAAGCCTTTCGCTGCAATTTTTCTTTTCGCTGCATTTGCTCTATGTTCAGCAGACATTTCACTAAAACTCAGAGAAAATGACTTTTCCACAAGTAATGACCAAGGTGAATATCATTTTGGTTTCAATGATGGACAGCTAGCGAGACAAGAACAGCGCTCTGCCGAAGGAGTTGTTCGCGGAGCATATCGTTACATAGATAGCAATGGAGAAGTTCAAACCGTGACCTACACTGCTGACAAACACAATGGATTCGTTGCTTCCGGATCGAATATTCCTAAAATTGGTCGCATTCCAGAACCAGGACAAAATGGAGATATCATCGAAGCAGCCCCTGCTGGTGTTGTTGTTGAAGATACACCTGAAGTTAGGGCCGCTAGAGCTGCCCACTTGGAAGCACATCAAGCAGCTCTTAATGGAGTAAATATCTTTCCTCAATTAAATATCGAACAACTGCCCGTTCAAGTGCAGTACACTCCAGAGGTTGCTGCAGCTCGTGCCCAACACATTAATGCAGTGAATCAGGAGCGATTGCGTATTTTGAACAATTACCCAATCACCTATGCTAGTCAACCAGCTGTTCAGTATATCATTCCAAGCGCTCAATACCACCCCGATTATTTGCCTTATGCTGCTTTGTAAGAAATTAATTTATTTTTTTGTTGTTGAATATAAAAATAAATTTTACGAAAAATTGAGTTGTTTAACTTTTGGCCATGACTCTCTCGTAATTACAAACCGCATAATGAAATAGTCTCTATCTGCTCTCGTTAAAATAAATTGTCCATTAGCACTTTGCTTTGATGCGAAGGTATTTCTTCAGGTCTTGTTTTAGTTTATTTTAAGAAATAGTTGTGCGGAGTTGTGTTGTTGCTGAAATGATAAGATCATTAAACTTAAACTGTCGTTAATAATAGTGGCTTTTGGGATACCACAACGTTTCATTGAAGAAGTTTTTTTTTTAATATCTCTGTTTTGGTCGTGGCTTAGGTAAACAAAAAAAAAAGCAAAACAAATAAAGCTAACCGCACTTCTGGTATGATATTTCCGACAGGTAATGTAGGTTAGTACTTAAATATTTAATAGCCGTATAATTTGTAAATTTGCCCCTAAATTTGTAACAAATTTAGTTGGGGAACAGCATTCCTAGAAAATCCGGAAAGAAGTAATCCATTAGTGAATTTAGTTGCCGGAAACAGAGTAGAAAAAATATTGCTTTAAGAAATTTCTATTTCGAAGCATTCCTTCTATCAAGAGGTTCCTTTTCCTTTTATCAAGAGGTTTGTATGCATCTAAAATGCAGGTGGATGGATCAACTTACTGACCGCATATTCCTTCACCGCAGAGTTCTCCAATAGTTGTTGCTTCCTCCGAGAAACACGTGTCTTGTGCTGTCTATTTTGTTTATTACGTCCATATCATTTTGAACACTTTAGACCGTTTTTTTTTGGACGTGCTTAAAGAATCAAAATTCTGATACTGTTCTCATATGGTCGAAAGAGTCTAAGAATTTCGAAATTATTTGGAGGAGTTGATAAATTTCTCTAGGTTGTTTCCCGGATCAGCTAGGTTGGGTAAAGATCAGCGTATTATAACAAATGGCATTTTTTGGAGAGGTAATATTCCTGTGAAGCTAAGGGTCCGAATATTCCACTTGTAAATCTAAAATTCGGTATCTTTGATTAGTTTGCTGGGTTCATCTACATTTAGATCATACATATTCGAGGCACGTTGATTTTAAACACGCTTTATCCGATGTAGTAAAAACAATGCGACGACCTAAACTGGACACCTAGTGTTGTAATAGAACTGCAAGGTAAGCCTTATAATCTGCTTCTTTTAAGCCTATGTCCTAAATATATCGGAGTAGCCTATAATGTTTTATTACGTTGCTACACATTAGTGGAAGAAGAGATGCTATACATTTAATTACATCTGGAGGATGCTTTCACTACCTTCTCATCTATTGGGTATGCCTTGTGCGAAACACTTATCTCGCCGGACAAGATGAAACATTTACCTTTAAAATCCATTACTGCACAGAATTTTTTGGAGAAAAAAGCATTGCAGTACAACATAGGTCCATATATCTCTCAATTCAAAAGTTATTCGGCGAACAAATCTGCTCAATAAGGAAACTTATTGCAAGAAATTTTGACGATGAAATTTCCTAACCCACTTCTAGTTTTTTTTTTTTAATTTTTTATTTGCTAAAAAATTTATGATAAATTAAATAAAATGGTAACTTTTGGTCTTTTTTCCTAAAGAGTTCTTAAAGCTTATCAAACCCCTCTTTTTGAGTGACAATGTTTCAGCCAAACGTTTATTAATGTGACAAATGTTTGACCAAAGCGGAACTAACAAAACAAATCATCTACTCAAGCTCTGCATCCATGATGTAGGTATAGTGAATCTATCACTGTGAGGAACAAATATCTGCTTCATCATTTTATGCAATGAGGTTTGGGTATAGATTCACAAACAGATAAGATACATACCCCTCCTTTCATTATAATGACGTAATATTTGTTCGTTTTGATATGAAAACTAGCTTGTTGGTGGCTGTCATGGTCCGATAACAAAATCGGAACGAGTCTCTGACTCAAAGAAACAAGCATTTATGTAAATTTAAGTCAAATTGTGATTTGGAAGCGTTTAGGTCGATAAAGTCCATCATATGATGGAGCAAAAATCTCCATGTCTTTTGGATACATTAGTATAAGAACAACGCAAGGCTGCGGGAAAATCGCAAGCATTTTGCGAACAAACGTGTTGGTTTTTTTTTTTTTTTTTTTGTCTAGTATAGTGGGGTATGGGGTTAAGACTCTGAGTTATTGTCCAATTGTTTGGAAGAATTCATGAGGAAAAATCAAAAAAATTTACTTTGAATTCTTGAGAAGGTGTACGGTTGCCGTGCCTTATAAAAGAAGTTAGTAGTGGGCAGTTTTGGCACAGTTTCGATTTGTGGATTACCAAAGAAACAGTGAATTATGTTAAGAATTGTGAGTTAGTTTAAAAAACCAAAATCAAGAACTTTGAATACAAAGAAAAAAAAATCATATTTTTTAGATACTTATCCTGGCAGTTGTTGTTGCCTTTGCAACAAGTCGTCCTAGTTACTTGCATTCTTCCGTGATTCCATATGGATACGAAGTTGAGCCCACTGTCATTGGTCATACACTACATTCTATTCCGACGGCAGTGTCTCATCAGAGTCAGACAATTGTACACGAAAAGCGACCGTATTTGAGACCAATCGTTGAACACATTCAAGTACCAGTAGTGAAAACGTACGCAGTTCCGGAAATAGTTTCATCACCATACTATAGTGGATACAATGGATGGGATAATGGTTACGATGGATACAAAACCGCATCATACGGTGGATGGAATCAATGGTAGATTAATTTGAATTAATTTATTGGGAAACTTGAAAGTGTTTGTATTTTTGCATAAAAAATAAACTCCGTCATTGAAAAATAAGGAAACTAAATATGTCGTTGGCCACTTAGGTGGCTCTTATTTATTCTCTCTTTTATTACTCAATTGGTTTTTCTTTTGATCGAAAATTTAAAAAAAAGTGCAGTCCGAAACAAACTCTATTTGTTTAGTTTTAACTATATAGTTGAAGCCAGTTTTTCTATTCTAGTCTTCGAAAACCGCGAGTGGCTTATCAGAAACTCAGTTTTATGGGAGGTACCGTTTTTCACCGATGAAAAAATATTTCTTTTTTATTTCAAAAGTACAACCTTGCCTTTTGTATTGTTTTTGAGAAAATTAAGTTTTTCCAAATTGGTTGTATGACAGGTACCGTTAATTTTGGTACTAAAAAACAATTTCAATTTCCCCTCCAGGGAATCACGAAGAACCTTTACAGACAGACAGACAGAACTGCCAGACCCACTTTCATCGCTTTCTCTATCATCGTAATTTTTTTTACGAAACCTAAACTTCCCCTACAGTATCTATAACGCAAGTAAAAACTGAATTCCTTGCAATTTACAAATCACAATGAAACTCGCCATCTTCGATGATTGTTAAAATAGCAGAAAATCACAGAAATAATCATGGAATACGACTGAATACAACCGAAAGAAGTGTTGATCATAGCGGAATATAGTGGTAAATAGCATCAAAATTCAGGAGAAAAGCTTTTTTACTACAGAAAAAAGCATATAATACTGCGGGAAATAGCAAAAAGTACCGCAGAAAATTTGGAAGGTCACTGAAAAAATACTGAAAAGTTCCGAGAGTTTCCACAATTTTTTCCGTCGAAAAACTTCTTGAAACTTATTATCTATCCTCCAGATTGAATAAATAGATTTAAAATACCTACTCAAATTAATTTACCAATTACTGAAACAATGTGAACCATATTCTACATAAATTGAATAACAAACGAGTTATTAGTTGAAATGCGTTTTTTTGCACCTTTCATTCAAAATGGCGGATCAAGCGGCGCACCCTCGAGTTCTAAAAATTGCAGTTTTTATAAGGTCTCCGCCCGCGTATATTTTTTTACCCTCGGTGGCTTACCACAAACAAAAACTTTCTTTGTTTAAAAAAATTGTTTTGAAAATATTATTAAGTGTTGTAATGATAACAGCAGAAAATTCGTAAAAAAAAGATATCTGTATTCAAAGGAGATGTGATAAGCTTTTTTTAAACGTATTATACAAACCATATTCCAATTGCAATATGTATTTTAATATTACACAAATGGGATCAATTTTTACATACTCAGCCCAGCCCCCTTAGACCTGACTACCAACACTCCCATTACATTATAATAAGCCATAGCAGACAAAATACAAAGAAAACTATTGAATTGGTTTAATACGTTTTTTTTATTTATTTACATAACATCGTTGTTTCATTACTTTTGGTCCTGCTATTCATTCATCGGTCTTGTACAAAAGTCTACCACCCTCCTGAGGTGTATCCATAAGGAGATGCATAGTGAATTGGGGATGCAGCATACGACAAATGTGGTGAAGAGTAAGCCAATGGAGAGCTAAGAATTGGAGATGCATAGGAAGTGTGCAACACGGGAGCTGAATAGGTCTTCAAAACTGGAGCAACAATTGGTTGAACAACGTGTGCAGAGCTATGGACAACCGAGGAGCTTTGATGTGATACAGCAGTTGGGATACTCTTGACAATGGTGCCAACACTTGCAAGACCATGCTCGTGCACAAGTGGTGATGAATACACCAGAGGAGATGAATGTAGTAGACCGGGACGAGCAGCAGCTACGGCAAGGAGAGCAGACAATACCACCTGCAAAAAAATAAACTTTATTACTAAAGAAAATTCCAAAAACAAAATTCATATGATTTTCTTACCAATTTGAACATATTTTTTTTTTGTTTGTTTTTGTTTTGTAAAAAAAGGTCTGTATTGTTTGAAGAACTAACGAACTGAATGTCTTGACCAAAGAACACAAGTTCTTTTATACCTAAACTTAAAGCCTAATCAAAACCAAATTAATTCATTTGATAGCTTAATATAAAGTGGGTATACCAAGACCAAATACTCATTCATAATAATGCATCAGGGGGACTGTGTATACATAGATTTTGTGTAATCTGTTCCGTTCTCTGCATGCCTTGGGTGTTATCGAAACAATCTGTGGTCAAAGGCGATCCGCATGAGTAGCCCAAGTTTAAAATATACACGCACCAACCAACCTCTCACTCTATCCAATTAAAATTAATTATTTTTATTACCAACGAAATTACTTTCAATTCAATATTATCAAAAGTGAGTTAATTTTGTGTGAATTGTGATTGTGACCCTGAAAACGCTCGAGATTATTTCTTTGATTGTTACGACGACGACGCGACGATGATGGTGCTCATTTGCGGTAAGAGATATTTTTAAACCTACATAACTCACAACCATACCCTCGTTTCTTTTTTTTTTTTTTGGGTTTGGCCAGCAATTAGCCATTGTGGCAGAAGCAGAATATACAAATTTGGACGAAGATTGGACAAAAACGGTCGATGGTATTTGAAGGCGTGTGTTTTGGGGAAGAAGTTGACTTCTGTTTATAATAACCTCCAACTGTAATAAGCCAGATTCCGACTGTTCTTTGAAAATCAAGTGGAACAGTGGTATTATAAGGGGAATTTCAATGGTTATGAAGTTGTTGATGGAAATTAAAACTCACACAAGTTATTACGGTACTATGCCATGCTATTAGATTCAAGCAAACGAAATAATAGACAAATTGAGTGTTTTGTGAAATTTGGGGGCCATCAAAATCTGTCTTCTTGCTTTCCCAATGCAATTTTGGGAACACTCTGCAACGCCAGCTCAATGACTTATGTAAATTCAGATCGTTTGCGCTAGTGAAATTCACCCGAATCAATGTACCTATAATATGATAACTCTACAGTACAAATTGTAATACTTTTGGTATACCCACCCACGAAAATCAATTATCTTTTCAGTATCTTCATTTCCTGTTGCCATCTAATAGTTTCATTAACATAAAAGAAATGACGTGAAACCATAAAAGAAATGACGTGCTGTGAATGGTATCACAATCATACCTTCAGTCTTTTACAAATCACTTTACTTGAAAATTTCACAACCAAATAAATTTTCCTTTCCCGCAATGTTGTAGGTGATCTTTGTTGTTTTCTGTGCCATCTCTGCTACCTAACCCAGCTTCATCTCATTGCATCCAGTCCACTTGTCTACTTAGCAGCTCCATCAATTGTTCAAGAATCAGTTCTTGCCAATTTTGGATCTGTGGTAAAGAGTGTACCCACAGCTGTAACACACCAAAGTCAGACTATCGTTCACGGCCAAGGTCAAATTGTGCAACCGAGTGGTTAAGTCTTATGTTGCTGCCGCACCTCTTGTCCAAACCTACTCAGCTGGTCCAGTTATTGCTCATTCGGTTCCGTTGACTTATGCCGCGCCTCTGACACATTACGCTGCTGCCCCATTGCATGTAGCTGGTTCGTCGCCATTGACCTACACCGTCCGCCACAACTGGTTGGTAAGAAGTTGTTAGAAATTCACCTCTTGTTGCAGTTAAAAGTTGAAAATTTATAAATATTCTTTTGGATTTTGCCCATGTTTTTTTTTTTTTTTTGTCAATAAAAATAAAATAAAAATTTTTGAAGAACTTCTTCGGTTCATAAATAATAATCGGTTATGTTTTGTTTTATTGAATGAATCGCGATCAGTAATTGATTCTTTTGTTTTGATTATTTTTTCGTGTCTTCTTTTCTTGAGAATTGGTTTCCTGGTTGCTTGTGAAAGAAAATTATAATTATTTTTTTTTGAAAAGAATGGTTAACTATTGAATTTCAAATAGTTTTAGGTGATAAGCTCCATATGCGTAGCATTTTTATTAAAACTAAAATAAATATGCAAACTGACAAGCGAGGCACCATCTTTAAAATAGATCTTTAGCAAGGAAGTGTCAAATTCGATTTTATTCACGGTCTGCAGATCGTAAATATTTGATTTTTGATATAAATAAAGTTGACTACTATCATATGGAGGTTTTTTTCCATCTTTTTTAATGAGATGCAAAAATTAAAATGTATTTTTCAGTAGTAAAATAACCATAACTTATAATATCTCCGTACAGTGTACACTGTGTACTTAAAATTTGTTAAAAATATGTAAATTTTATATGGAAATTATGCCTAATCGAAATTTTTGATAGCTGAAAATGTTTGCTTACGAGAAATTACTTCGAGCAACAGTCAGCAAAAGTGAGCTTAAATAGAACCAACTAACCATGCATTGCAGTGTTTGTATTTCAGTAATCTGCAGAAATGTTAAAGCATTAACCAATGGTTTTTGTCTCAATTTGTTTGATTACGTTTTTTAAAAAAAGGTTCACACCATGATTAAGATTGATTAATGTAAGACAATAATTGTTGAATGAGTTGTTAAACATTGCTTGGACAGACAAGGGTGTACACAGTGAAATCTGTTGGTTCTGATTTTTTGCTGAAGTGTTTATGATATTAAGCAGATGTTAAATCCAATTTATCGACCTAAAAAGCAAAACGCAACATTGGTAAAATTGCAAAAAACGCCAAATTTTTGCGCTTTGTTCAGTAATTGGCTTTTTTTTAGCTATTAAGGGCTAGTTTTTTAGTCTAAAATATGTTCTAAGATTTCTTCCTCTTTAATTTTTTAGTCTAATGCGTAAATTTGGATGAGTAAATGTCTTTTAGTTTTTGAAAAAACTGCAGTAAGCGTTTGAAGCGTTTTTATACCTTTTCGGGTCATACCTATATCTTGGGGAACTTCATTTATTTCCATTTCGCCAATATTTCACTTATTGCGCCCAAAATATATTCATTTTTACTTCATATTCCCCCTACTCCCCATAACTCAAAAGGGGAATTTTTGGATGGCTTTGGGTCTGTTATAGAAATTCTGCTGCGATACCAATAAAAAAATCATGAATTCATTTTTGACCTTCCTTAAACATTTTCCTATCTTTCCTGGACTAGTGGAAAAAGTACCGAAATCAGAGAATAGAATCCAAAGTGGTTGGCTATAAAATGTATAACTTTTCTTTTCATAGTAGTTCGATTTTAAATATAAAGGTCTTAAAACATAAAATGTTATTAGAAGTAATTGGGATTATGGGGTGAGAAATTAATAAAAAATAGTTCTTTTTCCTTTTTATTTTTGCAGTCGCTAGGCATTCGCTCTTCGTGAGCTGTGAGTCGTGCCACAAAATTCATTTATTTATAAATTTGATATTTTTTGTTTACCTGAAAGCTAAACTAAGATTTCGCAATTCAAACTTCTAAATGTAAAAATTCCATAGACCACTTCTTAAATTATCAATGTGCCATCTCAAAAGAGTTCAAAATATGTAACGCAAAAATGTATGTAAATTAAAAATAAATAAATTATATTATGTTGATCACCCAAAGCAACAATCAATCAAAGTTTTCATACAAATATGATACACACATCAACTACTATGCTATAACGTATATAGTCGAAAAAGAATTTACATCCGTATACCTACGCATTCAGAATGCTTTGTATCTTTGTTCTGAAGAAATGTATTAATTCCGTATCAAGTACCTTATGTATCGACTACTGAAGGCCAACACCAATAAGTTTCTTTAATTTTTTTTTTTTTTATTTTCACCAACTCGACTAACTATTCAAATTGAAAAGTCATTAGAAGTGGGAAATTACAAATAAAGTCAAAACAACAAAGTTTCATTGGAGACAGTTCTGGTTTATTTAAATCATTGCAACTTAGATACGCGTTTATTATGTACATGTTGTTTGACGGAATATTATTAAGGGGAAGGAGTGTAATAATTCGTGTCCAACCACCCGATCAGGAACATTATTGGCTTTACCATGCACTAGCATATGCAACTGGAGCAGCAGCTGCGTAACTGAGATGAGCTGGACCAGCAGCATAGCTGATGTGAGCTGGAGCAGCGGCATAGCTGATGTGTGCTGGAGCAGCAGCAGCATAGGTACTCACAAGTGGAGAAGCAGCAGCATAGGTTTGGACCAATGGAGCATGGACTGGAGCAGCAGCGTAGGTCTTCACAACTGGGGCAACAATTGGTTCAACAACATTTGCTGAGTTGTGAACAACAGTGGAGCTTTGGTGAGACACAGCTGTTGGGACACTCTTGACCACATTGCCAACATGAGCCACACTGTGTTCTTGGACAATTGGAGAAGAGTACACCACTGGTGAACCAATAAGTCCTGGACGGGCAACAGCTACAGCGAGGAGAGCAGACAACACCACCTATAAAATCGAAGAATAGAAAAATTATCAAAAAAGTCAAAATAGTAACAATTTGTATAGCCACACTTACCAACTTGAACATTTTGATTGATTTTTTTGAAAAAGTAGGTCTGTGTTGACTTGAGATTGACAGAATGAACTGATACCAATTCCTTGCAAAATGTTGCTATTTATACAGAAAAAGTTGAGTACCAGTCGAGTATGTACTCTCAAGTTAGGTACTTACGCTTGCGTACTTTACATAATCTCATTACTGTCTATAAGTCTTGTCTTGAGGTCCACAATGGCTTTTGTATTTGAAAGAAAAAAAAACAAGATTTGGTGTTTCTGGTTATGAGGCGTGGATTGCTGTTGAATAAGTATATCAATTGGCCATGATTTATTATTTTTTTGTCATATATGTTTGTACAAACATGTCATATGAATATATTGGACGCATGAAGTTCGCAGACCTCCGGTTTGCTTTGATGATTGTTCATATGACGTTTAACATGTGAGTAGGTTTACTGATTTTATCTTACATTTCATTCATAAAACTATGTACCTGAGCCTAATATGGATAGAATTTGCATTTCTTTGTAAAATTTAACTAGACGTGCCTTTAAAATTTTGAGCTTAAGATATTTATTTGATTCCTGTATAGTATAGTGTCGAAGTATGTACGAGTAGGAAAGTTGAAGTGCTGTGCATGTGATAAATTTTTTAACAAAATTTATTCGATTTCTTCAAACATATTCATAATTTGTAGAATAAATGAAATTGTGTCCTATGAAGATAGCAAAATCATTCTTGAAAAATTTAATAACTAATGTGAATTCCCGAGAGCAAAGAAAGAGTTGTTGAGTTCCTCATATTTTTCTTCAACAGTTCTTTGGAAATAAGTACCAAAATTTGGAGAGAATAAAAAAGAAGTTTTTTTTTGCTTACTTCATGTCACATTTATTACTTTTTAGAGCAAAAGAATTCTGACCAAGTTTATAAACTTAAAATTAAGAATTCTAGAGCCTCTGATGGGTTTTAAAAAACAGTTCTGTAAGGCAAATTTAAGTGCCCACTGACTTAGTAAGTACAAAATATGATTTAAGTAAAGCAAAAACAAAGATTTATAGACATTTCCCTTTTAACAGGTTTTTTTTAGAACTTATATTTCAAACAAATCTTTTTGAATTTTTGTCGCAGTCATTTCTAACACATTTTTATAACAAATGTGTTCGAGGTATAGTAGAGGAAAAGTGTAAAACATGTTTAGATCCTACTTTCTTTTCGCTGATTGATTTTTCGAAACAAAACAAAAGAGCTGGTATGCGAACCTGATTTCTTCACTTTTAATATATTAGATAAATTAAAACTAAAGGAAGAAGTAATTTATTTTTATTGAACTACTTATTTAAAATTTAACATTTTGCTGACCTTATTAATATGCCACTTAATTAGATAATATGTTCATTGTAATATTTACATAGCTAAGGAATACATGTTTTTGTTTTTTTTTTTTTAAATTCATACTAATTTTTCTTCAACTTATACTATCAAAATTCGTACAAACAAGTCTACTTGGACATTATAGTAATTAGATAACTTATTGGCTCTATATGGGTTATCTAAATTAATCTATTATACCTTTGCGGCTAATTTCGGCTCTTCTTGCACGCTTTTTGTAAAAAACAAATCGACTAAAATATTGAAGTTGCGAATTAAAGAAAAACTTCTGAATTAGGTATTTATTAAACCAACAACTTGAAAATTTTCAAAAATCTAATCAATACCTTATAAATCCAATTTATTTTGGATTATTTAAATTCTTTCCATTCAAATTATCTTTAACTATAAAATTTAATGTTCACTATGCTATTTTTCAAAACTTTACTGCCTAGACTATACTTTTAAAATTTTTAATTTTCTATTATTTATTTATTTATTTTGTATTTTTATATTGTAAATAATTTTCTAAACTTCAATTTTCCGGCTATACAGAAGAACATTTTCAAAATTTAAAACACAATCTCTTGCGACTGCGAACATCTTGGCCGAATACTCCTTCTGTTAGCTTATCAAATAAGAAATTGTAGTTCTTTGACACTTCAAGAAAAACCGGTACATAGCCTTCAAATAAATTCAACACACTGTTGTTTTTTTCCGAAATCGATATTTTCCTGATACTTTTTTAATTTTTTTGTATTTACGTTTTTCAAACTAAGTTTTAATTTTATTAAAATCGGTTGTAATTCTTAATAATGCTGAATAAAAACAAAAAATCTAATCTTTATTTTTTTCTCTAATTTCTTCTAAATTCTTTCAGCCGATATCGAGAAACAAAAAAACTAGTAAAAGTGAGCGTCGCAGTATGCAGACTTTAGTGAATAATTTTTTTTTGTGTTGTTTTCTTACAAGTAAAATAAATCCTGAAAATTTAATCAAAGTCGTTGGAGTTGTTTTCGAGAAAGTAATAAATGTGGACATGATAGAATTTTAAGTCGGCCAAGACTCAACGTAATAAACTACTATATAATACTAATGAAGTAACAAATCTTGTTCTTCTATTTCAATCTATCTCTTCGGTCACATATCTGAAATTTTTCACTAAAATAAATCTGTTTTAGCACGAAAACTTAATTTTTTGATAAACCCTTTTAGATAAGTAGTAAGTAGTGAATAATTGATGCATTCATTTGGCTACTTCTGGTTGCATTCAACATATTCAACTCTATGGAAGCCAAAATCATTCCAACTTATACAAAAATAAATAAAATTACGCTAAAAGCGCTACAGTAAGCGTTACTTAGTATTTTGTTTTTTGTTTTTGTAATAAGACGCCTTGTCTTGAAAAGAAGTTAAAGATTCCGAGATTTCCTTTTTTTTCTCGTATGGTAACCCTATATCCCAAAAAAGGTTCAATGACAGAGTCCCATGTATCTGCTTTATAGGTAAAATATTCACATGTATCGCAAATTAAATGACAAACTGCACTCAAATAAAAAAACGTTAACAACATTTAGATGTAAATTTACTTTCTAAAACAACAAAATAAAAAACCTCCATTCACTATACATACTTACCTACACCAATTTATATTCCCAGGTCACCTTTCAAATCGACCTATTTAAGAAGGTAAACAATTAACTATCCAGAAGTAGAAGTAGGTACCTATCTACATTAAACTAATTGATTGGTCATCATCCATTTTCCACTTAAGTGCGTTTATCTTCAAACTTAATAACACATCACCATAATATATTTACTTACTGCAATGTAGTAGCTACGAGCAATTTATAGGTCATTTAAAAAAATACAAAAACCTATTATTTTAATTGTAATGAATGCCAATTGCCAATGAAGGGATATAATAAAGCCATCAACACATTTTTTTTCATTTGTTGCTGGTAACCAGCAATTATAAAGAGAAACAGAGGGTGATGTTTAAAGTGAATTTCTTTGATAAAAAATATATTATAAACTATTTATAACCAACTTTAAGTCACTTTAGTTTTTATTTATTTTTTTTTCATGGCCACACAACTTGATAAATTTGGTTCATTTGGATAAGATATTGTTATTTTTATGGGGCTTATGAATCTTTTGAGTTTTTTTTTTTTGTGTATTTGATTTAAACTGGATTTTATGAATGGCTTCAAATTAAATTATGTCGAGTGGTTTCATGGCAAGGCATTGTTATATTTCAATTAAGTTCAAATTAAGGATTTATTTCCTTAAAGTACAGAAGCTGAAGGTCATTTGATTTGGGAAATTGGCGTAGGAAATCAATTTTGCAAAATATGTGCAATTGACCATACAGCCGATATAAAAAAAAAACTCTTATCTTTACTCAATTCGATATTTTAAAGTTCCATTTAAAAATTCATAACACAATCTGACAATGTTTGTATTCAACAAATTGCGTAGTAATGGTGACCAAATAAAATCAAAATGATTAAACTTATCGGCTGATATTCCATAAACACCAATTGTCGATGGTAAATTCTTGTAAAGGTAATGAACTGCTTTTGGAGTGGCTAAAGCATCAGTACGGCCATAATGTAAAACAATTGGCATAGTAATTTTTGTGAAATTATATCCATCAGGTTCAACTCGATTATAAAATTGAAGATTTCCCTCTAAACCACGATCATAAGAAACAAAATCACCAGATTTCAAAATTTGTAGAAAATGTTCAATTTCTTGAACAGAACCACCAGCTATGACTGCTCCCAGAGCTATTGGATCCATGGACTGCAAAACAAAACAAAATAAATTAGTTGTCTTAAAGAAGTGTTAAAATTTTTTTTAAAACCTGATTGTATTGCCCAACACCAAATATTTCTGAAACAATTTCCAAACACCTTGGAGTATTTTCTGAATTTATCGAACACTTCTGCAGAAGTTGTCCTTGGGGAAAAGACTCAAATGTCTTTGTTTTGACTTTATCCTTTGAATGAATTGAGTTTAAAGAAGCATATCATTTGTAATGAACGACCTACCCTCACAAACCGTTTTACTAAATTCACTGTTTCAAGGGAAAATTTTGTAAGATTCCTCAAAAAAACTAAAGGTGCCAAAGCTTGGAAGAATAAAATTCTATCGTTGTATTCTGGACGTGTGGTACAAAGTGCTAGAAGTGCTGTAGCTCCTTGTGAATGTCCAATGTAAATTAGTTGATGAAATGCTGTGACATCACGAATTTTATCAATTGTTGCCGAAATATCATACACTCCAATTTCATGAAAGCTAAACTTCCAGAATTGCGGGTCTTTAACTGTTAAAGAAGAATGATTTCGACTTTGAACAGTACCACGAGTATTTATCAGCCAAACATCATAATCACTCGATGCGAGCTGAAATGCTAAGCAAATACAAAGTGTGCTGAAAAACTGTAAAAACTTCACGTGTCGAAAATATTCTTTAACCATAAGCTTAGAGGTCTCAAAACATAAATTGATAGTGTATATATATAAGCTGTTTAGACCTTCTGAATACCTTAATCAAAAGAATCAAACCTTACCTAGACTGTTTTCAGTTCCAAGCATCACAAAACTTAACGAAGATGTCAGCAACCCATGAACCAACAGAACTGGTTGATGCCCAGGCTTTGGAATTCGATATAAAACCAAAATATAGCCATCTTCTGTTTGAACCTCATACTGCTCACACGGAAAGTTGGCCTTTTTAATCCATTCGTCCTGACAAAATTTCAACAAATTTGTCAAAAATCAAATCAAAAATCAAATATGATTACTTACAGTTTTTAATTTAGCTTTGTTTTCAATTTCTCGATCATAGTGATCAACTTTTTTCCGAAACATATTCCACGGCCATACAAAATTATTTCCACCCTTCACATGGCTTGGAATGTAAATTAATAACAAGGAGATGTGAAGCAGTAGTTCTGGATGTAGTTTTAAAAGCATTCTAAATGTATTTAGTTCGTGCAAATAATGTTCAGCTCAGAGAATTAATGGAAAAGTAATTATCAAAGGTAATTTTTTTCTGTTTTTCATTTTTAAATTTTAATGGGCGTAATGAGGCTTACACGCACCAATAACTTTCACCTTACAACCAGAAGTATATATTTTTTATTAATCTTTGACCAGAGGGAAAGTTATTTTTGGATTAAAGTTAGGTATTACCACTATAGCACTTAGAAGAATTGTCAATACTCGATCATTTGATTGAACTGCAGCTTACCACTTGTTTGCAAAAAATTGGACTAAATTCAAAATTAGGCTAAATTGAAGTTGTTTTTATAATTGGAAACTTCCGATTAAGTGTTTAATAAAAAACAGAAAAACCGAAAAACAAAAAGTATGCTAACCACACAACCGATTTAGATCAAATCGAAGAGCAATCAATTTTGATCAGTCAAAACACTAATGAGACAAACATTTTGTTTTTATTTTAACAATTTATTCTTCTTATTTATTTCAGTCAAGGAAAAAAAATATTTACAATAATAGATCGGTCCAACAACCCGTCAGGAATTTTACCACGCTGAAGCATAAGTCAATGGAGCTGCAGCAGCATATGAATAATGAGCTGGATAAGCAGCATAGGACTTCAAAATTGGAGCTGAATAGGTCTTCAGCACTGGGGCAGCATGATAAGTTTGCACCAGAGGGGCAGCATAGGTCTTTACCACAGGTGCAACAATGGGCTGCACATAGTGGGCTTGGTCATGCACCACAGTTGAGCTTTGATGCGAAACAGCGGTCGGTATACTCTTGACGATAGATCCAACATTGGCATAACCGTGCTCCTGTACAATGGGAGCAGAGTAGACCAAGGGGGATGATTCGTAGAGTCCTGGACGGGCAGCAGCTACAGCGAAGAGAACAGACAACACCACCTGTAATTGCAAAACAAAAAATGCAGTGTCAATACAAAAAGACTGTTATGTAATAAATTTTGATTGTGGGCGGTAAGACATACCAACTTGAACATTTTGATTTTTTTTTTGTGTGCTTAGGAGGTCTGTGTTGAATGAGGTTGGAATTCAATTGATACCATTTTGCAGCTGCACAAAGTCTTTTATACTTATTTGGGTAATGGTTTCGAGAGTAAAGTTCCTGTACTCGAATTTGGTTACTTTAAAGACAACATTCAGCCACATTGAATTGCTGAGTCATAAAAGTCGAAAAATGTTGCAAGCTAAACATAAAAAAGTCTTTTGGTCTACCAACTATACGTTACGTACACCCAGTATGTATGCATTGTATGTGTATGTACTTAGAGGTAAGTAAATCTTCGACCGGCGGCGGCGACAACATGTTTGACTAACGCATGGTCTATTACTTTCATTACAGCATAGGTGACCGTGAAAAGTTTATTCAGGTACAAATTCTCTGCGGACATTGCACGCATGATGCTAGTTGGCATACTGTCTGTCTTCGTCGATGACAATAAAATAAAAGTAAGAGGAATGTTACAACTAGAGGTTAATGTTTTATTTTCATTACCACTACACACTTAATTCGATGCGTGCGGATTGGATAAATTTATCTTGACGGTTAACATGAGGGGAAGTCGATTTTGTGTGTTTTAGATTAATTGAAAGATAGATTGACAGATAACTCATTTTTAAAAATGGTGGCTGAAGCAAACTATTTACAGTCCCGCCATTTTCGTGGTATACCCAGAGCTAACGCATCTAATAATTTCTATTATACAATTTGAATTTTTTGATTATGAAAGCTCGTCTTTTACACTGCGGACTGGCCTTTTATGTAGAATAACAGGAGATTAAACTACAAACAATTTATATACTATACAATTTCTTGCAGACTCAAAAAGGCGTTGAAAAATCCATACAAAATGAATGAAAATTAAATTTTTAAAATAGAAAAAAATAATCTTTATAACAAATCTCTTAAAAAAGTATTTTTTCTGTTTTTCAAACCTTCTGAATTTTATAAAAACCTTACACAAAAAAGATAAAGAACAAAAATCTTTCGGAGTTTTTCGGTGATTTCTCAAGTTGGACGTTATACATTTTGTTGAAGAACTTCCCATTCGTGTTCACAGCATGGGCGTACGTTAGCAGGGCAGGAGGGCGCTTGCTCCATCCACCCCCTCTTAAATTTTTTGTACTCACATAATTTTTTTAATTTCGGTTCTTGAATTAGTTTGTAGTTTCAGGCTACAGTGCTAAAAATGTTTCATTTAAAAATGAGCTTTTTCCTACGTTGATAGACAGCGATGGTATTTCAAACAATACAACGCAACAATATATACTCCGGAACAATAAATAAAGAATTTTCCACAGAGAGCCTTAAATTTTAGGCAATTCTTACTTCATTCTAAAAACCGTTTTATTTGATTTAAAGTAGGTATGGAAACAAGTAGCTTCAACTTAAAAAAATAGGAACATTTTACGTCCTTTTTTGTGAAATTAATAATTGCATTTTCGTTATCAAGTTAAAGTCAAGCTATGCTACCTACGCTACGTTAAGAAAAAATTGAATCTAAAATCCAAAGTCTAAATACTTAGAGGTGCAGTTTTCTTTTTATTAAATTCTCTGTGCCACTATTTGGCTCTAAGTTAAAAATCATTTAAAAATTTTGAATTTTTTTTTTCCTTAATTTTATTCACTATTCATCAAACCCTTTCTGAACGCCTCTAAAATGATTTAATGATTTTATCAAGTTCCCGTCCTCCCGACCAACACTTTAAACTATTCACTGGATGTGTAAAAGCATACGAAACTCTAAATTTCGAATGCTTTATTTTATCAGTGAATACTTACAGGTATTGTTAAAGGTGTGCTACAATTAAACGAACTGGCAATAGGTATAAAATTTAACTACAATCAAAAATAAAAAAATAAAAAACACCATTCAATTATCATTACTGCCCCACATTAGTCGTAAATGAATCTAAGGCACACGCATAAAGATCAATAGACACGATATAGTAACTAAAAGCATTAACCTCTGCCCCTTAAAAACATTACACTGTTAACTCACGATCATGAATATTCAACGGTAGGCTTCTGCAACATGGTTAAGTGTGTAATGTAAGCAAATTTCTTCGTAAATGAACTATTCAAGGTCACCTATTCTGTAATCTTGGTAATAGACCATGCGTCTGGTTGGTAACATTGCTTCATGTTGACCAAAAGACTTTAAATCTTGTTTCTTCTGATATTGTTTTTGTTTACTTTTTTGTCTTTTATGACTCAGTCCACAAGAAATATTTCTTCAATTGCAAGTTACGTACTCATTGTAGAGGTTTTTTCTGGGGGTCACTTAAGTATAAAAGACACTGTGCAGCTGCAAAATGGTATCAATTGAATTCCAACCTCATTCAACACAGACCTCCTAAACAAACAAAAAAAACAAAACAAAATGTTCAAGTTGGTATGTCTTACCGCCCACAATCAAAATTTATTACATAACAGTCTTTTTGTATTGACACTGCATTTTTTGTTTTGCAATTACAGGTGGTGTTGTCTGTTCTCTTCGCTGTAGCTGCTGCCCGTCCAGGACTCTACGAATCATCCCCCTTGGTCTACTCTGCTCCCATTGTACAGGAGCACGGTTATGCCAATGTTGGATCTATCGTCAAGAGTATACCGACCGCTGTTTCGCATCAAAGCTCAACTGTGGTGCATGACCAAGCCCACTATGTCCAGCCCATTGTTGCACCTGTGGTAAAGACCTATGCTGCCCCTCTGGTGCAAACTTATCATGCTGCCCCAGTGCTGAAGACATATTCAGCTCCAATCGTGAAGACCTATGCTGCTCCAGCTCATTACTCTTTTGCTGCTGCTCCATTAGCTTATGCTTCAGCGTGGTGAAATTCCTGACGGGTTGTTGGACCGAACAATTGTTGTTAATTTTTTTTTCTGACTGAAAACAATAAAAAATATTTAAATTCACAAAATATTCTCAATACTCTGTTTGTTGTTTTATTTTTTAAGTTCATCACATTTAAAGTAAATTCGTTTTGCAATGAAGAGTTGAGAATTAAAGTCGTCTATTACAATTTTTAGTGATATTTCGAAAAAGATTCTATAATCTGGATTGGATTTTTTGTATGATAAGAAACGAAGCAATATGCAAGTACATATCGAAGTTCAACAAATAATACTCCACTGTACACTGAAAATGAAGTACCAGCGAAAGCATTGGCTTTGAAGTTTTATTTATTCGATGCAACAACTTTTTCAAGAAATAAGACATATTTTTAATAACTGAGGATCAGGATAAGAAGCTTAAAACTAACGAATCTAAAAATAAACGAAAAATTGCGTGAACATCAAAAAATAAAAAAAATAAGGGGTTTTACAAGATATTTTTCCTAAAATACGATTTTGTTGGATCTTAAACGGTAGAAGATAGCAAAGTAGTTGACACATGAAAAACTATATTTTTCAAAACTTTGCTTCCCTCTATCTAGGTCACCAACTACAGAAAGTCGAACCTTATGTTTATAATTTCAATAGGAAAACGGAGTTAGAGAGAATATGGTACATTTTGGTATGTTTCAGTTTTCAAGGAACAATAAAATTACAGACAAAATCTATGACTTTGGTGATGTAAACGCATAATTTGGCTGTTAGACTAAGACCTATTAAATTTCAGTATTCAAAATATGAGAACCTCACTTCATTAATTTTGTTTGGTTTAGAAAAGCCCCAATATTAGGAAACGGGATGCTGTCAGAAGCAGATGTAGTTTCTGAATATCCCCTTCCATTTCAATAAAATAATAATGGACGAAATTCAAGATAAATGTAAATTAATAATTTTTATTCCCGTAAAACTCTAATTTTTTTGTTTTTCACCTTGAAAATATGGTGCCGAATGTAATCCCCAGAAGAAAATAGGGTGCAAGGGTGTTGAAGTACCATGTAAAAGAAGACATGCATACTTTATGAAGAAAATATATTACACCCTGAAGCTTTTTCTAAAGATTGCATTTACTACGGTAACGAGAAATTGAAAAAGTCCCTTCTACCTCATTTAGGTTTGTAAATCATACTACTTTAGAGGGAATTTTAATGTCTTTTTATCAGGTAATAATAAACCGAGTTTTATTTTTTGAAAGAAAGAGGGTAGGTCCATACTGATTCAAAAATAATTTGGATATAATTAGCCGTTTTTGTAAATATTGCAATGTTTTCTGTACAACATGTAAAATATTCTCAAACGGTATAAAAATAAAATTGAACACAAGTGCTTAATTTGTCAAAAGATGAGGTGAATCAAAAATAAAAAGAATCTATTCAAATATCTGAAAGGTGAATAGAGTGTTTTTTTTTTGAGGAAGTGAAACTTAGGAACTTCGGAACCAACAAGAACAATTCCAGTGGACAAAATGATACCCTTTTAAAATGTGTTAAAATATTAAATTCAGTATTAAAATAAAGAATCTCAATAGAATCCGTAGAAAGCTGTTTTTATTTGAGAAACGGGAAGTGTTGATTTTGTATTAACAATAATTTTTATTTGCACCAATTATGTATGTGGAATATGGTTTCTGCAACGCATACTCGGACGTGATTGTTTGTTTCGGTTGAACAATGTTCATGTTTTTGGTGCTGCAAACATTCTGTTTATTTTGTTTCACTTGTTCACTCTGCAAAAAAAAATTCTTCCGGCGATTGGCTAACTTTCTGAACAATTTAATAAATTTTTCATTCATTTTGCAATGATTTATAAAATGAACTAAGTTCACTCAATGAAAACAAACAAATTATTTGGATATTTCTAAATTTTATTTTTTATTTATTTCAGTCAGGAAAAAAAAAATTAAAACACTAATTCAGTCCAACAACCCGTCAGGAATTTTACCACGCTGAAGCATAAGACAATGGTGCAGCTCCATACGTATAATGAGCTGGATAAGCAGCAGCATAGGTCTTCACGATTGGAGCTGAATATGTCTTCAGCACTGGGGCAGCATGATAAGTTTGCACCAGAGGGGCAGCATAGGTCTTTACCACAGGTGCAACAATGGGCTGCACATAGTGGGCTTGGTCATGCACCACAGTTGAGCTTTGATGCGAAACAGCGGTCGGTATACTCTTGACGATAGATCCAACATTGGCATAACCGTGCTCCTGTACAATGGGAGCAGAGTAGACCAAGGGGGATGATTCGTAGAGTCCTGGACGGGCAGCAGCTACAGCGAAGAGAACAGACAACACCACCTGTATTTGCAAAATAGAAAATGCAGTGTCAATACAAAAAGGCTGTTATGTAATAAATTTTGATTGTGGGCGGTAACACTTACCAACTTGAACATTTTGATTTTTTTTTGTTTGCTTAGGAGGTCTGTGTTGAATGAGGTTGGAATTCAATTGATACCATTTTGCAGCTGCACAGTGTCTTTTATACTTATTTAGAGTAATGACCCAGACAGCAAGTACATACACCGCGCACTCGAATCGCTATCTAAAAGAAATATCCATCAATTTTATGATGCTGAGTCATAAACTCTGAAATTGGTCTTTTTTGGTTATCCAGGTGTCTTTCAGTTTATGAATACAAAAAAAGTTACTCGATGGTGTGACGACGACGCGACGTATGGTTACAGCATTACTGACCGTGAAAAAGTACATTCTGGTTCACTCTTTGCGGACATTGCACGCATGATGCAAGAAAGTAACCATTCCGTTTTACTTCGCCTCTGAAGAGATTAATGTAAAAGAGCAAGTAAGAGGTACGAGCAAAGGTTAATGTCTTTTTCAATATCACGTTTAGTTTCTTATGCGTAAAGGTTGGATACAATTTGTGGTTTATCTGGGATAGTATCAGTTTTATGTAAATTTGATTTTTTTGATAAAATAGGTTTTTTTTATGTAATAAAGCAATTAGTTAAATATATTTTTTATGTCTTGTGTCTTTCATTGCTCGTATAAGGTATACAAAAAGGATTTTTTGGAAATAACTCACATTTTACATTTAACTGTTTTGCATACATATTTCAATTATTTTGTCTTTTTTAATTTTGAAAATGTGATTTTTTTGTGCTTTCTGACATTTTATGATAAATTAGTCTAATTACTAACATTTTTTTTTATAACATAAGTCAAATATAATTTATCCTTACGGAAAAGCAAAAATTGGTCTGTAATAAGTTTTATTGTGAATTATAACAATGAATTTATATTTGGAGCCTGGAGTTTTTAACCAGATTTACCGCATTTGTGCCGAAGAGATTCCAAATTATTGTCTGTGTTAATTGATCAAATATTTCTTGAAATATAAACGTGATATGAATCAGGAAAATATTTGTTTTGAACTATGTACATGCCAGAAAATTAACCAACATTATCAATTAAAGAGTAACATTGTAATCAATTCATTTTATGCAGCGCAATGGTCCAATTAAGTTGCCCCCAAGGTTGTGTAACTTGATGCCATATGTATAAAATTGGAAATATTATAAGCTTAAACGTCACAAATCCTCAACAGTTAAAAGGCAACATGATGCACATTAATCGTTGCGAGAGCTTCGCAATTATTTAATTAGAAATTTGGATACAATAGCAACACTAAATAAAAATTAATTTCATTTAATCGTCAAAATGTCAAACAAATTTACAAACAACTATCACAGTGGCATCAAAAGTTGAACATGACTTTCATTTGTCATCTTTAAGCACCTCAAATAGATATTAGAGATCTGGTTTCTTGTGGTCATTCTGTTCAGAGTATTATGCAAACAACTTTCACAAATGTGGGTATAGTAAAAAATTACTCGAAGTGTTATGGATTTTCCAAACTGAAAGACAAAAGTCTCTTAGTTTTTCAAAAAAATCATTAACAAAAACATATTTAAATATTGCTTTTATTTTTTAACAGGCTTCCTCCAATCTAATTTTCAAAAGAGAACGAAAGAGCTGATCAGCGAACCTGATTTTGAAACAAAATCTAAATGAATGAGCTATCAATTAGTTTTGAAGCCTAATTAATACTATCACATATATTTGGATTATAAATATATATTTTAATTGGGAACATAATTTATTAAATGTTGCAATTGAGGAAGTTGGGAGCAAAAAGTAAAATAATTTGCTTGGAATTGAATTCTATCGGTTCTCTTGAATTTAAAAATTTCTTTTGGGACAAAAGGTGATATTTTGCTTTTAATGATGAGTATCTTAGTTTTGCCTTTCTTAATTTCAGACAGAGTGCTTTTGTAGCACTCAATTTCATAATAATTTGTTGCTATTTGCAAGCATTAGTATATTGTTTATAAATTAAATTTACCACGAATGAATTCTTTTATTTATGTTTGTTAAAATACAGAAGACTATTGTGAAAATCTTCAATGCATGATTAGATCAAGGATGTGGAAAAGCACTATTAATCTTATAACTTTAAGAAACGTACATACTGAGCTACGATAAGATTCACTTGAAACTAAGCTTATTATCAGTTACATAAATTGGACATAGACACCTGTCTTGTTTACGTTTTTCTTGAGGTCAATGGTTTTTAATTTTTATATATATATATTTTTTTTATAAGATAATTACCCAAAAAATTAAAAGTAAATACCGCCATGCCCGCTCATTAATCGCTACAAAAGATCATATTACTTTGCAATTAAATTTGCAAACATGCCACTAAAATTATCTCAACAACGCCTTTTTTTTACAAACAAAACAAAACCATTTATAACTTCGTCCATTATAGATATCTCTTTAAAATTGAGAGCCAAGAAAAAAAATAAATAATGATTAAGTTAATTCAATTTTAAAAAGATTAATAACAAAAGAAAAATCGCATTCAGTCTAAGCATACACACACACTGATACTTATGCTGAAAAACCATGAACTTGATGAAGCTGCGTGCCACCATTTCTAACAAAAAAAAAAAAAAAAAACAAAGCAAAACAAAACAAAAAAAAATGCAAACAAGCCTCCCAAAAACAATGGATCTTAATTCAAGGTCATTTCGAACGACATCCGAAGAAGCTTACTATAGTTTTCAGATAAAATTGAAATTCAATGACTTGAAGCGTTAGACAAATTGAAATTCATAGAAACAAACTATAAAAGATCTTTACAATTTAAGAAGAGACATCAAATAAAGTTTTATCATCTTTCAGTCAATACAGACCTCCAAGACAAAAACAAATAAAGAATTAAATCAAAATGTTCAAGTTGGTAAGTTGCTTCGAGAATTACAATAATGCTTTGGAAATTAATCGAATATTATTCTTTACACAGGTGGTGTTGTCTGTTTTCTTCGCTGTAGCTGCTGCTCGTCCAGGATACCTAGAATCTTCTCCTGTATTGTACTCATCTCCGATTGTGCATGATCATTCCTATGCATCTCCAATCCTCCATGGACATCATGATAGTTATGGATCATACATCAAGACTTTGCCCAGCACAATCTCTCATCACAGCTCAAGCGTCATCCATGACTCAGCTCATTACATTGAACCAATTGTTGCTCCAGTAGTGAAGACCTACGCAGCTCCCATTGTCAAGTCTTATGCTTCACCCATTGTGAAGTCAGTCTACAGTCCTTACTCCTCGTATGGTTCTTCTTCACTTCATCACAGTTATTCAGCTCCAGCTCATTATGATTATCTCGAATCTGCTCCAGCACACTACTCATCACTCCACGGATCAGCTCCAGCTCATTATTCTTATGGACATTCATCACCTTTCTCTTATGCTTCTACTTCATGGTAAGAAATTTGAGTGGTAGTTGAAATATAATTAGGTAAATTGTTTGTACAAAGTTATTAGAAAGAAAGAAAAAAAAACAAATAAACAAATCGAAAATAAAACTGCGCATTTTAAGTATTTGAACACCTGAAAGAGTGGCACAATCAATTAACCTCTTTTCCCATAATAATAAATCACATCAAAGATGAAGGTGAAACAGTTCTTTGAATTTTAAATCAAATATAACTGACAATATGTTGGCTTACTACTAATATACCACACGCTTCACTAAACTGCAATAAAAAAAATCTATTAATCTTCTAAGCTAAGCCATTGAAAACCATTGATCCTCTATTGTGAAATTTTTAGCCCAAAATTTGTGAAGCATATCCATGTGGAACGAATGTTGAATACCTACTCACGTCTCAGATATTTTATTGTTTATGGTGTTTTTAATGTTTGGAAAGTATAAATACATTGTATAAATTTGAGACAATTTCATAACATTCTAAAAGTAAAAAAGTAAAATTATTTGTGAGATATTTTTAGGGAGATAATAACACGGTTAATTTTTTTTTTTAGCATGTGTGATTTTTAGTCAAAAATCAGCGTTTTTTTTTAAATTAAACCACAATCCAAAGGCACTTTCGGCTTAAAATAATGAAATGACAGCAAATGCATCAGTTAACCGATTGATTTAACAACTTTAAATCGCTGAGCCTATTTACAAATCCTAAAAATTAGCATTTGACCCACCCTCATGAGCATGCTACAGTTTTTCATGGAACAATACGTAATACGCCAGACAAAACGTGGAAAGTTGCTGAAATAAATGTGAAGAGTTGAGAAAAAACTCGCGAAAAGTATGGGAAACCTCAGAAAAAACGTGAGAGTCACATATAAATGCGCTTTTAGAGTTCTTTCACCAGTATTGCGTGATTTATTCCACTGTAGGTTTTCCGCCTTTGGCGCATATTTTCCGTGACGTGTTACGGTTTATTCCACGAGTTTTCACGTGTTTTACGCTTTTTACCTTAGTATCAAACAGTTTTTTCATGAATTTTTTTGTTATTTTTTAACTGTTTCGAGTGCATTTTAATAGGGCCACATTTTTTCAACATTTGCCTTTCTTTTCTACGGCGGTATTATATGTTTTTCGTTCTAGTGGAACTAAACCCTTTTTTGGCATGCTATTTTCCGCGGCATTCCACGATCCCTTGCCAGTACCCAGTTTTTTTCCGCTTCATTATACATTTTTTTTTGCGTTACCAAACAATTGTATTATGTTATCATATTAAAATTATTAAAAATTATATGTGTAAAATTCTTTGTCGAAATTCGTTTTGTAGGTTACTCACTTTCTCGCGTCACCGCAAAATGGATTTCGACAAAAAAAAAACGGTTTTATAGGAGATACCGTTATTAATAAGTGAAAAAATATTTTTTTTATTTCAAAAGTATTATCTTGTGTGCTGTACCTAGTACCTACACAATCCGTTTTTGAGAAAATTAAGTTTTTTTTTTACCAACTGTTAATTTCGGTCCAAAAAAAAAGGTCAAAAATATTATAATGCGAGACGAGACGGACAGAATCTCTAAATCCAAAATCCAGAAAGCCCATAATGAAAGCCCAAAATACCAAAAACTCAGAACCCAAAAAAAAACAAAATCCTGAAAATCCCGAAAACCCAGGATCCCGAAAACCAAGATTCCCGAAAACCCAGAATCCCGAAAACCCAAAATCCAGAAAGCCCAAGATCTCGTATGATTAAATTTAGAAACATTTTACCAAAATATGTCAATGCTCCAAATTTGAAACTTTTATCAAACAATAATAAAAAAAATCACAAAAAAAAAACTTCGAATAACGAAAAAAAAAAATGCACGACTTGGTCACACGTACTTGCTCTTGAAGATAAAGTTACTATTTATGATAAGCCCTTTTAATCAAAAAGTTGTAAATGCAGTTTTAGAAAAAAATAATTAAAAAAGCATAAAATTCGGTTTTCAAATGACTAAAACAGCTTTTTAAATGAATTTAACCTCTAAACAAAGTATGCAATTTGATTTCTTCTATAATGAAACATTTTTAGAAAAAAATTTTGAAAATCGTTAGAGCCGTTTTCTAAAATAACTATTTTTTCTATATAAAATTTAGCAAGGACTTTTATGAAAAAAAATTGGTACGCCATTTTTAAGATATTATTTATCAACATCGTAAAACTAAATTTTGAAAAAAAATATTGAATAGTTTTCGAAAAAATAATTTTTCAAAAAAAAAAATTTCAAACTTTTTTTAAAAATCCAAAAAAATAATTTTCGAATTTTTTTTACTAAGTATTACTACGGCAACTTAAAAGCAAATGGTTGAAATTGATTGAGTCATGAAGGAGAAAATCAGAATTAAAAAAAAAAACGGTTCTATGGCAGGTAACATTAATAACGGTTTTTGAAAAAAATGGTTCTCATTTAAAGATAAAAGTTACCCAAAGAAATAATCATGATTTTTTTAATCAAAATCATAGGCACCGTTTTTGAGAAAAATGAGTTTTTCTAAAACCGGTATATGACAGGTACCGTTATTTGGGGTCCAAGGAAAAAATTCAAAAAAACGCCTGGGGATATTCTTCAAAAAACGCCACATACCAAGTTTGAAGTAAATAGACCCATCCGTTTAGGCTGTGGTCTCTGATACATACAGACAGACAGACAGACAGAATTGTCGGGCCCATTTTGTTCTCATTCTCCATCATCGTAATGTCATGTTTGATTGTTATCTCAACTTTTTTTTTTTGTACGAATGCAAAACTTGATATATGGTACCCATATCGCAAGTAAAAAAGCAGAAAATATCTAATATAAATTAAAATTGTATTAAATAGCCGTTAGAAAATTTCCGAAACAATTTTTTTAATCCGTTTTTCTTTGACTACGTAACGTTTTTTTTTTTTCAAAGAATAGGAATAGGAGGAAATACCCGGAGATAATTTTTTTTTTTTTTGCTCTAACATTTATGTTGTTTTTAATTCAAAGTTCTTCAACATTGATTTAGTGATTTTCAACTTTAAGCCAAATCATATTAATCTTACTTTGACTCCGTTTTTTTTTTTGTATTTAAAGTTGTTTTTTCCCTCATTGTTTTGTTTAATTTGTTTACTGGTTAACATCAAACTTGTTTGCAATCGGAATCCCGAAAAATTCTACAAAATGAAAAAATTGCTCAAATTTTTAATTTTATAGATTTTTTCGGAATTGTGATTTTGGGACTTTTGGTTTGCGGGATTTTGGGCTCTTCGGGATTTTGGGTTTTCGGGATTCTAGGTTTTCTGGATTTCATTGTTTCGGGATTTTGGGTTTTCAGGATTTTGGTTTTTGAGACCCCAACCCCTTTCTAATACATGGCAACTCTAACTCATACCGCGATATAAGTGGCAACTCTAGCTCATTGATTTTTATTTCGACAAAAAAAATGCACATACAAAAATTTTGTACAGTTTTTTTTCGAAGCATTATGTAAAAACGATACGTCATATTTCTATTAGCTTTCAGAAATTTAAACAGTTACAAAACATGCTTTAACTTTTTCGCAATTTTCCAAACGCCAATGAATAACCTCCTTATTTAAAAAATTATGCATCTACAGTACACGTACGGTTGTGTTTACAACATTTTAGAGGATATTATAGTAGTTTGATTTATTGCTACAAATTCCATTTTCCATGTGGTTTTCAACTTATACACTCTTTCTTACATTTATGTACATAGATGAAATTTGAATTCCAAACATAAAGGTATGCCAAAAGACCGTTCAATTTAAATGGGTCAATATGATTCAAGACACACATGCACACATGTACAAAGTATATGTCAGAAAAAATATATTTTCTGAATTTCATTCAAATGAGAGAGAATTGCATCAATCCATTATAAATGTCTGCAGGTCCATATTATACATATCGTTTATTATCCCCAATTAAATAAAGATATTTTTTCCATAATCTCGTTAAAGCTTCCAAATCAAATTGAAATGTTGAAGGAAATCCAATAAAGCGATTACAGAACACCTGGGGATTCAAAGCTACAAGATCCAATACGAGAATGCCTAGTGTCTACCAATTGTACGCCCTGCATCGCAGCACGTTTGTATCTCAAAAGCAAAACAATTGAGAAAATCTCAAAAAAAAAAAAAAATAATACATTTCACGGTCACCACAAAGAAAACCACGAAATCCCCTTCCACCTGATACAAAGCCAATAAAATTAAGTTACCATATTGCCGTTGCCGGTAGCTGAAATACAGAGAAAAAAATAAAAACAAGTATTAAGTCATTATAAAGTTGGTATTTTTATTACAATTACCCATAATGGTTGTGTGTATGTATTTTTTATGAGCGCATTTTGACAAAAGAAATTGGACCACATGTGTGTGCGCCTCTGTGCACTTGGACATTATCAAATGTGAATCACATATCAGCCCCTCCGTTAGTATTTCCTTGAGTTGAAAGCAAAAGTAAGCTTTTGTGACACTGAAAGATTTCAGTATAAAAGCTAAGCACCTCCGTGGTAAACAGCATTAGCAACCCATTTGTTCTTCTGTCAACACAGACCTCTTTAACAAAACCAAAACCCAAAAATCTCCAAAATGTTCAAGTTGGTAAGTTTGGCAAAGAGGGATTTAAAAAAAAGTTTTTGTTTGTGTTCTAACTTTAGTTTTTGTTTTTATCAACAGGTGGTGTTGTTTGCTTTTCTCTCTGTAGCTGCTGCCCGTCCAGGACTTTACCATGGAGCTGCCCCAGTAGTTTATTCAGCTCCAATTGTGCAAGAGCACTCATTGGCCAAGGTTGGCGCCATCGTCAAGAGTGTACCAACAGCTGTGTCTCACCAGAGCTCCACTGTTGTCCATAACTCAGCTCATGTTGTTCAACCAATTGTTGCTCCAGTCGTCAAGACCTATGCTGCTGCTCCAGTTGTTCACAGTGCTCCATTGGTACACTCATACTCTGCTTTGGCTGCTCCAGCTCACATCAGTTATGCTGCTGCATCTCCATATGCTGTTCACTCAGCTCCAATTGCCTTGCATTCAGCTCCAGCAGCTTATGCTTATGGCCATGGATGGTAATTTCGAAATACGAAACACACGGGTAGTTGGACAGTTAAATTATTTATATTTGTTAAACGAATGAGATTTATTTAGAAAAAAAATATTAAATTAAATGATACTGAAACGAAATAAGAAGATTTTGTTATTTAACTAGGAGTGTGAAAGAATTTCTCGAAAATCGTTGAAAATTAAATTTTTGAAAAATATGTAATGATTGTAATAGAAGGGAAGAAGTCAAAACACTTGAAATATAAGTTCACTGTATTTCAGCTGTTTCCAAAAGATCATTGACAAATTTACACATCTAAAGTAGGGTCTCCACGTTTTCAGAAATAAGGTGATCTAAGAAGTGCCAGATTTTCTATTTCAACGTTATAAGACCTAGAATGGAGGAAATTGATAAGATTTCGATGAAATTATCACGAAAATAAAATTGGTAAAGCAAATGGATTAGTTCTTGTATCCAATCAAACACTGTCGAATGTATTATCCATATCAAAAAAGAATCCAACCGTGGGCGTGGCCTGGTGAGAGTTCAGGAAAGGACCACATTATGCTGCTGTTTTATAAGGGAATCGAGTGCTGTATGGTTTCGACGGATTTCTAACTATACATATCCGGATTCGGGAACTAAGAAAGATATCAGCCGTTTGGCGGTTAGAAGATCTTTTTTAGAGTAGAAGCAGATCAGAGAAATGGGCTCAAATGTACAGATATGTCGTTGTAGCTGTCTTTCTTCCAAAAGCAAATCACCCGGAAGCTCATTACCACCAGGGGTATTTTTTTAAAGACAGAGTTGAACGTCCTGATCAGACACTACTGACTTTGTTAGGTATCGCTTGTGAATGATGTCCTAGATATTCTCAGAAGGTGATAGGAGTGGTTAACTCTGTGTTGGCCCTGTATCACTAGCTGAATTATTGTTCTTGCATTCTTCTGATATGACAATCTCTTTAAATTGTTAGATCCGTCCGAAGGTGCATTTTGCTGAAAGTGATCTTTGTTCTCATTGAATGTGGTTAGTGGTTGAAATGGTTATTGGTAAGAAGGCTTATGTCGTTTTCGATTGGAAATCCATAAGAGTCCGGAATTATTCAGAATTCTTCCAACACTATTTTATTGTGTAATATCTGTCATTTTTCCGTCAATAAAACAGTTTTAGAAGAATTCTAGATGATTCTGGACTCTTCTGGATGAATCAGTTGATTTTTCTAAATGCATTTGGTTTTGGTATAATGGCTTGAAAGGTTCTTGAACTTTGTATTCCTGCAAGCAAGAAAAAAAAATCGACTCTGGGTCGCAAGGACCTACTTGGGAGTTGGTTCAGTTTTGTTTTTACATACCCTCATCATGATTTACACAATGCAAGCTATAGGTAAGAGCGGGAGGATAAAAGGAAAAGAGAAAGCGTAATTTTAGGTAAAAATGGGGCTGAGTAGTGCATTCCACAATCATGATGTGCACCTAATGAACAAATCTCTGTACCTAACAGTACGTCGGAAATTGAAACTGATGAGCATTCAAAAAACCACGAGTTTAAGGAAAGTATACAATAAAGGGAAGCATGGGACATTACGACGTAGGTTAAGCCACGTAACATTGTGTGTTATGCTTCAATCTCCCATCATATTAAAAGTTCTTCTCTAAATTTCATCCAAAGACTCCAGTGAGTTAAAAGAAAATCTGCCCAGATAGCATCGAAGAAGCCTTATCACATTTGCAATTACCAACCAAGGAAAAGGGAAATTTAACCAAAAAAGGCTGCATAATCTATTTTAGATGCATAAAATTCTACGCCGTTTCTTTTTTCCGATTTAAGAGTGCTATTGACATCCGAATTTAAAGATCTTGTAATATTTTGCCGTCGGATTTCCATATCCGAAGAACAACAGCCACAAATGAACATACGAAACTGAAGGTACCTTATATCATCAGTGAAAAAATTGAGTAGATTTCAGAAAAGAAATTCATTACTAAAAGTGAGGACAGAGTCGGAGACAGAACGGAATTCTAGGGCACACCAGAATATATTTTCTGAGTTTCAGACTTGAATCTATACAAAACGACTTGAATTAAATATTTCGACAGGTTATTTCTAATCCAACGGATAAAAGATTAAACAACATCGAATTCACATATTTTTGATTAGAGATCTAAATGTAAAAAAGTCAAATGCTTTTGAAATAGAAAAGACGTTTTCGAGACAATTATATGTTCGTGAGCCGTTGCCGTTATTGGTGTCGGTGTGCGTCATTGTCGTTGGCTTTGGAAATTTGTAAACACGAGAACTTTCTTTAAAAATCAAGATAATTTGAATCTGTTAACGCCAAGATCAAGATAATTTGAATCTGTAAACGCCATAGGGTGGGGATTAGCTAAAGTTCGAAAATCAGCAATTTTAATAAAACCTTCTAGGACTTTTCCTGCCAAAAATTTCATTTTTATATAGGTAGTTAATAGCTTACATTTATGCTACAGGTTTCATACATTTTACAAAAGATAAGAAAACCAAATGTAAAATGCAATGTTCTGCCACTTTGTCCTTCAAAAATCAAAAAAGTTCATATTCTTTTAATAGTATCACCTCAAAACTACGTCAAACTTCATACAAATTTCAATTAAATGCCCTATACACTATCATCAATCATATTTAAGTGTCAATAAAATTTTAGATCCGGAAAAAAAGAATAAAATCTAACAAATAAAATCTAAAAGAACAATCAACTACACCACCAAAAAAAAAATAAACAATACAAAAATTCAATCAAAACGTCAGCCAAAAATAAATCAAATCTCCACCTTTTAATCGGATTAAAGTTTAACTCCGGCTTAGGCACCCTATCGCCTAACCGGTAGGAATTTTGGTATTACCAAGCGCTAAAATGTACCTCCGCTCCAGCGGCAGTAAATAATGTTAACTGGTTTCGGGGGATCAAATTCGATTTGCCGCTTTGCTAATTAGAACTGTATCTTATTCAAATTAAACTGTGAACCAAGCTCACTTTGAAAACTTCAACCTCAATGCAATGACTAAGCCAGAAATCAATTTTATTTTTCATTTCTTTTTTTTTTTGTTAATTGAAAAGAAATAACCGGCACTAAAAAAAATGAAGTTTTGTTTTTATTTTCCATCGTCAGACACCAACATCAGACTCGGTGTAAACAAACAACACGCAAGTTGTATACGAAGGTCGTGGTCGCAGCTCAGTGCGTCTATACGAGCACGTTTAGTAATTGCTTATTGTGTTTTCCATGACATTCTACACCACAAACTTATACGAATATCTGCAAGATACACTTAGACTTAAGTGGGGAGAAAAAGAAAAAGAAAAAAAAAAACACAGGTGGGTATTGCACGTTGTTGTCGTCCACCCTGTGGGTTGATCCAATTTGTAATTCTTACAATTTTTCGTGGTATAAAACGAACGAAGGCTCTCGAAACTGAATCATACGCTCCAAGTTCCCTGTTCAAGTAACACAGACTCACTAGAACAACAACAACAACAACAAAAAAAACTTATCAAAATGTTCAAGTTTGTAAGTATATTTCGTATAGTTTGACAACAAAAAAAACTATGTCCACTTTTATTTTGAAAAGATACTAATAATTCTTCTTTTTGTGTGTTTATTTTTTAAGGTGGTGTTTTTTGCTCTTCTTGCCATTGCTGCCGCCGGACATCTAGGCTTGGGCTCTCAATTGGTCTATTCTGCTGAATTACCATCAAGTGGATACGAGTACACTCACACAATCCAGGCTCCAGACTATACCAACCATGTTTCTGTCAGTGCTCCATTGAATGGATTTGCCAGGGCACATCTATCACCTTTGGTTCAGACCCTTTACAATGCTCCACTTGGCTATCAAGCTTGGTAGAGACTATATAAAAAAAAGCGACGACCGGACGGCTAGAGATTGGACTGAGAATAGTTTATTCAGGGATACTTACGAGTTGTGATAAAACGAATTAAATAAAAAAAAAAACATATCTAAAAGAATTATTGAGCTTGTCTTTTTGATCTACTTGAAAAATGGACTTCAATTTCATTTGAAGGTCTTAAGTGGCTGATGTAAAAAAAAGAACGCTGCTGATTCAATAGATTTCACTAAATAGTTGAGGATTTTCAAGAGATTATAATCATATAAAACGAACATGACACAGCTTTAAAAAGAAGTATTATTATTTTCATAAGAAAAAAATCTATACAAAAAACGGAACTCCACTAATATGTTGGCGTATTTACTACTGAGGCCAACAGACTTTATTATGCCTATATCTTACGGTTACGGAAGCATTCCTCAATTCTCTCCAACTTTTCCCCGGCTCTGCGGCTCTGCAGATTCCCGGCCGACTGTCCTGAGTCATGTACTTTTAGGTCGGCCTACTCGTAGACCTTTATTCAAAATACAGCTGTTCAAGTCATGTCAAGTCTATGGGTAAGTTCAACCATTGGTAGAGACTAAAATCTGAAATAATGACTTTCGAGGCTAATCATTTTTTGTTTTTACCATATTAGTTTTTCAGACCCAAGATTTCTGTTTCTCTCTCCACTTTTGTTGTCATTTGATGGAGATCATCCTGTGATGCAGGTTTTTATTTGTCAGAATCCATTGAATTCCTCCGTTTTCTAGGGCTGCGAACAGCACACCATATATCAGTTATCGCTGAGAAAAATAGTACTGGTGACAGTATGCAGCCTCGCTTGAATCCACATTTAAATTCATTTGACAACTTTCCTCTATGGAGAACGTGACATTTGCATAAATTGTAAGTTTATTTAATAATAGCAATTTATTTATCTTTAATGCCCCTTCTCTCTATGGCAAGTCAGAAAATTTACTGTTGACAATATCAAAATCCTTTCAAAACCAATGAAAACCTTCAGAAATGGTGATGTACTGCTCAATAAAGTCTTAATTTGGGTTATTAATGGCAGAAATCTGCTCTTCTTCGGCATCGAGTGTGTTTTCTAGGTGTTCACTTTTTTGTTCCTTATCATTGAATCGATTTTGACTGGCAACCAATCCAATCCATTCGGTATTGACAATTTAAAACAATATATTGTAGTAGTTTTTTAAGGAATCTACATTGATACGCGCCGGAAGTTCTTAATTGTCTAAATAGAGGGAGTGGGATCTGCCTGCTTGCCCAAAAAAAAACTAAAAACTAATCAGAGTTGTAAAAACTGCAGCTTTTTCGGTACTGCAGATAATTGACTAAAAAGACTAAATTTCGGAAGCCTTTAAACTTACAAAAGTACTTTGACTGTAAGACTACATTCAGCAGTTAGTACTAAAATACTGACTGAACAGTTAATTAAAGCAGTTAAATGACTAAAAGTTAATTAACTGCAGTACTTTTTTATTAGTTTTATTCTTCTAGTCAGTAGCAAGTTTTTGTACTGTTATGTTTTATATTTTAGTCAGGCGTACTGTCACACTTTCATGACACTTTCTTGTGGGAATATATGTAAAGCTTTGAAAGTAAGTTTAAGTTAAAAGAATACATTACTAATCTACTGATTAGAAGATTATAACCAATTAAAATATTAATTAATTAATATTAATAATTAACTGTACAGTAAATATTTTAGTACTGACTGCTAACAGCATATTATGCAGTGAAAGTGCTCAGTAGCAGTGCTAACTTGCAGTTAAAATTAAAGTCAATTAACTTTTACTGAATTGACTGCAATCTGCATTATCAATTGACTGTAGTCTTTTAGAGAACTGCTACCAACTTACTTACCCGAAAACAATTAATAATGCAATAGTAAGACTTTTATCTTAGGCTTCTTCAAAAGTCATATACAGCAAGAAAACCCACAATCTCTTTGATAAATCACACATTCATTACAAATTCGTACGGTTATCGTTGTATTGGCTGTCATAATTATACATTCAACTCTCATGAGCTCACCATAATTAGTAGTTGACCCAATTATGCAACATGCAACCTACAACAATGAGCGATACAAATCTATCTGAAGCGATCACACCCGAAGAAACGTTCGGGATCATAAAACTTGTCTTGCCCTACAGCTGTACCAGCTGATTGCCCAAGTGAAGCTGAATGTTACTATTTCCCCCGTGTTCAGGCTTCTATATCGGGCAGTCTGACATCACTAATGAGATTTATGATATCGACCCTTTTTGCTTGGACGTTTGGCATACTGTTACATCCACCAGTACTATTCCAGATAATTGACTAGCAGTGTGATTATTGTATACTTGGACAAAAAGCAACAGCGGCGGTTTGTCCGACGACCGATGACGTGACGTGACGTGGGCAGTCAGCAGTCATTGTTACTGACCGCTGCATGTCCCCTGCCACAAATGAACCTACCATAGGATTATATTGCCGCAATGTTTTTGGCGATTTAATCGCCGCCGCACATGCAACAAAATAATACAAATTTTATTGTTCGCGGTTCCACATCTGTGGTCACGAGAAATGTGTTTGTATCCATGCGACACTCGTCCCAGTTTCAGGTGAACTCAATTTAGGCGACACACGCGTCTAGGTGGGACAGCATTTCCGGGATTTTCCATCAGAGGAATGCTGTTAGCAACATGTTCCACCTCCAATTACGTATATGTCGACAGGCAGTACAGAAATAACCAAATTAATCTAACCAAACGTAGTTATTTCGGCCGCACTATAAAAATTAATAAATGTTTTTTCTTTTTTGAAAATCCATAGTTTACAAGGCAGGATGTGAGGTGTTTTCATGTAAAGTGATTCCATATATTGCTGCACCCCACCCCTTATCGTGCTAAAGGTCATTCCAGTAACAAATTTAAATTTCAAAGCATAAAGTTTGCTATGTCGCATGTCGAGCGAGTATTTTTGGTCAGATTCCTAGATGAGATTTCATAATTCGATTGAGTGCAGCAGCATGTGCGCCAAGCCAACGCCACAGGGGGCTTTGGTGTATACAGCATCACATTAGACCCAGGTCTCTGGCAGTACACAGTTATATTATTGTTTTTGGTGTTGGAGGCATTTGACTGTTGACTGCCAGTGTTGTCGACTTCAACATTGGTGGCAGCTGGGATTTCTCAATTATGCTTACAATGGGACAGGTGGAGACTTGAAGGGTTTGAGTCAACACTGCGCCCACCCCGCCCCGTCTCTCTTCCAGCCATGATAATATTTGTTCACATTACCTTCTGTTGTTATTATTATTTCCAGAAAAATAGCAATTCATTTAGTCTAATGGTGTATTGCATTGAATGCGGTATGCAACATGATTTGCATGAGACTTTTAAGTTGCCATTCCGCGCCTCCATATTGGTGCTGTAGTTGGTTTGTATAAAAATATGCGGTAGCTCTGGGTGTCTGACTTTATGGTAAATTAAATGGGCGAGTGATTGGAATATATGGTGTGGGGCAATTTGCACGGTAAATTGTTTGCCATAAGGCATGAAACAGAGGGTATTGTCTGCTGCTGCTGCTGATCTGCTGAAAATAAGTTGGTTTTTAGGTTAATGGTTTGAGAAAAAGATTTTTCAGATTTTGTACTTCCTGTATCAGATAAAAATGGTACACATATATTTGTCTTTGTTAAATACTTGCGGTAACTTATTGTGACTGTATATGGAAATGAATTTTTTCTTGTGGTTGATTCTATGGAGGATAAGAAAGTACCGTACATGTACCCAGCCATATTTAAGTGCTTCAAATTTGTGGAAATATTATGACTATCAAAATAGATTTGTTAGATTTTGTTTAATGACAAACTAAGGGGGGAGTACGATCACTTAAGGGCCACAAAATAGAAACCGAAAGCGACTAAACACAAGCCTTTTTCTACTATGGGGGTTCTATCTCCCCTCATTTAGACATGAAGGCCAAAATCCTTTCTTATCTGATTCTGAACTAATAAAACAAAAAAACAGACAATCATACAGTCTGCCATCTTAATTTATCCACTAAATACCATCACAAACGTATTTACCAATTTTTTTTTAGAACTTTAGCGGCTTCAGCATCCCATTTTCCATACACTTTGCCTTTTGCCATTTTGGAATTGTCTCTTCCATATACTCTTCATCAACATCTGCTAGTTCTCAGTTTTTTCGGAGAGAGTTTTTTTTTCGAATCAAAATTGCAAGTTTCTACCACCGTTTATTATATGCAGTCTGCCTTCGTCCAATTTAGAGTTTCGTTATCCCATCCCCATTGAACAATTTGCCCTTTAAAAAAAATTCCATGCCGTGAGTGAGGTTAAAAATTTGCAGCCATCTCTTAGTCTGTGAGAGCCATAGTGGCCTAACTGATATTTGCACTTTCTTTTCTAAAGCCGAAAACTATTAATTATGTTCACGAAAACTGGTTTCTTTTTTAATAGACTGAGAGCCAGGAGCAGATTTCTTACGTGACAGGTAAACGATTCATATTAATAGTATAAGCAGGCCAAGTCGTTAAACTTCCTCCATGGATTGGGGGCGTTGCCGGGAAAATGTGCATATTTCCGGTAGAATGCAGCAATCAAAATCACTTGCACCAAACTTTTTGATATCAAAAAAAGACGTTCTAATGTAGGAGCAACAATTTTTTCTTGTAACATTATAGCCCATCTTTTCGGAAACGCCCCCAATACAGGCAGGCAGACTAACGGTTTCATCAATACTATGACCGGGCCTAATGGTACTATTAATATGAATCTCTCGAGCAAGAAATCGGCTCTCGGCTGCTAGACTATAAAACTATTATAAAAATTAGTAGAACTTGTTCATAAAGAATTGAATACCGCTTAAGTATAAGCATTTGTTATCGTCTTTGGAAAAAAAAGAAGTACTCACGGCCTGGTATGATACTTATTTACTTTTAATCCAGATACTATCAACATTATGCACTTTTTTTTATCAAGTATGCCTACACACCTCCTTTTTTTGGCTTTTCAATAACTAATTAAACTAAAGATAATACTTAAGAGGTCAGAAAACAATTGAAATCTTAACTCTTATCTTAAGTGCAAAACTTTTAACAACAGCCACTTGAAATTATTGAATTTCATGCGAATACGAAATAATTTGGGTACATCGATTTCGGTTTGTTGTTTTTGTAATTCGTTTTCAATAATTGTGAAATCAATTTAAATATTGCGGCTAATCAAATTATGTACATACATACATTCAAATTGTATTATTGATTTGATTTGATTTCGATTTCATTTCGATTTTGCTTGACAAATTGAGTTTTAAAATTTTGTGTTATATGAATGAATGTGTTTGGTAAGAAAATTTCAGTAGGTATTTTTTTTGGGAAACCACTCTCGTTTGCGAGTTTAATTAGTCGTTGTTAAAATGAAAACAGGGTCTTTTTTGACACATTTAATTTTTTGTTTCGCGTAAATATTGATTTTCAGTTTAAATAAAACGCAAGATTTTGTATCCAACTTATATTATAAAAAGAACGCTCGATCAAACTTTTATTCAATGTGCAGATTTCTCTTTAAGTTAAATTTAAGTTAGGCCGGAAACGCATTCATTAATTTTGTATTGACCAAATAAAGTTGTTTTGACAATTTTTTTTTTTTTTTTGAAGAAAATGCAACTTTATTTCATAGTTTTATGTACATTTAATATTAAATGCAACTATCAGATTTTATTAATACATTAAAAACCAGTTGCTTAAAGTTTCTTAGTTTTTGGAAAACAAGCCAAAAATGATAATGATAAGTAGTATAATTTTTGAGTAAAAAAAGTCAAGCTATTTTTTTTTTTCAATTTTTTCTGGAGAGGTTTTTCACAAACTATTTGTTTGTTTGCTGCAAACAATAGAATTTTCTAGTAAACGAAAAGTGTTTGAATTTGAATTTGTTTTGCCATAAAAAAAATCTGTCAGACTTTTCAATTGTGTATAATATCAAGATATTATATACAAAAACACGTAACGTAACACGATTTGTTGTTATAAAGGTGGTCCCAATAAATTTGCGACCGAATTTTTTTTATGTATGAAGTAATGAATAATTCAAATCCCTACAAAAAATAAATACACAAAATAAATTTTTAAGACCAACGCAATGGATTTCAAAATAACAAGAGACACAGGATTTTTTAAGATTTGGTCAAACAATCGATTTATCAAAAAAGTGTTTAATTTTGGTACTTTGTATATATTTCCAGGTTTTAAAACTTAATTGCTTCTAATAAAAACTTAATTTCATCCGGTTTTATTAATGATTCTCATTAAAAAAAAAATATTAATAAATAATAATAACAAAATTGCTGCACTGGAGTAACGTTTCCAGCAAACTTATCCAAAAGTCTAAACCAGAATCCCACAATCATTTGCTTTTTATAGACTTCTGTGTCAACAAAACAATCATCATGAAATTCAAAAAAAAAAAAAAAAGATTGTGTGATGCATGAATTAGAAACAGGTGGAACTTGCGCGTAATTCCATTGCAACTTAAGCGGATCTAATTATGCAACATAAACACAGAGTTAAACTCATAAGTTCTATGCTGCAGAGGAAGACAGAAAATGTTGTGAACATTCTTTTGCGCTTTGCAATAATTATAACATATACCGCTATAATTCGAGTAGGTACCTATTTTGAGCCGAAGAAAGAGCGCGAGGGACCGACAGACTGGACCGACCAACCACCTCCTGGAGTTCTTTCCGTGTCACATTGGAGCACGACTTTTAAGCCACTCTGGGGGTCTATCCCAGACCTCAACAAGCTTACAAAAGATCACACAATTAACTGGTCTACTGCAGCACCATGTAAGTTTTTACTTCCACCATTCATGGCCCAGAGTCACCTCGTCGCTTCGTGTTGTCGTCGTCGGTCATGATGTTGAGCATATAAAAGTATGCATGTGGATATGTTTGGTGTACCAACAAACTTGTTGCTGTTGAACTGATTTGGTTTGGGAAAACTTCGGCATGGAAATCGCTATGTTTGTTTTAATTTTCCTTGAAGGTCGTGCCAAAGAAGTCACCTACAACGTGTGGTGGTGGTGGCGCTATCCACACCATTCCGTGCAGTGTCGGTCGCCGCTCTACAGCGCACCACCATCACTGCGACCGCCATATGTCATCTAACAAAGGAGCAACGGAGCATGCTGTTAATAGGCCAGCTAGCAATATTGGCATTAGTGTTGTGCAACATTGAATCTAAGTCACCGGGTCTTTGGACAAAAAAAAATTAGAAAAAAAAGCAAACAAAACAAGAAACAGATGTTGGTGCAATTCTGGAGGATGGAAGCTGTGGATTTGTAAGTCAGCATCTGATTGTGGAGCAATGATTAATGAGTCGCATTGCAGTAATTTGTGTGAGTCTGAAAAATATATAAAAGAGCTGCATTCGATATGCAACCACATCAGTACACTTTTGTCTTACCAAGTTCGTGCTTCTATACAAAAAAAACAACAAAAGACAACAAAAATGTTCAAATTGGTAAGGAAACGGATTTCTTGACAAAAACCTTTCGTGATGGATACAATAAATAAAAATAAATCCCTTTTTTCAGTTCGTTGCGATATCGACCCTGTGCACCTTGGCTGCCGCTCGTCCAGGATACCTACACGGGCCCGTCCATGCTCCTCTCTTAAGTTATGCTCCTGTGGTGCATCCCGCTCCTATTATCAAGGCAGTGCATGTTCTTCCACCGGCCATTTCACACTCCAGCTCCACAATTGTGCATGGACATGGACACATTGTCGCACCAGTCCTTGCTCCAGCTGTGAAAACCATAATCGCTCCAGCTTACCATCCAGCTCCAGCTTATCATCCAGCTCCATTGTTGAGCCCATATCATGGTCTACATTTGGGACCACATTACCATTAAATGATTGTTTCAATCTGAGTGAGCGAGAGTTGAGGAAAGGTTTGAGGAGTAAAAGAGAGTATCGAAGGAAGTATCGAAGGGAGATATTGAGCTTGGCAAAGAGGAAAGAGATCAATTATTTTTTTGTACAGTTTCTTATTTGAAAATTATTGTTTTGTTTTTTTTTTTATATTTTTGTTGTGCTATTAAAATGTGTTTTCCAAAGTGAAGAATATAGCTGGAACTTTTTTGGGGTTGATTAAAAAAGATAAAAGTTTTTAAAAGGCTAAATATTATTTAATCACAAGTTTTTAGAATTATTAAAAAAATGTACCTAATTCATAGGTACAATATCCAATCGAAATTTTCATTACTTTTTGCCAAAGCACATACATATTTTGGCAATAAGATTTCAAATACATAATAACTTTTTGGGTAGTCAGTTGACTTAACGCTCCCTTTATTGAAAAATCAGACAGATTCTACACCCTCTATTTTGACGATCAAGAAACGCGTACCACATTAAATAGTTCCATTGTGTAAAGTTTTAAATTTTCAACACCGAATTGATAATAGTGGGGGAATACCACGCCCCCTTATTGAAAAATTTTTAACTTTTGGTCTATCTGTCAAATTATAAGTTTCTATGATGCTTGAAAGTCCATCAGATAGGCATTTGATCAAATTGCAGGCAATGGGCGGATACCACGCCCCCTGAATTCAAAATCTAAAATTTTGCTTGTTCATATGCATCGCAAAACCAACCATTGTGCAAAATTTCAAAACTATACGATGATTTTAGACTTATTTAGGGAATACAAGGGATACAACGCGACCTGAATGGAAACTCTCAAATTTTTGGTGTTTACCCTTAAATACACCGCCAAGTCTACCATTGGGCAAAATTTCAAGACTCTACGATGATTTAAAATGTTCCATAAATTGTATACCAATTCAGTGAATATGGGCGTGGAGTCCACGCCCTCTGAATGAAAATTTCAAATTTTCGATTTTTTTCCTATAATCACCACAAATTCTATCATTGTGCAAAATTTCAGGACTCTATGATGATTAGATGTGGTCCATACATTTGATATCATATCAGTGAATATGGGCGGATTCCACGCCCCATGAATGGAAATTTTCAAATTTGTTCTGTTATATGCACCTCAAAGTCTATCATTGTGTAAAATATCAAGCTTCTAGGGTAACGGGAAGTGCTCCATAGTTTAAATGATCTGTCAGTGAGTCAGTGAGTGAGTCAGTCAGTCAATCAGTTACGGTTTTTGCACTCGAAACTGTCGAAATGAAGCGATGTTTTACACGATATCTTATTTTATTTCATTAAACCTAACAAGGAGGTGCCATATGTCGTGGCAATTTTTCGCACTTTAATTTTAGAGACCAACCAACTCGACATGATTATGGAAATCAATAACATTATATCGCACACATTCACATAATATGTAAATTATAATAAACTCATGGTGAAAGGTTGACTGTTAATACAAGTTTGCATCCCAGAAGTAATTTCAAAATCAGAAACAAGTTTCGCATCAAGAAAACCGTAAAAGTAAACTAAAACACAAAGAAGTTTTCTTTTTTTTGTCAAATTCGTTCAAAATCTATTGCATGGCGCCTTTATTTTTACTCAAGAACACACCCACAACAACTCCGAATGGTGGTGTGATTTGAAATTTAATGCAATTTCAATCCCAGACCCAAACCCAAACCCAAGTCGCTGCCTAAGAGTGGAGAGCCGGCACTGAGGATTTGTCCGTTAGCTGACAAAAGTGATGCAGATCCAAGGATGGAAGCTGGTGCAGCAGTCAGAATTGGTGAACTCTTGATGATTGTTTGAGCTGGTGCAGCAGTCAAAATTGGAGCACTACGAATGATGGTTGGAGCTTGTGCCAAAATTGGGGCACTTCGAATGATGGTTGGAGCAGCAATTGTCCTTACAACTGGTGACAAAACTGAAGTAACAATAGGACTGCTGTGAACTTGGGTTTGACTAGAGTGTGAGATGGCTGTTGGAATGGTGCGTACAATTGAACCCACTGCAACTGGTTCGACAACGGAAGTAGCTCCAAGACCAAGTCCGAGGAGACCTGGACGAGCAGCAGCGACAGCAAGAACAGCGGACAATACAATCTAGAATGAAAAACTGATAAGAGTACTTTCCTTAGAAGGACATTCACTGGGTTCCTTACCAATTTGAACATTTTTGCAAAGTTTGATTAGTTGACTTGTTAATTTGTCAAAGCTTGAAGTTTGTTTGATGTCTATCATGTCTCTAATGGTTGCTTTTATACAAAAATATAAAAAAAATTATATACAACAGTGCGTATTGCACCCTTTCCTGATGATATTTGCATTGTAGGTAGTCGTCAGTCGTCGCCACTGTCGTCATAATATTTCTTTCTCTTCCGCCATATGGCGCATATGGAAATGGATATCTTTAGTGCGAGACACTTGCGAGAAGGTCACTGTACCACTTCGAATAGACTCGTCTAACTCCAATAAAGTGGCGCACTGTGTCTATATTCAAATGTTGATGCAATATGAAACCACAATTGCGCGTATGGCAACAGTTCTCAGGTGTTGTTGACATTTTAAAGCTCGTTTTCGGTTTCAAAGAGAAACCGCTTTTGCAATAAAACTTATTGCAGAACATAATTCGATTGCCTTTCGTAGTGACTCAGAATTAAAGAGTTCACTTTGATTTATTAAAGTAAAACTAAAAGTGTATGCATTAAGGGGTGGTTGGCGAATAGAAAAGAATCAACTTAGTAACATCATACAAAACGCATTGGGTCTTAAAAATAATTATCTATTAAGAATTTGATTTCGGGATTTAAACTGCAAAGATAAAGCGTATATAGTTTTGAAACCACCAATAAAATTTAAATCCACCATCTTTAGAATTGAATAATGCAGTGAATTTTCAATTCCACAAAGTTGTAATGTCAGAAGACATTGTTTGGAACCCTTTTTGTTTCAAGGAGAGCCCTCGATTTTGACGGGTCTAATTCTTACAAAAAAAATTTGTTTACCTTTTACCAAAGTACCGTTAAGGTTAAATGACCAGTGCACCACTTTTCAGTATTTTAAACTCTTCCAATACAATCAACGCATAATTAAAATTATAAAATACATACGAAAAATCATCTAGCCTGGGTTATTATTTAAACATTGTCACTTGTTTTCTTGTTACGTTAGTCTGAGATCCTCAATTTGAAGCTCATTTGTGAGTGTGTACATAATGTACATAATGTAGCTAGTGTATGTGGGTATTCTTTTTCACATTTTGAAAAAAGTGCCGGGGCTTCATGTTTCAAAATATTGTTGTTAGAGCTCAACTACTTAAGAAAACGTCTTATGTTTTGAGTTAACTCTTCATTTAAGGGAGTTAACATTGAGCAACATGTTCATCACTTCTGTCGTGTTAGCAAATTTGCTTAATGTGAACTTTAATGTGAATCTACCTTAATGTTTTGGGTTCTGGTCTTGGGTTTATTGATTTGACATTTTATGTGTCAGTGGCTTTGAGATTTCCAATTGTTTTTGTCGCGTTTTTTATATTTTAAATCATTGTATTAAACAATTTCGGTGTAAAGTTTTTAAATAATTTATAGCCACTATGGTTTAATGATGTCTAACATTTTTTTAAAATTTATAAAAGTCCCTAGCATATTTTTAACAGTAATTTCATGTAGGTACTAAACTTCATTAATCAAAAATCAAAATTCCACCTAAGATATATTTAAAGACTTCTTAGATTATGTAGTGGTAAAATATGCGTTTAAGTTCATGCAAAGTTTCATAAATGCAACTTTGTTTTGTTTTGTGTGTCTTATTTTTCCTATAGGTACTATTTAATGATTACCGCTGAAACCAAAATCTAATTTCAATAGATCTTTAAAATTTCTTGATAAAGAAAATGGCGTTTAAGTCAAAAATCTTAATGCATTGCCACTTTTTTAATGGAAATTTTTTTAATAGAATGTTGTTTAGTTCCTAACTCCTCTATAAAAACAATTTGTTGGGTTGCTGAAGGCCTGGAATGTCACAATTTCTTCTTTTTTATTTAATATAATCTATTCGCATTTCATGTTATAAACCCAACAAGTAATTAAAGAGATGTACCAAACACAAATTTAATGAGATAAATTTTGTCAATGGAAATATGCAATTAATTTTATTACCTCATTTACTAATTTGACTAAGTAGACACCACTTCATTTTTATTTTTTTCTGTAATTTCACTTTTCAAATGAAAAAGTAAAAATTATTTAAATTCCTTAACAAAAGTTTGTATTACAACCTTATTAACCCTTCACTATTGATTTATTTTCTCTCAGTGTACCTATATAATATCGTTCCCATTGCATAATGTATTTAAAACACGCAAGCGATCTATTTATTTTGATTATTTTTATGTATCTAATGTTTGGATTTAAATTGAATAAATTATAAGCTTACAAATAAGCCCAACCAAAGCTTACACGTTGTGTGAGGTGATCAGTCTTAATTGTATCTTCTTTTTGTCAACTTAATTACTCTCTGATAAACAAAGTATAAACAAAGAATATTTTCTTTCGATGGAAATTGCTGAAAAAAATATTGTTTACATTGGTGGCAGTGGTGGAATTGGTTCGGCAATGTGTAAGCATTTTGCCCAGAAGAAAGTTGCTGTATGACCTCTAAGTTGGAAGTGTTTTCAATAAATTTATTTAAAATTTTGTTGTTTCTTTTTTTTTTTAAAGAATCTTGCAATTTTGGATTTGGTCGACTGTGTAAATTTGATTGAAGAGATCAAAGTTCTCAGCCCATCCACGAATGTATTTTTTTTGAAAATCGATCTTCGTTGCAAGACAAATATTGTAGAATGTTTAAATGAGGTCGTGGCTAGAATTGGTCACATAAACATTCTGATCAATGGAAGTGGTTTGTTTAATGAAAATGATACCGAACTTACCGTTGAAGTTAATTTGGTAAATTTTCACTTAATTTTTTTGAATAAAAAGCTTGTAAATTTTTTTTTTTCCCCCTTGAGTTGGGAGTTATTAATTCGACAATGACAGCAATAAGTCTGATGGATACATCACAAGGAAATCAGGGTGGATTAATTGTCAATATCGCATCTGTTGCTGGACTCAGTCCTCTCTGCACAACACCCGTCTATGGCGCATGTAAGGCGGGCGTGATTTTATTTACACGTTCAATGGCGGTAAGATCAAAATTTTATTTATGTTAACAAAAATTATCTTAAAAAAAATGTTAATTAACAAAATAAACACACAAAAATTATGCATTAGTTGGCAAATTTACTTATATTTTTGTAATTTTTTTTAGGAACAATCCAATTTGAAACAAACTGGTGTATCATTCATAACAATTTGTCCTGGACTTACGGAAACTAAAATGCTGAATCAATTTACTGCAGAAAGCAACAGTGCATTTTCAACTATTATCGAACAAAGTTTCAATGCAATTAAGAAACAAACTCCTGATGAATGTGCTCAAAATATTATGAAAGCTATTGAAACAACCAACAAAAACGGAGCTGTTTATGTTTGTGATGTAGGTGAAATGAAAGAAATTACATTTCCAGAATATTGGGTTCCTGAAGAATTGTAGAAAAGAACTTATAATTGATTTTACCAAAAATGAATTCATAAACAAAATATGAAATATGAGCATAAACATGTAACTACAGAAGAAAAAGTCCTCTTTACCTTGTTTTTTTTTTTTTTATTTTTATGAAAGTCATTGTAAACGATATGTTCAACAAATAACCTCACTTTATGAATTGTTCGTGAGGTAACACACACCAATGTTCAATAACTTAATCAATATTTATATTTTTCTGATCAAGATAAATATATCAAGAATCTAATTTTAAAATTGGGTTGGAAAACAAAATTTATATTGTGACGACAATAGTTGCGGTATGTGGCGTTACTCAACAACTCCTGCCTGAGTAAGAAACTGTAGTAAGAAGTGTTTAATTCACAACAAAACCTTAAAACCACAATGAAACGATTCGTATGTCAATACTGATTCGTATTTTATTTGTACATATGCCACTAAAGTTTCTTCTTCGTACATTTATAGGATTCCTCTCAAAGAAAAGTAAACTTTTATTCGGTTTATAGGTAATTTTTCGTTTTTTTTTTGTTCTTACAAATTAAGTTCAAGTTCAAGAGTATGGCGGAAAGTACTATGTCTTGTGTGAGAATTATTATAAAGAATTAAAAATCAATAAAATTCTTCTCTGTTTTTTTTCTTTATCGAAGGGTTTAATTGTTTCCATTTGCAAACTTTTTTTAACATACAAGAAAGATCTATTTACGAGGCAATCATTTTTATTTTGGTTGGTATCAAGATTATTTTAAAAACTGCAATGTTATCAATCAAAATACCTTTACAAAAATAAATATAATTTAATAGAAAAAATGTTACTCCACAGTGACCAAATTAAATTAAGCTTAAAAAAATTATTAAAAATATTCATCGCCTTGTTACCCATTAACTTACTTTCAAAGATATTTGGACCAGTATCATGTTGCTGTAAAATTTTATTTTAATCCTTTTTACTTGTAGGGCAATTTTAGGGTTCGTCATGTCCATATCTCAAGCTACGGCCTTGGCCGCTGAAACGATTTTTTTCAAACTTAGTAGTTAAGGGTATTGAGTGGGTCTCCATTGGTGAAATAGAAATTTTTTTAGAACCAAAACTAACGGTACCTACCATATGACGAAAATCGAAAAACTTATTTTTTTCCAAAAATTACTAACGATTTTAATTAAAATTTCTCTGTGTACTACAACACCAGGCAAGGTCGTACATAAAATAAATATTTTTTCATCGATTGATAAACGGTATCTCCCATAGACACGTTTTTCTTTTTTTCTGATTTTTTCGTAAGCGACAGAAAAGGAATTGAAATTTTTCCACTCAAAAGGTTGTAAGCAGTTTTCAAATTATCTTATTGCACAATTCAAACAAAAATTTTTAGAATTTTAAAAACAAATTTCAAATTTTTTTTTCAAAAACCAATTTTTGAAAATGGGTCAATGATATTTTTTGAAATTTTAGTTTTAGATTTCTATTAACAATTGCTTGAAAATAGAGTACCAACTTTTATTTTTTAAACAAGGTTTGAGAATTTCTAACCATTTTAAAATTTGTTTTTCTAAAAATGTATCCTTCTCAACAAAAACAAAATGTATGCTAAGTTTGTAGTTTAAAATAATTTAAGTAGTTTTTTAAGTCATTTTAATAATGAATTTTATGTTTTTTTTTGAAAATTTCTTATAAAATCATTTATTTAAAAAAAAAAACTTTATGTATAAAAAGCTTTAGCATCCAAAACAAATTTGACCCTAAAAGCAGGTACGTGCGACCTAGTCGAGCATTTTATTTTAATCAAAACTATTTTAAAGATAATTTAGGTAAACAGTTTTTTTTTTGTGCGGAAATGACCATACAAAAAAAGAAATTCAATCATATTTAATTAATAAGGTCTTGTAATATAGTCCAGATAAAATAGACATTAAAAACTGCAAATCCAGAAATAATTCACATAGAGCTAAAAATTTGTACAGAGCATTGAATCATCGATAGAAATAAAATCCCCCAAAAATTCCAACACATGAAAAGTTAATCACGGTTAAATGTCGACAATATTGGTTTTTCGTATCTAGAAAAAAGTATAAGTATATAGAAGACTTGTAAGTCTTGCAGCTCCCTAAAAACATGTTATGATTTATGTTTTTCGACAAGCAGTTCTTTAGAAGATATCATGATTTTAAAATATGTCAAATGTATAAAAACTTCCAACTTCAATTAGTAAGCTTGCTTTCCAGTGCAGATTAAAATTTTAAATTTTGTACTAAGTGAATTTCTGAAAAAAAATTTCCAACTAAGAAAGTTCCGTTAAAAATATATCGCGGGTTGAATTGCAACTTTTACTCTCAAACTATTAAACAGAAAATCATCTTCCGAAAAAATTGAACATGATAAACATATTTTGTATTCAATGTGTGGTGACCGGCCGGTGAAAAATAAACAAGATAACAAAAAAGTGACGATCAAAAACGTTTAATGAAATACACATGCGCAGTAAGTTTGTTTTCAATATAATCTTCAATTGATACTCAAGATCTACACTTTGTACTCTTGGAAATATTAAAGATAAGAATTTTTTTTCACTATAAAATACTTAGCGTTCAGCTTTGAACTTCAGTTCTAATTGGTATAGCATTGAGCAACAATATTAGAATTTGTTCTTAAATATTATTCAATTGAAGCTTGAAAATGGATTTATCAAAGAAAAACGTTGTTTATGTTGGAGGGTGTGGCGGAATTGGTGAAGCCATTTGCAGGCATCTTGTTCAAAAGAAAGTTTCCGTAAGCTTTTCTTCCTATGTCTTCTGGAAACTAAAATATTTATTATAATTAAATTGATTGTAGAACTTAGCTGTTCTTGATTTGGTTGAGAAGCCTGAGCTAATTAAGGCAATGGCAGCCCTCAATCCATCGACGAATGTTTTCTTCGTCCAGCTTGATATTAGCAACAAGGAAAAAGTTATCAAGTGTTTTGATGAACTTTTCTCCAAATTGAAGCACATTGATATTCTGTTCAATGGAAGTGGATTATGTAATGAGTTTAAGCCTGAAATTACCGTTGGAGTAAACTTGGTAAGTTCAATTTTTTTTTGTATGGCAAGTTGATAAATATAGACTTTACTTTTTTATTGTTCAATATAGTTGGGAGTTATGTTCTGCACAATGGCATTTATGGACAAATTAAAAGGCAAGAAAGGCGGTATGGTTGTGAACATTGCTTCGACAGCTGGTTTGGAACCTTATCCACCAACCGCTATCTATAGTGCAACCAAAGCTGGTCTTGTTTCATATTCAAGGGCCTTAGCAGTAAGTGTTCTTCGTTAAACGAGAATTATAACGAGTACACAGAACTTAGAATTGATGATGAACAACTTTGATTTCAGGATGATGTAAACTTTCAACGCCATGGAATTTCCTTTATTTGCATTTGCCCCGGTATGACTCCAACAGGGCTTATCAATCAGTTTACTTCAGATGATTTGACCCCGAATTCAGCAGCAATCAAGAAAAACTTTGTTGAGACAACAGCTCAGACCTGTGATGAATTGGCAGCAAATGTTATCGACTCTGTCGAGGAGAACAAAAATGGAGCTGTTTACTTGTGTCGTTATGCCAAACGTACTGAGGTTTCTTTTCCCGGAGCCGAACACTATTCTGTATTCCAAAAGCCCGAGTAGATAAGAATATTTATCGAAAAAAAAAATAAATCTATTTGAGTTTTAGTATAAGAAAAGTGGCTATTAGAATGTAGTTGAACAGTGAGCTAGAAGTGTGTACATAGTTGTTTAAATAAAGTAAAATACTTCTTTTCGTATTAATAAATAAAATAAATAAGTTTATTTTTTTGAAATAGAACCCCATGATAGTCGTTAAAGTACGACCACAATCAGTCCGTAATAATATTTGCACTTTTAGATCATAGTCTTTTTTTTTCCTTATAATCTAGACAGGTACTCAGTTTTTATTTCAACTCCGGGCCATGTATTATTTTACAAGCAAAACGCTTCCTTTTTAAAATACGAAATTACCAAAATTGGCTTTCAAGCTCGATTCACTGTTGGTAATGAAGACTTAAACGTTTAAACTCACTCTAAAAAGTTCCAATCTTGTTGGACTGTCGGATTACTTAGCTGATAAGGTTAAAGATTTAAATTGGTTTCAAATGAAGGATAAGTTGATACTGAAAATAAAAATATAGAGTTCTCACTTTTAAAGTAGATACATCATCGTGGCAACTCTATTTGAACGAAGATCACTTTATGCATCATATATTTTGGAAATATATTAATTATGTCAAACAAAAGTCAAAAATATGTAAAAATAAAAAAAATATAGTAGGGAATGTATAAAGCTGAGAATGTAGTAGGTAACCCTGTTCAAATAAAATACACACCCAAATAACTCTTATTTAAACAAAATAGCATAAATTTTAGTGAAGTTCGAAGCAAAAATATGCATCAAATTCTGTCGAAGAAAAATGCCAGGTGCCATATCTACAATGCAATAGCGGCAACTTCACGGCAACCCTACTTGAATGGAAGAAAAACACTAAGAACACCATTTTTTCATTCAAAATGTACCAGAATAGACAGAGATAATACCCAAAAACACACTTAATTTTACATCGAAACCTCTTCTGTCTAAAAAATGTCAGAAAAAAGAACACTATTTTCAGTGAAAATATACCATATTTAAAAGAGTTAAAAGATAAAAATATACCATAATTTTAAACAGAATACGGGAACCCTAAAATCAATCCAACTCCCGCCGCCGCGCCGCAAAAAATTCGTCGGATTCTGTAATAGGGGTAAATTTATCAATTTCAATGTTTTTTTCCCTTAAATTTTGCAGTATATTGATATACACGTAGTTTCATCATAAATTATCATGAAACGTAAAGAAAACACGTTTTCGAGACATTTTTATGTGCGTGTGCCGTTGTCGTCTGATAAGGATTACCTAAACTTAGGTTAAGTTCGAAATTCAGCCATTTTGATGTAAACTTTCTTGAATTTTTAATACAAACCCTTACAAAATTGTCACATTTGTATGGGGAGTACTTTTTTTAATTGTTCCAAGAACTTGTAGGTATACTTTGGCAAACACCAAAATATAAGTTACATATTTACGGACGGTTAAAATGCGGAGCCTAGTTAGTGTTTTTCATAATTATTTTTTTTTTTTTTTTTGTTTATGTAGATTCATACTAGGACGATAAGAACTTTGATTTTTACCAGTAAAATGTTCAAAACAACATTGCCCTGAAAATGCCGAAATATCTATAGCCCTGATTTTGTCGATTATTTTGAATTTCTCGACTTATGAGGTTCTACATTCTATTGTCGATATTTATAAACAATACAAAATTAAATTAATAGCGATAAGAAACAAGCCAACAATTTTTAGTTAATTGATTTTGACGTAACATATAGATAAATAAAAAGTGCACAAATAAATCAAGTGCACCAGATTAATGGAATATACGACTAAGGCCTTCTGCACACGAAGCGTGTCTTCATTCTCACATACAAAATTCAAAATTGAGTGACGATTCTTTATTAGCTTTTGCGGATGTTTTATTACTGCAGAAACAAATATTTATATTTTATAACCACAGAATTTCTGATTCATAGGTCTTAAGGACAAAAAACTGTATTAACAAATTTTAGCAAAACACTCGAGTTTTCAGAACTTTCAATATAATGAATTTCTTCATAAAAGAAATAAACATTTTGGTTTTTGTAGTAAGAAATGTGAGTTTTTTTTCATGAATCCATAACATGCCCCACAGACTTGGTACTTAATATTTGAAATTGCTTTGTCATGATAACAAGAGACCCCCAGATGCACATTCATTATAATACTTAAATAAAAAAAAAAAACTGATTAAATTTATTAATATAAATTTTTTGCTATTTCCTGAACACTTTAAGCTTTTGTAAACTTCAAACGCGATAGCTGATAAGATGCTAGAATATAAATATTTCAATCAAAATGGTGCGGTGCATTACTCAAATTTCAACAGTCGGCTTTATTCAATTAAAGTTATACACAACAAATCTAAACTTAGCGACTGATAGCGAAGCTCAGTTTATATTTAAGTATCGCCCAATCAAGTTCGTTCAAATAAATTAAAAATATGAATTTAAATGGAAAGAACGTTGTTTATATTGGAGGTTGCGGTGGAATAGGTTCCGAAACTTGTAAAATATTGGTTCAAAAGAAAGTTGCGGTAATGTGTTCGATAATACGAAAATATTTCTTCTAGCCAATAATTTCCCTACTTAACAGAATTTGGCAGTGTTGGATGTTGTAGAAAATGCTGAACTAATAAAACAACTTGCATCACTTAATCCTTCTGTCAAGGTGTTCTTTTTGAAAATAGACCTTTTGGATCGGGATAACATTGTCAAATGTCTTGGTGAGGTTATTTCTAAAATTAAAACTATCGATGTTCTTGTCAATGGAAGTGGAATATGCAATGAATTTCGTGCAGAAATTCCTATCGGTGTCAATTTGGTAATTTCGTCATTTATTAAACTTACTGTCAACACTCGCCAAGGTCAAATGATTAAAACTAAACTTTCATTTTTTTTCTCATCAGTTGGGATTGATTAACACTACCATGGTTGCTGTAGATTTAATGGGAAAAACAAAGAATAATAAACATGGAGCACTTATTGTGAATATCGCTTCAACAGCTGGTTTAGATCCGTTTCCACTGGCTCCAGTTTATGGTGCCACAAAAGCTGGTGTAGTTTCATTTACAAGAGCAATGGCTGTAAGTATATTTCAGTTAAAATGGAAAAATGTTTATATCTATAAATTAATTTTTCTGAAACAACATTTCAGGACGAAGTAAACTTTTCTCGACATGGTATCTCATTTATTTGTATTTGCCCTGGTATTACCACAACGACTTTCATGAATCAATTTACAACCGAAAAAAACACTCCAAACTCAAAGGCAACTTTAAAGGAATTCAATGAGGCTAAAAATCAAACCCCCGCCGACTGTGCCAAAAATATTGTCGAAGCTATGGAACTATGCAAGAATGGTGCTTCGTACTTGTGTGACCTTGGTAAAATGACTGAGGTGAATTTCCCAATTTTCTGGGATGTTCAAAAGTAAATAAACTTTTTTTTAGGAACAACAAGTAACATTTTGATAATACTTGACCCATTTCCTTGTATGAATACCTGAAAAATTGTAAATATGCTAATGAACAGAACGAAATATAAGAGAATGAAAAGAAGACGGACTTTATTGCTTAATAAACACAAACTTCTAGGAATTTCACTTTTAATTATTTTGGATAGAATTTGAAAGCTAAGTCATATTCCAGCAAATGAGCGATATATTTTTGCAATTCTTGTTCGAAACTTATTACGTACTGGCAGAGTTTTGAAAACACAATTTTGAAAAGCAGCATTTTCGTAAAAAAAAGCAGAATTTTGAAAAGCAGTGTTTTGAAAAAAGAATTTTGACCCTTTTTAAGATCTTAAAACTTTTGTTGTTTCTTAAAACAAAATAACATTGTTTTGTCAGTAATTTCTTTGAAAATAGTTTCTATACCAATAAATTGATCGTGTGTAGCCACCTTAATCTTAAGAAATCGTTGCATGAATTTTTAAACACATTTTCCTAAAAATATGCAATTTTTTCCATATGACAGTTATATTGTGTGAAATCGATTTGAATCTGCGCCAGATATATGACTGTGTGCAATGTGAACTTGAAATCTGAAAAAAGAATTGCGCAGTGGAAAAATCTTTTAAATTTTCTGACTTTTCAGTTTTCAGCTTTCGACATCTAAAAGGTTCTTTCCTGTGGAAAAAGTCACCAGGCAACCCATTAAGAAGATCATTTTTGCGGAATCACAACTCTATAGGTCCAATAAGTCTTGAGATACAGCACTTAAAATTCTTAAATTGTAAGCTTAGCAGTATTTCTATTAGAATTTCTCCTAAGATCCTCATAGTCCTGAAGGTATACACGCTAGAAGACTGGGAGTCTTCTCAAATGATTTCTGCAGAAGCTGCAGAGGAGGAAGAGGAAACAGTCCCACGTCTCTTCAGTAAATGCCCTGCTCTTTTCCAAAGTTTTCGTAAAATTTACTAAGGAGTTTTGTTCCTTAACGATACAATTAAGTAAGCAAGCGACTTAACAAAGACTGACATCCAAAGTCTCCATTGTTTAACCAAAAGTTCCAACTGGTTTAATTAGAGGATCTTTCTTACACTGTTATGTTGTATCTCAATGAGCCTATTGTTGGCCTAAGTTTGCCACCAGTTTTCCAAAAAGAGACTTTGACCTTACCTAACCTAACCTGTTAGGAGGACTTAATTTCGGAATGCTTATATTCTAACAGGCAAATTAAATTTTATTACATTCTATTTACTAACATCATGATAACAGAATCACGTGTTTGCGAATCACATTAACAAGATGGCAACGAAGATTTTTTGAAAGAAGTTTGGCAATTCTGGACACGTCAAAATTCTTAGATTGAAAATTCAAAAATCTATGGGTTTTGCTGCCGATATCCATTATAGTGGCTCGTAGGAATATCTGCAATCTCAAGTTCAAGTTGTAAAAGTAAAGTCTTGAAACTATTTCTAATTAAAGCCTAAAAAATAATAATACACACAAACGTATCCATTAGTTTTGACAACACACATTTTAAATAATTGTTGGTTCTATCACAGTCATTTATACAATTTTCTTTTTTAAATGTCCATAGTTTCGATAGATTTATGCATTTAATGATGATGGTGGAAAGCTGGAGAGCCATGAAGTACCGATGAGTGAAGTACTGGAGCAGCATGGACCACTGGAGCAGCATGATAAGCCTGAGCTGTGTGTACAACAGGAGCAGAATGCACACTTGTGTGCAAAACTGATGCTGAATGAACTACAGGTGCCTGAACAATTGGAGCTGCATGAACGACAGGTACAGCATGAACAACTGGTTCAACATGATGATAAGTTTTGACAACTGGAGCTACAATTGGAGCTACATGAGCTGAATTGTGAACCCTTGTGAATGACTGATGGGATACAGCTGATGGTACAGAGTGTACAACCGATCCAACATGAGCTGATTCAACTACACTGTGAGTAGCCAAATGTCCTGGCTTGGCAACAGCCACAGCAATCAAAGTAAAATATGTGATCTGTTTAAAATATAAAAAAAAATTATTTATAGAAGAACAAGTTGTACCTAAAAGTCTATAAAATATAATTGATCTTACAAATTTGAACATTTTTTGTTAGTTTGATAGGAAGTATTGTCTGTCTGAACAATAGAATTCAACTGATGAGTTATTAGTTCCAAACTATCTGTATTTATATGGGCAGTAGTTGCCATGTTCACTGATCATCCTTCAACAGTTTAAATTTTCAAGTTCAAGACAAATTCAAAAACCCATCAATCAAAATTCTCTAGGCACACCTCTATTCTACATGGGTTGTCCATAACTATGTTTATTCGTGAGCAGAGATTATGGACCAAGCATAATCATTTTTAATCACCTAAGTACCTACCTAAAGTCGAGATTGATGACAAATGAAAACAAAAATAAAAAAAAGATTATCGATTGATCGTTTTGAATAGAGCCACCTAGGCTCTAACCTTGGGGTCAACACTTTTATTTTTATTTGAGCTTAGAAGAATTTTCGAGGTGATTAAACTAATAGACACTGTTATTCTAAAAATAAATAAATATTGTCATATAAAATATTATGAAGTTAGAAACTCTAACCTTCAAATACTTTTCATCTTTATTGTTGAGAACTGGGACCTTGGTGAAATGGTCAGTCTATAGAAGAGTCACACTATGCAATTTTTTCAGTATTTTGATGACGATTTTCATGACTAAGTTATATTAATTTTTTTGGTAAAATAGGTACTAAAAATATCCGCATATTTTGAATAAACCCTCAATTTCGATAAAACAATTCTAAGCTTTGTACTAAGATTTCGAGAATGCCAAATATTTAGGAGCCAAAACTCAAAACCCCATTTATGAAATAAATAACTTTACCACAATTAGTCAATTAGATCTAAAAATAATAAAGACTCTCAACGCCATAACACAATGGGATTATTATCTTTTGTTCAATACTTCCGATCTTACTGTGGGCGAAATAAAAACAAAAAAGTATCTGGTCGATGAACTAATTTTTTTCTTACACAAATAATAATTTGGCACAGAGAACCTTCAACTTAGCAAACCACGTGCGATTTCAATTATACCATAGACATGCAATGCAAAAATTTTAATGAATGATGCCTGAGGTGTCTAAGAGTAACATTATTATTGTTAGCACTTGTTACTTCGGGTTGAACTTAAAGATTTGTATAAAAGCAATTTTTGAAATGAAGTTCATTACCAAACACATTTTGTTACTTCTACAAACCTCAACCTTAAAACTCAATTAATTATGTTCAAATTCGTAAGTGGATTTTTTTTAAATATCCAAAGATGTCCTTTTTTCACATTTTTTATTGAATTATTTTTTTTTTCTACAGATTGCTCTTCTTGCTGTTATCACCTTTGGCAGTACAAGTGCTGGAGTCATTACAACTCATAAAGTTGTAGAGCCAGTAGTTGCCAAAGTGGGAGCTGTAGTGCATTCAGTGCCATCTGCGGTGTCTCATCAAAGCTTTACTAGGATTCACAACAAGGCACAAGTGACTGATATAGTTGCACCAGTTGTTCGTTCGGTGCCAGTTACTCCAGCTTTCCCAGTGCAACACATTGTTAAGACTGTTGAAGTTGCGCCTATTGTGAATTCAGTGGAAGTCCATGCTGTCCGAGTTGCATCACCAGTCCAATATTCTGTTCCTGTTGTAAAGACATTTGCTGCGTCTCCAGTTATTCTCCCTGCACCAATTGTGCATGCGTCGCCATATGTTAAGACTCTAGTGTCACCAGTGACCTATGCTATTCACCATTAATAGCGATAATGAGAGATGAAGACTGATTTTCAACATAATAAAAATATTTAAATATTCGAATATCATTTCAAATGATGCAATTCCTTTGAGAAGAAATGAATCAGTATCTATTTTATATTGTTTCTTGAAAGCCCAAAGAACCGACAAAGAACCGATGTACCTACACAAAAACTAACCATGACTATGATGATTCCATGATTTACTATCCTGGGAAAGATTTTGGGGAATTTTTACACGGTTTAAATAAAAGAGCATATAGTGAAACTGGTAGGTTATATGTAATTTTGTAATTCTTCATTTTCCATCATCCCGCTTTTTTATTGAAAAACATTAGATATTTGGCACAATACCTCCAAAGCCACATTAAAATCTACGTTTCGTGACTTTAAGCGTTAAATTGAATTTAAATAACAGTATTATTCTTTATTCTATTATATAATTAAATCGACTTCCTGCCAATTTTATTCTACTCATAATTGCACAGCGTAGACTTGCTACTTCTTGCAAAGAACTTGAACTGGTGTTTTTTTTTATTATAAAAAACAAAACCTTCTGGTATCTTGTTTCTAGTGCGGATCACACCCAGCCTCCTTTTCTTATCACATTTCATCATTTAATTGTTTAATTTAAATTTTGTTAACAAATTTTATTATTCAAAATAGAAAGTTCACAAAGTTTTCAACTTTTAAATTCGACTACATAGAACCAGTTGCGATTCTATTGCATCAATTTGTAGCTGTGTGTAAACTAGTTATAGTTGATTTGGCTTGATAAATAGCATTAAATCAGTGAAAAGGAATGATCTGTTAAAAGTATTAGCCGATAATGATTACAATTAAAATAAAATTTTACCAGCATACCTTCCCTAAAACGCGTTAAGTGTTAGTCCAAGTGATTGCAATTATTAAACAAATTGAAATTTGTTGAAAGTTTAAGAAAAGTTCCAAAAGAATTTTCTATATTTTGTAATGAAAAGTTCGTTTATCAGCTCTTTTGTTTTCAATCAAATATGAATCACCAGGTAACTGAGGAAGTTTAAACACACAAATAAATCATTGTAAGTTGGAACCACTTCTGTATCCTTGTTTTATAGTTTTTACAATAAATGTTTGTTGGTTAGGAAAGGTTTTTACATCAGCTCTTTTGTTTATGTAAACAAATTAATAAAATCTTAGTAGATACTCATTTGTAACCGTTTTGCTTCCCATTCAATTATGTTGTAAGGTTGTTACAGAGCCAATTTTCCTTAAATCCTAGGACTGATTCCTCTGATTAACTAAATTTGTCCGTTTAATTAATAAAAGGTGGGATTAATAAAAAAAGACAAGATATTTTTTTTTTCTATGCTTGTAACTTTAATAAAATTTTCAAAAAATCAACAAATCCAAATGCCAACTTAATGGTGGACACTGAAGGAGTGAGGAACAGCATGAACGGAGTGAACAACAGGAGAAGCGTGATGGACAGAGTGAACAAGTGGTGCAGCATGATGAACAGAGTGGACAACTGGAGCAGCAGACAATACTTGGGTAGAGTGTACAACTGGGGCCGCATGATGGTGAACGGAGTGAACAACTGGAGCAGCATGAACAACTGATGAAGTGTGGACAAGAGGAGCTGAGTGAACTAAAGCTGGGGCAGCATGAACGGAGTGGACAACTGGAGCAGCATGAACAACTGGTGCTGCAACATAAGACTTAACAATGGGAGCAAGAACTGGAGTCACAACCGATTTGCTGTGGTACTGAGTTTGGCTCTGGTGTGAAACAGCACTTGGGGCTGAGTGAACTGATGCTCCAACAACAACATTTTCAACAACAGAGTGAGTACTGAGATGACCAGGAGCTGCAACAGCAACAGCGGCAAAAGCAAGGATGGCAATCTAAATTGTAAAAAAGAAAATAAAAAATGAAAAGTAAATACGATTCCTTCAAATGAACTAGAAATTAACTTACGAATTTGAACATTTTGAAGTTGCTTAAAGATTTTGTTAAAGGCACAAAGTTGCTTGAAAGCGTAGTGATAGATAACTGATGCTGATTTCATCCGAAACAGTTACTTATATACCACTTTGGCCTGCATAATGGATTTTTTTTACAGTTTTCAATTATCTTACCAAACTTCCCATTTGACCATATCACTCATGCAATCGGCTTCAACGCCATCACTTAAATCATAAAGTGTCAGTCAAATAATTGTGGTACATAATTTGGCTTACCTTGAATGTTGGCTCAATGTTCCATCAAATTCAAAAAAAAAGAAAAAAAGTATACAAGAAAAATATTTTTTTTTTGTATGTTTTGTTTTCGCTTGAAGGACGGATTAAGCTTTATTGTCAAAATCAGATGTAGGATCGTTAATATTGCATAACACACCACATCAAAATCTGTCTAATGTCTAAAAAGGAATTAAATGTCAATGAAATTTTACTATCGGTTATGTACTTGGAAGGTAGGTACCTACATACTTTGTAGATGTCAATTCTTTTCGTTTTTTTTTCTGTTGTCTATTTTTTGTGAGTATTTTTGTTGGGTGTGTCTTTTCGGTGGTGTTATGAATGGGATTTTAATTTTTATCTTCAAGAGTGTTGATTGTTTGGTTAATTAAATGGAGGCGTGTATAAATACTGCTGTTAGCATTTGAATCAGGCATCAGTTGAACTCAGTCAGTCAATTCTTGTCATCAGGCAGCCAAACAAAATCTATTCAATTCAAAATGTTCAAATTCGTAAGATACTTTAATTGTTTGTTAATCGAATTCGGAACATGTGTTGATTTTTTCTTTATTTTCATTTTAGGTCGCACTTTTTGCCATGATCGCTGTTGCTGCTGCCAAACCAGGACATCTGGCTACACACAGCACAGTTGAATCAGCTCATGTGGGATCAGTTGTTCATTCAGTGCCATCAGCTGTGTCATCGCAAACATTTACAAGGGTCCACAACTCAGCTGTAGTATCTCCAGTTGTTGCTCCAGTTGTCAAATCTTATGTTGCTGCACCAGTTGTTCATGCTGCTCCAGTTGTTCACTCCGTTCATGCTGCACCAGTTGTTCACTCCGTTCATGCTGCTCCAGTTGTTCACGCTGTTCATTCGGGTCCAGTTGTTCACTCCGTTCACCATGCTTCCCCAATTGTTCATTCTGTTCATGCTGCTCCTCATGCATATACCCTCCACCATTAAATTACATTTGTTTACTGAGGAAATACATAAATTGAAATAAAATAAATCTCGGCATGTGATAGAAATCTACTGATTTTATTATTTTGTTTAAATCACTCAAACGCCAAGAACAAAGCAAAGATCATATATTTTTTGTTTTAAAATAAACGAAGAAATAAATTTAGCAGATTACAAAGATGAGCTGGACGAATTAATTAGTTCACTTAAAAGTTCTTCCATTGGAACTTAAAACTAAAAAAACAAAAATTTTAGAAAATTGTTGTCTCTAAGTATTTCTTATCGTTGCGTCATATTTGTACAAACTTTTTTCACTATTGAAAATCACAGAAAAAAATATTGTAATTTTAATTTTTGTTAGTCTAGTGTTGAGGTCCTGACAGAGTCTTTTTGAACCCGAATTCCCACTAAGTCCTAAACAAAATTTTATTTTAATACTAGCTGACCCAATAGACTTACATTTTGTGTCTTATAACGATTATGGACCACAACTAAAATAGCCACTCACCCGCCAGATTTTTCATTCTTTAATTTTCAGTAATTGGCTAAGTGAGTATTAGTATGAGCTTAGTATTTAAAATTATTTTATTCAATTGCTTTTGAATTTTCCATCTGGTTTTTCTATCTAGAACATAGACAAATAAGTTTTAAGTTTTTCCGACACGCGAACAGGCCACATTTAGATCTGCATGTGAGAATTATGGAACAAAATCTGTTCAGCGATTTTGTTCCATAATTGAGGATAACCTCAAAAGTTCCGGAAAAAATGTGGAATATATATCTCAGAAAAAAAATGTGTGGTTCGCAAATAACTGCGCAGAATATATTGTTTCAAATTTTTTTCATCAGTATTCCGCGCTCTTGTCCAGGGAATTCCTTGCATTTGCCCGGCAGTATTTCACATATTTTTCCGTGACTTTTTACGCTCTCTGCTGCAACTTTCCAAGCTTTTCTCCGTGTTTTTCTTCATTTTTCTCAGCGGTATTATTTTACACATTTTCCAGCAGTACTTTGACTTTCCGTGCTATTTTCCATCGTATTCCGCGATCTTTCGCCAGTGTTCTAATCTTTTTACCACCATAATACGCGGTGTTTTGCATAGTTTGCCACTTCATTCTGTGATCATTCAAAATTTTCTCCGTCACTTTGTTATAAATAAAATGTTACAAATAAATGCGCTGAATATTGCAGAAAAAAGTTCTTTCGCAGAATTTGCCTATTTTTCCGTGACTTTTCATGCTTTCTTCTATTTTTTCCTCGATTTTTTTATGCTTCTTACCTTGGTACCAAAAACTTTTTTCATGGCTTCCTCTGCTATTTTCCGATCGTTTACCAATATTTCCGCATTTTTCAAGGTCTTGGGCGCATTTCAACACGGGTTTTCACACATTTTTAGCGACTTACCACGCTTTTTTCCGGGGTATTAAATGCTTTTACCGGGTTACTAATCAATTTTTTCATAACTTCCCATGCTATTTGCCTTGGTATTTCACGAACTTTCACCAGTATTTCGCGCTTTTTGGTGGTATTATACGCTTATTCGTACACATAGCACACTTTGTATAACTTTACATGATTTGCAGATCGCTGATATTTTTTTTGGAATATTGTTAGATATTATGCCAGCAGTATACGACCAAGTGGGCAGCTTCGAAAAACCTGCGCTAACTGCACCAAAGAACTCGAAATTTTCGGAAAGCTCCAAGGCATCAGGTCGAGAAGGCAAGATTAGCTACAAAGTGTAATCGCAGCTCTGTACAATCAATCCCACAATACAGCCCTTCCAAAAATTGCCAAATCTTCGCAATTATTTCGAATCTATCTAACACAATATTTACTTGTATACTCAAAGTCCAGTTGAAGAATATTTTTGGTGTTAAATTAACATTATGGCACATGATTTGGAAGTATTTTTTAAACTAGTAATTTCTTTAATTCAAAACATTTCTAATATCCACTTTTGTTCATTTTCTCATTAACTTATTCATAAACCACATTAAATAATAATTAAAACGCATAATAAGATTCGAATCGATCAACTGTGGGGCTCGTCGATTGTTTTTTTTTGTTTTTTATATCCTGTTACCAGCACAGTCTGCAAAGTCACTCAACTGAATGACTCACCGGTTTGTGGGTTGTTTATTTATTATAAATATTTCGAAAAGTACAAACAAACTACCATGACCGGCAGACAACCCCACCGTCCTTCACTCAATATTTTTCATTACGAACATTCGAATGTAGGCATACAACGTTCCACCTTCGAGCAAGTGCCAGCTTCTCACTGGTCCACAGTCGAGATTGTGGAGCGTTTCTGGTTTGTTTGCTCGCACGACGCCGGTTTTTTTTTTTTGCATAAAATTACATAAAAAATCTGTACACCTACAATTTTTTAATTGGACAGTGCAACCATCTCAGTAAAATTGTAGTTGACCTATATTTTCCAGAGAAAACAAAAAACATGTTAATCTATTTGGTGAGTGCCATCTATCGCCATCGACTTGAAATGAAATTGAATATAATTTTTGTTTTAATGTCTATCCTATTTACAGTTTTATTCTGTAACATTTTTGTTAGCTGCAACAACAACAACTGCGCGATCTAGTTACTTAGGCAATCTCAAGGTCATTGAACCGTTAGATGCCAAAGTTGGCGTAGTGATAGATACGGCACCTTCTGTCGTCTACCATCAAAGCTATTCACAGTTGAATGGAAAAGTTGTGGTCACTCCATCTAGGGGTTCTGGACGCTCGTACAATGCTCCGGCGGTCATACCGGCTGTTAGAGATTTTCAAACAATCTCAGTGGGACATGAATACGCTGCACCATCATATGGACCAGTATACCGGCCGGGCTTATGATGTTAATTGTGTTTGAAAGAAAAAATGAAAGTGAAGATAAAGAATAAATTGTGATTGAAAAACAAGTGGATATCAGTTATTTTCGAATAATCGATACATCTCGGAAATATGACAAAAAAACTTCAAGTAAGTAAGATGCACAGTTGTAAAATTGAAAATCCAAGAAGTGCAAAATACATAAAAATCTCAAAAACTCAAATTAAAAAAAGTCTAAAAACCGAAATCCCATAAAACCTTAAATCCCGTAGGCATACCTTTTGATTTTTATAATTTTTGGAATATTGGGTTTTCTAAATTTTGAGTTATTGCAATTTTGGGTTTAAAACTTTTCTGGTTTTCTGAAGTCATATGGACTTTGGGATTTTGAATTTTGGATTTTTCTGAGGTAACAGAGTTTTAGATTTATTGAGTTCTGAAATTTCTTCAATTTGGATTTAAGGACCACGAAAATCTTAAGTTATTCTGGGTTGTAAATATTCTGTACTTTGAGATTTCGTTTTATGTGAGTTTTAGTTTAAGTTAACATATAGGATTTTAGGTGAAAGAAATTTTTGTGCGTTTGAATTTTGGAGCTACAAAGCTTGGGATTATAGGTTTTTATTTTAAAATTTCTAGGTTTCTAGGATTTCTAACTTTAGATTTATGGATTTCCAGAATTTAGGGGATTACGTGAGTTAACAGGATTTTGGCTTAATTGAGTTTTGAGATTTCTTGAATTTGGGTTTTCAGGATCTTGGGTATTCTGAAACTTGAGTTATTCAGATTTATAGTTTCATGAGCTGCTCAAAGTTGTTTGGACTTTGGAGTTTAAAGACATTTGGGTTTCAAGGTTTTGGGTTTTTGGGATTATGTGTTTTTGCGGGATTAAGGTATACTTACTGAAATTAGGGTTTAAGAAATAAAGCCTTTTGGAATTCTGTGTTTTCATAACAAAAAATACGGTTAAAATGAGTCTGACTCCCGCCGGAAAGCGTTCGTCAGATTCTGTAATAGGGGTGATTCAGATTTTGGGATGTTAGGTTTTCGGAACTATAGACTTTCAAAATTTTGCGTTTTCTAGATTTTGGGATTTCAGAATTACAGGCATTTGGGATTTCTTTCTGTCTAAGGCAAAAGTTTTCTTTGCTTTTGGTTTTTGGGATTTTTAGTTTCTTGGATTATAGGTTTGCTGGATTATGGGGTTTGGTGGCTTTTGGAAGTCGCTGTTTTGGTTTTCGAGTTCACTGAATTCGAGTTTTACCGGAATTTTAATATACCAAGCACCTAAAAGCTTGTCTATAACTTGGAAAAAATGCATATATCAACGAATTTCACACTACTGTTCATTAAAACAATCAAGAAAACAAAATAGTTTATTTTTTATGTAATTAATTCTTAGTGTTTATTTCGGTATTTGTACTTGTTTTCTGGTTATTTGCACTCAAAGCGGTTTAAAGATTATTCGTTGATCCCTGAATTAGTGAAGGAATCAATCCAATTTTATTCCTCTTTGCCATAATCGATCCACGGAATAGATTTCTAATAACTCGAAATGGCTTCAAAAACAAGCGCCGTTTTATCTCATTTTGCACCGGTGAGTTGCCTGAAACAGCAATAATTGCCGGTTGCTGCCTTCTAACCTGTCCCTCATCATAAATCTCTTGCTCTCCTGACGATGAGCCATGTTGATGCGGTTCACTTTGATAAGATGATTCAGGAGCTGGTGATGATGGCGACCGATTCTCCTCGGTTGTTGATGACTTTTCAGTTGGTGCTGATGATGGCGGTAAATGTGAGTGAACCGGTATAAAACCATCAGGAATTAGTGGAGAATAATACACTGGGACACGATATTCCGGACGTCGGCCATTGGTATAGGCTTCGTATCGAGGATAGTAGGGTTCGCGTTGGGCGTAATTTATATTGTAACGACGAGATTGATGACCAGGTTGGGCATACAGGATGTCTTCATAGTCATCATAGATACCAGCTGCAGCCGCTACTCGAGATCGTGATGGAGGAGGGCCATAAACAGTAGCTGGACGAATTTCATTATACGATGGAGCCTGCACGTATGTGGCTCGAGGATTATTTTCTCCTTCGGATGTATCCTGTGGATAGTTGCGACGAGGAGGAGGTCGTACTGGATCAGGCGGTCCATATGATGTTTGCGGTATGTAATCAGAGGAGTCATAGGCAGAAGGTCTTTGGTAGATATCCTGGAACTCGCGTCCCGATGCCGCACCATGTGCCTGATCACAATCTCTTATATCACTTCGTTGGCCTATAGCCAATCCAAAAAGCACAGAAATAATAATCTAAAACATAAACAAAAGTCAAAACAATAAATTAACTGAAAAAAGATTTTTTTTTGTTTTTTTTTTATGTCTTACTAAGATGTTCATGTTGCTGTCAACTCAAACCTACAACTGATATAATTAAAGATGCTTTTAGCCCTCTTTATACCTAATTAAAAAGGTGAATTGTTTTCATAATAAAACTTAAAAATAAAATTGGAACACAATTTTTTTGTTTTATGATTATTGAACTCTAAGGTACGAGTTCAAGCTTAAACATATAAATTACATATATCTTTCTTTCTATGTGACATGCGTTTGGACCTCTGATGGGTATAAAAATTTGGGAACCCATTTAAGTACATTTTCGATAAAATTTAACGTGACAATGAAAAAAAGAAAAAAAAACAAATGTGATAAAGTTGAATAATTGTGAAAACTGATCAAGATCATACGCATTTCATAATCAATCTTAAAACAACAACAAATTGTTTTGCAGGGTTTGATGTGCTTATAATGGCAAATCTTGAACGAGTTCTAGTTAAATGTAGCTACAATGTATTTAAATTTATTTTGTTGACAAGAGATTAGGTACTGTAAATGAAAGTATCTTCCTGAACTGTAAAGGACTGCAGTCAATTGGTAATGCAATCATTTCAGTTGCAGTTGATTGACACACATTTTAACTGCATTTAGTACTACTACTAAGCACCTTAACTGCAAAATAAGCAGTTAGCAGTCCGTACTAAGATAATGAAAGCAGTTAATCAACTAAAAGGTAATTAACTGCAGTACTTTTTTAGAAAGTTTCTTGTTGATAATTAACTATTAGTTCAAACAACACCTTGAATTCACTGTAAAATCAATATTTTAGTACCCACTTATTGTTAACAGTAGTTTAACAGTCAAAATACTCTGTAAGCTAAAAGACTTTTTTTTTGTACATTTTTAACGTTTCGCTTTGTGACTTTCTCACTTTTATCGGAGGTATTTTACTCTTTTTTCGGTTGTACTTAACACTTTTGTCATGACCTTTTGTTGCTATTCTTTGCTGTATTCCGTGATCTTTCATCAGTATTTCGCTGTTTTTTCGACGGTATTCCACGCTTTTTACCATGGCATGTCTCATATTTTTCCGAGACTTTTCACACTCTCTTCGTGACTCCATGCTTTTTGCATGTGCACAGTATTTAACGATGTAGTACCGCTTTTTCATAACTTCCCATAAGGTATTGTATTTCGCGATCATTTCCGTGGTGTTTAAAAGTTCTTTCACCACTTTATCAGTTTTCCGTGCATATTTTTCCACGACTTTTCTGGCTTTTCTCTGTGACTTTCTTTGCTTTTCTCCGTGATATTTTTCGCTTTCTCCCGTAGTATTAAACGCCCCTTTCGTGACCCATCTTACTATTCTCCAAGGTATTCCACGATCTTCCACCAGTATTTAGCGATTTTTTCCATGGTATTCCGGGCTTTTTAACGCGGTAGGCGGCGGTATTTTACATATTTTTTTCGCAACTTTTCGGTTTTTTTTCTTCGATATTTAACGCTTTTTTCTGTTTCGCTATATATATTATGCTTTTCTCGGGGTAAAAAGATCTTTTTTTCATTAAATTCTATGAGGTACTTCGCGATCTGTTGCCGGTATTCATTTAAATCGAATTCAAATGAAATAACTATCGAAAACTCGAAAAAAATGCTGATGCTGAGGTTGCTCGGTTGTATGCAATGATAGAACTTTGCAACTCAATTAACTCTCAATATAATACACACAGCGCTGTCTGCTGGCATTTATTTTTCACAAATCCCTTTACTATGATTTTTTACCAATATGGTAACGTTGCGCCGATTTAAAAATGTTGTTGTTTCGTAGCAAAATTCATGCTCTTACACCTGATAAACTTTCAAACAAATTAAATTTCTGTTCACTTACCATCATTTTTGATGTTTTTTTGTTTTTTTGTTTTATTTTATTCAAAATCGTTTATACATAATTTAAATCTTTATCACACACTCAATCTCATTTATTTGTTTTGGTTTGTTTTTTTCTTTTTCTAATCAATTAAAGGCGATCTTATATTATATAAAAATTTAAGCATTTAAAATTATTAAAAAAAAAAAAAGAATATTAGGTAATCGAGTCAATGATGCAGAAAGTCTTTGAAAATGATATTTTATTAAAGGCGGTCCTATACATAGTTTAGGGTTTAGGCCTTTGGCAAATGCAATTCATCGTTATCAAAATCAATGCTGAATGAGTTTAATAACCGGTGCATGTGCAGCATAAACCAACGGAGTGTGATAGGCCCGCACCACCTGTGAGGTGATTGTCCGAATAGCTGGAGCAACAATTGGCGTAATAATCTCGGCATGCTTATGGACAACGGTCTGGCTTTGGTGTGACACAGCTGTGGGGATTTTTTGTACTAACTCACCGACCTTGGTCACAGTGGGCTGATGGATGCGAATTGTTTCAGGTGCTATGACCGTCCTCAGACCTGGGCTAGTGGTAATTCTAATTGGCAGTGGAATTGTCTCGGGTGGCAACAATTGATGTTGGATTGATGCTCCGCCTAATGAAGAAGTACCCAAAGCTGTGGCCGATAGCAGATCAAGTTCGTCTGCTGACAAGGATTCGAGCCCCGACGCCACCGGTAGTTCTGGAGCAGAGGTGGTAGTTGTTGATGTCTCGCTGGGTGTCGGAGGTGATTGTGTTGGAACTGGAGTTTCTCTGGTTGACGCTGGAGGCTCCGGTGATTCCTCAGACGACGACGAAGAAGCAGAAGTTATTGCAACAGATGGTTGCTCTGGCTGAAGCAATGAAGGTAGTGAAATGGTTTCCTCCGGTGGCAGAGATGATAGCAGCTGGAACGAAGGACTTGCAGCAACTACCATCAGCACAGATGAGACGATGAACTGTGAATAAAGACCAAGTAGTAGAGTAGAAGCTCGTATATCCACAAATAATCCAACAAGTTTACCAATTTGAACATTTTCCAGTGGGTTTTTAAGTCTTTCAAATTCTTTGAGAGCTTTTCAAAACTCGACAGATTATAATAAAATAGTTCTTCAAAAAATGTAAAAAAAAAATGTATAACTAATTTAGCCTGTGTGATTAATCCAATGCAAAATTCAGTGCGTTACTGATGCCTAACTTCTGTCAATATCTTGTTTTTATACGATCGTATTAACCATGAGAAATCTAGATCTAGAAATCATCCAGATGCAAAATCAACCTTAATACAACCAATCGACGAACGACGCTACCGACGACGCGACGTTAGATGCGAGTGCATTAATTGTGAAATTCAATCCACAAATTTCCCTTCTTCGTCTCACCAACAAGATTGACAAGACAACTCTAAAGGTAATATTGCGTTGTTATATTAACCAAATGACAACGACGCGACGTCTCACCGACCGCCCGCCAATCGATGGAGGTGATGATGATGATGTCGCTTCAATTACTCTACCATACCATCCCACAAAGGTTACCCTCTTGTCAGCCTTATTGCTCAAATCTCAACTTAAGCTGATTTCAGAGACTACTTGAAATAGGGAATTTGATCCGCAAGGTAGGCGCCCACATTGAGGGCACTATATGCTGGCATTTTGTGTAGTAACCGAATAAATCGGTCATGAAATGTGGAAGTCACTGAGTCTGTGATGAAATTGCACCACTTTGATTCCTTCCGGCTGAAAGACAGCTTAACGTAGAGATAAAATTTTTAAATGGTTATAAGAAATTTAATGTAGTATTTACTCTGAAGGTCTTAACTATACCTTTTCCATTTGAACTTAAATTAATATAGAACATTTGCTCAGAAGAAGCCACAGGTTCGGATACAATTGAGTTTTCTGGATTTCTTACATTGACGATTGACCGTTCCTTTAAACTGTTGCAACAACAATGGATTGTATCTTTTTAATAATCAAAGAAAGTCTAAAGAATATACGGATCTAACATAGCTGAAAGTAGCTCATTTGTTTTCATAGAGCAAGGTTAGAAACTGTATATTCAATGTTGTACAAACATTTGTAAGTAAAATTAAATAAATATAATGTGGAGGTCCTAATAATTTTCATAAATTTCGTTCAGAATCTTCAAAGTCTTTAAAGTTTCTAAATCAGCTAATAACCAGTGACTTAAATTTATTTGTGGAAAAAATCAGCGAATGCTAAGAATTTGGGGTATTAAAACGATTTTGTTTGTTTGTACTACGTTTTAGGAGTCTATTGACCGTTTTTAAAAACGACACAGTAAATATATCTGGAAAACTGGTATACGTTGTAATACACGAGCATAAAAGAGGATTCTTAAAACCGCGTTCTATGGTGGGTCCTAGTAATTCACAAATGACTAAACTACGTACAAGGATAATTACTTAGGTTTAACAAAGAGTACTTCAATAGGAAATTACATATTCGCAATACGAAGACATTGACGAATGTCTTCAAAGTTATATGTAGGTACATATATTTTCTATTGCAATTCAGGAGCCTTAACAGCCTCAAGATCGACTCACTCAGAATTTCAATACGAAGTGTAGGAACGAAGGACACACAAATACTCGTATCCATAGTTTTTCTATTGCACTAAAGGGGGGCCAGATGTGTTCAAATATTGACTCCATAAAAATCCTATATATAAAAGCAAGGTGTTAAAAAGATTATCTATAGATTTTTTTGGACTTCAGAGTTTTAATTAATTTACAAATATTTTTTTATTGAATTTCATGCGTTTTAGAAAAGATTTTTTGCATAGGAAATGGACTTTTGAATAACATATAAAACAAATAAATAAATGGATTTAGTTAAAAAGCTAGGCTTTAAAACTAAGGATAGAAATTGAGGTCTTAAAAATCTTCACAGACTTTTTGTGAATTTTAAGAGGTCTTGAGTGCTTTCAATACAAAACTTAAAGGCACTACTGGATTGTGACGTATTTGTTCTTATACGCTAGTGGATAAACTTTGGGATCAAGAATTTTAGATTTTTTGATGATATTAAACTTTTGGGCAAATGATCGTACAGAAATTAAAAAAAGAAAAGAAAATTGTGGCCCCAAGTATTTATTTTTTGGATCTTAACTTCAATTTTTTTAACATCAGTGGTTTCAAGTAATCCTAACAAAACCACCGACAAAAAATTTTTCCAAATATTTTTGATTGCTTAGATTATTGCTTGGAAATTTTAACTAAAGTTTTGTAAGCACATTTAAATAAAAAACTAAAACTATCGATTATAAAAAGGCTGAAAAAACTTTTTAAACTTCAAAATTAATTTCGATTTATACCAGTAAGCATGGTTCGTTTCTGATATTCGAGTGTAGTATTGTATTTTACTTATCGCTAGGGACAGAATTAGTATCAAGTTAAAAGAATTTCTTATCAAAATTAATATTACGATGATAGAGAATTCCAAAACAATGTTTTTCGTCGTACCTGGGCGTTGCAACTGACAAAATTTGTTTTGAAAAAACTTTGTCTTATTTGCATGATATCTACATAATGTATATAATGGCAATCCACTCTTGTTGGGCTTGATGCATGTTAATAACCTACTTGTCTGAGCTAAAGTACTTGTGCGTGTTGTTCGACACCAGCAGACAACATACTTATTGTTAGTGTTTTTCTAGACTCTTAACATGACACTTAGTCGCACTATTTCCTTAAGTAAACAAATCGTAATTCAAAAATGTAATGCAAAATCTTGATTCTTGAAGCTGATTACGTTAAACTATTAAAAACAACAAGCGATAAAGTAATGTGTTTTAGATTCACACAATGTCTCTCCATCAAGTCAAACACCACAAATCTCTAAATGACCAAACTGGAATTACTATCCATATAATTACCATTTCCATTCAGACTTTGCATTATCTTAAAATCTTCAAAGAATTTACGACTATAAAACACGAGGTGATTTGGGAATACTCATCACTCTAGTTAAGAATTCTTTTGTTTGCAGTTGTCATATATACCTGTTTTGAACAATGACGACAAAAATAGTAAGTTAATTGGTTGTATTGTCAAACAAAATTTTAGTATCCATCAATAACTATTCAATTATACAGGTGATAGTTCTTGCCATTATATCAATTGTGCCTTCAGATGGTTTATTTAGATCATTTCTTCTGAATAATTTGATTAACAATCTAAGCTTGCCATCAGAATTATCAAGAATTATTTCTCAAAAGACTGGATTGCCTATTGCTTCTGAACCGGAAATAGTTTCAACCACAACAGCAAAGCCAACTGAACCACCAACAACCACAGCAGCACCAACCACTACACCAAAGCCAACTGAATCACCAACTAAAAAACCTGACCCAATTCGTCCAGTTTTTCAATCGGCAATTCCTTATTATTTTGTGCCAATGATAACAGCAAATTCTGTTGGAGTGGCTAATAATCATGGAAATAATTATCCTTATTATTCAAATTTTATAACTCACTCTTATCCTGAATCGAGATATTTTTATAGTTCTAACTAATTGTAAACTCATCCTACAAGAAAATTTTGTTTTTGATCAAAATAAACGGTAGTTAAGGAGAGAATGAAATGATTTAATATATTTAAGAAAAGCATATTAATTGCAGATTTCTCGTGATTAATGTAGTGTGAAATAGTGTTCCTAAAATTTCCATCAGCACATAACCACTAACTTTGTAGAAGGCTTTATTGACAGAAACAATTAGAGAGACCTTGCCGCTATCAGAAACAACGGGCTCTTTTTTTGACAAACCAAGATTACCTTCCGATGCCAGTGAGTTCAAAAGCTCAGCCATAAAAGAGGCTCAATATCTATCAACGAATAAAGTCAATGTGATTATGTACAAGTCAAGGATTTCCTATAATTTATTGCATTGCAGCAGAGCAAAGTTGCTAAGGCATAACAGCAAATTTGTCTTGCTGAATTCCAAGAACTACGTATAAAATATTTTCATTTGAATCATTAAGGAAGAATTTCTATAAAATCCAAAAACAACGACAACAGAGGAATGCAATCACAAAAAAACTGTTGCAATTCTGGCAAAGTAGCAACCAAAGTGTGACGGAGAATTGCTTTCGTCAATGCAACGCATTACAAAAACTAGCGAATGTTTGTGTCATGGTTGTCGAAATGATCAAAAATACATGAACAAATATTTTTATATAGCATTGAATAGCTGTATTTAACCTCTTTCAATGCAAATTCTATGAAGTATGCCACAACATGCAACTACACCGCTGGACAAACTTTGCGAAACGCAGGCAAAAAATAAAAATTTTTAATGATGCGTTCAATTTAACTGCAGTTTGTGGATGAGGATTTATAATTGATTGAATTTCACATCATTTTATGAAATTTTAAATTTTTAAACTCGTTTTTCTTAGGAAACATGCAAAAACACCGAAAATAGTGCATCCCTCTTAAAGACATCAAATTTATTGAACTTTATAGTCAAACATTTGGAATCAAATACTCACTGGAGTGAATCATTGAAATTATTTTTTTGTTAATTGAGAGAAATCGAATAAACAACAACAAACTTGTGTGTTATACTAAAAATGCCAGTCGGTTCGATTCACTTTGATTCACTTTGTTCTGAGTTTCAAGCTTGGCGTAATGCGTAGTACATGTGCTTTGCGATCGCCAGGTCGATGGTTCGAGCCCAGTTCGGGCATCGGTTTTTCAAATAAATCGAACAAACAGCGACTTATAGCATCAATCATGGAAAGTATCTGATGATCAGGTGTGTCAGCCTTTGAAATAGCCATGAACTTGGTGGTAAAAAACACAGGTTGTTGTTGTTTCCTTCTAACCTTTGATGTTAAATTAGAAATCTCCTAAAATATATCAAAATATTGAAAATGTTGTGTTTTGTGTTGTGTATCATAAAGACAATTATAGTTTGTTCATTGATACAACCCGTACATTCATTAAGGTATAGTAAAATAATGTAAATAAAAGAGACCAATATTTTCGAAGAGCCTAAATCGAAAAGTTTTGAAGGTATAGGTAGATCGATTTGCTATGAATTTGAATATCCTAGTTTCATATTGCCTGTTCCATAACTATTAAATTCGGTTAATAATTCAATAATTGACGTACCAAAATTGAAAAATTACCACTAGCTTATCATTTTGTAAATAAGTTGTATACGCCTAGCGTCAAATTAAAATACAATCTCATTTCCAGCATTATCGCACTATAATTTATTTACATATGTACATTTAAAAAGGTCTTTAAAAAAACCCTCAATGAATCTCAATTCTCAATGCCTCACTTCTGACTGGGGTTTGAATTTAATTAAATGATTAATTTCTTCTGTTGACTGATCAAGCAAATCAATTTAACAAGCAATCTGCTGATGCATGCTACAATTTTGTGAAACAGGTTTATATTATTTTTTTGCCATTGCATTGTTCCTTAATCTCGCCATCAGATAAAGATAAAGTACCTGTAGGTAACCTGCTATGAGAATAACTTCCACTTGTGGGTGGCTTATCGCCTTTAATGAATGAAGGTATTGGTATATAGGTGATACAATTGACGTCACAACGAAAAGCTTTTAATTATCAAGACTGATAGCTCGCAACATGCAATTTATAGTCTTACTGGCTGGTGTACTTGACAAACTACTCTGCTATGGCTACCGTTGCAGTTTGCTCTGTAAATGAAGTAATAATTAAGATTACCAAAGTTATTTATTTAAACCAAATTGAAACGAAGCTACCGACCAACGACGACCGACGCATGACTATAAATATCCATTGAAGGTTAACCCTTCAAATTCAGATTGACTGAAGCAAACATATATAGTGACGTTGGGGCATAATTATAAGAGTGTCAGCTATAAAGTGTTAGCCGGTTTTCGGGAGAAAAAAAAACTATATGACAGCTTTACTTTTAATGAAGAGTTCAAGTAATTGTGAACCAGCAAGGTCGTTTGTGTGAGGAAAGAAGTTATTACACTTTTTAGTTTAATAGTTTTGATTGGGCTTTAAATTTTATATTGTAGCTTGACCTACTCATAACTATTACGAATATTAATGTTCAAGTCCCCCACTTAAATAATTCTTGAAAGAAAATGAAAACAAACGAAAAACACAAACATATTCATTAAAATAATTCAATTTATTTATCCAAACAATCAAACAAACGGTTCTAATCTTTCCAAAAGCCTGAATTCATTAGGAACAATAGATACCATCTCGCATCAGTCAGTTAATCGTTGCCAAATGGTTGTGCCAATTATTTCGCCGTTTCAATTCCACTTTAGTAACTTCTGTAGATGGCACCACCAGCAGCATAGCCATATGGAGCTGAGTACAACAATGGTGATCCATGAGCATAAGCATAACCATAGCTTGCCAAACTGCCATCCAAGCTACGCAAGTATGGGGCTTGAACAATAGCAGCAGAAGCTGGAGCAGCAGCATAGGTCTTCAACAAAGGTGCACTCTCTAGAATTGGAGCAGCACCATGATAGGTCTTCAACAATGGTGCACTTTCGACAATTGGAGCAGCATAAGTCTTGACAATCGGTGTGGAATAAGTACGAACAGCTGGAGCAACAATTGGAGTGATTTGGTTTGCACGGCTGTGGACAATTGTTGAGCTCTGATGTGAGACAGCTGTTGGGACACTCTCAACAAAATCACCAACCTTTGCAATGGTTGGTTCGTGCACTTCAATTGTGGCTGGCTCATGGACAATGGCTGTCTTGAGAAGTGGAGCCGAAACGGCTTCGATGATTGTACCTGGCTTAGCAGCGGCAACGACGAGGAGAGCAGACAACACCACCTAATGAATACAAAATTCAAATTATAATCAAGGATTCCAAATGTATTTTAGTTTGATTATTATTATTGGTCCTTGAGGGAAATTTTGACTTACCAACTTGAACATTTTGAAATTGAATTAAAAGGATTTGCTTTGGAAGGTCTGTGTTGAACTCTGATAGAACTATCAATTCTGACTGATGCCTTTCATTGGATTTGCATCGATTCTTATATACTCCAGTTTCTGACCATTGTTTACGACGAGCATCAGCATCAGGCATATAGGAACCCTGGATGGTGATGATTATGGAGCCCTCCAAGTTGCCTCTCTCTTTTTTTTCCATTTTTTTATTGTTATTCCTTTTCTAAATCCTCTTCGTAGGCAAAAGGAACAACGATCGGTTACACACATCTTGCGGTGGCCATGAACAAGATTTTACTTTCGCCTGATGCTCTAGACCACGTTCTGTGGCTATTTTGCAATGCCCTTCGCAACGCCGCACCTCTTTTTTGGCCCTTCCAGCTCACCTTACATGCAATGTTATTATAAGTTAAGAGTGTCATTACCGAGTGCGTAAATCTAGTTTAAATGAGTTCCCTTTCCACTTAGGAGCCGATGATAGTCGTGTCCAATTAGAATCGCAGCATCAGGCTCTTCAAGTTCGTCGGCAACAATGTGACAGTTAATGTTTTCGTTCAGAACCTCTTGGGAGAACAGATCCTCGGAGGTGGTGCTGGTGGTTGTTATTTCTGGTCGCGACATACGAGATACGACGACGAAGAACATGCGTCGTCGAGAGTGAGTGGTTTTTGTTGCTAAAGGTACACAAATGATGGTGGGTGAGATGTGAATTTCGAGGGTTGGAACTGAAAGCCTCTTGTTGTTGTTATACATTACACACTTCAATCGTACCAAAGGTGGATCGTTGTAGGGTCACTGACAGGGATTTATATTGTCATGTGTTGTCTTGGATTTCCAGTCGTAATCGAATAGTTCTAGAGGTTCTAGAACATCAGCACCTCAACCTACACAGAAATCGCATTTTGTGGACATACAAATGTAACATGCGGGCAGACAGACAATCATACATGAGCCTTAAGCCTTCCTTTAGATTTGTGTACAGACATTTGAATAAAACAAATAGAAGCGAACAGCGTACAGAAACTGCACCACAACAAAATTGTCTTGTCATGGTGATATTTTGTGCAGAGTTGTGTTAATGGTGGCGTTGATTGAGGTCCTGATTGGGATCTTGTTAGTTTTTTGGTTTGCGGTTGTGGTTAGATTGTTTATTAAGCTTGGCGTTGACAGATGATTGCATTCGGAAAAATTATGAGTTTATTTGGTGTTGCAGTGATGATAAGATCATCTGTGGTTGGTTTTGTGTTTCAAAGGAGATCTTCCAAATATTGTTACCAAGAGTTGTACTTGACCTTTATTGATCTGCTGGAAATATTTGATTCTGATTCTTAGAAAAGAGTATGTTTCTATAATTTTGAGGCAAAATAAATGCAATTTTAGTTATTTTTTTTTTTTTTTTTTGAGAATTTGAGGACATCCTTTAGGGATTGGGTTTTTTTTTTTTGTTGTTGATTGCTTTTGTGCGTCTTTTTACACAGACGACTTAAGAGAGCATAAAAAGCCAAAATTATTCGTTATCAAGTAAAATATTTAAAATTTATACATTTTTCTTGAAACTTTGGGGTCCCTTGGCCCCTACTCCTCCCACCTGACGTTTAACAGACTTCCATAATTTTACACAGACGACTTAAGAAAAATCTAAAATTATTCGTTATCAAATAAAATTTTCAAAATTAATATTTTTTTTTTTTGGCCCATTTGGCGCTTAGCAGACTTCCATTATTTTATACAGACGACTTAAGAGAGCATAAATAGCTAAAAGTATTCGTTATCAAGTAAAATTTTCAAAATTTATATTTTTCTCTTGAAACTTTGGGGGTCCCTGGCCCCCACACCCCCAACCTGACGCTTGGCAAAGACTTCCATAATTTTATTGAGAAAAAATAATAGTTATCAATTAACTTTATTAAATTCTAAATTCTCATTTTCCCCCCTTTGAGGGTCCCTGGCCCCCACACCCACCAGCTGAGGATTGGCAGACTTGAATATTTTTACTGAGGATTTTAAGGGAAAGGCAAAACGTATACATTGTTTTGTTATAAAATGACGTAACTTCACTCACTTTTTTTGCCCCTTTGGGGGCCACCACCCCACCACTGGAGGCTTGGAAGACTTATCGATTATTATTTAGGAGGATAAACACCAAACAAAAATCATAAACAATTTCGTTTTGCAATGACGTGACTTTTTATGCCTCAGTGGGTGCAAGGAACAGGCTTGCACTTTTGGAGTTCCAATAAATTTAGCTTAATATCATTGACAGTCAATTGGTAATGCAGTCAATTTAGTAGCAGTTAATTAACTAAGTTTGCATCTGCAAGTAAGAACTGCAATTTGTAAGTACTTTAACTGCGCAAAAGATACAAAATAAATACTATTATACTAAATGTACCAACTCGTGTAGTAAATATAAGTAGAAAATTGATTGAATTTAATTAATTGCAGTAATTTTCACTGATTTGAGTTAGCGAGTTGAAAAACTGAGTGGCGTGAAAGAATAAAATTTCATGTGGCTTGGGACATAGTGGCATGGGCCACTCACTTACCACCACAACTCCACTTGTGTTTTGAAGTATTTTAGTCAAAATATAAAAAAAAACTTGATTTTCAACTGATAAAAGGAGTAAACCCAGTCAAAAAGTACCATGAAATAATCATTACTTAATTTTGTCTTCTTCCATTGATTCTAAAGTATAGACAACAATAGTCTTACTGACTGCTGAGAGCAGTGTGACAGTCCAAGTACTTTTGCAAGTTAAAAACCCTCTAGAAATTTTATATTTGTAGTGGGAGACTGACAGAATCCCGAAATCCAAAATCCAGAAAGTCAGAAAACCCAAAATCAGAACCCCGAAATCCCAAAATACAGAACAACCAAAATCCCGAAAACTCAAAATTCGGAAAATCCAGAATCCGGAAAACCCAGAGTCCCGACAACCAAAAACCTCGAAAACCCAAAATCCCGAAAAATTGAAAACTTTTAATAAACAAAAACAGAAAAATCATTTAACAAATAAAAATAACAACAAAAATTATTTGACAAATAAAAAAAAAAAAATTCGAATAATGAAAAATGACATAAACAAAGAGGCAATATTTAACATAAATTTAGACTGTATGAAATGCCCGTTAGATTACTTATTTAAGAATGATCTTTCCGTTCCGAGAAAATTTTGTTGATTCGTTTTTCTTTGACTAAGTACTTAATGTTATTTCAAGAAATAGGATTTTTTACCCCAACCCATTTTTAATCAATATACTGCAGTAAGAAGCAAAAAGATTCGTTTTCTAACAACTTTCCTTCATCTGTGGAGACGATTTTTAATTCCCAATCTAGGTTAGCTATAAATTTTGTTGTTTTTGAAAACGTGCGTCGCTTCAAACTATCCTTTAACTATAAAATTCTGACTGTTGTTAGTTTATGTTATATACTGCATCATTAGTGAATCAAAATGACGACATAATGATATAATTTTAAGAAAAACTAACCAAATCTTGAGAATATCCCAGAAACTTCTCATTTCAGAGCGCTCAACAATAAAAGGTTCGCAGATAAATTGCCTTAGTCAACAAATTGTCAATATTTAAATTATCCTATTTACCAATTATGTGGCATTGAAGAATCATCTCTTTGCATAATCATGTTTTGATATACCTTATTTCAATTTTAAAGAATAAGCCCAAACAACAATTATTTCAACAATTTGTCCTTATTACGCATTTAAACAGATGCTGCCGCCATCCAGGACTTCCATATTATTCTGGAAACAGATGTTGGTTTACATTGAATAATAATAAATTGTTTCAAATACAATTGCTTTTGTATCTATGTCTTCTTATTGAATTTCGAAGAAAGGCAAAACTTGCTAAATACCTTAAAACCTATTCGAGACTCATCAAATAAGTGCACTTGACAACTAAATTGAGACTGTGTAATTTCTAAAGCAGAAATATTGGTCATTCATTTAGAAAAGACAATAATATTGTAAATCTTCGTCTCTATACTTCATCTCTATACGTTACAGCTATAAGCCTGTGTGTGTAGAATATTTTGATTGAATTTATCATGAAAACTTTGTTCTGTGTGTAGGCGATTGAAAATTGAATTGGGTAAATGTCATTTTACTGTTTAAAGGACATTGAATATTTACTCTTAATTTATTGAAAATTATTACGATTGATCTTTTGTTATTATACAATACATATTTCAATTATCCCATCACAGACGTTGTTGTTGTGATTTTTTTGAAGAACATTTAACTTAGAAACAAGTGAGTATACGAGTATTCTTGTAAGTTGGTTTGATGAAATGTATTATCGATTTAATTTGAGAGAATTTATGACGCAGCCATACTAATGACCAATTTTTAAGCTAAGAAATTATTCTTTTTTCCGAGAATTTAAAATTTTATACGATGTAGGGGAATTTTGCAAGGTTATGTCCTTTAACCATGGAAACATAAGACATTTGGTTTTTAAATGGCATAAAGGTACCAAAATCAATAACGATTCTTGAATATTTTTTTTGTTGTATTATGTATGTATGCATTCATGTTAATATAGGTCATAAATTACATATACATATGTGAATACTGAATATAGGATTTTTTGATCTAAAACACATCTGGTTGCACTTATCCTGCCTCAAATATTCCTTAAAGAATGCGATTCCTAGTTGATATTGGCTTTGATGTAATAGCTGACACAGGAAACGAAACAAGAATGAATTATGAATGCAGGTTCTTAAATAGAACAGCTTTTGAGAATATTTTTCGGATGATTTGCGGAAAGTTGTTATACTCTTCATTTTATCTTTCCGTTACAATCAAAAAACCAATTAAAAAAAAGATTCTCACATCTAGTTTTTGACAAAATTATTCCAAATTTTGATGTATGTAAGTCACGTTTTGGTTCATGATGTGTTAACCACTTTTAACAGCGTACCCTGGTAAAGTTGACGTAGAGCCAGCAAACCATCAACACATTTTACAAAAAGAGTAAACAAAGCAATCGAAATAATTACAACTAATAAGAGCAGCAAATTAAACTTGCTTGCTATGATTTTCTACATGCTACAGCCATAAAGAAGCACTGATTCAACATTGGAATTGAACAGTAGTAACTTTGTCTTTAAGCTGAACAAATTTTGTTCTCTTCTTCCCCTTCTTAATATGATTTGTTGTTTAGTTTCGCCCTTAGTAGAGACAAATCTTCCAAGATATTGAAAGTCTTTTTTCTACCGTTTTCCCTAAAGTAATTACTTGAAGAGATGATTTACTTCCTAGGCTGATAATTTGTGTTAATTTTCAGTCGACCGGTTTCAGTTCTTTCCTCCACCCTTGTTGTTATTTCATGGAGATTTATTATCCTGTGAGAGAATAAGAACATTATTCGAATAGTTTAGGTGTTTTAGTTTGTAATGGTGACAGCTTTTTCCTTCAGCAAATTTTACGGAATTAGCGCATCAGTAATTAGATCGCATATGATTACGAAGGCTGTTCGGTTTTTATGTTTCCGCTTCTGCAATATATATATGTTCCGATTACGGATGGTTTGTGGTGCTCGAATGTGGTAAACGTCACCGAAATTGAGTAATTCTTCCGATGCATTTCCCCAGTTTTAGTTTCATCATTCCGATTTTGTCCATGTTTTATTAGATAATAAACCAGATACTACCAATGCCGCTCCACCGAAATTCCAGCAGTTCAAATGCACAAGTTGAAAATATATAAAACACGACAAAAATTTTAAATAGCTTTTTTGTGGCCCTATTACGAGATCACGCATTTCTGTAATCACGTAATGTCGTAGTACCGAATTCTGTATAGTCACGGAATTCCATCCTAGTTATTCGCGCAAACCCGCATTCACGTTTTCACCCAATCGCGCATTCACGTAGAAACGCATTCACACAATTATGTATTCAAGTAATCACACATTCACATGTATTAAGCACAATACTAAAACTTTCCGATAATCGATCTTAAAGAGGTTCGATTCAAATCCACGGAAATATGCAAATCCACGATCGACTTCTTCATTGTACGTAATTGTGGTTGGTTTAAAATAAAATTCTTCAAGTACCCAAGCAAATACAGTTCTCATCGGTTTGCATTTAATGAATCTCTAAAAAATTACCAAAATGTATAACTCTCTACAGCTTACCCTACGTCATAGGAAGCCACCAACGGTATTGCGAAGGCGAAGGTTGCTTCCTTACATCCGCACGTTCAGTTCATTAAACCTAAAACACCGTTTTGTCTTTTTTTTTTTTTTTGTTTTACCTAAAGGAGATCGAAAAACAAGAAGGAATCCAGAATTATAACAACATTTACCATTGAACGTGATCAAAAGTGAAAGGGAAGACTTTTTTTATGGGCGATTCCTTCCATTTGGAGTGCAAGGTCAAATTATCTTCTTGATGAGCTGCTAACCAGTCGTTGCTATCCCATATCGCCAGAGCCAATGGATGGAATCTTCTTTGGTTATGATGAAGCCAGTTTGGCTGGCAAGTGGAATAACGATGATAGAATCAGCCTTGCCCTTTGTCTTTTATCAAAGAATCTTGCCGCAAAAGGAGAAAAAAAAACATTGACGCATACCAGATGCACTCGGATATCTAGTTTTAACATCTATTGCCCTGCAGTAGTTACTTGATATTGTTGTGAATCTTCTTTAAAATTCTTCAAGATTCTTTTTTTTTTTGATATTTTTATTATTTTTTTGCTATTTTGCCCTTGAACCTGTATTCCAAAGAACACAAAGAACTTTTTTCCCGGATGGTTTTCAGAAATTGTATAAATAGTAAGTACTATTCTAGAGCTGATATCAAATAAGTTCTGTTCGTTAAGAGATAAAGAAGTATTTAATCAACTAATATGTTTAAATTTGTAAGTGCAACCAACTTCACTAAGGAATTGTTTCTCTATTAAGTTTTTATCATCTTCAAAATGTATAGGTGATTTTGTTCGCTGTGATTGCTGCCGCTTCTGCAGCATTCGTTCCAGCTATTTCCACACCACTTTTGGGCAGATTGATTCCTCAGCCATCGTTGGCACCTGCCAACACTGAACATGCTGGCTATGTCAGTGGACTGACACCAGTTGCCCGTCCATATGTATCGTTGCCAGCTGCCTATGCCGGTCCTGTTCCAGCGTTTTACTCAGCTGAGCATGTTCCATTGGCATACGCTAATAATTACGTAAGTAAAGCCTTTTAGTAGCTTTTTTTCTCAATAAATTTGTTTAATATCTTTCGTCCAATAGGTGGCATACCAAGCTCCACTTGAAGCTTCTCACTACCGGATTTCCTATTAAAGCCGCCTAAAAGACAGCAAACTTTTTTTGTACCCGATAATGAAATGATAGTGTTCTCTAGTTTACTACTTTATTAATTTAACGGAAAAATAAAACTCGATTGGTGAATTAATTTGAATTGTTTGAATTGCATGAAACTATGAAAAATAAAGTAATAGATGAGGATGTAACTAATATTAATGTGCAATAATATACCTAGATTTCAGTGAATTTTGACGTAAGCTTATACGAATTGTAAACACGTTTCAAAATGGAAGTGCAATAGAATTCAACCCAACTGTGGAATAGAATTCAACCCAATTTGTGTCAAGCAGAACCGACAAAAATGTATTCTTAACCTAAAACGAAATGTAATAGAATACGAACCAATTCTACATATGCTCCCGTCAAATCGGTTGTAATTGAATTTTTGTTTTCTGCAAAATGACCCATGAGACAACATTTAAAATAAAATTCAAGTGTATCATTATTATTATTGATCCAGAAACAAGATTTGTATAGGTAGACAATCAACAATCTATTACAATTTTTGCATGAAATGGTTTTCTGAGACCGGAAAAAGTTGGTCAGTGTTAAGTCTAATAATAATTATAACTTGGTGTTTTACTATTTAAGAACTAACCTCAATTTTAAATAAACAAATTTATAGTAAAATCTTGTACAATATTATTAACCAATGAGTAATGATTTTAAGTATTCAAAAACTGTAAAATTGTCACAAAAAGTGATAAAAATCTTGTCAAATACAACCGCTCTTCTGCTTGAACCAGCAAGTACGCTGTGTGAAGGAAAGATCAATTGAACTACGTAAGTAACGAAGAATTTGAGCGTGAAGTGGTGTTTTACTCCTCAAATGAAATTTATGCAATCTGCTGAATACTCTGTACTCTGTACTGAATATTCTGTACAAATTAGGAATCTTTTGAAGTTTTTTTCTCAAAAATTTGATGTATTTTGTCTATTGTAATTTTTCCGTCCTAGATAAGTTAAATTAGTGTCTAAGATTTTTTTTTTGTTTGGGTTCAAATATAACTTATTTAAACTTATACTAATTTACTTTTATTTACTTTCAAATTAACAAACACTTTGGTCTATAATAAACTGTTTAACAATTACTCTTTACAATTTACACGTAATAACACTTCGATTTCGTATTTATACTCCTCTCATTCCTTCTCGAAGGTTCTAGAGAGCTCTAGTTTCGTTAAATAAAAGAGAAAAATATACACAGACAGATAGAGACAGATTTAGACAGATTCCGTTCCATTCTATTTCGTTCCGTTCAAAGTTCGAAAGTTTAAAGTTTAGATGAATGCGTTCAGAGCTTTAGTCATTAATCATTACCAAAGATCTATATGTGTCATTCCGTCTGGGTGTGTTCGCTCCTACATTCGTAACAATGTTAAGTATTTGGGAGCTTCCTTGAAAACAGCAATTCTTCAAATGAGTTCGTTCAAAAGCTATCAGTATTTTTAAGACAGCGGGTTAAGCCGATCGTTGGAATTTTCTTCTATTGTACCATAAGAAAGAAATTTTTTTTCTGAAGAAATAGAGATTCCATATGGAAGTCCCAATCTAAAATTTCTCTATTTCCATTGGCTCAATTGCAAAATTCAACAAGTACTTTTTCCAGCAGAAGTGTTTTTCTGTTTGTTTCGAAGAAATATGCTAATTTTTAAAAAAATTGATTAGAAAACTGTTTCTGACATAACAAACCATCGAAAGATTCATTTTCATTTAAATATGTGGTATACCTACATATGTATGTAGGTACGCCTAAATAATGACTTCGAAAAAATACCCTTTTTTCAATATAAAAAAATAACTTGTTAATTTTTTTAATGTTTTTATTTCAACACCTTGTGCATATTTCGCTGTTTTGACGTTTTTGAGTTTTGCAAAAACGCTCTTCAATTCAAAAATTGTATGTAGGTATTCTTTATCGAGGTATCAAAACTTTGTTGCATAAAAAACACACATTTAATAAATAAACTTCTATTAAAAATCCTCTAAACTATTGGGATTTCTTTTCTTAGAAAAGCCCAAATTTCGCTGACATAGACCACTAACAGTTCTAAATCAATCCTTGAAGATCTAAAAAAACTCCTAAATGATCACTTTAAAAGTCATGAATTTACATTCTAACAATTTATATTATAAAATAATTGTCTGTGCACATTCTTAAAATTTAAAATAACGGTGACTTATTACCTAAAACTTCAAAATAGATAATAACAAATCAACCAAATAATTTGTCTAATTTAACAATTAAAAACTCTACTTATTATTTCTTCGCTCCATTGTATGGGTGAAGAAAAAAAAAACTTATTCAAAGAAATTCCCAAAAAGACAGCGTGAGAATTCAAAACATTAAATAGACTCACATTTGATGTATCTTTCGTATAATTGCAACCAACTGTGACGACTTAATTGTCTTAATTGCAAGATATACTAACAAACACAACGTATACATCATCCACCATCATACATGGATATGTCTAGGTTCCTACCTACATTCGCTGCATTTATACCTACCAGTGAAAGTTTATTTATGTTTAATGACGTCAAAAGCTTTGCTACATATACGAGCAGTCCATAAAGTCGCATCACTGAACAAAAGTAATAACCTTCGGACTTTATATGTTCCAACAATGGCGCAGAGTCTAGATATTTTTGTATGAAAAGACTCTCCCGATTTATCACTAAAAAACCCATTATACCTAATTTTATACATCACCCATAAAAACAAAAACAGTAAAAAAAAACTCTCCACTAATTGGGCCATATTCATATCATAACCATATAAATGTAATGTACGCAGTACATTTTGTGAAAATATTCCATAATGAGAGGAAATTTCCTTTAAAACCTTCGCATATTCAGAATCAGAATAATTTCAGAATGAAAAACAACATGTAGCCTGCTGTTTTTTTGTGATCCTAGGTCATGTCACTGCGAGGTTGATAGCATTCATTCAGGAAGGTCAATTTGAGAAAATATTTAATGTTATTGCAAATCTATAGACACAATATACTGATTGGTAGATAAGTGAATCCATATCGCCTCCACTGTTTCAGGATTAGCATCAATCGATTGAAGTGATTATATGATTATTTGATTTTAATCAGGTTGAGTATAAAGTGACCACATCAAATACAGAGAGTGGGATGCTCCTGACGAGTATAGTCCTTTGACCAGGTGTGGATGTTTGGGTGGTTAAGTCTTCTGGGCTCTATTGGAGCAGGTTTTGGTGTACTATTTTTTCTCTCAAGGCACAAAGATTTCAAAAAGTCATCAAGTTGAGAGAATTTGAGGTCCGTCAAGATAGGCCCGCCACAACGGAAATACCAAAATCTGAGTATGCAGGAATTTGTTGCTAATTAGTTTCTCCAATTTTAATTTTGTTGCTCCACCCCTTACCAGTCAATGGCTGGGACCACCACAATTTTGAGGGATAAGATGTGGAGCAACAAATTCAAGATTGGAACAACTAATTAGCAACAAATTCCTGCATACTAGGATTTTGGTATTTCCGTTGTGGCGGGCCTATCTTGATGGACCTAAGAATTTAGAGATTTCCCAAAATTTGTTTCAATACTTCTTTGATAGTTTCCGGATGGATTTGAATACTTATGTTATGTATATGCAAACTTCAGGGAACCACTCTTCTGATATTGATTAAAAATAACATTTATTTAATAACCTCAGTAAAGTTCCTAAGACCCCTTAAGTGGCAAAGCGCTTCTTGTTCATTCATCGTAATGATATTTTTCATTTGGTCTAGAGAATTAAGGTTCTAAAATTCTCCTGCCGGTCTTCAATTAACCACTTTGATCTTTGCCGCCTTAAAAAATAAAACAACAAAATCCGCCCAAGTTTAAATCAGTATGCATACAATTTTGTTTGAGGACTGGCATAGAGAAAAGCCCTCTGATAAACCCATACATCACATAGAAACATCGTAATGAAATAATATCTGTTTCGCTATTGCTATCACAAACAATCCAAGACATCTCTCTTTACCAGATTTACAACTGAATAGAAATCAGCTTAGACAGATTATCCAGCTGTGAAAATTAGAATTGTCCAAAGGGAAATGTCATGGTAGGGTTTTTGAGGATATAAATGGTAATTGGGATTGAGCTTTTGTAACCCTGCTTTGCAGAAAATTGTAAAATTGTTATTTCCTTTTAAGTAACATTACATAAATTAAATACAATGCAGGAATCTTTTGAATAATTGAACCTAATACAAAACTTATATTGCGTCCTTGGAAAAAGTAAATCGCTTGAATTTTGAAAACAAAATATACAAAATGAATAAAACTATTTATCCAATTGATGTAAGTTGCATAAAAACCACTTATTCTTTTTCTTGGTCTCCTAGAAATGTTGTTAAAACTGGAAATAGCTTACAACTTAGAAAGTAATTTTTTGGAAAAAAAAACCTTAGACTTTATCAACTCATTACTGAAGATTACAAATTGAGGCATTTTTTCATTTTCAATCAGGAATATCCAGGAAAAGCTCCAATCTCCAACTAGATAGTAAATACAGATTTAAAAAACTTAACGATTTTTTGACGTGAAAAAACATTTGATTTTTTTCCAATTAATGTTAAAAACGTTTCGAACATTGTGTTTTTGATCTAGTAAAGTGAATCTATATAGTTAATTTGAGTAACTTAAAAGATTTGTTTAGACGTATACTTGCAGTAAAAGTTTAAATTTAATTTAAAACCATAAAAATTGATCAACATCTTTTTGCAAATTCATGCCCCAATATAGAATATTAATGATTAGTAAAAAGGTTTCAATACTTGCCAATCAATGAGTCTTGAAATTTTTTGTTGAATGACATTGAAAATAAAAATGTCTTTTGTTGGTTTACAAACATTTCATTTTGATACTTTTATTAATAAATTTATTTCAATGCGATTTTTTCGCACGCGTTTAATTTAATATGCAGTATAGTTTCATATTTTGATATAACCTTGCTTAAGTGACAATTCATATTGAAGGTCGGCGAACTTAAAACACGCAACAACAACATAATAAATACAGGGGAACACCTACGCTATTGATATTCATAACGAAGGTTGAACTTTTTTTTACTATTGCTTTTCTACAATATTTGTAGTAGTAAGGTGTAATAATCCAAATATAGTTTTTGCCAAATTTGGGCGGAATTTTAATTTTAGTGCTAAATGTTTCATAAATTTTTATGTTTTCGATATCAATGTTGGCAAATATAGTTTTGTAATATAAAAATACTGAGTCTTATGCTAAAAAGTTTTATATAATCAAGTTTAAGTTTAGCAACTTTGTGAAAGGAAGATTTTAAAAATCGAAACATCAATTTAAAATTGATTTTTTTCTACACAATAACTCTTGGAGTCTTATTTGTCATCGATATGTGTGATATTTGTGTTTTAAAACGAAGTAAAACATTTTGTCTGATTCGTTTTACTAATCGCTTATCATCATCCATCTGATAGTCTTAGGAGCAAATTTTTGCAGTTTGCTGCTGAATGAGTGCAGCCGCTGTTGGTTATTGACCTTCTGAAACACACTAGTCACTAGTGCGATCTTCGTTGTGTTTATTCTGAGGCTGGTGCTATCGATGATACGTAGTCGAGTGAATCCCACTCAAAGATTAGGCTCTGGTACAAGTTTATCACACACGTCATGAGACTATAGAGAAAAAGTCCAAAATTCGCTTTTGAGCGAAGAATTTTTCTATAGAAGAAAATATGAATTTCTGTAGTATGCTTTTCTCGATATCAGGAAAACATCCAACCGTGACCCAAAATGGCTATTCAGTGCGGATTCAGTGTACTTCTCAAAAACCAATTAGCATGTCATAAATGATTGCATTTGGTAGCAGCAGTTTTCAAGCATTCTGATTTCGAGTTGAAATTTCAGAAACGAATGAAGCGTATCCTTCTTAAAAGTCAAGCTGCATGTCACGGAGGATTGAAATTTGTTAATCCTTCTGAAAATACCTTGCAGAATTTTTATGATATTGTTTAGCTGATGCTGATATCTTCCTGTAAATATAAATTATTGAGGGTTTAAGTGCCCTTTCTTCGGTATAACCTGTTTTCTGTTTTATTATATATGGCCAGTAAAAGTATAGTGTCATTTCTTGTAGAAACTTTTTGTGAACAATATTGGTGAGTCCATACGGTCTAGCTGACTTTCTTGACTTGGATTTTGCGATGATTTAGGGTTATCCATTGGAAATCTTGATCCAAAAACAACGTTTCCCATTTCCTTTGCTACGATTTAAATCCTGAATAAATTGGGAAAAATTGGGCTAATGTTGTTCAACCTATCGGCAACAGATTCAATAATAGCATTCAAAAACATCAAAATCGATCCACCCAGTCAAAAGTTCTGAGCTCACAAACAAACAACAACAAAAAATTCAGTTCAATTGATAACCTCTTCCTTTTTTGAAGTCGGTTACAAAGTAAAACATTCTATTATGTGAAGTTAATGAATAAAAGACTTTATTGTGAACCAAATTATTAAAGGGATGTTAGAAAAGTCTAAGGTCTGTTTTCGGGACACCATTCCACGGTGGAATCCATTGTTTTTATAAGTAAATTGTTTTCAAAATTACGTGAATTTTTTAAGAGCTAATCCTAACATAAATATTGGAGTACTCCATTCTTTTTTTCTTCTTCTGTATGTATTTATATATCGTTCGCTGTTTCAAAGAGTAGCTAAACAATTTTTATCTATCCCCTTGTAACCCACCGTTTATCAAAATGAAAATAAATCATCATACTAATAGCCTCAAGTTAAACTCATGAAAAAAATTTGAATTTTCTTGAATGTATGTACCTACATTCAATTTTGCTTCCTGATCCTGTATGCAAAAATTTCTTAGTTCCGGTTATCTTCAGGCAATTACAAAGTCAAACAAATATGATCCATCTACTGCTATGTATATCATGAACCAAATACACGTAGCACGACTCGTTTTCCATGAATAATATCATTCAACTTACGATTAAACTCATTTTCATTCGCATTTGACTTGAATAAAACTCAAAACAAAAACAAAAAAAGAAACTACAACAAGTCAAATCAACAGCAATGTTGCTTAAGACACGTCCATCCACACACAAAACTCTTTGAATCTGTTACAAAATTGATTCTGGGAAAATCCACGCATGATGTTGTGTCTAGAAGCTGTCATGGAATCGTGTTAAACCTCTTGCAAGAAAAATGTTATGCAACACACTCAACCCACTGGAGCTGCCACTTGGATGACAGGAGTTCATTAGCTCCTCATTTTTTGTTTATTTTTTTTCAATTCTCACTTCTCAATGCACAACAGACAAAATTGTGCTATGAAGAAAATCTGGAAAAACCCAAAGATGCAATAATTGGAGTGGAAAAGCAAAAGTAAAGATTTTCATCCATCTCTATGCACAAATAATATTGAAGAAAAACCCGAAGGAAACGAACCAACAAGCCGCAGAAAAGTTGCATTTCTGTGGTCTCCTCACTTAGTGCTGTGTACGTATAGCTCAGCCTTGGGGATTCCCTGGTTTTAATTTTGTTCAAATTATTACATAATAACACGCCAGCAGTTATCACAGTGCTAACCAACTGCGTGCAAACTCTTTGTACTGTATTTTGGCAGGCCATCATACATGCTTTGGTGACTCAGACCACACCGGCCAGTAGTTAGCCCTAAGCGAATAAAAATTTAATATATTATGAATTCGAAGAAGCCGATATTAATGAGGTCAATCGATTCGACGCGCACATAAATTGAATACTAAATAAGATTGATTTGTTTGTTTTATTTATTTATGCAAGAAAACTATGTTTTTGTTTAACTTGAACTTATAAGCTTGTGTAGTAAGAAAGGGTCAGAAACTAGAGTGCCATTCAACGGTAGATGTATCTACATTTGGTTTGACATATTTCCATAGAATAAAAACAAGATTTATTCAAGTTTTGAAGGATTCTGAAAAAAAAGATATCAATAGGTTTTCACAGTTCACATAAGAGGTTGAGGCTCTTCCTTCTTAAACTTTGTATTTTTTTCAGAATTCAATGATTTTTGTTTTTTGTTTACAGTTCAAAGAGTATGCCAAATACTGAGTTCAAGATTTGCACTTTTACGTGCGTTTTTAATTTGAAAAGTCCAATAGTGTGAGTTGTATATGGTTGGAAAGGACTCTAAAACATGTCATGTTTTCATGTGTTCTAAAAAAAAAATACATTCATTTTTATAACAAATATTTAGCCATACAAATTTGAAGAAAAAAACGATTTTTAGATTTTTTCACAATTAAAACCTGTAAAACATGCCTTTTTTCGTAAAATTTAGGTAGGTATTACCTTTCAATATAAAAACAATGTTTTTTTTTTCATATCCAATTTTTTTCAAGTAAAGTTTAAATTAAAACTCTGAAACATACAACAAATCCTATGTATTTTCCATAAGAAACTTTAGGTGCCTACAAGGATCAAAATAAAAATCTGAAAAAATTAGGTAATTTTTTTTTTTTGAAAAGGAACGGGTTGGGGACAAAATTCGGTATGTTCCAAAATTCAGATTCCAAAATTCTGTATTCTAAAACTCTGTTAATTCAAAATTCTGTATTTTAAAACTCTGTAAATTCAAAACTCTGTATTCTAAAATTGTGTACATACAAAATTGTGGATTTCAAAATTCTGTATTCCAAAATTCTGTAAATGATAAAAGAAAAATTGTATTGATAATGAATAAAATGCGCACTTTTTACTTGCGATAAAGATGCTATAGGGCAGTTTTTGGATTCGTAAAAAAAAATCGAACTCCAGATAACAATCAGACATGACATATAACGATGATAGAGAATACAATTCAGTTGTCCGTCTGTCTTTCTGTGTATACCTCGAGCTACAGCCTAAGCCGATAAACCAATTTTCTTGAAACTTGGTGGTTAAGGATATTTGGTGATTCCCTAGAGGGAAAATTTAATTTTTTTGCTTAGGACCAAAACTAACGGTAACTGTCATATAACAATTAAGGAAAAGTTAACTTTTTTCAAAAACGGCTTTAACGATTTTGATTAAATTTTTTGTGTCTACTTTTGATAGTAGGGTACTTCTGAAATAAATGAAATGTTTGTAAAAATTCTACTAACTTTACCTCCCATAGAACCATTTTTTTCATTTTTGAAACGAAATCATTTCTTAAACGAATCAACCAATTCTGATGAATTTTCTTATACGGAAGCTAATTAATAATTTAAAAATTATTTGATATCAAACTTTTTAAAAAAAGAACTATAATAGACGAAGCGAAAGGTATACTAGGTAAAACAAAATCTAAGTGATGTTAATTCCATTTTCGTTTTGTTTGCTGTAAACATGTATGGGCCAAAATCATAGAGCTGGAATGTTTGTACCTTCGGCTTTGCTTCTGTCTTATATCTTTTTTGCAAATCCTTTTTTTGCTTCTTCCAATAACATATATATCTTCATTATATTAGAAAGAACAATATGGGTAATCATTTTCCGATTTGCAATTAATCGAGTTTTTTTCTTATTATTTTATTTTAATTTTTAACTAGCCTTTCATAAATTAACTAGACTAAATTATTGGGTTTTTTTGTTAACCTTCATTTTTATTTTTCAAAAATTTGTTCACATCGCTTTGCCCTCACTTTTGCTTCCCCCAATGAAGATTATAAATAAAAACTATGTTATACCAAATTGTCAGCCTTTTTCCGAAAACATTTGCTTTAAAAAAAAATAGCACGTTTTAGCTACCTCCCACTCCATTTGCACCCACTTTGACTTCTGCCAATATTGAGCAAGCAATTGGCTGCTAATTTTCACAAAGTCTCCGACTATAAAGAGGAAGTTTATTTTATTAAAAAAGTACGTATACGCCACAGTGCACCATAGTAATTGAATTTTATATCAAAATGCTCTAATGTTTTTTCCGTTACTAGCATTAAATTCTTTCATTCCTGTTAATTTGTATTGCTTTTGGTTTACAAAACCTACTCATATTCAAGGGAAATGTATGCCATTATACAAGATGAAGTAGAAACGTCACGATCGAATTTCCAACATTTTGTCAAAGGCTCAAATGGCAGATGATTAAACATCTTATAAATTTGTCTTCCAGCTAAACACAGTTCGACAGTTCAAACTCAACCAGTTTGTTTGAATTTCTTCAATTCATAAACACAATGGTAGATATTCTTACTTAAATGAAACATATATTCAATAGAGATCAACGACTCACAGATTTAATAATGTCATATATGCAATTTAAATCTCTCTAAAGCTCTCATATCTCATTCATTTGTTTAGTTCCGATTCCGATGAAATTTTATTAACCAATTTCGTGGAAAAAAAATCCAAATAGCTAATAGTTTTGCTTTGATTGTGGATTGTGTTTTATAGATTAACGAGTAACACACGCGATTACAAGGTCAGTCACCAATTTTACTGCTCTTCGGTTATTCCGAAACCAAAACAACTGACATTGGGGGTAAAACGATGCGAACGAACGGCATTAAACATGCTAGACATTTTTTTTTTTCAAATCACAGATTTAATTTTAATGGAATCCGGTATGTTGCAACATTGGCGACATGGTGCATGGTATGATTAATACTGTGACGTCAGAAAATTTGACACGATTGCGTGTATAAGACAATGACCAGTAAGAGTACATTGCCGGTTTTAAAGTTATAAAATGAGGAACTGTATAATATGAAAAGATAATTGCATAAAGTTGACAAATTTTATGGAAATTGGCTAAGAAAACATCATCACAAGTTGTTTAACAATGTCTGATGTTGTCTCGAATGAATGAAGCTCGAAGTGAAATGAAAATGGAGAAATATTAAAGACACAATATACAACATAGTCGTCTACAATATGACTATGCGATACGAGTATCGAAAAAGTAATAAATACAAAAAAAAGTTTGGTCTTTTATATTAAGTAATACATCAACACACGCTGCTCTCGCAATTCATGTGTTCAATTCCATTTAGTAAACGCCAACACAGAGTGACATTTATTTCTTAATGCAATAAGCTCATTAAAAAAACAAAATTTGAATTCGATACAAACAAAAGAGGCATGCACTTAAATGCCAGCTAAAGTTTATACTTATGAAGACACGATATTTTTTTTAAAGCGAACTAACACCAAGAGAATTGGTACAGATATCAATCAACTTGAAGTGTTGGGTGAACATTTAGATCTAAAAAATAAAATTTCGATTATTCATTAATGATGAATATGATTTGTTCCGTATAGTGATGATAAGAGAAGTAGTTGGGTTAAAGCCAGAAATCGATATGATTGAATTGGATTATTTTATTTTTCTAAATAGTTCTCTAAAAATGGTAGAAATGTGATAACTGTCAAAATGGACTTTTTTTCTGTGAAAACATTCCAATTTTTTATTTATTCATTGTATTCATTGTAAAATGAACGACATTTCCTTTATAGAGATATCATGCCAAACACAACAGAAATTAATAAAAAAAAAATCAATTGCTTTGAAACAGCAAGAAAAACTACTCAGTTTTTCATTTTTAAGATTAAAAACTAAACAAAAACAATAAAATTCGAGTTATAAGAAATCAAAATTTGCATTTCCTCCAGAAAAATGTTTTATTTTAATCACAAACTTAACCGAATTTAGTTTTACCCACAGTAGGTGGGTGTGAATTTAAAAACGAAAGTGAAATGCCGAGGGTACTGTTGCTAGCTAAATACTTTAATGGTTTAGGGGCTAGTTATAGCGTTTAGTAAAAAAAGCCAGCCATCCTCTTTTTCCTAATTGGAATGGACACAAAGGAGTTTTTCGTATGCAATTCTGTCAGTAGTACAAGTGCAATTGAAATCAAATCATTGGAACGATTTGTTCCATTATATTTGAAATGTCAGTCAGCTGGCACGAAAAAAGAATTTGCGGCATTAAAATAAAGAAATTTTTACAATAAATGCTTATTTATAAGTCCAAAAAATTCTTTAAGTTATTTGTCATCGATTAGTATAGAATTTGTGTGAGGCTATAACCGGCCCCTTATTTGGTTTACACACGGGAGATCCCTATTGAATATTTGAAAGGGAATCGGAGACAAAATGCAGCCCTGCGGCACACGAACGTGTATTTTAGACTTGAATCCATCTAAATTTCTAAATGGTTTAAAAGCTACATAGCTTAAGTTTAATTTTTTCGAAAACAAAGTAAGAAATATGAATTGCATTGGTAATCCCAAACTTTTCGGTACCGTTGTTCCAAGGATTTTATTACAAAAAAGTGTAAAATATTGATTTTTACCAAAACTTTTGAAAATTAAGTATTGCGTTTTCTAGATACATTCCTCAACTTTTTGAAAATCAGTAACATTGTTCATTGGAATATTTAAAACAAAAAATGAGAATTTGTGATACTTCCCATACAAAAGTGACATTTTATGAAAAGTATAAGAAAGTTTTATCCACAATGACTGGTTTATACACTAATCTATATTAAGCTAATCCTTAAATTTTGACGTTTACAGATTTCAAGCAAAGTTATCGTTATTACAAATTTCCAACTCCAACGACGACAACGGTGCGCCCAATGAAAATGTCTGAAAAACGTGTTTCCTTTCCATTTCATGTTGTTGCATGATGAAAAAGACTAATCACCGATTTCACCAAGCCTTTTTAAAAATTTAACAGGCTTTTAAAAATTTTAAAGGCTTTTAAATGTTTGCTAAATCGGCCATAGTTCTGAAAAAAAAATTGCGAAAGGTACTTATCCTATACACTTTGTGTACGGAATAAATAACATCTCAAAATTAGTCTACTATCCTTAACTATCATACAAATTTATGGCAGAAAATGTTCACAAATTTCGTCAGATTCAAGTTGTTTTAACTCTTACGTATGTACGTAGCTGTCATATCAACACAATGCTGAACAATTTAAGCCAAATTCTTTAGTTTTTGTTTATTTTTATTCACAAAAAACGACTCCTGATTTTTATGGAAAAATGTTTTATATTTTTAAGAGTGAGGATTATCTTGAAATAAAAACCGTATTTTAGAAAAATGTCCATTAATCGTTTTTCTGCATTTCTCCTAACAACATGATTTCAACGATTTTTTGCGCAAAATCAATTAACTAGCTTCGAGATAGTTAAGTTACACAAATTTACAATAAATATTTTTTTGGAATAATAAACAAGCGCTAGGCGGGACCTTGACCGAGTGTATTCAGAGCATTCTGGCTTGTTCAAAAATATGTACATACTTTAATAACTGACCAATGTTTAATTTATATTAAATTCTGAAATACTTTGAGCAGAAGAATTCAATTTTCAATATCTGTAAAAAAAATCCAATTTTACTGAAGAAAGATGTACCATAAATATTTATTTATTTTTTTCTATATTTGTACCCACTTCATCCAAATTTCATTAATTTGTAAAGTTTTTTCGTGTAACTCCATACATGCCGACATAATACATATCTTACTGTGTTTCAGATTGGTAAGAAAAACCACTAATTGGGCATCATTTCCCTAAATGACCATTACAATATTTGTAGCCTTACAAATTTTGCACCGCATAACACCTCTATGTCAAGTCAAAACACAACAAAGACAAATTAAATAAAAAACAAACAAACAAAAAGCCCTAAAAGACAAGATCAGCTATCTCTCTCTGTCAGAGAGACAAAGTCTGCTTAATAATATCATAACCAAAACTTACTAACAAAGATCCCTCACAAGTCTCCCCTTTGATGCTTCCAAACTCAAACGAATCGGAACCAAAATCTCTAGAGAAAGAGAAAGTTCCTCCAGCTATAGTAATAATGTTTATATTATTTTTTTTTGTGTTTTTTTTTTCGTTTTTTATTTTTTGTATTATTGTATCTCCCATAAAGTTCTTCATTTACCCTTTCCTTCAACACACCACCGCGCGGATTTCCTTCCCTTTCTTCTGACTCAATATCAGCCGGCTACTATACTCCATTCGAATAATAAAATCCAAGAGATACCCCCAATATATTCAAATTCGACCAAGAAAAAAAAACCCGAAGGTAGACCAAAAAACTTAAAAAACCAAAACAAAAAAAAACAAATATTACTCACCTCCATCACTTCCATAAGCGTCTGCACAACGCTTAAGATGGACTTACACACTTCAGTGACGTAGTGTACCTCAAGACACTGAATTTGAGTTTAAGCTACACTTTTTTGGCTTTGGGGTGGGATCCTATATAACACGAGGTTCAACCAAAATTCAAGCCAGTTCAACAGTTTCATTCGAATCGCAACATTACGTCTGTTTTGTCCGAACAATTTTTTTTTCAATTTCATTTTGTGGATTACATAAGGAATTGCAACAAAACGGATAACCAAAGCTATTGATCACATTATTTTGTATCTCAACGAGTATCTTGTGGATAAAATTAAAAAAAAAAATACAAACAAGAAAGGTAAGCGTGCGAAGCATCGAGTGTAGCTATTTTTGCGTGTGCTGTGTTGTTGTGCAAAGCTTATAAAAAATCAAATTTAAAACGAAAGTGAACAATATAAGACATTGACTTATACAAAAAAAAAAAAATAAAAAACCAAAAAAAATGAACAAAAATTCAAAAAAAGGCAATAGAAACGCCAACAAAAAACCGTATCTATAAAGAAAAGTGTTTCAAAGATTTATTCATCAGTTACATATAGTTGAACATTAGACATTGTCTGTGTGTGTGTGTTTGAAAGAAAGATGTGGCGGTTAATTTGAATTTTATGCTCTATGATTATTCAATTGACTAACCAGTGGAACCGATAAGACAATAATTACACAAAAGTATTTTTAAATAAAGAATTCAAATTTCTTGGAAGTAACGAAGTGTGATTTAAAGAAAATATAGCAATAAACCAAAAGACATAATAGTTTCGTGTTGAAGTGATGGTCTAGATAAATCACATGGAAATCTAGTACGTTTTTAACTATCTGTTCATAATATTTCTTGTCAGAAAATCTACTATTGAAACAAATGAAGTTATAGTAAAAGTAAAGGATTTCAAAATAATTTTCCTTCCTTAAGTAGTGAAGAATGCTTTCGGTCACTTGTACACAAAATTTTAGACATTATCGTTGAAAAGTATAACGAGGACCGATGAAATAAAAATGTACCAGATTTTCCAAACTATCACTTCTTATGGTTATTGAGTCCTGCTTTCATCTAACATATTTTTTTTATTACTTGACGTAATAATCAAGGCTGGACTCTGGCTTTAAGCCTGTTTTGACTTGAGCCCAAATGAGATAATTTAATAAATCTGAAAAAAGTGCTTTTATTACAAAATATCTCTTTTTTTTTGCAGCTCATTTGCTGTTTTATATGTCTGACTCTTCTTTCTTATATACCTCTTTGTATCTGCAATGATTTCCTTCTCTCCTATACAAAAAAAAAAACTTTGGGGTGTGTTCATAAATATTTTGATTAATTTTATTTCGAGTTAAGAATTTGTATGAAAAAATATCTCATTCGGACCACCTTTTTATCAGAAGAAGTGAACAAAAATAAAAAGCATCAAAATAAAATTGGAAAAGCATCTCGCAAAATGTTTACTCCTAAAAATTTATTTGTGAGTGATGGTAATAAGTTTGAACTAAGCCCCGGCGCACGGTAAACAGGTTTTTTAAACTTATTTTATCCTTTGCAAACTAATAGTTCGGCAAATTAGTTTCACCTTTCGCCTATTTCACATTAAGTTCACCTCTTTGCGAACAAAATTCATTATTTTGCAGATTAAATGCAGCATTTTGCAAATAACATTGTATTGATAAAAAACAAAATAACCTTTTGCATTAACTATAAAATAAATTTTTTGATTTCGTTTATTTTTGTTTTTTTTTATAAATAAACTGCAAAAGTATACTCAATTATCAAAAGCTGAAATCAATTAGCAAAAGAGTGAACTTCATTTGCAAATGAATGCATTTTTTTCAAAAGGATGAACCTAATTGCAAAATGGTGGATTTCTTTTCCAAAAAAAAAAAAACTTTAAAGGAAAACCACATTTTTTCGCCAACAACTTCAAAACTCGCACATTGCACCCATTTCCAATGAAATGTAGGTTTGCAAATTTGCGAATATGCGAATGTGTGCGAATTATCCGAAAAGGGTGTTGATAACATGTGCTCTCAGGAAAAAATGAGGAATAACAACAAGTGATTTACTCACAAGCGTTAATTTTTATGTTTACATGGCAAGGCATATGTTTGAAACAATCCACTATGCTCGCACATTCCCGAGGGTGTTTATACAATACCAAAGTGCGATCTGGATCAAATAGAGCCCCCAACCTATTTGCGAACGTATGCGAACTGCTTGAAAACGGTATTCAGGAGATGGGGCCTCAAGAAAAAATTAATAATCACAAAAAGTGATTCACCTACTCGCAAATGTTCAATTTTCTTTTTTCATCGCATTGCAAATGTTTGCGAAAATCGCTAATGAGAAGGTGTTAACACATTATTAAAGTACAATCTGGATATCGTTAGTCGCAAACTTCTGCGAATTTTTATATGATTGCTCCTAAAGATTTAGTTGTCACTTATTGGTCACTTTTCCTTTCTGCCAAAAATGCAAACATTCGTTATTTTTTTTTTTTCTATCGAAATCTCCCCTTAAAATGTCCAAACATTGGAACACCTTTTGTAAAGGTCTTGTCATTTTCAGACCCTCTTAAACATATCTAATGAATTTTCACAGCAATTAAATTATCTTTGATTGGGTTTCAAATCGTTTCTAGCAAAAACTCATCCAAAGACAACGGAAATAGTCAATTTTCATTTCTTTCGAATGCAAACTTTGCATCTTAAAACGTTTTCTTTTGGAAAATAAAACGATCCCACGATTTAACGACCACACCTTATTCACATGATCTCGTGTATATGCTGCGAATGTTATGCAAAACTCCACTCCCTTTTATTGTCTTCCTGTATGTAACTTTCTTATTTACCGAAGCGCATCAGCAAGCAATAAAATACAAAATTGCTAAATCAATGCATAAAAACACATACATACAAAATTACACACGTACATTATTTTTTTTTTTTTTTTGGTTAAACCTTGAAAACCATTAATGGTGGAAAGTTAAGATAAAATTATTAGTAAATTTCCCAACAAGTTCATAATGGCTTACTCCATTTTTGAACAATTCCCTAAAATTAACGAAATTCGTTCAAAATAAAAAAAAAGTAACAACTTTTTATGTGTGGCGTCAGTTATTTCATAACTTTAAGCTCGAAATTAACTGCAAACAGTTGTGCGTAAACTTAACCCCGTTGAGCGGAACACACAATGCTAAAGCTACAAGATCATGCCCAGACCACATAATCTGATACAACTTGGCGCGTCATCTTTTAGCAGCGAGATACTTGCGTGTATCTTTTATTAGATAATATCTTCCTTTATCTTCATTCATAATCTTTCTGTCTCTCTCTTTTTTGTTTGTTTTTCTTTTTTTTTTTTGCCGGCTTATGGCGCATCTTGCGCCAGGTAATAATGTGGTAACGACCTTAAATTGGTTTTGTATCTTTTTGTATCTCCCTCCATCTATCTTCATTCTTCATATATGAACGAGCCATGAAGATGATGAAAGTAAAAGTGATCTTTCTTCTTTCGAGATACATTTTTGTTTATCTTTCTTGTCCGCGGTTGCTAAAGATGATTATGATACAGAGAAAGAGAGAGGGAACTTCTTAAAATGGGCACAATGACCGTTTTAAGATCAAAATTTTGTAGGTCAAATGAAGTTATCTTTTGCATAATACCTACTCAACTTGGAGCATACCTTAATCATCTTTTTTTCTATCTTTTTTTAGAAGAACCACCTACACAATGAGGATCTTTCAATTGGCTGTCATAACAGCCGCACTTTTGACAGTTACAACTGCCAGCGAGCTATCTTGGTCATGGAGTGGTGCAAAAACTGAAGATGCCAAATCAACGATCACAAGAAGATCAACAGAAACAGACACAAAGGAATCAGACAAAGAAGAGCACGTAGAGGGAAGATATCTTGTGCAAGAGCCTGTCTATAGCAATGACACTGAAGTAAATGACATCATTGAACATATTCTAACAGGACGTAGAGAAGGTCGCAACCTGGGTGACTATGATAAGGTGTATGCTGATGGAAATGTAGAGATGGCGCTGCAACAGGGTGATGATTTACAAGCCAGAAACTTGATCAAGGAGAAATTGTGTGTGTTGGGTCTTATGAGTTGTGATCCAGAAGAAAAACGACCATTCTATTCAACGATTTACGCTCAAGGACCACCCCCACCAAATAGGGTGGGAGGACCATACGGACCACCACGACCAATGCCAACTTCGGGAAATCGTTATGGACCACCTGGTAACAATAACAAATTTGGTCCTCCACCACCAAATTCATTCGGACCACCTCCCTCAAACTCATTTGGACCATCGAATCCCAATAAATTCGGACCTCCCAGAAAGGTTGGCTACGAAGGACCAATGTCAAAGCCCTTCTATGGACGTCCACAAGGTATTGGACCAGTTTATAATGGACCATTCCTTGAATCACCACCTCCATCAGCTATTGATTCTTCGGTTTCATTCTCTAAGCCTCCACCTGGTTCCATAATCTATGGTTCAAAGCCTCCAGGTCCAGTTTTTGATGGTGTTGATGCCCCTTACAATTTTGAATCAGCAGTTGTTGGAGAAAAAATCCAAGTGGCGGGCTCGCAACAAAACAACTTCTATGCCCATCAATCTGGAAGCTCTGTCAAGGATGAATCACTGGCCTCTTCGGCTTCCACCCTGCAGCAACATGTCCACCATCACTACCACCATGTAGAAGGAGAGGGTGCATCAGCAAAGGCTCCATCTGTATCGGTTCCAATTGGTGGAGGAAGCACAATCAACACCGGATTTTCTGCTTTGGCTCAATCATCAGCTGGTTTTGCTCCTATTTCTAGTGGAGGATTCTCAGAATCTTCTGCTTTTACTGCTGGTTTCAATGGGGCTTCGCAAGGAAGTCTGATTTCTGGTTCAAACGGCTTCAATGGAAACGGTTTCGGCTCAGATGGTTTCGGTTCGAATGGCTTTAATTCGGCGCAGAAGCCCAACACTGGTGAACAATATAAGCCTCCTAGTGGTCTTGGAAGCTTTGGCTCATCAGGAAATGATGGATTTGCACCAAATGGTGGATCATCTGGATTTGGATCCAATGGACTCTCAGGAAGTTATCACTCTCAAAACCCTGACTACTTCAAGAAGGAACTTCATTCTGGTTCGTCATCTCAATTCGGCAGCAATAACTTCAATGGGGGCTACAACGACAATAAATATGCAGCTTCACAATTTGGAAGCGGCTATGACACTGCAAGGCAGCAAGATATCGACTGTGTATGTGTGCCATTTAACCAATGTCCCGCTGCTGACAGAATTGGACGCAAAGACGACCTTATTCTTCCTATTGATCCTCGTAACATTGGCAAAGATATTGAGGCTTTGAGCGATGAAGCTGCTTCAAATATCACATCATCTGCTGTTGCTGAGAAAAAAGACTCTAAGCCAGAAGAATCAAAGAAGACCAAACGTGAAGCCCCTGCTGAAGACAAACAGTCTGAAGATGACATCGACACTCAAGCTTCTGATGCTGAAGGGGTAAGAAATAAAATTGTTATCCCTTTACTAGTTTTTTTTTTTTTTTTTAATCCCTTATCCTAACCCAGCCCTAAGTCTAGCTTTCACATAATCTCTCTATCTCTCACTCTCTTTGGTCTACCTCTCGGCCTACATTGAAAAATTAAAACCAGAAAAAATGTAAAACAGCTTCTTCAAAAAGAGGATGAGGTGGGTCCCAGCTGTTTGGTTAGTTTATGTGAAGGCTGCTCTAAACCGTAACTAACATAAAACTAACCTAACAGCACCCTCCGGGAAAGTTTGTGGTTTTATACAGACACACACGCACGCATGCTCATAACCCGTGTTCGATAAGAATATGGTCTCTAATTTAAAAATTTTTCCCCTTACCCATCATCCTAGCGACAGATTGATTTTTTTAATCGGCCTTTACCATCGTTCGGTCTAACTCAGAGGAAAGTTCTACCAACATTTGGAGTATCATTTGGATTGCCACAACCTGCTGGTGCATATCCAGTCAATTCAATTGGACCGAATGGACTTGTTCCAGCACAGAATCCATACTTTGGTTCAATAAGTCCGAACGGTCTTAATTTGGGCTTGATCAATGTCAATCCATTGGTATCGTTGCAAGTTAGTAAGACTGAATTCGGTGACAAAGTTGTTAAGCCTTTGGTCAATCTCCATGTGACCCCAAATGAGAATATTATTCAAAAGGTTGGGGATCTGTTTAAGGCAAAGCATCCGAAGGTTCAACATAACCATCATTATCATCATCATGACCATTATGATGGAGCTGGAATTCATCATCATAGCCCAATTGTACATCACGATCATCCGGAACATTATGTTGATCACCATCCGACTGGGCCAAGTGGACCGTTCTACCTAACTGGACCTGGGCCTCATCATAGTAGTCACCATCATGGACACAGTGCTCCTGGACATGATCATTTCCCCTCAAATGGGCCCTATTCCTCTTCTGGACCGTCTTTTCCTTCATCCGGCCCGTCATACCCCTCCTTCGGACCATCATACCCTTCTACCGGACCATCATACCCATCCTATCCTTCCACAGGACCAACTCATTTGACATCTGGGTCATCTTATCCATCTTCTGGACCGTCTTATCCACCCCTCTCAACTGGAAGCGGTTATCATGATATTTACAGTTCGAAATATGGAGGTTATGAGAGAAGCTCTAATTTTAGCCGATCTAGCAATCCCATCACATTTAACGGTGCTCAAGCTTCGAGTGGTCTTTATTCCGTAAATAATCGCTACGGAAAGCAACTTAACTACCCTGATTCCCTGAAACCAATCCCGACGCAAGCTCCTGGAGCTGCCGAAGGAAGTGCAAAAATTTCCTTTCCCCGTGATCGAAGGCGACGTAGCGCCGACGAAGGTAGAGAGAGTGTGCAAACGCAAGAGGTAACAAGAGTAATACCTTACCCAACCAATCCCTTTTTCCCTCTCTCAAATTTTGTCAACTCTTTTCGATATTTTGTCTAACTTTTTCTATTGGTAACTTATTTGTTTTTAGCGAGCTTACTACGGAGGACGTCCATCGGGTGTTCAAAATCAGCAATGTCGCGGAAATGACGTTTGTTGCCGTCGTCCATTCCGTCCGCCACAACAACAACAATTGGGACGTTGCGGTACTCGAAATGCAGCTGGAATTACCGGTCGTATCAAGAACCCCGTTTACATTGATGGAGACAGTGAATTCGGTGAATACCCATGGCATGTAGCTATTTTAAAGAAGGATCCTAAAGAATCGGTTTATGTGTGTGGAGGAACCTTGATCGATGGCCAACATATTATTACAGCTGCTCATTGTATTAAAACGTAAGCAACCCAAAGCTTCTATCAGTCTCTTCATTTGTTAACAAACTTTTTTTGAATTACAGTTACCAAGGCTTTGACTTGCGAGTACGCATGGGTGAATGGGATGTCAATCATGATGTCGAATTCTTCCCTTACATTGAACGGGATGTAGTCTCTGTTCATGTTCATCCTGAATACTATGCTGGAACCTTAGACAATGATCTTGCTGTTCTCAAGTTTGACCAACCCATTGACTTTACCAAGAATCCCCACATCAGCCCTGCATGTATGCCCGAGAAATTCTCCGACTTTACTGGAGCCCGTTGCTGGACTACCGGTTGGGGTAAGGATGCCTTCGGTGACCATGGCAAATACCAAAACATTCTCAAAGAGGTTGATGTGCCAATTCTTGGACAACAACAATGTCAAAACCAACTTAGACAGACCCGCCTTGGATTCAACTACAAATTGAATCCTGGATTTGTGTGCGCTGGCGGAGAAGAAGGCAAAGACGCCTGCAAAGGCGATGGTGGTGGTCCATTGGTTTGTGAACGTAATGGCTATTGGAATGTTGTGGGTGTAGTCTCTTGGGGTATTGGATGTGGTGAGGTTAATGTACCTGGAGTTTATGTGAGAGTTTCGCATTACTTGGATTGGATCAGACAGATTACGCAATACTACAAATGAGTTTGTGTCATCGATGAATTTCATTTTGAATTTTAAATTTTAAAAAAATGTTATCTACTTAAGTGTGCGTTCATGCGTGTCATTGTTTAAATTATTATTTATTTTTATGTGTACCTACCTATATTTTGTATAAAATTTTTAAGTTTAAAGATCTAGTGAGAGGCACCATATTTAAAAGCCCAAGTTTGGATTTATTTTTGTTTTTTTTTTTTATAATTTATTTGTGAACTTAGTAAGGACTTACTTATAAGGAATCCCTTAATTTATTTCACTTAAATAAAAATCATTGTATTTTAAAATGCATCTTTGTTTCAATACTAGCGAATTTTTGGGGAACTATTGTTTTGGAGTAAGACCCTAGGTTTCAATGAGACTTTGAATGATTTGGTAACATTTTTTTCTTTTTTTGGACGGTTTTCAAAGAAAGATCATTTTGGAAACTCATAAATCTTTTCTGTAGGTCTTTTATAATATTCCTAACAGGCTTTTGTTAATCCGAATTTCCCAAATTTTCTCGATATCACATCTTCATTTGCTTTCTAGCTTGATTAGTTGTTTTGTTTGTAAGTTTTTTTTTCAAAAAAAAACAAAACATGGAAGACCACAGAAGTCACAAATACAAACACATTCAAGAGCAAACTAAATCAAAGAATCAAAACCGTTTCTTCAGAAAAACCAATCGTAGTCGTAAGTCTTCAAAAAAGATACAATGTTTGATGGTCAAGCCAACTATTTGGGATGACATTGTTTGCGAAGATAGAGAATTTGAAAATTTCATACGAAAGGAGAAGCTTAGGAACTTGCCAACACTCGAATGTGCCTCAGGCTACTTAAAGCGGAAACTATTTCCTCAGTTGATACCAGCTTTTGAAATAGTTTGTGCAATTTCAATGATAAAATGTGTCCATTTGCAACCTGTTAGATTTTTTAACTTCATCGATGCTCTAGCGGAATATTTATACAATACTAATCAACGTTTCAAGGAGAGAAAGAACAACTGGAAATCAATTCATAAAATTTATGAAAATAAGTCGGTATTTTAACTGATATTGACTTTGACATAGTTTTAATCTTTATTATTGTTTTTTTCTATTTTTAGAGAACGAACTTTTTATCCATACTTTTGGTTTCTTACACCAGATGAAGCAGCAACAATGATTCAAGCTTTAGTGAGAGGTTTTTTGATTCGCCGACGTCAGGCGACATTTAAAAGAAAATAAGGTAGCATAAATAATATGATTTTATTCATTGAATTACGATTATTTTAAATATGTAAATAACAATTTAAGAAACAGCAGAAGATGCTGTGAAAAGATAAATTCATTTTCTTTTGATTTTCTTTAAGATATAAATATTTAAGCTTTATTTTGCACTTATTTTTTTAAGTTTTGTAAAGAAAACTAAATTTTAATTTAAATTGCTTTTTTACAATTTAAACTAAAAGCGCAAACAAAGCAAGGGGCCCGATTGTAGAACACAAAGCGAATCGTTTTGAATTCGATATCTCCTTTTCGATTCGCCTCGAATTGCTGTATTATCGAATTCGAAGCGAGTCGAAAACATTAATTCCAAAATTCCAGTGATTTTTATATTAAAAAAATTGTAATCAATTACGCTTAAATTATTGCTTAACATAATTTTATGTTTTTTTGTTGTTTAAAATTAATATTATTCAAATAATTCCACTCACATGTTTTATCCATACAAAAAAATATATTGCCTATCGAAAGTTCAATTCGTCAAATAATAGCCGTTGAATATAAATCCGCCAAAAAAAATCCAATTTCGCTTTCGATGTGGATAGTTGGTCGATTCAAAAATTATGGAGGCGAAAGCGAAAACAGTAATACCAAACTTCAAATTCGCCAGCTAAAACGATTCGCTTCGTATGCCATGATCAGAGCAAAGGCCTTTGAAACAATTTCGAATGCAATTTTGAGGGCTATTCGATGTAAGAACATTACATAAAAAACTATATTACTTGTTTTGGAAATAATTACCGCGATACCGTCGTTTTAATGTTTTCCCTGTGAGAAAAAACGACGTAGAATAAAAAAAATACTTTAAATCAAAGAAAAACGTTAACAGTTTAGGTCCAAACCCGGAAATTTTAAAAATCTTAAATTGTTTTAAACATTGTTGTAGCATAGGTCACGCAGTAGAGTAGATCAGTCACGGCATGTGTCATTTAATTATAAAGTTATAGTTTGATTGTTCTTTTTTTCTTGTAGATCTAAGCAGCAGCAAGGATTATGTTTTACAGTTAATTCGATTTCTTGTTATTCAATCCAATTATTCAATTTCGATAAAAACTAAAATTTCTTAAAAAAAGCTAAACAAAATTTGCTTCGTAGATACGTGGTTCACGCAGAAACGGGACGATATGTAAAAGAGTTTAACTGAATCCCGTGGGCAACATGAAATTGTGATTTCCAATCCGCAAATCAGAAATTTGTATGTCACACCCGTAACGCTACTTTAAAAAAAAAAAAAAGGATAATGAGACGTTATCAAGTATATTTTAATCAGAAAATAATAAGCTTTTAACAGCTTTAGTCCTTGTTTATTCATTAAATGTTTTTGCTTCCTTTTCTTTATACATACTGCCGTGTTAAGACAAATAAATGTATCTAATTTTTGAGCATTTTGAGTTAAATGCGTTTTGTTTTTAGTTGAAATTTTTTCATATTTCAAACTTATTTCAGCTATATCTTCTAGTGTGAATCTCGTACGTGAGAAAATGTCTTATTGGAAATGGTAAGGTAGTTCCTCGTAGTGATAATATAGTTCACCCGGCAAAATCATTATTATTTTAAATGGGAATGCGAACCCTGCGAATCACGTTGACTCTCCGGGAGTAAAGTGTTGCGAATTCCTTAACATGCATGAATATAAAACAAATTATTATTTTTTTGAAGTAAGTAGTGTTATTTTTTTTGAAGTAGCGTTATTTTTTCAAATATTGACGATAGGTTTGTCGGTTTATTTTAATAAAAGATAGGTTGAGTTTTTTTGTGTATCAAAGAAGCGAGAGATTCGATTGAAAGATAAAGAATAAAATAATAGACATATCCAATATGTCAAAACTGGTCCTAACTCAAAAATGCCAAAATTGTATTTAAGTTTATTTGTATTAATACGGCAGCATAGCTGTATAAAATCTGCACTAAGTTTCATAAGACCATAATTATTGTGTTAATTAATTAATTTTCAGTTACAAGAAAAATACGTCATCTTAATTTATTTTTAAAAAGACATGATTTCCGAACAGAATGGAATGTATAATGTTTATACAGGAACTCGACGAATTTGTTTTATATTTTTCTTGAAATCCTAAAAAACAAATAAACAAATGTGTTCCACTATGGGTTTTTTGAAAGTCCATTCAGATTTAATATAAAGGTACATATATTTATGTAATTTGGCTGAAAGTTAGTTACAAGTTAAGATAAAACTACACTTCTTGAATAAACTTTAAGATTCGTTATAAAAACAAGCATTGGTTATTTAATTTCTTTATTTTTTGTTTAAAAACTTAAATTAAAATGATCTTAGGAAAAAGCTGCTACACTCTTACAGAGATGCCATCAAAAATTAATAAAACAAATTAATGACTGCCACTATAACCACTGGGCACCTCAATTGCTTCATGTTCATTTTGTTGAGGATGTGATTCTTCATAGGAACCGCCGCCACCCCCCTGATCAGTGTTACTTACACTCTCATGTAATTCTATTGTTGCTCTGGCACCAGCTTGTGAGGCATTTGCCTGAGCTTCCGAAGCCGATGATGATGCCTTCAAGGCTGCCTCCTTTGTTGCTTCATAATCTATGCGGGCATCTTTGAGTTGTTCCTGCAAGGCATCAAGTCGTTGTTTTGCCTGCCCCACCATAGATGATTGTGATGCCAGCTGGTTGGCCACTTCTGAGGATGCCTTTTCAGCATATTCGGCCACAGTCTTAGCATCGTTGACTGCCGAGACCAAAATCGAAACATGATTGCTGGCTACTTGTGCGGTGTGTTGGGACAATTTTGCAGCAACTTTCGCCGATTGCAATTGTTCCAACTCTCTGGCCAAAGACCTGTGTGCCTCTGAAGATTGCTGCTCCAATTCCTGTAAGATAACTTGTTTTCCAGCTAATGCCGCTTGGGCTGTGGCTGCAGCTTGAACTGCAGCTTGAGCCAAAGTATTTTTGGCAATGAAGGCAGCTTGTTTGGCAGCAGCATGCTGATTGGCCACTGCCGAGTGGGCTTGATTTGCAGATCCTTGAGCTATTGACCTTAACCCACTGCCGATGCTGTAGCCACTCGGCTTGCTGGAACCAGATGACGACGATGAAGAACCAGATCCAGATGGATGAGAAGCTTGACTATATTCATAATACCCCTGTGATGATTCCTCCTTGGGAGCTTCAAAATGTACCGAAGGCGACTGCTTGTATTCGTATCCGTGGCGTTTTTTTAATCCACCCTCGGTAGGTGCGAAACCGAAAGCTAAAAGACAGAAGAAAAAAATCCTTTAAATTCCAAAGCCATAAACAGGTTCAAGTTCGTGAAGACTCACCAATAAGGCTCACAGCTATTGTCAATATTTGCATCTTTGAAACGTCCATATAGCTTTGTTAATTTAAGTTGATATGCGCGATGGAGTAACTTTTACTAATGCTGCCAATCCTGCATCTAAACCGCAATTTATAGGTAACAAGCACACATAACCAAAAAGACGGAACCTGATTCGTGAGGCGTCTCTCGTATGTCGTATGGGAGAAGAAACTAGTAGACCATGCTTTTATTGGACGATGGCTTTGTCCGGCCTCAGCTGTGGCCTCTCCAACGAAAGTGCAAACAATATTTAAAAACACTCACTCGCATGGTTGCAATAGCCGCTGCTGCTACTGATACTCTGCCTGCAATTTATCTGCAAGGGTAAAGTAAATTCGTGCAACAAAACTATTTGGAGAGGTTCGCAGTCACCGGAGATTGACTATTCAACGGTAAGATCCAGTTTTAGCTGACGGCAGAAGGAAGTGTATTTTGGTAAAGTTGGTAGGTAATTGATTTGGATTTGGATTTGAATTCATTACATGTAGTTGCTGCATATGGATTATGGAGTGGAGGAAGCTTCAGGTTTGAATTGTTATTCCTCATAATACGAGTATGCTCTGGCTTTAGGTAATACCTAATCTAAAAACATCTGAAATTTGTAGGGATCTGTTGATAGGTATGAAGAATGAACATGCAATTGTACTCCATGACTAGTTTCTATTATTTTTGCAATTTAGGAGTCTTTTGTTTGAACATAAATATTGACTAAAGGAATGAAAATGACTGGTTATTGGTTTGCATGCGAAATAATTGATTCCAATCAATAGAGATATTCACAGGAAAAATATTGCTTTGGATGGACATTACCTTGAAATCTGTGTTTTTATTGTTTGAGACAATTGAAAAGATGAAAATATTAGTTTATTTATGTCTTAAAACTATTTCCGATAAATTTATCAGGGACATTTCTGTGGAGTTTAGTTCATGGACAAAGAGAAACTGGCTATGTTTAAGTGACAAAGAGTTCGTTTACCTTTAAGCTGTTGGTCTTATTGTTAGACGCCACAAAAGATCGTTTAAGTTAAACGAATACCTAATAATAAAAGACGTGTTTAAATGGGAAATGTAAAGGCACTTGCTACGTTAACCATATAAGGCTCGTTGAAAGATTTGAAGCTATTTTTTCTTTGAGTGGTTGTGGTAGTTATTAAAAAGTGCATTATGAGTTGCATTTTCTGCGAATAAATTTACTGAAAGTAAGATAATTCAAAGATGCATCATATTCTAATTCTCTTTTGTGTGGCTCTTAGATTTAGAACAAGGCCATAAATATTTTGGGGAGGGGAAGGGGGAGGGGTGATGGTAGGGGAGAGGGGGAAAGGGGGAAGGGGGAAGGAGTTTTTTTTGTCATTGTGGTTACAACTGGTTAGGTCACTAATATTTGTTGTAAAAGATTATATTTATATAAGGTTTAAAGAAACAGATCCCTGCGAGAATTACTGTTCCACTTCTAAATCGCTTAGTTTCAAGCCGCGTGTTTGAGCTGTTTTTTTCTGACAAGAATTCAGGATTCAAAAAGTTCTAGTGCAATTTTTTTGAATTTTTTGATTGAAGTCAATTAAATGCAGTTGAGTTTTTCTAGTAATCTTTGAGTGAATTTTGGCATTAAGTAGCAAATATTAAAACTTAGTTCAAAATTCCGGTTGTGCCTGAGCTAGAATAGGATTTCTTCTATTTTATCTCTATAAAATTTTTTCTTGAATTAGTTTGACCCCGCCCCAAAAGTCGATAACAATTTATGGGAGTGGAGTGTTAAACAAAATGTGAGTATGCAGGTTTTTTCACTACATTCTATGGTTTCTGGGAGGTTAAAAAATGCAATATTTTTTAATTTATCTGACCGCCGTTTTCAACAAGCCCTTTAAGGCTCTTAAACGTTGACGTTTGTTCCAAAAAAAAATTTCATATAAAATTTTAAAAAGGCTTGTATATGTTCGTGAAATCGGAAATTAGAACGAAAAATCAATTTTAATTTACATTTTTCATATAGAAACTGATGCTTTGTTATTTTTCCTAAATCCAGGTGCTCAATATTGACGATCCTATTAATAGAACTCAACGTTACCTAGATTTTAGATGTTAAGACTAAGTAAAGTGCAGAAAATATATTTCCATTATATTTTTTTTTAATCATTTATTCATTTAACTCTCGTTCCAAAACGTAAGTATTGAAAATATTAACATAGCTATAGTTTAAAATGCATTCAAATAAAAATAGGTACAAAAAAGTACGTATACGCCGTGGTGCATATTTCTTAATGCGTTTTTTTTGTTTGTAATTTATATTAATTTCATTTATTTAATGCTCAACCGCCATTCAACTAGAACCTCTAAAAATTATGCTAAAAACTTAACCCGCTGTCAACAAACTACCACTTAATAATATTATAAATACTAGTTTTTATGGTGGCTTGCTTATAAAAATAAAAGGAAAAAGAAAACCAACTCATCATCATGCACCCTATATTTTGTTCGAACTCCGAATCTCTTCATGTCTGGTCTGTCATCAACAGCTGATTTGTTCGAAACTCATCTGTCATCTGTCATCTGTCTTCTTAACCTTTATCGAAAAACGAAAAATAACTTTATTTTATAACAAATTTTTCAATAAAAATCAATTAATAATGGCACAAGTAATAAAATACATTGGTCGCAAAACAGATTTCCGTGGAAAACCACTATGGGAAATCCTAGGTAATTTGAAAAATCATGGTGCCGGTCGAATTGTTGTTCGCAGCATGTTCGAGCGCTATCCCGAACCATCGTATATGAAAATTCTTAAAGTTGAAGCTGTTCCCAATGAAGTGAGTTAAGTTATTAGGTTAAAACCACCCGCCTATCTTGATAAAACAACAATTTTCAACAATTAGAGTTGTCGGTTTAACAAAATCAATCAATCAATACTTAAAAGAATTCTTTCAGGAAAATCGCAAAGTGCGTGTTACCATTGAACGTACCTTCCGTGGAGTCACACAACCCAAACCAGTAGTTATATATAGTTCAACATACAAGGCTGACTATCGGCTCATTCCCAAGGACGAAGAAGCAGAATACTGCAAATGCACCCAATCCAAAGAGCAATTGATTGTTCCACGTGAAATAGACTTCCCACCTTTGCTAAGGGAATTTGTAAGTGAAGAAACAGGAAATCAGAATCCCATGATGAAGGTACATTTTAAGAATAACACCAACAAACTGGCACGATTGGCCCAGCCAGGAGAGAAGCCAACCCTTGACATCAGTATGGGCCTAGGCAAACCAGCAAGTCCAAAGCTGTATGAAAATTGTTTGTAAGATTAAGTTGGTTGTTCTTGAATAAAGAGAGATGAAAAGTTCAACGACAGAGTACACTTTTATATTTCTTTTCTTTTTTTATATAATATATAGATATTTTAAATTAACTTAGATTGATTAAATTGTATTAAAATGAGGTTCCCCGGGGGAATGTATACGATAAATATTGTATTTACAATGGCACCAATACGCTATGACTTTATTTGAGCAATTTTTCTTGTAAGCTTATCCACTTCCAAACCCAAAACATCCAAGTTTTCCTAAATAAAACAAAACACAGAAAGATTAGGCTGAGCTCTATGAGTGACGTGTTAAGTTTTGGTTAACCTTTAACGTTATATTTTTGAGGAGTGTATCTTCCAACACAGCTTGAAGTTTTTTATTAATTTCCAAAGATAACTCAAGCGTCATGCTCTGATTCGGACCTTTGATTCCAGAATAAATGGCAGACATAACTCCACCATATTTGGCCAGTTCACTTTTGTTCTGGTCACTCTTGCAAGATGTCAGAGCACCAGCTTGATCTCTCATCATATAATACTGAACTACTTTGGATTTCTTTTGTAATTCAGCTACCAGAGATAACGTGTGATTCTCCAAGAAATCAATCTTTTCTGTTTGCCGCGCAGAAGCTTGCTGCAGTCGAAGGATTCTCTCGACTAAATGCTGCTTTGAAGGACCCTTTAAAAAAAGTGGTTACTTTGAGTTCTAAGGTTAAAAGGAGTTAAATTTTACTTGAACATCCCGATTCATAGTTGATGTATTGCTTTGTGCTTCAGATTCACTATCACTTCGGCTATTGTTACTACCTCGTGAATGATTTGAAGCAAGTTGCTCTTGACTTGTACTTTTCAATTGGCAATTTCGGCATAAGGACATCGAAGATGCTGACATTGGAGAGGTAGAATTTTCTTCTGAAATTTTTTTGAACTTTTGGATTTCTCTTTGGAGTTCCTAAGAAGAGACATTGAGTAAATAGTTTTTGCTATGGAAATAGTAAAAACACAAGTTACCTTAACTACTTGAGAATGTTTCTTTTTGGTTGCTTCCATATCTCCTTGGGCATTTTCCAATTTCACTTTAACTAATTCATACATTTTTGTTTTCTCGGAAAGATGTTTGGTTAACAGTAGCCGATCATCGTTCTTTTGTTGAATCTCTTGCTTGAGTTGTGACTCTATTTCTTGATATTTGGTATCAAAGTTGAGTTTTTCCTTTTTGAGAATCTCATTCTCTGCTTCGATACCTTTAACCTAAAAGTAAAAACAAAAGGCAGTAACGAGTTACGCAAATATTTTAAAAACATTTTTAATAACTTTTCTCCTCAGAATCATCCGATCGGTCATTTTTTGTGCCATGCCACAGTTTCGAATGACTTCTGAATGCTTCCGGACTCTCCTGGACGTCCAATCGACAGCAAAATGAAGGTGAAAAATGTCCTTTAAGTTTTGCCAAAAGTTGAAAATTATTGAGTTCACTAATGTCGTTTTCGATTGGAAGTCCAGAAGAGTCCGGAAGCATCCAGAAGTGTTCTGAAACTGTTTTACTGGCGAAAAAATTACAGATAGGACACAATATGCGCGTCCCACAAAGATAAATCTCTGAGGGCTCCAAGGGCCAACCCATAGAATCCGTCGCATGCATTACGTCGACGTTTTCGTGGGCTATAATTGATTCTATATCGACGTCTTGAGAATTCAAGAATTGTTCTAACAAGAATCAAATTAGAACTTCTGTCAGAATTTTACATAGCCTCGGTGGCGCAGTAGGCAGCGCGTAAGTCTCATAATCTTAAGGTCGTGAGTTCGAGCCTCACCCGGGGCATTCAATTTTTTTTTTTTTATTCCCCGAAAAAGATAAAAATTTTCTTACCCTCGATGTTTGTAAACAAATTTCATTCTGTAGCCCAACAATCATTTCACTCATTTCCTTATTGATACTAAGTAGCTCTTGTTCCTTAGCCTGTAACTGATCCATGTCTTGTGTCGAATCCACAAATTTTTCTTCCATTTGTCGCAGATTTTCATTCAGAGTATTGATTTTGTCTTCATTTCTAAAAGAATAAAACAATTTTTTCGTTAGAAAATGATTTAAGCGAAAGATAATAAAAACTTGCATAGTGTGTTGTGTTCGTAGCACCTGTAGTTCTTCTAGCTGACCACGAAGTTTAGCTGAATTTAACATTTCTTCACTATAAGAACCTTGAACAGCAACGTGTTCTTGTCGCAAGCATTCCAATTCTCGTATTAGATTTGTGTTCTAAGAAATAATTTCTTGTAGAAATAATTTTAAATTTGAGATTAAGATTGTTTATTTTACTTCAAATGTCTTCTTATCGAGACTCTCCTGGAGTTGGTTTATTTTTTCTGTGGCTTGTTTCTGTTCTTTGGTTAGGCACTCGATGGACTTGTCTTTGCTTTCGATTTCGTGTTTAAGTAGAATCGCTGTGGCTTCGTATTCCATTTTTATTTTTTCTATAAACACAAAAACGGTAGAACCTTAGACTAAGGTTGGAATTGCTGTAATGAATAGTTACCTTTAGCCTGTTCCTCGTGAGGCTTTGGGCCTGTTCGTTCTTCTTCTAGTTTCTTTTCAGCCACCTGGGTAAAAAGAATCTATTTATAAGACTGTAAAAAAAAATTCTAACTTAATTACCAGTTTTGCTTCAGTTTCTTGTGCCAATTTAACTGAATTCCATTTCAGCTTCATTTCCAGATTATTGTAGTCGGATCTTTGTTTTTCGAGCTCTTTTTGGAATTTTTTTACTTCGTTACACTAAAAAAATAAATACTATGCATTACTCATTCTTTAACCAATTGAATATAATTTATGAGGATACCTTCTCATCTAGCATATAGGTAATCCTTGACTTCTCTTCATTCAAAGCATGGAACTTAGTTGAAATATTTTTAACTTCCTTGCGAGAATCGGCAAGTTGTTTTTCCACTATGTCCTTTTGCTTTTTAGCATCGATCAGTGATTTCTCTTTTGTGGCAAATGTTATGACAATGCTTTCTTTTTCTTTCATGGCTAGTTCTTTTTCTTTTCGGAACTGAAATGAGAATTTTTTTAAGCCGTCCAAAGGTTCGAAAAATTCAAAAACTTACTGCAGACTTTTCTTTTTCAAGAAGATTATTCTCTCGCTGGTATAAGCTTATTGTGTTGTCCTTTTGCGACAAGGCTTTTTTAAGTTGTTCAATTTCCATTTCGAAGTTCTGGAGTTGGTTTTGCAGTCGTTTGTACTTTTCAGAGTCTTCTGGTGGTGTAGGGGGAGGTGTTGGGATTGGATTTAAATGGGGTTGATGGATTTTCGGTGATGCGGCGATTGGTGTTTGAGTTTGATGAGCTTGTACATTCTGATTTGGAATGGGATGGACTTCAGGGGGTTTGGAAGTTTCTTCAATTGTAACAGTGTTTGATGGTGAGGCATGGGAGGGTGCATTATCTCTTGGGGTATGTTTCGAAATGTCATTTGCTGTATCAGATTCTAAAGTTGAATTTTTAGGAATATCAACTTCTAAAAAAGAATTAGCAGAAGACGGATTATTTAAGGACGGACTATCTGAAAGCTGCAGAAGGGCTGCTGTATCTTTGCTCTCATTTAAAGGAGTTGGTATGGCTGTATCCCCAGTTTCGAACGGCATCAAACTAGGAGAATCATTTTGTGCAAGTTTTTCGATTTGCGAACTTATGTCTTTCTCTGAATGTTGGCTTTGTTCGAAAGTTTCTTTTTCAACTTGTGAACTTTGATCATCGATCAAAGAGGATTTGGAAATGGTTAAAGTCTCTATGACGCCTCTATTAAGTTCATCTTGTGATTCAGTTTTTGTTTTATTTAAAATATTTATCTGAATCTCAGACTCCTTAGAATGGAAACCTTTGTTTACATCTTTACCAGCCAATAATAATTCCCGATCATCACTTTGAGACGAATCCTCCACAATATGTGAACTTTCATTTAAATTTACTTGGTGTAATTCATCTTCATTTAATATAATTTCTTTTCGATTTGTATTCTCTTGGGTATTAGAAACTTTTTTATCTAATTCTTCCATTGTTTTGAGAAATATTTTGTGAATAAATAATTAAAAATAGTATTATTGAAATTTTTTCACGTCTACATGTTTACACGTCAAAAACTTTTTTTTTCAGTTTATCAAAAAAAATAGAAGATGACAGCATGGGTATGTTCACAAAGTATACCTTTCTAGGCATGTTCAAATGTTGGTAATTAAAAAGAATGAGCAGAGATCTTTTCCAACGTTTTCAAATGTGTTGGCTATTGGTAAGGTATGGGAGGTTGGTGTAAAATGACACACTTAACATTAAACAGTCAATATCATCGAGTAGAAGACATATTAGGGGTATTCATGCAACCTGGTAAACTCTTGGTAAACGTGGTAAGGAACAATATCTGGTAAAATAACTGTCATTTCCATACAAATTTTGACATGTTTACCACATTTACCAGGTTTTCCACTTTTGCATGAGTCCCCTTATTAAGTGTTAAATACCGCTGCAGTGTTATTTTATTTTTTGAATAACGAGTCTTTAAAAATGTGTTTTCTTTAAAGGTTTAAAAAGTTTCATGTTCCCCCGTTGTAGAACTGCAGAAATGTATATCCTGTCTCAAGTCACTAATATTCCTCCGAAAACTCCGATATGAGCGCTCATAACTTATGAGCGCTTGGTGAATAAAAGTCTAAAAAATTTTAGGAGTCGCTTTGCGTGACTCCTTTTGTATTTTTGAAAAGTACATCATCCGAACCCTATAAGCTGACTGATAACATAAATGTCATCTGTGATCTGCCATACGGTGTTGGTTGTTGTACGAATTTTTGTTATTTTTACATTTGCTAATTTCCTACCCAAAAATTATTAAAATCAAAGCTTAAAAAACAATTATATGATAATGGTTTGTTCCCTGGGAATTGAGAGCAGTGCAAATAAGGTTGGCGTCGGTATAATACGAGATGGAGAAGTATTGGCGAATGTCCGAAAAACATACATAACACCACCCGGCGAAGGTATGTTCTGTTTTCAAACAACCTACCTATACTACAGCCCTAATTGACCACCCTTAGGTTTCCAACCCCGTGAAACTGCCACACATCATCGTCAAAACATTACTGGCCTCGTCAAAGCGGCATTAGCTGAAGCCAAAATTAGTTCTTCCGAAATCGATGTCATTTGTTACACAAAAGGTCCTGGAATGGGAGCTTGCCTGCATGTCGGTGCACTCGCCGCACGGACATTATCTTTGATCTGGAAAAAGCCAATTCTTGGAATTAATCACTGCATTGGTCACATCGAAATGGGACGCTTAATAACCAAAGCTGAGAATCCAATTGTTTTGTATGTGAGTGGCGGGAATACCCAAGTAATAGCCTATTCCAACAAAAGATACAGAATATTTGGTGAAACCATCGATATTGCTGTTGGCAATTGTTTGGATAAATTTGCCCGCATAATCAAGCTATCGAACGATCCAAGCCCAGGTTACAACATTGAACAATTGGCTAAGAACGGGAAGAAGTTTATAAAACTGCCCTATGTTGTTAAAGGTGAGTACGAAAATTTGAACGAAGTAAGAAACAGTTTCTTAATTATGTTTTGATTTAAGGCATGGATGTTAGTTTTTCTGGAATTTTGTCGAATATAGAAGACATAGCCGATCCGGGTCGGAAGAAAAACAAGCGTAAAAAGGAAGATCCCGAAGAGGAGTACACAAAAGAGGATCTATGCTTCTCATTGCAAGAGACAATCTTTGCCATGTTGGTGGAGATTACGGAAAGAGCTATGGCGCATTGTGGATCGAATGAAGTAAACTATTATTAAAACACAAGAAACCAATTGGGTATATTTGAGAAAATAATTCCAGGTTCTTATTGTTGGCGGAGTTGGTTGTAATTTGCGCCTTCAAGAAATGATGGAAATAATGTGCAAAGAACGTAATGGTAAACTCTTTGCCATCGACGAGAGATACTGCATCGACAATGGCCTGATGATTGCACATGCCGGTGCCGAAGAGTTTGGCTCTGGGACAAGAATGAAATTGGAAGACTCCTCTGTCACACAAAGGTTTCGAACCGATGAAGTAGAGGTTACTTGGAGAAACGACTAAATTATATTTAATGGAATGGCACTTTTTTTTTATTTGAAACAAAACAATTAATAATAAAAATGAACAAAGTTTATTCAGAATCTGAGGATATATCGTAAACGACTTTTGGTGCAGCTCTTGTTCTAGGTGACTTTTGCCGATTCATAGCATCGAGGAGTGTTGGTTGCCTTGGGGCTGGTTTCTGTAAATTTTAAGGCTTTCATGTTTTTCTTTTAAAGGCATTTTATATTTATTCTTACCGATCCCATAGATATATCCAATTGAGGCATAGCTCTTCCAGATGTACCAGCGCCTCGTGCCTTACTTCCTCGTGCTGCTCCTCGGGCACGTCCTTTACCACGAGTTGTTGGTTTTGTTGGTGAGGCAGGTGTACTTATATTGTCATCTTCATTTATTTCAATTGTTGCCTTCTTGCGGGATGCCGCCGGTGCCTTCTTTTCAGGCAATTTTGATTCGGATAAACCAAAAATGGAATCGACATCTTCGTTTCGAACTTTCTTAGCAGTGCCACGCTCTTCGAGTAATTTTAAAATTTTTTCATGGTTTTCCGGTCCATTGTCTCGAAATTGTTTGAGTTCATCGTCAATGTTTTCTTCATTGGGAAGTTTGGTCATTAAATAGTCAACGGCCATTTCTTGGTATAATCTATGAAAAAGTGAATCAAGTTTAGTCAATGATACTGTGATGGTGAAAATTATAACATTTTGGCAGTATTTAGTTTTAATCAAGAAGAATATTTTAGTAGGTTTCATGCGAATCCAGGACCAGAAGATTCCATTTAAATATTTTGGGTGAAAGGGTGTTTATTTAGTGGAAATGAACTTTGTGCAACAAGTGCCAAAACACATTTGCATTTTTCTTTACGCAATCGAGTCAAAATTTACCATGCATTTTTTCAAAAGAAAACTTGGGGGTTATCGTGAATACAATTTCTAGGAAAATTTCTCTGTCATTTCACAGAACAGAAATATGAGTTTCTTCCCTGTGAAATAATTCCAGCGGAGATTCATGATCGCTAAACAAAAAATCCCTGGAGATTCCCGATAGGGCCCATTTAAATTTTGGTACTCTGCTACTGTTTTCATTTCTAAGCAAATAACTCAACTTTACTTACTATATTTTGACATGTAAAATTATGTAAACGTGTGTGCTTCCAGCTTCAAATCTAGAAGAAAATAGAAAGGTTCAGAAACGTTAGGGACTAATTATTTGGTTAATTTTCGAGTCTCTGATGGGTCAGGCTTTCAAAATAATTCTTTCAATTTGACAGCTGATAAATCACAGACTCCAATAATTGACTATTTAGTCCCTAATGATTCCTGACCAATTTCTTTTCATTTTAGAAGCAGTACTGTCAAATCGTTGACGTTAAACCAATTTTAAGAAACATTTTTGTCAATTCTAAGATCTCTTTGTGGCAAAGAGAAAACGCATAAAATTTAATTAAGAAACACTAGGCCCTATCGGGAATCTCTAGGGAAATTTTGTTTCCCTGGAAAGATTTTTTTTCCCTCGGAATTATTTCACCTACCGTGAATCTTCCTTTTCTTTTTTTCAAGGAAACAAAATATATATTAAATCACAGATAAATTTCCCTGGAAATTATATTCTCGATACTAATAAATTCTGGGGGAAATATTTCCTCGGTATTTATATTACCAATTCTTTTAAAAGGAAAACATTCCCAAAGAACTTTTAATTCACGATAACCCCCACTAATGTAACCTTATTTTTTAGAGGTTTTAACTTTCAATTGCAAGGTTATGTTTTCTTTTTCTACGGTCGTATACGTTTTTCGTGATCAAAAAAGTACCAACATTTTTATTTAATTGCTACTATACTACTTTTTCAATTATCTCATTTTGTGTATAACATCTCTGCCATCGTATTTGGTGTCACCGGTTGCTGATATAAAATTTGACAACTCAACAATTTTCTAGTACGTACGAAACCGATTTGTAAATACAAAACTACAGAAATTCGATAAATAAATATTTTAAGTAAATATTCGTATAAACAAGGAAATTATAATTTAAAAAAAAAACACAAATAATGGACACAAAAGTTGAAATGAGTGGCGACATGAAGGTGCCGAATCAAGATTCTAAATCACAAATGGACTTTTCGAGGTAATTACTTTGGCCAAACAATTGATTGAAGAATTTCAGCAATTAGTCATCCCGCAATTCTGTATAAAACAAACAATAATAAATTAACTAAAGCGCATTATTTTACATCTTTTTATTGTTTTTTTTATAGTTTTACACAATTCAGCAAAGTTCCAAGTATTGGAGAGCTAATACAAACGATACGTAAATCAATAAGGCCATGGTCGGAATTCTTACATACACAGAATTTCAAGACAGTGGCTAGTATGCCACGTCTATCGACGCGCTTCTTAAGAAATCTTTCCTATTTCCAAAGCAATTACATACTGATTTTTATCATTTTGATGATATACTGCTTGTAAGGACATGAATGATTTGAGAAATCTCAGAGGAATGATTAAAGACTTTACTACATATTTCATTCACAGAATCACCTCACCATTGGTTCTTATTGTCTTGGCTGCTTCTGCTTACATATGCCATAGAGTGCGCAAAGCGGCAACACAATTTACACTGTTTGATAGAACATTATCAACCAAACAACAATACATTATCATAAGTTTAGCTTCGATGCCTGTTCTTTATTTGGCTGGAGCTGGGGAACTTATGTTTTGGACTTTAGGTTAGTTTTTTCTATCATTTCTTGTATAGCAAACTATTATAATACTTTTTTATCTACATATATTTTAAGGGGCTTCATGTTTCGTTATTTCTCTCCACGCAATTTTCTACAACATCGACGCGATTGTTACCGAAGACACAGAAGGCTTCTTATCGGAAGTTGTTTAAACTTATTTATTTTTTTTTTCTTCATTGACTAAATACTCGCATTTTATACGAGTATCAGTTTATATATTCTATGAATCTGTATATTATTTACAACACCCAAAAATTGTATCTTTAGATTTAGTATTACAAAAAAAAAACCTATTGGACCACAATAATTCAGAATAGCTTTTTATTCATGTACTCGCATGTGTATAAAAATCGTCTCTTATCAATAGTTATTTTATATCAGCAAATAAGATAAAATGTTTCCTGTTACTGGGTCCGAGATAGAATGAAAAGTACAAAGGCATTTCCGAGTTTTAAGAAGAAGTAGACATTTTGCTTCCGAAACTTTTTGATTTTAAAATTAAAGTTTTCCACGAACATAGATTTATAAGAAGCGGTTAATCTTTGGAGTCATTGAAGAACCTACTTTATGGGCTGAAGCATCTGTCGTCCGGGTAACTGCCTGACGTAGGATTAATATTCTAGTTACGAATCAACTAAAAGCCTAGAATATGAATGATGCAAATGTTGACGACCACTGCAAACGAAACATGGACAGCAAATTTTGGATCTAAAACTGGAACGTCTGGACATTTAACAGTGAAGACCCTAGACAAGATCTAACCAAAAGTTACAGTAACCCAGAAAGTAGGATATCCACTTCATGCGCGCAAGGAGCAGAGATAGTTGTTTTTTGGATGGAAAAGACGTATTCTTAGTGCCCGAAGGACGACGATAAGATTGTTCTTGGCAAATTGAACGCAAGATCGATAAGGAGGACACACACTGCCGGTCACTTGAATACGTCCAGTGCTTTGCAAAAATTCAAGTTGGGTTTTCTTCGTACGCAGTGGCAACGAAGATAGGAACACCGTCCCACGACCACGAAAAGCAAGCTGAGTCTATTGAGATTGCAATGGCAGTCGAAATTTCTATGAAAGCGTAAAATGATCTAATAAAGGATACAGACGCAGAACAAAAAATTGTCGTGATGAAAATGGGAATACAGTTAAATATAAGCATTTAGTTCTGAGGTACTTGAAAAAGACCAAGTTGCTAAACAACGAAGACAGATGTTTAGAATACCGAAGCACCTGCCTTAAATGAAATAAGAACGGCTATATCCGAGCTTGAGTCGCATAAGACGGCTCCGTCAAATTACCCAACCAAAACAAAAAGTAAATAGGCCCGTCCCTTCAACTAAAAAAAAATTATCGTCTCAGAAATCTCCGTAATTTGTTCTCCCACTTAAAAAATCTCGGAGCTTTCAGCGATCTCTCTTTGTGGGAGGCGACTAATAATAACTTCCCACATTTTGCATAGAGTAGAGTTGGGACAATGAAAAACAACCCAAAATTTGGAATTTTTTTCACGGGTTTTTAGGCAATTTAGGCTTAATTGATGGTGAAATTAGGCCCCAAATTTGATGATGAAATAAGTTCTGCAATTGAAGGATTTTTTTATTAGAAGTACGTTAGATGGTCCTCTCTGCGGGTTCTCTGGATATTAATGGAGCTCATATCTTTAGCGAGACTGATACCCAGAGAGGAAAATACACAGAATCCTAGAGATTTTAATTTCATTTTCGGCTGTAGTGTGTTGCTCATCAAAACTACAACGTCTACATCAAGAACTTTAACTATCAGCAGCTGCGTTCCTTTTGGCCTTGCGAAGTACTTTTAAGTACTTCTTTCTTAGTTTAACAACTAAAAGTACTTCGCGAGGCTAGAAAGAGAAACTTGGTAAAAAACCTGAAAATGTAGCGACTTCAATGGCTAGGATACATGCAGTATATGGCCATTGGTGCAACAGCTCGACGAGTCTTCGAATGGAAACTCGATGGACAACCTGGCAGAGGAAGACCTAATTTAGACGGAGCGATCAAGTGGAGACCAACCTCTATTTATTTTTATGTTCGTAACTGGAGTAGGTGGCTAGAAATCGGACTGGCTGGTCAAGATTGTTGAGTTAGACTGAAATCCAACTCGGATTTTAAGTGCCATAAAGAACTTGAATATTCACAAGCAATTTTCAAAGAATGTTAATTTAAAAAAATTAAGACTTTAAGCATAAATTACTTGTTCAAACTCCCAGTGACTATCAACTAGCTACGCACTTGTACCATGATTTTATTTTTATTTTCTACTTACTGAAGAATAGCGTCTGCAGCATTGGCATCATTTTTCTCAACCATCCTGAAGCACATCTCTGAAAGAACTTTTGAACTAATTGCTTGTAGTTTCTTATCTTCGTCGACTTCCTCAAAATATCGATCAACAACATCCTCGACTTTGGTTTCGCTCTCGACTTGCTACAGAAAATAAAACCTCAAAATACAGTTGGCCGATTGCTTAAGAACTGAACTTACCTCTTTTTTGAATGCATTTGACATTGCATCCTTATCGAAATCCTTTTTGTCAATTTTTGTTTTCTTTAAAAGTTTTTTGAAAACAACAGCATCAGCTGGATTTGCAATCTAAACAAAAAAAAACAAAAAACAAACAAAATAAGATCTCAGTGGTCTTTTTCGTTGCTTGTTATTTACTCTCTCATTATACTGTTGGCCAAATCGAATGGCATTAAACATCTGGGCTTCATCATCATAAATAATTCTCAAACGAATCAGAGGTAGTTTTGGTTGTTTTGGATGATCGGTTAGACGTTCTTCTGCCCGTTTAATCATTTCCTCCATCTTCTCTGTAGCTAGATTTTGAACTCTTTCAGCTGCATCAGCTTGATCAAAACCTTCCTCCTCCGAGAATTCACTCAGAGTGATGGACTCAAAGATAAAGGGACGCACAGTTTTTAAAGGCAGTGGTTTAATTTGGAACTGTTTATTCAGAATATGAAGGATTGCCACATTTTTCTGTAGCGATTCACCTTCTGCCAATGATGTTGCCACCGAGGATCCTGGTTGAGTGACAAAGAATTTCTTCTTACAACTTTCTTCGGCCTCAATGCGGCAATCATGTTCATGGCCCCAGAGTATCAAATCCAAGAAGTCTGGAAGTATCTCTTCGGGAATGTAATTCTTTTTTCCTCGATCAGCACGGTTTTGATGGATAACCATGAGATTGAACCATTCTCCTGCGGACTCATCAGGTTGTTCCATTATAACTTTGCCCGTTTGGAAAAGACGACACAAACGTGCATCGGATATATGAGAAAGGCCATACAGAGCTATTTGGGTTTCTCCTTTTCTCAACAAAATCGGATTTATATCAACTTGACTGAGATCGGTCCAGCGACCAAAGTAGTTGATGAGACCTGTGGTAGCTAAAATATTAAGTGCACTAAGATTTCCCAATCCAATTGGATCATCATGATTGCCATGAATTGAAAATACTGGAATGGATACATTTATGTTAGGATCTTCATAGTTTACCGTTTGATTTAGAGCATCATGAAACGCTAATGACTGATCGGACAGAAACTCAACAGATATGGGTCGGTCTCCGAGAGTATACTGCCGCAGGAGTTTTATACATCTATAGAATGAATAACAATTAGGAAAGCTTCGTCTACTAAAGTATGTATGTACTTACGTATGCAAAGAATTCTGGCTGGGAGTAGCATCATGGAACAAATCTCCACCCAAAAGAATGAAATCAACGTCTTTCTCAACGGCAAGTTCAAGAATTTCTTCAAATGCAATGAAGCTGTCTTTTCCTACAGTAGAATATACAAATTGCGTATTTCATCACACAACTTCGCCACCACCGGTCGAGAAGCCGGGCACCAAAGTGTGCGTCTTACCTCTTATGGGATCCTTTTCGCAATAACCCAAATGGTTATCCGTGGCAATCATAATACTAACAATATTTTCTCTTTCATATTGTTCAGATGGGGTGGTCATTTTAAATTGTTTATAATAAATAAAATTATTAAACAAAACAACTATGAAATAGGCAGACAGGAAAATACACAACCGGAATATTTAGAGTAGTTCAGATTAATGGTGCATTGGTGTTCAATTAGTTAACAGCAAGAAATAGTTTACTACTGAACTTTTGGTATCACTTGAGGATACATTATTTATTCATAACTTAATAGAAAATAATGACCTAAATTAACCATCCACGATTTTATTAATAATTTAAAAATCATTTATTCGATTGCGATTTAAGTAATTTGTTTATGCATCATGAAAATATGACATCTGCTAGTTGTCAGTTTTCTGTTTTCACCGCTTCTCGGAGATTTCTCTTCTCAGATTTCAGAAATCTGAACACACCTAATGAAAGGAAAACCAACTGTTGATTTAAAAAAAAAAAGTATTTGACATTCATTTTGCATTGGAATTTATGGCGCTAGTTTCGCTAGTTGTAGGTGTTGACCAATAGATGGCAGGGAATTTTTATTTTAAATAATTAAATACAATTTCCGGAAAAGTACGGATTTATGTATGAACGTCGGTTCTTAAATGCTTTTGAAAAAAGCATTGAATGCCAATATTATTAAGAAAAACATTTAACATTAAAAACACTGTTTATCGGACAAGTTATGTAGCTTTACGTTTAGCCAAGAAATGGTCATTTCCGGTCTGATAAAGGACTGCAGTTAGGGAGTTTTTATTTTAATATTCCATTGCCAATATTGCCATCTAACTTTTTTATATTATTAAGGGTCATTTAGAAAAAATACTATTTTGGAATTAAGATCAAGAAAACCTTAATGCTAATTTCTTCATAGAGTCCTAACGCTAGGAGTGGCACTAGTCCTAAGATTGGGTGCCTATTTGATCGTAAATGTCAGCGGACAGCTTTGAAGGTTCCTGAGAGTTAAATAATTTTGGAAATAAAACATAACTCCCAGGAGCCTTGAGGGCTGCCTGAAGCATATTTACAAAACTATATTTTATTTTTATTAAATGCTACTTAATGTCGTTTTCAATTGGACGTCCAGGAGAGTCTAGAACTTTTCTAAAACTGTTTTATTGGCACAAAAATGACAATCAGACAGTTTCAGAAGACTTATCTGGATGCTTCCGAAATCTTCTGGAATTCCAATCGAAAACGAAATAAGTAACATTTTTATTGGCGTCCCAGCTATTCTATTCCTCATCCAATTGCACTTCGACCCTCTGCCAAAGCATACTGTGCTTGTGTAACTCACACTACTTGAAAAGTGCTTTAATGACTTTTCAGTAGACTCAAATATTCCTGTACTACTTATTCAAAGGTTGGAAATAATTAAAAGACGATACATTTATCAGAGTAAAGTTACCAAAATAACGAAATAAAATAAACTTTTACTAGCGAAGACGTCACAGAAAACAAAAATTGCGGGTTGCGGCATTCCAGTATACGTGAAGGATTATATTTTAACCGATTTGTATATTCTTATTTTTGTTATTTTATAAATGAAAAATCAGAATAAATCAAGGCTTACAAAAAACAGGCTCAAATGGACTAATAATGGTCTGTTTAGACTTTTACGTTAACAAATCGGCTTGATTTGAAATCGATAATCTTGATTTTAGCTGTTTTTTAGTGAATTTAAGCTTTAGAAGTTAGGATGGAATTTAAAAATTACAGTGAATGCTAAAATACCTAATACAGTGGCCGACAAAAGTCTCCGTAAAAGTGTTTTTTTTTTTGCAGTTTATAGGTATTTAGAAAAAATCAAGGACAGAATGAAGGGCCTTTGTGAGTATGCAAAGTAGCAAAGTAACAAAATTGAACATAAATGGACTTTTGTTAGCCAGTGTATAGTTTCGATTTCCATTAGTTATTTTGTCGATCAACGTTTTGAAAATGAGTTAAAAAAAACTTACTTTTACAAACTCAACTTTATTATAAGTTTGACCAACAAAATCTTTATTAATAAAATGCTTTCTTCTCATAACTCTTTACACTGCAATCATAGATGCAAGAAAAATTCATTAACAAAACAACAATCTTGTTTGATCTCACTTACAGCTGATCCTCAATACCACTCCAATAACGTGTCATTTCTACAGGAAACAGCTTTTTACCTTCAATAATGTATACTTTACCATTTTCTTCTTTTTGCAAAGCTTGAAGAATACAGCGAGACACATCAGCAGCACTAACATAAATAAAAATAAACTCTTCAAATTATTTACAAGACAAAAGACATCAGTGTCTTCTTTAACTCACCTTTGCTTATTTAATCTATCGAGAATGTTATAAGACTCATCAGCCATATCACTAAATAAAATTTTCTCTGTGAAATTTGTGAACATGTCTGTTATAGTTGCACCAGGGCAAAGTGTTATAAATTTGATACCGGTCTTAAGAAAGTAATAGTCATTCTAAAAAGGGAAACGTTTAGTTATTTAAACAATTAATGACAAAAGATTATTTCGTACCCCTAAACACCGAGTAAATCCAATAATGGCATGTTTTGTTGAGGAATAAACAGGCAGCAAAAACATTGGATCAAGTCCCACTACCGAAGACATATTGGCTACAAGTCCTCCTTGGCCACCATTCTCTTTACTCATGTGCTTCATGCCTGCTAAAGTTGAATTAATAATGCCACCCTATATATAGGGGTGTCATCGTTGTTAACAAACATGACCCATCAGTTTTGTTTAGTATCACTGTATCTTACCAAGTTAACTTGCAACGTCCTTGCTACATCCAGATCGTTGAATATTCCCGCCACATTCACCAGCAAGTGAATGCTTCCAAAATTTTTGATAATTTCTTCAAAAGCAGCATCAATTCCCTGCTTATTGGCTACATCCATTTTGATCAAAAGTATGGTTTGCGAGGGATGAGCAGCTCGAAGTTTGGCAATTTTTTCAAGATTTTCTTGGACATCAATTAGGGCAACGTTCTGCAAAACATTTGAAATTTTTTTTTTTTTGTCCTGAACTAAAATAATAACCTACCGCAATGTTACTTTTCAAAAGTTCCACACAAACCTGGAGGCCGATACCTCCAGCTCCACCAGTTATTACAGCATTCTTTCCTGCAAAAGCCATTTTTATGAGATCAAAAGCTATTTCCTTAGGTATAGTTTATTAGAAGAAAAAAAAAAATGAAAAATTGAAGATTGATTCAAGAGCTCAGGTACTTGTCGCACTCTCTCAGTTAACCGACTAGCTTGAGGGTATATATTCCACCTGATTTTATATCATCCAGATGGCGAGGAGATCATAATTGTATAGATGGAAATTGATATCGTTAAAGACAAAAAAATGTGGTATACAGGTACAATCAATAATGATTTCTCCAAAGTATTACGATATTTTTGTAGTTTAATATGGGATTACGATGCACAGGTATCTGATTTCAGATAGGTAACAAGTACCTAAGTACAACTACCTACTACAGTTGGTTTCTAAAATGTCTCTGATTGATATCGGAATGATGTATAGGGGGATTACTCGGAGCACATATGTTTGAAAAGTTGGAAATATAGTTTTATAATTAAATTAAAAAAGTATGTAGTAAGTAGGTTGGTGTATTACAAAGAAATGCTAAATTTGCAGCTAACCTTCCTTTGGATTTAAATTTCCTTTATAATTTTGAAGTAAAAAAAAAAACAATAATTTTGCATTTTTCGCACATTCTCTTAGTTTTTATAACGTTAAACAACGTGAAACGTGTGTCCTTTAAACTTTAAAGCAACCAAATTTACAATCTACTTACAATGCAGGGGTCTTTGTGTTTTGTTTTATAGACGGATTTATGGATGGATACAGTGCTAAAAAATCAAAAGTAGATAAGAACATATAATCATCATTTTAATATTTAAAAAGTGCTAATGAAAAGTGTTGTGTTTTTATTATTACATCAAGTTTTCATTTTTCCAAACCAAAAAGCTTTCATCGTACAAAATGATTACTCAGGGAAGGGAGACATACCTATTTGTTGCTTAGAATAATTTTATTGTTATTATTGCACAATAATTTGAGGTAGGTAAAGGTTTAAATAAAACATTTTTAGTACCTTTATCTAATAAAAAATAAGTTTTACTGGCAAGATATCAGTTTCATTTAAAATTTTAATTTATTTAACGTCATACCAAGTGCGACACAATTTTGAATCCATTATTTCGAAGACTAAAACAATTTTCTCTTTTTTTTTTAATATCAGCTGCCTTGAGATTCCTTACGGTTAATATTCGCTTTTCTATTGATTTTATTATTTGTGCACAGATATTTCAAAACACGATTCACTTTTAATTCGACCGTACGAAAATCGATATAAGCTAAATACAGAAAATGCACAGAGTTCATCGCATTTGTACTTTTTGTTATGACAGCAAAATAAATAAATTTTAAGGGTACTACGAACTTGGTATCCTTTTATAGGTAACACCTTTTTTCTTAAGATTTAATGGATAGAGTTTAATTTATAGGAGAACTTGACTTTCTTTTTGCATTTGTATTATTGTTGTGATTTCATTACTTTTTGCAAAGCATTCAACATTATATCAATTACATAATAACATTTTGGGTGTCAGCTAAGTCGACTTAACGCTCCCTTTATTGAAAAATCAGGCAGATTCCACACCCTCTATATTTTTGACGATCAAGAAACGCGTTACGCGTATCACTGCTAATACTTACACTATTGTAAAGGTTTAAATTTTCAATGATAATTGTGGAGGATACCACAATCTTTTATTGAAATTTTTTAAATTTTTGTATCAATCTGTCATATTATAAGTTTCTACGATGGTTAGAAGTGCATTATAGGCATTTGATCATATTGCAGACAATGAGCGGATAACAATCCCCCTGAATGCAATATATTAAATTTGTGCAAAATTTTAAGAATCTACGATGATTTGATACCAATTTAGTCTATATGGGCGGAAAACACGCCCCTATAATAGAAAATTTTAAGTTTTCGATTTTGTCTTTTATATACACCTCAAAACCACCGCATTGTGCAAAATTTTAAGAATCTACCATAATTTCATACAAATTTTGTTTATATGGGCCCACTTAATGGAAAATAGTAACTTTTCAATTTTGTCCTTTATATGCACCGCAATTTCTGCCTTTAAGCTAATTTTCAAGACTCTCCGATGAATAGAAGTGCTCCATACATTTGATACCTACCAATTTAGTGAATATGGGTGGATGCCACGCCGCCTAAGCGTAAATTTTTAAGTTTCGATATTTGAAATATTGAAAAATTGCAATTTCTGGTCTAATTTGTACAGAAGTTAGAGGGGGTTGAAAATGGCTTGAGTGTGTTCCTGTAAAAAAGAGTGTAGTGCCAAAGTTGCTAGAACTTAAAACCAAAGAAGGCTGAAAAATAAACCTGCCAGACTTATTGGAATATGAATACAGGACGCATACACCTTTAAAACTGCATACTCAGATTTTGGTTATACCTCCACTCCCAAAATTTGCTGTCGGCTCTTTTGACTAATATTATTGACTATTTTTAAAACATTTTTTAATCAATATATGTACTTATGTTTTGAAGAAGTTAAAAGATGCAGATTTTTCACAATTTACCCATAGTGTTGGAAAGTTAAGATACTCGTATCTAAGACTCCAAATCTTAAGTAGTTTGAAATATTCCAACTTTTAAGGTCTACAGAACATGTTTTGCTATAGAACTTGTTTTGAAATTTGACAATAATATGGACGTTAGCTTTTTTCAGAAAATAAAAGCAATCAAATAAAAAAAGTATTGTTTTGCATTTTTTCAATTTTCATAAAAAACTACGAAACTTAAGATCTTCTATCATAAGTTTATATTGCACCACCATTTGTTTTCTATATTTTTGTAGTCTTCACCTCCCCCCTCTTTACCCTTCCACCCAATAGATTTGTGTGTACTCTTTTGATTTTTTAATCATATTGCACATGTTAGGTTTTGTCCAAGTTTCATGATGGTATCACTTTTTTTTTTAATTAAATACCTATTTTATCCGTACTAATAGTACTTATAGAGCTATTTAAAGAACGAAGTACTTATACACACTTATTACATTTTTCTAATATATAAGTGCCAAAATTGGCAATGTTATTAATACATTTCTGCCAACGGGTACGGAAAAGTTTGGGATTAATAAATGTAATTTTTTTCGTTTTTAATAAAACAATGTTTATGTAATGGTTTTTTGATATATAATTTATTTTTTTTTTATCATTTATGTATGTTCCTGTGTAAGACAAAAAATATCTTTTTTTTCAGAGTGGGAAATAATTATTTTAGTAGATAAGCATAAGATACAATTTACATTGCATTAATTTTGCATTTAAATTTAAGAAATTGTTTTTTTTTTATAAATATATTTCGTTTATATATAATTTTTTTTTTTTTTTTTATTTATATAAGGATGTTAAAAATTCGTCTCTGGCGGGATGAACACTTTATTTTAAGTTTTTTTTTTCAATAACACACCTATATAAATGGATTTATTTTTGTACGTCTAATTGTTGGTCGAACTGCTGCAAAAATATGTTTTTTTTTAATAGTTGATATGAAAACGTAGGTTTTAAAAGGGAAGACAATATAAAACATAAATATTATGTATTAAGGTTTTCATAATATGTGTTTTTTGAATATAATCAAGAAGACTATAAGCGGAAAAAAGCAAAAGAAATAATTTACTAACACCTAAGAATATAAACTAAAACCCAAATAAAGCAACAAAATATTTCATTTAATAAAACATTGAAGTATTATTAAATAATATTTAAAATTAATTGTCTGTACATTTTGTTTTTGTTGCTCGTTTAAAGATAAAAGTATAAGAAAAGAAAAGAAGATGATGAAAAATTAATATCACAAATATATTTTTTATAAATATATATAATTAATTATTATTTTACAACAGTATTGGTGAAAAGCTGTTTTTCTTTTGGTTTTGTTTTGTAAGAAAAAGAAGTGTAAATGTAAAGGGCGACGAGAATACCTCCTCTTAAGTAAGCAAATTAAAATGGTTATTAACAGTAAAAAAAAAAGAAGGCTAGGGTTTTTTTAATGGCTTTTATCGTACGTGTCCTTGTGTTGGTATCCAGAAACATATCCCGAATCATCTACAAGATTCTTACGTCCGGCAATACCTTTGCCTTTGCCAGAATCATCGAAGCGTTCCTTGTGAGAGCCGGTATATTTGGAAGTGTCAGTTAAACGACCAACTGTGGCAGCTGCCTTTCCAGCCTAAAATATATAAGCTTTCAAAAATTTGAAATTACAAAAAAACACTAATAGTTATAATTTACGGAAACTTGTGATACTCCAGGTGCACCGCATTCAGCTAGCTTCTTCTTGATTTCCTCTAGATCGACTTTTTTGGCTTTAGCCAAATCATCAAGATATTTGTTGTAATCATCGTAAGATATTTTCATTGCTTTGAATTTCTTGAAATGAATACCAGTATCGGTTGTGGTTATTTTCTTGTCAATGACCTTGGCTTGTTTCATCCATTTGTCTGATTGGGAGAGTGTTATTAGTTTGCCATCAGATTTGGTATCACCAAACTTTGAGAAGGCTTTAAAACTATCACGAAGGGAAGCTGCAGGTTTTGGTGGATCTTCAAGTGCCAGCTGGGCTACTTCTTCAACTGGAGGCTTTGAGCCATTTGTTTCACTATTATCGGCCATTATTGATCTGAAAATATAAGAAATGAAATTATTAAACTTTATATAATATTCTGTTAACATTGACTATGAGAGGTTTTTGAGCAGTTAAGAGAGTTTTCTTCAAATAAACAAATTGTTAACCTCACCTGTATATAACAGCATGTGCACACATTTTAGGTTAAATTCTATTGATTTTTTTTTTGGATAAATGACTGATAACAGTCTAAGGCAATTTGATATCCTATTCCGTAGTTACAAATTATAAAAGTATCTACCAGAAGTATGAACGATTAATCATTATTAAACAGAAATTAAATACAATTTGAAAATTATTGCCATACACATTGTCTACTAAAAAGTTATACTGTTAAACTTGTAATCAAGATTCAATCGATAGTTGGATTTGCAGGTTTTTAATTTTATTTTGAGAAAAAAAACGAAATTAAATTTAACCACTATCGCATTTATCAATTATTTCACGTTAAAAATATAACTTGCTCTACAAGACGTAATGTGGTACATAATTGCTTTGATAGAACAATTTTTTTTTCTTTTATAACAACCATAACCAGTAGAAAGTCCACTTAAAACAGACAAACAAATTGTGAATCGTCACTTAAAATAAAAGTTATTAAAAATCATTGTGTTTGGTTGATTTCTTGAAAGCTTTTGGCAAAGTTCACCATACCACATTAAGCAGGATAATTACAAGGATCGATTCTGAGTATTTTATATGTGTATGTTTTCTTGAATTTCATCAAATTCATAGCTGTGTGTTTAATGATTATTTAAACAAAAAAATCATTAAAATATCTCAACCCGTTACAAAGTTTTGAATTATGCAACGAAAATCTTGTTCAGTGGTTAACAGCTATCACAATTTGGATATATATCACAATGTTTTATAATTCCTTGCCCAAGTTTACGCAGAATTTTAATAAAAAGAGCCATGCAGGGTTGGCCCAATTGTCAATTCTTAGTTAATATTAATTCAACAAATTGTACTTGACGTAGTTTCATGTGTCAATTACCAATTGTGAAATCAACTGCTTTTAATATCATATTTGTTTGACATTAATAAAAATTGTGTACTCGGAAGATTAGTAGATACCTGACAATTTAATTTCCAAATGATCGCCTGACAATTGTCTGACAATAACTTTTATCTGTCTACTATTTCTACCTATTGCAGGACAAAATTGTAAGTGCACGGCGTGTATGTAAGACAATTTGGTCTTTTGGTTTGCTGACAAATTAGACAATATTGTCAAAATCAACTACACAAGCACCTAAAAAATTAACCAAAAGCAATTTCGAGTTAAGTTCAAAATAAGTTGTCCCAAGTTGAGTTGATCTGAGACAAGCTGCATTGATAAAAAAAAACTTTCAAGCAACTTCATACTTATACAAGTTGTTTCATACAATAAATGAGATCTCGAATAATGGTTGAAGGGATTTTTCATTGAATTGTAAATCTGATGTGCCCTGTGCTTCCAATAAATATAAAGTGTTCCATTTTAGTTGCCATCATTTTCATGCATATCAGCGTACAAGTACCTCCTACTTATTTTAAATCCTTTATTGAATTTTATATTGAAACAGAATTGCAATGCTGTCTGCCTCTACAACCTTGATGATGCTATTTTGTTCATGATAGGGCCAAATGTCAGATACACATATTAAATGAAATAGTTCAGGGTGAATGTTTTGTTTTGTGTATCGAATTTTGTTTACCATAAAAACTTTCATATGAACATTTTTAATGCTCGTTTTTCATGTCATTTTAAATGTGTTACAATTTTATCCACAATCTGAGATTTTTGAGGGTGCCAAGAAGAGAATTTAGCTGGATGCTACATTCTATTTGTATCTTAGAGGTTTAAGTTCATAAAGAATCTAGGAAGGGCCAGCTGCAAGCATCAGCCTGACTTTTTTTTGTTGGCAATTGTTTTAAAGTGTCAAATGTAACTTAAATTCATTGTATTCTAGTATTGATATTGGATGCTATGAAATATTGCTCGTGGAAACTGGGCGGAATATTTGTACATGGTTCTTAATTTTGTAATTGCTTTAGATTGTTGGAAATAGAAGTATCGACTTTTATGTAGAAACAAAACCTAAAATAGGAGAGTTGTGTTATTGATATATTTCGGGAATTTTTTCAAATGTTGCTTTTTTTCTTACTGAGCAACACTTAAATCTCTATCGCCTCTAGATTCCTTTTGAGCTGAAGGTCAGGAGATGCCTCTAAGTTCAAATTATATTGTATCTATAAACTTTCAACAAAAAATTGTTTATTATTGCTTTTTTCTTCCATGGTTTCAACACACCTACAAATTAGACTCAAATGTCAAAGTATCACAAGAAATCTTGAATCTGATTTGACTGGTTTTGAGCTATGAAATACTGAACAGAAACGGAAAATCACGAACAGTGCACACAAATTTTATTAGTATATTCGAAGAATTTAACAATACATTTCGGCAGTATTCAAAGACAGCAAAATTTTATTTATTTAATTTGTGACACTTTTTAATTTATACCCGATAAGTATTTTGCAGATATATTGCTTCTTAGACAAATATTATAAAACCACACTATCACTCTTAATCAAATACGGATATCACACTACCAACAAATTGCTTTCCCCTAGGGTTTTCCTTAGCATTCTCTCTCTAGTTACTAATTTGTGTATTGATTTCAAGTCTAACAATATTTTGTCACACCTTTAAGTATGACAACAATTATTATAATCAGGCTCGAGAAGTAGGTGCACCTTACCGCTAGATTGTATGGAATTTACTGACGATTTATTAAAGAACTTATAATTCTCAACACTTCAAACAAAATGTGATAAGAAAAAAGAAACAAAAAATATTACAATTTACATTTAAAAAAAAATAATTTAATTTAATTTATATCATTTTTGAATAATGAGCAATGAGGCATTTCAGCATGGTGTGATAAACAAAATGACTGGACCTTGCATGTTTAATTTTATTTGCATGATTAATTGCTTTTGCATATCTACACCATGTACGTCACTCTTTCAGTAAACTCAATATTTTTTTTTTGAAGTACAAAGGCGTAGGTGTTAAATTTTTAAAAACACGTTCACAGTAGTTCTTATGAGGAAATGATGTAGTCTAGGAAAAAAAGGAAATTAGTACAGAAATGAAACGAAGAATGTCATCCTCAATTGCAGTTCCAAAGGCTCCCAAAATCCACTTACTGGTTGTTTTTTAAACTAATGCCTAAGGTTCTTACGCATTTTTGAAAGTTTACCAGTCCGGAAAATACGTTTGAAAATGTTCACTGTTCAAGTGGTTTTAGAGTCTTGTTAACGTAGGAAAAATAATAGTATAACGTCCATCGGTCATAATTCGACCCCTAAAAACTCAATTGTAGTAGAGAGTCTGAATGTATCTTTCAAATAAACCAAAAATTATTGAAATCCTTTTGCCATTAAGTTGGTCAAAAATCAGACAATAGAATTTAAAAAAAAATTAGCAGAAACCAATAAAGCGGAAACTCCTTTCCACATCTTAAACCAAATGAACCAAATTCGTTGAATCGTTTTGCATTCTTATAGCATTGGTTCGAAATCTTTTCCTTTCCAATGTTATGAATGGACGCTAACGCATTAAGGACTTAAGGGGCCAACCCACAGAATCCATCGCGTCCATTCCGTCAACGAATCCGTTGTCGATGAAGTTAAAAGTTCGGCTACTGTTTCCGTCGCGTCCGTTCTTATGGGTCGCTTCTCATAAGAACGTGTGTATTTTATGGAGCTGTCAGTTGAAAACGTCGACGTAACGCACGCAACGGATTCTATGGGTTGGCCCCTTTAGACAGGAATTTTTTTTAAAATCCTTATTAAGTTTAATTTGTGTGTACTTTAAAAGAGAATAGTTTTTTTTACAAAATAAATCAATCAATATCAGATACAGAGTTACTTTACAGCAATTAAGGAATGCAACAACAGAAATACAAAAATCTACACTGCAAGGATGAAAGTCTTTCAAAGAAGTGTTTTAATTCACAAAGTTTTTATTGAGTTAAAACTACAAATAAGTTTATTTACTTCCTTTTTTTACATAAATACATAAGGAACTGAAGGTATCACAATTTCTTATTTATAGCAATGCAAACAAATTGAATTCTCATCTTTAACATACCTACACACGATAAGCTTATTAATTACTCAAAGTCTAGCCGTTCAACACCATCTAGCTAGTTAACTACTTTTATCTTATACCCACATAGCAGCGAGAGTGTTAAGCATATAAACATCATCTGACAAACGGTGACATGCCACAGATAAGCCATTAATTCACCAAAAAGAAGTTCGTAATCTCAAAAACTGGTTAGTATCAGTATCCTTGATCGCATTAACAACAAAATTATAACCGGATTTGATTAAATTCTGGCCAAGCTAACATCAACAATAACAATAAGGGAAGGTATAAAAAACAAGCTAGTATCATCAACCTTTGGTGTAGGTTCTGTATCGGATTTCTTAGCAGCTCCTCCTTCTAAATCGATTGGATTCGGATCATATTATAGTTTTGCTTGTGATGCATTACTTAAAGGTCAAGTAAAGTTTTTGCTAAAAATAATAATTCAATAGAATAATAGTAATTCAAAAATTTGGGCCTGGCTAAAATTGTGAAAGTAACTTTGTAGCAGTAGAATTCACATTCAACGATAGTCGTTTAGACCACTGGCTATCGAATGACAAGTGTTATAATTTCATACTTGGCAAGGCAGTTCATGGTTATGTTTTTTTGTGGATAATCTTACTAAGCTGCAGATAGCTTTTACGACAAAGCATGTCATGTGACTAAAGTGTTAAAAATTTATAAGAACGTGGAAGCAGAATTTGAAAGGTCATCACTCATCACACAATAGAGGATGTTCACATTGGACTCAGTTCGCCAACTTATTTTGCGGTCTATGTGCTTCATCTTACTCCCTCTGCATGGTGAGAAAGATTATGACAAAGGTGAGGCAGCATTTCGCACACAATTTTGTGTCTAAACACGACGATCGGGGTGGACTTACATCAAAATAAATCGTTTGAGAACGTCAAATGTGAACAACGTCATAAAAGGGGCGTTCACATTGTTCAAATGATAGCTTTCGCTGGGCAAATATCAAAATCATTTAAATACCATCCGACCGACTGTCATTTTTCCATTTTGACAGCTTGTCGTCCAGTAAGTTAGTCAGTGTGAACCCTCCGAATGGTTTATCTCTTTCAAACCAAAGCAGTGCAAGGCACCGGCCAGCATAAAGAGCTGAACAGAATGCATCGCTCGTCACTGAGCGACGTCACTGACAGATGCCCATAAGTTCAAATGTTTTTAAAGGGGCCAACCCATAGAATCCGTCGCGTCCATTCATCTTTAAACAGAATAAATAGCTTTTATCCACAAAAACAAGAACGTACGACCAAGTTGTTTTTTTTAACCAAAAGAAAAACAAGGTGTGTGTTATGGTGAGGACATTTTTATGAATTCCAAGAAAAAAGTTATTTGACCTGTGGGTATTGGGGAGGCCTGGCCTCTTGCTGATTTTATAGCCTTATAGTTGTTGTAGGTATTAATAAAAAAAATATAAGTAGGTGAATTTAACAACCCAACTCGTTAGGAATCATTGTGCGATTTTATTTTATTTTATTTACATGCAATTTTATTTCTTTTATTAAACGCAGGCAAAAAAAAATCAGTAGTAATGGCTTAAGTAATTGCCAATGACAACATTTATGGCTTTTAATGGAATGGAACGAATGTAGAAGTAATTTATGTTGTGTTTATAGCTTCGCTATGGGTATAGCAACTAGATTGTTGTTCGTCTTTTTTTTTTCTTTATTTAAAGAAAAGAACAAGAATGTAAATCAAATGAAATATGATAGTTTGGTTAATCTTATTCAGGATTTAATTGATTATTTTAAAAATCTTTAAAGTCATATAAAAAGATTATACAGAAAAACGACTAGCTTAAATTAATGATCCTGTATTTTTATAAAGTTCTATTGACTTGACTCATTTTCAAGGTTGTTACTATTTTAATGCCAATCTCGGAGGAGTAGTATAATCCTTGTAAATAAAGTCAAAAATAATCTACAAAAAAAGAAGGATTCAGGCGTTGGTGGAAACAATGCTGAACTAAGAACGTAATTCCAACATCTTTAGATAAGGGCATGCATCAAGCGCCACTCATGAATAGTGGGATGGGGTATAGGTTCTGTTTTAAGGTAAATAGGAACCATTGAGGTGGAAAATTTGGTGTACAGTTTTTTTTTTTTAATCAAAATAACTATAAATTTAAATTCACTTCCGACTTCCTTTGTTTGAAAGTTATTTTCTGTTTTATTCAATATAATAACCTGAAAAAATCATTCTTGGAACGCTTCCAAAACTAAAAACATTAAATTCAAGTGACTAAAAAATACACTAAACTCAATTATATTTGAGTACCTGTATTCTTAGCTTTACTAAGGTAAAAAAAACTTCAAGAATTCTCAAGTGCCTAACAAAAATCAAGAAGAATCGTAATTTCTATTTATATAAATAAAAGTTATCCGAAGATATTTATATATAATATATAATTTTCTGCATAAAAAAATTTATTTAAAGTGCTAATTGAAGTTTAATTTGATATATGAGGAGCGTACATCAGTGAAGCGTCATTCCGGGAACGCTTTTTTAGGATGAATAAAAATTGAAATTATAATTTTGTGTCAATATTATTATGTCAAATCGAAACCACTACAACAAAACCTCAAAAATATTTTTTATAAATGATAATAGTGATCAAAACGTCATTTTCGGAAACGTCATTTAAGCTATGAATGAGTTATAAACTCATCATATGAGTCTGAATGGTATTTTCTAAAGGTCTGATTTTTCTTAACTACATTATTAATAATATTTGTATTGCCCTTGGAATTGCTTTAATATTGCAATGAAATACTCAATTAGATTAAGGTCAGAGGTTTGTGCTTGGTATGCAAATTTTATTAAAGATCCGAAAGAATTCCACGAAAAACTCTCCCAGGGCATCAGCAAACTTTCATCACTTGTCTTTGTCGTAATAACTAAATGTTGCTGATTGGGTTTCTACTCGATTGGGATTCATATCGGAAAACAAAATTACTTTTTCTATTGACTAATTGTCCGGTTCTTGCTACACTTTTGATAAAAGTTCACCTAGCTCTATGACTTTTAGCTGAACGTACAGGTTTGCTGATACCTTGAGAATGTTTTTTCAGGGAATTCCTTCGGAACTACAGTCAGGCAGATTATATGACCTCAAAATTTGCAAAATGTACTGTTTGCTCAATATGTCGACGCTTATATGTTAATATATTTTCAAGGTTAGTATATTCAAATAAAACTAATAAATGAACAAATATTTTAGGTATAAATAAATTGTTTCAGGCAATTTAAAGCTTGCTTCTCCTTGTCTTTTTCATGTGGAAAGATAATTAACATACATTTATAAACAAAAACACAAATGAAGTAATTACTTTAGAGCAATAGTCAGCTATAGCTGATGTCACTGACAATTTAAAAAAAAAATATTTTCTGCAATAAGACCATAGAAATCCAAATAAATTGTTAGTAGGTTTATCAGCTTATCAGCTTTTTGAGAGTTTTCTAGATTATTGTATTAAATTTTATCAACAGGTGATTTTTTTTCCAAAGTTTCTATCAGTCCTCAATCTATTTCAAATGCATTATTTTTGCTTGATAAAACAAACAAACAAACAAAAATATATATCCACATCAATTCAAATTAAATTAATTTCAATTATCAAAAAAGTCACGTCTGTGTCGTAGTAAAGAATTTTTCAAAGTCACAATGATTGTTATTACAAAAGTTCCATACAAAACTATTAAGTTTGAGAATTTATTCTTAAACTTTATTAATAAATTAGGTAAATCAATACAAACTACCTATATTTAAAGTTTGTAAAACTAGTTATTTCCTATCCATTATTAACATGCAAGACATGACATCATAGTGTGATGAGAAACCATCAGACTTTAACCATAGAATCTTCTCTGGAAACAGCTATATTGTGTTCACCTTTGTTCTTTTTGAATTTTTAAAATAAATAATGACAGCATAAAAAAATAATTGATGTGTTATCGCTCCAGCAGAAAAAAAATAACAAATTGGAATAATACCACAATTGAGCTTGAAGTGGAAGGTATATTTGTTCCAAACGAAATGAATGAGGCTAATCAAGTATATCAGGCCTGTGTGTATTTTTTGTTAAAGCTGCTTAAATGCTTTGGGGGCACGACTACTGGCTATAAGATACATATATTATGCAATGTTAAATTAAATTGTGTGCTTGTGTGTCTGTCTATTGAAAACATTTCCTAATTATATGCTAATCAGCTTTAAATATAATTTATCGCTGACCATATAATAACATCAACACTGCGTTCATCTTTTCCCCCCTTATGATGGGTGTGGTAGCTAATTAACTATTCTTCTATAGAAAAAAATAAATTTTAGTAATTATTTTCATTAATCCGTTCCAAAACTAACACAAAATAATCCCAAAACCAAAACAATGAAAATAAAACGAAAAAAAACATGACCTAAAACCTACTTTTTCATAACTTTGGACGCATTGTATATAGTCGTTCTCATTCTTATTTAGGAATAAGGAAAGAGAAATCCTTCTGGGAAATGATTTCCCTTTTTATGTATTTTCATTTTTGTTGTTGTTTTGCATGCACAGGAATACAACTTTCACTTAACAAAGCACCATCAGGCTTGTGGCGATATGCGTCTTTTCAGGAAGCAAACCAAAGTGTACTCACATCACACCCGCAAATAGTCGGTCGTCGCGTCGCGTCTCACTGTCTATGCGCATGTTCTTATTATTCATTAATCATCCCGCCATATATCGTCATCATCCGGAAGAGGATGCCCTCGGATAAATGAAACGACTGATGCCATGACATGGAAAACTTATTTATAAAAACAACAGAACTTAAAAAAAAAAAAAATTGCTAAACTTTATGAGTACAAATGGGGGAGGTTGTGAAATTGCATTTAGGTTAACATAAGATTTTCATCCGATGAAGTGAACAAATAAAACAAAAACAAAAAAAACACAAAAAATATCACGTATACGCCCTGATGGTTGCTCGTTAAAGTCACCCTTGTTTTGTTTGTAAACAAAATTATTATCTGTGTATCTAACAACCACTCAACTGTGTGTTACTTATCGATGATATGGGGTTGTAAAATGTACGTTTTTTAATAATTTCCTAATTCAAAAGCACTTTTTTACCTTTTTTTTTTTTTTGTTTCAAAAGAGTTAATTATCCAAAATGTGATGATATATCCAATATAATTGTATTTTTAAGAAAATTAGTTTTTGGAAGAACAAACGCACTACAATCACTGGACCAAAACGAACTAAACAGTTGACGGAATCCAACTGAGAAGCAAAAAAGTTTAACTCAACCAAAATTTGAGAGTTTTTTTTTTTTTTTTTGTTTAATTTAATCTCAACCAACTTCAACACTTTTGCTAGCACTAAAAGTAAGATAGCATTTGAATTTTATTTGATGATACGTATTTTTGCTGCTATTTTTTTTTTAACTTGAGCGAAATTGTGGATTGAGTGAGATTATGGATGAGGTTTACAGTGTGGAGGTATGAAGTATCACCCTTAGTGAATTCTTCCCCATATTGAAAGCTTTTCTCCCAGTGAAATACATAGAAGAAAGTTGGTGGAATAGGAAACAGTAGGTGGTAAAAGTTGAACATCACTTCTATTGCTAAGCAATTTGGCTGAAATCATAATTTAAACAATCATGATTAAAACATATATTTTTTGAAATGTCAAATATAATGTAGCAGTTTTGTAGGCGTTTTTTCTAAACATAAGGATTTGTTTTAAATCATACCGTCCAACTCAGTTTGTACTTCTGTAAAAATTAGGGAACGAATGGATAAGACCTTCTAAAAATGATTTTTTTATAAGACAAAAGCTAAAACTAACTATATCAATGATATCATCATTACATTATTTATACGTAACTTACCGGCAACCGATTTTGCAATTCAATTTTTAAATAACATGCATATTGTTGTTATCAGTTATTCTGCAGTCGAATTTTGACTGACCGCTTGGTAATAATAGTAGTCTTAGAGCCGTTTGCTGAAACGAAACTTAAGCATTTTTGTTCAACATAAAGTCTTATGTGACAGTTTTACGCAGTGGAAAAAGTAGCCGATAAGGGTTTTTTTTCAACATAAATATTTTAAGTATCGTTTTAGCAAACGTCCGTCCCTTAATTACATAAACTGTAGTATTATTTCTGATCAAAACCTCACATGAACTACCATCTATCTTTGTATAATGTACCTATGTAAAATGTATATCATAAAGTAAAAATAATCAAAAAAATATAAAGCATTCAAGTCTAGCTGAGTGAGTCATTTAAGAAATGATAAGACCCTTATGGTAATATATAATTTAAAGTTTTTCTACACAAAAAAAAAAAAAAAAAAGGATTGGTTATTCCAAGAACTCTCCATAGTTTGTAAGATTGTGAATTAAAAATTATTGACTGAACAAAAAGTTCTTGCAACAACAACTTATTCTTAATTTTTAATTAATCCAAATGTCAGTTTAACAATGAAATTTTTGAAAGAACAATTTTTACATTTATTAACGGCCGGGTTCAAGAACATTCAGTTCAGTTCAGTTGAGAGGCTCTGATTGGTGAAATGTCACAAAAAGTAAGTTGACTTTCAGTTACGTTTAGTGACATTTAGTTACGATTTTCAGGTGGGAATTTCTCATTTGAAAATTCAGTTAAGTACTTATGTGTTAGGGCAAATGAAAAAAGCAGCAAATGTGCTGTACGTTCAAACTGAACTTTGTTTTCTTTGATGTGTTTTTAATAATTTTGTGTTTCAAATTGTTTTGGTTCAGATTGCAAAATGTAATACATAATTAAAAAATTCATAAACAAGAAGGGAATATTCTTTCCTTCTATTTCAAACACAGTACACTATAAATGCAAAAAAGTAGATGCTTTAAAATATTTCAACTGAAATGTCAAATTATTTTCCGTTTAACGACCATTTGAACTGAACTTAAGTTCAGTTGGTTTGCCTTGAACCCAGCCAATGATATAAATTATATAAACATAGTAGATATTATTCCTAACTATGGCTTATATTATATTTTGTAATCTAAAATAATTTAATCAATGAGATTTGTGAATTTTTGAGTAAAATAAAAGTAAACACAATTATTTCCAAGAGTGAAATCAATCTATTAGACTAAGACTGTTACGCAATATGAGACTTAAATGAAAATGAAATAAATATCTTTTTTATAATTTTAAATTTGAAGAAAAACTGATTCATAATTTTGTTGAGTAAATAACTTATCTAAGGTAAGAAGGGTTCTATTAAAATAATACATTTAACATGATGTATGGTGTTTCATTATATTGGATTTGATACTTGAATAAGAAAGCATATGTTTTCAATGATAAATTCATACCTTAGTTAATTTCCTGAAATTTTTCCTGTCAATTTCTTAAATCTTCCGAAAGATCATTTAACATTTTATATTAAGATATGGTAAAAAAAAACTAACTACTTATATTAATTTTTGGCTTGATAAGAGTTTTTTTTTTTTGTTTGGTTTCTCTATATTCTATAAAATTTAAAAAAAAAAATCCTTATCATTTAAATTCAAGATACAAAAAATAATCAGCATTGTGATTTATACTCTACTGTATGTATTGTATCCAATGGTCAACCTAAAACAAGGGATGACATCAACGTACTTCGGTAGTGTGTTATCACTTTCATCATTTGGAATTCATGGAGCGCCAACAAAATAAAAGCTTTTTGAGCATAAAGTAAATTCGAATGAAATAACTCATAGTTAAATTTGAGTGAAAGAAAATAAATATTATCTCAAAAACTGACCAATTAATATTGCTGTTGTAGACGAAGTGGCTCTAGAGGTACTATATCTTCTACTTTACATCAATAAAGGATGAGGATCCTTTTGTCAGACAACAATGGAATTTCAGATTTTTGTTTTATTTTCTGTTGTTCTACGTTTTATGATACAATCATTTTTATAGCCTATTTACGTCACCTTAAAAACAAGAGCGTTTACAAAATATTGCTGTGACAAAACATAATTAATAATATACAAAATGAAATGCGGAACTCTTGCGTGTAAGATTTGATATATTTTTGTTTACATCAAAATGTATCTATAATTAAAATTATGTGTGCCTGTGTATAAATAAAGCAAAACGCGTTTCATTCATTCTTGGCAAATGATGATATCACTATCAACGCGGTTTTTGATGTTCAGAGGTAAAATTGAGTAAAGGGTGTTTTGTTCTGAGAATTTTATCAAGAATGATTTATTTTTACTTCTGCCGCTAGGTTGGCAATCTTTTTCTATTATTTTTAATGTTGCCTGTTAAACACAGAACTTTAAATGTACATACATATATACAAATTTAAAAAAATAATCACCCCTATTATAGGCAGGATTCACACTTATTTAACTGTATTAATTATTAACTGTATTAATGGAAATAGAAAGGTAGTGTCTCGTATTGATAATATAGTTCACCCAGTAAGTTCATAAGTGCTGTAAATGCGAAGTAATATATTGCGAATTGCATAATAGGCATGAATATCTTTAGGATTGCCCATGTTTGTTAACCAATATTTTTTCATAGTTATTTAAGAAACTGCAATTGTGCAGTAACACTGTAACTTCCAAACTTCCCAGCTACGGACTGCAAGAAATACCAATAATTTTATGCTATCACTAACACCCAAAATCTGCTGCATGCGACATTGCAAAGATACCCTTCAGGCACAACACAACATTGTTTTACAGTGCGATAATTATTTTAAAAGCAAATAAATTAATTATCTTAAGAGCAAATAAAGCTGACTTGACATGTGAAGTCAAATAAGTTTCGAGGTTATTTTCAAAATGTGTTTCATCTTCGTTGTTTATTAAGATGTTCCAAAACAAAAATTAAACATCACTTTTGACATTTTAAGAATTCATATGATAAGAAAATAAATAACACTAAATAAAACAGAAGCTTTCTTATTAATTAAGAATCTATTATTCCAATAAAAAAAAAAACAATATTTTCGTAAATGAACCAAAACTAAGAACTTAGAAATATAATCACGAAAAGAACACCCTTTAATTTCTTAAATATAATATGATTTATGTATTAAAACAAAAATAGAACAATAATGTATAATAAGAATATTTTGTAAACCTAAGAATATAGAAGCATTTATTTGTTTATTTATATTTTTTTGGGGCACAGAAAGATTAATATTGTATCCATTTTATCTACACATAATTGACTGAACTTTAAGGCTAGACGTCCGCCAAACAATTTATTAGTAAGTAATCATAATCTAGTAAAATGGGAGAGTTTGTTAGTGTAAATTGAAGCAACTAGTGGGTTAAACTTGAAATAACGAAAGTCGGACTATTAAGATCATAAGATATTCGTTAGAGCCTTACATTTGCGTTCAAAAAGTGATAAGTTTGCACTGAAATTTTAAAACAGGGTTGCCACATTTATAATGGGGGTGTTAATGAGGACACAATACTTAAACGAAATAATCGCCTCATAACTTATTAGATTTGTCGAACAAATAAATATCTATTATGACAAACTTATTTATGATATTTCTTATTATAATTTGATGAGTGTTAAATTGAGAATGTGGTTACCCTGTTCAGATAAAAATAGCATTAAAAAGTTATTTTCAAACAAAAACTATCATTTTGTATAGTGTTAAGATTCTGGACTCATTGTCACTTGATCGTTTTTCCACACTGCACATTGAAAAGGGGAAATAGAAGGCGGTTGTAAATAGATTTTATCGGTAGTAATAAAAGCTCCGACTGTTGTCACCAATTCTCCAATCAAATTATAATACCATTTTTTTGAATATTAAAAACTTCAAAGAAATTACAATTTAATTATGCTGAATAAATATGAGAAAACTTTGAATAAAATATTAATACTTCAAAGCTAACATTATTTTAAAGATCCTGGATACAGTCTTACCGGTGGACTCACATATTTGTTGGTAAATCTGTAAAATCTAGAAATTTCTACTGTTGCATTTCATGGACTTAAACCATTTGACTTACAACCTTTGTGCAAAATTACTATATAGAAGTTACGCTATCCTTATAGCGATAGGACCAAATGATTAAAAAAAAATCGGACTGAAATCCAGTAGTAATTCACAAAATCAGTTTTTTTTTATTAATACTTTAGTGAGACCCTGCAATATATTTAGCTTTCTTGAATCTTAAAATCTCTGGTTGTCATGTTAAAAATAGAGATAAGTACAAAAAATGCAAACGAAAAATATTTAAATTTATATTGTACAAACACCAAACAAGAAAAACAAATGTACAACTGGTCCTTCCTGAACCTGTTTTATGTTTTGACTTCAATCTACTAAATCCAATACCTTATATTCCTTAAGTATTTAAAAACATCCATAAATCTAAACTCATTCAATTGCAAAAAAAAACAATTTTAATTTATTGTTTTCAGTTCAACCATTTTATTTTTCCAACAAATAGTCCCACAACACGATTCAAGCACTTAGAACTCAAAATAACATTATACAGTGTTCCTAATCCTAAGATTTATGGTCTTCCAAACACCAAACAACCAAAAGATCCTCTTCTTCGTTCTTAACCAGAGTAACCCATAGCCAAATGGACCTTTACTTCTAAACAAGATCAAAATAAGAAAACGCAACGCACGCTTCCCTTACGACAAATTCCACACAGAATTAAGTTGTTTATCGTGTACTCTGGGATGTCCCTAACAAGAAATACAAAACAATAATAATTGTAAACAAAACATATTGCCACTTCTTCTTGAACATTTTTAAGTACTTTTATTGCATAGGGAAGAAGATTAAAAAAAAATACCCTAAGACCTAGCAACAAACCATTACATTCAACTTCTGTAACAAAGTATATGATAATGCACTTCTAAAGGCACCAGTATCGCTGTAATAAAGTTGCAAGTAATCGAAGTCGCCGATAGCCGAAGACATTAAACGTTGCCATCGTTCCGGTCGTGCGTCGTTGTATGTAAGTACATCGGAGTGAAGATGCTCCACAAAAACCAACATCGAAGGTGACGACAAACGAACAAAAAAATAAAAAACCATACGAGTTTTGTGCTTGCGCCTCGCCTGCACTGGACATCGATTCATATGGTCTCTGTAAAATTGTTAGTAGGTACGAGTATTTACCTCAAGGTTACGGGCAACAATAACAATAACAACAACAAAAGTGGGAACTAGTTTGTTGAGGATGCCCCCAAGCAAGCCGGCCCTTGGCCTTCGGTTACCTTGCATTGACCTGATGCTGGCTGATCACCATCGCATCGCAGAGCACTGCGCACAATTGTCAATTAGTGAAAGGGATTTCCGCATACTCCTAGCAAAGCGATTGGCATGGCGTGGTCGCATCATTGAATTCCAATATGAAGTTGTGAGGACGAATGCACGAAATTGAAAGTCAGACTTGGCGCACAGGTCTGTTGGCACTCGTTCCCACCAAGGTCTTTTGTGTGTGAATTGAATTGTTTTGATATGATTGTGCATAGTGTATCCGATGATGATGGGACAACTTGATCCTAGCAATCTATAACGACACAGTTTCGTTTTGTGGGTATAAAAGGAGCACATCGAATCGAAAACAGACAGAGTTCTCAGAAACGAGTACTAGTACACATCACTAGCAGCGTTTTTAAGTTTCACAATTAACAAACCAATTCCAATCAATATCATTACCAATATGAAATTCTTTGTTGCATTCTCCGCTTTGATCGCAGTAGCTTCGGCCGGTGGATTGTATTACGCACCAGGTCCACTCCTTGCTCGTGCTGCCTTCCAGCCAGCCGTGCAACAGCAATATCATGCCCAGGACGAATTCGGTCAATACTCTTATGGATACAGCGAGCCTCTGTCAGCCAAACAAGAAGTCAAGACTTTGGATGGAGTGACTCGTGGATCATACAGCTACCAGGATGCTGAGGGAAAATTGCAAACCGTCGATTATGTAGCTGATGCTGGTGGTTTCCGTGTTTCTGCAACCAATCTGCCAAAGCCAGTTGAAGTTCCAGAAATTAAGCCAGCTGAAGCTCCATTGCCAGTAGCTGAAACCCCAGAAGTAGCCGCTGCCCGTTCAGCTCATTTAGCTGCCATTGAAGAAGCCAAGGCACGTGAAGCATCTCTCTCAGTTGCAGCTCCAGTACCAGCTCCAATCCCAACTGCAATGCCAGTTCCAGTTCAAGCCTCATTCAATCTCCGTGATTTGCCTCGTCAAGTTGAAGACACACCTGAAGTTGCTCTCGCCAAGAAGGAACACTTGAACGCTGTTGAAAATGCCAAACTTAGAAATGCCGTAATCAAAGAAGCCAATGAAGTATCAGCTGCCCCATCAATTCTTGCTGCTGCTGCCCCATTCATCTCAGCTCCAGCTCCATTGCGTTACATTAGCAGTGCGCAAGTGCCACTCGCACTTCCCTATAGCCAAGCTATTTTACCTTCTGGTTTTTCGTACTCATACGGCCTCAACGATGGCTCAATCTTCCCTGCCAGCCGATTTTTTAGCTCACAAATCATCCACCAATGAAATTATTCTCCTAGTTAACTCTCAAATGGTTTGAATCAAAATTATTGTTATAACGAATTTGAATATCGAATGAATAAAAAAAAAACTTTTGTGTATAAAACTTTAAATCATGTTGAATTTTCTTTAGGATAAGTTACAAATTTTTGAGGCAACCTTGTCTTTGTTTAGAGTTGCAAGAAGCTTCTGAATTTTTGCGGGAACATTTATAATACTATATATTCCTTAGAATCACATTTATCTCAATTGGTAAGAATATATGCTCCTCTTTTTTACTTGTCACTGGAAGAATTTATTTAGTTTTCAGCAACATTTTCACTTGGTTCAATTGGTTAAGGCTGTAGGTACCCTTTCTTGAGTTGCCGGCAACTTTAAAGTGTTTGCTTGCAACATTTTCACATTTCCTTAGAAAAATCAGAATTATTGTCACTCTACAGTTAGTTGTTCCAGCTTCCTTGAATTTCCAGGAACCTTAAAAATTTGTGCTGCAACATTTTTAGTTTTGTTAAGGATCAAATTTAATTTTATTTAAACATTTAATTATAAATCCTATCAAGTGCCAACTACATTGTCAATTTTTTTTAAATCCGATTTGTTTCAATTTGCCGCTATCAGTACTTGATCAATGATCACATTGCGGTTGCAAGATCTTAGGAACTATAGATTAAGTTGGCAGGGGCCTTAAGTATTGTTGTTGCCTTCGCTTCATTTGCCAGCAAAATTTACAGTTTGTGTTGAATTATTATCAAATTTCATTAGAATCGGATTTATATTTATTTTAAACATTTTCAATATTCGTCAGAATCTGATTAATCTCAACTATTAAAGCGTTATATTCATTTTTTGAGCTACCGGAAATTTCAAAACTTGTGTTGCAACAATATTCCATTGAATTCCATTTATGTAAATAAGTAAAACACACTCACTTAGAAGTTTTGACGATGAAAACAATTTATTCCCTTGCATTTACTGCAATCATTTTCAGTTTTCTTAAGAATCTGATTTCTATCAATTGGCTTAAGTAGTAGCCGAAAAAACTATAAATTCACCGTTGTAGTTTTGTTTTCTTCAGTTGCACTGAAGATTTAAGTGTTTTGTTGGAACATTTCTAATCTTCTAAGTAAATTCCAAAATTATTCTAACCTTACAATTTGTTGTTGCAACTTCCTTGAAGTGCCAGTGAACGTAAAATTTCGTATTGCAGAACTTTTCTTTATCTTAGAATCGGAATAATATTTATTTGTTCTTCCTAATTTTAAAATTCATCAACTGAATTCCTTCTATTTTAAAATAATTGGCATCCTTTTTTATTGAGTTCCAGTAACACATTCAATTTTATTTTAAATCTCCTCACTCGTCCATTTGCTGCAATAACTTTGTATTTCCTTGATCTACCTCTGAAACTTTTAAATTTGTATGCATTGTATGTATTTCTCATATCATTTATGCATACTGCTAAAGACACTAATCTCATGTGTAGTTTTGTTGCTGCAACACTTTATTTCCTTGAGTTGCCAGCGACTCCAGAATATTTATTGCAACATTTTCGATGTCATGGTCTCGTCTCTGAATTCCAGTATGAAGCTGTGAGGACATTTGCACGAAATTGAAAGTAATACTTGGTGCACAGGTTTGTTGACATTCACCAAGGTCTTTTGTAAGAGAATTGAATCGTTTTGATATGATTGTGTATATTGTATCCGATGTTGATAGGACAACTTGATCCTAGCAATCAACGACATAGTTTCATTTTGTGGGTATAAAAGGAGCACATCGAATTGAAAACTGACAGAGTTCTCAGAAACGAGTACTAGTACACATCACTAGCAGCGTTTTTAAGTTTCGCATTTAACAAACAAATTACCAATATGAAATTCTTTGTTGCATTCTCCGCTTTGATCGCAGTAGCTTCGGCCGGTGGATTGTATTACGCACCAGGTCCACTCCTTGCTCGTGCTGCATTTCAGCCAGCCGTGCAACAGCAATACCATGCCCAGGACGAATTCGGTCAGTACTCTTATGGATACAGCGAGCCTCTTTCGGCTAAACAAGAAGTCAAGACTTTGGATGGAGTGACTCGTGGATCATACAGCTACCAGGATGCTGAGGGAAAATTGCAAACCGTCGATTATGTAGCTGATGCTGGTGGTTTCCGTGTTTCTGCAACCAATCTGCCAAAGCCAGTTGAAGTTCCAGAAATTAAGCCAGCTGAAGCTCCATTGCCAGTATCTGAAACCCCAGAAGTAGCCGCTGCCCGTTCAGCTCATTTAGCTGCCATTGAAGAAGCCAAGGCACGTGAAGCATCTCTCTCAGTTGCAGCTCCAGTACCAGTTCCAATCCCAACTGCAATGCCAGTTCCAGTTCAAGCCTCATTCAATCTCCGCGATTTGCCTCGTCAAGTTGAAGACACACCTGAAGTTGCTCTCGCCAAGAAGGAACACTTGAACGCTGTTGAAAATGCCAAACTTAGAAATGCCGTAATCAAAGAAGCCAATGAAGTATCAGCTGCCCCATCAATTCTTGCTGCTGCTGCCCCATTCATCTCAGCTCCAGCTCCATTGCGTTACATTAGCAGTGCGCAAGTGCCACTCGCACTTCCCTATAGCCAAGCTATTTTACCTTCTGGTTTTTCGTACTCATATGGCCTCAACGATGGCTCAATCTTCCCTGCCAGCCGATTTTTGAGCTCGCATATTATCCATCAATGAAATTATTCTCCTAGTTAACTCTCAAATGGTTTGAATCAAAATTATTGTTATAACGAATTTGAATATCGAATAAATAAAAAAAAAACTTTTGTGTATAAAACTTAAAAATATTTTGAATTTTCTTTAGGATAACTTACAAACTTCTAAAACAATCTTGTCTAAGTTGCAAGAAACTTTTGAATTTATAATATTCCTTAGATTCACATGTGTCTCAATTGGTAAGAATAAAGAATAGCATACGCTTACCTAGAAACTTGTTGAATTTATTAAGTTCTTAGCAACATTATAATTGGTCTCAATTGTTTAAGATAGTATATACATTTTCTTGAGATGCCGGCAGCCTAATAGTGTTTTCTTGCAACACTTTGAAATTTGCTTAAAAAGCAGCCATCTCATCTAACAGATGTACCATTTCCAATTATCTAAAATATTAGATTTAAAAGTAAATGCTTTTGTTATGTTGCCAGAAGTCACATGGATTATTGTTGCAGCTTTATTGAGTTGCCAGTAAATTAACAAACATTTTCAATATTCTTCAGAATTTGAATAATCTCAACTGTTGAAAACAGTACACTCACCTTTAGTTCGTTGCTGCAAGACTTAATTTCCTAGAGCTACCAGAAACTTCAAAATTTGTGTTACAACAATATTCCTTACGATCTCATTTATCAATTAGTATGACTGGAATCCGCTTGCAACAATTTATTATATTCCCGTAATTGTGGTTGCAATTTTGTACTTCGGCCAGTTGCCAGAAGCCTTTAAGTTTTTGGTATAGAACTTTTCAAACTACCTAAAGCCTTAAAATTTGTGTTATCAACATTTTTACCAATTGAATAATAAGATACCGATTTTTAAATTTTATCAACTATCAATCGAAAGTTGATGATCGCAGTTGGGGTGTATAATTAAGAAGTATTTCAACTCCTAAGGACTCTACGCTGTATGTATCTGTAGTTTTGTTGTTGAAACTTACATTTCATTGAGTTGCCAGCAACTTCAAAGGCAACTTTAGATAAAATTTCAATAAGCTTGAGAATAATATGGGCTCACATTCGGGTCACAATTCGGTTGTTTTGAGTTGGCAAAAGCTTGTTTGAAAGCAACAACTATTTTGTTTCAATATTGCCTTTTGATTGAGTCTCAACATACAAAAAATGTATCAAAGTCACCACAGTAAGTTGCCAGATAAAAGAAACTTTTTATTTCTTTGGATTCGAGTATTTTTTTCAGGATCATATCGTTAGGAATTGCTTCAAATTTCGAATAACCTCTGTTGGGCTTTAGAATACAAGAAATGCAGGGACAACATTTCAAAATACCCAAATTTGTTATAAAATGTCTCTTAAATTAGAAATAAAAAAAAAATTAAATATGCATTTATCACATTAAATTTATTTGTTCACTCATAGACATCATCATTATTTTTTTTGGTTTACAAGTAATAATAAGGATTCAGGGATTTCAGGGGTTTGGCAGCTCCATAGTAATCCCTGAAAATTGGAGGATACTCCAAAATTTGTTGTTGATTCAGAAGCAGCTGTTGATTGGCTTCCAGTTGTTCTTGGTTTGCGGCTATTTGTTGCAAAAGAATTGCTTGATCCCTTGCAGCAAAGTGAGCAGCACGAGCTGCAGCAACTTCTGGTGTATATGCAACTGGCTGGGGAAGAGCTGCTTGTGCTGCGCCATTATCCTCAGCAGTTGATGTTTTATTTTGGTTATTTTCAGCTGATGATTCTTCAACTCTTTCCTCATTCATTTCTTCAGCCTGTTCCGATGAGGAATCTTCACTTTGTTGTTGTTCTTCTGCGGGTTCTCGTCTTTCTTCTTCGGCTTTAACTGGAGCCTCAGTGGATGCGACAGCGACATCATTATCACCGCCATAGGATATGGATTTAATTTTGCCATCCCCATCAATGTATGTCAATGTTCCACGAATTATTCCATCTGGAGAACGAATCTCCTGTCGCGATAAACTACCATCACCCAATCCATACGCAGCCAAGTCACCAAGTGAATATAGCCCAGAGGCATTGGCTAATACGATGACTGCAAAAAAGGCTGTAAATCTTATCATCTTTGCTACTTGGGGAGCTGTCTCGCTTTGATCTGCTTGACGAAGTGTTGAATTACCTACTGATGATCCAATTGCAAGTAACGCACGTATTTATAATCCACAAGCAGTATTATACCTACCCCATAAGAAGCATAAGTAAGAAAAATCTGAATCTGTGGCTTGAAAGTGATGGGCTTCCGATGCCGCAATAGTTGCCAACTAGTAGGCACTGTACTCTGCTAACTAAATTATTATGGGGGAGCATTCACCCCTGATTCTCATGGAATCTGGATTTGTTGGAGACCTTGATTGGTCGCAGGAAACTGTGGCAATAGTCATAATACGTGATCTAGTTGCGGTTTATGCCTCAGACAACCCAGGAATTTTATCTTGGTAACTATTGAATTACAAGTAGTGTGAATATATGTTCTACTTCAAATCAGGTTATATGTTGACACTTTTGACATTTCCCAGCTCTTGATAAACATCAACAAGTCTTATACTTACGTCTTAAAATCGAAACAAGAACCTAGAAAAAAAACAGATGTTGTCAACAAAAGTCTGGGGAAATGATTTTAGACTTTTGTGTTCCATAGCTGATGGACATCTATGATTCTTTTTTGAATGTATAAATCATACGTTTATGTTTATGCTAAGCTTGGATTGAATGAGACTTTGGCATTATGTGTTAACAATATTTTTTCCATTTTAAGTAATTTTTATCTTGTTTTAATCCAAATGAAAATTTAGTACATTTTTTGACAAACAAAAATGTTGGTTACAAGAATCCGAAATGTAATTTTAAAGTCACTTACATATAATACTGACTTTTTTAGCTTTAATTGCTGCACTATTAAGAATGGCATCGAGATTTAAGCACCCCATTTCTAAAATAAACATCTCAGAAATAGATAAAACTGTATTTTATAAGACTTTAAATTTTTTCATAGGAAAAAAAGTTGCGCATACGCCACAGTGACTCCAAAATATAACAAAAATGTAGTTCTATAGCTGACCAACTATTGAAAGCCGTTGAATGAACCCATTTAAAACCAATGAAGTAAATTATTTTGTATTGTTATAAATTCATTTTAAAAAATTTTATTTGATTAGGGTGGCACAAGTTTTTTTTTTTTTATTTAGTTTTTTTTTTCATTTTAGATATTAATTACGCAGAAAGTTTGCAAAGCGGTTTTTTTTTGAAATAGTGTTAAATTGAGTATTTTTACATTAGGATAGCTAAATAAATGCTATTTAAAACATTTACCTGTGAAAATCATAAAATAAATTCTACGTGGTTAATATTTTAAACAATTATATAATTAAATTCACGACTGGATTGCACGAATTTGCTCATATAGCCCAAGAATATTATGCATTAACTTAGGTTGAAAATTGTAGTTTTGGTTAACTTATATGTATGTATTTACTAGAAAATGTGGAAATTTGTCAAAAGAGAAAAAAAAAATTTTTTCAGTTATGTTTAATTTTTATTTTTTTTTTTTTTTTTTAATTTAATAAGATTTTTTGAAGTTATGTGAAAAATATCTGTGCAATTTTTTTAATCAAAATCGCTCAAACCGTTTACGAGATATTCTGTTATCTGAGTTTTTTGAAAAACTCAAAATGCAGTTTTGTTGTAATAACTTTAAGCAATACATAATACATTTACAAATCCTAAACAAAATCGTTAAAGCCGATTGCTAGAAAAATCCAATAACTGAAAACCGCTATATGAGAGGTATAAGTGCTAGCCCAAGTATCATTTTTATACTTATAAAACTCTTCAAGAGTGTTAAAAAAATGATTTTCAAGAAGAGATTCATATTTTTTCCTTTGGTAACCCCAAAAAGCAGAGCTGTTTTTTTTTTTTTTTGTAAAGCATGGCGTCCATTTTTTGCTTCGATGCTCTAATATTTATAAGAATTACGTTTAAAGAGATTCGTACTTTCTTTTCTAGTTATAAGAATGTTAGATTAGAAGCGTCACAGTTGAAAACCATGCAGAGTAAAAGCAACATTTGGTTGTTCTATACGAATAAAGGTATTTGCAAATTTAATTTTGCAAAGTTCAAAGAAAGGTTTATTGCTGTACCGTGATTAAAAGTATTTTTTCTAAGTTAAATTTTATTTTAGTTTTACGAGTAAATGTAGGAAATAAAATTTAAGCCAACCTGATGAGAAAATAGACAATAGTTCTGGTTTTTCAGATTTGTTTATATTTTATTTGTTCTATATTCCCTCGTTTAAGCACCAAATTTCTAAAAAAAAAAAAAATACTTCACATATAAAAATAATAATTATTCAAAGACAAGTTAACACCAAGAAAAAAATCTCTTGCCTTATTATAGAGCCAACAACTTATTCTTGAATATTTTCTTTAAATTAAGACGAAATCTCGTCAAAATCTACTTGATTTTGCAACCGGAGACACATTGTTTAGCAGCGAGTTAAAGGAAAATGTCAAACAAAATATGTGCGGTGTGAACGATTCGACGAGATTTCTATATCTTGTTGGGAAATCTTCAAAAACAACCTTCTTTTATTTACATTTTAAATCAAGTTAAACCACTAAATAATTTAATAAAAAGGAATGATTTTTCAAACTCAGAATTTTGAAAAAAAAAATTCAATTAAAATTTTTAACTGATTTTTTTTTTCAAAATTGTACGTTATAAAATATAAATTTTTCATCTAAAATGGAATTTGATAAGATCGACAATTTTTTACCCATAAATGTTAAAGTGTTTTTAAATGCCAACATTTTAAAAAATAAATCGGAGCAGTTTCACCCGGTTCCGAGATATTTTCTTATTTCTATTTATTAGTTCTAACTCAGTAAATCATGTTTCCACGCTGGGTGTTATTATACTGCACCGATTTCTCAAAATATTCATTAAAAAATTTTGATCATGTCCGTATCCTCTTTCCTTAGTATCGTAGAAATTTTGGAAAAAAAAACTGAGTTATATGGACACTGAACTTGTCAATCATTACATGTAGACATTTTTATTAAAAACCCAATAAAATCAATACGAAAAAACACCTTCGTTCAATTTGTTATTGTTTTCTTATGATATATTTTTATTAAATTTATTGACCTCATTTTTAAAGTTAAAAAGCTTTATTACAATAAACCACTGTAAGTATTCTTAGCTTACAGGTTTACCACAAACACCTTAACTGAATACACACCGTCAGAGCCTTAACATAAAAAATGCTGCTCTCTATGAAATCTTTTGAAAGTAAAAACAACAACTTTGGTGTGACTATGGATGGTGTTCACGTTACCTTTGTCAAGGTCGTTTTCCCTTCTGCTACACATTGAGATGAATTTTAATCTTATGGACTTGTGGTAGGTGTACACTCTCAGGCAAGCCAGCAGGGTAGATTTCAATATACTTACTCTTATTCTGAGTACATCTACTTGGTTGACATTCCACCATCAAAGTGCGGTATAAAATACAGTGCCCATCATTTTTTGAATCAGAATTCTGAGAAGCGAGTACTAGTTCACATCACTAGCAGCGTCTTCTACTAAACCAATCCATCAAGTCTTTAGCCCACATAAAAATATCATAGCAAAAGAAGTAGATACACCTACCATAATGATGATGAAAACATTTATTACATTTTCCGCTCTGCTGGCAGTTGCCACAGCTAGTGTATCATATTACGCCCCTGCTGGACTGGTTATACCAGCAACAAAGCATCAGTACCATGCTCAGGATGAATTCGGCCAGTATGCCTTTGGATATAGTGAACCGTTGTCAGCCAAACAGGAAGTGAAGACCTTGGATGGCGTCACACGAGGTTCTTACAGCTACAAAGATTCCGATGGGATTATTCAAACAGTAGACTACACAGCTGATGAAGGTGGCTTCAGAGTTGCAGCAACCAATCTACCTAAGCCAGTTGAAGCTCTAGAAGTTCCTGTTCAGGATATTCCAAAGCAAGTTGAAGATACTCCAGAGGTTGCCGCTGCTAAATCTGCTCATTTGGCTGCTGTAGAAGAAGCTAAATTACGAAATCGTGAACAAGAACCAGCTCCAGTGCCAGTAATTGCTGCTCCTGTTGAATTACCCCGCCAAGTTGAGGACACACCCGAAGTAGCACAGGCCAAGGCTGAACATTTGAATGCTGTACAAGAGGCAAAACTTAGAAACGCTGCCATTGAGAAGATCGACAAAGAGCTGTCAATTATTCGTAGTCAACCATTACTTGCTCCATTACAGTTGGCCTATCGTTCTTTGCTACCAAATCAATTCTCCTACACTTATGGTCTGAGTGGTGCTCTTCCTCTGCTGTCAAATACGCATTTTGTAACTTCGCATGTTATTCACTGAAAACAAAACCAATCATGTTTGGAAGTTAGATTGTTAATGTACTGGAATTGTTTCTAAATAAAATTTATTCAAGCAAGAATTATTGTTAAAATGATTGTTTAATTGCAGTATTTTTTATATATTCTATAGAAACTAAAACAACTAATGCACTATGCATTTTTAAAACGCAAAAGGTTTTTCTTCTGTACCTAACTCAGGTAAAGAAAACTGTTACACAATACAAATTAAGAATTTTTTATCAAAATCGACGACCCTATTTTCGAGATAAATACACAAAAGTTTAATGACGTTACAGGTTACAGCCCAAAGTATTTAATTTAATTGGCAAAAAAAAACAGAAAACTTCTGAGTAGTCAATTCTTGTTTTGCGAAAAAAATGAAACAGTAGCATTAGCAATAAGGGTGAATAACTATTACACTTTCAAGATAAGTAAATTTATCTTCAAATCACAAAATTGGGGATGCAAATGATACTTTCTGAGAAAGGCTTTCATGTGAGTTCAAAGTGGAGTCCAAGAAGAGTGCATAGTGTCTCCAATATTATTTTGTTGATGATAACTATAAGCCATACGTTGAACGCATCTGATGACTGGAAATAGAAAATAACGATGACTACCTATGGTCATATTGTTCATTTTCCAAACGAACTTTTTTCTACAAATTTTCACATCTTAAGTTTATTTTGTGGTTCTTTGGCAATCATCATATTCTCTCCAAACTTAATTTAAAATCTTTAATTTTTGTTTTCATCTCCTCAATTTTTGATATTAGATTATTATGTTCGAAATGAAAAAAAAAACCATCACTTACTGCAAAACTGCAATACAGGAAGATAAGAATAATTGAAATATATTTTGTTCTTCTTCCTTGGCAACAGCAGTTAATGAAAGCAATAATTATCGTAATCTCCTTTATAGCCAAGGTATGATGCAATATTGCATTTTTTTTTCATAACCCATTGTTAAAATTTTGAGTGTCTGTCACACGTACTTGATCTTTTGGCACAAAATTATATATATTACATATCTAGCTATTAGTCCAGTAACCTTGTCGTTTCGTAGGAAGGAGACCGGTAGTGTAGTCAAATCCGGTAGTTCTGATTTTTTGGTAAATTGTTTATGATGTTAAACCGATGTTAAATCTAATTCGACCTCAAACGCCGAACGTAACATTTGCTATGAAGGGCTAGTTTTTGACTATAAACTATGTTCTAGGGTTTCAGTCGAACAACATTTTCTTTAGTTTGAGCATAAAATTATTTCTGTAGATTCAACAGTTTTCCAGCTATACAGCTTTTCAAAACATAGCCATAAAAACTGTATAACAGAAAGTAGTAGAAATTAAAAGTTTATTAAGAGATTTTGCATGTTACCCTTAATATTAATAAAACCATTACAACGTGTTGATTGGGTCAAACAAGAAAAAAATGTGAGGGGTGGGTTGTCTATATTCCCTCGTTCAGACTCCTATATGCAATTTTCTAAAAAAATGACTTCACATGTTAAAATAACTATTCAAAGCCAACAGTAACACCTAGAAAAAAAGTTATTTTAACCGAAAGTTTTTGTCAACAACTTATTTACAAACTCTCCATTTAAAAAAAAGTCTTCGTTTTATGAGACTGCAAATCAATAATAAATACAAATAATAAGATAACTATGTTTTAAGATTTTGGATTTTGTTTTTGTATCTTGACGAAGAATGATTTAAAACATAGCAGCATGAATGCAAAGGAACTGTCTATTTCTTTTTTAGTTTTTTTATTAACTTAATTAATAAACTATAATAAATGCCTAAAAGAAATAGAAAATTGGAAAAAGTTGTTTGATTGCTCAATTTTGGACCAGAACATATGCTTCAAATCCGGATGCTGTAACTGTTTGCTGATGAGTTGTTGATGATGTTTGTTGATTGAATATGAATAGGTCTTCGATCTTGAGTGCCAAGGGCAACATTGTCAAGTACATATCCAAAAATTACCCAAAAAGTAATCGATTTTTCCAATTTTTGTTTTGTCATTTTAGACCATAAAGATTAGTTTTTGATAAAAGTTTTCGTCATACCATCTTTAACACAAATACCCCAAAAGACTGGAAGGATTTTGTTAAAATTTGGTAAAAATCCTGTAACGTATTGGCACAGATGGCCCCCTTGGTAAAAAAGTTTAATAAATAAAGTGTACAAGTTTAAAAAGTTCGTTCCCCTACGAAACATAAGACATTCAAGTCAAATACGACCGCCGAAAGCAGTTGTAAAAGAAAACGAGTATGTTTTTTTTTAACGATTATCGTAAATCGTAATCTCGTAATCTTACGAAAACGAGGGATTTTGAACGATTTTCAACGACCAAACACATGAACTGAAGGTCGTTAAAAAAGCTATATTAAATCGATAACCGTGATTCGTAATACCGGCCCACGAAAGAGTCTACGAAAAAAAGGGATCTTACTCTAAAAATCGTAACACTCAATTTAGTTATGTGTAATTAGGGTTTGGGCCCGAAAAAATTAATTAACATTTTACTAATTGAATTTTTGATTTTTTTTTTCTTTATATTTGACAGTGTTGCGAATGACACTTGATGTCCAAAACTTATTATTTGGTGAAGATGAACAACCCAGCCAAAAAATCACTGCCACCGAGCTTAACACACGGTTTTTTTTTCTGCAGAAGGTTACTGGGTTCTTTTCTAATTTCTTGCTATCTGAATTATTTTATACAAAAAAATTAGACTACAAACAATTAAGCCTGTGACAAAGCGACTAAAGGTTAATTGAACTCCCCAAAAGAGGCTTATCACAAAAAATAAAAGAAAAAAAAAACAAGAACAAAAGATGCATAGGAAACCAAAACATATTTGCATGCATAACTTTAGGTTTTCTGATAAACCGTTATTCAAAAGGCCATGCCATCACAATATTTTGATACAGCGAGGTGTCTTTATCAGTGCTCAGAAATAATATATTTTTATTATCAACAAATGGATCCTTTCGTAATATTGTTTAAAAAAAGATAACCATGCTTCTCCGTATAAATACTGCTGCCATCGAATAGCAAAATCAGTTGTAGTCCTGCACTGTCAAGTGAATCTTCTTCTTAAAATCCTTAAACTTGTCAAAAATACTCTTTACCCATACTCATCATGATGGATCTAGCTGGAAAGAATGTTGTTCTTGTTGGAGGATATGGTGGCATTGGTATGGCAACTGCCCGCCTTCTTTTGAAGAAGAAGATTGCCGTTAGTATAAAAGTTTTTTATTATTCTCACAAAAAGATGGATACACGAGTAAATATATATATTTTTTTTTTCATAGAATTTGGTGATCGTCAGCCGTTTGGAAAACATGGAGAATTTACGTAAACTCCAAGGCGAAGCCTCCAATGTTAACATCCTATCGATTCAAATGGATATTGCAAACCGTCAAAGCATCGAAAAGGGAATGAAGGAAATTGCTCTGCAAATTAAGCAGATTGATCTTCTCATCAACTCAGCTGGAGTATTAATGGATCGTGATGTCGAGACAACTATTGCTGTAAATTTGGTAAGGCTTTTTTTATTAAAACTCAATTTTAGATATCTTAGTTAAATGTTATACTAATCCTACTCTATAGACCGGATTGATCAATACCTGCCTTCTGGCCTTGCCACTGATGGACAAAACCCAGATGGGGCGTGGTGGACTTATTGTTAACCTTGCTTCTGTTTATGGCTTGGAGCCAAATGGTGCCTTGGCAGTTTTCTCAGCTGCTAAGCACGGAGTCATTGGATTCACTCGTTCATTAAGCGTAAGTTTTAAGCTATATCCAATATTATTAGAACGAACTTTATCAGTTGTCTTATAATTAAGGACGAAACCATTTATCGTCGCACTGGAGTGTCATTGATTGGTGCCCTTCCAGGATTGACTCAGTCCGAGCTGATGGCAAACTTACGTGATAAAACAACTTTGGATACTACCAAGGAATTGGTTGAACAAATGCTGGCTGCCAAACAACAAAAACCTGAAGATGTTGCTGCCAATTTATTGAAGGCTATTGAAATGAACAAAAATGGTGCCTTGTACATTCTGAACTTGGGACAACTCAAGGAAGTATCACTCAACACCCAATGGCAATTGTAAACACACAAAAACTTGTATGGTACAACTCAACTTAAATGGCCTTGATCCTTGCAAAGTCACTGGATAAATGTTTTTATTAAATAAAACAAATTTCTGAACTACATTTTTGTTTTTTTATGCGGTTCAAAAACCAATTGGTTGTTTTCATTTTTGGTGAGCCAATTATTACAAAGTCCTACCTATTACCTACCTTGCTTTCTCCATTAAATTTGTGTGATTCCATTTTGAATTTCTACCTCCTCTTAATAATATTAAATTACTTTCCAAAGACTCGAATATTTAAATTTTATTCGAAAACTAGTTTTAAACATAGTCGAAATGGAACTAATTAGGAATCCATTAGGCGAATTTTGTCCCCCTTTGCGGATATCTCTTCATATATAAACCATTAGGAAATACTCTACTGATATCAGTTGCAATTTTCTCTTCAATCGACACACTTCTTTCGATAAGTCAAGCAAGCACCTTTAAAAATGAAATTATTCATTTCTTGTTTGGTATTGTGTGCCCTTCTTGGTATATCAGAGGCTCAATTCCAAGATACGCCAGTTGTTGCTGCAGCAAAAGCAGCACATTTTGAAGCAGTTCGTCGTGCAGAAAACATTATTGCCAATGCTCCGCCATCGTATGTTAATAACCAAACTAGAAAACCAGTTGAAGAAACTTCTCAGCATAAGTTGGGCCTAAACGTGCACGATACTCCTGAAGTGGCTGCTGCAAAATCTGCTCACTATAAGGCCGTCCAGGATGCTGAAGAAGCAACAGCTATTGCAAATTCAACAGCAAAATATTCTGATTCGCTTTCGGGTGTTCAACATCAACAACAGCTCCGTGTTCCTGCTATATATAGCCCACCTGCAACGCAGCCGTCTCCAACTCGCCGCCCACCTTCAGTTCAATATCAATCAGCTCCAGTCCAACATCATCATCAATCAGTGCCAATTGTACAAACTAATCAACATAAACTTGGTGTAAACGTACAAGAAACACCAGAAGTAGCAGCAGCCAGAGCCGCTCACTATGAAGCTCTTCGTCGGGCTGAGCAGGCTGCAGCGGTTTCTGGTCCAATTGAATATGAAGACACATACGTTATGGTTCCTAGTTACCAAAAATTGGCACCAATTGTTCCAGCCGCACCAGCTGTTCGCGGACGTGTTGTTGCTGGTCCAAGATTTATTGAATCAACTGGACATTATGGACAAAGGGCCCACCAAGTTATGTATGTCCCTCAAACATATGAGCAGAACATTGAATATGGCCCACATATTGAGATGGTTCCAGTTGTTGCTATCCCACAAACTAACCAACACAAACTAGGAGTAAATGTTGAACATACTCCAGAAGTTGCTGCTGCTAGAAAGGCGCATTTTGAGGCATTCCGTCAAGCTGAACTTGCAGCTGCTGCTTCCGCCGAAGGTCAAGACGAGTATCCAGCTCAACGTAACAATTATTTCAGCAATCCAACCAGGCAATATGGTCAAGTTAACTATTAAGTTCAGGCATCTATAAGTTATGCTTTGAATTTTGTTTTTATATACATACATACACACATAAATAATAAAAAGTTGTTAGCAAAAAAAAATTTAATTTTGTATTACTCTTACTTGGTATTGGTACTTAGGTCTGCAGATCTTTAACTTGATTAGTGAGTTTCCAGGCTAATCATTTCATTTTAGTTTTGAGAGGATTAGGCTTTGAGCAAGAAGGCGCAACAAAATTTTAAAAAGTTTTTATTGAAATAATAATTCGTTTCGGATATTATCAAATTGTTTTTCATACAAAAAGTTTTTAGTAATACATATATTATTGCATAACCAAATTTTCAATTCTTTTTATTTTTACGAAGTTTTTATATTTTGGGTTGATTTTTTTCAGAAATGTTGTCTATTAATAATTCCTTGAAAGTAAGTTTGAAAATGTTCATAAAAAATTATTTTTCTTAAAGAAATCAAATTTCCGAAACTGAAAAATTTTATTTTTTTTTAATTTCTAAAACAACTTCTTGCGTCTCAGCGAAAACCTCGTATCCACATCATCTTAAAAGATTTTGTTTAACATTAAACATAGCGATAAAACTATAAGTTAAGAAGATGAAAGAGTATAAATAATTGTGAAATAACCTCAATATGTCTTACAGAGTTAATACAATTTCGTTTTATTCATTCCAAATATGTATTCAATTTCGAGAAAAATAAAAATTTCTTAAAATTAATAAACAAAATTCGTTATTCAGAATCGGGGCGATACACTCAGTCACGAAAGTAAGTATACACTATAGACTTATAACAACGCAAGATTGTGGTGTGTATTTGCTTTTGTGACATATTGAAATTGGGAAAACTAATTCATTAAAATGCTGAAGTTTATTTTAAGATCAGAGGCATGACCTTTTTGAGTTTTGTTTTTACTATAGTCTAGATTACTATTAGGTCCGGTGTATACTAACTTCTGTGACTAAGTGTATGTATCTAATTTAGTTTTTAAAATGTGAAATTTCATATTTTTTTAAAGCTGATTTATTGAATTCTAGACCAGTGCCAATAATTTTTTTAATAAAAATAAATGGTGGGAAAATTAGGAAAAATTAAAACCATGTTTCATCAAATTCTAACTATTTCTGAAAAAGATAATATAAAAAAACAAAAAAAAAACCGTTTTTGACATTTTGCACAATATTTTTGATGTTCGGTATATAAAAAAAATTACCTGATCTAAAGTTGTAGATATTTTTACTACCTACTACTTTTGCCTTAAACTTTTTTCGATAAGAGGTGTACCTTCTATAGAAATCGTAAAAAAACACGATTTTTGACACCCACTCCACTTCTTCGCCCACCCAACCCCACCCCCTTTCTCCCAATCTGCGGGTGTGCATTATATGTTTCTCCTTTCATATACCATTTATCCTAAATATCCCACCGCCCTTCATCCTGCTATTATTTTTTCAACTTTTGCCATCTGATAACTGGTCTATTCAGCGAATTAGAATCTTGTAGAAAAGTTCATTTTTATGACAAATACCGATACAAAATGAACATTTCTAATACTGTTTTTTTCATTTGTATTTTTTTCTTGTTAAACAAAAACAGGGAATTATTTTTTTCAAAATCGTGAACTTAATAAATTTTTTGATGGTGATTTTACAATTCAGCACATCAAAATCTATAAGGAAAGTTACTGTTTATTTAAAATACCGTTACAAAGTCATAATTTATTGCCTAATGTAATAAGCTCCTTTTGTTCATTTAATATATTAAAGCATCAAATTCAGTGTTAGTATTGGATTGAATATACATGTTTTTTTGAATATATATGTTTTTAAAAAGAAATTGATGATTTATCCATTGTGTGACAATTTAGGTAAACCTTATTGCAGAACTCCCTGAACAAATTTTGCCCATAAAACATTTTTCAAATTACCTAACACAAAGTATTAAAAACAAATATTCTCATCGAACAAGTCCCAGAATAAATTATTTTTTTTTCTTTATCGTTGTTCATCCGATCGCTAATCGACAACCGCAATAGGTGTCAATGTACATGTTTATATGACAACAACCTTCCAACTGGTCATTGATGAGAATTATTCATCAACAGCGATACAAGAATTGATACAATAAGTAACTAGAGCAAATCTTGTAAGATAATTACGTATTTCAAAAGCATTCCATTCCGCTAAGAGCAAGAACATTGCCACAACATACAACGCATTGATGGAACAACCTGATATATTATGAATGTACATAGCTACATAAATCCAGCTTTGACAACCTATTAAGAAATACAAGGTGACTTTGGGTGCATTCTTAGTTTTAAGACACACTCTTATTGTTTTATAATTCTTCCGTAGCATTTATATTTTATGAGTTTCCATCTACAATGTAGGCATGTCACTTCTAAACAAATTAGTATCGAATTACATTTGAATCACCTTTAAATGGTTTAGTAAGCGCAGGAAGTGAATGTTTATTTTGTCCCTCCAATGTACGAGGGAGTATCTATATTTTGGAATTTTGTTGATTGACTAGGTCAGGTGTATTACAAATATTTAATAATGACTTAAATTCATGCAGACGAAACTATTATTACAGCATACTAGTCCAGACGAAAATATTGCGTTGTCCAGCAAAGATTTCATCAAATCTGTGCGCCGCCACCGCCGCAGCCGCGCCATTCGATATGGTCTTACGCAGTTACCGGCCTGGGCGACACATATTTTGCATTGCAGATAGAATGGAAATTAGATACCTTCATCATCTGATGCAGGTCCAGTATTAGCTCTGGACGCAAATTCGAGGTCAGTTGTTGTTTGCGAGTCAAACCATCTAGCATAAGCAGAAGTGGCAGTACATCACATTCGAGTGATGATGAATATAAAAAGTCGGATGCTCTTGGAAAAAAGGCATCAGTTTGCTTTGTGATCTCATCTCACAATCAGTCCAGAGTTTCTTTTTATATTGACCAAATAGGTATTCTGAGAGAACATATTTTTTGAAGATGAAGACTTTCCTTATTCTGGCTATCATTTTGGCTGTTGGTAGCGCATCGGTTGTGCAGTTCTCACCGACATTGTATACTGCAGCCATTCCTATCACCACACAATATCACGCTCAGGATGGTTTGGGACAGTATTCCTATGGATATAGTGGTGGTCCTTCTGCTAAGGCTGAATACAAATCGCTAGATGGAGTGACTCGTGGGTCATATAGCTATGTTGATGCTGATGGAGAGCTTCAGACTGTCGAGTACACAGCCGACAGTGCAAATGGATTCCAGGCTTCAGCCACTAATCTACCAAAGGCTCCTATTGATGATAAGACTGCTCCTAAACCAGTTGAGGACACACCAGAAGTTGCAATGGCCAAGGCCGAACATTTAGCCGCTTTCAGAGAAGCTGAGTTAAGAGCAGCTGAACAACCTGATGATGGTGAAGGTCAGGCTGAAAAATCATCGAATGGTTCCCAAGAAGCCAACTCCCGAGAGGCAGCAACATCTGCAGAAACTGAAAGTCCAAATGCGTCGGAGAGTTCTAGCGAAAGAACCAATGAACCTGCAGAATCTAGCAATGGCTCTAATCAACAATCATCATCAGAAAATAATAACGAAAATGGAAACGGAAATAGAAATGGAAATGGAAACGGTAATGGCAACGCTGAAATCACTCGACTCTCAACAAATGGCCTCACTTCCATTGGCAGTGGTTTAAGCAATCTCAATGGTCTAAGCCTAAACAGTGGTCTTAGTTTGGGAGCACCGTTATCGGTATCCGACTTGAACGCTTTAAGTAGTCTCCAATTAAACGGAGATCTTTCAAGCAGCTTAGATAGAAGTAACGATGCCATGCGTTTCTCCGAAATCACCCCGGCTACTACCTCTCAGTTGCGTCCACTTTCGCTTACTTCACTTCGTCTACCATCGACATCATACCTGCGCGTTTCGACACCAACTCATGGATACAGCATCATTTCGCCATCAATTTTAACTGCTGTTCCAACCCTCCGAGCTACATCCAGTCAAACAATAAGCCGCACATTGCCTATCTCTCTGAGTTCCTCCTTCTTGACTCAAAGACTTCATTAAAAACCAGAAGCAGCAACAACTCAAAAACAAGAAGAACTAAACTGAAAAAAAAAAACGACCAGTGATCAAAAGGAATTGTGAAATCAAGTAGTTTTATAGGAAATATAAAATTCTCTTTAATCTTAATTTTCTGTCAATTTAATAATATTATTTAACTTAAGTTAATGTTTATCTTATTACATAATCAAAGAAAACAAAAAAAAAAAACTCTCGTATACGTACCTGTTTTAATCAATGTTTAAGTTATAAGTTCTATGTTGTATCCTTGCGTTATTTTTTTAACTCTATGACTTCTTTTAAAATTTTAAATATTTCATTGTAAATGGTTTATGGTAAAATATTATTTCGACTGTCTTTTTATATATTTAATTTATGTTTTATACAAGCGCACAAAATATATTTAAACGAAAATGTTAAATGGAATAATTTTAGTATTATTTTTATTTGTTCTATGCAGTTTTATGGAATATTGGAAGAACAAAAACACAATTGATGGGACAGGTCAGTTTTTAAACCTAACTTCACCAAAATAAGCTTATTGGAACTGAGCCTCTTCTGAACTGTTAAAAAAAAATTCAAAGGGAATCTTGTTTTTTTTAGTACTGCGAGATAAACTAAATAACAACTAAAAATTCGTACAGCCAAATTAGTCGAAAAATAGGATGTACATCAAAATAATTACTGCAGTTTTGTTTGCAATTGATTATTCTTTGAAGTTTTAATGTATTAAAAACAAAAATGGCGTATTCCTCCTCCCAGCGCTCCCCTCTCCACATGTCAACCCCTTCAATTTTTGCCTTAATGTACAATTTTCTATTGGTCGGAATGAAAAGGTGTGTAAAAAACAAATATTCTGATTGACATTTTAACATTTGTATTTTGTACAGAAAATACATTTGTAAATGTTAACTACAGAAATTTCAGAAAGCAGCAAATGTAATCAACCGAAATACCAAAACACCCAAATTCACTGTCGGAATATGAATTCCCAAAAATTTAATTGAATTTAAAAATACATTCATACTCACATACATCCAACCGTATCATTTCTTGTTTCCATTTTAAAAACGTCCTCAGTTCATGAATGCCTTAATTCTTGATTGGGACCAATTAAGCTGCTAAAGTGTATGAAAATCCTCCAAACAAAAAACGATATTTTGTCATGAAAATTGCATTCATTTGTTTTTTTCTAAAATAAATTTCCAATAACTTTTTTCTCAGTTGAATTTTGGTTTTCAAAATTGGAAGGAAAAAATCAGATAGAGATTTTGTTCCCGCAGAGGCTAAAAAAAAAAATAATAACATTGATTTTTCACCACACAAAACAAAATTCCTTTGTATAATGAGTAGATGTACCCAAATTAGAAATTGTTACTAACTTCTTCGTCAATGAAAAATTGAGAGAAACGAAAAAAAAAAACAACTTGAACTTCATTTGTATGCATAATGTTTTTTTTTTATATAAAACTTACTCTTCATTCTGCTTGACTTTGGTTAAAAGTCGAAACAAAAAAAATACAATATCATTATTTACTTATATAATGTTCTTTTGTTAAATTAAGTTTTTTTTTTGTATTTTCTGTTTGTTTTGTTTAATTAATTCGATTTGTTTTATATTTCATGTTGTATGATTTTTTTTATACACAATTTAATTATTATTACTACATAAATATGTTCTCCTTTGATGCTTTATATAATAATAAACTTTAAAGTCTAAAAAAAAAAATAAACAATCTCTTTTTCTAATCAATTTTAATATCTCAAAGAAGAATTCAAACAAATGATCAAAATTGGATGTTTAAATCTATATGTATGAAAATTTTAAGTAATACAACTTTTTTTGTATATTTGTTTTTTTTTTTGTTTTAATTGAAACCAAAAAAAATAGGGTTATGAAAATAAGAAAAATTCATTCTCACAATAAATTTAATTTGAACTTGGTTTTCGTGTGGAAAAATATTAATTTTTTTTTAATTTAACTTTTGTTTACAATTTTTTTTTTTAACTAGAAATAGGTTCCATGTTAGTTTTTATATTTTTTTTTTTTTTGTTATACAGAAATGAGCGCGCAATTTTTTGATATTTCTTTCAATAACAACAACAACTATAAAATAAATTCAAGCATTGTTTGTAGCAGGTTAAAAAAGTATAAAACACCAAGCTGGTAATTAAAATACATTTATTTTTTGCATTTGTTTGTTCCAGTATAAAATGTATGTAACTAAAAAAAAAAAAAGAAAACAAGTAAAGGATCTCTATCATCATCATTTTTTTTATTGATTTGTATTATAAGTGTTTTTGATTTACATGCTTCAACAATTTATTAGAATCCAATTCATATAATATAATGGTAATGGTAAATAATAACTAATTTGAATAATTTGTTCTCTACCTTTATCTGCGTTTAAATAAATTATGTGCGTTGTATTGTTCCTGATAACGATGATATTGTTTTTTTTTCTTCCTTTTATATTTATTTTAGTTTCGGTAAAGTCAAACAAAAATCGTATGTGATTTTAACAAAAATGATTACCGTGAGTTTAGCTATTTTTTTGTTGAAATATTATCAAAAATAAAATAAACTACCATTATATATGCTTATTAGAGCGCGCACAGTCCGATTTTAAGTTTAATTTAATATTAATTAATAAAAATGAAATAATATATTTTTTTTGTTATGATTAAAAATCGGATTAATTTTTATTGAGTGTTTTTTTGTTGTGATTTGTTTTCGAGGCATGGACAAAATCGTTCTAGTCTTCCTTTTTCTTAAGAAAAAAAAATATTTAATGAAACTGTTTCTTTATTTTCAAATTTACATATTTATATATATTTGATTCTTTTTTTATTATAACTGGATTAAGTTTCTAGCTTGTTTTCTTAACCATTGTTTCGTTCAAGTTTCTGTTTAAATAAGTAGTTTGTTTCTTATGTGTATGTATGTATATATTCTTTTTTTAAATTTATCTCTTATTCCTTGCTGCAGCATTTATGTATTGTATTTATTTATATTTTTTTTTATATATATATAATTCGTGGTAAAAAGTTTATATGTATTTTATTTTATTTCTTTCTTTGATTTGTGTTTTTTTCTTTTTTCTTTTAATTATTTCCTTTTTTATTTACTTTACTATTTTTTAAATATTTCTTTTGATAACTTGTTATTATTTTTTTTTTTTGTTTTTGTTTCGCGCAAATATTTTTTTTTATTAATTTATAATGTAGATAGTATTCATGACTAAATGTTTATAACTTGCGTGCGTGTTTCACTATAAAGTTGAAATTTAATCCTTCAAGTCTTATATTAGAGCCTTTCCCCCATATCTCTTGTGTTTATTTAAAAAATATATTTTTTTTTCTCCTTCTTGGCGATTTTTATTTTTTTTTTTTTCATTTTTATTATTTTTTTTTTTCTTTTATAGAGAGATAGAATCTGCTGCTTATAGATTTCAATAATATTTCTTTTAATTCCTAAATATAATTTTACATATATAAATCGCATTGTTGTAATTTTATCCACACATAATGAATGATTTTTTTGGATTATTATTTTTTTTTAATATAAATTGGAAAAAAGTAATTTATCTAAAAAAAAATCATTAGTTTGTTAATTCTTACAATCTTCTCTTTTTTTTTGTTTGTTTACACGCATATTTCTACTATTTTTTACCATTGTTTTATTCTTTCTTTTTTTATTAAATATATTTCTTTGTATCTTCAGTTGGTATGTGTGGGGAGGGAAGGACAACGTCAGCAGATAAAAAAAAAAATATTTATTTTTTTTTTTTTTACAATCCACTATTATTATTGGCCTGAAAAAAAGAAACAAAATTAATTATAATAAATTTATTTTTATTCATTTATTTATAAATATAAATAAAACACGTAATGTAAATAGAAATTTTGATATTTACTTTGTGAATTTCTATCTTTATTGTGTTCTTATATAATTTTATTGTTAATGGTCAAAGAAGGTATCCGATAGTTTCCGCCTATCACCATCGGTCTTTTTAGCTGCATTTAAAAATAGTTAAAATATTTTTTTTTTGTTTTTAAGAGATTGTAAAGCTTAATTAATGTTTTGATTTGAGTACACAAAAACAAACAAGAAAAAATTAAGCGAAAATAGCGGGAATGGACATGAGCAAAAGAAAACAGCTTTATCTGAGCCGGGAATTACAAACATGACATGGGCCTTTGAAAGCTTTTCATGCTTTGCATCTGTACACATTTCAACTGCCCAAACTCGTGAAGGAATTTTTTTTTTTTTTTTGTATTGATGATTTTTACATAATTTCAAAAGTTAAAGAGATATTTCTTATATATTATTATTGAATTTAAAAAAAAATTAATGCAAGCGCTCTGATTTATTTTATTTTTTTTGGGACATTTTTGTTTTCTTGTTTTTCCCAGTTTATTTGTGTTCAGCTTTTTCTCTTTTTGCTCGGTCATTTTATCCTGAGCTCATTGAATTCGCTCTGAACATGTTCAGAAAATTCTCTGAACGAAAAAAGAAATACAAAATTAAAGCCCTGAAGGAATAAAGAAACACAATTTTTTCCCAGTTCTGTTTCTGTTCGGAACAAAAAAAGAAAAACGCATTGTAACCAGATGCTACTTTCAGATCTATTCGAAAGTTGATTTTGACTTTAGATCAAGCTTTTCAAATCTTCTATATATTATAACCCAACAAAGAAGTTGGTATGACTAGAGCTTATAAATTTTCGTTTGTTGCGGAATTATTGAGATGCGATTTTGCGAATTCGAATGCTTTTTTTGGATAATCGAATTACATACCCTTGAATCGTTATACATTTTTGAGAAAAAAAAGTCAATCAAAACCGTTATATGGGAGGTATTCGTTCTAGACGAGATATTCAAGTCAAAAAAAAAATAGAATCAACCTTGGAATTTACAAAAAAGTAACATGTACCAAGTTTTAAGCAAATCCGCCAAACTGTTAAGGACGCAAAGACGAACACACGCACAGATCAACGGGCGGCATGACGAAAACCACTTTTTTAAACTTCACTATCATGTTAATGTTGGTTTAAATTAAAACCTCATTTTTTTTCTCCAGACTAAGAGCCCACAGCAGGTTTTTGGTGTAAAATAAAATCATTTGTATTTTTGAAAAGGTCTTTTGATTGTATGTATGAGATGTCGAGTTCTTGCAGTTCGTAGTCGTGGAGTTTGGAAGTTAAAGTGCAATAACAGTGCAGTTTTTAGATAATTACGATATGAGCAAACAAATTTGCCACTAAGATAGAGCTAGTATGTACATAAAAATGTTGGAAAATGCAATTAAATTAATTGTTTGTAATTTTTAATCGAATTTTCAATGCGCAGAAAAATTTATGTTTAATTTGGTAAAATTATATTAAAGTGAGTTACTTTAATTCAATTTGAAGTCGCTAAAAGAATTTCTTGTTTTATCTTTTTGACTACATTTTACTTGAAAATCAATGTAACGCTTTATTTATTATTTAATGGTAAATGTATATGTATGTTTGTACACTGTAAGAGTCATGCTTTATTAGTTCTTTGCAATTTTCAACAAAATTAGTTTAATTTGATCGATATTTGCATGTGCACTAGTATTCAATGCACACATGACTGCACACGTTAGCTTAAAGAAAACTATATATTGAGAAGAAAAATAAAGCCACTTCTGAAAATAAATATTTGTTTTTGTCTCCTTTATTCCAGATGACAGCCTACAAACGTATCGTTGAAGTGAAAACAAGGTAAACGTCCGTATCGTTCTAGTAAAGCAACAAAACATTACAAGGCTCCAAACAATAAGAATCGTGAAAAGCTTACTACGTTTTTTCGAGCGATTTAGCAAAATAAATTGCACTATGAATGTCAAATTATTGCAAACAAAATAAACTAACAAAATTTGAAGGAAATATGTATCTATGGATAAAAATTAGATTGAAACACACAAAATTACCTGCAACTACAGCCGCTACTACTTGAGGTTGTGAGTTAGTCTCCTGTGAATTCTTGTTTTGTGGTTGACTTTGTGGCTGTTGCATATTTTGGTTCTTTTGTGGATTATTTTGGATATTTTGTTGTCCCATTCTATTATTGTTGTTGCGGTTTCGATTGTTGTAATTACCTCCCCTGTAACCTCTGTTGTATCCACCATAATTGTTCATATTGCGATTATAGTAGTTACCTCGTCCGCGATAGCTAAAAATTATGTAAAACAAATTAATACACTCAATATTTGTAATGTTTGTTTTATTTTAATACCTTCCGTGTCTTGTATACGCGATGCCAAAGGTCTCATTATTCAGTTTGCGCTCCTGACGCCAATCATTCTTTTTATTTTTTGAACGATCTTGTGCAGCTTCACATGAGATATTATCGAAGAACGATTTTGTCTTGTCATAGCCAACGGTAATTTCTTCATCTTCGGGCTCGTGTTCGCCGGCACCAGTCTCATTACCAGAATCATCTTTTTTGTCTGTTTCACCGTTGATCTGAGAAGTTGGAGAAGAACACTTGAATCAAGTAACAAGTGATCACCATGGAACGATGCGATATACATTATTGGATATATATAGATATATATTTTTTTTTTTAATTAAAGTTTAATTTTAATAAAATAAATAAAATTAAAGCAAACAAAAATATTAAATAAATGATTTTTTTTGGTTTCAATTCAACTCAAACGGATAAATTAAAAGATAATGGGAAGAATGATTGTTTTAAGCTAATTCGATGGTCATGGAAAAGAATGCCTTTGTATATCTCGAAAAGAAATGGGTGTTAATTCAAGAACGAACATCGTACACAAAATTATTCAATCTCCACAAAGAACTGTGAGACCACTATTACTTGCATATTAATACTAAAGGGCATTAGAGGATTGCAAAATATATAAAATTTTTCAGATTTTTAGATTTTAAACAAGAGGCAACTTTCGGAAATTCGAATAGACCTCACCTATTAATATCAGGTGGAGTTTGACGATAAATAGACCCCGGGTATATAGAAAATGTTGTCAAGGAACGAACACTAAATGCCGGCAGTGAATGCCGGCTTGAGCATAGGGAGGCAATCGAAGAAAAAATTCTCCTCTTTTTCTCATGAAGCTCTGCAACTAGGATAGTGGATATTGTACGTTATGTCAAGTATCACTACGTGCTCACCTTTTGGCCAATGTTGCCTTATGAAGAAGCTAAAGAGGTCGATATGATCGCGAGTTTTTTAAGCAAGGCGTTTGATACAAAATTTCATTCAGTTTAAGCTCAAAAACCCCAGTTTTCTCAGTAGCATTTTTCTTGAATTCTAGTATCGAATAATGTTCAAAAAATTAGTGCCTAGACCTATTCATTCAGTCTGCAGTTCTAAGTGTAGCCACGTATTTACTTTAATCTTTGTTTTATCTAGCCTAGCTTTCTTAAGTTCTTGTGAATTTCACGAATAGAACGAAACACTAAAGAACTTTAGGGGTTTGAAAAAAAGACGATTAAGTTTTAAATAATGACTGTAAGGTTTTTTTTTGAAAGAAAAGACATAATGAGATGCATGGTGAGAAGTAAAAGAAGAATACAAAAAAAATAACAAGGACAAATTAGAAAAAAAAGCAACAAAACAAAATACCTGCTCAGCTTTGGGTTCATCGCCCACCTTAAGTTTTGCTAGCTGTAAACGAAGCTCTTCAAACTTATTGTTAGCTTGTTCAAAGTCAAAATCTTGCTCGAACTTGATTGTGTTCTTGGGGCGATTATTTTTGCTGGGATTTCCGCTCATTTGTTGTCTGTATCCCTAAAATAAAACAACAACAAAATCATGATTATTTAAATCAAATCAAATTAATGATATTTTTTTAACTAGTTACCTGATTTGGCAAACGTCCACGTCCACGACTCCTCATGTTATTATTGTTATTGTTGTTTCCGCGATTCATCGTCCAGCCGCGGCTGTTTTGATTCTGATTTTGATTTCGTTGATTGTTGTAGTGGTTTCGGTTGTCGTGATTGTTGTAGTTATTGTGTTGGTTGTCTAATCTGCCAGAGTCGCGACGATCTCTTTGGAAATAACCACCACTTCCTCCGCCGCCGCCACCGGCACCGCCACCGCCAACACTTCCACCACCGCCATCACTTCTGTGACCACCATTATTACCATTACCGGGGTTATTGTTGGTGTTGGTGTTGTTTCCACCTCTCTGTTGATGGTTTTGTCGCTTATGACCAGCATCACGATTATTACCAGCGTTGTTGTGTTGTTGTTGCTGTTGTTGTTGATTTACCTGGACGGCCATGTCGGCGGATGGACTTTTTCTCGATATTAAACTAATTGGCGTTGTTGATCGGGATGCACCAGCGAGCAAATCTATGACGGAAACTATTTAAATTGAAATTATGCGTTCGCATTGTTAAAAAATGTTTTGTTTTTTTGTATTGTAATTTATTTGTAACACATAAATGATATGAAGAAATCGGGGAGGTAAGGTTGAGGGATAACATAAATATAAAATTAAATTAAAAAGAGTAGCTGCTGGGGACCATCAAGTTCCTCAAGAAAACAATATTATTGTATCACAAGAAATATGTAGGTATATTCAAGAAAATACCAGCAGATACTCAGTTGAAAGTAAACGAGTGGCAACGCAACGCAACGAACACAAAAATCACAAAAAAAAAAAATTTAAGAACACAGAATGTGAATTGTTAGTAGGTAGAGATGTGCATATAAATGATCATTTCATTACAAAATGTTAAGCATTCTACAAAGAGAAAATTAAAAGAGTATTTAAAATCCCAACTTTAATTAAACCGCAGGCGTGAAATTGAAGTTACCATTGGAAAATGAATGACGTTGGTAAATTTAAAAAGTTCCCTTAATTGTATGGTACCACGTAAAATTAAGAAAGAAAAACAGCTCGATTTTTCTTTTTTTTTTTTTAATTCCTTTGAAAATCGTTTTTGTTTCATTGGATTAAATGCAGCTGTCAATTTTAGAAGAATATTGATTGTAAAAAAGGGTTAAAAAAAGGGAGAGGCAAGCCACATTTCATAAATGCTCATTGATAGCGCCTAATTAAAGCCAGATCAGACGGAGAGAAAACAATTTTGCAACATCCAAAAAACCTAACAACTTTGCAGCTTTTTTGGCGATGTCAACTATCTGGTCATTCCATAATAAATTATTATTAAAACACATACCAAGAATTGATAGGTTTTTGGTTTCCTCAATGCAGGTTCCACTCATAGATAACGTCAGTGGTGGTAGGTTTTGTTTAAGCAATAGAAGGCAGCATTGGGTATTGGAAGCATTAAATTTGCCGCTGTTTATCCCATTGATATTAAGATCGGAATTTAGGGAATTTGTCATGTGCTGAGGTTGTAGTTTCACGTCCGACGAGTGGAAAGGTGAGTTTGAAAACATGTATGGCAAAAAAAGGGTGCTGTGTTGAAAAAAAAACAAGAGGAGAGGAGGAGTTGTATCTAAGAGATCGCTGATAAAAAAAAGAAAAGTGTCGGATAGGACACAACCCTGAGGCACACCAGCATTTATTAAAAGAAAGTCAGACCCACGTCAGACCCTACTTGTATTGGAAGGTATTTACCATTCCAAATCAGAAAATCTTTAAAACAAAATGAAGTAACTTTTGATAAAAATCAATCGAATGCTTAAGAAACATCCAGCGCAATAATTTTACTTTCATCAAAACGATGCAAAGATTGGTTCCACCTCTCGGTTAGATAAGCCATTTCCCCGTTAGACCTTCTGCTGCCCAACCTGTATTGACGATCATTACGAAGTTTGCGTTCTTCAATGTGTTTCATGATCTGTTGATTTATAGGTAGGTGTATAATTTGAGAGGGAGAAAAATTATCCTTTTTTAGGGACGGAGAAGAGACTAGAAGAAAAAGATAGATAGAAAAGCTTACGCAGTTGTAAAGCCAATGTGGAAGAACACTTCTTCAAAACTACTATCTCGACCAGCGGATTTATTTATGTTAAGATCTTTTAGTAGTCTTTTAACCGTGCGATTGCGAAAGATAATTTGTATTTTTAAACTGTTTGAAACTTGGTCTTACACGACTACTGTATCTACCTCAACAACATTTTAGACAAAGAAAATCTTAGAAATTATGTTATTGCTCATGTTATTGTATATTAGTTACAAATATTTGAATAGCAGATCTGTTTACTTCTATTAATTCATATTATGAAAAAATTAAGAATTTGAAGCTAAAACTTTATTGTTAATGTTCCGTTCGACACTTCTTTGTAAAAATTATACGAAGAACTTTTGAGCGAAAGATCGAATTGAAAGTCTCAAATAAATATTTATTTAAAATACTGTAAAACTACAATTTGAACAAGGGTAGGGTAGAATTTTTGTAAACCAAATAAGAGCAATAAATTGGAATGGAAAGATCCGATCTAATCGTTTAGCAGAATAGTACCGAGAATAAATAATAACAATTACTTAACATATCCAAAACCATACATTAACCACAAATAACACAAGTTTCTTTTTGTTAATGAGACATTTACATTTGGTAGACAAAAAAAAACAAACCAAATCTACAAAAATACGTATAATATTTATAGCGGACACTGCAGACCAAGGATTTTAGCATGTTTGGCGGAATCAATTCTATTTTTTCTTCTTTCAAAATTCTTGTTTGGATTTTTCTCAAGTTATTGTTTTCATTTTCACAAATTGCTCCTAAAATTATTATTATTATTATTATTATTATTATTATTATTGTTGATTGGGCATCAATTTTACTTATGATTTGATTATGATATGAATATCCCATGCAAAAATTGAAAATCACTTCATTATTTAAAAAAAAAAAAGCGCCATAATGTTGTAAATTATTGTGATTGTGTGAATGTGTATGTGTTGTGTATTATTTGTGATACTGATTTTCTGTTAATTTTTTGTTCAAAGAATATAAAAATGATAAGTAATTTAAAAAAAAAAAAAATTATAAATGAATTATTAATAAAAAAAAAAAAGGAAGAAAGAACTTTCAAGTGTTTTTTTTTTGTTTGTTTGTGCTAAATTACGCCAAAGAATTACCATCACACCTTGGTCTTTGTGTTCAGCCGCAGAGGTCGAGGGGGCATTAGGAGGAGCAGCCGTTGATGAATTGTTTATCGCCATTAAATTAAATTCTTGAGGAAGGGCGTCGTTTAACTCACTTGGTTGTTTCGGCTTGTTGAGCATAAACGACCCGGGCGCCAATCCTGTCGCTGTTGCTGATGATGCACCAATACCACCAAGACCACCCATAGCTCCAAAAGGATTTCCATAATTACCCATTGGTGGATTCATTGCTTGCATTGGAAAATGCGGCATCAAGTGTTGTCCATTTGGTAATTGCACTTGCATAATAGCTGGATCATTTGGATGTGGCATTCCATTGTTGACCACACGGATATCCTTAATATCAGATCCTCGGAATAGAATGTAATCATAAATTTGACTTTGAGGGGCAATTTGGAATTGAGTTTCACGATCCTCCGTTCCAAATGAACGCACTGAAATAGAAAAGAAGAACAAATTATATAATTAATAAATGAGCAATTGAATAATATTTTAATAAAATAGTTGTACCTATGTTATCCAATATTTTTTTCTGATTTTTATTTTGACCACTGATACATAGGATTTATTATATTTATCAGAGTATTATTTATTTTATTATATGGCAGTATACACGCAAAAAAAATATGGAAATAGTCCTAAAATATGTTACTTTATTTTCCAATATTTAGAAGTCATAACTTTAATTTTATCAAACAAAAAAAGCCAAGTTTTTAAAACCTGGAAATGTGAAGCAAGTCACTTTAAACATACCGTTTGAATTTAATGGCAGTTCGATTTATTTTTCTAAAGCCCCGTACACATAGCTCCTACCCTACATTGAAGAAAGTTCATTTTTTTCGGAATAAGGCTATTTTTTATATGAAATTCAATGCCCAATATCTATCCTTAGAGCAGTTTCTTTGCTAATCATCGAATGGAGGCTTCTGCTGAATTTAAATCAGAGAATAATGGATTTGAATAGTCAGAGAAAGCGCTTATCGAATTTAAACCACTATTAACAGATTGGTTCTAAGAATCAAACAAAATAGATATGTATGTACAGTTAATTATGTACATTCAACCCACTTTTAATGGGTTGGCCTACCAGTCTTAACGATGCAATCTAATTGCTTGTGCATCAATAAGTAAATATAAAGATACAATTGCACAATTAACCTTCCAATCTTCTCAAGTGACAAAATAATTGTTTACATTAAGAATAATTATTCTTATCGAAGTGATTTCTGTTTTTTTTTTTTTTATTTCAAGAAGATGTACTTAAAACAACAATATTACTTTCATTAGCCATTCCTATCTTGTTTTTTTAGGGTCATTCAATAGAAAACATTTACAAAAACAAATTGCATTTTTTTTTATTTTAGATATAGAATAAATATTATTTATCTTACATAATTTCTGTTCTGTTGATCGGGGCAGTGAACTGAATCAATTTGCTGGATTTTAGACAGAGTATATGGCTTTTTTTAAATTGTAAAGTGACCAAGATCTACCCAGGGGCGTCATTACTTAAAATAATATTCATCTCTATGTGAGTTTATAGGAGGTGAATTTTCGTTTTGAAGAACAATTATGTAAAAAATGCCTTATAGTTCCTGTTAAAGAAAATAATAGCTGTATTTTATTTTCCCCCAGATCTGATCTGAATATGATTTGCTTTTTTACACGTTAGGAGCCGTTTGCTGAAACGAATATTAAGCATTTATGTTCAACATAAAGTCTTATGTGACGGTTTACGCAGAGGAAAAAGTTGCCTAAAAGCGCTTATTTTCGACATATATTTTAGGTATCGTGTCAGCAAACGGCCCTAAGTTGTTTTAGTTATACATTTAATTTTTAAAACATAATCCAGTCTGAATCAAATCTGGGGAATAATAAAATAGAGATATCTATATTTACTAAATAATTTTGGTTTTCGTAATAAAAAACAAACTCCTTTGTGGGCTCTGGGTCAACCCAATCAATGAGTGTGTACACATTCGTTTAGGGTAGCCTATTCAAGATACCTTTGTATCCAAAATTTTTATCAACGAGGTAGCCTGTCAAAATCCATACAAACAACAAATTTCAGTCAACTATTGTTCAATTTTTTCGAATAAGTTTCGATTTGCCACATGTTTTTTTCGTCAGATGAGATGTGTGTGAGAAATTAATCCAAAATTTTGTAGTCTTTGAAATCTCCGAAAAATTCATGAAACTCACAGTCCCACTTAAACAAATTCAGGGAACTCATAGATTTGTCTTTGTGAGACGCGCCTATTGCTTTTATTAAGAATAGCTGTGTTCAACGAGGAAATTGTTCCAACAAAACAGGACAGAGCAGAACAGTTTCGTGAGAAACTTTAGAACTGAAAAAAACAACAAACATATTTAACAGTTCTCACGAATCTGTTCTAACCTGTTGTGACTCATATGCAAGTACCTCCAGAAAATTATATTCTAAGCTATTCGAGAAAGTATTATTGAACAGCAATTTACAACAGTCTCATTTGAACAGCAAAAAGTTGTACTTTTCTGTTCCGAACAGTCCCGAAGAAAGTCATTGAACACAGCTTATATGAGACTATTTTAATTTTATTAAGTGCTGAGAATCGAAAAAAAAAACAATTTCTTTTGAGGAATTTAACTAAAAGCCTTTTTAGTGAAGAAATTCAAAACTTGTTTTATAGGTATATGTACCTACCTACATAAATATTATTTTGTATTATTTTTATATAAAACAAGTTCATCAAATGCTGAGGAGAAATTCAACGCATAGACAATAATAAACAAAAATGAGTTTTCTTAAACATCTTTTCAGGCGCAAAATAATACAAAATATTCAACAAAAAAAAAAAAACTAAATCAAAAAATACGGACATAATTTTTGCAAAACTACTGTAAACCGCCGCCTGATAATAGAAGTCCTCAAGTCCTCTCCAAATGATTGGAAGAAAAAAACTACTTAAAACTAAATTTTTCTAAAACTCCCTTGTGAAAGGAAAAATAATAATCATCAACTGCGTAGTAGAAGAGTCCTTTTACTTCGAATGTGTACCTACTGCCTATGCAAAAAGAAGATACTGTAACAGAGCAAAGCAAAACAAAATTTATTGAAAACAAACCAATTTGATTACGTTGTTGTTCTTCTTGTGTGCTTTGCTGCTTGCGATAGAGAAGAGCTGCCATCATCATGTACATACATGCGTTTTTGTTTTATTTAATCGCACAAAATATACAAAACAACTTTGCTTGAGCTTGAGAGATGGATTTCCACAGACATGCGTGTACTTATCATAACCTTTATTATCGTTTTCAAAGCTCGTCTACATTGCACAATATTTATTGTGTACATAAATGTTTTTAACATGTTTTCTCTATTTTCTAAAACATCAGAATCCTCTTAATCAAACGGGCATAACAAGATCAACCATCACGAGGTTCCTCCTCCTCCAACAAGCTGCAAAAAGTAGCTGGGGTGATTTAACTAGTTGTTTTCCCCCTTTTTTTTGCCATTTTGCCATTGTGTGCTGTTCTTGTGTCTCTATGTAGTAATCATTATAACGGGTCGAAAAAGAGAAACCGCTTTGTTTTACAGCAAATCTGCTGATTTGTTAAGTTACCTCCTCTTTGACCCACCGTAAAATGGGAACCACGTTGAATAAAATTTTATAAAGCAAATATGGAAGCAGTGTTCCCTTGGGATGAAATATTAAAAAATACCGACTTTGTTGCAATCAATGTGGACCACTTGTTGTAATTTTAACAACCCCAAAACCCTCCGAAGGGGTGAAGGGCATGCGGGTCGATCATCCAGAACATTGTTCGCTTATTATACAAAAAAAAATAAGAAAAAAAGAATCTCCTCCATGCAACGTTGGGTATTTTAGTTAAGTTAATTTTACACATTTGCAAAATGTGACGAAGAAATGAGCACAAAAAGCACACAACCAGGCATATACACGCTGATATATGCACGTCTACATACTACATATATACAAGAGTATATAGATATAGAGTAAAAATAAGACAAACTTACCGCTCGATAATGCAATTGTACATTCATTTGGATCCACGGTGTACAATCTGCCCTCGTATCTAATGTCCGCCTTCGAAATGAGGCTTATTTTTGAGCCCAACTCGGGCATTCCGCCGCCACTGGTCATATTGGCCACAATGATCCCTTTCTTCCAATCTTTCTCTGGTAGTTACAAGGTATTTTTTTTTTTTTTTTTTAGTTATATTCCCTTGGTGCGGCTGGTGCTGCTTTCCACTTTTACACAATTTAAAAAAAAAAAATGTTAAAAGAAAATAATAAAGAACAAAATGAAAACTTTTTTCGTTTTCTTCTTTTCGAAATCACCGAGAAGGTACAAAAAAATATGAAACTTGAAAGAAAATAAAAAAAAAAGAAGAGACCAACTCCGAAACTCGATTTTTTTTTATGGAAATTAAATTATATTTTTTTTTTCGTTTTATCTTTAGTTCAAGGGAAAACTTTGAAAATCACCATTTCGAATTGGAAGTTTCTTTTTTATTTTGTTACTTTAATATTTCTACGGATTTTGGAGCAAAATTTATTCGATATTTTTATTTAATTTGAAAAAAAAAAAAATCTTCTTTGTTCCTTTCGCACACAGTAATAATGGCGTACCTTTTTTTTAGGTTTAGGTTTTTCTTGTCGTCGTCTCGTTCGACGTTCGCACTAGTTTTCGTACGGTCCAACAGCGAAGAAAAAAAACGAAGAATGATGATGGCGTTTCATGAAATCGTACTTTCGCCAGAAAGGGATATTTTTTTCTAAAATGGGTAAACAGCTGACAGGATGAGCGAGATGTCAGCAGAATTCGATTTAAATGGGAAATTTATGGGGAACAAAAAAAGATGGCTGCGGGAATTATTGGGGCGCGTGATTTAAAAATAGCAAATATATATAGAGAAAACGGATTAATTTTTTGTATTTGAAGTAAAATACAATTCTCGATTGAAAACAATATTTTTCTTTAATTAAATAACATCATTGTACACACTTTAAATTTGCAAAAAAACGTGAAACTCGAAATATTTTTATGAAAATTTAAAATCCCTCCAGGATTTTTTTCTTCCCTTTTGGGTGACAACACAAAGCCTAATCCATTCAGCATGTGACTAAGGCAGTGGCTGCACTGATCTGTATAATAGTACTCAAGCTATACGTGTGTTTTTTTGTACATTCAGGCTATTAGGGAGGTTCACATGGGAAAGCATGCTCGACAACATGCTCGCGAACATGACTCGCCACATGGGCAAGCATGCTCGTAAGCATAATTATGGCTCGACAAAAGATGCTCGACATATGAACGGAAAAACAACATCATGTTGGCAGGAAATCAAAACTTTTTGATTTCTGGCGAATCATACTAGCGAGCATGCCCGCTCATGTGAACCCCTCCTAATGAAAACTTGGAATATTATATTACCTTGCTATGTGTACTGTGGGTTCAGATGATGTTTTAAGGCTTGCCCAAACCAAAGTGCTACAGTGCGACACGATAATGCCAAAATTTATTTACACAGCGTCATATGAGAGTACCCACACCAAATGCTATTAATCGCAAAACTTTTTCATATAAAAATGGCGTCGCACATGTCGTGACGCACTGTCGCACTTTGGTTTGGGCAAGCCTTTATTCGAATCGATACTACACTACTTTTTTCTTTCGCTTCAGCAGCGTACTGGGCTTACCCTGTGGCCACGCATGCAAGTACTGGCTTGCAAAAGTAGTCCTCATGTACAATTTGTCAAGTCTCTATTTGTATAATTAGGGGGGTTATCACATGGGCAGCATGATCGACAACATGCTCGCGAGTAAAAATGTTTGAATGTATGACAACTTGCAAAGCTAGAACTTGCACGTATGTGACGATTCAGCCCCAGCTCTCCAAACAGACAGCGAAATATTTTAGAAAACATAACGAACAATTTTTATTGGGCAACTGTCAAAATCAATATAGGGGTATTCATTCAACTTTTCCATCTGGTAAAATGAGAAAGTTTATACCACGCATTGTTCATGAACTCCCCTAAAATCAACTTGGTCAAATGTTTGTAAATTATTTATTGATACTTGAATTTTTTGGAGAAAATTATGGTTCATACCTTGTCTTCGTCAGTAAGCTACATATAAGTAGCTGGTTATATACCTAAAATGACCAAAATGAAACGTTAAAAGTTTTCCATTAATAAAATTATTTCTAGATGGTAAACTTTTACCAAACAAATTTCTGTGGAAAAGTTAACAATATTCTGGTAGAGATTTCCTATAGAAAATTTGACAGTTCAGTTACCAGATTTACCACATTTTTACTAGGTTTACCAGGTTTCATGAATATCCCTAATATAACAAAAAAAAATAGGAAAAATCATCAGAAAAGTATTAAGGCTTGCCCAAACGACAGAGCGACACGACAGAGCGACACGACAACGTCAAAATTTATTAACACAGCGGTCATATGAGAGTACACCCACACCAAATGCGATTAAGCGCAAAACGTTTTTCATATAAAAATCTGTCGCACTTTGGTTTGGGCAAGTCTTAATTGTGGAGATATCTCCAAATAATCTTGTAGCGTTGTAATTTTCACTGCGTACCGCAAAACGAAAAACAGAACGACATTTTTCGTTAGAGCCCAAATGAGATTATTTAGCAAATCTCGTAAAAAGTGTGTTCATTACAAGTTATCTCATTTTTTTGACAGCTCATTTGCTTTTTTTCTATAGCTGACTTTTCTTTTCAACACACCTCTTTGTAATTGGGATTCTGTTTGTGTCCTTTTCTCCTATACGGAACAAATTTGTGGGATGATGTGTTCATAAATATTTTGCTTAATTTCTGAGCTAATTTCGTGAGCGAGGTGGAAATTAGAGAATTTCGAGTTGAGTATGACGAATTATCTCTAATTTGAAAGCTCATTTAAAAAAATTGATTCAAATCATCTCATTTGCCGTCACAACAGGCTATAAAGATTTCGTTGTGTGATTTTTTGTATCGGATTTTTCGTTTCGCTACATAAACGAAATTTGTCATTTGACCACCCTGTACCTTTGCCGTAAAACACTACTGCCCCTCAAACATAGCCATATCAAATTTGTCGTTGACCGTGTTCATTCCATTTGTCACTTGAAAAACTGACAGCCCACCAGCAAGTGTCACTTGTGCAGAAATAAAATTCCCATCCCCCTGTCATCGAACGAAAAAATTATAAAATACTTCGAAAAGTCAAAAAACTGCACCAACCAGTTTCGAATTTTCTTTCTTCCTTCAAAAAGTCGTGTACCTTCTACAGCCACCATGGCGGCAACAATAGGCAGAATTTGTGGCTCTAATTTATTAAAAACTAATTCCTGTTTATCCCGGCAGCAGGTATTAACTTTATAACAAACTAATTTCCTTTCTCTCTCAAAAAAAACGTGCAAATTTACAACCCGATTTGTTCCATCCGATGAGTGCATAACATCTTCGAAAATGGAAATATCTTATTATAACACAAAATTCCTATAAAATCATTTAATAATTATTAACTTTATCAATAAAACACTTTGTTTTGAAACTTTATTGTTTGAAAATGTTCGTATTCAATCGGATAACATGAATTTTCACTCTACCACCTCAGTGCAAAAATCCATTGAAATGTTTTATTATGTAACCCCATGAATGATTTTTTTTTCTTTGCTTCATTTTTCGAACATTAGAGATGGAAAATTACTCCCTTGATTACGATTCCTAGAAACTATTAATCTTCTTTTTTTTTATTTTGTGAAATTAATAATATTAAACTTTTTTTTTTGTTGCAGGTGAATAACTTTGCAACTAGCAAAGCATGGACCAATGGCCAAAAGAAGGTATAACTTTTAAATACGTCATCTTGTGTAATGCCTCTTCTGCAAAAGAGTTGTCTTAACCTAAAAATATTTCTTCCCTAGGTACCAAGGTTATGAATTTGATAATAATTTTGATACTTTTATTTGTTTTGGTTTTTAGCTACTTGCATCAGCAGGAATTGTGACTGGAGGTATTGGAGCCCTCATTTTTGCTCTGGAGCAATCGGTGCAGGCCTCCGGTACTGAGGTGCATCCACCAGCAATGCCATGGTCCCATAAGGGTGTAATTGCCTCGCTGGATCATGCAAGGTATGTTTGCTAAGAATTTTAAAGCAGTTAATAAGGTTTCGTTGATAAAAAATAACTTCAATGCCTTGCTTTGTTTTCTTATGTCTAGATACCTACAAGCTACAACACAAAATAATCCATAATTTTACATAGATATTTACAAAAAAAGACTATGTTAAACTTAGTTACACTTGTTTCATGTATTTTTTTTTTTTTTTTTATCTTGAGATTATTTTGGATATTTAGGTATACCTATTTAGTTCTTTCTCTAAGAATTTCAATCTTCTTTGAATGCATGCAATATTCGTTTAGGATCGTTGTATGGTCCATTGTGTCATTCCTCCAAAAACAAAATGCAAAATTGTAGTTTCCTGTTTGCCGAGTTCGATTTATAGGGGAAGTTTTTTGTTTTAACCTTACCTAACCCTATTATATTTATGCCTTGGTATCTGCAATGCATAAACACAATTAGATTATGATATGTTTCGATTGGTATTGTTTCCCATATTTCCTGGATGTTTTCCCATAATACGTCTTGGCTTCTAAATTTTTCTCAATTGGATTTAAATCCGGAGACTGCGATTGCTAAAACAAAAGGGGAATTTTATTAGTTTGGGAAATTTGTTTTGAAACGTTTGCATATGCTTTAGATTGTCATCCTGTTGAAAGATTCCGCGAAAGGGCATACTCTCCTCAACATACAGCAACATAACATTCTTCATTAGAAAGTAGAAAGTAGACCCCACTTCGTGCCAAGAAAAATATGCTCACACTTTCATATTACTGCCACCATGTTTCATGGTTTTTATAGTGTATTTCGGGTCAAACTGTTTGTTTTTTAGATTTTCATCCACTCGAAAAATCAAGACTGCGATGATTGGATATTTGATTGTTGGTTATCTGATGATATGCCGATAGTCTTATCATCAAAAATGTTCAATGGAGACCCCGGGTTAGCAATATGACCGCCACTGTATATTAGTGATGTGGCCCGTTGACTGTATCTGAGACAATCATGTGATTTAAATATCTACAGAGTGTTCATGGAACCTAGAAAGTTGGTGTCAAGGCCAAGAATTGCATTTCACCGGTGTTCTGAAGTACACCGGACCATGTAACTGATTTATCCTGATGACTATTCATCGAAATTGGCATTTGATTATCATTAGGCGTAAGTAATGACAATCAACGGAGAATGGACACCTAGCCCTAACTCAAGTGACTGCCTAACTCATATGGCGTTTTTCTTTCTTGGCTCTGAGGAAATCTCTGAGCTGAGGCTGAGCGATCAGAACAGAGCGCTGAGCAGATTATGTCAGAGCCCTCAGATTTAATTAATAAACACACTTGATCGCTGAATTGATTCCAGCCGTAATTTGTTCGCACTAAGCAATATTATTTTTTCACTTATAATAAATTTTTGTTTACAAGTAGACGGGCGACTGTTTTGTGAACTCATTTTTGATTTCTTGTTTTTTTTTTCGTCTCTCAAATCACTAAAAACCATAAGCTCAGCATCTCACTCAATTTGCTCGGTCATTTTATTCTGAGCAAATTGATTTAGCTCTGAGCTAGCTCAGATGTAAAAATGAAACACACTTTCTATGGTCTGATACTTCTGAGCTAAAAAAGAAACACGAATTTTTTTTTGACAGTTCCGTGATATGCTCCGAGCTAAAAAAGCTAAAAAGGTTTCATACATACGGGAATCATAATCCCTCAGTGTGACAGTAACAAGATCAAATGTCAGCCCTTTTACTTAACCTAACCTAAGAGTATGATATGAGCTCTCCGATTTGCTAAAAAAATAGACTTGAGCACTAAACTGCAATATGATGAGAAACCATGATATCGAATCCTGCAACGAATTTCTTACTTTAATTTAAGTTTAACATCGGAATCGAATCTATAGATCATGTAATAGATGGATCTCTTTAAATTTTATTTAGTTATAAGTTATTTTAGGTCTGACCTAGTTCCTGCATAAAAATTGGATCTAATAATTCTACATTGCACAACAGTTCGCTTAGTAATATGCTTATCATTTTTTTGCAGCGTTCGCCGTGGTTATGAAGTATACAAACAAGTGTGCTCTGCTTGCCATTCGTTGCGCTTTATCGCCTACCGTAATCTTGTTGGCGTAACCCATACCGAAGCTGAAGCTAAGGCTGAGGCTGAAGGAGTTATGGTAAGTCATAAAATAATCACTTCTGTATGTAAATACCATATATACGAAAAACTTTCATATTTTAATAGGTGAAAGATGGTCCAGATGACAGTGGAAACTACTTCGAAAGGCCTGGTAAACTTTCTGATTACATCCCTGGCCCATATCCAAACGAAGAGGCTGCTCGTGCTGCCAACAATGGAGCCTACCCACCAGATTTAAGTTACATTGTATCTGGTCGCCATGGTGGGGAAGATTACATCTTCTCATTGCTTACTGGCTACCATGAAGCACCAGCGGGAGTAGTACTCCGTGAAGGACAATACTTCAATCCTTACTTCGCAGGTGGAGCTATTGGTATGGGTCAAGTCCTATACAATGAGGTAAGAAATAAAACATCACCTCAAAGCATAAATCATTGATTCTTGTCAATTTCAATTACCAGGTTATTGAATACCAAGATGGTACACCAGCAACTGCCAGTCAATTGGCTAAGGATGTTGCTACATTCTTGAAATGGACATCCGAGCCAGAACACGATGAACGCAAACGCATGGTGATCAAGGCCTTTGGCATTTTCTCCTTCATTCTTATCATCTCTTACTACATCAAGAGGCATCAATGGTCATCAATCAAATCCAGAAAGATAGCATTCGTTCCAAAGAAGAAGTAAACTAACACCATCAACTGACCGACCGCCAGCTAATTAAGAACAACAGCAGCAGCAACAATAACAAAAAACTACCACACCTAATATCCAAAAAAAAAAGAAAACATCTTTGTTACAGTTAAACAAAACTACAACCAAATAATACTAAGATGAATATTAATAAAGGTTATCTTCGTCTTAAACAAAAACAATGTGATTGTTTAATGGATCCAAACGGCGATGAAAAAAAGATAAAAAAAAAACAATTCAGAGTTTTGTTTAAACAAAATATATAAAATAAAAAACATGGAGAAGATCTTAAAATCGTAGAAATACTCGGCATCTCTCTCGTGTACATTATTATTTTAAATGCCTGCCTCAAGTTAGTCCTTTATGTATTTATTCAGTCCTTTGCCACATCCTTTATGGAACTCTAGTAAAAATTAATTTAAAATACTTTTAATGGTTGAACGAATGGAAGATAGAAAAGCAAAAAAAACACATCTGTTGTGCTATGATGTAAATTTAAATCAATTAAACGAAACAAAAAACACTATGTTAAGTATTGAGTTAATGGTGCGATATAAACAAGTTGGATAAAACAACCAGCGCAATAAAAAAAATAAATTTAATAGTTTTTTATTATTTTTCCCTGAATTCTCTGTTGAAAATATGGTTAATGTTTGTAGTTAAAAAGGCAAAATGAATATTCGCGTTAGTTTTATTTGCAATTAATCTCTATAAATGGATACTGCTCATTTCTTGCCATAGTTAACACGACAAAATACATTAACGTTTATGTTACATACGTACATATAAAATTGACCTTGCTTTTCTCCGGATAAATATTACTGTCCGTTAGTTAGTTCAAACTTTTTTTATCGAGTTTGGTACTTTCGTTGATATTTTGGTTCTGTCCGTAAGGCACATGTTAAGAAGCTTTTTGAGCTCCAAGCTTTTCTAATTCACTTGACTTTAATAAAAGTAAAAATTGAATCTGGCTTGAAATCGAGAAGCGAATTTTTCTTCTTAGGATCATTTTGGAAAACATTTTTGAGCCGAAGAAACTGTTTCAGAAGTGTTTGTTGTTGCACTAGGTGTTATACTAGTTTAGTTATCCCTACCAAACTGATATATCATTATTAGGATGGCCGTGAAGAAAGTTTGCTCAAACGTTAATATTGGAGGAAATACTAGTTAAAGGTTTTTTTGTGGTAAGTTTTTTTGTGGCGTCAACACAGTTTATCTTGTTTGGGAGAGAAAACAACGTCTATGGTTCCACCAAGTAGAGCTGATTCTCACTCGAAAATAATTTAGAATGTTACTATTGATTAGATTTGTTTATCTAGACAAAAAACTTTGCAGATGACATGAGCGCAGATATTAAAAAGAAGATAATAAAGCAATTTATGAATACGGTCCGATTGCGAAGAAATAGTGAAGGGAAGACCTAATTGCGCGACGTGAAAATTTTGATAAAAATCGGGGGCAGAGAGTTAAAGATCAAGCAGTGTGGAGAGACTGTACTCTGCTGATAACAAAATACAATCGTCCTCATCGTTACAATTTGCACCTACATATCGATACCTTCCCGTAAGAATGTATTAAGCGACAAATCGAAGAGGACCCGAGGAAAACTTCTTGTCCGATTAAGTTTTTTTTAGGTTTTTTTCTAGGTGCTAGTGCACCCACACTCTCACCGAAACTTTACGCTCGCTGAGTTCAAAATATAAGTAGGTAAAGATCAAAAATTTATTTTCCAGAGCATTGTCGCTTAATACATTCTTACGGGAAGGTAACGATATGTATGTATATTGGACCCTATCGGGAACCTCCAGGAGAATTTTGTTTCCCTGGAAATATTTTTTCACCCGGAATTTTTCACCGATCGTGAATCTTCGGTGGAATTATTTCCAGCGAAAAAAATGCATAAAAAATTGGGAATACCGAATCACAGATAGAACTCAATAAATTCTAAGGGAAATATTACGATTACGAATGATACTCCTCGTTTTTTTACAACTGCTTTTGGCGGCCGTACCTATTTAACTTGGATGTCACTTCGTTCGTCCTTTTTGTGTATCAATTTTGGTATTGTTTTATTAATTGAAGAAAAATGTAAGTAAATGCATAATTCATACATTCGTAATTAATAATCGGTAAAAGTCGTTTCTTACCTTTCGTTTCGTAATACGAGCCCTGAAAACAATTTCCCTCGATTTGCGAACCACTTGGAAATCGGTAAAATCGAATTATGGAACATAGGAATTTCGCTTTGTTACACTTTCGAAAAAAATAAATCGATAATAGTGAAATGTAGAAAGCACAAATTCATTTTTGATCGATTTCAATTTCATATCGCGTGAAAGTGAAATGTGAACCTATCCGGTTGGTCCCTTCTTTCTGTTTCCACTATTTCATATACATACATAGATTAAATCAAATTATGGACACCAAAAATTCTGAAAAACAAAATTAAAACGAAATCGATAAGTTAAATGTAGAACGCACAAATAAATTTTCGATCGTGAAAGTGAAATGTGTGCTTCCATAGAAATAAAGAAAATTCAATGTTCTATTAATTAGTCTACGACAGGACCAATGTTTTACGAGAAGTAAAACATGGCGACACATTTTCGTTTCGTAGCGTCACTACGAATGGATTTTGTGATTTTCGGTTTCAATGGAATCTGTGATAGAGCTGAATATAATAAATAGAGGAATAATTTCAATTTCTTTTAAAAGAGCCAAAAATAGTAGAGAAGTTGGATTGGATTTTACTTCGAATCACTTGCTTGGACGCATAAAAAATCACTAGCTCTTAAGATTTTTTTCGTATATGATGTAAAAAAAAAATGTACGCTGGGTCGCATGTATGTACTTGCTCTAGTGGTCAAAGTTACTGTGTTAAATACAGTTTTTAAAAATAAATAAATATAAAATTTAGTACTAAAATGACTTGAATGACTTTTTCAATTGTTTTAAGTTCCAAACTAAGTAATTATGCAATTTGACCTTGTTTAGAAAGATGAATTATAAAAACATAAAAAAATATTGACCATCGTCAGTAGTTTAAAAAACAGTTTTTTTTATATATATGTCAAGCAATTTTTGGTTCAGATGGTTTTATGCATTTTTATGAGACTTTAGTGTTTATACAAACCGTGTGATACTAGCATTATTTTTACTATTTTTCTTAACAAAATGCAGAAAAAAGTGAACGAAAAATTCACAAAAAGTTTCAATAAGAATTGGACTGTTCCTCTCAGAGACGCCTAAGAATATTTGAAATTTGGAACAAAAGATTTTTCTGAAAACTAAGGGGCCAGTTATGGCGATCTGGAAAACGCATCAGGAAAAGTTGAAACTGTATGAAATTGAATATTTTTTCCTGATGGTTGTTTATAGCGATCATTATGTCAGGAAAAACAGGCAGCCTTCCTCTTTTTCCTGATTGAAATGGACACTTAAAAGTTTTGCGTATGTAATTCTGTCAGTGGAACAAAGAAAATTGAATTCAAATCATTTAGAAGATTTGTTCCATTTTTTTGGAAATGTCAGTTTGGTTTATTTGTCATCGATTAGTGTAGTAATTGTGTTTCAAATGGAATGAAAACTACTTAAAAAAATCAATAGAATATTTTTCCTGATTTGTTTTTCTGATCGCTATAACCGGCAGTGAGAATTTTCGAATTTTGGAACAAAATATTTTTCTCACAACAACCCATTTAACAGAACAAAAATGACCTCCTGATGCAAAATGTCTTCAGATCTGGGGTCGAGAAAACGTATTTATTCTGTAGAAGAAGATAGAGACACATATTGCCAAAACGTTTACGTTCGTTCCCTATTTCATGCACATACTTTAGAACTTTTTGAAGATCGTAGTCGTACAACTGTAATTCCAATTAGAAAGCGCTTTTCAATCATCCTACATAATACTCACCGCACGAGATTGGATCCTTTAACTTGTTAAGATTTTCATTTTCTTTTGGTAATGCAAAAGACCTTCAGACCTCCAAAATATTTTACATTCTTCATCTCCGATAAATAATAAACCATTTATTTACACCAATTTTTTTTTTTTTTTTGTTTTTGTTAGGTTAAATTTGGATTTTATTTTTCGTTTTCAAGCGCTTTATCACTTTAATTTTTATTCTTTAATCTCATCATCATTTAGAAAAAGAAAAAAAAAGTATTTATAATATTAAAAACAAACAAATAAAAATAAATTTAAGACATTCATAGTTAACGACAAAATAACTACAAAAGAAAGAGAGAAATGCATCTTGTATCAGGAGGAGAGAAATTGTGAGAGAGATTAAATGTGTATGTGTGGATTAAATAAATCAATATAATATACATCCAACAAGGCATGTAGTGTTTCCTTGTCATAGTATATTAAACAAATAATTAAAAAAAAAAAGCTTACACAAAATAAAAACTATAAAAAAATACACAAATCAATTTATACAATTTCTTCTCGTTTGTTTTGTTTTTTTGTTTGTTTAGTTCCTTTTTTTATAATAGTTTACTGTTAAATAAATGTATAATTATAATTGTTTTTAATCATTTAAAATGATGTAATGCTATTCATTATATTTATTTTCTTTTACGCATTTTTTTTATTTTTTATTTCAATAAATATATTTTTTTTATAAGTTCAATGCATGTTCTGTTTTTAAACCATTTCTTTTTTTGTTCTTTTTTTCTTTGCTTATTAATTGGAGAATTCAATATATAATAATTATAATAGTAATAATAATAATTATGAAATAAAATCGACTGCTCTGCTACCCTTATGTGTTTGCATTTCGTATTTTGAGTTTAATTATTACTTTGCATAGGTGTCGCGCGCAAGTTGCTTACTGAATGGTTTTTGCGTTGCTTACTGATTTTTTTTTATTTTTTTGTTTTTGTTGTTGTTGTTTTTTTTTATGGTTGGTTCTTATTAAAGAAGACAAAGAAGAAGAATAGAATAGTATGTAGGTTGGTTTTCTGTTTGATTGAAATTAATAATTTCTTTTATTTACTTTATAATTATTGGTAATTTACTGTGTTTGTTTTTTTTTTTTGTGTTACAGGGTGTAACTGTTCCTCCTACATCGGTTTGTTTTTTTTTTTTTTTTGTTTTTTTTTTACATAATATTCATTTTTTATTTCTTGTTGATTTTTTACTCTTTAAACATTTTTTTTGTATTGTTTAGATTTTTTTTAGACTTTTGTTGTTGGGGGATTTTTTTTTTGTTTAATATTATTTAAGAGAAAACGTTCAACTAAAAACAGCTGCCTTCTGGTGGTTGCGCCAACTTTAAATTTTCTTTGCAAGTCATAATCCTACGAATTTCCTGAAGCATTGATTTTATAGTGTATTCGCGATTCCATCTGGCTAGCATGGGAACTAATCTGTGGTCGACCTGAGAGAGATGTTATTTTTTGTTTGTTTAAGAATAATTACTGTTTTGTTTAAGTTGCATGCATATTATTTGTTGACTTACCACACCATTACTTTGATTAATACAATTAATATTAATTTTTGATAAAAATCTAAGAGATGGAGGATCATCTGGGTAGCGTTCACCGCATTCAATTTTCAATGAATATATCCGGTTTTCGTAGGGTGTCTGTGTGTGTGTGTTTTTTTTTTTTATTAATTAAAATTATTTTTAATTTTATAGATTTTGTATTAACTTACTCTTGGAGGCCCAATTATCATGCCTGTCCAGTGTGTTAATGTCATATCATCATCGTTTTCTAGACCCCAGGAAATCGTTCCATCGCCCACGCCTTTTTGTCCTTGTTCTAGTTCTTCGAGTAAACGAAAATTTCTTGGAACCACTAAACATTATAAAAGAAAAACTCATTGATTCGCTTTTTATACATTATTCGGGTCAAAAATTATATGACTTATGTTAAGCGTTGAGATTGTAAAGACGTAAAGACAAACATTTATTTCAATTAGCTACAATAATTAATTAAATACGATAGACCAAAATTGTAATGATTAAATTGACGATAAAAAAACATTCATCGTCTCACAAAAAATATAACATCAAAAACATTCTATTCAACATGTTTTTGATACCTTAACATAAGTGTATTTTACAGTTTGGGTTTTTTGTTATCATTGACGAAGTGTAAGATGAAGATTTTAATATATAGGATATTTTCGAGGTTTCCGTTGGAAAGGAAAATACTCTGATTTTCTACATATCGTAGGAGTTTTGCTCTAGGTATTCTTTCGAACATTGTTCATTTCAAAGGTGTTTTTAAGTGACATTTTTTTCTGAATTCGCTGCGCAAGCAGAAAATCATGTTCATGAAAAATGAACATCAGTAAGGTTAGCATGTCGCCCACCAATAAACGTGATTTGGGACTTTAAACTTACAAAGGACAAAGTGGCCACTTGCATAGAGAAACATTAAAACTTATCTATTGAAGAGCACTTCAATAACCTGAATGATACGACTTACGACTCGGTCATCATGACAGGCGTGTAAACACATTTCGAGAGTGCACCCAGGGTGCCAAAGATATTTAGACCGTTCTATACTAAAATTTCATCAAATCTGACTGAACCCACTTTTTAACTACTATAGGTATGAGTTGACTGAAAAACAACACAACTCGCACTGGAAAACTGACTTCATTTATCATTCTGAAGCTATTTTTTTTTTATTATTACTTGTGTTGCTTGAAAATCCACGTTGCCTTCTAAATATGGCAGAAAACTTCGTAAAATCTCATTTCAGTTTGGTCTTGTGGTGAGTTTTGAGCTACGAAAATTAGTTTCCTTTTCAAGCCATTGTCTTACACGCATATTATATTTATTATATAAGCCTTCCAGACGTCAGAACTTAGAAGTAGTAAAAAAGAAAAACTTTCGAGTTAAAAAAAAAAGAATTTTACAGTTTTCAGTCTATTTTCATTAAAATGTTAAATCGGAGGGAGGACTGAGGGTGAGGATTTTCGTGAAACAGGAAAATAATACAACCATTCGACTCATGAGTATGTGACTCATCAAAATTGTTGTTTGCTCTGTTGTTTGACAATGTATTTCGAGGCGCCTCACTGTTTTAAATATAAGATTCTAATTAAAAAAGGCTCTTATTTGAATGGAACAGGATTTAAAAAAAATATATTTATTGTTCGCAAAATTGGCTGATTTGGGGATTTTGTACGAAATCTTCTAGACTTGCTATTATTTTGTATAATTATATGATTTTGTACAGGTATAAGTAGGTACATAGTTTAAAAAAAACGATGCATTTGCAACTTTTTAAGTGACGCTTTAAACCCGGCTCCACGAGAAATAAAGAAAGAAAGATCGGTAGCACACAAAAAATATTGTTTGGGCATTTCATTTCATAGCATACCATTTTATTCACCTCAAACATGTTTATCATCCTTCTTTAACCTTTAAAAAAATTAGAAAGCCACAAAAAAAAAACACTTTTCCGTTCAAAAGAATTACAAATTTATTTAAACCTTCGTCAAAATTCTTCAAATTATTGCAAAAACAATAATCAAAATAAAACAAATTTAGCCAGTTCAGGGGTTGATTGTAGCTCTTTTTGATAATATTTTTTTGATTTTCAATTTCAACCTTCAAATGACATATTTATGAAATGTTATTGTGTTATATATTAACACACTTTGACACTAAAAATGTGATTTCTAAGAAATTGAGTTCGAAATCCATTTTAAAATCCAAGAAATATTCCAAAATGATACCTGAATTGGTGTCAGTCGCAAAATGATTTGTCGTTTTTATAATCACCTTACAATGGAGCAAAAGTGTCGCTTTGACTATCAACTGTCAGGTATTACCTTAGTAGATTCCCTTAGATCTGCGATTTTTCTTGACAGCAGCTGAAAAACGAATCCAAAATTTTGTTTACTCCGTTTATGAAAGTAAATTTAATGAGAAATACTGTTCCCAGTGCTCAGAGATCTCAGAAACGTGAACTAGCTAAAAAACAAGATCATCAAATTGCTTCTTCATAGCATGATATCCAAAAGAAGTTTTTCTTTTTTAGTGCAGAATAAAGCTCTGAACAGAGTCTGAACATTTTGAATACGCTCTGAACATTCTCTGAACTGAACATATTTTGGAAATACATTTGAGAACGTTGAATAATAATCTTATTTTTTTTTTTCATTTCAACCCTGTAATTTTTTTTTTGCATAAGAATATCAATTTTTTCTTGTTATTTATCACCTTCATCCACCCATTCGCACTTTTCATAGAAGTGTCTGTACGTACCTACTCAGCTTTTATCAGTATGCTCAGAACGATATCTGAACAAAAAGATACATAGTTTGAGAATCTGAACGCTTTGAGAAAAAAGAACACGTTTTTTTTTGACAGTTCAGATAGTTTGTTCTGAACGAAAACGGAAAAACACATATCGCATGCTATGGGTCGAGCAATAAGGGTCTTCACGGGCAATATCCATAGCATGAAATATTGCAAGCAATGAAATATTCGGTTCTAGCGAGGCATCCGTAGGAGCGGAGAACCCTCCGATTTCATCCGAATCGGAGAATTTAAGCTTTTCGGAAGGATACCTCGAAGAGAAAATCCTCCCATTCAGAGAATTTTCCGCTCCGAGGGATACCCCTCTAGGGCCGATTGCTAAAGATTAGGGCCTAGATCTTGCTGGTTTGATAGTAAAATAAAAATCAATTGCAATAACGAATATTAGTTATTTACTGTAACTGAATCTACAAAAATAGATTTGGTTAGAAAAGAGTAGTAAATTTAATTTGTAGTAAAGTTTGGGAAAGGAAAATTTGTTTTCATAGCCTTACATACTCAATTATTCTTCTCAAATGAGGTAAAACCACCAAATTGTTTGAATCCAATGCTTGGAAAACAAAGTAAACATCTGAACGCACTTGGTTTTAATTTCGTGTTCTAACTAAAAAAATCATTTAAATGATAAAAATATCCTTTTCATCGGAAATTCTTAAATTGTTGTGCTGTGTTATGACATAAGCCTCAGGTCACGATAAACATTCACATCATCAAGTCATGACATGACTAAAAGCTCCCATTGATTAGTAATCTCATCGTTCCTCAAAGCATATTTGGACCAACAAATAGTTTTCTTCTTTTTTACCCAAGACTTATCAATACAAATATTTTCCACCATGCAATCAGATTGCTATTCTTCGATTTGTGATGCTAATCTAATTAAAAAAATTATATACCTATGCATCAATTATTTTGTTCGGTCATAAAACTACAAAAAAAAAATCACTTGACCATAAAAAAAACATCATTTTGTAAACGATAACCCAAAAACCCAAATAATTCAACTAAAATTCTAAAACAATTCCATCTAAATAACATTTAGCAAACTAAAATACAAAACCAAGGGTCAGGAAAAATATGAATCAAATCGAAAAAGTAAAAAATCATCATCTTCCCAAAAAAAAAAAAACGAAAACGAAAAATTGACATTTGCACTTTGAGGCAGGGTTTTTGTTCGAAGACTACATGATGATGGAAGACTCGATTTTTTAAAACGATTTTCCAAAGCCATTTTCTCAGTTTGCAATTGATTGAGAACTTAAATCATTTTACAACACTTTAAAATTTATGTTTTTGAATTAATATTTCATTAAATTGTATGTAAAACAATAAAAAATTAAATTTTATTTCTTACCAACACCGGTGAAAGGTTGGTTCGCCATTGTGGTTTTTGCTATTTTTGTTCCGTTCGCCGATGTGACGGGTCTCTTTCTAGCATGCAGTGTGCTCAGGGCAAATTATAGTAGTGGTGTGGTGGCCCTTTAAAAGAAATTATTCCTTTTCTTATTCGCCGTGTACACCTTCGATTTTCTATAAAGGAAATTAAGCTTGATAAATTCAATTTAAAATCATTATCAAAATATTTTTCAATGCACTATAATTGGATTAAAATATAAAAAGCATAATTTATAATTAAATATATGCGAGTATTTTACTTTGAAGTGGCGTAATTTTTGTACGCTTTCAACGAAAAAAAATCTGAACGGCAAACAGCACTGGACTAGTTGGTACGATGTGAATGTGTGTGAGTTTTTTTTTCTTCACTCGTCAACTGGTTTCGAATTTTCGCAACTGGAATGTAATGTGTGTGAATTCGCCGTATTTGTTTGCAAATTCTTCGCATATTGAGTGAAGTTGGGTGGAGCTGATTTTTTCCCATTGGAATATGCTCATCTGACAACCGGATATTGTTGGAGACTTGGTGTGAATATTTTGAAATGAAGAACAGTTTACCGGATACAAAATATGGAGTTATGAGAAAATTCAGTAGAAACTGAACTACACTTTTGGCAAAAATGCAAAAGTCGTTTAATATATAAATAAATAAATAGTACAACGTACTTTTATTTATTTTTGTTTATATTTTAGCATACACGGAACTCATGCGCCCTAGTTTTTAACCCTTTTCCACTTTTTCGCAGCTATTAAATGTTTTGTTAAAAAAATGTTTTTTGATACTAGATTTAAGGTAGAACTGAAATTGTCGGAAGTGTAGGAAAGCAAGTGGCAAATACTAACATGCCTGTTATGGAATTCGCAATATATTACTTCCCGGGAAGTCAGCGTGATAGAACAATATGAACTTACCGGGTGAACTTTATTATCAATACGAGACACTACCTTACCATTTCCATTAACACACTTCCTCACTTGCAAGTTCTAAAGGAGAAAATATGACTGAAATAAGTGCGAATTCCGCCGCAACGCATTCTTCGGATTCTATAGGGGGGTTCACATGGGCGAGCTTGCTCGCGAGCATGGCTCGACAACATACAATGCTCGTCCATATGAACGGAAAAACAACCTCATGTTGGCTGGAAATCAAACCTTTTTGATTTTTGTCGAGCCATGCTCGCTAGCATGTTGTCGAGCATGCTCGCCCATGTGAGCCCCCCTTATAATAGGGGCGTAGTCTAGTACGCTGCGAAACGAAAAATCTCATAAAAATCCCACAATATCTGCAGTACTTAGTTCGTTCAGTGAAGTTGAAGTTTATAACAGTTATTTAAAGAAAGAAGTCTCCACTGTCTTTTCTCTCAAGATAAACTGCCGTGATGTACATTAGGGGTTTTCATGAAATCTGGTAAACGTGGTAAAATGGTAAATCTGGTAATTGATCTGTCCAATTTTCTATAGGAAATCTTTACCAGAATATGGTAAACTTTTGCCCACAAATTTGTTTGGTAAAAGTTAACCATCTGGAAATAGTAATTAGCGGTCCTCTATTCAATTAATCCTTTGAAATCGGATTATTGCGAATATAATAAAATAAATTACGCTAACCAAATACTTGAACATACAGTGGTGGCCATGGAATTACCACAATTTCGTTTTTATTTAAATGTATGTAAGGAACAGTTAAAGATAAAATAGACAAATGTTTTTCCTAATGTTAGAAAATTTGTCCGTTAAAATTTGAATTTTAACGGGTTCTTTTTCTTAAGAACTCATAAGAAAAATCCTGTTGTCTTTCTTAAAAGAGCTATAAATTATAAAGTTGGTTATTTATATATACACCACTGTATTTTTTGCTATTCAGCTGGGCCTAGATTTTGATTGCACAGAGACAAAACGAGAAAAACATTGTTTAAATTTTAACGGAAAAACGTTTATCGCTAACCTAAAACGATTCTCGTAATACGTAATCGCATTTGAACAACAATCGCTTTACAAAATAGGACCCCAGTAGTGTAGTCTTTCGTCCTAAATTTATGTACCAGTTTTCAAATTTCTCTTTATTAAAATTTGTTTTTGTAATTAAAAAAAAAACAAAACTTATTTGCAATGCGGTTAATTATTTTCAAATATTTACTATAATTTGCTTCAGTTTTTCGGAATTTCATCTTCCATTTTTGTTAATTTTATATTCCGTTCAGTTTGTACCGACGGACCACCCATAGTCTCTACAAACTCACCTCCTCTCAAACGGGCTCTCAAATCCAAAGCCCTAATATCAGTCATAAGGGAATGTTCTTTATTGTTCAAATCTGCATCAATTTTATATTCCTGTTCTTCCAGTAGATTGTAACTAGTTCTTGCCGCATCAATCTGATCCTCTAAATTTCTCCGAATTGTTCGGATTGCTGTGACTTCAAGACAAAGCTTTTCATATGGCTCATCTAGACATTTTTCAATGCCTAAGCGCTCTGTTCTGTTTTCAAGTCTAGTTTCAGCTAATTTTAAAGCATCCGTTTTATCCCGAAGAGCTTGCTCAAGATTTTTTATTTCTTCATAAACTCTTTTCATTTCCTCTTTCATCTTTGAAAAAAATTGTTTATATATAACAAAAAAAAAAAAAAAAATAAAAACAAAAATTACAACATGTACCTTAAGTTTCTGCCAATCAAGCTCGTTACGAGCTCGCTGGGTTTCAAAGATTCGCTTTCGAATTGTGTGTTCAGTTCGATCCTGTTGCGAAATCAAGATATTCCTAGCCTTTTCACGTGAAACAAATAACGACTCTCGAACGGAATAAGTATCTGATAGCTCATTTTCAGCCATCTGCTTGAGATTTTTTGTAGACTCAAGCCAGGCTTGATAAGTGCAAGAACTATAATATATGCATGAATAAATATTTGTAAATTAATTTAGTTTAGAATTCCTACTTTCTTGGATGTCTTGTCGGATCAGTTTTAAATGTAATATTTGAAGAAAGTTTATTTAATTCGAGCTGGGTAGAATCAATCTTCTCCGCATCGACCTTATGTTCCAAAGCATTGGCAATTTTTTGCTGAACCTCTTCCAGACGAATAAGTTTCTCCCATGCAGCATGGCTTTGCTCCCTCAAAAGTCGATGATTATTCTCGACAACGGCCAATTCCTTCTTAAGCTCTGTATCGGCATCATCATTTGTTAGCTCAGAACCAAGTCGGCTATCACGCATGGTCAAACATTCAGCAACAACAGTTAGTGGTGTGGTCATTGCTTCCAATTCGCGTTCGGTTGAAGCAGATTCTTCTTTTAGTAAATGAATTTCTTGTCCGATTCTTTCAAAAGCTCTCTGAATTGTTGTACGCCAACGACTGAGTTCTGCAATTCTTTTAAGAATAAAGCAATTTTATCACAAGTGTTAAAAAAGGACTTTGCTATAGGAATTGCAATACCTTCCTGAGAGGGCTTCATTGCTCTCATAATTACTCCAATCGGCCTCAATTTTTGTTTCATTACGAAGTGTTCGAGATGCATGACGAATATCGAAAGCATCATTCCGTCTTGCATTTGCAACATTTCTCAATTGATTTACCCTTGAATGCCAATCGGCTAAACCAATATGCTGGATTGGTTTCTCCATTATTGTCACCAGATGAGAAGATTGCATTTTTAATTGGCTTTAATTTATATTTCAAGCAAAATAATAATTATCAAAGGAAAAAACAAAACCGACTGGGAATTTTTTAAACTCTCGAGTTGATAAATTTCGAATAGAAAATTATTGATAAAACAGAATATAGGCGTAGTCTTCGTAGAAGCATAAATGGGTGAAATAAGATTGATTCTATAGAAACCATATATGCATTTGTTATTTTTCTTAATGTAGTTTCCATGGGTCATGTTGGACAACTTTCCATAATTACAAACATACATATTATTTGAAGCTTTAACTATAGTTTAAGAGCCGACAGCAAATTTTGGGAGTGTATTGATAACCAAAATATGAGTATATCAGGATTTATATGCCTCATGCTTTGATGCACAACTCAGGAAAGTGACACAAAAAGTGTCCGTTGTAATTAAGGCTTAATGGTAATTTGGCTAGGCAGTGTCCCTTGATAGAATGATACAACCTTCAGGTGTATTTCTTCAAAGACATTTTGATTGTTTAGTCATTATTACGTACTACAAGGCAGTCGTGGACAAAAATTAATACCCCAACAAAAAAAAAATTACTAGCGCTTCGTGCTCGCTACAACAAAGATAATGGGTAACATGATTGGATCAACGGACGATCCCATCGAAAGGTGATGATTGAACAAGCAAGTTCAATCGTGATTCATGATATTTATGCGTACACAGTTGCATTGTATCTTATAAAGTTTTTACAAACAAATTTGTATTTTAATTTCTTTAAATTTTACTTACAGCCTAACATTTTGTCTTAAGGTTTTTAAGATTAAATTTAATTTCTCCTGAAACTGGACGAAATGTTACATTCCATTCAATTTGATTACTTTGCTTCGTGACTATTTCCGCTTCAGGTATTAAATGTACTCCTTGTCGTACAAACATATCCCATTGCACATAATCCCCAACAGTTATAGGTTGACTTGGTCCTGTTGTCACAATTGATTTAGAATTGTTGCTGCCATCAAGGTTCCAATCGACCCACAGAGCTATTCCATTACAAGCCCCGTTTCTATTTGGAAAATTCTTGTTATAATTTAATTTACATAGAAAATGAGAAAGAAAACTCACTCTTCTATCGTCATAAGGCCAGAACAGTGTTTGTCCTCGTTAAAGTTCTCAAAGGAAACACTTAGAAGCTCAACCTCTTTAGCCAATGCTTTGCATGGGTATTCCCACAAGGGTTGAGCTTCAACAACCGCATCGGCAAGAACAGACGACGTCTGAAATTGGACAAAACGAAGTATACACACATCAACTCACTGCCTGGCAAGTATACTTACATCAACCATCTGATCGAAAATTGTTAAATCAAATCCCTCACGGATGCCTAGGGGTGCCCGAATTTTTTGAAGATCAATAAATTCTACTGGAATAGCGAGGATCCTCGCTGAATGCGGACAAATTTTGACTTTTTCACCCAACTTGCTTTTGATTTTCGAAAGTAAAGTTCCAAAGTAGAAGCCATCCCACGGAAGAATAGATGTAATGAAATAGGGTTCGGCAAAGACATGGGTGACTTGATCAAGATTCTCTATTTCGTCCAAATTCCCAACAATACAGACATTCTCCATGTTGTTATGTTTGATGTATGATTCAATGAGGGTCTTTGAGAAGCGATGTGGCTCGAAGCATGTCACAGTTCTTGCCCCTAGTTTGGCTGAGACCAATCCCAGGAGCGAACCATCGGAGATCGATAAGACAACGGAGGACTTATCAATGTTTTCTTCAAGAAACTTTATATATTTTTTGTTTCGAATACTTTGGTTCATTTGTCCAATTCTACTTCGTGAGTATGTCATGTGCAGACTACAAGAACAAGCGTGTCTCTTGACTCTTCGGTTTTCCTGTTCAGCTGGCCAGGCATCAAACCAAAAAGAATATTCATCATGATTTGCACTGAGTATAAACTCCTGATGGGATTGCAAATTGAAAGGCTTGGGAATATAGTATACAGCTTGCATCCAGTGATCTCGCCAAGGAATAACATTTTGAATTGGAATCTTTGATTGCTTTTTACTGGAGAGTTTCGAGAAATCAGGATGAGCCCAATAGGGAGCACAGCTTAGGACAATTTCTCCCTCTAGATCCATGTCGATTGACCACCAGAATAAAACCATATCAGCAGATCCTTGGCATTCGGATTTAAGTTTCAAATTATTACACCTGTCAGTAGCCATACCATTTAAGTCAATAAAGTTAAATTCAAAAATTTGAATTGGTTTACTGATTGGGCAGATTTGATCTATTGGCAGCTGACTCAATTGTATATCATGGACACCAGCTTCTCCTTTGCAAGTGTTTATGGTTTCTGGAGTCTCTAGAAGTATTTTGCCATCAAGGTTTGCGATAATCTTTGTTCGATTCCATGCAGCAGCCAGAGGAGTTTGAACGACTTGAGCGAACACTGTCGCTCTTGAAGGTATCAGTATACAATCTTCGGTAAGTAAATGCTTGTGGGCATGATTGTATATTCCAATTGCGCCCTCACCAATTAATTCTGTATCAAGAACCTCAGTAACAAGGACGTTAGCTCTTCGATTCATGTCCTTTCCATCTCCAACTTCAATATCTGTTGAGCGTTTTTTAATCAATTTAATTTTCTCACCCATTCCATTGGCAGACATGATCTTCTCAGCACAATGAGCCATCGGCATGAAGGCTTCACACGCTGTGACAGTATCAGCTCCAGATTTAACTGCCATCATTGAAAGGATACCTGTTCCTGTTCCAATGTCCAAGACATGTGCTTCCTTACCCGAGTCATGCAGATGCCGGATAGTTTTCTGCAAGGCCGCGTAGTATTTTTGATTACGTTCTGTATCGTGGAGCATGTCAGCAAAAGCTGCTCTTGCTACTTCTTGATGGTAATCGTAGTCTTCGGTCTGGGACTCCCATTCTGATTTACCAGTAATGGGATTAAGGATTTGTGTAAACAAACTCATTGCACGAGAATTAGCTAAATTTGGTAGAATTTTTAAAAATTGCCGCATTCGTAGGAGAGTATGTTTTTGAGAGTAAACTAGAAACGTCAAACACTAAAAGTGATGTAAGAGAAAGAAAAGGGATAAAAAGAGACCAAGCATTTTGTCATTTGGGTAGTCTCAGCTGAATGGAAAGTAGTCAAAGGAAATTTGACAAAGATAAAGGTGCCAGTGTACTGCTTAACTTTAATGGTGGACTTGCATTTGTTGCAAAAAAACTTTAAGGGTTTTCTACAAAAATTATGCAACATTTATAAAATACGTCAGAAAAAAATTCATGACACGTGAGACTGCAACACAATGACAAATATCCACACTAAACGCGACAGAGCGAAGAAGCGTATATCATATAAAAGTCTTTTTACACTGTTGCATGACGATTAGACAAGGGCTTTCATATGAAAAACGCTTTGTTGCGTTTGGTGTGGGTACTCTCATGTGACGCTGTGAATAAATTTATTTGTCATAGTGTCGCAATGTTGCACGACAGAATTATACTTTGGTTTGGGCCAGCCTTTAAAGTCCTTGTCATATTGTCGCACTGTCACGTGACAAAGTGATAATTTGGTTTGGGGAAGCCTTAATTTTTAATTTTACTTCACTATTAAATCTTCTTTCTTTTTGTATGTGAAGGGTCGAGGGGAAAAACGGCATAAGTCCATTGAAAACAGAAAAAACAAGATTTAAAAATTCCATTTTTCATACAATTTAGTACTAAAAGGCATAGCTTGTTTTTATTTTTAAAGAAAGAATTAATTTGGGTTTCTACTACGAAACCTCATCATTAGTTTAAATTTGACAATAAGTGGACATGTGCCATTTCTCCCCTGGACCTTTCACATATATTTTGTTTTAATTTACTAAGCCCAGTAAGCTATAGAAAAATTACACAACGAAATCATAAACGAAAAATTTTGTTTTTTCGTTTCTTGGTGGAGACCAACGAAAAATTTCGCGCATCAGCAGTGTATTAAAATAATAAGGCAGTCTCTTTAGTGGAGATGTAGGCTCAGCCTTAAAAAAATATTTTAACCCACAAATTCAGCACATCGAATTCGCTGCATTCCAGCAAAAATTCCCTTTCTTTCCAGTTGTATGCTACCAAAAAAAATCTTGTCGCGCTCTTTTCGCATGCAAAAACCTACGCCATATTGTTATTTACAGCGCAACGGGCTTCTAGAGAGAAAAAATCTTGTGGTTTTCTACAGATTACTTTTTTTTGTAAACTACTGTGCGAAGGAATTTCTATTCTTTCAACCATTAACCGGTGTTTTTTATGTTTAATTAAAATTTAATTTTATTAAAACAATAACCATCTTTCGCAAAGATGTCAAATATCGCGCTAGATAAAGAAACGTTTTTCCGCCGAATAAAACGATTGTACTCGGAGTGGAAGGTAAAAATAAAAAAAATGTAGCCAGTCAAAGTTGACGGACAAAATGTGACTTCTCTGCTAGCAGTAGTGCTAGTGGCTGGACAATGTGTTTTTTGGTTTGCCCAAAGGATTCTATTTAATTTAATGTATTATTTCATCTCCAGGCTCCAACATTTGAACACGATGATTCATTAAAAAAAGTGGATTGTATGGTGTCCTGTGTCGGCGTGGACGAAGATGTCGCTTACAGCAAATCAACAGCTCTACAGGTTAGGAAGAATCTTGATGAACAATAGAGATTAAACATTTTAAATTATATATTTTCCAGTCGTGGCTTTTGGGTTATGAGCTTACAGATACTATTTGCGTTTTATCTGAAAAGGGTGTCTACTTCCTGACGAGTAAAAAGAAAATTGAGTTTTTGAAACAAATTGAGAACAGCAAAGAAGATGATATTCCGCCAATTAAGTTATTAGTCCGTGACAGGGTGAGTTTCTTACCTTTGTTAAGTTAAACAATTTAATTTATCTTCTATTCCAATTTTTATAGAATGACAAAGACAAGGCAAACTTTACAAAACTTATAAATGCCATGAAAGATTCCAAATCTGGAAAAACATTGGGTGTTTTCATAAAAGATGGATTCCCTGGTGAATTTTGTGAATCATGGAAAGCAGCATTGAAGTATGAGAAATTTGAAAATGTTGATATTGGAGCAGCTGTGGCATATATTATGTGTCCCAAGGACGAACCCGAAATTAATAGTATTCGTAAGGCATCGCTGGTGTCGGTTGATTTGTTCAATAAGTATTTGAAGGATCAGATAATGGATATTATTGATTCGGATAAGGTAATTTCTATCGATTATTAATTTTGTTGGGGTTCAATGTATGAAAAAGATCGACTAAAAATGTTACTACTCAATGTACAGTAAAATTAGGATTTGCAGGCATCGATTACTATAGGAATCGACAGATTTAATCGAAGTTTATAATATTTGCGTTTTATAAATTTATACTAGTGATTTCTATGTGGGTTACAATTTTAACTCATTAAAAAAAGAAACCCAACCGTCAAATTGAAAACATGTAGTTGAAGAGACAATAGGTAATCTCAGTTACTCAGAACAATTGAAATAAGAAAGTTCCTATCATTTCTATACTTAAGATTCCTATGGCGGAATAATTGAGCAAGTACATCCAAAAATGTTTGCCAAATGTCATATCTATCTACCTACTTAAAAAAAATACTTATAAAATCGATTATTTTATGAAAAAGATACAGAATATTCTTTTTGTCAAATTAAAAAAATCTTTGTAAGCTATTACACGGTGCCAAAAGATACTTAACCTTTTTGAAAATTAATGAGTGTGAAGGGGATGCATTGTTATTTTTCTCCTGCACACTTGTTGAATTTCGAAAAGAGTTACAAGTTACGACTTACTTTTTCGAAATTGTTATCCAGTTTCTGGATCAACACTCTCAGTACTGTAGCTTGTTGGGTTAATGCAACTGAGTCACGCCATTCGCAATGCTGCGAAATTCTAAAACTGCAGATTTGTTTTTGTTTTTGTACTCGTAAAAATTAAACGCGAGATAACAATTATTATTTTCGATAATCGAGAACAATAAGTCACGTGTTACATAATGACGCAACAGTCGTGAATCTTTTCGAAAATCAATGAGTGCCCTATCGTAAAAAGTTTGCAAAACTGGCTGAAAGGATTCTATGTCACTATTTTGTCTTCACTTTTCTTCTTGTACTTGACTTGACTTTTCTTATTTTGAATTAACCTACATGCTCCAGTCATAAATGCGAATGACTGCACCACCAACTTGGGTTGATGTTTGCGTATTCATTGGGTTGAATATAGCCCGAGTTAGGTTCAAAAAGTAAGATAATGTTTGGGTGTAGTTTTTCGGTATTTTTAAAGCCTCTATCCTCAGTCAGGATCAAATACAAATTTTTAGACTGCACCTTTTCCTTTCCAATTGCGCATTTCTGTCAGAAGTACTTCTGTACAATTAGTTCCCGCAACTCTGGTGCACAGCTTTTATTTTTGTCCATTTTTTTCTTGGTACCTATTTAAAAAAATTATCTACCCAGATGTTAAAAAACATTCTCGCAGACGGTTAGGCACCAAATATTAATTTATTTTATAAATTTCACGATCGTTTTTATTATAAAAAAAACACGTGTTACGAGGGGAGGTCAAAAAGTTTGCGGAATGGCAGAGAAGGGGGGCCAAATTAAACATGGTTTTATTTTTTCCTTTTCAATATATTCTCCCTTAGGCCTAATACATTTTTCACATCGGTCAAAAAGTTTATTTATTCAAAATATGCAGAAATTGCCGACTTCACTTCTACATCGTCGGTAAATTTTTTTTATTGAAGTTCTTTTTTCAATTTTGGGAATAAAAAATAATCAGAAGTGGCCAGATCTGGGCTATAAGGAGGGTGATTCAATATTTCGAACCCACATTCCTGTAAGGCAGCCGTGGCAACATTGCTCTTGTGAACTGGAGCGTTGTCGTGCAAAAGCAGAACGCCTTTTGTCCATTTTCCTCTCCTGTTTTTTTTTAAGGCTTCTTTTAATCTTTGCAGCAAGTTGCGTAGTATCCAACGTTAATATTGACACCTTTTTGTTTATAGTCGACTTGCAAAATCCCCCTCGAATCCCAAAAAATTAAAGCCATGATTTTTCCAGCCGATTTTGAGACCTTGAATTTCTTAGGGGGTGGTGCGCCTTTTTTGAGCCACTGCATTGACTCCTGCTTTGACTCCGGTTCAAAGTGATGAACCCAAGTTTCATCTCCAGTCACAATTCGGCCCATAATTTCAGCCCTGCTCCCCATACAGACATTCAAAAACTCACGTGAGCACTTCACTCGCTGTTGCTTCTCGGCACCCGTCTTGCGATTGACAGCAGAAACACAGATACTAATGACGCGATTTGAACCAAAATTGGTATAGATTTCCCTTATGAATGTTCAAATAATACGAGGTTAACAAATTTCATCCATGACCTCTCTAACCATTCCTTTCCGCGAAGTTTTTGACCCCCCTCGTATGCTATTATTTTCGAACATTTTATCAACGATAAATATGATCACATCAAAAATTTGGGGTTTGAGCATAGTGAATTTACGAAACATTCATTATTTGCATTTATGAAAGTCTTGAATTCGTCAGACTTTAGCAACCATGCATTTATGAAAGCACCCATATTTGAATTTCATAAGCTTCCGCCTCCCCCTATGTGGGTTTTATGGGGGACCTTCGATAGCGTGAAGTTCTGCGTTCACTTGTTTGAGAATTTAAGCTCTATTATTCTCTTACTGTGGTTTAAAAAAATGTCAATTTGTATTTTTTCAGAAAGTTAAACACTCCAAACTTGCCGAAGGTGTCGAAGGCGCCTTAACTGACAAAAAATATGTCACTGGAGTAGATACGTCTCAATTGGACATGTGTTATCCCCCCATCATTCAATCTGGCGGAGTTTACTCATTGAAATTTTCTGCCCTCAGTGATAAAAACTATTTACACTTTGGTGCGATAGTTTGTTCTTTAGGTGCACGTTACAAGTCATATTGTTCGAACATTTCTCGTACACTTCTCGTGAATCCAACGGAGAAGACACAAGAACAATATAATTTCCTTGTCACGGTACAAGAAGAAATTTTGAAAAACCTCAAACCCGGCGCCAAACTCAATCAAATCTTCGATACAACAATTGAATTTGTGAAAAAAGAAAAACCCAAGCTATTGGATAACCTAACAAAAACTTTTGGTTTTGCAATGGGAATTGAATTCCGTGAGAATTCCATCATTATCGGTCCCAAATGCAAGGCAATTGTGAAGAAAGGAATGATCTTTAATGTTAATGTTGGATTGGCAAATTTAACCAATAGCGAGTCATCCGACAAGGAAGGCAAAACATATTCGCTCTTTATTGGAGACACAGTCCTGGTAACAGATACACCGCCAGCCAATATTATGACTCCTTCGAAGAAGAAAATCAAAAACATTGGAATCTTCATCAAAGAAGACGATGACGATGAAGAGGAGGAAGATAAGAAAGAAGAAGCCGAAGAGAATGGCACACAAATTCTGGGTGGCCGCAGCAAGCGAAACGCTGTCCTCGAGAACAAACTCCGAAATGAACACAGTACGGAAGAAAAACGCAAACAACATCAAAAAGAATTGGCTCAATTGTTGAATGAAAAGGCCAAGGAGCGTCTGGCTAAACAAGGAGAATCCAAGGAGATTGAGAAGGTAAGAAAGAATACGGTTTCTTACAAAAGTGTCAGCCAAATTCCACGAGAGCCTGAAGTCAAGGAACTGAAACTTTATGTGGACAAAAAGTACGAGACGGTCATTATGCCAATATTTGGTCTGCCAGTGCCGTTCCACATTTCAACGATCAAAAACATCTCGCAATCAGTGGAGGGAGAATATACGTACCTGCGTATTAACTTTTTCCATCCCGGTGCGACCATGGGACGAAATGAAGGTGGAATTTATCCACAACCCGAAGCTACATTCGTGAAGGAGGTGTAAGTTGTTCTTACTCATGAAACAGATAAAACAAAGGTTTTCTATTTTATTATTTTTTTTTCTATGTTTAGAACCTATCGCAGTGCCAATACAAAAGAACCAGGTGAAATCTCAGCTCCTTCATCGAATCTTAATAATGCGTTCCGCCTCATCAAAGAGGTGCAAAAACGGTTTAAGACCCGCGAAGCTGAAGAGCGTGAAAAAGAAGATCTTGTGAAGCAAGACACTCTTGTTATGTCTCAAAACAAAGGTAATCCTAAGCTCAAGGATTTGTACATTCGTCCAAATATTGTTACCAAACGTATGACTGGCAGCTTGGAAGCTCACACAAACGGTTTTCGTTATGTGTCAGTGCGAGGTGATAAAGTGGACATTTTATACAACAACATCAAGAGCGCCTTCTTTCAGCCTTGTGACGGTGAAATGATCATTCTGTTGCATTTCCATCTCAAGCATGCGATTATGTTTGGCAAGAAGAAGCACGTGGACGTTCAGTTTTACACGGAAGTAGGTGAAATCACAACTGATTTGGGCAAACATCAACACATGCACGATCGTGATGATTTGGCTGCAGAGCAAGCCGAACGGGAGTTACGACACAAACTCAAAACAGCATTCAAAAGTTTCTGCGAAAAGGTGGAAGCAATGACCAAACAGCAAGTTGAATATGATACACCATTCCGAGAGTTGGGCTTCCCTGGAGCGCCATTCCGTAGTACCGTACTCCTGCAACCGACTTCTGGAAGTTTGGTTAATTTAACAGAATGGCCTCCATTTGTTATTAGTTTGGAAGATGTTGAGTTGGTTCACTTTGAGAGAGTTCAATTCCATTTGAGGAATTTCGATATGATCTTTGTGTTCAAGGACTACAATAAGAAAGTAGCAATGGTTAATGCAATTCCAATGAACATGCTCGATCACGTCAAGGAATGGTTGAAGTGAGTTTTTATTATTAAGTCATTTCTAGTGTTTTTTTTTCATTTATGGAATGTTCATTTTTCTAGCTCTTGTGACATTCGTTATTCAGAAGGTATACAATCATTGAACTGGACGAAGATTATGAAGACCATCACAGACGATCCGGATGGCTTTTTCGAAAGTGGTGGATGGACTTTCCTTGATCCTGAATCGGATGGTGAAGAAAATCATGAAAGTGCTGAGTCCGAAGAAGATGATGCATATGAACCCACCGATGTGGATGATGATGATGAATCTGATGATGATTCTGAGTATTCAGAAGCATCAGAAGATGACAGTTACGAGAGTGATGGTAAAATTCAATAATTCCATCAAAATTATGGTTCATTATTTATTTTGTTTTTGTTTGTGCAGAGGAATTGGGTACAGATGAGGAATCAGGTAAAGATTGGTCAGATCTGGAGCGCGAAGCAGCCGAAGAGGATCGCAATCAACAAGACCAGCATTATAGCGGTGGTGGCAAAGAGAACGGCAAGAGCCGTGACTTTAATAAAAAACACTCATCGAAGAGCTCTAAGCACAGGTAAGGTCCCAAATTGATACATTTTGTTTTTCTATTTCAAACGTACTACATAAATGCATTATATGCCTTTCAAATTTGTTTCTACTTGAATTTTATATTTCAAGAAGGGAACGCGATATTCCTCAACAGAAAAAGAGCAAATCCTCAAAAGACAAGCACATGTCATCACATAGGTTTGTAAATGTTGTTTGGCACGATTCTTTTGATTGGATTTTGTTTTCTTTGTTTCTAAATTTTGTATTAATTAAATAAATTTTTCGATCTATGAAGAAAAACATAAACTAATATTGAATTAAATTTTATAGCAGTAGCCATTCGAAATCATCGAAAGACAGACATCACGACAGAAGCAAGGATAAACATGATAAAAGTCGAGACAAGAATCGAAGTAGTAGTAGTAGTCACCATCATAGCGATAAGAAACGATCACGTGACGACAGCAATGATCATGGCCACAAATCGAAAAAATCAAGGCGCTGAAAAAATACCCAACACTCTTGATGAGGGGGACTTTAAAGTTCGAGTCTATTGGCGCAAAGTTTTATCAATATTTATCAAAATTAGCAAAGTGAGGATACATTCATAAATTTTGTGAGACTTTTTTTTTAATGTTTTGTGAGTTTAATTTGTATTATTATCTTCTTTTATTTTACCGAAAAATTTAAATGCAGTGTTAGCAATTATATTTGTTAGTTATTTCTCTTCGATTACAAACAAAATATTGCATATAAGGATAGTTTTGTTTTCAATTACTTAAATCAAAATACCAAACGATAGTAGGGCCTGTTCATTTCATTAAAAATTCTGTTTAAACAAAAAAAAAAAAAAAATACATAACAAACCAACCGATTCCAATGTTACGTGAGATATAATGAAAATATGTGAAAGCATAAATAATTATTACAAAGAAACAATAAAAAAAAAAATATCCTTTTGTAAAAGTTATTGTTTTATTGTATGAATGTTACAAATCTGTAGAACGGAATAAATCCACTAGAATGGGAGGCTTTTATATTATATAGAAGTAGAATCACAGAATCAAGGTCAAGGGTAACCATCTATAATATAAATATTGAATTATTATAGGTAGATAGACTGCTTGTACCTTTCAAATAAGAAACAAAATTATTAAAAAAAATCGGTTGTTATCTCTATAATAAAGGTAATTCCGCAGCAACCCGTTTGCATGTACTGGCCAGGAACGTTATCCAGAAAAAAATTGTTTCTGGGTTTTGCAATTCGAAAATATATAGAAGATAATTTTATTTGACACCAAATCTCTAATGGTACGCGGACCACACGTTGGGAAACACTTTTTAAAACCAATGAATGAAAATTCTTTAAAACTATTTTATTTTTATGTTTATTTTTTATTTCAAATGTGCAAGTACAAACTCTCAGAACGCAGTATTTTATCAAGAGTATTTACAACAAATGTTGTGTTCTTTACAAAACTCCGCCATTTTTGTTGTTGCCACAAAATTTTGGTCTAAAAACTCCACCCCTATTATTACCACCACTATTAATATTGGCTTTCTTAACATCAAACATATTCTTCGTTCTATTTATTGGAAATCTCATTTTATTCTTTAGCCAAGTTGTGAAAGCCCTTTCATTGTCTTGCATCTTTTGTACCTCAGCTTCGGTTGCTTTCAAGCTCTTTTCCACAACAACCTTGTGTTTGCTTTGCAAACTCTGCTTACGTTTCTCCAATTGGTCTCGACTAAGACCATACTCAGACATGTATCCTGTATACTTGGGTAATTGAGGACAATCCGAATTCCTATACTCGCAGCAAGTTTTGTAGTTGAGTTTCAAATTTGTTATTTCAGGGGAACGGCATTTGTTTCTTCTCGCTGAATTCTTGCGACGAAATGAAAAATTCCTTTTGACCGAATTAGTTTTCGTCTGTGATGTGCTTTCAGATTCATCACAACATACTGTTTGGGAGTCTGGTGGAAGATATGAAGCGACAATAATTGAAAGATTATCATCTCCTTCGTTTTCTTCGGGAACCTCTTCATCGGAGTCTACAACTTTTGATATAACACCCGATTTGATAGCTTCAGAAGAGCAATCTGCTTTAGTTGCATTTATTTCCTTTGTGTCTTTTTCCAATTTTTGCCCAGTTTCCATATCTATTACCACGATTTCTTCACTTATTTCATCAACTTCTTCATCAGATTCCGCCATTTTGATTTCAATAGCTTCGATTTTCTTTTGAACCTCCAGTGCCAACATTTCGGCACATTCTTCCATTGTTGTAATAGTTCTTGGACTTGTCTCATCGTTAGCACCACTCTCATCGTCTTCATTTAGAGTTACCATATTATGGGATCCACCTTCGTTTTCTGATGCAGCTGGTTCGTCGTCCTCTCTAGAAATTGGTTCATATTCCTCGAGATTAGGATGGAATTTAACTTTTCTTCTTTGTTCATCTGGTGTGTCAGTGGAATCACCTTCGTCATCGAAGAGCTCCTTGTTGGCTTCCTTGATTTTATCCACAATGTTGTATTCGTTAACTGGTTTAAGGACTAAGAAAATATTTTTTTTAATAAAAAAACAAAATTCGCAGAACTTATTGGGAAAGGACAAACTTACAGTAGACTTCACAGTCTTCATCTGTATCGCAATCGTGTTCGAACATTTTTGTAGCGTTCACTTTTTTGTTTAACGATTTGTGGTAAAGGTATATTGTATACAACAGCAGAAAAAAAAATCCTTAACTATTTTTAGATTTTAGGAGTCCTACCCTCAGCTCTGACGAATGCCATGGGACCTATTTACAGTGCCACATTGCACTACCATGAAAGCAACAAAATATACAAACAAAATCCAAAGTTTTGACAAAGTTTTTTTCCCGATACATCTACGAGTTAAATTTTGGATACATCGACTAGAAGCTTAACCAGTTTGAAGCTTCTTCTAAAACATCATGAAGGCATTTGATATACGCATCAAAGGTAACTAAGTGGATTAAGACAAAAGTTGGATCGATTAATAGGTCGGTTGGCGTGGTGATACTGACGAATGTTTCCCCTATAAAGAGTTCAGCGAATTCAGAGGAATGTTGACTCTTAATTGGAACACGTAAAAACTTAAATGTGGTCGGCCGACTACGACGACATCGTCGTCGAATGGATGACTTGGTTATGTTTTGAATGCGAGGAGGAATTGCACTAATGGAGGGGTGTTTAAAAAGCTCAAGTTAAAGAAATATTTGACTTGTCGAAGAAAGTAACACGCTATAAGTTTGATGTAAAGGTGGTACCTATAACTCTTTATGTTAATCGGGCGCATTCTTGATTAAACTGATACGAACATGCTAATGTATAATAAAAAAAATTAGTTGTTATTCGATGAATTCATCAGAAATAGAGTTCAGTTGCTTACAAATCGATGGGGCTCAAAGAGTTTAATATCAAAAGGGGTCTTATATCGTCACTGTTTTCTTGGAGGTGGGAGGTTCTTCTAGGTCATTTATTGTTTGTTGACATGCATTTTGGGTTATTATATTGAAAAGGTATTCAGAAGGTGATGGTACGGTTTCATAAATATCAATGCCAGTTTTGCTTTCAAGGTCATTAGCATGTTTTAAGGGGTTCAACTTTTATAACTGGTTTATTGGCCAAATGTCCTTTGACTAATGCTGCCGATGAATAAAGAATCAAGTGTAAAAAAGTAATTAACTTTTCTGTAGAGGATATAATAATGCTAGGATCTATGGATTTCTCGGTTTCCAGATAAAACGTTACCAAGATGAGGTTGCGGTCATTACAGCTTAAGAGTTTTTTGGGCTTTTATTTACCATTTTTTAAACTCACGGGTCACGTTTACTTCCTTAAAAACAGTTTTTTAAATAATTTAAAATTTGTTGAATGTGAAATTGTTAATGAAAATAACAATTTTAAGTGGTCGCTTTTTCCTGTTTGATAAACCTTATAGAATGGAACAATTGTTTTTTTATTTTATATTTCACAACAAAAAAGGAATTTTTCTTTACTTTTTGGGCAACTTTCGGCAAAAAGTTTGTACTTGAGCTTTTTGATGTTGTTGTTGTTGTAAAGTGGTGTCTGAAATGAAATGAATTAGCGCCTACGAAATCACCCTTTATTATTTTAGACCGTTTGGTTGGCTTTCAAGAAAAAAAAATCAAACGAATTGCAAGCGAAAATGTTAAAGTTTAAAAGTAGACTAAAGCAATTAATATATGCCAGTAGTATAGGGTTATTCATCGTGCGGTTTGATTTATAATGTTAAATAAAACACATACATTTGAAAGTGAACTTAAAATTTTTACTATCGGTTAAAAGAACAATTCATGACATTTACTTTTTGAAAATGATATCATGTAAATGTTGGCCACTAAAACAATTACAATTTTAATACAATAAATTCTCTCTTTCCTTCAACGCTTAGTAAGACGAGTTGACTTTTGTTTATAATTCTCTTTTTATAATTTTTTATAACTTTTTATAAAGAAAACTAATTTCTTAATATAATTCAGTCAAATTTAGAAATGAAATTGCATTTTTTGTGGAACTACATTTTTTTCATGGAATATGTTTGGGTTGTATTAAAAAAAAAACACAATTTGTTTGGATTATAAAGGATAATTGACTTTCATTTAAATACAAAATTGCTAAGGACAAACTTTTAAACAATAAATTATCCTAAATGAGATCTGTATAGTCTAATGTATATTTAGACGCTGTAAAAATGATTAAAAGAAGACTTTAATATTTAAAACTAATTTATTTAAGAGAAAATATGCGATCATGTGATCGGGTGATCGATTGAATTAGAACTGAAACTAGAAACTGTTTATTGCTTGAAGCCAAGCTACACCTGCATCCTCATTGGCCATTTGCAGGTGGCCTCTATCGACTCTCGTCCGACTCTATCGATTCTCGCCCGGCGCAGTGTTGCCAGAACCATCCGCCACAGTGGCCCCCCAGAAGGCTTATCGCATCTTATAGGTAGCGCGCTGGGAGCTGGATACGGCGACCTTTAAGAGTGCGATATGGCTGAGAAGTTATTCGTTGTGGTGGATCTTGCACAGCCGGTGTGGTTGTTGCAGATGGTTGAGATGTTGTTTGTTGTCTTGGTTCTGGGATAACCCGTGTGGTTGTCGCTGGAGGTTGAATTCTGTCGCTTTCCTCGTTTTCGAGGTATGCGGGCTTTAGGCGGTCTATCGAAATTTTGGTAGATCTGCCTCGAATACGAAGAACGAAAAACTTGTCGTGGCGTTCCTCTACCTTGAAAGGTCCTTCATAGGGAGGGACTATTGATGCTTTGACGGAATCATTGCGAACGAATACATAGGTTGATGTTCTTAAGTCTTGATGAACAAAAGGGCGATGTGTAGTGTGCCAAGCTGTCTGCTGCGGCCTAGTCTGTTCCATCATACATCGAAGGTCTTTGATAAAATCGCATTGCGAGCGGTCATCAAGCGTTGGAACCAGGAAGTCAGCTGGCAGTCTGAGTGATGTTCCGTACACTAACTCTGCTGGGGTCGCTTTGATATCTTCCTTCAGCGTCGCGCGAAGACCTAGTAGTATAAGTGGAAGGCGTTTAACCCATTGCGTAGAGTCGTTGCAATTTATTGCGGCTTTTAATGTTCTATGGAATCGTTCAACGATTCCATTAGCCTGTGGGTGGTATGAGGTCGTCATCGTGTGGTTTGTTCCCATACAGACACATAGCTCCGCAAAGACTGATGAGGTGAATTGTCTTCCTTGATCGGATGTTATTTGCAGAGGTGGCCCAAACCGAGAAATCCAGCCTGAAATTAGTGCACTGGCGCAATTAATAGCCGACATGTCTGGCATTGGATATGCTTCGGGCCATCGAGTGTAGCGATCAATGACTGTTAAAAGGTAGCGGTATCCTTCGGAGGGCGGAAAGGGCCCTAGGATATCGATATTTATGTAAGCAAACCTTTTATCGGGTATCGGGTAGTGTTGCAGCTCGGACTTTGAATGACGTTGAACTTTCGTCCTTTGACAAGGTATGCATGTCTTTGCCAGGTAAGCACAATTCTGGCGAATGTTGGGCCAGACGAAACGCTCGGTCATTAATCGAACTGAAGCTCGGCGACCGGGATGCGAAAGATCGTGAGTTGCATGGAAGAATGATTTTCGAAGATCTTTGGTGATAAATGGACGAACTCTATTATGTGATACATCGCAGTAAATCGGTTGTGGCATGTTTGGAAAGTAAAACAGAGTTAGTTGCATTGAATGGACAACGTTACCTTTTAAAATATTTTGTAGTTCGGTGTCGCTCTCCTGGGATTTAGCGAGTTTTGCATAAAGATCATCATTAGCGTTTACAGAGTCGATCCGCGACAATAGGTCTGCCGCATGGTTATCCTCCCCCTTAATATAGCGAATATCGGTGGTGAATTCGCTAATGAATGACAAGTAATTGGTTTGTCGTGGAGAAGATTTTTCTGGTCGTTGTTGGAATGCGAAAATTAGAGGTTTGTGGTCCGTTTGTATATGGAATTTACGGCCCTCTAACAAATCACGGAAATGGTTTACAGCCATGTACATAGCAGTTAGTTCTCTATCATAGGTAGAATAGGCTTGTTGCGTCTTAGAGAATTTTTTCGAAAAAAAACCAAGTGGTTCGGATACATTGTCGACCAACTGATGGAGAGCCGCACCAGCTGCTATGTTCGATGCGTCTGTAACCAAACTAAGTTCCGCCTCTGATGCAGGGTGTGACAATCGCACTGCTTGAGCGAGAATTTGGCGGCAGTTGTTGAATGCTTCGATTGTATGTTCGGTCCACTTTAAAGGCGTTTTGTCGTTCTTACGGTTCCCCGGTGTCATTGCCAAAAGAGGAATCTGAGCTTCGGCTGCGTGTGGCATGAACTTTCGGTAAAAGTTTACCGTTGCGATGAAGCCTTTTAGTTGTTTTACATTCTCTGGCTGGGGAATGCGCAAAATAGCTTCGACCCGCGAGGGAAGAGGTGAGATTCCATCTTTCGTAATCATATGGCCAAGGAATTCTATTTGTGGCTTTCCGAAGACGCATTTAGCCAAATTTATTGCCAAGTTGTGTTTAGCAAGCCTCTTGAGGACTTCACCCAGGTGTTGGCGGTGTTCGTTAACGTCGGATGAAGCGATGCAGATGTCATCCATGTATGGGAACGCGAATTCAATACCTCGTAGCACTTCATGAACTAGCCGTTGAAGAGTTTGGGCTGCGTTACGTAATCCGAACGTCATATGGGTGAATTCGTACAACCCAAAAGGTGTGATGATGGCAGTTTTAGGTATGTCGGAAGGGTTGATTGGTACCTGATGGAAAGCCTTCTGTAAGTCTATTTTTGAGAAGATAGTCTTACCTCGAAGTATGTTTGCGAAGTCGTGGAGGTACGGGAGCGGATAGCGGTCGGGAACTGTTATTGTGTTGAGACTCCTGTAGTCTCCACATGGCCTCCACGAACCGTCTGCTTTTCGTACCATGTGAAGTGGGCTGGACCAATTGGATTTTGATGGTCTGCATATCCCAGCACGCCTGAGCAATTCGAACTCCCTTTTTGCTGCAGCCATTTTGTCTGGTGGTAAACGACGTGCTCGAGCTGAGCATGGCGGGCCATTCGTTTCAATGAAGTGCAGAGCTTTAGAGTTGGTTGATGCACCTGGAGGTGCGAGACGAGTAATGTTTGGAAAAGTCAAAATTATGTCGGCGAATGGCGAGTTTCGATCTATGAGCTGCGGTGATTGTTGATTACTGGTTATAGCGAAAAGCGGTTTTGTAGCGAAATGGGTGCGTGAATCGATGAGCCGGGATCTTTTTACGTCTACCATTAAGTCATGATGCTGAAGAAAATCGGCGCCGATGATTGGAGAGGAGACGTCAGCGACGATGAAAGTCCAAACGAATGGGCGGCGAAGACCAAGATTAAGCTCATGAGTTACCTCTCCATAAACTTTAATCGGCGATCTGTTTACAGCGAACAGCTGCATTCTGGTTGGACGCAGCTTTTTGTGTGATGCGGACGGTGGAATACAAGAAACTTCAGCGCCAGTGTCGATCAGAAACGATAAATTTGTGTTTTGTTCTTGTAGACAGAGTCTTTCAATCGAGTATGACGTATTCTGATAGTGGTTGGTATCCGAGGGCGTTGGACGGAGTCACAACTGTTGCCGTGAACCTGATGGTAAATTTTTACCGATTCGGCAAGGCTGACGACAATTAGTGGCTCTTTTACCAAATTGTCGATGGAACCAGCAGTCGTCGAACTGCTCGATGGAATGATCGCGTCTACGCTGGCTGGAAATTCGAGGCTGACCTGAGCGTGGTGAAGTGAGCGTACGTTGTCGTGACGGTCGTTGGTGCTTTGTCAACAATTTAGAAAATTCTTGCACCAAATAAGCGGCTTCAGACGAAGTTGATGGCGCATCGGCGGAGGTGTGGGCTTGATGTTCACTGAGCTTTGGTGGTGAGCTGCAGGGTACAATCGCATTAAGCTGTCGTAATTCGACGTTTTCCATAACGGTGTCGGCGATTCGAGTTTTTTCATCCACACCCCCTTTTACCAACACAACGACTGCATGAACGGATTGTGGCAGACGGGAAGCCCATAAATCGAGTAGGACGGCTTCGCTTAATGAGTCCTTAGCTGTCTGAACCATCTCGTAGTAGAGCTGGCTAGGTTTTTTGTCGCCGAGAGGCATATCGTGAAGTATTCGACGAAGTCGTTTTTGCTGGCTATCGGCAAAGTAATTTGTGAGTTCAGTGCGAATGTATTTGTACTTCTCGGTATCCGGAGCTGCATCAATAATGGATCGGAGCTCGGTTAGCCTTGCGAGTGGCAATTGTGAGCATACCGTATCGAATCTGCGGCCATCGTGTGCAATACCTGATGCTCGGAAATAGAAATTCAACAAATAAAACCAATTATCCACATCCGACTCAACAAAAGGTGGCATTTGTAGGCGAGCGTAATAATTTGCAGCAACATCAACAGCTTGATTGTCACCGTTTTCAACTTGTTCATCGTCGGCCATCACGTCGGGGTCACCACTTTAGACGCTGTAAAAATGATTAAAAGAAGACTTTAATATTTAAAACTAATTTATTTAAGAGAAAATATGCGATCATGTGATCGGGTGATCGATTGAATTAGAACTGAAACTAGAAACTGTTTATTGCTTGAAGCCAAGCTACACCTGCATCCTCATTGGCCATTTGCAGGTGGCCTCTATCGACTCTCGTCCGACTCTATCGATTCTCGCCCGGCGCAGTGTTGCCAGAACCATCCGCCACATATAGTTTACCAAATTTTACCTATGATTAATGTGTTGGGGATTTTCAAATACCTTATTAATTTTTTATTTTTTGTTGGATAATTCTTTGAGTCAAAGTTGTAGTGCTGTTTAATTACCTAAAGTGTTTTCCAATAAGGACTTGACAACTTTTTTATTTTTCTCTTCAATAAATCGATTGTAAGGCGTGCTGTGTCTCACATGTTGAAACCACATGTCTTCCAAGTCCATATCTTCCAATTCGGGCCAAAAATAGTCTGAGCGATACCCAATTCTTGAGAATGCCGTGCAATTCACTGATTTGGACCGTTTGCTACGGACGCCTGAACGGCAGCGATATTTTCGACCAACCCGTTGTCTCACTGACATGGCAACATCATACAACGAATATGTAGACTCAAATTTGTGCACTTAACTTGTTATTGCCTGTCTGCTCTTAAAGTTGCGGTCACCGACTCCGAATTTCGGTTGAATTTTTTATAATTTTCCAACGTTGCTCCGTGTACTTTATCATGATGAAAATGTTGAGTTTACTGAATAAATTGACAAGGACAGTTCGACGATTTGTGAAAGGGTGCGTTCACAAATTAAATCCAATCCAGAAAAAAAATTGTGGTGCTCTGCCCTCTGCCCCCCCCCCCTCCCTTTCAATACGCCACTGCAACCTACATGCAGCAATAATTACATTGTTAAAGGTTACGATTTTGAATGAAAAGCGAAATATGTACATAGCCAGTTTTCCTCAAGAACTGGACGTCAAGGGTGGATTAATAGCCAAAATGTGAGACTATAGTTTTGTAGGCATAAATATACTAGTCCTTATTGCGAGTTTTAGAGTGAATACTTTTTTCCCAGAATGTATCTCAGTTCCTGTTAGTCTCAGAAAAAATGTTAATGTGCTGTCTAATTTGAGGCTTTAGAAGAATTACCAATTGTTCGTATTGATATCGAATATCGCATAACAAAAATGCCTCAAAGTATACCCGACATTTTTGGACTCAGCTTAGCACCCTTTTTTTATCAAGCGATAATCAAAATATGTTGTATACACCGAAAATTTGGAAACTCGTCAAAAAGTTCATTTTTTCCCCAGATTACAATGGATATACATTGATTCAGCCCATTTACCTAATCTAAATGATACCAGTGATCTATATTCGAATATTCTATTTAAGAATGAAATATAGAAAAATCCCGATTAAATTCCATAAATTAAAACTATTTTTATTGCATTTTTGAGCATTTTATTATTATTCATTTTAGAATTATTATGTAGCAATTGCAATTTAATTTTTATTTATTAAGTTTTTATTTTACACTTAGCCTTAAGGTTCTACAAGACACAAATTAAAGTGCATAACAGGTAATCATTTGCAAAATATTGATATTTTTACTGTTTTAGATAATTAAAAAGCTTAAATTTGGCACTTGAACATTTAGTTTTTTTTTGGATATTAATTTCACTTTTTTATTTAAATTTTTATATTTATACTTATTACAATGATTGATTTTTCCAAAATTTGGTTTCAGATGTTTATTAACAAAAAAAAAAAAAACTGCGAAAGCAGATTGAGCATGTTCATAGATAAATGTAAAATAAAAATCAGAAATTAAAAAATAAAGAATAGATCTAATTTTTCTTTCTAAAAATATTTTTATTTTTTGCTTTATTGTTCAATAAAAAAATATTCGTATAAAAATTCGGTTCTTGTTCTTTTTATTACTTTTACTATAATTGAACAAATAATTTTTTGGTATAAAAATCTTTTCTAAAACGATGGTGTTTACTGTTAATATTTAATTTTTAAATTATGATTTTTGTTTTTATTCGTATTTTGTGAAAGTTGTGAATTGGTGTGATTTAACAAGTTTTAATTATTGAAATTTTTGTTGAGTGTTTGGTGTAATAATGTTTAAAATCGTGTTTTGTCATACAACTTTTGTGTGGAACTAGTGCTGGAAATATGGTATTACTGTAACCTTCTATTAAATTTTTACCATTAAAAATTACCAAACAAAATACTTACTCATAAATAAAAGCAAAAATGTTGACATTCTGAAATAAATTTTCTAAGCCATGAGAAATCAATCCACGCATTCAATATCTGAACTTAAGTACAATATATTTATAGGTACTCAAATTTTATTTGTGATTTTGATTTGGAATACTAGGAGCCTCCTAAATCAGTGTTGATTAAAAAAAAATTAGTCTCCAAAGATATAACTTTTGAGTTTTTTGTTCAATGTTTCGTATGGGTTAAAGTCGAAATTCGAAAAATTTAGAAAAATTGCAGCAGAGAAATCCGAATACATACAGCGAAACAAACGAGAAATGTTAAAATTGTGTTGTGGGAACAAATCTCGAGATCACGTGGCACCTTCCCTAACGATCATTTAACAAGAAAAGTCTCTTGAAATTCTGAATTTTAAACTTTATTTTTAAGAAAAAGTAAAGAACATTTTTAAAAATAACATATTCGTCTTATGCACAGGTTTTCTTGAAATTGAGTTGAGATAGTTTTTATCTAGTTTTGAGTTTTTTTGTTGTTGCTTTGAACTATCTCCTTTAGAAGTGATACCTTATTTTAAGATGTTTGAGTAATTAGACCGAGAGCCGGGAGCAAGATTTCTTGCGCGAGAGGTAACCGATTCATATTAATAGTATAAGTAGGCCAAGCCATAGAGATGACGAAAGCGCTTAGTCTACCTGCATGTTTTGGGGGCGTTTCCGAGAAAATGTGCAATAACAATGCAGTTTCTTAAATAATTATGGCACCAACAAAAATTGCTGCGACTACAATAGACCTTCCTTTCCTTATAAGAAAAAGTTTGGTCTATGAAAATTTACATGGAGCCCTGTGTCTTAAATGTGCAGTTGAAGTCAGTTGAAGTTTGACTTTTCGAGTGCATATTTTTTCGGTAGAATGCAGTAGTCAAACCCACTTGAACCAAACTTTATGATATTAGAAAAGGAAGTTCTATTGTAGGGGAAACAATTTTTTTTTTGTCACATTATTATTTGAAAAACTGCATTGTTACTGCATATTTTTTCGGAAACGCCCCCAATACATGCAGGCAAACTAACGGTTTCATCAATACTATATGACCGGGCCTAATGGTACTATGAATCGGTTACCTCTCGCGCAAGAAATCTGCTCCCGGCTCTTTTAGACTAATTAAGACTTTCTCAAAAACGGTATTACTGGTTTTGGAAAGCGTGCAATAAAACTAATTTTTTTTTAATGTCAAATGCCGGGTTTATACGAGAGACAAATGTCATTATTTTTGTCATTAACTCTTTATTAATGACAAAATAGTGACGATTAGTCTCAAGTGAATGACAAAATATAATGACATTTTGTCAATCGTATAAGCCCTCCATAATGGAAGAACAACATTGCCATTTTGTACAAAATTGAATTTTCATATTTTGACAACTTTACACCTAACTGGTGTAAAAATTTATCAAAACGTTTTTCCTATTACAATCACAAACAATCTATTAGGACAATAAAAAAAATAAGTATCTGGTTTCTAGTTTTTGATTAAAAAACTGTTAATTGCATTTAATCTTGAAAGCAAAATATCAAACAAAAATCTTTTACAAAACTACAAAACTAATTTTGAGTTAAAATTTATTATTCAAAAAAAAGTTGCTAATGCAATAATAAGAAATTTAAAGAATGGATTTCTGACTTCAAAAAAGGTACAAGAAGAAATTGCTGATGTTGCCGTTAGCCTTTTTTTAATATTTTTGTTTTCTGTTACAAGTTTTTTTTTGAAAATAAGTCCTCCCACCTAAAACACCCCCTTCCTATAAGAGTTGTTTCTAATTGTGCTGTATGTATAAGGATTACTGGCTTATTTGATGGACTATCAGTATCAAATGAAAACAAAAAGAAAACGAAAAAATTAAAACAAATAAAGACAATTATTTTGTTATGTTAGCTTTTACTTAATTCAATTAAATTTATTTTACAACCATTTGCTATCTGTTTTGTTCGCTTTCATAATTATTTAATGCATTATCTCAAATTTTCTTTTTAAACAAAAAAATTGAAATCGTGTGCACAAATATTCAAAAACAAAAGATGTCTTTGTTATTATTTCTCATACTCTTTTTTTTTTTTTTAATTACATTTTTATTATTATTTTATTGTTTTAATTTCTATAAGTTACATACATTTATATATAAAATAATTTACACACTAAAAAGTACAATTTAGTTTCTATAAACTCTTACAATTAGATATTATTTATCTTATATTCATAAATAAAGAGTTATTTTTCTGTTTTTTTTTTATTTTTTATTTGTTAATCTTTTTTATTTCTTTCATCTCTCTTCTTATCAGTTTCAACTTAAGTCTTTTCAAGTTAAGTTATCAGGTTTACGAAAAATTATAACAACAATATAATTTCCCAATCACTTATTCATTCCTAAATACATATACATAATAATATAAATAATAAAAAAAAGTCTTTAATTTTGGGATAGATTAAAAAATAATAATGCACTAATTAAAAAATATCAAAAAAAAAAAAAAAATCATCGACGGATCATTCTGAATGTGAAATAATAAAAAAAATATTCGATTTCTTTTTTTTTTTTTTGAAATACATAATCTTCAATCACTCTTCAGATAATATTTTCAATTTGTTTAAGTTTTAGTTTCGAGAACGTTTGTTGAAAGTAAAAATAAATAAAAATGAAAAAATGTTCGTACGCGATGATGGGTCCAGCATCATCTAGCTGCTTAAATTTCGAAATATCAATTTTATGTAAACAACGGTAGGTGGTAGAAATCGAACCCCCGGTAGCCTTTTGCCGCTAACCAGATGTATACTACGTGGTATGCTCCCGGAATAAAGCATATTAGACCCGCTACAAAAAACACTACACCTTGTGAGGTTTTTGTTGGGTCAAGTACGGCAAAAATTCCCATCACAAAGAGACCAGTTCCGACTAATAGCAGAGTGACGGCTGCTAAAACGGTTCGCCAATTCTCACGAACTTTCGGATGCCGCCAGCAATATGTGTTTGTTTCATCTGTTGGCAGATTACCGTATTCTTGAATTAGAGAGTCACTGTCCCGAGATGTTGTATCGTCAGCATATTTGTAATTCCTAGAAAAAATAAAACAAAAGAAAATATTAATACAAATTTAAATCCATATATTCGTGCCAGAGATTTTAGAACCTTACATTGAAAAGTATTAATAGCGATCGTGCTAGAATAACTGCAAAAAAATCGTCCGATTTTTGCAGCTATTCTGTTAATATTTTTTGGATTGCAGCACGACCGCTAAATACTTTTCAATGTAAAAATTGTACTGCAAGCCATCTTATTATTCTGTAACACCCTGATGGTTTGCAGCACGATCGCTATTATGGCATTTTTTGGAACAATTTTAAAACGGAAATTGTGCAGGACACAATTTAAATACAGTCGGCCGCTCTCTCTAAGTCGAACTCCCTCAAAGTCGAATTTCCCTCTAACTCGAACTTTTTCGCCAAGTTTTTCATTTGCCTCAACTTTCAATGGCCTATTTTCTAAAATAAAGTTCAATATGAAAATGAAAAATTGGAGCCTTATTTCATTTTTCCAAAAAAAAATGTCACAACAAGTTGGGGCTTATTTCATTTATTTTTGGGGCATAATTTTATTATGAAAAAAGTACCCGAATTTGGGGCTTTATTTATTTTTTTCTTTTGGGGCCTAATTTCGCGGAGCCTCTTTTGTATCCAAGTGTACAGTGAATTATAAAGATCAAGGTTAAAATGAATAAGAGCTACTTACAAAATTACGAAACAAAATTTATTTATGCCTAGAAACTCAATAAAATATAATTGAAGGATTTTCAATGACATTAAAATAAAATCCATAAATCATAGTGCTTAGTCCATCAAAAATAGTTGGCACGACCTATTGGCCTACACCTAGTTATTCGTTTTGTAATAGAATTACCATTATAACCATCAAGCCATGTGAAAGAAAATTTCATTAGCGTCTTTCTCATCACTACACACTTCCCCGAAGAAGAAGACCCTTGACTAGTTAAACTATGTATGAGCAAGTTACATTTTCTTGAAAGACCTGGCTTATACCTATAGATTTTCCACATCAAGTTATGTCGAAACTGTCTATTGGTTGTTGTATAGCAGGTACATAAATGTGTGGTTCCATAATGCAATTAAGAAAAGGACTTGAGAACAAATTGGTTGAATGCACTTATAACGAGTTTGGTTTTGCTGAAATAATTGATTTTGTCATATACATATATGGTGTGTTTTGTTAGCAGATATATGGTGACATTGTCAATGATGGTGTTATTTAACACCTTGTTAACTGTATTCCCACAGAAAATTGTTGATTTTACTTTGCGATATGAGTACTATATGGAAATTATTCTTATAAGAACCAAGGTTTAGTGACTCACGTCTCAACTATTCATGTGTGACGATTGATATAAAATGAGTTAATTTTAACACTTTTCGAGGAATAATCAATTCTGTTTTTGTTTGAATAAGTTTTAATTTATATTATTTTTGCCTAGAAAAATAAATATAAAATATCAAGAAAAACAAATGAATAAATCAATCCATAAAAAGTGTACTAATAAAAAAAACTTCATTCAGCCGAGCACATTCAAAAAGTGTTGTTTACAATCATTATTATTATTATTTTTTTTTTAATGAAACCAACTTCAACATTCCATCCAATTTATTGTGCAACTTTCCCACAGCAATAATTTTGCATTTCCGAACGTCTTTGGAGCACGCGTTCTAGTTAAACTGTAAATTGTGTAGAATGGGACACACAGACACCAAGAGTACTAAAGCTGTCTTTGGCCGTTTTCATGATAATTTATTATTACACATGGCGTTGGATGTTAAGAAAATAATCCGGAAACTGTCCATAATTATTATTATTATTGCTACACAAGTGCTATGATACTGCTAGAATACGAGAGCAAGCCAAGAACCTTAACTGGATAGAGAAGCAAGCAAACGCAAGTCCGAATAATCCCTTCCTGACTAGTACGTGTATAGCCGTCATTTGTGTGATTAGAATAATAAAATCTTTACGTTACACTACTTGGCGGGTTTTTAAACGACACACCACCAAACGGCCGGCACCGGCAAGATATTCTAAATTACCATAACTTGAAAGTCAGTTTGTGTTTTCCATCGAGCAGCTTTGGGACGCACATTGCACATTCCAAACATTCTAATAGATGACTAAGTTTGGCTGTTGTTGATTGACATCAAAGCTATATGCGACGTACAAAGAAAATTAGCCCTAAAGTGACCAACCTATAATTACATGTTTATTTTATCATTATTAGTTAGGTAACTATTATTACACACATTTCTGGAGAACAAGTGTTTCCACATCTAATTAGCTCCATTTTATTTTTTATATTAATTTCAAACTTTGATCTAGCGAGTCATTTTTTTTATTTAATTACGCAAAAATCTTTTTTAAGTCAAACCACAATAACCTTAATTGACGCATTCATCAAAGAAAATACAACAAAAACAAATAAATGACGCTGGAAGCCACATATTCCATCAACAAATGAACAGGTTTATAATGTCTCAACAATCAGTATATAATATCATCTCTTCTTCCACACTTGGATTTTATGTTTTGTTGTTCTTTCAATTTTTCATTTATTTGTTTTCATTTTTTTTATCTATATCCCATATTGCGATTGCATGCAAGGCGCAAATCTATTTTTACTCACAATTGCATTGTTTTGTGCGGTTGCAACAAAAGAAAATGAAAATGGCCTTACTTATGTATGTATATGTGCGACTGCTAAAAGGCTATAAAATAGATTCCAAGAACCGGAAATCACTTTGAGAAATGTCATTATTGATTTATTTTGTGTATAAATGGTTTGGAAATTGGCACGATTATGGATTGGACGAACTTGTTTTTTAGGGTCAAAGTTGCTTTCGACGTTAAAGCTTCTTATATTAAGATTTATAAAAATAAATAATTTTATAAGAAATGTTAATAAAACATAAAATTCATTACTAAAATGACTAAAAAGACAATTTTTAGAAACAAAATTTTGAAAATCGTTTTAAAAAAATAATTTTTTATGCATAAAAATTCTCAAAAAAAAGAAAATATTAAAAATCAATTTTTTTTTAAATATTGATATGAAATAATTTTAAAATTGTTAAAAACCTTTTCTGCTAACACATCACCTTTTTGAGATATGGTAATTTAAATATATCAAAACCCCGTTTTTCGGTAATCAGTTTTCTCTAAAAAAAAATTATGCAGAATAAAAGTAGAGAAAATTAAAAAAATTTAAACGACTTCTAGGTGCTTTACAAAAAAAAATGTTAAAAAATCCATAAAAATCATTTCTTTTTGAAAAACAGAAAATATGTTATGCTATATCTCCAGCCAAACAAGAGTGGTGGCGCCTTTAAGTTGTTGTTGTTCAAAAAAGAATGGTCAAGTCTAATAAGCTGACATTCTAGTACGAATAGTACAATAATAACAGCAGAAAATATATTTTATTGATTTTTCTGTGATTAATGCTCTTTTAACATCATAATCAACCTGTCCAATACCAAAAGTATACAAATTTCAATGTCCTTCAAATTACAGGTTTTTTTTTAGTGTACATCCCAATAAATACTGAACTTTGAAATTTATGGTGATTTTTTTTTTAAGTAACCGTTTAAAATGTGTGTATGCATTGATAAATAAACACAAATCTGATGTCTGGTCTTAGCTTATATTATGTAGAATTAAAATTAAAATAAAATTTAGCCGAATCGGCTCAACCAAATCTAAAAGAGCTCTTTTCTACCAAACAATAAAATTTTATTTTTTAAATCATTTAAAAAAAACTGTACGTGATGGAATTTTTCTGAAATCAGATTTAGATTCAGAAAAGTCAAATTTGTATAATTTCAAAAAATTATATAAAGGAAAAAAAAAACTTTATACATATTTGCAGACCCATGTAATTATCTCGAGTTCAATTTTTTTTGCCTTGCAGTACCTACATCGCAAGTAAAAAATCGAACTAACGTTGGAAAAAATTACCAAAATTTAGTGCATTAATGGATTTTTCATTATTTCAGTTATGTATGTAGTTACTTTTGTAGATACTGCATGCGACTTTATAACACCAGAAATTCTTAGAATGCTCCCTCAAAAAAGTTAGAGTAGGTTCCGAGCCAATGGAAATAAGTCACGGAAGTTATAAATTGTTTTTAAATCTTGCAAACCATTTAAAAATTTAACGTTGTTGAGAGTTTTTCAGCACCAATAAAATAGAAAAAAAACCTTATACCTGAACACCAATTCGGATTCAGAGGCAAGCGCTCGAAGATTGACCAAGCGCACGTTATTAAATTTGAGTGATTGAGAAAACTCATGAAGAAATTTCGACGGTCTTTTGGATGCGTAATAAAATTCTGTCAAAGTGTTGCATGAAGGCTTAAATTAAAATTAAAACAAGTCCTAACTAAAGGACTCAATATTATTCTGAAAGAATATTTTTAGAATAGAATTTTCCGCGAGAGACGCAGGAGACATAGACGGCGAGTATTCAAATTTTAAAGAAATATTGGCTGAGGTACCACAAGGAAGTGTATTAGGTCCAATTTTTTACATTTTTTTATGTGAGTAAGTAACTTACTTACTTAAGGTGACAAGTAAGGTAACTGTTTTTATTAGTAATGTTCGAGTTTAATTTCAAAAAGATAAAGTATTTCGTAGGTAGCCTGTTTATTTCAAAACCGAAAAATATATCTCCACTAAGTTTTATTAAAATCAGATTTTAGTATGCAATTCCACACAAACAGTTAAACCTATTTCTTAAGTTCTCAATTTTTAACTTTGCACAAAACTATTAATGAATTCTAATTCTTTACCAATAGTTTTTTTTTGTGAAGTCCCTTAAAAATGGTAATGGTAAAATTGTTAAATATTATTTATGTGTCTCTAATTTTCAATGCAAAATTTAACCTTCACTTCACTTTTTTTTCATTCAATTACTCATAATATTTTTCCATCGAGGTTAATGTTCTTTATAGCTTTAGAGTTAAATGATGATTGAACTTTGAACAGACAACTTTGATTGTTGTCTGACATCTACATCAGATTATTCACAAAAAAAAAAAAAAACAATAATTTAAAACTATAATCAACACGGCATGATATGTGAAACTTTTGCAAACAAAGATAATAAAAAAAAATGATTTTAATGATTAAAGCTCCAAAATGATGTCATTTTTAGGTACAAAGTATATAGGGAGAAAATAAAGTTTATTTCATTTTTACCACCATCACAAAGGTAATTATTATATAGATAGTAAATATGAAATAATTAGCAAGTAATAGCTATAAGCAAACATGACAAACAACAATAAGAATTCTTCTATAGTTAGCCTTTTCTAAAAATAAATTTTTTATACAGCCATTGTCTTCTTGTTCTGGATAAGAATGGACACGACAAAAATGTAATTATTTAATTTTTTCCCCTGGATAAGTCGTAAAACGATACCATTTTTACTACAATTGCCATCATTTAGATTATACACTGCGATTCACTTGATTAGGGACACACTCATTTATCATCCATTTCAATTGAATAAAAAAAATTGTTGTTAAAGTGCATCTTGCCAAGCGAACCGTACTGTATCTAACCTACCTACTCTTCAAATTGAACTTGGCAATGAAATTAAAGCCCAAAAGGCCGATAAAGTCAATTGATTATGTTGTTTTTTTTTGTTTATATTTATGAAGTGTGCAGATAAATTCGTCTGGTTTTAGCCGGTACAATTAGTTTCACACGCGATATGTGTGGTGAAACATATTAGCCAGCAATTCACGATGATGGCAATCGGAACTCAATTAATGTTAGCCAAGTAAGTAGGAGCTTGATATCTTACTTCTTTAATGACTTACTTGACTGAAATTTGTGATAATTGATCAAATATTGATTATTTGAGGTGAGGCTTTTTTGTTTGTGTGGTACAAAGTTGTTTTTTTTTTGTGTGCTAAAGATTAAGATAGTAACTGAAATCCGTCAACACTGGAAGCTTCGTGACATTTTTATATAAATATACTTTTATTCCATCAACTATCAAATGAAAACAATTTATTTTGGGCAGTAAAAGTTTATGGGAATAACTCCATTGAATGATGATGAATATTAAACAATCAAAATAGAAACAAAGATCATTTGGCAATTGTGAGAGGTTTAATTTTTCAACTACGATTGGACAGTATTACTTTTTTTACACTGGCGCCTCAAGTGATATCATAAAGAGATGACATAATAAGAATAGTTTTATCTCACCTGAAACAAGCACGTTTATTGGAACTGAGTCTTATTACAAACAAATTTTAAGATCAACGTGTGATAAGCTTGACAAATTGTTAATGATAATTTATTAGTTTATTGACTGGAAGTAAAACCTATGACTTATTGTTATTGTCAACTGATTTGCAATCTTTTTTATTTGCTTTTTTTTTCTATACAAATAAATCACAAATTTTATATATTATTCTTCGCACGTCGAACTTTGCATTCTTGGTAAAAACGAAAAACAATTTAAAAATAAAAAAAAAACTCAGGTACCCTTGAAATTTTGTCTTTATTTACTGAATAATTTTGAGCTGTTCTTTTGAAATATGTTTATTAAATTTTACGTTCTAACTTATTTCATCATTATTTTTTTTGTTCGTATTATTTCTAGGTACGTAATAATGTTATTACATCCTTAATGCCTTCTTGTCACACTCGTAGAAATTCCAACGATAATTTTGGGTTTTTTTAAGAAGTGGTACATTCCCCTTCCAACATTCTACACTTTATGGAAATTTGATTTCCTGTTCCGTGTCGTTTCTTTCTTTTGTCACACCCGTAACAAAGCTACATATCGCTTCTTCAGTTGAAGACTTTTATAGTTAAAAAAAGATATGAACACATTTTTTTATATATTTAACATCGAATGGAATGCATTTTATCTGTCTAAATCATTTAAAAATTCGAGTTGGGCGCAAAAATATTGTAAAGTGAAATTTATTATTTATCCAAAATACTCTCATTAGTCCAATTAAAGCGTTTTTAGAGGTGGAAAGTTATGTAGTAATAACTTTCAATGACTAAATCTGTTTTTTTTTTTATGCTGAGTACGAATCTGAAGTTATTCAACGAAATTTATCACGGAAAACATTAGAAATCATTGAACAGCTTAAAAAAATAATTGTTTTTTATTGATTTGGTGCATAGTCCAATATATGAACATTTTTGCTAAAACGTTTATGTAGAAAAAATGTATACAAAATTACCAAATTTATGTCTTGACCAATTCTTTGTACGACTTCTGCATTCTTCACAAAAAAAAATTTTTAAAATCCATAAAAGCAGTCCTCTTGAAAAGCACAAAATATCCTTTTTTATTGGTTTTTCTCTGACAACTGCCTTTTTTACACCATAATTAATTGGTCAGTATCAACAATATAGAAATTCCATACTATCTTCTTTATTTTCAGTGTACATCCCAAAAATTAAGGAATTTTGAAATTTATGGTGATTTTTTCGTTAATAACGGTTTAAAATGACTATACATTGATGAATAAAAACAAATCCGTTTTCAGGTCTTAGCTTATACATATCTTGTGAAATAAGTCCTCTTAATTTCGAATCGACACTATGGTTTTGAATGCATAATACCAGGTTAACCGAATCTGAGAGAGCTCTTTTCTACAAAACAGTCAAAAATCAATTAAAAAAAAATGTGCGTGAAAGAATTTTTCTGAAACCAGATTCAGAAAAGTCTAATCTTAAATAGTTTCAAAAAATTACATAAAGGACAAAAAAAAAATTTATTTTTGCATGTGTCATCGATTTTCAATCGATTCTGGATAATTATCGGCAATCTGCACATTTATATGAACATTAATACTAAAAGCCCTTAGCAATAGCGAGGGTATTTTAGAAAAATCTTGTATGAGATGACCATAGTGGAGGCAATTGCGAGTTGTAGTACAATAACATTGCAGTTTTTTGAAATAATAACATTGCCAAAAAAATTTGTTAGCACTACGATGTATCCACTTGAAAGTTTATATGTATTGCCATTCATCTGTTCGCAATATGCACTTAAAATATAACTTTTCAAGTGCATCTTACGGGCAGTGGAAAACAAGTAAACCATCTTCAACCAATTTTTTTCGTATCGTAGATCGAAGACTCCGAATCTCAAACAAAATTTCGTGTACATTACCAATTCGCAACACGTTTTGCTATAAAACTTGTGAAATTTCTCAATAATATGGACGTAATAAAAATAATAAAGTGTTGCGTGTTGCTGATGCGATACGGTCGCTGATACGATACGGTTGCTGATACGATATTAAAATAAGCGCTTATGGACTACTTTTTTCTCTGCGTAAACTATCACATAGGACTGTATGTTGAACATAAATGCTTAAGTTTCGTTTTAGCAAACGGCTCTTAAAGCTTTTAAGAAAACGAAATGTGTAAATTAGTAAATTAAATTATTTAACTGCAGTTACAATCGATCCAGAACAGACCTATCTAAAATCGTTAGTAAAAAAAATGGTCTGACTATTTCTAATTATAGTTACGTTTTAAAAAGAAATATGTTGAACCTACTTATCAATCATTTAATAACGTGCATCTATCTCAAAATATTAGCAAATCAGCATAGCAACTCAACCAAGACAAACACCAAATACAAGTAATCAATAACAAAAACTTGTTCGATCGAAAAGACAACTTATTTCTTCGCACATAAATTATAATATACGATGTGTTCTTATAAGTTTTCAGTTTGCACCCTACGTTGCGGTGCGGAAGGCTTCTATTAGTTTCGCTGACCACAAATGAGACAAACACGAAACCGCAAAGCAAAATATTTTTTTTTCTTTTCATAATATTTTATGTGAATGAAAAAATCTTTACAGCGCACATCGTAGTTTATATAGAAATAAAAAAAATTATATATAAAATAAATAGAACTCAGAACCAGATAAGTTTTAGCCTGCGATTGACCTGAAAAATGAGGGCAACGCGTGAACATATAATTATATTTTTTTTTTATCAATTTAATTACATACATGAAGTTGAACTTTGCTAAGTTGAGTTAGCACTTTAAATTGAGTTGTTCCATTATTTTCATATAATTTATTAAGTGGAAAATAAAATTACACATCTTGTTGAGTCACTAATTTGCAGCAAGGTCATTGACATCGTTCAATGATTTGCTTCTCTGTTGCACTTTGACATTCTCATGGAAGATATCAACCAACTTATTCTATCAATAAAACCAAAAAGATAAATACTTCCGTAAGAGAAGGCAAAACAAAAATGGAAACAGAACGTGACTAACGCACAACTTCATGACATTTTCTACAACTTGAATCTCTTATTATATCGAAGTACTCGTATGCAACCAAGTTCAACGGATCAAGTTTACAAAATAAAAACAAGTGTATGTACACCAAAAAGCTATTTCAAACCATTCGTCGTTGTTGTCGGTCGTCATTTGTCTAAACAACATGTCGACGAATCGAAATAAAAGCACCTCGACACCAATCTACAAATCAATTTGTTAGATGAATCAACTTGTTGCTTCCATCACTAATCGAATCGTACCCATGCCCACATTAGCTTGAGCAACGTTAAAAAAACAACAAAAAGAAAAAGTGTATTGTCACCAATTAAAATAGCACAACGCAAACCGGCAAAACACAAGCCGCAAAACGACAACGATGATCCAAACTGAGAATTGCAATAGAAGTAGAGAAATTTGATCTATTGTCTTGTCTCTTGGGTAATGAAATCGAAAACAATAATTATAAAGTGTGCGTAGTTTGAAAAGGCGTGCATCAATGTTTGTTTTATGAATATAGATTTTTAACTTGGGGGTCCTTTTTTTATATAAAAAGGTACAAAATTTAATTCTAGATTTTCAAAACATGAGCATGTAATTCGGTCTTATGAACTTGTTGAAACATTGTATATATCTAAGGACCTTGTGGCTGATATTAGGTCTGCTCAGAGTATATATAACAAAGAGCAGGGACACTCTCTTTACGGCAGCGGCATAAAGTTTGTTGTAAACAAAATTTAGTGTAAAAATTTATAAAAACGACACGAAACTATCTCTCTTTTGCTAATGCGCCTTTTTTCTGTCCCTTGTCCCTTCTCCTTGATAGATATACTCTGGGTAAGTTCTATTTAGTCTGATTCTGTTTCCAACTTCAAAATTTTACAGAAGTTACTTACAAAAATGTTTACACAATAGGCGAACTTACGGTCAAATAATTGTTAAAAACTACTAAATTGACTGCCACAAATACTTAAGAATTCACAAAACATAAAATATCCACTTACAGAAAAATGTGTGCTATTCTAGTACATTCTCCAAAATGCGTAATCTCAACTTTAAAAAAATTAAGTTTGGTTTCACAAAAAGTGTTTTCCTCAAATTTTGGATTTTGAATGAATATTTTGGATTTTTAAATGCATATTTTGGGTTTTTAAGGGCATATTTTGGATTTTTTATGGCATATTTAGTAATTTTAAGTGCATATTTTAAATGCATATTTGTTGTTTTTGGAGCATACAAATCCAGGCCCTACTGATTCCCTTTTATCGATGCAATGTAAAAATTTATTAGTCACTTTTCTTTTGAAGTACTTTACTAGCAATTTTCAATGGAACGCATGTTAAGGAAAACTATTGCAATGCGTAACTATCCGGAAAATAGCAGGCGTGTACATGGGTGCACTAGATCATGATTCCATTTACTCATGACTAGTCCACCACCATTAAAGGAACGCGGCTGTTAAAAGCATTATTGATTTATTCTCAAAAATGTAATATTTATTTCTCAACAACATAACACAAGCAATGATCATGACGATGAATCACAACAAAAATGAAGATCCAAGAACCACGCTGTCTAAAAATAGTTTTTCCTCTGTGAGAATGACGACGACGACGAACCGAAGAAGTTTAGGCAAAAAAACCTTTCAAATTTATTCACCCCAATTGCAGCTGGAACTACACGATGAGTTACCTCAGAGCTTCGGCTGAATGCTAATACCATAGTTGTGGTATGGCAGTGTGATTTAAATTATTTAATTTTTTTTATCAAAATATGTATTATATGTACAAATCCACACTCTTGTACATAATGCAACCATAAAAAGTGAAGAATTTCAATTGTATATCTACAATATTAAACATACATGGTATGTGCAAGGCAAGTACAAGGGCAACCAACAAAACAAATAACTGGCAGGCTTTTTAAACGAGTGTTCTTTCGTATAATAAGCGATTTTTTAGGGGCTTCCTCCTCATTTTTTGGTTTCTTGATTGCATTCTCTGGGCTTAACATTATTATTATTTTAAGGCAATTTGTTTTTGTTTTTCTTTTTTGTTCCTGTTGGCTTGGCGATGACCACAGAAAGCCCAAGATTTCGACCGATTTATCGTTATTATCAAAATTTATTTGTTGAATTTTTAATTTGTCGTTGTTGTTGTTGTTGTTGTTGTGTTCACTGCCGCCGCCGGGAAGCTTTGCTTTTGTACTATATACCTCGTTCAACATGAACGGTTCTTTTTTGTGTAAATGACCTTTAATTTTAAATGAAATTTTTGTCGGAAAACAATTTTTAAAAGTTGAAGGAGAACTTCTCTTCTCTCGGCTGTTGGCTCTTACCAGGCCAGAGTGTCTGGTTGGGTGAGAACAGTTGATTTTCTTGTTTAAATGTAAATTTAAAACAAAAGAAGGAAAACAGAGAATTTATTATCGGGTTAAGTGGAGTGGATTTGTATGCTCGGATGAACTGGTATGATTGTTTGCGTGATTTGTTATGAAAACATCAGAGGCAGAGCTCCTATCATACACACATAAACATATATGTATAGTACCTACCTACTTTTGTAATGGTAGTGCAAGTATAGGGGGACTTTACGGTCTTCAAAAGGGATGTTATGTTTACGTTAAAGGAAAGGTGCTGGAATTTTCAGTTTCATATACTATACGTATACATAAATGTAGGCACCTCTCTTGGTATTAATATTATTGTTTAATTAATGAATGTAGATTGTAGAGTCTTCTGTTAAGAGAATAGAATGCGTATACCTTAACCACATGAAAACTCTGTATGGTATTATCCAATACTTTCAAGTGGAATTAAGTTGATTAAAAAAGTTTTGAGTTTGCATTAAGGATAAGCCTTCAAACCACAAGATGTTGGTGTGGTTAACTGAGTTTGCTAAAGGTGTGCATTGTGTTTAAGTAGGTACTCCTTACTTCCTGTTTTATTTTTATATTGTATAGTCTAGTTAATATACATAGTTAAGGTTACAAAAATGAGATTTTATGAACTTATCCACTTAGGTACCTCCACAATTCTTTGCAAAAAATGTGGTATTTTACTTTCATGTCGTTAATTAAAATGGAAAACGGATGGAAAATATCCCCTTATATGAAATTATGCTTCTAATTTTTTTTTAACGCGTCTATTGATAGTTGGAAATGCAAACTTAGTTGAGCAACGAAATTGGTATGAGCTGTGGCATAGGCGAATCATGAAAACTATGACGTGATGATGAAGATGAAACAAGATCTTTCAGTTTCGAGTTTTATTGGCAAAGCAAATACAAAATGTGTACCTACCTAAATTGTCTTGAAGGCAAGTACTAACCAAGATCATTCAAGATACCTGATACAAGTGAAACGTTGCAATTGGTGCTCTAGGATTTGTGTGGACCGATGGAATGTGTAGGTTTGTATCATTGTGCACGCTATGTACTAATTATTATTTGGTGGCTTTTGTTTGCAAGGCAAAATAGGAAAGCGAATAAAAGCGAATGCTTTACTTTAAAATTAAAGAGGGAACCTGCTCAAACAAAAAGCTAATAATTATAGGTCGTTGCAGGGTTTATGGATCGACTGCTTTAATACACACGTTTCTCAACAGAGGAGGATTTAATTTGATACAAAGTTTACAAAAGGAATCTAAGTTGATTAAGGCAACGATCTACAGAATTTATAATCCAATTAAAAAACAAAATTATTATTAGCACAGGGTTGATTTTTGTATGGAAGTTCAAAATTGTCAGCAAATAATTGACGAAGGAAATAAATAAAAAATGTATCATATTCTAGAGCGATCAGTGGGGGGTGAAAATTCTGATGTCGTAATTGATTAGAATTTTGTTCGACTAGCTGCAGTTGCAAGCTAGATGCTAACGGACAAATTTCTGGCTACAAGGTGCCATTAGATTCCAGTGTACCAAACTTAAATCTGGACGGTGTTTTAAAAGGATTTGTTATAGCCGATAGATTTTTAAATTTTCCATCCAAAACTGTTCATTATAAGCAATAGTTTGTTATAAACGATATTCAGTTAGTACACTTTGTATGAACCACTACCAAAACTTTAAGATTAGTTCGCATTCGCAATAACCGATATTTCGTTATAAATATCTGATGTCGTTATAACCGATTTTGACTTTACATACTTGTCTGTCTTAGTCGGCTGTGTGAAGGTGAAGAATTCAATAATATAAAAAAAATACTTAGTTCCTTTGGAATAATGCAATACTCGACAGTACTGTCCACACCTCAGTAAAATTGCCGAAGCGAGCGTAAAGGCAGAAATGGGGTTAAAACTAAAATTTACAGGAGCAAAGTCAGATTTTTGAATGTACATATTCTTTAAATAAGTAAAGGTATCCCTGTACTCTTTTCCCGAATATTAAATCCTATGGAAAACCTTAACTCTAATTGTTTTACAAACTAGGTATCTTTCTAATAGTTTAATTGACCAGGTTGAATCCAATAAATCAAAGTTTTACTTTTTGGACCGCAAAAGTAAGGGAATTATTGCTATAACATTTTAAGTGTCTTTTTTATAGACGAAAATCTTCAACCAAATTAATGATAATGTTTATTTTAAAAGTTAATAAATCAATTCACTATCTTATCTTTTTTTTGAATACATATTATGGTTCAATATGAGACATCAAATCGAAATACACTCACACCTATACATCGTAAACATTTCAAAAGAAAACAAAACTATTTACATTTCACAACAACTGTTTTGTTGTCCCGACATTTATCTCATTTGGTTAAATTTATTTGACTCAATTATAGAACTTCAAGGCCTAAAAATAAAACACGTTTGGAGCTTCTTAAAATTGATTAAAATTGATGCTTCAATTGACCTTCTTCATTTTTATAACTGTTGTCAGTTTTAAATAAAAATCCAACAATATAAGCATGTTAATAGGCCAACTTAAAAAAAAATACAATCATAACCAACCGGTTTACATTTTGATTCATAAAAGTACCTAATAAAGTAATTGAAAGGAGGACCTTCAAACATTTCTGTCTAAAAACTATTAGGGCCAGTTTTACAGTCAACACCTAAGTGGCGGCAATATTGGCTGCTTAAGTGCCACACTCGACCGTGAACCTAATCTAAAGTTTGATGGTCGATTATGGAGTTTAAAATGCTGATAAGAATAATGTTTCTTTCATTTGGTTCTTCAATATGAACTATTATCGAGAAACATCGACTTTCTTTCTGATTTTAACCTAAGACATCTGATCTATCTAACTTATGAGACATTTATCTTTTTTCCCTAAGTTTTACCATTTCATCTCACACAAAATGTTTTTATTTATTTACATTTCAAACTACTCCCGCATCCCGCCTTGATTTTGAATTTGATTAATTTTATTCTCATGCATCTCATTTCTTTTTTGTTTACATTAAAAGTTCTCTCGAATGACGACGACGAGATGATGGAAGATCTGCAACAAAAACTTACTTGGGATCCTGAATCCGAATGGTTACATCATCTATAGATCGGGTTTTGGCTCGCATTGGGGTCGAGATCACTGTTGATCCATAAACTCGAATAGCTTCGTCGGTTTCTTCTTCGAATGCATCGTGAATGGAGAAGCGTTTCTCCTTGTTGCGACCCGAATTGTTGTTGCTGCCATTTACTAAATTTCGCGACATTTTCACGGTCGCTAATGTAGTTTAAAAAAAAAAATCAAAACTTGCTTTACAAAAACTAGGTAGGTACCTTATTCACAAGGCAAAACTATGAAATCCTCTTAAAAAAAACTTTTCTTCAATATTGCGAATAAGGCGAGGAGAAAAAAGAAGCCCAAGGCTATTAAGTGGTGGTTGGCTTTGTGGTTCAATTGGTCATACGGATAAACTTTGTTCTAATTAAACTTATTTTCCAAGATTCCACATTCCTTATGGCGATAGAATTTCATGATTTTTCAACACTTTTCGAGCACTTTTTTGATTTGATTTTTTTTTTTTCTTAAGTGATCTAGTCGACTATAAAATCAATTTTTATTTATTTCCGATTTCTGTGGAAACACGAAAAAATAAAGTTTTCTTCCACAGAAGACACGACACTGAGACAAATCGATTTGGCAGAGAACACGAAAAAACAACGACGACGACGATGTGGATGTGGTGCGGGAAAGGCGTGTATTTATTGCTTTTTCTTCCTATCAAGTGCGCTCTATTCTTCTCTATTGCTTGTTTTCGTTTTTATTATTTATAACAAAAGTGTATTTTTATTTTAAACAACAATAATAATAAACAAGAATATAGTAAGTACTTGTCGTTGTTTAATTTTCTCACTGGCTAATCAATTAATTGTCCGTTTGGCTCGTCGCTGCTTGGGTCGTCGACGACCGTGCGTTCTTCATCGGGCAGAGAATCTCGAAATTATTTTCTGTTGAAATTCATGTAGAAGAAGAAGGTGGAGTTTTTTTTTGTTTTTATTTTTGAACTACGTTCTTGTCATTTTTTTATTTTGTAGTAGATGGAAATGTCAAAGGATGAAAAATAGCTTTGTCTCGTTTTGTTTGATGAAGAACGAAAGGAACGGGAATAACTAAGACCCATTCACAGTGGTAGAAATGTTGGCTTTATTTTGATTTGTAGGTTAAGGCGGATATCACACCTGGCTAATGTCGATTTCAATTTGACTAAGCATTTTCTTATAACATTAAGGGCTTGCTTACACCAAAGTGTTGCATTTTCGCTATGTTGCTTAATCGCTTTTGGTTGGGGCAAGCCTTTATTGTTCGTGTCGTATTACTTTTCGATAGCCTATTAAAAGTAATTTTATTTATATGGACTTCATTCCGATTCACTGTTTCTCGACTGCTTATCTCGATTCGAGAGTTATAGAACGTAGGAAATGATTTTTTTTATGAAAACACTTTCAGAAGAGTTTCTTGCCGTGTCACTTTTTAAAGTCTTCTTGCATTTGTTTGAGAAAATGTTTTAAGGCTTGCCCCAACCAAAGTGCGACAGGAAATTTGACATGACAACTACAAAATTAATTTAGAGAGAGTCATATGAGAGTACCCACCCAAATGTGACAAAGCGCAAAGCGTCTTTTCGTATCAAAGTTCTTGTCGCACTGTCGCATTTTGGCTTGGGCAAGCCTTAATACTTGATTTATCAATGTGTGTAAACTATGTAATGATACTTGAATTGTTTGCAGAAATTAATGGTTCTTTCCTTGTGTTCGTCAACAAGCTACATATTACTTGCTGGTTATTATTATATTATTATTATAATTACCACTTCCAGATGGTACAGACAAATTTGTGTGGAAAAGTTTACCATATTTTGGTAAAAATTTCCTTTCGAAATTCTGACAGTTAAATTACCAGATTTACTATTTTACCACGTTTTCCAGATTGCATGAATACCCTGAATATACAATATTCGACATAATGGATTATCCGTAGTCTGAACCTAACCTAGGAAAAAAAAGCCTATTGTGAACTTAGCTAATTACAAAAAAAAATTGTTCCGAAAAAATTGTTGCAGCTGTAAACATTCACATTTTCCATCTGGCAGTTCTTTCGCAACAAAACATCATTTAAATTTTCAAACGTTTGTGAAAATGGCGCGTTTAAAATAATCTTGCAAATTTCGTCCCAATTTTATGTTAATTTCTACATTTTCTATTAAATATTTCTTGTGTGTTTCTTCATTAATTTCAATTGATTATCTTTAACTGCTAAAATGTCTGAAAATCGTGAACCGATTAGTGTTCGCACAACTCGATTAAATAACTTAATTCTGGGCAACTGGAAAGCATCAACGAAAAACAGTCGCGCTGTAGCGGATGCAATTTCTCGAGAAGGACTCTTGGATGCGTTTTGTTTGCTCTATAACGAATGTGATAAAGATGCACTCAAGAAAAGGGATAAAAACATTTCAGAATTTGTTGCAAAGTGTAAGTATTTTATATTTTTTTTTTCAGCATTCTTTATAAAAAATTGTAACTCGAATGTATGTAGACCGACCGATTGTGGATGAAACAAATGCGCTTCGTGTGAGTGCAAGTGATTTCACTGTAAAAACCCTAATTGGCCAGGGATACTTTGGCAATGTACATCTTGCCTTGGAAAAGACATCCGGGGATGTCTATGCAATGAAGAAAATCAAAAAGTCCGTTGTGACAACATCGCAGGTAAAGGAAGAACGTGACATTATGTCTCGCAGGAGTTCTGAGTGGATCACAAATCTTCAGTATGCTTTCCAGGTAAGTCGAATAAGCTAATGTTTAAACTTGCTAATCACTTTTAATGTCACAATTTCGTTTAGGACACTGAATATCTCTATTTGGTCATGGAGTATTTGCCTGGTGGCGATTTGCTCAGTTTGATGAGTCGCAATGGACCGTTTGATGAAGATTTAGCTCGATTTTATTTGGCAGAGCTAACTCTAGCGATAAATGCTCTCCATTCAATGGGTTATGTCCATCGAGACATAAAACCTGAGAATATTCTAATAGATCGATTTGGTCATATTAAATTGGCTGATTTTGGAAATGCTGCTGCTTTGAATCGAGACGGACATGTCTTTAGTTCGTCACCAGTTGGGACGCCAGATTATATTGCTCCGGAGTTACTAGAGACAATATCGACATGCAGGCTGACCAAGTCCCAGCATAGCGTAAGATAATATTTTTTTTTATTTTCTGAATTTATTCCAAAAAAATAATTTGAATGAGTTAAATAAGTATTGAAGTCAGAATTGTTAAAAAAAAACTGTTTTTTTGAACAAGAATTTTTCCTTAACATCCGCACAATTTATTTATCAATCTTTCTATTTAGGTTTTAGATACAATTTAATAGAAAACTAATTGTTTTTTAAAACTCCCGATTTTTTGATACAATAATTATCCAAATTAATGGAGCAGATCACATAGACGACTAAGAAACTTCAAACTTAGGAATACAAATTCAACTCTATACAGAGTGTTTTAAAAGTAATGGTCTAAAATGAAAATGGCAAAAACTGAATGGTGTCTGATTCCGTAAAAGTAATGATCGACGATATCCTTTCGGTGATAGCTGTAGCTGTCGTCATTTGCCTCTTCAGAAGTGATAGAAGTAGCTAATGTCAAAAAACATCTTTCCAGCGTTTTAGTTTTATGCAATCAGGGGCCTGGTCATGACTTTTATTGTTTTTAGGACAAATATTACGGAAGTCCACAGCCTTATGTTAAGAAAAAATTTCACTGCCAGAATTTGAATGTGGGAGTTGACGATTGGAGGGAGGGTTTGAACATGAATGAGCGGCATAAAGCTGCAAATTTGGGATAACATAGTTCTTAGTATTCTTAAGTGGGAAAATAGATAAAGATGTCCCCAAACTTAAAATACAAAAAAATGTGATGGACAAATTTGTATTATTGTCATGATAAACAGAAAACAAGGTATGCTTATTATGAACACCACGTCGCCATTTTGGAAAACTGATGACGTAGTAGTCATCCCCGATGCTGACAATCGAGTTTTGTTCAGTTTCATTGTTGTTGTTTTCAATTTAAAAAAATGTTTTGTTCAATTCCATACCCGACGTTCGGGCGAACTGCAGATGAGAAAGATGACTATGACGTCACAGAAAACCTGCCAAAAATCAAATGAGCATACCTTGTTTTCTGTTTATCATGTATTATTGTATCTTGTCAGATTTTTTTAAGGTCTTAATTTTTTTAAGTTTGATGTCATTCCCCCATTTTAAATTTGTTTTCTCCCCATAAAATAAGTTACTGTTCTGTCTCAAATGTACACCGATGTTTTTTTTTTTGCTAAGTAATTTGCACCCGCCCACTTAATCCGCCCCAGTAGTTTATTATTAAACTAGCAGTAGGGCTTTCGATTCTCTCAATATTAATCCTTGCTGACCCGCCCAGCGCACAGTGGAAAATTAAGATCACTTGCGGATCAAAAATCAATAACTTTTTTTAAAAGAAAGGTAGAGTCTTGAATTTATATATATAAAGAAGCCAGTTTCCTTCCCACGCGTTCATAATTGTTGTGTTTTTAATTTTTTCATTAAAACCATTGTTTATAGTTAATTAAATGTTTTAATTGCTTTCATTGTTCTTAAATGGCTACCAGGAGCATCACAACAAAAATATGCAAGAACTTGATGAAGATACTTTAGAGCTTTTGAAAGTCAATGAAACTAAAGGTTCCCATACAATACTGAACCTATAACGCACATATAGTACATTTTTGGTGTTTCAAAAAAGTAATATGTAGTTCAAATTCAAAGAGATGAAAGTTTGAATCATTAGTCAAATCGCATGTTCTGATTTGGCGAAGCAGAAACGTCACATTTAAAATGTATTTCCTTTTGCGTGATCATATTTATAGACTAAGTGCGTATAAACTAAGGTTCAGTTCATCTTAGTTTCAGAATTAACTACGAGTTAATTCCTTAAATTCGTTTTTTTAGTAAAATTTAATTTCCCGATTAATCCAACGAATTTGGTGACTCCCCAGGATTTATAGATGCATGTGCAAAATCTTTTGAATTGAAAAGGCACACTGTAAAATCACACTTTGCTTATGGAAACCAAGGTGGCGGGCTATCGAAGTATGTACTTATAAATATCCACAGCATCTTCATATTTTGTTCGTTAGTAAAAAATTTCAATTCCAAAGTAATATTAAACTTAATATTGGATTGAAAAACTGCTTTAGAGATAACTCGGGTTCAAATAATTTGTCAGTATTGGCTTGCCCTGGGCTTAGCTCTAGTATTAATTAAGTACTGCAAAACTGGCCCTAAGACATATAATTGAAAAAAAAATAGTATCATACAGTCTTAAATGGCTGTTTTATATTATTTGCTTGTATCACTATTTTCCTGATAACTTCTATGGCACGTTTTGGCAGCTGATTTTTGTAAATATATTTTTTTATAATATCCCAAGCTACGAGTACAAATCAAAATCAAACATTAATCGTAGACAACTTCTAAGGGTGGAATTTATAGTCGAGATTTTTCTTTTCTGTACCCTTGAGGAGATTTTTGGACACTTGAGCTGTTCACAATCGAGATTGTGTAGAAAGGCTTCAAGTCTTCACTTGAGGATTCCTCAAGTGAAATCGAAGCTCAAGTGAAATCGAAGCTCAAGTGGTCAGAAGCTACCTTAAGCATTTTTGTTTTACTTAACTCTCTTTTTATCACTGGAATGCACTTTTGTCACTACAAAGAAGTTTGATTTGGTACAGAAAAGACAGTTTTGAAAATATATTTTTTTTCCGTGCTGAAATGTTAACTAGCCTTTATGGTCCTTTTTTCTTTTATTTTTTTTCATTCCATTTTCTTTTATTTTTTGCTTTTAGGTCAGTTGTGATTTCTGGTCAATGGGCATCATTGGCTACGAACTTATTTGCGAAGTTACACCATTTCACGACGATAATGTTCACGAAACTTACTCGAAAGTTCTAAGTCATTGCGAAGAGAGTTCCACAAAAGAGATTATATCATTTCCAAGTGATTTAAAACTAAGTACAAATTTTAAAAATCTCATTCTCTCATTGGTAACCAATCCAAGCAATCGGTTGGACTACACCCAAATTAAAAAGCACCCTTATTTTGAGAATATCAAATGGGATTCGCTGCGCCATCAAGTTCCACCCCACATTCCCAATGTCAATGGAGAAGATGATACATCGAACTTCGATGATATTGAGCGATACAAAGATCGTCGCAGTACCTATTCCAAGAGACCAGTCACAACGAATGTTAAGACCAACGATTTCTCTGGCAAAGATCTTCCATTCCTGGGTTATAGTTTCATTCATATGGAAAGGCACGATGAAGTCGATAATCTTTCGAAAATTAACGATGATGCTAGAATGACAAAACTAACTTTAAAACTTAAAGAACTTCAAGGTAAAATTAAGGAGCAAACGGAAGAGATAAACTCTTTGAAGCAAGGTCTTCTCAAAGCCGAACAAATTGCCAAACACTCAGACTCCCAAGGAAAGATTCTATCAGAAGCTAAAGATGAAATCACAAAGATGAAAAATCGTTTAAAGGAAAAGACCATGGAACTTGCCGCCTGCAAGACACAAATGAAAACACTCCAAAGTTCAGTAAAGAACGAAGAAGAAATGTGGCAAAAGAAGGAGGCCACCATTACCGAGCTACTACGATTGAATCGGCAGAAATATGAGGAAGCAAAGATTCAATCAGAGCAGCGCTACGAAAAACAAATCGCCGAAAAGAAGAATGAAATGGTCAGTATCATACAGAAGTTGGACGCCCGGGATAACGAACTTCTTGCTAAAGTAGAAGAATGCCAACATTTGAATGAAAAGTTGGAAAACTACAAAAAAATGCTCGACAAATTTAAGGAGCAAACTATATCCGACCAAGAAGAATTCGAAAAGAATAAAAGGAAACTAACTGAAACTTATGAACAGAAAATGATCGAATTCCGGAATATGCTCCGTATGGAAAAGGATAACAAATCGCGACTAACTATGGAATTGCGTGATGTTCGCACCGAGCTCAATGACAGCATTTGTTCATCCCGAAGTAACCAGGAAGTTAAGATAGCCACAGACAGAAATATTGATGAAATGAAGCGCCGATTAAATCGTGAGATTGAGGCAAACAACAATCTCCGCTCGGACAATGCTCGACTACAGAAAGAGAGCGCTGCGAAGGAAAAAACTGCCTTGGATCTCAAGCAAGCCCTTGAGAAACTTGAACGGGACTTGCAAGTCTCCGAATGCAGTAGGAGTTTGACTCAGGCTCAAACTGATGCTGAAAGTAAAGCTTCCTCGCCCTATCAAACAGCCCATGGCAGTCTCACCGAGTTGCATGCTATTGAAGAACAACTGCGCTCCGACCTGCAGGCTGCTAAAGAGAGTGAAGATATCCAACGTCAACGGGCAGATAAATTACAAGAAGTTGTTGAGAAGCTCGAGGAAATGGTTGCAAAATTCAGCGAACAACCCAAAAGCGTTGGTGATATGCTGGAGAAGCAGAACGAAAAATTGGAAGACAAACTGGCAGCCGCTCGAGAACAGATGATTGTGGAACGTCAATCGGCAAGAACAGCTAACTTAAATTTGTGGAAGGTAGAGAAACAACTGGAAGACGTTTTACATGAAAAGAAATTGACCCAGCGAAGAATGGAACTCACTGAAGATAAAATGAAGAAGATTGTTGGGGAAAAGGACAGCATGGAAAGGAAAATGAATGACGCACTGGCAGAGGTTAAACACAAGGAAACTCGAATCAGTGAGTTAAAGGAGGAAATTGGCAGTTTGAAACGCGAAATTCAAAAGGAACACAAGATGTGGGAGAAGGCCGAACAGGAAAGAATGAAGGAAAAATCAGAGGTAAGATTCTTTTTAAAATTCATATTCTTGCTGTTGTTTTTTTTATTAAAATCCAATTAATCCAACATTTTTTCTTTCAGGTTGTAGAGCAAATATCTAACGTTCATCGCTTGGAAGAACGCGTCTCAGAGCTTCGCCAGAAACTAACCCAAACCCAACAAAAACACGATTTCCTTAGTTTGGAAAATAAGAAACTTCTCCGCGAACTTAACGAAGAACGTGACAAATGCTCAAATGCCATTGATTCGGCGTCTGAAATTCAAATCAAACTGAAGAATCTTGAAGACAACTATGAACGTTTGAAGTACGCATGCACCATAACCGACAATCAATTGACCGAGGTCGAGGTAATGTTGGAAGCCGAACAAAAGCGCAATCAATCGAGCCAGGAAAAAATTGATGCTCTATACAAGAGTGTTCGTGAAAAGGATGAAATCATCACTAAATTGAGGAAAACTATTCATGAAGAGCACACGAATAAGCTGGGAGCTGAAGGTCGTATTAATCATTTGGTTGGTGAATCTAATGATTTGAGATTGAACCTCGAACAAGTTCAAAAGAAACTTATTGCCCAACAGAATCAATTGATAGAACAGACAAATCAATTGTTTGAAAGTCAAGAAAAAGTTGAGGTTTTATCCACTGATTCGAATAATCTGCAGACATTAAATGAAAACTATGAGAAAGAGATTCAAATTTTGAAAGAGGAGAACACCAGAATTCTCACGGAACTCTTCAGATCCAAAGCCGATTGTAATCGAATTCAAAATGAACTGAAAGATGCCCTCAACGAAGTGGCCGATCTGCGACAAGAGATCGAAGAGTTCAATGGAACACTTGCCGAGAGACAGAATTACTACTTGCAGCGAGATATCAAGAGTGAAGCGACTTTGGGACAACACAAGAAGCTAATCGACTATTTGCAACTTAAAGTTGAAGATTTACTCCAGAAAAAGAAGAAAACTCTGGCCGATAAGATCTTTGGAACAAGCACCACGTCGGGAAAGAAAGAAAACATCTCACCAAATGCAGTTGAGACCTCGATTTTGTATAGAACTTTGCAGGAAGAACTGAAGCGTGAGAAGCAGAAATCGAAATCATTGCAGGAACAGATAAACAAAATGAATAATGGAGCAGGAGGTGCATCGCCATTGAAAAACAAATCTCCACTTAAAGAAAGGACAGAAAAGTCATCAGAAAACACATCTGTTAAGCGAGTGAGCACAGGCAAACGCAGAACATACCAAACCCATCGATTTGAGTTAAGTCTTCAGGAGACGAACAGCACGAATGGAGATTGTATTGCCTGTAAGGAAATCATTGTGCCTGGTTCGCCCTTCTGGAAGTGCAGAGAATGCAAAGGGGCGGCACATAGAAAATGCAGAAGTGATGTAAGCACTTCATGCGATGGAGTCGAAGCCTCTATCCCAGAAAAGGATGCAAACAGCTCCGAAAAAATTGAAAACGTCGATTCCATCTCAATGGCTAGCAAATTCTCCTATGAACCCACTGCTCCTGAACAAAGTGAATCGAATTTTTCCACTGGCTATGGAGGAACTCTAATTTTGAATGGCTCATTCCACACTCCAGCTTTGGAAGTCAATTGTGCCTTCGAAATGGCTGACAATGTGCTCCTTCTAGGATGTAGCAGTGGACTCTTTACATATCATCTGGATAACAAGAATTTGGTGCACATAGTGGGAATCGACAGTGTCAACTGTATTGCCATCACAACAAGCCTTGCTAAAGCTATTCTTGTAGGTTCCGGAGGCGAATACCTCTATCAATGCGATTTGCGACACTTGCAAACCCGATCTCAGTCGAATGCATGCATGAAACCAGTCTTGGAATCTTCTGTTCTTGATCTTCCTTTTGCCAATCGCGCTGCAAACGAGAAATGGCAGTTGGTGAAGATCTCTGGAGAGGCGGAAAATCCTGTGGAAACTGTAGCCGTTGCTGCAACTTCCACACGCATTGTCATTCTCAAATACGACCTCAAGATGCAGAAGTTCAAGCCAGTTAGAGCTCTCGACACAGCCACATCGGTGTCGTCAATTTTGTTTACGCGACATACTGCCATTGTGAGTTCGGATAAGTTCTTCGAAATCGACTTTGGCACTTACACAGCCGAAGAGTTTGTTGATCTCTCCGATCAGACGCTCAGTCATACACGCTCATGTCAGCCAGTGGTGGCCATTCGTGTCAGTCAACAAGAATTCCTCTTGTGTTTCATGGAATGTGGTGTATTTGTAGATGAATACGGCTGTCGATCGCGACCGTACGATATCAATTGGGAATACACTCCAACCGGATTTATGTACCGGGCGCCATTTTTGTATATTTCGCATTTCCAAACGGTTCAAATTCTTCGTTTGCATAGATCATACACAAATGAAATTGCCAATCGGGAACATAACACACCCGATGAAGAAGAAGCCGGACCTCCATTCCAGAGGACATATCTCACACTTTATATGCCAACTCTTGTGGCCGAAAGTGACAAATTTAATGCATATGTTGTTGCAATAGATAAACAGTCGGGACATCAGGAAGTGCATCATTTGGATGCAGTCAAAGCGTTCAAAGATAATTTGAATGTTTCTATGGAGACAATATCGTCGTTAGCTACATGTGTTACACTTGGATCAATGGCCACAACGGCTGATTCGTTTTAAAAAAAAAGAATTTTATCTAAAAAAAGATATTATATTTTCTGTGTACTTAGATTTACTCTTTCCGTTTCTTATTTGTATTTTATGTATTCACTTTTCATTATAATTTTATTTCTAATGTAATCTTTAGAATTATAATTTTATTTATCGTGAATTTATTGATGTATTTCATAAATGACCATGCTACGCTGATGGTGATGATTATCTTTGCTGTACTATGTTTTATGAACTTGAATTTTGTTTACACACGTCTGTGTAATATGTATGTGTTTATGAAGTGCCACTTCTTATTGTATTTCTTTTTTGATTATTAATTTTATATAAATAAAGAGAATATTTTATATATAACTTAAATGAAGATATCAATAATTGGAAATTAATAGGTGCGTTCCATTAGGCCACTTTGAAGTTCTTTTGATAGAGAAAATTTAATCCTTTAATTTTTTATTATGAATAGCTATTCTAGCTTATTTTTATAAAGAGGAGGACATTCGCTAATTCACCCTCGAGTTTAGTCGAACATACGATTCGCTATTCAATCCCTCACCTTTTAACCATTCGCTTTTAACAACAAAGTATCTCTCCTATTGCAAAATCCGACGAATGCGTTGGGGTGGGATTCGCACTCGCACTTATTTCAGCCATATTTTCTGTTGTGGAACTCGCAGGTGAGGAAGTTTCTTATTGGAAATGGTAAGATAGTTCCTCATAGTGATAATATAGTTCACCCGGCAAGATCATAATTGCTTTAAATGGGGGCTATCTTGAATAAAAAAAATCCCTGGGAATGTTTTCCTCGTAAGAAATTTGGGAACGTAAGTACCGAAGGAATGTTTCCCTAGGAATTTATTGGCAAAATTATCTGTCATTTCATACATTTTTTTGTTCCCTAAAAAATAACTCCAGGGAAGATTCACGATCGCATGGCCCATTAAATCAATCATTAGGGGTACTTATGCAACCGTGGTAAACGTGGTAAAAATGGTAAATGTGGTAAAGTTGTCAAAATTTATATGGAAATGAAATTTAGTTAACCAGATATTGTACTTTACCACGTTTACCAAATTGCATGAATACCCTATTATTTAAAGCACGTGGTATTTATCTAGTCTATTGGAGTAAAACGAATATTTTTAGCGAATAAAATGGAATGAATGAACATTTTACTCGTTTCATTCAATTTCATTCTATAACAAGCTTCGTCTTACCCCGTTGCAATTACCTCAGTGTGCGATGCCACATTAACATCACTAACTTCATTAATAACAAAAAGTACCACCCTTTTATGTTTTGAGTGTTCTGAATATACACAAAGCCCCTCAAACCAATGGATAAAAGCTTTTAAAGTTTGTAGTCCATTTGCATGTGTCACATTCTTGCTTGAGCAAAAAAAAAGCTCAACCGGCCCCAACCGCTTTCTTTCCCATCCAACAAAAAAGGCAAGTCAGCCGCTTGGCTGTCAAAAAATTACAAATTTTGTGAGTCCGTCGCGTTAATTTTCCTTTCTGTTTTTAAATTTTATTTCATTAAAATATAAATTATCTTGCCGAAAATTAGATGTTAATGATATACAATTATATGCCGTGTTTCATATTGTTTAGTTTTAAGTTTTCTCGCGAATCTCCGCCTGTGAAATGAGTCGGAAAAAAATAAAAATAAATTTGCATATTAGTTTGAAGAAAAATCCCACAAATCTCGAAAGCTGAAATTCCATTGCGTGACTTTTCTTGGTCTCTCGGTCTAAGTGTCTTTTTTTTCTTGTTCCAAGTGCATTTATCTTAATTTCTAGTTTTAAGTTTTTTAATCAAATTTTGTTCGTGTTTTGAAAATAAAAAAAATTGTGAAATTTTGTTGCTAAAAAAAAGAAAATCGGTAAAAATGGATGCATCTCCTGTGCAGTCGCAAACTGCAGCGACATCACCCTCTTCGCCAGGAGCAGGAAATTATAATGTTCCAGGGAACATTTCCCCAAAGATGGATGCGCCCAAGGAGGACTCAAAGTTCAAAGGTGCGTTCGAGAAATAATAAAAATGCAAAAGAAAAAAAAAAAAAATGAAGATATCCACAAACCACAACAAAAAATCAACAGATTACTTTTTTTTTGTTATTGCGGTTTTGTGCTTTTATCAGACTGTCATTTCGTATGTGTCAACCGGTTCAGCGTTGCCGTTTATGATGTATCTAATACTAAACAGTGATGCTATCCTTGCAGAAAATGTTTGATCTATTTTCTATTTTAAGAAGAATTTTTTTTTCTAATTTATCATCCTATCCTATGAAATTTTTTTTTATAATTTATCATATCCTATGAAAACTTTATCACAGATTTTTTAAGGAGTAATAGCCTGTTTCGACTAGAGCCCAAATGAGGTAATTAACAAATCTGGGGCAAAATTGCCCCTGTTTCTACCTTTTTTTTCGTATGCGACGATTCGGCCCCTGATAACACAAATTATCTCATTTCGGTTGACAGATCATTTGCTACTTTCTATATCTGATTCTTCTTCCTTACACATTTTTTTTGTATCCACGATGCAGTTTATTTCCTTTTCTCTTATACTGAACTAAATTTGTGATATTTTTAAGATTTTTTGCTTTTTTTAGACCAATTTTACTTAAAAAGTAGTTTTTGTAATTTTTCTTGAGAACTAGAAAACGTAAGACATTCTGGTTTTCATGATTTGATGTCCCATAACTAAAAATAGTGACAAGCCAATTCATCACCTCTCAGAGTTTATTAACCTGTTCCAGACAGGGCCTAATTCCTTAAAAAGAAAAGGATCAAACGATATCGTTCTGATCATTTGCTGTCCTTATTTTTCTCTTCAGATGTGATAGAGATAACTGTAGACAAAACGATATCGTTTGGCTATAATCGAATCACGCCAGTTTTTTTTAATTGCATCATAAAATAATTGTATGAGTCGTCACTGGTTTAATATTAAAAAAAAAACTTTCTATGTTTCTGCAGTTTACAGTTAATTAGACCACAAAACGTATTATTTTTCTATTTATTCGCAAAAATATGTATTAATAAATAATTGTATACACAAATTTATATTGTTCACTTTTATGTTTCAGTAATTTAACTATGTATTCTATGTACCTAATGTTATTTTTTCGGTTATCAGTAACATTGAGTATTCACAGTACAAATAATTATTTATGTAACATTTTTTACTCGTTGCACGTTTATCAGTTTTTATTTGTGTTTTTAACAAAAAAAAAAAAAAAAAAAAATCCAAATACAATTGTGTTAACATGAACAACAAAATACTACAACATTATTATTTTCACCAGGTTTGTTTTTAATACACATTTTTTTTTACAATTTTTAATTTTAACATCCATTCACTTCTTTTATTTAAAAAAAAAAAAAAATACTTGAAGTGAAAATCACCAAGTCTTGTAATTTTTTTCTTGCAGAATCTGAAGAGGATGATTTAATCGACGACACTAATACCGATCTTAATATGTTAACCATAGAAGATTCAACCCTGGATAAAGTTCCGATTCATTTGGAAAACCTATTGCGCTCATTCGATGTTGAAAAATCAACTGCTGCCGACTTGCTAATTGCCCTAATTTATGGTGTTGCTTTAGAATGTTCCTTTGCTGCAATTGATGAAGTCCAAAAATTCGCATCACTCAAGGGAATATCAAACCAAAGTGCATCTGCTTTTCATAGCAAACATGTGAAATTATTGTCAAATATGCCATCTGATATCTATGATGCCAATAAAATGACATACACCCTACGATTGCAACTTTACTTTGACCCGACTGGATCAGCCTGTTTGATGACTGGCATTCTTACTGGAGATCTTCTCATAATTACTCTCACTCCAGACTGCGGAGTTGCTGTTGCTGGGAAAAGTATCTGCCTGTCAATTGGTCGTTATGTGCTCAATGCCAATGGTAGACCATTTCCAAATCGATTGAGGAAACTACCGGAACTCACTTATAAGCTACGCGAACAAGTACTGGTACCAATTCGAAAGCATTTAATACAGCGAGATGACATTGTTATTCTCTATCCAAGTCTGGAAGGCTTGCCAGAAGAACTTTATTCATATTTGTATGCTTATTTGAATAAAAATAGTTTAAATAAATTATCCAATGTTTGTAAGAGACTTTTAAGTACTGTTGTGCATTATGAAATTTATCAAAAACGTTTTTCGAAAAGAAAAAAATTAAAATTATAATTATGTATGTTAAATTAAATACGTATTCTTAAATAAATATAAACATATATTTTTTTGGTAAATGGAATTGTATTTTTGTTTTATTTATTTAGTTGTTGTTTTTAGATTTCATTTCATTTCAATTAAAACTTTTATTTTTTTTCATATTGTTTACTTATTTTGGTTAAAAAAACTTTTCAGATGCAAAGGAAAAACTGGATGAAGTGCCTGAAATGGATGATTCAATAGGTATGTATGAGATTTAAATTATTTACACCATTCGGTATTATTATAAGATCACTTTGTACCAAACAGTGGATAGTTACATAATTTTTATACCATAATCAAGAATAACTACAATTTAATTGATTAAATAATTGGACAGGTTGCATTCGGAATGGAATAAGATGTCCTATGAAAGATTGATAGCAAAGTAACTATTTGAATTTTAGCTAACTGTGATTTAATCACATTCAGTGTTTTTTTTACTATTGTTTATAACATAAACGCAGGAGCAATCGGAACACTTCAACGTGTTTTTATAAACCTACCAATATATTCAAAAGGAGTTTTGATCCTGTTGCACAACGCAGAACAAAAACACCCTTTCATGCATAATATTTGGATGCACTCTTTTGGTTCTTGGTTCTCATTGCAAATTAAACGTTCATGTCAATTTTGTTGCTGTACAATTATGGTAGGGAGGTTTTCTGAAAAAAGTCCCTTTAGCACTGAAAGTAGGAATTTACACCAAAAGAACTATTAAAGTGACTAAGCGTAGTCGTATTGCCTTGATATTCATTTAAATACAGTCAGCATAGATATAAGCGTTTTTTGACATTTGAATTGCAATATTGATGTAGTATCTTCAAGATGGTAGCCAAATCCTTAATGAGATTTGTTGGGACTGTAAGGATATATATGTAAGGGCATTACTGCCAGCAATTTTGAACCAATAAAAATTATTTTAAAGTTGTTTATCCAACTCATAACCTTATTGTCCTGAGCTATCAATAAATAAACCCAAAAATTTGTTAATACTTAGTACAAACAAAAGTTTATTGAAATTATAAAATATCTTTCACCTTCACCGTTACAATATCGACTTAAACAACTGGGTCGCATATACTTGTTCTTGTAGTTCAAAATGTTTGACATATTTGACATATTAACAAGTTTTGCACCAAATTTGTATTTTAGAATGACGAAAAATACCTTTTTGGGCCACTCCATCAACATAGTATTAGCTTTAATTAATTTGTTTTTGCTTTTTTCATTATTGCACTTACGGACTTTGTTGGTTAAGTTAAGAGTTAAGAGAACACTTTTGCTATATTTATAGCGATAACTGAAGAACAAGCTGAAGAGTAAGCTTATACAATTGCAAAAATATCCAAAGTGTATCCCAATATTGTCTGGCAAAAATATTACAAGCTAATAACTTTCACGACTTTCTTCAAACTTAGTAGTTATGGATCTTAATTGATTCCTGAGTGTTTTCGATATTTGACAATTTTTAAATTCGCAATAGGTGTATTTTATTGGGGGCTATCGTTAGTAAAAAAATCTCTAGGAATGTTTCCCTCGTAAGAAATTTGGGAACGTAAAAACCGAGGGAATGTTTCCCTCGCAATTTATTGGTATCGGCAACACAATTTCCAAGGAAATTTATCTGTCATTCCATACTGCTAAAAAAAATCCGTGCGAAAAAAATATTTCCAGGAAATAGCTAAAAATACAGCTAAAAAATACAGAGGAAACAAATATTTCCAGGGAAACAAAATTCCCCTTGATCAACTCGAGGAACATATTTTTGGCTCAAAATCGAACAAGTTTATTAACTAGATGTACGTTGCTATTCAACAATTGAATAAGTTGGTCAACTAAGTGTACGGGCTTTTCCAACATTTGAACGAGTTGATGAACTAGGTGTACGAGGGTATTCAACAGTTGAGGAATTTGTCAACCATGTGTACGGGGCTTCCAACGCGTATTGTTCAATTTTTGTTGCTCAACATTAAGAAGTGAGTTTGTGCACTAGTGTACGAGGTTGTCAATTTGTTTATCCAATTTAAAAGTTGAATAAGAAGTTGGTTGAACTCGTTGCGCACGTAGTGGATGACGGGCATTAAATTTGCATTTATGGGTTGAAATCGGTCTTTTGTTACATTTTATTTTTATTTCGCAGTTAAAGTATTAAGTAGGCTTTATAGACAATTTTATGAATAGACTTCGACAAGGCACCAAAAAACATAAATATTAAAATTCGAAACTTATTACACTAAAAGAAACTACTTTCCATAAGCTAAACATCGTTAACTTGGTATTTAAATTTAAATACTTCAGCCTACCGTACCGAAATTTCTAAGAAAAATGAAAACCAAATATAAAACAACAAAAGCCCTGGTCCGTAAATAATAATAATCTTCGACATCATTTATATTGTTGTCGTTGTATCATGCTGAAAACAAACCTAGAATTCACTTGACCTTGTTACAATTATTATATCCGCCCGGGCTTAAATTTAATGAGTTACCTTTCGCTCCCTTATCAAAGGACATTGAAGGAAAACACCTTTTTCTCCTATTCACCTACGAAAATATATAGCTACCCATCTAAACTTTGAAGAAGAATTTGTCTTCTGAAAAACAAAAACAAAACAAAACAACAAAAAAAAAATAAGAAATGTGAAAGAAAAATGAAAGGGAACATTAAATTGATTCCAGCCCACGAAATCGTTTAACAACAACACGAAGTGTATTTGAGCGTTAAACCAATAAAGCTCTCGTTTCGTCCTTTTTTATGTTTTATATTCAATTCCACGCGCGTGAATTTTTTCAATATAGAATTTGAAAGAATTGAAGAAGAAATTCCATGTAGGTAGGCATCAGAAGGGGAGCCCCATCACCTAATACAGCTATAGAACCCCCCCCCCCCCCCAAAAGTATAGAACCGAAGAACTCCTCAAAACTGATTGTAAAAGAGTATAAACGCATTTTTTTGTGTATGTATCTTTGCCACGTGAGACAAATCCTTGCTGAAATTTCTGCTTCCCTTGTAGTCCTATGAATTTCGATATCGAGTTATCACGGTTTTTTTTTTTTCTTTTTTTGTGTATTTTCCCTTTTTTATTTTTGTCAGGAGCTACTCGCGCTATTGCTCTCTTTTACTCTCTATTTTTGTATGTTTGTTAGGTGTCCTTGTTATTATAAATGTGGACCACCTCCTTCCTCCTTGAGTATGGTTAGTTGAAGTTCATTCACTGTGTGCCATTTGCCATTGCGACTTTTGTTCCAAAGTATGTATTCCCGCGAATAGGTCCTCCTCGTCCTCCTCGTCGATCCGAACCCCATATTGACGACAGCAAGAATGACACCCTAACCCATCAAATGCTTTGTAGGTCGACTTTTGGTTGTGTGTGGCTTTGTTGAATCGTGTATGGCGGGTGGTATGGTAAAGGTTGTGAGGGTTCTGGGTTCTGGTTTTTTCTCTCTGATGGTGAAGTTTTTGTTTGGGAAATGAATATTTTATGTAGGTATACACCATCAGGTTCTTATCTCCTGCCGATGTGGTACGAGAATTTGAGTATTTTGTTTGTTCTTTTTGTGTATTTGGCTCCAATTATTCCCACAAAGAGAGAGAGAAGCCCCGAGCACGAGCATACGGTCGGTCGGTGGTCTTCAGAGAGATAAAGAGATGCTGATGCTCTCTGATGAGGTGTCTTTCAGATTTCAACAGTGTAACCAGAATAATATTTATAATTTTTTTTTAACGTTGTTTGTAGGTGTTATGACACAACAGGGCTTAAAAAAAACAATACATCTCTGTCTCATAGTTTCTAAACGTCAAATCGACACTTTGGCACAATGACGTTTGAGTGAAAGCCTTTTTTTTATGTTTTGGAGCCATGAAATAGAAAGAAATCGCTTATAAACTTTAATTAAAAACCTAAAAATAGTCAAACCTTTGTTACAAATTTCTATTTTCACCGTGTAATAACAAAAAAATCATATTTAAGTGCTTGGCCGAAAGCTAACTTTATAATGTAAAAGCTGTCATTGGGCCAAAGTGTTGGCTGTCAGTTTTAAAATTGACAGAATTGGTTTGGTAGATCCGCTTGCAATTTGAAGGGCTGAACAGAATACCAGACCACATTTTTTGTTTCAAAAATCTCCGCAAAATAAATGAAACTGACAGCTGAGATTTGTTGTCCCACTTAAAAAATTTCGGAGCCCTCGGAGATCTCTCTTTGTGGGTGCGCCTAATTCGCTGGTCGCTGAGCGACGTCGCTGACATATATCAGATTCATTGCGCGAAGTTAATCCGTTTCGTGCCGACGTTTTCAACTGCCAGCTCGATAAAGCACACATGTTCTTATGAAAAGCGACCCATAAGAACGGACGCGACAGAAAAACGAACTTTCAACTTTATTGACAAGGGAATGGTTGACGAAACGGACGCAACGGATTCTATGGATTATAGGGAAAAATAAGACAGAGCATTGACAACTGGAATCTATCGCTAGATGCTAGACTCAATTCTGAGGAAATTTTGTTAAGAGCCAGTTTTCTAGTTCGAAATTAAAGTAATCCCGAGTTGACTCACCGATTTCAGTGATCAAATTATGTTGTTTTAGTATCCGAGTTTGTAAGATCAACTTCTGCTGATGTGACTCAAGGATCAATACTTGAACCTTAACTCTTTTCTTTTTTTCTTTACATAAATGATTTTCCGTCAGTTTTATTACATTGGCAGTTGGAACTATGAGGATGATATTCAGTTATACTCTCTAAAGAATGAAAAGAAATATTTGCTGGGCTTAAGGAATTCCAACTAATGGTCACACTGATAGTCTTTCAGTTCGGCTGCTGTGGATGAGAATAAAAAAAAATTGATAAGAAAAGTCTCATCAGACTCTCCCACAAGGCTCATCAAATCACTCTCTCTCTGCCTCTCTGTATATATCTATCAAGAGTTGATTGCTCGCTCTCTCTCTCTCTCTCTGTATAGGAGCTTCTTCTTCGAGGGATTTTCCTTTGTTCTTGTTTCAGAAACGGGGTTACTACTGTGTAATGCTCTTCGGTGTATGATTAGGAGTGTCCTACGTCGTAGTTGTTGAAACCAAAAGGGCGCTTCCAGATACACACCGCAGAAAGGACCCAATATAGCATGAGAAGATATACTCCATCCCCCTCCCCCTCCCCTTCCCCAATCCCATCATCCTGGTAAAACAAAAAATTATATATCTCCTGGCTAGAGAAGGATTTCAGTTTCATTCCGAGATTCCTTCGGTTCAGACGCGTGTCGTACAAGTGTCCCAAATGTGTCTTCGCAGTGGCGACGGTTGAGTGTATTAGATCCCTTTATCTGCGGGAGGATTCGCCCGTGGATATACCTATTGCTATTGCTGCAGTCTTAGTCGGGGCTGTATAGCGCGTTGGAAAAGTGTTATCACAATAGTGATCAGGAGTCGAGTTATCCAGATTCTATCTGCTGGAAGAAAAAAGCAAAAGCAAAAGCAAAAAAAAAAATAAGCACCGAGGTGTCCTCCTGAATTCATATCAATCCTTGTGATTTGTAAAAGTGTGCTGTTGATGCCACTCCTAACGGCAATGCCTGATAATACCAAATGTATCTAAAAATAAAGTCTCCTGTTGTGTTTTTTTTTAGTGTGTTCTGTTTCTTGTTATATAACAAGCTGTGCTGGTATAATAGTCTAGTTTAAGTTTTGTAGTAGCCTGGTTCAAGAGAGGCTTTGTCCTTAAAACCTGAGTACGTACCCAGGTTTGTCCTTGTGAAAGTTCCTTGTGTCTGGCCCTTGTGCATTTCGATTTCCTATTTTTTGTTGCTGTTGTTCTATTTGGAATTGTTTGTGTTTGTTCTTATCACCACCACCACCGGCCGCCATCCTGGATTACCGATGTGGGTCTCGGAGAATGGCGTCATCCATGCGGAATGCCCAGCCTCCAGCATCATCAGGAGGAGGAACGTCGACGTCTTCTACGTCGTCGTCGTCTCAAGCGACTGCGACCATCCATCATAGCCACCATCAGCATCACCATCGGGTGCAGTTGCAACATGTGCAATTTCAACAGCAACTTGTGGCTCCACCAACTACAAATGTTGGGGGCAGTTCTTCTTCATCATCATCGATGGCAGGTCCCACGACAACGATGCGAAGGACACTTACCGTGGTCGCACCACGGTCAAGATGTCGCAGTCCCATGATATTGTGCCACAGTCATAGTGACGGGGAGTTTCCAATGTACAAAGGTAGGTCTTGAATCAAAAATATACAAAAAAAAAAGCAAATAAAGAGGCACGTTTAAATCTATTTTATGGGACAACTTTAGTGTGTCTCTTGTGTGAGCTTTATATTCCTCCAGGAGAATTATTGTAAATAGTCAAGTTCAAAGTGTTAGCAATTGGGTCATAAAATTTGTGTGAAAAGGATATGATATAGTGTGCGTGGTGGTGGGCTTTTTCCTTTCTTTTTTTTTTTGTTTTTTGTTGTTGCTTTTTTTGAGGGTTATTTCATATAAAAAAAGAGTATAAAACGAAAGTATTAAAATTTGAGTTGGTGAAAATTTGTTCTGTCATGACTTTGATTTATGGTTTGGAATTTCTGGATTAATCTTTTGTTTTGTTTTTTTTTTAGCTTTTTTATCTTTTTGGTAGCGTCGTCGCAATTTGTTAGGCTACCGCTAGGATCAATTCTCGAAAGATTTAAATTTATGTCTAATCATGTAAAACAAAAGGGTGCGGCGACGACGACAAGGTTCGTTCTACGTGTGGATAATGGATGAAAGATGAGAAAATAAAAAGTAATTTTAATTTTTGATTAAATTCTTTTCTTATTGGTATAAAGAGAGATTAAATATGGCTGTGGAAAAATTTCAGAAGAAATATGTTATTTCATAAAAGACATTGGGTTCTTTATTAATAAAAAAAAAGGAAACTTGAATGGTCCTTGGACCTAAAATGTTGTTTTTAAAATTGTCTTATTTTTTTTTAATTTTACGGAACATTTCTATACAAGTTTTTTGCAAAATGTTAAACATTTCCTGAAATAAAAGGAAGAAAATAAATCTTTCATGCATACTAAACAAAAAATACTTTCATAAACCTAGTCTTTCTACAAGAATCCGTTACTTTTTTGCGTCGCAAATGTTATCGTACCTACTCCCCGAAAACTGCTATTCGGAGTTCTTCGTGCATTTTGTACTAACAGCAGCCTTATTGAATCTTAGAAAATTAACATAACCGGCTTAATTAGCTACGCCAATGATCAGAATCATTGAAAAGTGTATTAACACAAAAGAATTAATGATGCGTACAGCTATAATGCATACAGTTTTTTTGGAGTACTACAAGGTTCATTGCTAGGTCCAATTTTGTTTACCCTCCCTTACAAACGAACGTCTTCGTGTTAAAAAACAACAGCTATAGTGGTAAAGCATAAGAGTCTCGAAAATGAACTCAAATATTAGATTTTATAATTGAAGAGCTTATTAAAGGTTCACATAAAGGATTGCATCGGTGAATGTAGTATTCCTTTTCACTTTAGGACAGTAGTTTAGTTAGAAAAGATTCTAAAATTTATTATATTTATATTCACAAAATAGAAATCAACTCCAAAGTACAAACATGTATTTATACAATTTTCTTTACATTCAATCTAAGAAATCTTTATGAGACCCAAATTGCAACCAACTTTTACTTTTACCTTTTTCCATAAAGGTAAGAATATAATTGAGAGAACAAAATTTAATTAAACTCGGTAGATTATAATAATTTCAATTAAATCCTTAAATCCTAGCACAACATTGTAAGACTCCTTTTTTTTTGTTTTTTTTTTTTGTATTTCTATCAACATCCTCTGATTGATAACAAAATACATTAAAAAAGAATCATCTTGGAAATTAATTAGGAAATCCAAAGCAAATCTACAATGTCTCTGGATGATAAGATGTTTTTGTTTCCTCTTGAAGAAAAAAAAAATCTTCAAAGAGCAGCATAATTAAACTATTAGCAGGACTTGTATTCCAAGGCTCTTATTATTTTGTCGGAAAATACAAGAATAAACTTAATTATAATATTCTCTGTGATTTTGAAGTGGCAATTAAAATTGTAAGATATCACTTGTAAATAATAACTCTTAATATTATCATGTTCTTTCTCCATTATGCGAATTTTCCTTAATTTATATTTTATAGAAAAAAAATATTAAATATTGATTGGAGTTTTCGAAATACAAACAAATGCCATAAAAATGTATTAAAGTAAGTTAAATTCTGGGGTACATAATATACAAACAAAGAAACATAAATCTTTTTGAAATCAAAAAGTATATGAAAAGAACAAACAAAAAATTAAAATTTGGAAAACTGACAGTCAGTAATTTCACAAAAACCACTCAACAATAATTCCCATTTAAGGTAAGGATTTACTTAAGAGTATAGCTGCTACCTTTTTATTGCCATCACAAGTGTCTGTTTTATTGTTCTTTGTTGTCTGTGAAGTTCTGTTCTTTAAGTGCCGTTAAATGAAACAGTTTTATTTGCTTTAAAATCTCAAATAAAATGTACCTACAAGTGCGAATGATACTTATATTTTTTATTGAATTGGAATTTTATTGGAAAGAAAAATATATGAAGGTACATTTTGTTTGTATTTAAAAATAAATTTAGTCAAAAATATATATTGACGAAATGAATTTAATTCATTTCTTAGTTAATTTAAATATATTTTCCTCCTTATAAATAAAATTCATTACTAAAATGACATAAACAACTTCTGAAATTGTCTTAAGCTCCTAAGTAAGTAGGTGTGCCATTTGATTTGATAAAAAAATATACATTTTTAGAAAACAAAAAACTAAAAATAGTTGGAGCCGTTTTAAAAAAAAAATAATTTTTTATACATATATAAAATTTCTCAAACCACGTTTAAAAAAAAAGTTGGTATTCAGTTTTCCAAAAAATATTAATGCACATCTAAAACCAAAGTTTCAAAAAATACAGTAACCCGTTTTCGAAAAATTGGTTTTTCAAAAAAAATTTGAAAGATTTTTTAAAAATTCAAAAATTATTATTTTTTGAAAATATGTTTTAATATCAAAAAATTTTAAGGCTGTCAACGAATAAAAAAAAAACATCAAAATTGGTTCAGTCGTTTAAGAGTATGTATAAGTTAAAAATGAAAAAAAAAGGTTCTGTGAGAGAACCGTTATTAAAATGTTTACTAACATTACTTTCATTCAAAGGTATGACCCCACTAAAAAAAGAGACACACAAGTTTTAATCAAAATCGTTAGAGCCGTTTTTCAATGGTTATATGGCAGATTCCGTTAGTTTTGGTCATAAAAAAATTGCAATCTCCCCTCAAAGGAATTAAATTATGCAACATTCACTAGTAACTCAAATTCAAAGTAAGTTTTATAACAAAAAAAAAAAAACAACTTGGTTCCATCCAGGATCGAACTGGAGACCTTCTGCGTGTAAAGCAGACGTGATAACCGCTACACTATGGAACCATGTGTCGATTTGGTGGTCAATTTCACCATTTAAATTTATTCAAATAAAGCTCTTTTCTTATGGTGGAATTCTCTTCGATGCACCTCATACTCGTATGCTGTAACGTTCGTTGTTGAGTTGATGGTGCCAATTAAGTTTTTATTTATCGTAATTCGGTTCAGTGGTTACGTTTTCATCGTTAACTTCCAGAAAAGCAATGGAAAATGAATTGCCAAACATTGGTTTGCTGCATACCTAATGAATATGATAAACATGAGTCATTTTGCTTAGTATGTTACAGAATTATAAAAATATCATTGGTGTATAATTTTAATAAAATGTAAAAAAAATCATAAATTTTATGTTTGTAACGTCTAAAACCATATCAAAAATAGTTTTCAGGTGTAAACGCAGTAGGTATGCAATACCTATTCTTTAATTAAGGCCAATTTTTCGATAAAAAAGTCAAAAATCGATAGATCAGGAGATGAAGATTAATAAAACTAAATCATTATCATCATGCTTGCAATTATGTTTTGCTCAATTTTGGTCAATTTTTGTACAGAAATATAGAGAGATCATTTGCGTATGCTATGCCTCGAGCCCTATTTTTACTTTGCAATAATGAGTCCATATAGTTTTTGACAAATTGAACACAAACAAGATTATTTCTTTCTTATGCTGTATTGCACAATATTTGAGATTTGCACAATATATTGAATGACATTAAAAAAGTTTAATATTTTCTGAATTTTTACTCAATATTTTTCATTTTCACCACGAAGCATATACAGAATAAGCAAAGAGATATGAAAATATTGCGCAGTAATATTGAGTCGTGTAAGGACGACCCTTTTTTGCACAATATTTTTGGACAATATTATTGCACAATAATATTTTGTCGTGTAATGCGGGCCTTACACGACACAATATATTGAGCAAACCGAAAATATTGTGCAATACAGCCCTTACACGGTCAATATTATTGCACAATACTAAGTATTGCGCAGTAATATTGTGTCGTCTAAGGCCGGCATAAGGCCGGCATTAGAAGCAAGTGAACAAGGTTTCTAAGCCTATATGTAAAGATCTGGTGGAAAAGAGAATTGAGCACTTAGTTTTTTTACTATGTAGGCTACTATAGCTACCTACAATCTCTGCTTCTTAAAAAGGCGTGTTCAAGTGTTTAAATTGTATTTATTTTCTTAATATTGCCTACCTATCACTATCATCACCAAAAAAATTAGATTCAATCAACCTAAATTCTACTCAAATAAAAACTTCTTGCGTCACTATAAAAATAGCATACGAGTCTTGTGCTGATAATAATATACAACTATATTTGTTCGAATTGCTGGGTAGCAGTTAAATGATTGGCATTTTAAGTGGTAGCGTGGCCGAGCGGTCTAAGGCGCTGGTTTAAGGCACCAGTCTCCTCGGAGGCGTGGGTTCGAATCCCACCGCTGCCAACAATTGCTTTTTATTTAATTTAGAATGATTTATTAAACAAAACAAAAACCATTGCTTGTCGAAAAAAAAAACAAAAAAGTGATGATAGTAAAAATGTATTTGCAGTTTAAGTTTTAATTAATAACAACTCAACAAAAATTGTAAACAAAAAATTTGATTAAAGTTCCACCTGTTTTAGCAATTCTCTCAAGGTTACTTGGCATGTTGGCATAATTTGTATGTATTCACTTATTTTGGTTGTGCGATCAGATAAACTTTCTTTAATAATGCCATTAACGTTGTTCTTTATTTGTTTTTCTCTCGATAATTATTTTTATTTGTGTATCTTTGCATTTATAACTTTGTTTTGTTTTTTTATTTTTCTTTCAAAAAGTTACTCATACGCCCCAGAGTACAATTATACATATATATATTATGTATATTATCTGATAGTTTTTGTCTTATAAGTAATACTGCTGGCAATGGTTTAGTAAGTGTTTGCTTTAACAAAAATATGAATGCAATAAATTCCATGTATTGTTATTTGAATTGAAAAATTAGTTTTGAGTAATTTGAACTTTATATGAATTGAAATAAATTTGGAAAGATAAAAATTTATAGCTAGAAAGAGACAGAGATCCGTAGTGATGACATATGTATTGTTTTTATTATCGATGTAAATTGTAGATAATTTAGATACCTACATACAATGTATAAAAAAAATACAGTTTTTGAGAAAACGGTCCCTAAATAAAATTTAAATTTACCATTACAATAACAGAAAATTCAAACACAAGTAAATTTTGCCTTTTTGTGATAATTTGATACATCGAGTTTTTGGTAGAATGCACTTTTTTTAGGTCATACTAGATAGCCATTCCAAAAAATCAAATTTTTGATTAAAAAATTAAATGTATCAGTTAGCCATTTTTTTTTTTTTTTGAAAACTGTAGTAGTATAAACTTTTGTATACTCAATCAATAATAAATCGTTTGTGACAACTTAGTTTTCGAGAAAAATTATAAAAACTGATTTATATTCACCACACTTTCATTTTATTTATTGTTATGGGTGGAGATATGCAAATGTAAGTGCTGATGTATGTATAATATCAAGAAGTAGTTTAAATAAAATATTATATTGCCGCAACATGCGGCAATAATAATTAAAAAGAAAGTGTTATTTCTACTTTAAAGATGGGATATGAAGCTTATTTTGTATTTATAATTATGTTATTTATGTTTATTTCATTGAAAATATTTTCTAAAATTGGAATTTATCAAAGAAATCGTTTGTGACAACCTAGTTTGTTTTTGAAAGCCTATTTTTTTTATAATTCTATGCACGTTTTTAAGGATTTTCATATATCGCGTTTGGTGTTAGATTTACTTTCTTGCAAAAATATTGGCAAGGTATAAAGTAAAGTTTTAAATAAGATTGTTTCCAGTAAAATAAGTGGTTAAATTAGATGTTTATTGCAGTAATGAAAAGAAAACCCGAAATAATGATTTTTTAACTTTAAAAAACCAAAGAATACACATTAAATCAAACTTGAATTTTAATGCGTATACGGGTTAAAAAGTTTCGAAAGTAAAGTTATTAGTTCCTTGCTTTATATAAACAACTGCCGACTCAATTTTCAATTTTTTTATACAAAAAGTGTTAAATTTAATGAATAACAAATTTTTTGTAGGTATACTCTTTATAATCTTAAAGATAATCACCATATTTTGAAGATTTCCCATCAACTTTTATTATTTTACCGAATTTGTATGTAAAATACTATAGACGTGATGAAATATTAATTTATCAAAAATATAAGAATATCTGTATAAATTTATAATAAATTGTTTTTGGCGTATAATTGGATATTTAAATATTTTATCCTTAAACCGACTATGTTAAAATGACAGAAGAGAAAATTACCAATAATTTATGCCTTAAGCAACTTTTTGTACGACTTCTGATATTCTTCTCAAAAAAATGTTGAAAAATCCATAAAAAATCGTACTTCTTAAACAACAGATAATAATAAATAACTTTTTATTGATTTTCCCTATGACTACTGCACTGTTTACATCCAAATTATCCTGGCCAATATCAAGAGTATCCGGTTTATTTTTGTAGTGTACGTTCTTCAAAATTTTGAAATTATGGTGATTAGAAAAAAACGTTTTAAAATGTAAATACACATTGATGAATAAAAACAAATCTGGTTTCAGGTCTTAACTTATAATATGTGGAATAAGTTCTCCAAATGTTAGCCGAATCACTTAACAGTTCCAATCTTTTAAAAGGTATAACAAATCTCAGAAAGCTCTTTTCTACAAAAAAAAATTAAAACAAAACTGTACGTGATAGCATTTTTCTGAAACTAGATTTAGATTCAGAAGACTCTAATCTTACATAATTTAAATTAATTATATAAAATACAAAACAAAACTTTATTTTTTAAAAAGTTTTAAGGCGCTTTTTTCCAAATAATGTCCTATGTAACAAAAAATACGAGGTATAAAAGTGAAAATTCGTGAAGAGCATCTCAAAAACTGTACAAAAAAAATCCATTAAAACTTTCGGACTGAGAATTGATTCTTATTTATTTTTCATATAAATGTCCAGCCCGTAATGAAGAAATGCTCCTAATGTAGCATTCCTTCATTTCCTCGGTGCTATTTTCTGAAATGTTGTCCTTCTATCCTGATAAAAATGTTTATTTCAATTTCAATCAAATAAAAAACCTTTTACTTTTTCGCTATATTTCATCTGAAAACTTTTTATTCCATTAAAATTAAATATCATTAAGATGCCAAAAAAAAGCTTATACAAACCTCATCACCAGTTACCACCCACCAATGATACACAAGTTGATACCTTGATAGCTACTTTTCTGCAACATTAAATTTTTCTGAGTGAAAAGCTTAAGCTGGAAATTTGCCCGCGAAAGACAAAAAAAAAAAATATTAAAAAAAAGCCCATATATCTCATCAGATGAGTGAAATTGACTGCATATTCCACGTCTGCTTAAGCAAACCGCAAATTCTAAATTAACTATTAAGTAACCCAATGACAAGGGAACTTTTTCCCTCAATCCAAAAGTATAAAAAAATAAAAACAAACTCAAAGAAAATTTTGGCAAAGAAACAAAACGACCAAATTCTTGGCAACCATACTCTTAAAAGTGTATATAAAAGTCAAGGTTCTTTACGGTGACTGCATACACAAATGCAAATGATAAGAAAAAGAATATAAACTTTAAATCTCCAAAATAAAAAAAAAAACAAACAAAAAAATAATTTTAAAAACAAAAGAACACAAAAGTTGTGTAAAATTTCTTGGATCGAGACCAATAATAATCTGTCAAAAAAAGGTACAAACAAAAACTTTTCCCAAATCGATTCCATTCAAAAACATCAGACAAGATACAATCTCAAAAACTTACCAAAGCAAACAAACAACTAAGTACACACAAAATTCAGCAAAAAGGAAAAAAACTAAACCAACTCCTTTATAGATGCAAGGATCCGATAGATACTCATACATATACAAACCCATAAAAGGAAAACACATTAAATGACCTATTTAGAGTGCAAAATGCTATGAAAACTCTTTAGGACTCAACTTTACCTCCAGACTTACCGCCATCCTGATTAAAGTGCCACTATAGAGGTTCTAACAGAACAAACAATAACAACAACAACGACTCAACATACAGAAGCAACTGTCAAATGTTGTCTAAGGAAAGTTGTCTAGGAAAAAAAAGCTGCAAAAAGTAGAAAAGCTACACTAAAGTGTTTTGTTTGTTTTGAAAACACCGTTATATTGTGAGTCACAACAATATCAATGCACAGAAGTAAAAGTAAAAGATAGGCTCCTTGAATGCAAGGAAAAGTGGTAACTGGCATGAGCTAAAAAAGGACTTTCCATTTTTTCTAGGTCAGACAACTCGGTGCCAAGCTAATACCCCCCCCTCCCCTTCTTTTCTACTGTCCGACTTCGACTATAGATTCAGGACAGAGATAATTGCCGCGAGAATTTTTTATAATGTATGGAAATTATTAAGCAATCCTTTTGACTTGCTATATACTACAGTGTTTATGGCGCCTCCACCGCCGCCGCCGCCGCGCCGCTGCTGTATGGCTGAGGTTGATAAATAAATTGCATTGATTTTCAAGAGGATACAGACGCAAAGCCAACAATAGACTCTGCTGCAAGTCAGTTGATGGTGGAAGATGAACAGGCCTTTTAATTATACGTAGACAACGCAACACTTAATGTTGCTTCCTATCCGTCCTCTGATTTTGGTAATGCAGATGTGGTAATTTCCATGCAGTAGTTCGAGTATACTTCCGACATTAACATAATAATTATTATTGTTGTTGCTGCAAGGACTTGTGTATTCCACATTTGGGTGGATGGTTGAGTGGCGGCATTCTGGTGATTGGAAATGCTGTTTTTCGTATTTTTTTTTTCAAGTAATGAAATTACTTTTATTTAAATTTTACTTTAACATACTTCATATGAGTAGAGTAATTTAAATGGAAATTTTGTCTGTATATTTAGCTGACTTTTTGAAGGAACAATGGTCAGGAAATATTTGGTGAACTGGTATTTATTCGAAGGCAAAGTCAGAATACTTTATAAGGATATTGTTTAAATAGTATAAAGTAAAACACATTTCTCTGGCCAATTCCTATAATCTTCTATGTTTTTCAAGGCTTACATAGAACAATTGCATCGGATGGATAAACTCAACTGATATAGTTGATGACAACAACTATACAACAACATTTGTTGATATTATACAAGGGTCCTGAGAATAGCATGCTCGGAACTTGTAAGCAGAATGGGACGCTGTCCTCGACGAAACCGAGCGGTGACATTCTCTAGCGAGGTTGATTTTAGACGATACAGTATGGAATTTAATTTTCTTTCGAGGAGCCAAGATCGAACCGCCAAAATCATGGAGGTGGAAAATTTCACTGTCCTAAAAGCGTTCCCGAAAATGACGTTTTGATCATTATTATCGTTTATTTTCTTTCTCACAAAATCAAACAAAATATTTTTGAGGTTTTGTTGTAATGGTCTCGATTTTACATCACAATATTGATACAAAATTATGATTTTAATCTCTATTCATCTTAAAACAGACGTTCCCGAAATGACGCTTGATTGATGTACGCTCCTTATATATCAAATTGAACTTCAATTACTACTTTAATTTAATTCAATCATGCAATAAATTATTTATGTAACGATAAACGAATTCCACGCAATTCCGGAAAGACCATTTGTAGCGCAAATTGAATTCAAATTTGATATTTTGTCACTGTAACTATATTGAGACATATTTCTTCGGACAACTTTTATTTTAATAGAAATTACGATTCCTTCTCAGTTTTTTTGAGGAACATAACAATTTTTTAAGAAAATTTTAAGGGAATTTTTTAAAGAATTTTTTTGAATTTCAGGTTTTAAGTTATAGATGAATTTCAGGTTTTAAGTTATAGAGGCGTTCCCGGAATGATTTTTTGGGTATATTACATCAAATAAAACAAAAACTAACTCTGTTTCGAACAAAGCATAAACATTCGGAGATTCTGCTCATTAATATTAATCGGTACGTCGAAAGTAAATTTCAATCTTAGGAAATTTTGATTTAAAAAAAAGGCCTGGACATCAAATTTTCCACCTCCATAATTTTGGTCCTTATGGACAAATCTCCTTCTCTAAAAAAAAAAAACATTTTTGTTTGAATTTTTTGACTTGAATATTAATATTTACATACTGTTTGGAAATTATAAAAGCAGAAGTGTTGTATAAATAGGAATAACTTTAAAACAGTTAGAATCTGGTCCGGTCATTCACGTAATAAACTCCGAAAAAAACTACTCTCAAAAAAATACTTCTTGTCAATCCCTGCTAAATATATTTCTGCCTCTTTGAGCTAAAAAAAGTAATTGAATATCAAATACCTTTCTCGAACAAATGATATGACCTTTTAATATAAGAACATCATTATGCGAGTTTTGTTTGGGAGCGGAGGCGTTTTTCTTTATCAAAGGTGAATGTGGAATTGTGAATGTCTTGAAGGAAACATTGTTTAGAAGATTTTTCGTCCCATCTAGAGAAAAAAAAAAACGTTGAGTGGTTCTCATTCATCTTGGATTATAGAACCAACCTACATTCATTTTTTCTAATGGATATTGTTTTATTATTACTTTCTTGAACAATATACTCGAAAATAATTTTCCTTTTTAAAGGTCAACTTGCTGTTTCTAAATTAAATGTTCCTTGAAAAGAACCCTTAACCTTAGCAAACCAAATATGTATCAGCAATAAAGAAACAATCCAACAACCATTAACCTTGAAGTTAAACCGAACATATAACAAAACTCTCCAAATTCTCATTACAATTCCAAATTTCCCATTTATAACACATTCTATCTAATAGACGTCATTTCTTAAGCTCTTTTTTTCTGTGTGCAGTTATGTGTCCACGTCAAGTGGCTATTAAATGTAAAGTCGTTTGTTTTAAACTTTTTTCTTCATCCATATGACTTTTACCCTCTTTGCCTCTTTCTCCCCTCACCCCCCCCCTCTCTCTCTCTCTCTCTCTCTCTCTTTCTCTGTCTCCCTCTTTTGATAGTTGTGTTGTTAATAAAAGTTCTTCAAATGTCACGTCCTCGTCTATCTTAACTACTTCCACTTTTTGATAATCATTTTTAGTGGTGCTATTAATTATAATGATATCTTTATTTACTTTTTTGTTGTTATTGTTGTAATATGGTGTCCTGTTAAACTCACACTCACACACACACACACTCATACTACTTGATTATTGTCAACTCTTAAATGTAGAAAACGTGTGTGAAGCCATTTATCCTATTTTTTAAGTTAAAATGTTTAACGACTTCCTTCCCACACGTTAAAGGTGAGTTTTCATCCTTAATGTCAAAAATACACAATGTCAATGTGTGTGGTTGATATGTACACAAACAAACCCACCAACCATCAAGTCTTGTTCATATTGTCAGTATTGATCTCCATAGCCACATTCTAAACAAGATGTCCAAATACAAAACCGTTATGGTAGGTCTTTAATCCTTTTGGTTTTGAATATGTCATAAGTCTGTCAACGTTAACCCATCCATATTGACTGGGTTGACAGAAAATATAGAACCAGAGAAAAGGCTTAACAAACAATTAAGTTCGAGAAAAAAATATTAAGAAGATGACAAAAAACCACCCAAAACTTTTAGCTGAAAATACAACAATACAAATAAAAAATGTAGGTCGTCCGTCTGTGCGAGGGCTGAATTCCATTTGCTGTAAAAGATTGGGTCCGATTAAGAGTATACTCATCAGACCGAGTTGGGTGTGATGTAATATGAGTACAGACCTACAGGCCTGATTATGTTATAGACCTTACCTACCTACCTTCCAGTAAGCTGCTCGATATACAATCAGTGTGCGACAGTTGTGGGACTTCCTTCGGTACGTTTGAGCCAACTGACAGGTAGAGTAGACATAGACAGGCAGCAAATCGACTTATATATTATCCATGTCAATAGATACTTTCTTTTATTGTTTTAATTCAGTTCGAGTTGAGTTGCTCTTCACCGGCCGCTACGTGTGTATATGTATATGTTGTCAGGGATTATAATTAATTTTTGTTGTTGTTTTTGTTGTTGTTATTGTTGTTGTATTCTTTGTTTTGCTCCTGATGATTTCTGCTGAATGGTGTTTTCGTCAGGAGCTAACAATTATTGGATAAAATTGCGAATGACAGTGACAAGAGTGCTGAAATGAAAGAATGACGTCGTCGTTTATCATTTATATAATATCAACTTTGATTGATGAATATTGGATATGTTGTTGTAGGTGTGATAGTTTCGGGGGTAAAGTTGAAAATTTTAGAAAATTGTCATGATTTTCGAAAATGGGGACATCAATTTTCATTATGGGGGATTTTATTATCGAGAAATTCTAATTAATCCAGAAAAATTTAATATTAGAAAAGATTTCGAGATTCGGCCCAACATTAAGATTTTATTAAAACATCCTTACAGTCTGTTGGTTGGGGATTACAACTTTAAGTGCATATTTCACTTGCAAAACAACGTGTTAATGGGTCTGTTAGTATTGTCAAAAGACATTTCAATACAAAACATCGAAACTCCAATCTTGATACATAACTTCATCAACTAATGACTTTTTCTGAGGTTTAGTGAATTGAACATAAAAAAGACAAACAGAAATAAATAAAATTACCAACTGACACCGTTACCCTTCCAAACTATACACAGGTTTGTGTATTGGAAATATTGAAACGATGAAAGTTCAAAGTCTTATAAGGGCATAGAGATTAGTTTTCTATAATTGAATTTTCAACTTGTAAAGTAGACCGAGGGGGTTCATAAAAAAAAAAAATTGTTACTTACTAATATAAAACAATAAAAAAAGACAAGAAAAACTTGAGGGTCTTAGGAAATGTTTTTATTTTTATTTTTTTTAAGAATCATTCTAGAATCCAATTAAAATTAAAAATACTTATTGATAAAATTGAAAGATTGTTCATTCGATAGTTCAAGTGTATACTTCGAGGTGTTTTTAATTCTATTTAGAATGGTTTATACTTATATAGTGGGAGAAGTGTAAAGCTTAAAACCTGAGTAGTGTTTCCTGCATGAACAAAAACAATTTTTTAATCGTTTTAAAATGAAGCGTCCAATAATAGGTACACTACTCAAAAAATTAAAGGTACCGATAGTATTAAAAGTACTCATAAATAATATAATATATAATAATATATATAATAAAGTTTGAATCAGAATCTATTTCATCATGAAACGTAAAGAAAACACGTTTTCGAGACACGCACATAAAGCGTGTGCCGTTGTAGTCATTGATGTCGGCGTTGTCGTCGTTGGCATTGGAAATTTGTAAACACGATAACTTTTGTTAGAATGAAGATAATTGGAATAAAACCTTATTGTACTTTTTATACAAAAACCAAAATTGTCACTTTTGGAAAATGTTAATTTATTTGTATTGTTCCAATAAACAATGGTACCTACTGATTATCAAAATAATGGAGATATCCAAAAACCGGAATACTTAATTCTCAAGTTTTGGTAAAAAATATTATTTTACACTTTTTTGTAAAAAAAATCTTGCAACGATACAGTAAAGTTTGGGATTATGTAATTCTTTTTTGTTTATTATGAAATCAGTCGGGTCTTCTGAAAATAAAATTTCAAGCACAAGATTTGAAAAACAAATATTTATAATATAATGAATGCTTATGTATAACCAGGGCCCGGATCTTATGCTTTAAAAAACAAGAAATATGCTCTTAAAATTACAAAATATGCCAGAAAATCGAGGATATGCCGTAAAAATCCAAAATATGTTGCAAAAATATTCAAAAAGTTAATAAAGAAACATAATACATATAAACATAATGTTAACACGTTTCAAACGTATTTTTGCCCAGATGAAAGATCGATTTTTTAAGTGTTGTTTGCATTTCAATGAGATCAATTTTGTAAATGTTCAAAATTAATTTTTTTGAAATCTGCATGAAAAATATGCATTTATTATTAAAATATGCTATTTAAGCCAAAGTATTCATTTATACCAAAATAAAGAAACAAAAGGCGAGCGATTGAATTTCATTTTAAAACAAATTGCCTAATTCGAAAAAATATCTAGTTCAATAAAATAATTGTACTTGCTTGAGGCTGTGCATGAAAAATATGAATTTGCATAGGAATCTGGGGCCTGCTTATAATATTTTTTGGAAGCAAGGTTTGCAACCTTGAAAGAGCTTATTTTCACACAGAATTGAATTGTAGAAAAAAACCGCTTTTATCTTTTAAATAAGACCAAATTTATTAAAATTCGTCACTCAAAAAGGAGCTATAGAATTAGTGTTTACGTATTAATATAATGTTGCACATAAAACGTAGTAAAACAAATAAAATTTAGCTTTCTGAAGTAGTTTTTGAGTAGTGTATACTTTTAAAGCCCTCAACCATTATTTTTAATTCCGATGCAATGTTTTGATTCAAACATTTAAAGAAATGTTGAAATGAAATTCACAAGAATACATTATTATATTAGTTCTAAAGATATTTCTTCTCCAATCCTGACGTAAATTCAATAGGTCAAGAAACAATTTCTTTGCTTTTTTTCTTGTCAAAGAATACGAAACTAAAACTAAAGGTATGTAGATTAAAAAAATAAAGCAAAAGAAAAATGTATTTTTTTTTTTTTTTTTTTTTTTTTTTAAACACCAACCCTTATTTGGCTCATATTTAGAACAGTTCAATTCATTTTGTGATTTGTTTTCATATGGTTTTGTATTCTTTCTTTATTTATTTTATAATGTTTAACGTTTTAGGGTATATTTGTATTTGTTTCTATATGGTTCTTCATAATACGCTTCATTGCAAACTAAGAAAAAATTATTATTCAATATAATTTAGAAGTTCAAATGATCTCAACTCCAAAATGCGTTTCGCCCAGGTACAACAATAAGCTCACCACTTAGATGTTGTTCTTGGAAAATGAGAAAAGCTGTAAAAATTTCAAGAAGGGAGGGAAAACAAAAGACGAAAACCATGGGTTACTGAGTTCATTCGAAGACGGAAAACTTATGTGGTAATTTTCTCGTTTTCCCCTCGTTTTTTAGTTAGAAAAAGTTGTGATAACAATCAAACATGACATTACGATGATAGAAAATGGAAACCATTTTTTTCAAAAACCGGTATTAACGGTATCTGCCATACCGTTCTTTTTAATTCTGATTTTCTCCTTCATGACTCAATCAATTTCAACTATTTTTTGTACATAAAGCTTTTAAGTTTTCGTAATAATTAAAAAAAAAAAAAGAATTTCGAAAATTATTTTTTTGAATTTAAAAAAAAATTTAAATTTTTTTTTTGAAAAATCAATTTTTCGAAAACTACTCAATATTTTTTTTGCTGATAAAAAATATTTTAAAAATGGCGTACCAAACAAAATAGAAGTTCTTGCAAAATTTTATTTAGAAAAAATGTTTTTTTTTCTTTAACAGAGCCGTTAACGATTTTTAAAATTTCTTTTCTAAAAATGTATCATTATAGAAGGAATCAAATTGCATACTTCGTTTTGAGGTTAAATTCATTAAAAAAGCTTTTTTAATTTTTTTCCAAGACTGCATTTACAATTTTAATTAAAAAGGCTTAGGATATAGTAACTTTCGTGCAATTTATCTTTAACTCGCCGGATCTGTGCCAAACTACGTAAGATTTTTGTTTTATTCAATCAAGAATTCATAAGTGTTTTTATTTGACCTGCCATTTTTTTTTTTTTTTTTACAAATATTGGTTATCCCTCATAATCAGACCCAATTTTTATTGTTCTTAACTGTTTTCTGACTTTGATATTATTTTATTCAAAAAATAAAAAAGAAAAACACAAGCACAGTTTATTTTCTTTAAAAAAAAAACTCACTTTTTTATTGCATCAAAAAAAATCAATATTCTTAAATATCCTAATAAAACAAACTGAATGAATTTAAAAATAAATTGTAATTTTAAATAAAAATTTAATAAAAATGAATTAATTAGACGTTAATTTTGAGCTATGTTTTTATTCAATTTTTTTTTTAATTTTGTGTGCAGTAAAATTTGTATTTTTTAAAGAAAATAAACTAGACTTTCATAATAAGCAGTAAAAAATACTTCTTAGTAACGTGTTTTTTTTAATAAAATGATATTAAAAAAAAATTTGTAGGTTAAAGTAAAACAGTTATAAATTCTCGGCCGACCTTTTTAGCGTGGGTGGTGGGCGTTGCCGTGAACGAATATATTTTTTTATGTCTCAACTTAATTGCTCATAATCTTGGAACTTTCTTTGGCTTAAATCCTAGACATCCGATTGTCAAAGGATATTAAGTAAATTTTAACCTTAACTTTAAAATCATGTACCAAGCAAAAAAAAAAAAAAATACTGTGTTGTACATTTGTCAATTTTCAAAAATCACAGCAGTTTTCCCTTAAAACTTTTTCTTTATTTCATTTTCTTAATTCTCCACCTCTCTTGGCACAAACTAATAGAATTATAATTTTTATTTTAGTTTCTATCGTTTTTTTGCTCGTTGTGTGTATTCTCATTACTTTGTTTCCTTCATAATATTATTCTCTTCTTCGTCGACGTAAAATAGTTTTTATTGGATTTAAATTTTTTTCCTCTCCTTGTGGTTTACCGATTTCATAACGAACGCTGGTATATTTTTTGATTGAAGTTCGGTTTGGTTTGTAAATTCTTTTTTTCTCGTCTACGGGCTTTTAAAAAAAAAGTTTTATTAAATAAAATTCAATAAAACAAAAAAGAATATTCAAAGCAAAAGATAAAAGCCAATTAATTTGTTAATTCAACTTAGTAAAAAAAAAAAAAAAGATTAATTTTTTTTTTACATCCTTTTAAGAAAGTGCCGAGTGAGAGCGAAAAAAAGAGAGGGATCTTCCTTCGAAAAATGTGTATTTTAAGTGAATCACTTTTGGAGGTGTCTTACGTGAGAACCGAATATATTGTGGTCTTTGCTATCAGAATAATTAATTTCCAAACGCACAGCCAGTTAATTAAATAAGAATAGAACAAAAAGACACATTTTGTTTTTGTTTCATTTGTTTGTTTTTTGTTATAAAATAGTAAGAAGAATGTTAAATGTACGCCATCATCAGCACAAGCAACATTATCACCACAAACATCACCATCTAAAAGAAGGTACGAAGGACCCTTGAGATGTGTATTATGTGTGTATCCTTGGTCGAACAACAACCGCACTTAGTTAATTTGATTTTATATACTTAAAATACTTTATCCGTGTTTCGTTCATTTTGGGTTCGGTTCGGTTCTTGTGTTTTACGTGAATGTTTTATTTTATTTTTTGACTCTTTTATTGTTGGATCCTTGTTGATTTTTGCAATCGTGTTATAATTCCCACCACCATGATACACCACCGCACTCTCTGGAAACCAAAGAGCTTGCTGCTCTTCAAAGGATGTGGATAATTAAGAAACATTCTGTTTCGGATGTAATCAGGAGATTCTTTTTCGTCTTTTTCGTTTTTTTTTTTTATGGTTGTAATGTGCTTCTTTTCTTTGGTCCTTTCCTTGAGTAGAAGTTGTGGAAGGATATGTGTAAATGATGGCAACAAAGCGGTTTTCGAAGGAAATTTTGGTACCAAGGTTTTTCCAAGAACCAAAGAATAAAAAAAAAAAAAAAAATAAATAAAAGAAAAACATGAATAAATGTAGGGAATATATCCTTAAATCCTTGCAAAAACATACATGAAAAACTTTATCCGACGAAATTCGAATGAAATGTAAAAAGTTTTTCGGCAAAAGTGTATCAGAGGAGTAGTCAAGAATATTAGTCGTGGGTCGTTGTGGGTAATATGGGCTAGATGGGTGGGTGTACGAGTATATGTACGAGTATGTCCTGGATAAAAGTAAATGTGTAGAACTATATTTAGATGTTTGTGGGCTCTTTCAAGGAAAAATAATATGTTTTCTCTTCATATACGTATATAGATACCAACTTTCAGATCTTTTTTTTGTAAAACTTCATAGTGTTCGTTTTACTTTCGTTATTTTCTTAAAGGATGAAGTGCATTTTTAATGGAACGAGATTTTTGTGTTTGGTTATTGAAATAGCAAATTTGAGTAAAGATATGTATATTTTCTTTTTACATACATACGTCATAGATGTATAAATTCTTTCTAAAACGACTTGCCATCAAGAGATGAATTGAAGGAACAGATACAAAGGACTTTTATGTGGTATTGAAGAAGTGTTTTCTCGAATTTACTTTGGAATCTTAAACTGTAATAGGTTTAGGTTTACGTTTTTGGTAGATAAAACTAATCTTGAGTAAAGTATTTTTGGTTTCCCAAGAAGGTTTCTTTATTACCTTTTGAACTTTGAAAAAAAAACTAAGAAAAAAAACTATTGAATCATTTTAATTTTCGTAGGTATTGATTAAATTTGAGACATGCTAAGATATTTATGCAAATTATGTTTGCATAATGTTAGTTTAAAACTTAAAAATATAAAAATAGTAATATAAATTACTTTTTTTTTTGAGAATGAATCTATATTTTAGTAATAGCTGTTGGAAACTAACAATAACAACTTATAACGGACCAGAAAAACTGGCCATTTTTGTTTAAATTCGTTCCAAAAATAATTTAAACATACCTCACTGTTTATACGCTCATAGGTGGGGCCCTGGACCTGCGGCCATATGGCAAAGCACTTGTAACAACTGTTAATTGTATTATAATTGTTAATATGAGACCATGTTTTTGAAAAAAAAAAAAAACAGTTCGGCTTTATTTCAAATTTGAAATTAGGTCTTATTTCGTTGGGCCTTATTTTACGTCACCGTTATGGGCCAAAATCGAGGAAGTGGAAAATTTCAGTGTGCAAATCATCAAAAAGTCAACTTTGTTAAATAATTAAGCTTTAATGCTTATGTGTTGAGGTTTATTATCATTTATTAGTTCACAAACAAGCACAGCTCAAGCAAAAAATTTGGGTGTAGAATCATTTAAAAAAGAGATATATTCCAATAACCAAACCAAATTCAATATGACTTGTAAGTATTGAATTAAAAAACGTTCTTAAATAGATAAAATAAAATAAATAAATTAAATAGTACAAAATTGTTTGGATATTTAAAAATAATTTTTACCGTTTTTTATTGTGCTTATTTACAAAAATATGTGAATTTCTTATAATATAAAGTTCTTAATTAATTTAATTTAAATTTGTATATTATTTATTTCATACGTGTAGCATTTAGTTTAACTGGCACATTGATAAAATTTTGAATTACTTCATAAAAATTTGAGATTTTGCTTTCAAAAATATATTAAATAGCGTTCCTTGAAATGATGAAGCCATCAGAAAATGATGGATGTTTCCAAAACGACTGTGTTGTTCTAAAAACTATGTCAATCTAAAATATATGTTATTATATAACTTTGTTAATCAAATATGAATTCATTTTAGTTTTTATTAGGATGTTATAATATTTAAAAAAAATCGATTTTCTACTATTCTAGAATACCTAGGAAATAGATACATTGTTCAAGGTTTTTTTATAAACTTTATAGTAAGACTCCTTTTTTATGCCATATCTCCATTAGATTTTGACTTTAAATACCAAAAGTATGCACATTTGTTTCGACAATACTAAATAACTTATTCACAGCTCAAAAGCGTTCCCGGAAATGACGTTTTAATCACTATTATCGTTTATTTTCTTTCTAACAAAATCAAACGAAATATTTTTTAGGGTTTAACTTAGTGGTCTTGATTTTGCATCATAACATCACCAAAAAGTTATAATTTTAAACTTTATTCGTACCAAAACAGGCGTTCCCGAAATGATTCATCGAGTTTCATCTCATTTTTTTTACCGGTACGTCAGAAGTAAAATTTAATTTAATTTAATTTTGACTTGAAAAAATGCCTGGACATCAAATTTTTCAACTTAGTGATTTTTGCCCTTATATAGAAAAATTATGTGAACATAACCCACAACACTTGCATTTTTCTCTACGAGGCCTACTTTAGATAGAAATTGTAAAAAAATCATGATTTTTGAAACCCACCGACCACTTTTCCTCCAATCTAATATTTTTTCCAACTTTTGCCCTCGAAAAACTGGTTTGGCACTGGTCTGTAACCTCTATCTTTTCTGGACTGAATATAATTGCGTTTTGGAATAAATTTTACTATCAGTTTTCTCGTTCAAAATTTCTGATTCTAGTTTCAAGAATTATCCTGATAATATTTTTTCCAACTTTTGCCCTCTAAAAACTGGTTTGGCACTGGTCTGTAACCTCTATCTTTTCTGGACTGAATATAATTGCGTTTTGGAATAAATTTTACTATCAGTTTTCTCGTTCAAAATTTCTGATTCTAGTTTCAAGAATTTTCCAATTGTTTTGTTAAGGATTAACATCTTCTCCATGTGTTTAGGCCCTAAATTTGTAAGACGACCCTTGTATAAAAATGTTTAAAGGTTATATGAATTTCTGGAATTCCCTGTAGCGGGTCTAGCAAAGAGAGATTTCTGATGGTTAAAGAATTTTTAAGCATAATATTTCAGCTATACGTTTTTCGAAATTAAAAATTCATTTGTCCCTTATTTACAATTCTTTTTGTTTTATTATTGTAAACGTTTATATTAAACTCCTAATTTTAATATAAAAATGTGTTAATGTGTTTTTGTTATTTATTTCTATTATGGGTATTACCATCCACCAGTAATGCTCCTCAAAATTAATTAAAAGTTCTTACTTTTGGACCTTAATTTTCGGCACAAGTAAATGTGCCATTTTTTTCAAAATATTTATACGAAAATAAATTAAAAGTTTTTACAAACATATTTTGCTTAAATTTTGCCACTAAATTTTCTTACGTATTATTTTTTTCTTTTATTTTTAGGTAAGTCCGAGATACTTTTGGTGCTATTTACATTTTTTAATTGACTTTTTGGTAAGTTAAAGTATATTTGTACAAATCTTATGCAATGTTTTCTCTACGCCCACTGAATTCAAAAACAATTAATAAATACCCCAAACCCATACCATTTTCGCCTACGTGTAAAAAGTATATCCCTAATAGCATGAAATAATTACAGAAGTAAAAAAAAAATAAACAAAATCCATTTTCAAACGATATCATTCAATTTGTCAGTGGAAACGTAAAACGACGAACAAAGGTACCGCAAATTAATTTCATTAAGTTAAAAGTTTCCAATTCAATTCTATGTTTTTCTTTTTACCTTATTTTTGTTGGTGGATGCTTTTGTGCCAACAAATTAGCGGTTTCCATGTCTGTATATCAAACAAACCCACACAATTTGTGTTTTTTTTTTTGTTCCACATTCTGTTCTTGCCTAATAAAATTACCAATACCCAAAATTATACCACACACAAAAAAGTAAAGATATAGCCTATTCCATAATTCCCTATTTGTAACAAAAGATATTCAAACCCAACAGAAGTAATTTCGTATCCATTCGACCATTACTGAACCTATATTGTTTGTATCTGTTAGATACTTTTTTTTATATAAAGAAAATAGGCCTAAATAATATATGTAGACTTGTACACTCTTATGAAAACAGTAAAAATCTTTTGTTGTATATACGCCCAAAACTTTATCTCGGCCATTTTGATTTTAGACATCTACGGAAATGGTGACAATGATAGGCGTTGCGGCGGTAGTGGCGGATACGGATATTCGTTTTTCCTCCTCTATCACACCGCTCATTTTTCGCTATATTTCATCGTCCTTTTTGTCATTCTCTACGCCCTATAATGGTTAGGGTGGGTATGTAATGTTAATGTGTATATGCGTGTAAAATTACTTCTGTTTTATCAGATAAGTGACTAAATGATGGCATAGAAAACATCCTAATTAGCAATTGAATTAGTTGGTATTTTGTCTTTATTCCTCTTTGAAAATGTATCTTATAGATTTAATGATATGAATGTTTCCTTTTAGATATTACACTACACTACCTGCCATAAAGGGTATTCTTAAAGATTAAATTTATAATCTTTTGCCTCGTACAATGATATGTACACAAAATGTATAAATAATTAACGAACTTTGGTTTGAAGGATAAAGCTGTTCTCCTTAAAGGATTCAAGAAGGAAAATACTCCTTCCTCCTTCTTGATGGGGTAGTTTCTACACCTCCCCCCCCCAAAAAAAAAAAAATATCGTTGAATATTTCACAAGAATATTTGAAAGAGAGCACGTGTCGGCAACAACTGACACGCTTTGTAAGTTAAATTTGTTACTCCCTCAAAGAAACAAGACATTTTCTCATCGCAAAATTTCGCAAAATTTCACAAAAAAAAAAAAGAAGAAGAAATGAAATAAACAACTTTATGAGAATGCCAACACGTCCTGTTCCTGTGCCGTCAACTATGTCTTGTAACGTTAATCCAAATAAAGGATGCAATTCGATTTCGATCCAAATGCCAATCACGAGTCCTGGCAATCGCAAAAAAATGAAAAAAAAAAGAAAAAAAAAAATAGAAAATTCTCCACACAAAAATCAGCTAATAATATTCGAAGCACGTCCTGACAAAAGTTGAACGAATATGCAGTAGATTCTATGTGCAGTAAAAAAAAAACAGAAATCATTTTAAGTGCAGCAAGTATCCTTAAAATATTATAGGATACACATTTTGATAACATCCTATCTCTATTTTATCCTTTTTCAACCGCAATGACTCTCTTAGGAAAACGCGCTTAAATTTTCTTTATTATTCATGAAATGTTTCTACATATTTTGGTGTTGATAATGATGATGGTTATTATGATGGTAAGGAGAAAGATGATATCCTTTTATATCACTCATATATTCCCACGCTAACTCCTTCTAACCAAATTTCTCATCGTCGTTATTAAGGCATGGAAAGAGGATATATGTAAGTTATAATACAATTTTAATTTTTAAGTTTTATGTAATTAGATCTTTTTCTTCTTTAATAGTTAAATTAAAAAGCCAAGAAAGAAAAACAGAACAACAAAAAAAAAGGCACAGAAAATGAGAAAAGAACATCCATTTGCAAGCTTATTATGCAAATGAAGACAAATTACATCACGCAAACATAAACAAGAGTAGCAAGCATCCACTTAAAAAAAAAAAAAAAACAAGTCCTTTTTTACTTATTCTTAGTATCTCCTCTGTATCTGTGTGTTTTTAATTTTTTTTTTGTTTTGTTGTTTTGTTGTGTATTCTTGTATTTGACGTTGATTGAGATACTATGTTTGACATTATGCTACTCCTCCTTCAAAGTTATTTTTTTTGTATAAAGAAAATGAAAGCATTAGATAGTTTATCCTATGTGTAGTTGTAGTTGTAGGTCGTTTGACTTTCAATTTCAAAGAACTTACATTCGATGGAAAAAAAGTTTTTTTTTTGACGGGAGAAGAAGTTCTTTAATCTTATTGTTTGTTCTTTTTTGTAGACATAAGTTGGACAAAAAATATTTGATTATGCAAATTGAAGTTTAAGTAAATAAGACATTTTGTAATCTAAGAGGCAAATTATCACACACTTTATAAAGATGTTTGTTGAGAGAAATGTACTTTGCTGATCACTATTTTTTTTTACTGCTTACATAATTGTATATGTAATGTTTTGTTTGTGAATTTTAAAAGTCAGTGAATCGTCAAACAAATATCAACTATAATTTAATTTATCAGTGCTAGAATAAATTTTTTTAATCGTAAATTGTTCATTAATAGAATAAAAAGTTACTCATACGCCACAGTGACCGGTTACAAAATTTTAAATTTAAAAACGGTTCACAATTTGGTCACTTGACATAAATGAGGTGCTATCATCGGACGCTGTTGGTTTTAAGAAATCCACTGAAAAATATCTTTAATAAAGTACTTAAAACAATTAATAAGTACTTAAGGAAATGAATAGGAACTGAATAATAATTAAGTATACAGCTTTTAAATACTAAGGTACTTAATTCTTCAATTATATAAGTACTTTTATGGCAGTTTTAAGGACAAGTACTAGTAACGGTACATGTATTTAGAGTTTTTTAGCACAAAAACTAAAGAATTATTATTTTTGTACTAAAGAAGTTTGAAGTTCTAGGTATGTAAAAGTACTTGTATTTGTACTCATGATTTGAGTATTGCACGTATAACAGTAACAGTATACGTGCAATACAAACATACATAGGAAAATCTTTACTATTCCGGCAGGTCAAACGCTTGTTTAATAGAACGATTTTCTTGATGTTAAATAATTTCGTTTTGTATGAAAAACAGTGCATTCTTCGGTCGCTTCCGTTTGTAACCAGTGTTAGGTTAGTGAATGTATTTAAAAAAAAATAAATTCCGAACTTGAAATTTTAAAAAAGTTTATTAAAAAGGAAATGGCAACCCTAACACGTTTTGCTTATTATTACTAAAACAAATTTTTGCGTGAAACAATTAGGAGTGGTCGATGAATATCAGAGGATTTTAGTCTATAAAACACTAACGAGTTGTCTGAAATAATTGACGAATAGCTTTTACAAACAGCGATAACTCTGGTCATTGCTTAAGAATGCAATTTTAGATTGTTATAATGCTGCAGAAAAAAACTCCATGATTTTCAAGTCGATTTATCATTTGTTGTCCAAATGTTCAAAATTATTGTAAAAACAAAAAAATCAGTTTCTGAAAGTGCCAGCCTCCAAACACAAAAAAAAAGTCCTTCTCGTCAATCTTCCTTTATTCTAGACTTATCATTTTCTTCTATACAATGTTTGACCACATTGCACGACATTTTGAAATAAGTTTTATTTAAATATTATCTATCCCAAAACAAGGTTTTCTATTTTATAAAAAAAAAAAATCGTAATCCCCCCAAGTTGTGTAGATACGAATACCCAAAAGTATATGTAAATCGTTTTCTAATATCTTCTTTATCGAGTACCTATATTTTAATTTTTCAAATAAAATTTCAATATTCCTTCCACAATCACATTTTTGGGAAAATAACAAAGTTTTTTGATCGATCAAAAAATAAAAAAAAATATAAACAAATATAAAATTTAACGAGAAAACGTCTGATATCACTTTTGGAGATATCCTTGTCAGTTGTGAAACTTTAATGTTTGTTTTCTTTATCATAATTTTGTTCGTTTTTTTTTGTCTGGGGCCCACATCATACACACACATACACGCAGAAGTATACAAAATAGAAACACGCATATACAAATATCCTTGGGTGGTGATGGAAACATTATGCAAAATAGTATTATGCATAGTATATGGCATAAATAAAATCAAAATAGATACCATAACGGTAAATTCATGACAATTTTTAAAGAAAAAATAAAAGGATATTCCTACAGAAGGATTTTTTTTTTAGATTTGTTGTTTAAAAAATAGCAGTTAGAAGGTTAAAAGAAGTATAGAAGATGCGAAAATATAAATTTGTTTTTTTTTTCAAGGACTTTCATATATTTTTCTTTTTTTTTTGCTCTACTGGCTGAAGCGAATATATGGCGGCACGTCATTTGCTAAAAGCGAAAGAATCATATCCCGAGCTTGTTTTTATTTTTATAACTCATAGAAAGTAAAATATTTCTCATGAATTTTCTTTCATTTTTTTTGTTTTATTTAAGAGATAATTCTTTGCAATGTCTGACTTGTTTTTTCCCATTTTGGTAGTATATTTTTCTGCTGTCAGTCAGAAGGAAACGAAGAAAACTTGAAGCCAAGAAGCACTGATTAGCATTTGCTTAGAGAAAAATTTAAATTACAAAATTCAATCCAAGTTGGGAGTTTGTTTTTTTTTTTCTCTTTTCTTCAAGATTTGAGATGAAAAATCTTGTACCATATGTTTTAAATGGTAATTTATGAGCAGACATATATAACATAAAAACATGTTTTTTTTTATTATGAGTGACGATATTTATGAACAAAATAAGATAGAACGACACAAATTTGAATAAAAGGACTAAAGAATCCCCCAATTTGCATTTAATCGATTTTTGAATATTTAGAATGAATATTGAATAACTTTTAAAAATTTCAATGACACACATTCACAACATGAATTTAGGGTCACAGCGTCCAAAAATTGTTTTTAAGTTGGTAACAAAAAGATTGTAGAAGAGGGGTCTTGTCACAAAATTATCATTAATTTTATCATCTTATTTTTGCAGTTGGAATCATTGAAAATAGGGGAAAATGATAGTAATCTATAATTTTTTTTTAAAGTAAAAATGTACCTGTAACGATTAATTGTCACACCCGTAACAATTTGAAATAAAGTTGTTGGTAGTTTAAAGAGTTTTGTGTCTTATTTCAAATATTTTAACATGATTGCGGTTCTTGAAAATTCGATTTTTGCTCTCTCTAATGAATACTAACTATCTGACTATTGAAAAACTGGCCCTAAATAGAAAGAAGTAAATGTTTAAAAAACAACATTAGCAGAAACAGAAACCACAGCCCACAGTGCCCTTAATGGGCCCTAAGTCTTACTGCTTTATAGAAGAAAACAACAAAACCAAAGTCTGAAAAAAAGTCTTTCATCAATTTAAGCCAGAAACAACCTGAAAATAATAAGCGGTTTCCTTAAAGGCCACTGTAAGTTGAAGAAACACCTCAATAACTTATTTTACTGTTAAGCAGTCGCACCTGCAGATTTTAGAAAGAAGAGCCACTGTGACCCACAAGTAGTAAATGTAGTTCTGAACTCTCGAATCCGATATTGGAAATATTCTATCACGTCAGGATTTCAAGATAAATTCACAAACATAGGTTTTTTTTTTTAGAAAATTACAAAACTAATAAAAAATCTCAAAAACGAGAGCTGATAGAAAAATTTTGAATTATGATTCGAGTTCAGTAAATCAAAATCCATCAGAAAAGTGTACTTTTGTTCCTGGGACAAAGAAATGTGATGTTTTTTGGATCAGTTTATTAATGATGATCTAATATGCCACACCTATCAACATAAACTTGAAATATCTGGTCAAGAAAAAAGATATTGAGAATTTTAAAAAAAACTTTAACAAATTTAGTTAAAAAAGATTACCTAAAGTCAAAACTTTGCTTCAAAAACAGCGGAAATGCAAGTATTTTTGTTTTTCTAACGACCATATCTCAAAAACCTGACTGCTAGAACTATTTTGACTTCGGATTGATTCTACGTTGATATGGTGCAGTGTCACATCAACTTTGTCATTGGTCGATTAAGATGCTCAATTTAGCATGCATAACATCAGGCGACTGGCAGGTTATAAAGCTGAATGGAGAAGCTACTTAGCTAAGGCCAAATCTACACCAGAATTATAATTTTATCCCAATTCAATCCTCCCTCTTCTTTCTAAACGCTTGCACCATAATTGTGTAGTGGTCAATAAAATAAGAATAAATTGCGTAAAAAAAACTTTATCAGTGTTTGATTTTTTAGTATTGCATGCATTTAGGCTGATTTTTTCTATAATTTCGATTTTGGACTGAAACCAGAACTATTTTATTTTGCAAAAGTACCAGAAAACCAAAACAATCTACAGAATAAAACTTTTGCTTGCACTCCAGATACGACATAATACAGACATTTACACGCTCTTATAATCCCCCCAAAACCAAAATGTCTTCATCCTCCAAAATAAGTATTGACACTTCATGTCATGTCACAAGAATCAGTGTAAACTGGGACATTTATCCCTCGAAAACTAAACACTATATCCGTATATTGTACACTTTGATGTCACAAAACTACGTATGTACCTAATCGTCTCAATGTATATATTGTACAACATGTAAGGATTCTTCAGTGTATCAAAAGTTCTTTGTACAGGAAACATTTATGTTGTAAGTACAAATAATGTTGACCTGGTTTAGTATCTTCATATTATGAAATGTCTATATATAATATATCCTTCGACAAACTATACTTATACATTCACACACAAAAAGCCCATCCCATCTGATAAGCTCAAATAACCTCAAATAGGGATTTTGTGTAAATCGACAAACAAATCGACGACTGGCATTTGGAGTCTCTTTGACACTATCATCGAACATGAGGATGAGATATTTGTTTGTTTGCTTTATAAAAGAGTATTATATACAGAAACAGATAGATATTCTTCTTATACACAATGCAAATGTCTCGAGGAAAATGGATGGTAACGGAGAGGCTTATTTTAACATTTGTAATGGCATTGTTTTGAGTTTGTCAAAAGGAAAATGTTTACGACTTAAAGGAATTGACTCACAATGGACAATTAGATTTTTGGAGACGGGAATTGGAAGTTGTTTTTGATTGAATAAAGTGTAAAGGAGGATTTGTATGAGGTGTAATTAAGGTCTTATAATGAGTCTGGTCTAGGGTCTAATACTGCATGCTATACAATACTGCAGATGGTCCACTTTACAGGTTCTCAGGTTTCATAGTCTCTTTTCGGGTATCAGTCTCGCTCACAGAATGTCATTGCTTCGTTCGGTGGACATTTATGTCATTAATACTAATTAATTATATGCCTGTAAGACCTTGGGTCTTTTAAATGCGAGTTGCACGGCACTAGTTAGAAAGAATAGAAAGATAGGAAATAATTTTTTTTGGTACAGTAGATTTGAGTAGTTAAAAAATCTCATAGGTGGCGTCCAGTCAAAGCTGAGGGATAAGGAAAAAAAAAACTGCTGCCCAAGGTGGGGCTCGAACCCCATACCTCTGAGTTAGAAAGTCAACCACTACAGTTACATCAGCACTGGTGCGCTCAAATTCTATATCCTTTGAAAGTTCAGATACTGACATCTAGAATACTAAAGAAATATTTTGCTTCGAACACAATTTCCGAAAATATGGTTGACTGTAGATTGATTCGGAGATTTCTGATTCCCACTGTCGGGTGTTTTGTCTTAAGTCCGACCGCAAGTACAATAATGCCTTATCTTTTATGTTCTCTCTTTGAGCTCATAGGATCTGTCTTGGGCTATCTTCTTTGTGAGGGTAATAAGCAAGTTATATGGTGTAGCTAAAGTATGTATTTAACTGACTTCAGATTCGAATTTAGCAGTACATACTTGGCTAACCGCCAAGTGGACTTTTGTCATGAAGAGTATTCATCTTATTTTGACCGATTTGGCAAAAACATTGTAGATCCTTTCCCCTACTGTGGACATAGATTTCATAACGTACCTAGTTCTAGATTTCCGTCGCGTAAAGGATTTCCCCGTACATAAATCGAACCAAATTTAGTTACTTTGAAAAACCACAGCGAGGTGAAAGTCAAAACTTTTGAAGTAACAATTTTCAAAAACTTAAACAAAACTTAGGCTACGCCTTGATAAAAAGTGTGGTTTGCCCTCAAGGAGAAAACACCGGAATAATACCAAAAAAATAGACGTACTGCATCTAACGGAAGAACTGATTTATTATACGTATGCTAGGTTAAAACAAAAAACCTTCAACCATTTCGGAATAAATTGAGTTTCCAAACGCATGTTATAATTCATTTAAATTGCATAATTGCAGGCTCATTTCAAGTACTCAAACAAAGTATTTAATTACACATTTAAGTAATAAATCTTAACGCGAGTCAACAATGGGGACATTTAAATCTTATACGTCTTAAGTTATTACTCCATCTTTTTCACACTCCTGATGACAATTAATTATAACCAAAAAAAAAAAAAAATTCTACCATTTGCATTTGACAACCAATTATACAATTACTCAGGCAGTTAGTCACACACTAAATAACCCTGACATGTTAACCCCATGTAGAAATTCAGTTAGGGGACATATCTCCCCAGCAAGTGCTTAAGACAGCTAACCTCGATGCATGTTACTGGAACACGACCAAAACAGATATGTATATGGTGGTGGTGGCCAAGGACAGCAACAGCAACACCACCTTCCATACCACAAACAACAAGCTTAAGCCTTACTATACAGTCTCTTGGGCATTAATTCCTTTTTTTTTTGTGTTGTTTAGACAAAAACATCTCCAGCACATTATCCTTGCAAAATCTGACATGAGAACCACACCAGCTGACTGAGTAGTTCTTCTTGCATCGACGGTGTTTTACATGTTAAAATCTCATGGAACTTCAAATTCATCCTATGTTCGAGTAACACGAGTATAGAGTATAGAGTATGTAGATGAGGAGAACAAAATGTCCAACTCAAGAGTATTCCGAATCTAAATTCGAATCCCTGGAGAGTATTTCTTTCTTTTTCCTTCAGTGCTGTTGATGGCCTCTCACTATGTCCCGCATATAAATACAGATTTTTCCAAATAGACTGTAAAATATTCCAACTCCTTGGAAAAAAAAAAAAAAAAATGGAAAACCAGATGTGTGTGTTCGTTTGGTATCATTCTCTTTTATCCTTGAAAAATGTGCCTCAAAGGAAGCCAGTTCAGGCGAAAGATTTGTGCTCAGCGAAAAAAGAAAACACAACTCAAAATACAAAAAAAGAAAGCTTGAGAATAAGCATAACGGGATCTACAATATAATAGAGTGGGTGGTGGTTAAGGAAGAGAAAAAAACGTTAGTTACAATAATACAATACTCTTTTATGTGCTCTCCCCGCATATATGAGTGGAGAGTATGGACAGAGACCGGGAAACTGGGAGGAAAAAAAAAATAGCCTCAAAGAAACTAAATGAAATGATTACTCTTGGGGTATGACGATGAGGATAGGACATGTTTGAATGGAGCCTGACACAAATAACTGCAATGAATGTGATTTTCATTAAATGTGGGTTTTCTCTCTTATTTTGATCCACTTTTTTCCCCCATTTCTTATGGTCTTCTTAAAGCAAAATGTAGGAAACATATTTGTTTTTTTTTTTTTTTGTAAATCGGAAACTGTGTTTGGTTGGTCATGAAAATTTGGGTTTCATTGGGACTATGGAGAGGGCAAAACTGATGAATTCATGTGTAAGGAATCATTGAGGAAGAAAAATTGCAAAGAATTCATTGGAATATTAGAGACCTAAGTTAAGGGTTAATATTATGTTATGTAGATTTATGACCTTTTTTTCTTTTGGCAGTTTTACCAAACGAAATGTGGTGAGAAAGCCTATCAAACTTAAAATTAGTGAATGTCTAATGATTGAGGTCTTAACAAAAATGTATGTAATAGTTTCCATTTCAATTTGAAATTGTTAATACAAATGTAAAAAAAAAAACACAGATCTAAGCAAACTTAAGACTGAACACCTAGATTTTAGAGCTTATTTTGTTCGGTTTGTTTGTTCTGAGCTGCCACCCACAGAATAATCTCGTACATCATTATTCATGTAGGTACTCTAGCCGAAACACCGGTAACTGTGGGGCACTCATGCACCAACGGTACAAATATTTGGGAGACCACCTGATTACAGAGAGAGAATTTCCATCTCTGAACATACTCCAAATTCTCAAATTCGTTTAAGGAATAAATTGGATGCACAGTTGTAAAGGAAAAATCTCCTTCAATTTAGAAGGGGGTACAATAGACCTATAGGTCGCAGTGAAATTCCCCTAATTTTAATTCATTCATTTATTCATTCACTCATAGCCGGTGTCAAAATTCAAGAATTATCACATTATGCTTGTAATTTTTTTGTTGTTGTTTACAATTCACACTGTGTTAAAGCCGTACAAGATTAAAGTGATTAAATTAGTGGTCCAAGGAAATTAGCTTGGTGAAACGTGGGTGGTTAATAAGCTTGATGCGATATCTAGGCGATGTTGGTCGTTCAATTTGGGTACGACTTTTAAATGCGCCAGAACCATCTACAATGCACCCGTCAATAGGAGCGAAATCGTTTTAATTACAAATAATAGGGTCTCTCATAGGTAGGAGAAAATGGTGGCTTCTAGAAAGAACCGATGTGCAAAGTCTCCCAGTCAAATATGGTTTCTCTGGATAACACTTACTTATGTGGCCATATTTTCGTTGCCTTATTGTCTTTGGACTTTTCCGCCATTAAAACATAAAGGGCTGAACCTTGCCTAGCCATTTCATCGGCACATTCGTTGCCTTGAATTGTATTATGGCCAGGTACCCATACTACTGTGAGTCCTATCAGTTCTTTTTGTAAATCATTGACAATTTTTATTGAGTTAGTCCAACAGCCATCCAAAGCTTTTTTTAGCTCCTTCACTATCAATGAATAAGGCTAAATGACGAATATTGTTGTTCGGTATTATTTGGTTTTTAAGTATCCTCAAAATTCGATATCTCAAAAACCTTACATGACTATTACTGTCATTTACGGTTAAATCGATCTTAATAATGCCATTTTTGTTTTTTTAATTTTTGAAAATGTTTTTCACAATAACTGTTTTTTTCTTACTAAGTCTTTAAAAAAATTTAACAAAACAGAAACCATCTCAAAATTTTCAAAAAGCAAAAATTTTTTCGTCAACCTTTTTGATAAATAAATAAATTAGCCAACGTGTTGCAGAGTTTGGATATCCAACACTCAGAATTTTAAACAATTGCAAATTCGTTGACATATTCCAATTTTTAACTTCCACAAAACATGTTTTGAAATTAGTCAATAATGTGGACGTAACTTTTTTTTTGAAAAACATAAAAATAAATCGTTTTTGACATTTTTTACAATTTTTTTGAGGTTATATAGAAAAAATATCCGATTAAAAATTAAAGATATTTTTACCACCTACAACTCTTGTATTAAATTTTTTTCCATAGAAGGTTAACTTTTGATAGAAATAAAAAAAAAAAAAACACGAATTAGACATCCACCCACATTATTTAATTTAGATTATCTGCAATTTTTTGTTTTTCTTATCAAATCCAATCAACTTCTTCTACCAACAAATCTGTGTATTCCCTTCGAGATCGTAAAATCATACAAAAACCATAATAGTTTTTATGTCGCAGAAAATAGCAAAACAATTTGTTGTTGTTGTTTTTTGTTGTGATAGCGTTTTTATTCATCAATATTTCTATACAAGAACATTATATAAACGCGCTAAAGTGTTTTCGATTAGCTGTCATACTCGAATCCTTGAGCGCGAACACGAAACCATCGACTTTTCTTAACCACCATCGTTACCGTTAGCTGAAGAAGAAGAAAACCAATTTAATATCAAAATAAAAAAACAAAACCAAGTTAGTTGAGTGGTTGAAGGGTGCGAGTAAAGTGTTTGAGAATGATAAGGGTGGGGGAGGGGCAGGGACGGCTAAAATGGAATCCTTGTGGGTTATTTTAACAGATGCTGCCAATGGTATTGTCGCTGCTGCTTCTTACAGGATGACAGTTCTTCAGAGGGTCATCAAGTAAAAATCCGAAGAGGCAATAGCAGTTCCCGTGAGGGCGCACTGAAAGCCCCTTAGCTCAGCTCGAAGTCACTCGTTTATACATCATGTGCCTCCAAATGAACCACCACATGCCCTGTATGTGTGTGCGCGTGTGATTGTATTATGATAGCTTGATGGGTATATATTCAGCAAATGTCACCATCAATGGTGTACTTATAACAGCGTTGGTGGTTCGGTATAGTTCCGTTCTGAAAGCTGTTAGCTTGTCGTGTTTATATTCTTTTATACACACATAGAACGAGCACATCACATACACCCGTTAATGTAGGCCAAAAGGAGGAAATCAAAAGGCAATAGGATTGTTAAAGGATAATGAGAAAAACGTTCAATATACTATACCTCGTACACTGATGGCATTGGCAATAGCAATGGGAATGAGAATAGAAATGGGAATTGCTTATAGTAGTTTGCCATATATTTTTGTCTTCTTAGTCCTTGATATGGCTACGTTTTCTTCTTCTAGTTCGCCGTCTTTATCGTTGTCGTCGTCATCATCATCGTCGTCGTCTTTTTAAGTATACACGTAAAGTATCATCTGTTAGGATTGAGAATCTTGCAAAATTGAGAAAATTAGCAGCAAGCATGTTCGGGAATTAAATGTCAATTCGGGATCGGGGTTGTGGCAGAACATAAGATTTATTATTGTTCAACGTTAAGGGAATTCTATAGCTGAAATGGTTGTTTTTTGTTTTTGTGGATATAAGAGGGCGTGTTGCCATTTGTGTCCGCACAGATTTATATCTAATAGCTGACAATGTTAAACGAATGCGCAAGAGAGAATCAAATTTCGTTTCTATAAAATGATTGGAAATCAATATCTTGGGTATTGGTAACAGTGGTTGGGTGTGTACTCCATAGTCGTTGATATAAGCACATGTTTGTGAATGTATAAAACACAGGTTGATGTTTTAGTTGGACCATAAAAAAGGGATAATTCTTACAAAAAAATTGTTTAAAAAATTACCAGTACATTATTAGACACTTTTGTATGTACATTCAATTAGATGAGAAATAGTGTTTCTAATAGTGTTTCTAATAAGTTGAATAACATTGCTTATTAATAACATTGCTTAGATTTTAGAAAGCGGAAATTCAATCCAAAAATATAGAAAGACCAAATCAACTAAGTGATGGATTTTAGACATTAGATAGAACCAGCCAAAAGAAACCGAAATTCTATGTTTAGTAAGTTAAAACTGACTAAGGAAAAATATGTGTGCATATATTAAAAAAAAATAAGTAAAACATAGTCAGTTACTGACTAAATTCCGTTGACTTAAGTTCAAGCATTTTTCAAATCACTTTAAAGTCAAAAATCATATTTTTTCAAGGAAAATATCTACGCTTGCACAACGAACATTGTCCAAAAAAATAGACTTTCCTTAGCAACACCTAAAAAACTCAAAAATAATGATTTTACTTTGCTTTGCTGCGTAAGTAAACGCTATGCGGCAGCAAACGGCATTTGATTTTTTTTCAGTTAAATTCAAAAATAGTTAGTGTAGTTAAGCAAAGAATTTTTTAATAGAATGGTTAAAAGTCGTTTTTGGAAAATCTTTAAATTTCCTCATGAAAAACGAGAAATGGCTCATAGTTCCAATTGAAATTATCCTTTCTTTAGCATCAAATACAAAAACTAATTTTTCAACGCCAAAACTCTGAAATTTTTTACAAAAAACTAAAAAATATTTGTTCTGTTTTTTTAAGCTTAAAAAAATTTGATTTTGTTTTAGTGATTTTTGAGAGGCATTGATAATTTTATGGATAGCTGTCATTTAACCGTTGTTTGTATTAAAGTTCATAAATTTCCCTTTTTTGACTTTCATTAAAATTAATGTCACAGACTAAAAAAAAATTAGTACGTTAAAGTTACAAAAATTTTTTATAGGAAATTTGTTTTAGTTTTAAAAACTATCTTTAAATTTTATTTACAGCTATTAGTTGCAGAGGTATTAATGTTTGAAAACAGAAACATCATTTTCTACTCAAAGACCAATAAATGTGTTGAAAAAAAATCGTATAAAAATTGCAAAAATTAAGTTTAAAAAAAAATATTTAAGTAATTAAATGGAAAAACAAAACAAAAAACAGTTTAAAATGTTTTGGTTTTGCGCTCTCCCTTATTATTATAATCCAGCAGAAGATCTAAAATGTAGAATATCTAAATATGTAAAATGTAAAATGCAAATCAATTAACAAAACGGCAAACACTACTTTAGTGGTACACTTAACACCGCCCTCGAAAACCGAAGGGGGATAAATTACGTATAAAACGAAATCATTTTTTGCATAGATTAGTAGTGGCTTTAAATTATTTAAATATCTTAAACCAAAAATTGCCAAAAATTCAAGGAAGACAAAAACGATTGGAAATGTCAAATCCACTGACACATGAAATGTCAAACCCATTGACCCAAGACTAAAACTCAAAACATTAAGGTTGATTCACATTAAGGTTTGTTCACATTACACAAATCCGCTAACATGACAGAAGTTGATGAACATGTTGTTGAATGTAAGCCCCCCTAAATAAAGAATTAACTCAAAATATTAGGCGTTTTTTTTTTTAGTAGTTGAGCTCTTAACATATAATATTTTGAAACATTAAGCGTAAACCAAAATCGACAGTTTTTGGAAAAAGTGAAAAAGAATACTGAAAAGAACGTATAATTTACACCATACAAATTTCAGTTAAGAGTTCTATCGGTGATTTTCTGAAAAAATAAAATAAAAAATAAATTGGCATTCGAATTTCGAGTGTTCCTTAAATCATGGAAGCAAAAAAATAGTTTTTTTTGAAAAACGCCTAAAATTCTAGAAAGTTTCAGTTTTTTTCTTATTAAAAAAAATCTAATTTTTTTTTTTAAGTGTTTTGTTTTTATTTCAAACTCACAAATCATTATAGGAAATAATAATTTTAGAAAAATAGTAGCACCAATACCGTTCCTTATCAATACTTTACAAAGTAAGCAATCATTATTGTCACTCACACATGAAGAGACTAAATTGTTGTTTCATACTTTCAATTCCCATTGAATTGGCTCTAATGCCACTCACTACTTAATTTTCACTTAGAAAAAAAGAAAATAAATATTAAAAATATGTATACCTTCCTCATTCTGACTGACAGCAGCTTTAGAATTTTGCCACACTAACCAAAAACTAAAACCCACAACTACAGCCACAACCATCTACATCAAAATCAACGGACACACGTCCAAACAGAAAACTTCCCATGACATCCAATTTATTCTGACAAAACCGAAGCTGTGCACTAATTAACGTTCTAATTAACTTCATTTACTAACAAAACCTGCCCGAAACCAAAAAAAAAAACTACAAAAAAACATTCCAGGACACAAAATCAAAGCACACCCATCATCATCACCGGTCACTGCCAGAGTCCCAGAGAGTAGGTACACGAGCGACAAGAAATGTATATACAGATACACCTTACTTGCTACTTCCGGCATGTCCTGTGAAAGCGTTCCCTTTTTTGTATTCTCTAACATCATTTCCTTGTCTATTTCTGCAGGCAATCTACACGAGCATTACTGAGTGTAGTTGGAGGAGCTTAGAATAGAATGTATAAAACTTTAGAGTTCTTTTTGTTATTTTATTTATTTTCAATTTAAAGTTTCGTTTTAACAAAAATCAACAAACTGAAGAGAGGCGTGAGAGGACGATGCGGAAGGCCAGTTGGCCACGATGTAAGTGGTCAGTATGCATTTAATCCTGCTGATTAACGACGTAGGAACAATGGAGCTGATGCATAAGGATATGCGCTGTAGGCGGCTGCAAAGGGTGATGCATAGTAGGGAGATGCAACCAATGGGGCGCTGTATGCTGCAGCAGTGTAGGCTGCGGTATAAGGTGAGGCGGCGGCAATCAAAGGCGATGAGTAGGCTGAGGTGTAGGCCAAAGGAGCCACAATACCTGGCTTAGCAGCAACCAAGGCAACAATAGCCATCAAGCAAAGAGCGAACTGTGAAAGAGAGCATAAAATATCCTTGGATGTAATTTTTTGTGGAACTCCTAAAAGTATGCACTAAACTTACAAATTTGAACATATTGATTGAGTTTGAGGTCTTGAGTAGATTCAAAATGAAACTGATACCTTCCTCAAAAAGACCACCAGCTTTTATATCAAAGTTCAAAACAAGCAAATTAGGTTTAGCTACCTTCAAGAAATGAGTTGCCCATGGCACGTCCACTAACTCGCTTTGGAGGTAGCTCAATAACCCTAATTCCCACACCCCACTATACCTACATGCACACTTTGTCAACCTAAAAAGTATTTAAAATGAATATGGATATCAATTTGTGGAAATAATTGAAAATAATCCAAATTACAAGAAATATATCAGTAAATTTGCAAATTTGTCCGACTTTGGATTTTGGGTAATGGGACTTTTAGATGGATTGATGGCCCGCATTTTGGGTATGTTCACACCAACTGGCCCACCATGGTTTTATTTTATCAACAATCGCCAGAAATGGAATGACAGTGCCAAGAGTGTTCGAGCAATCGTTGTGTGAATACGAAATGTGATTAAAGCCAAACCAATGTGTCCGTGTGATGCCTGTCGTCCGTTCATTCGTAGCGTCCGTCGTCGTCGCGTCGTTCAGCCGGCATCGGTCAGCTGATTAAAATGGCTCCTCGCGTCCTATATGTTGGCCATGATGGGTCTATTGGATTAATTAATATACGCGATTTGCTGGATGTTTCAGTTTGATTGATTGAGCAAAAATTCTGTCGTCGCCGCGCCGCCGGTAGTTGAACATTGTGACTGCAAATAACAAAAACAAAAACAGCGAAATAGTGCGTAATTGAGTAACATTTTTGTATCTACTCGAAACAAAAATATTATGCAATTTTGAAGTTCATTTGAGTTCGCGATGTGTGTTATGAATTTATTTTGTATTTTTATTGTTCTTTTTTTTCTATTTAGTTTGGTAGTGGGATGAGGAAGGAATCAGCAAGTGAAGTAATTAATTCAGCAAGGTCAGGGCTTACGAATATAATTGAAAAACGTGATTATGTTGACATGGTATTGATGAGAATTAAAGAGGTTTTCTTGCATTTAATCATAGAAATATGAAAATTATGTTTTTTTTTTTGTATTTTAAGTTTGAAGAAATATATAAATGATATATTGTTTATATATCAGATAATATGTGACTTTTATGGTAGAAAAAAGTTTAATACAATAAGAATCTCATTCAATCACGAACTATTTAAGAAAATATTCTGGTATGAATGTGTACTTAATTTATCTTATATTCAAAGTTGGTTTAAATGTTAAAGCCTTTTATATAATAGTTCTTAAAAAGAAATAAAATAAAAATAAAAATTTACAAGAAAAGAAAATTAAATGAATAAAACAATTTTTTAAATAGTTTTGAGCACCAAACTAAGTATGCCGTTTTTTAAAATAGTTTTGAATAGTTTTCATAAAACTATAAAAATTCACTAATATTTTTCAAAGAAATTAAGTTTGACAATTATTTTAAGTTATTGTAAACAAAAAATTTCTAAAAAAAACTCACAAGCCCGTTTGTGATAGTTTTTTTAACAATCTGAATATTTTTTTTTTTTTTAATTTAGCTATCAAATAATCTTAAGGTTTATTCTTAATAACCTTAATAGCTTCCGTACATAAAACATTCATTACAAAGTTTAAGTCGTTTAAAAGAAAGTAAAAAAATTGAAAAAAGTTCCTTAGGAGGTTCCTACTACGAGTACTTTAAAAAATGTTTCTTTCCTTATAAAAGTTCGATCGTACTAACAATAGCAGACACAAAAAGAATAATAGTAGAACCCGTTTTGAATATTATTATACTATATTATTACTCGTATATATTATTATTTTTCAAAATCGTTAACGAATTGGCCATTTCAATTAATTTTGTATACCTACGTTATTGGTGGATACCTACTTTCTTCAAAAAAAAAAAAAAACAAACAAAAAATATTTTTCTTAAAAATGTTCGAAATTTTTGTTTATACATTATTATACCTAAAAAATCTTATTCTTTCCTAATAAACTGCTGTTTTTTTAAATTTTTTTAAAATTTTTTTTAGATGATTTCTTTGATCTTCTTTTGTCAGATAGTCACTGATAAATAAATTAGATAACAACCAATATTTCGTTTTGTGATATTTTTTTTATTTTTAATTTTTTTTTTCAACTTGTTCGTACAGTTCGGTTTTTTTTATTTCGCCACACATGTCTTAACGAGCATAGTATGAAGCAGCGTATGGGTAGGCAGAGTAGGCGGCATATGGGGATGCAACATAGGGTGAAGCTGCAACGTACGGCGAAGCATAGCCAGCAGTGTAAGCAGCGGTGTAAGGTGATGCAATCAAAGGAGAAGAGTACGCCAATGGAGCTACAATAGCGGGCTTAGCAGCAACAGCGGCGATGACAGCCAACAAGCACAAAGTGAACTAAAACATATAAAAAAGTAAATCGTTTATGTCCTGTGAATTCAAAAAGTCCTTTTTTTAACTTACGAATTTGAACATGATGAGTGAGATTTGGTAGTTTTTGATTGACTTCTGCGAACAACTGAATTGAAACTGATAATTTTGATGGGTTTGTCGACAACTTTATATACCAAAAATAAAAAGTAGTTCCTCAATGCTTCATTTGCTTATAGCCAGACCTTGGCTATTGTCAATCTTACATATTTGTGACAAATACAAATTGATTTTATTCAATAATTCAATAAAGAGTACCATATCAGTCTACCCACTGATGTGCAGAATTATAACACAACAAGTATACCGGCAACCTTTTGTTTTACTTATCATTCATTCTCACTTTCGTTGACAACTTCCATGTTCAGAATGACCATCAAAACACAAAAAGTTATTCCTCAAGTGCGCGGGTAAATTGTGTATTCAAAACTTGACGCATCGCCTCAGTACGTGCAAGGGAATGCCACTTTAACTCTGAGCTCCAACTCAAAATTCACAATTCCACTATATATAGTCGAAGTGGAATCAGGTAAAATCATCAGTTTCATTTCAAAACTTCCAAAAACCAATTCAAAATGTTCAAATTCGTAAGTTGAACACATCCTGAAAATTCGAAAGGATATCTATTAATTTTTTTTTTTTTTTGTAGGTTGCTTTGTGCTTCTTTGCAATCATTGCTGCTGTTGCCGCCAAGCCCGGTATTGTAGCACCACTTGCCTACTCATCCCCATTGGTTGCTTCTCCATACACCGCTGCTTACACCGCCGGATACGCTTCACCATACATTGCATCTTCGCCTTATGTTGCATCACCCTATGCTGCCTACTCTGCATACCCATATGCTGCTTCATACTATGTTCGTTAAGACCCTTTACGATCAGTATGATGGAAGTTAAACTATTGGATTGATTTTGTTGACGGACCTCGGAAACAAAAAAAAAAATAAAATGATTTTGAACCGAAGATAATATGGTTGTTTTGTTTTATTTAAAAATATTACACCTTTTTTTTTTTAAAAAAGAATGCATCATTGCGAGTTTTGTAAAAAAAAACATATAAACAGGAATTTGGATCTGCGGTGAAAAAAGTTATTAGTCCAAAAAGGGTAGGGTCTAGGGTTTTAGTAGTAAAATATTTTCAATATGTTTTAAAAAAAAAGTCGATATATGTATTTCAGCTTAAAGTTGCTCATACAAAAATAACGATTTTAGTTTTTACTTGTTCTATAATAGTTTCTAGTTTTGACCTCTATCTTACTTTATGTTTTTGGGGATGCTGAATTTTCAACGATTTCGCAATTATTGAAAAAAATTACCCTGAGGGATAAGTTTTTGATAAATATTTTTAAGCTTAGTGTTCAAGAAAAGTGGATTAGCCAAAATTTGAGTATAAAATTGTCAACGTAGCCATGAAGTTTCCAAAACACACACACCTCTTCAGTTTCTGAGACCTCTAAAATATCTAGTAGCGTGTATTATTATTGTTCAATGTAGTCTGATTTTGCCATACAAGCATTTTTTTCTATCTGAAACTATTAGAAAATGTTCACATCAATGCCCTTATTGATTTCTGAAAAGTAACAATGAACATCCCCAATGTGTAGTGTACAATCTTGAAAAAACCGCCACCATCTTGGATTTTTCGCATTTAGGCTTTAACTTAGTAAGTCATTTTCCTAAAGATGCTGTACTGATGTCAAATTAATGTTTTTTAACTGCTTATTATAATAAAACAAAATTCCAGCTTATGCATATGACTATTATTTCAGTACTGCAAGTTAAATAGTACAGAAACACCTTAGAAAATATTAATACAATTATGAAATTCGACATGAATGATTAATTTGTCATAAAAAGCTAAAATTTAAAGGTTCTTCAAAAAACATTTGTACTTCCCACTATTTTCAAATAGATTTCTCTGTTATTTTACCTGTTCTTTTACTTTACAAGTCTAAATTGAAAAACGAAAATAAGTGTGTTAAGTGACCAAATTATCTTTATTAGATCCAGCGCCTAAAACAGCAAATTTTTTCACTTGTATGATATTTCTAGGAAAATTACTTACCCAAAATATAGCCAAAGCGCGATGGCGGTTTTTTTTTTAAGGTGGGCCACGCATGGGTGATATTTGTTGGTACTTTTCAGATATCAGTCAGGGCATTGTTGTGAATATCTTCAACAAATTTCAGATCGTAAAAAATTCTTCTGGGTCAAAATAAAACTACACTGATACGTCCTACTAAACATTTTTAATGTCTCAAAAATTGATTAACTTTGAAGCGGTGTATTTTGGAAACTTAATGGCTACGTTAACAATTTAATACTTAATTTTTAGCGTATCCAGTTACAAAAAATTAATCTTTCAGGGTAAAATTTTGCAAGACTTGCAAGATAGTTAAAAATTTCGTGGTATTTTTTCATTTTTTTCATTTTTGACCATGTTGCGTCACGAAATTTTGTTGGCAAACATCAGATCCGAATTCAGCACCCCAAAAACTTAAAGTGCCTTACTTATAATCGAATTTAATGTGGAGGTTAAAATTTATGTGAAATTAACCTAAACGCTATGGACTCTTATTAATAAAGGATATATTTTATGATTTAAATATTAAAGTCTTTTCTCTAATAATAAACCATTTATGGGCTGACATAAAAAAAATCGGACAATACATCTGATCATTAAGTCAAAACTAACCCAAAACTTTCTTTCTAGGAACATTTTTGATCACAACTTTAAGCTCAATATATCGACTTTATTTTTGAAAGATTTTGAAAATATATTACTACTAAAACCCTAGGCCCTTTTTCATCGCAGATCCAAATTCCTGTTCATATGTTTTTTTTTACAAAACTAGCAATGATGCATTCTTTTTTAAAAAAAGGTGTAAAACAAAACAACCATATTATCTTCGGTTCAAAATCATTTTATTTTTTTTTTTGTTTCCGAGGTCCGTCAACAAAATCAATCCAATAGTTTAACTTCCATCATACTGATCGTAAAGGGTCTTAACGAACATAGTATGAAGCAGCATATGGGTATGCAGAGTAGGCAGCATAGGGTGATGCAACATAAGGCGAAGATGCAATGTATGGTGAAGCGTATCCGGCGGTGTAAGCAGCGGTGTATGGAGAAGCAACCAATGGGGATGAGTAGGCAAGTGGTGCTACAATACCGGGCTTGGCGGCAACAGCAGCAATGATTGCAAAGAAGCACAAAGCAACCTACAAAAAAAAAAAAAAATTAATAGATATCCTTTCGAATTTTCAGGATGTGTTCAACTTACGAATTTGAACATTTTGAATTGGTTTTTGGAAGTTTTGAAATGAAACTGATGATTTTACCTGATTCCACTTCGACTATATATAGTGGAATTGTGAATTTTGAGTTGAAGTGGCATTCCCTTGCACGTACTGAGGCGATGCGTCAAGTTTTGAATACACAATTTACCCGCACACTTGAGGAATAACTTTTTGTGTTTTGATGGTCATTCTGAACATGGAAGTTGTCAACGAAAGTGAGAATGAATGATAAGTAAAACAAAATGTTGCCGGAATATTTGTTGTGTTATAATTCTGCACATCAGTGGGTAGACTGATATGGTACTCTTTATTGAATTATTGAATAAAATCAATTTGTATTTGTCACAAATATGTACGATTGACAATAGCCAAGGTCTGGCTATAAGCAAATGAAGCATTGAGGAACTACTTTTTGTTTTTGGTATATAAAGTTGTCGACAAACCCATCAAAATTATCAGTTTCAATTCAGTTGTTCGCAGAAGTCAATCAAAAACTACCAAATCTCACTCATCATGTTCAAATTCGTAAGTTAAAAAAGGACTTTTTGAATTCACAGGACATAAACGATTTACTTTTTTATATGTTTTAGTTCACTTTGTGCTTGTTGGCTGTCATCGCCGCTGTTGCTGCTAAGCCCGCTATTGTAGCTCCATTGGCATACTCTTCTCCCTTGATTGCATCACCTTACACTGCTGCTTACACTGCTGGCTATGCTTCGCCATACGTTGCAGCTTCACCCTATGTTGCATCCCCATATGCCGCCTACTCTGCCTACCCATACGCTGCTTCATACTATGTTCGTTAGGACATGTTTGCCCAAATAAAAGAAATCGAATTGGACTTAAGTTGAAAAAAAAAACAAAAGAAAATAAAAAATTAAAAAAAATTGCAAAATGAAATATTATTTGTTAATTGATTTTATAAGAAAAAAATATTTACGTATAGATTCACTTGAGACAATGAACAAATTGGTCGCACACTTGCTCTTATGGTGAAAAATTATATGAAATTTACAATATTTTAAGAAAGCAAAAAAATCGTTTCTAAAATGGCTAAAACAATTTTTTAAATACATATGAGTTTCAATTAATTCAATTAAAGGTACACAAATTTAAAAATACCATACCATACCTCACCAAATTGACCTTCTCTCATCGAGCTCCGAGCTGAAATTTCTAATTGATTTTTCAAATAAAAACAAAAAAAAAATATAAATAAAAAATAAAAAAACAAATAAAATGCACGACTGGATCGCACGAAATTGCTCTTGTAGTTCAAAGTAAAAATATATTTTTTAGTCATTGAACAATTCAGTTTTTGGTATATTTGTATATATCGAAAAAAAAATTATCAAAGAAAAATTTTTTTTTGAAAAATTAAATATATGTACAATATTCGATTTTTTGAGAAAAAATGCAGTATTGTTATAAGTTTAATCAAAATCGTTAGAGCCGTTTTTGAGAAAAATCCAATAACTCAAAACCGTTAAATGGGAGGTATTCGTTCTAATCGACATATTTAAAAACAAAAAAAAACAATTTTGAAAATTACAAAAAACTAATCTGTACCAAATTTCAAGCAAATCTGTCAACCCGTTTAGACTGTGGCTCTCTGTACAGATGGACGCACAGACGAACAGACAAACAGACGCACAGACCGACGGATGGCCGGCATAACGAAAACCACTTTTTTGGAATTCTCCATCATCGTAATGTTTTTTTGACACGAAACTAATACTTGCCCTTTAGAGCAAGTAAAAATCATTATGCAATAATTTGAGTATAAAGTACATAGGCGGATTTTATAGTCGTTACTCAAGTCGAGATTTTTATCAAGTGTACGCTTCAGGAAGCTTTTGGCCACTTGAGCTATTCATGATCGAGAATGTGAAGCGTTTACTTAAGTTTTACCTCAGTAGCTTTCATTTTGTCTTTGAATAGAGACTTCGGTTGAGCAAATGCTTAGGATTTTTCTTAACTTATTGGAGTTGAAAAAAATGTCGACTTTAGTAACAACTATGAATTCCGCCCTTAATGACTTTTGCGTAATGATCCATTAAGATGCTTACGATACAATCAGAAATACAAATACGGTTCTATTTGATAATGATTATATGGCACAAGGTACCTGCCATTAATTTTGGTCCAAAAGAAAGAAAATCGATATTCCTAGGGATAATCAACTAAAACCCATAGATAGCTACCAAAGTTGAAGAAAATGGCTTCAATAGTTAAGGTCTCACCTGAATATAGATGCAGACGAACTGACAAACTGAATTACGGGACCCACTTTTTTTCTCCTTCTCATGTATCTCGAGTTCCATTATGTATTATTTTTACGCATTCCAACAGTTAGACTCGTACTTACTTTTATCACGAGTACAAATTGTATGGAGGGGGTGGCTTTTTAAATAACAATGGAATTGGTTACAAAATCACGCTTATGCTTCTTTATACCCAGGAATATACTACTCTTCTTCTTTTTATCAATTTTTTGTTTTTATTTAATAGTTTCTGAAGTTAATAATTTAAACTACAATCAACGAACAACTTTTTGAAGTGCTTAATTTCGAAATTAAATTCTTAGCAACTCGGATATAGTTTCTTCTCAGAAAGGGAACATAAAGCCTGTGGAAAACTTTGGCTTGATTTCATAATATTCCCATAAACTCATAATTTTGTATAATTCCAGGATTTGTTAATATTCTTATTATTTCTAAGCGACGCACGAGGTTAGAAAATACCTTTGTATAATTTTTTAATAATCAAAATGCACATTTAGTTGAACTTTAAAATATTTGTTTTATTTCGTAGGCCTTTTAACAATAATTAATTCTTCTTTTCATTATATCTTCAATCATACTAATAAATCTTAACGAACGTAGTAAGAAGCGGCAGCGTATGGGTAGGCGGAGTAGGCGGCATATGGAGAGGCGGCAACATAAGGTGAAGCCGCTGCAACATAGGGTGAAGCGTATCCAGCGGTGTAAGCTGCAGTGTATGGGGAAGCGACTAATGGCGACGAGTATGCCAAAGGAGCAACAATGGCTGGCTTAGCAGCGACAGCGGCGACAATAGCCAAGAAGCACAGAGCGAACTAAAGTTAAATGTTTATTTTATTTAAAAAACCAAGTTCTTTTGATGAATTAAAATCAACTTACGAATTTGAACATCTTGTTTTAATTTTTTTTGGATATTAAGTTTCCAGGTGAGTTCTGAAATGAAACTGATAGTGATCAGTGTATTTGAATTAGTTTATATAACAAGTCATCGACGCTTATTATTTAATTAAGCACCAACTTTTCGTCCTTGGACGTGACAAAACTATTTACAAAAATATGTGCAAGAATTCAAGCATTGTTATTTGTATGCAAAACTTGCAAAAAAAGTACTAAAATTTGTCTAGAATAAATTCCTGTTATACTTCTGATTGACATTCCTTCAACTTAAATTTAAATTTAATTTTGTACAACCAAATTTGCAGAAATCGACTTTGAACACTTTAACTGCTCACGAACATTTTTAACAAAGTTTAGTCTATTTATGCTGACAAATTTTGTATTCAGCAACAGCAACGAATAACGCACGTGGAGAAGAATGTGATTGGTTTGACTCATATTAATTTGAATACTCAATTGGCTATAAAAAGTTTAAACTTACCGACGATTATTATCAGTTTCATTTTAGAATTCAGCTGAAAACTTTATACACAAAACAAAATTACTTAAAATGTTCAAATTCGTAAGTTGTAGTAAAGGATTTAAAGGATTTCACTAAAATTATTATTTTTGTTTTATAGTTTACTCTGTGCTTTTTGGCTATTTTTGCCGCTGTTGCTGCTAAACCAGCAATTGTTGCTCCTCTGGCATACTCTTCACCATTGGTTGCTTCCCCATACACCGCAGCTTACACCGCTGGATACGCTTCACCATATGTTGCAGCAGCTTCACCCTATGTTGCCGCCTCTCCATATGCCGCCTATTCGGCATACCCATACGCTGCAGCTTCATACTATGTTCGTTAAAAATTAGTATGATTAAAGATAAAATGCAAGGACGGATTGGATAATGTTAAAAATCTTACGAAATAAAAGAAAAATATTTGAAAGTAAAACTTTAATGTGTAAAATTTTAATTTTTTAATCAAGTTTTCGGACTCAAAATTCGAACGTAGCGCTGAAAGGAACCGACAAAGTGTATACTTTTTCTAATTTTGTGTGATTCTAAACCTAAAAGACTAGTTTTTTATTGAAATTATGTGAGTATATTTTCAAAATAACTTAATCTGGTACAATTTGAATCCAAATTATTCAACGTAGACAGAATTGATATGATTTCATTAAGAAATAAAAAGAATAAAATCGGTTATTCCAAACTTTTTCATGAATTTGCGTTGTCAGAAATTAAAATTTATGTTTTAGTAAACATAAACGTTTACATTTACAGATTTCGACTCTAAAAGGTTTTATAGTGTAAGAAAATTTCCAACCGCAACGACAAATGTGTTTTTCTTGCGTTTTTAGATTTTTGAAGAAGGCAGACGAATTATGAAACAAGTTTTTTGAGATCAATCGCTATTCTTATAACCTCTTTACTATTGTGTGCAGAGAAGTATAAATGGTGTTGAATCCAAACCTTTCACTAACCTAATAATTTTTGTTCAACATATCTTCTGAGTAAACTCAGGTCAGGGTTTTTATTTTCGGTAGCAAAAATCATAACTTTTGAATGAGTTTGACTTTCTCTTATAAATGCAGGTGAAACCCACAGCAATTAATTTCGAGTTGAAATTTTTTTAATAATAACAAAAATAGTTGCAATAAAAATTTCACTTTTAAAAAGCACAAACAACAAAGAATGAGTTAACGGTTGATACGATTTTCTTTCTGTCATTGGTTTTTGAAATATTGGGAAAACTGTCTCCATTAGAAAAAACACAATATTATTCGCGACAGTTAAACTGATACAAGATTTGTTTCTGTTTTACGTTTTAGTACGTTAGTGGAGCAACTAAAGCAAAGTATCTCGGAAACGGGCAACAACGGCTACGATTTGGATGATTTTTATTCAAATGTTGGTATTCAAAAATACTCTAACAGTTACCGGTTTAAAATTGCTGCTCTAATCGCATTTTTTGTTTAAACTTAGCACTAAGATTTTTGTGAATAAACATTTTTTGTTTAAAGAAATCAAAAAAAAAATGTTTGTTCACAAAAATCTTAATGTTAAGTTTAAAAAAAAAAAATCTGATAAGGGCGGCGATTTTAAACTGGAAACTGTAAGAATATTTTTGAATACCAAAATTTATAAAAAAAAAATCATCCAAATCGGAGCGGTTTTGTCCAGTTCCGACACAATGATATATTTTGAGCTACATTACATTAATTTTCCAAAAAAGTCTCTAAACTACGAGTCAAAAGCTCCAAATGATTTTTGATTCAACCCATCGGCTTTTTTTTAAAGGAAGTAATACTTACAATTTTTTTCCACTAATTTTCAAAAACTGCTTTTTGTTTCATCTTTATACAACCATTTCTAAGTTAATTGCATCTTTTCGAAAAGTAACACAATAAAATTTTATTGAAGATACAAGTCTTGAAGAACAACCAGAAATAAATCTGCTTTCTTAATTTTTTTTTACCGTAGTTAATGTTCTTGCAATTTTTTAAAAGGAAACCTAATAGTTGTTAAAAAAAAAATTCACGACACAGTGTTCCAATCTGGAATAATTTAAAAATAAAGAATTTGAAATCAAAAACCTTAACATTCTGTTTTCCAATTAAAATTCTTTAAAAACACCAAAAAATGCATCTCAGTTTTCTCTCATAATTTTTTTTTATTAAAATAGTTTTATTTTTTGAGTTAACAACAATCCCTGAGTAAATATTTCCATCTACAAAATTCCTTTCAACGAACCAAAACTTGAGCTGTAGCATATGGGTATGCTGAGTAAGCTGCATATGGAGAAGCAATATAAGAAGCCGATGCTACATAAGGCGAAGCAGCAACATATGGCGATGCATATGAAGCAGTATAAGCAGCAGCAGCGTATGGAGAGTAGGCTAATGGAGCAACAACACCAGGCTTAGCAGCCACAGCGGCAAACAAAGCCAAGAAGCAAACAGTGAACTATATAAATGAAAAAAAAAAAAAAAACAATATCAAGTCCTTGTTATCCTTTGAATCCTTGTTTCTGGAAAGTCTTCACTTACGAATTTGAACATGTTGTTGTTGTTGATTAAGTTTTAGTGAGTTTTCGCTGTAATAGGAAACTGATAACTTTGCGGCCACTGCCTGGTGCTTATATAGCAGTCGCACTCTGGAAGGGAATTTGCAGCGATTTCCCTTGGCACGTAACGTCAAATTGCACACACACACGCGCGCAGTCAAAAACTACACGATGCCGATGGCAGGCAAAATTTGCATTTTTAGGCAACTTTTGTTGTCACAGAAAATCCAAAATGTTTTAATTAGTTGCAAATTAACAAAACAGAGTTTCGCTAAGCACTATTCGTGTACTCCTTTCCGCATTGATGGCGGGGAAAGAGATATGAAATTCTCTTAGAAAATCTCTAACTCTATAGTAGAACTTGTAAGGAGATAATAATAAAACCATCATTAGGGATTTGCTTCAAGGACCTGCCTGCCGCTTCCTCTGAATCCTCATGTGTGCAGCGCACAGCACATATCGGTGCGCTTGGAATACTTTTAATTGAACCAAATTGAGTTTTCATTTAAAAGACTTCGCTAACAGATTTCTTGTTCTTTCAAACAAAACAATGCTACCGCATCAGCTGGCGCGTGTTATGGGGTGGCTTACAGGGTGTGTGGTGGTAATGAAGTTCACATGTGCTCTGCTCTGGCTATAAGGATGATGTTGGAATGGCATTATGTATTCCAAGCATGCAGCACAGCGGAACCGAAATTAAAATTAAAGGAATCCCAAGACTTCATCGGCACACCAACTGACTCATACTCGTGTGTGTGCAACACTTCCTGTGTGCGAGAGCAGAAAATTAAAAAAAAAACACACAAACAACATGTAGAAACCATTGTGGGTCTCCCCCATATATAAGGGGTTAAGCTTTTCTTGATTGTTCCTTGGCGTCAGCAGAAATGCGCCATACCATTCAAAAACAACAAAACCCATTAAAATGTCGCACAGTTTTCATTCAACTTGACATCCGATGCAGAAGTAGCAGCAAAAGCAGAAGCACCAACGTCATTTCCAGTCTTTGTCTTAATACCTAAGCTCCCAATATGAAATGTTCTTCTTCTGAAATCGTTTTGGTATTTGTCGTCAAGGTCAGGACCTGACTTTTGTATTTCTATATCCTCAAGACTTTATTGTTTCATTCTTTGAATACTTTTATGACCTTGGATGATGTGTTCTTCCATCAATCATGGGCAAAGCTGTGAATTGCCTCTTTATAAAAAAAGAAAAATTCCTTGGCGCAATTTAAATCAAAACATTCCCCCAAAAAAGACAAAGTAAAGTGGAAAAGACATTAAAGTCCCATAAATGCTTAAAGAAACAACATAAATCTAAATGAATTCAAGTATAAGTACCTCGCCGCCGGTGTGTGCTATTGGTATTCCAATAGCTTTGGTGTGCAATGTTAAAATAATTAGCATGTTTGAGCCGTTCAATGGTGCGACGTGCTCGAAGCAAGTTCGTTACTGTTTCCATCAAGTATAAGTTCCTCGACAAAGTCAAAATTTTGGCTGTTAAATTTGTGGGGGACTATAAAAAGCGAATGAGATCGAAGAATAGTTATCAGTTTCAGTTCAGAAATTCCCTGAAAACAATCAAAAATTTAATCAAAATGTTCAAATTTGTAAGTTTATACTTTTTCTATATAAAAGACTAGGAGGACTAATTTTGGTTTAACTATTATTGTTTTTTTTTTAGATCGCTTTGTGCTTCTTGGCTATTGTCGCTGCTGTCGCTGCCAAGCCAGCTATTGTTGCTCCATTGGCATACTCATCTCCATTGGTTGCTTCACCTTACACTGCTGCTTATACCGCTGGTTATGCTTCACCATATGTTGCCGCCTCACCCTATGTTGCGTCTGCTCCATATGTTGCATCGCCATATGCTGCCTACTCTGCATACTCTGCCTACCCATATGCTGCTGCTCCAGTTTTAGTTCGTTAAGGATAATACTGCTGGGAAACCGACGATGGACAATGGCTACAATTTGTTAAAGTTTTATTTATCAAATAACAATGAAAAAAAATAAAAAAAATGAGCATACAGAAAATAATTTTTTTGGAGTTGGAAAAAATGTTGAAAATAGTTTGAAGATTTCGTCTTCTTTTAAAATGATTAAATGTCGTCATCAAGTAATCATCAACACTATGATATATTCAAGAAGTTATTTCATTAATTTGTGTAAAATGTGTATTTGAAAAATTTAATCGACATCCAAAAATCCAGTTTTTAGCCTCTAAGTCCTAAAATTACGAAGTTGTCAAAAGGAGAGCTGTGTTCCTATGTAGTTAATTTTGTATTTATAAAACAAGATGCATCATGAGTCCAAAACAAAAAAAATACACTTTAGTTTAACAAATTAATGGGTCTTACGCCCTTAACAAAACCCTGCTTTCGTACGTTTCGATGTTTTTCAGCCACGCTTCGGCTTTGTAACCGTTGTAACTTCTTAACTACTTCCACCCCATCCTGAAACTTGGCGGGAATTATCTTTAAAACATTATCAATTTTTAAGTAAAAAAATAAAAAAAAGGGGGTAAACTTTGGTAAAATCACTTGTAAACGCATAATTTTTCAAAGAATTTTTTTTTTTCAAAAATTCTAAAAGAAAATTTGTTAAACTATAACACTGTCTGACAAAAACAGGGTAACAAAATATACCCAAGCGGAGACCTATCAGGTTTTATAGAGCTTGCCGCACTGATTACAAAATGGTGTGTAAAAATTCCTTAACACCCCCAAAATCGGGAGTTAGGGGCAAAAAAACGTTTTTTTTTTCGACTTTCATTCATGAAAAATCTACCGTCGTCAAATTTTACCCATTTTAATTTTTTTTTAATGTTTTGGAAAGAAGACACTTAGACCTTTGCAACAATGTAACAAAACATGTGGTGTGGCTAAACCATCTAGACTCTATAAGCTGAACAACTTCAAAAATTCCATTTTTTTCGACATTTACCCAGCTTCGATATCAATTTAAAGCATATGTTTCTAAGACATGCTGCTTTAAAAATATATTCAAAAAAATGTTTATTTCAAAATCAAACGAGATACTTGAACATGACAAGAACCCGTTTTTTTTTGGTACATTTAACGTTGAATTTCTCCACTGGTAAAAACTTTGATACAAAATAGTTTGTATAAGTGCATTTTATCTTTCTAAAACATATCTGTTCAAAATTCTGTTTCTGCGCAACTATTGCAAAGTGAAAATTATGATTTCTGCAATATATTCTCTATAGTCCAGTAAAAGAGTATTTAGATGTAAGTAATAATTTTTTAATGAGTAACCTTATGTTTTTTTGGTGAGCTGAGCATAAATCTAAAGCTATTTAAAATAATGAATTACAATAAACATGAGAAATCATTGAAAAACTTCCCAATAATTGTTTTTTATTGTTTTTTTTGTGTATAGCTTAAAATGTGAACATTTCTCGTTAAAACAATTCATGCAAAAGAAAAGGAGACAAAATTACAATTAATTTATGTCCTTGACCTATTTTTGTTGGACTTCCAGATTTTTCACAAAAAAATGTCGAAAAATTCATAAAAATCTGTTGTTTTTTTTGGTTTAACAGAAAAAATATATTTTAAATGATTTTCTACGATTAATGCCTTTTTTACATCATAATTGACCTGACCACAACAACTATTCAATATCCACTATCCTTATGATTAGAGGTTGTTTTTACTGTAAAACTAAGTAATTTTGAAATTTATGGTTTGAATGTGAGTAGGTACACATGGATGAATTAACACAAATGTGGTTTCGGGTCTTAGCTTATGTTATGTGGAATAAATACTCAAAATTTAAGCCAAATCAGCTCTTTTCTACAAAACAATCAAATTTTTTTAAAAATCGATTAAAAAAAACTGTACGTGGTAGAATTGTTCTAAGACCAGATTTAGATTCAGAGAAGTCCAATTTTATATCAGTTCAAAAAATTATATTAAGGACAAAAAAAAAAACTTAATTTTTGCAGACCAGTGGTGTCGAAAATCGTGTTTTTTTACGATTTCACTCAAAAGTAGACCTGCCATCAAACAAAATTTTATACAAAAAATGTAGATGCTAAAAAGATCTACAACTTTTGTTCAGATAAAATTTTTCTATGTAACATCAAAAATATTGTGAAACATGCCAAAAACTAATTTTTCTTGGTTTGTCTTACCCATAATAATTTTCTTGCAACAAACTATTAATTTTTGTATTTTTGACGAATTTATTTTGAAAAAAAAATAGACTAATTTTCAATCAAAAAAGTGTTTTTTGAATTTTACAAAATTTTGAGATGGCTTCTTTTTGGTTAAATCTTTTTTTTTTATGATTGTGTAAAAAAACACAGTTATTGTCGACAATATTGTCAAAGACAAAAAAAAGGCTTTTCTTCGATTTTTCCGAAAAAAGACAGTAATATTAGCCAGCGAGGAGTGCCCATAAAAATCAAATTCGAATCTATAGTATAAGAATTGGCCTAAAATTCAAAGTTTTTCAGATATCGAATTTTGAACATCAAAAAACACTGTTTTTCCGGCGGGTCAAAGATAGATTTCATTTAAAGAAACAAGATCATAATTGACTTGAAGAATAATTACCAGAATTAATATTTTTTTATCATCCTGGAATCTATAAAGCTTAGGTTTTAGATATTTGACGTACGTATGTACAATGCACATTATACAGATACATGGACTGCATGTTACTTGGCTTAAATTTGTATTTTTGTCGCTTTTTTTCAATTTGTATTTGAAACCACCAACTATTAAAATTTTTGTTTGTAATTGTCTAGTCTGTAGACTATTTGATCCCTTACAAAATTTTATAACTTAAAAATCGAACTTAACATTTAGCTGAAGTTAAACTAAAATCTGAAGACTAAATTTTTTTTTTGACAATTTTGCGTGCGATACACAATGTCGAAAACTATAAGTTTTCATTTGCACATCATTAACAGTTCAGCCAAAAATTACTTCCAAGTGTGTCAACTTTAAACACACATTTCTTCTCTTACCTTTTACCTAATTTATTAAAATATAATAAACTTATTCAATAATATCTTCTTTTTTCTATTCTTTCTAGGTGAGCCATACATTTTTATCTCTGTTTAACAAAATGATTGTAAGTTAATATTCTTTTTTAAAATAAATTTCGAATACTATTCCGTTCATATAAAGAATATGAATATAACAATTTTGTGTGCCAAATATTGCAAACAAAGGAACATTGAGAAAATACAAAGAATCATTAAGCAGAGTCCTTTTAGCAATTTCATGCTACTTTAACTCATATCTGGAGATAATTTAATGAAAAGAACTTTTTATGGATGGGAAAATCTTCTAAGTTTTATTCTCGCTTGATACAGGATTTGGGGTAGTGCGAGGTTGGGTGTTTGTAAAGTTTTATCCTTCAAAATTTACGCTCATCTGAGTAGAGTTGTCGTGAGTTGGGCTATCCTGACACCAAAAAATAACTTTAAATGTTGAATATTACAACAATCTTGAATTTATTTACCCGGACAATTTGTCATATATTCAGTTTCAGTTTTTTTTTATTATTATTTTTATTCCTATCAACAGCAAAGTCCAAACATTGCAATCCACCTATTCAGTACCTTTTTTAGATGCCATAATATTGAAGTAAATTTCACTCCTTTACCGTGTTCACGAATGTATATCCTGCAACTTGTAGATAAAGTCGTCTTTTGTTATAATTCTAAAAATATAAATCAAATTTTCAAAACAATAAAAAAAAAAACAAAGTCTAGATATATTTTCTGTTAACCAACTCTCAAACTCTATCATCCTTCACTCAATTTTGTTCGTTCCTGAATTTGAAAACCCCAAAAAAAAAAAAATCAAAAAACACTCGCAGAGATGTCACTCACCCACTATTCCATCTCTAAAATGTCTCATCCCACATCGTCATCGTCCCTTATCCCCAACATCCGCCATATGCAAATTTTCCTTTTACACAAATGATTGACTCAAAGATTGAAACGCTATCCATGCGATATGCGATGCCATGCCCATTTGCCTTTTGCCTATTCCACAGCTCACACATACGCGTTTTTATACAAAGCGCTTCAAACGACTTTGAATCAAAATTACAGAGTGATATGCTCACGTTCTGTGTATGTCCAATTGCAGCAGTGTCCTCTTGTCTAGTATTGTAGTTGGTGGTGTCCCTTGTAACAAAAAAAGACATTTTTGTTTGATAAATGTGCGTACAGTAAAGCCAGAGAACAAAAGGATCTCCTGCGGAATCGATTCCGGTTCCGAATACCGCGCCGCAACGATGCGTGAATTCATTAAGAGTATAGAGTATATAGCGTTTGTGAGTTTTAGTATTCACGACAGAGGGTTAGGTATATTTCGGAGAATTCTTTTGTATTTTTGTAATGTAACGCTGCTGGACAGAATATAAGAGCTTTGAAGCTGATATTATTGATAAAGCCATACAATGAAGCGTGTGGTAGTCAATCGAGATTTCATTTAAAATAGTTTACTCTTAAAATAAATTTGCAATTCAAAGCTAAAATATGCATTTGAAATTTGTTCAGATCAGAATTTGGGTCAATTTGAGGTCTGATTAAACAAATCTCTAATTAATACAGCAACAAAAAGCATTTGTGTAACTAAAGTTACAGACCAAAAAATTTTGTCGTTGACTGAACACGTCCACTTAACATTACAAAATTGAATGGGACGCATCCCCAAAAATTGATATAGTCTTTCACTGAACACACGTCCACTTAACATGACATTTAGGTTTCCCACTTTTGGCAGAACAATATGAAACAAAGAACTATACCCAACACACATTTGAAATGTCACGTCTGCAAATGTCAAAATAAAGCTCACAAGGGCATTTTTCGATCATCAATTTACTTTTTTTGGATTACGGCCTCAACCAACATATATTTTATTACTGAAAAAAAAAATAGTTTTATCTCATGACAAATTTCACATAATATAAACCTATTTATGTAGTTTCGTTCTCTAACAAGTATACCTACATAAAATATGTGTTATTCTTGTGTTTTTACCCTAACATAATGTGGAATCTGTTTCTATTAGTTTTAATCCAAATAAAGTTTGAGAGCTATAGTCAACTGTCATAAAAAATATCTTCCATAAAATGCTGTTTTCTCTAATTCTTCTCGCATGATAGTAGTTTTTCGCTAAGTTTCCCCTACTTTTTCTGATAGATTCCACAATCCATGTAAATAATAAATTCCATCCACACCCACACAAAGAATAAAACAAATATGGAAAAGCCGGTATTTCTTCACTGCTTCATAGATTTGTACTTGTCTCTGTCTGTCGCTCTGTTTGTTTATTTTGACCATCATGCTCTGCTCATGATAGTTTTTTATTTTTATTTTTTTTTCATCTTTGCGTCTGTTCCTTTTGTTTCTATTTTCTATGGAACCACCAAAGCAACCACTACCGCACACCATCTGAGCGGGCAGTAGTAGTGGATGGCGGACAGAATACAAAGTGAATGAATTTCAATTGATTTTTTGTTTTGTTTTTCATTTTTGTTGAAATTTCTGCTCCGTTATGCGCAATGTTGGAACTTTGGGCTGTGGGGTGGTTAGACTGGGTTGCTTTCGTGTTTTTCTCTTTGAATGGGGGTGGTATGCTGAATGTGATGGGTTGCATGCATTAGGGGGGATTTTTGGGAAATAATGACAAGTAGAATCTGTTGGATAAGTTCAACTTTAAATGGACCAAAGTTCGAAATGGGATGATAGAGAGAGAGAAATGATATTTTATTCTTCTTTTTTTGTTCAATTCTTTTTGTTTGTTTTGGAAGTTAATTGATTTTTTCTCTAGGCTTTTGTCATTTCATAGCAAAGGACAACACAACGATGGAGAGTTTAATAATCCTTAAAATGACTGAATGAAAAAGGAAAAGGACGAAGGATGGTAGTAGATACAGAATGGATGCAATATTCCTTTTGTTTTAGTTGAAGGGTAAACGGGACGAGAAGAATAAATTAAAAGGGACAAAATAAAGTTTTGCATTTTATCTAATTGATTGGAAAACTAACGACAGGATCAACTTGATGACTTTAGATAGAAAACAAAAGCCTATAGTTGGAACTTGGAAGAGGATGGGTGTAGATTAAAACTTTAAGATTATGAAGAAAAGACAATATTTGAAGACATTCAAGGATTTGGGTTAAATAGAATGAATAGAAAAAAAAGAGTGAAGATGAACATCAGACAATGAATGAAAAGTTTCTCATAATTTTTCAAATCTAGAAAACTGTCGATGTTTTGTTTAGTTTTTTTTTTTTAACTATGGGGGCAGTTATAGCTATCTTTGAAATGGATCATTGGAAATTTCCATTTCAAATTTAAAAACATTTGTGCAAATAATTGTTACTTTATTATTGAAACTTTGATTTCAAACGTTTCTAAAATATTTAGATTGGTTATAATCCTCAAGTTGTATACCAAAGGTGTCTAAAGGTCCAGAAAAAAAGTACCTAAACTTATAATTTGTTTTCGATACTGAGTTTAAAATGTTCACCGAGTTACTAGTAAATTTCTCTTGATTCATTGTATTTTTTTTTTAAATGCTGCTTCCATTTCAAATTTGCGTCGATAGTCAAGGGGCAAACCAATAGAATCAGTCGCGTGCGTTACTTCGACGTTTTCAACTGACAGCTCGATAAAATGCACACGTTCTTGTGAGAAGCGACCCATAGAAACGAACGCGACGGAAAAGTAGCCGAACTTTTAACATCATCGACAACGGATTCGTTGACGAAACGGACGCGACGGGTTCTATGGGTTGGCTCCTTCATTCCCAGAAACTTTGCATCGAGTATTATTAAAAAGTACAGGTTATCCATCTGTAATTGTAGATTCTGAAACCTTTTTGTACACTGCTAGTATTTCGATGTCAGTCGTAAGCAAACGCTTGTAGATAAAAGATACAAAGTTTGCGTGAAACACACCCTTGGGGTACTGCAGCAACTATTTTTTTTGAAGCCTTAACACTTGTTTTTGTATCTTACGTGGGAAATGTTGTTTTCTAAATATGCTTTTAGACTGGTATATAGTTCTGCAGATAAGACTTTTCTTAGTTTGAATTTGAGACCTTCGTGACATACTTTGTCAAGAGCTTGTGGTACATCCCAACAAACTTCTCATCGTCGGTTTTGATTGATAAAATTTGTACACAGTGCGAGAAGCTGTAGAAACTAGCATCAATTCCATATTCTCTTTGGCGATTGGCCGAATAAAGTTTATTCTAGCGATGAAATCTGCAGTAATATTAGTCATAAAGTCTGAATTTTACAAAAGAAAATGCTCTGTGCTCTTTCTTGTTGGGATGTAGAGTTCTAGCTATTACGGGTGATAAAATAATTTTCATTGTCCAATGGCTAGTAGAGTTTAAAGGCTTGCCCAAACCAAAGTGTCAATAGTGCGAAACTACAACGACAAAATTTACACAGCGTCATATGCGTCACGTGACAAAGCGTTTTTAAAATAAAAGACCCTGTGGCGTTGTCGTGCAGTGCGACACTTCGGTTTGGGCAACCCTTAATACTTCAAGATCTCAATAATAATGTCTATTATGGAATACGAGTCAGCGTGATTCGCAGGGTTCACATTCGCATTTAAAGTAATTATGAACTTGCCGATTGAACTATATTATCAATACGAGTAACTACCTTACCATTTCCACCAAAAAACTTTTTCACCTGCACGTTATACAGGCGAAAATAGGGCTGAAATAATTGCGAATCCCGCCGTAACGCATTCGTCGGATTCTGTAACAGGGGCATAGTCTTTGGTCCTCAAAGTGAAACTTACTCAACTTGCCACTATCCAAGAGTGAAACCATTTTCATCGAGGAAAAGCTTTCTACCCTAACTGTGTGCAATGTAAACTACTAGGAACTTTCTGCGGAAATTTCACTTTACTCGATGTTGCCAAGGTGTTAAGACTTCCTTACAATTTCCAAAGACAGACGTTAGTTTTTTACTTCGAAGAAGATTTTAATCGCTTCAGTTGCATGAAAAAAGGCTATAAATTTAAAATGGACGGTAGTTGGAATATATGGTACTCAAGCAGTAGTTTAGCAATAATCTAAAAATTAACATGATAGTAAAAAAAAACCTGTGAATATAAAGAACATAAACTATTTTGTCGAAAATGCTGAGTTCCTTATTTTCTTCGGAGTCATTTGTTGACTTCCTTCTGTTTTTTTTTTACTGTTCTTCTTTTGAACTGTTAAAAAAGATGGAAAAGTTGCATAAAAAGATGCTTAACAAGTCCAATTGGATTCCCCATACCAAAGTTGTTTTCGCATTAAAAAATTTATAATAGAAAAAATATTTCCCGTAATTTCATTTCTGATTAGATAAATTTGTTTTTAATCTCTTATACGACTTCAAAACAATTTCGAAAAATCCACCAAATTCGTACTCGTTTTAAGAACAAGTTTTACAAATAAACGATTGCTCATCAAATATTTTTACATTACAAAATTGTATCGTCGCTTTGGCTTCACTTTTTTTTCGCTAACTATCATGAGAGTTTCTTATCATCCACACGCATTTACTTGTTTCCCTCTTTCTAACTTCATGACTTCATGTGTTTTCTTCAATAAAACAATTACACCTGTGTGCGTATCGTGTAAGTATATTTCATCTTTCATCTTCCGCAATTCCACTGCCTATCTCACTTTAACTCAAATAAATTATCATGCTTTGCTGTTTTCTGTTTTCTCAGTTCGATTGTGATTTTCGTGTCGGTAAGATGTTACGCTGTCGGTATTTTCATCAGAATTTCGTTTAAAAAAATTATTAAACAAACAAAAAATAAATATGAAATTAAATAAATTGTTCTTTCACTTAGTGTTTTCAATTGAATTGGAGTAAATTTTTTAATTAAAGGTGAATTTATCCACCAACTATATTGGTTTCCTTTTCAAATTCATTTGTGCATTCCCCGTTTATCTGCTTTCTTCTCACCAACAACACAGTCACGCGTGAAAAGTCTTAACAAAACATCTGTAAATAAAATAAAAAAATAAAAAAAAAAACTCGCAAGGTGTTTGTGGATTGTGGAGTGGTTTGTGTCGCGTTCGCGTCCGATCGCGCAACTTTAAAAAGAGAAAAATTCCTTAAAAATAGAAAAAAAAAATGTAAAAACTCCAAAAATTTGTAATCTCTAAAATACACACCCTAAAAGTGTCGGTGTTTCCTTTTTTGTTTGCTCTTTGATTTGCCTTTCTTATCTTTTCCTCATTCCAGAATTTAAGTGGATTTAACTTGGACAGCAAAAAAAAAAGGAAAACTTTCGTCGGCATCTGTAAATGTCAAATAAACGTGAGTTCTTTCTTTCCTTGTCATCCTCACGTCGTTTTGCATTCATATCTCTCTTTTTGACACACTATAATTGGAATGCAGTATAAAAAATGTATATGTGTATTGAAACTAGTTCAAGTCTAGACGAAATGCTTTTTTTTTTTTTTTTTTGGGGAGATTTGGATTTTCCTGGACCATCCCGACCCGACCACGATGCATGACCCGTGATGAGAAACGAAACAAGAGAAGGGTGTTTTTTTTCTGATTGAAACTGTGGATGAATACCAAAGTAATTTTTGTTTTGTTTTGCAAATGGTGTTATACTAAGCTCTGATGAGCTTACAAAGTTAGTTAAAAGGGTTAAGTTATCGTGGGAATTAACATATGTTTAAGCCTTTTTTCGTTTGAGGTGGTGGAAACCAGAAAGTTTTTAAAATGATGAAAAAGAATTTACAGGGACGAATTATTCGGCTCAACTTTACTTTAAGGAAGCTAGAATTTCCACACGCGGATACTTTTATTCGGTAGATTAGCACTTTTAAAGAGAGGAAACAAAATTATAACTGTTTTTATTTAATTTTTGAAGTTCTTAAATTTGCATACAAAATGCTCACAAACATGGCTGCATTTCACTGAACAACATTTTTTTCTTGTTTTTTTTTTTTGACATTTCTCATTTATAAGTCATTTTTTTTTATTAATTTTTAATGGTTGAGAGGATATTTATGTATAGCGCTATAAAAGTTGTTTTTTAGAGCATATCTTCGGTTGCCCTAATAATGATCGATACCGCACTTAGCGAAGACAATACAAAATGCAAATCAACACCTCCTTAAAGGCCCATGTTTTAATATTTTTAAAGAATTGAATAGGGACTTTTACCGAATTGTCAAACTTAAAACTGACAGCCAACACTTTGGCCCAATCACAGCTTTAACATGTAAAGTTAACTTTCACAACTTTTACTTTTGACTATTTTTAGATTTTTTTATTAAAATTTATAAGCGATTTCTTTCTATTTTGTTTGGCTCCAAAGAATAAACAAAAGCCTTTCACTCAAACGTCATTGTGCCAAAGTGTCGATTTGACGTTTAGAAACTATGAGAAAGAGATATATTGCTTTTTTTTCTAAAAGCCCTATTAAAACGGAATACAAACTTGCCAAACATTAAAAAAAAAACAAATGCTGATAAATAGTGACGAACCTTAAGTACACACCTGTTCAATTGTACGCAAGGCCTCGCATCTCCATCATATGTCAAATGATAATCTACTGGCATTACCCGAATCAGCGATTAATTTTGAAGTAAAGTCCACCCCGTCGGGTTCAGACACAAAATGGTGTGAACACATGAATTTTCATAACTTCTATATTTTTTCTCGCTCTAACCTTATTCGAACATAGGAACCAACAAAAGTGACTCTGTCATCTCTTTCTCACCATGCAGAGCGAATGAGATAAAGCACAGAGACGTCAAAATAAATCGGCGGACTGAGTCCAATGTGAACACCGTCTATGAAAGCTGGCATGTAGGTAGGTGTAAAGATTTAATTTTTTTTGTGATTCATTTTTTTTTTTTTTTGAAAGAGTGAAATATCTTCCAGAGACCGTGATTTTTCTCAGCTCCAATAAGTTGAGAAAAAATTTAAGCATTTGCTCAATCAATCCTCAAGTAAATAGGTAGGTACTAAAGCTATACTCGAAAAACGACATTTCATCATGTTACGTTTTTTAGGGTGGTAATATCGTCTTAGCAGGAACGCGGTGAAAGTAAAGTGCAAAAATCAACTCTGGCAACACCAAAAAATTAAATATGATCCTCATTTCTGATAACTTCAACAGTTTAGAAGTTATAGGTAATGCGAAAAGTTATATTTTTGGCAGTTGACTTTAAATAACTGTTGGCGCTGACTTGATCTAGCAATGGACTTTCCCTTATGAATTCCATAGCCCAAAATAACTAAAATGGAGTTAGTTTTCTGAATTTTTCGTGAGCTAAGCTACAGTTAAATCGCTCTATCTGTATTCTAAACCAAAAATGGACAAAAAATAAGCGACAAAATTGAAATCAGTCTTTACTTCATAAGTTTCCCTTCCAATACAAATGTTGAAAATCTCTGAATCGCTTGGGATAACCAAGTGAAGTTTTTATTGTCTTTCGTCTTTAGTCACGTAAGATTGAAAAAGACACTAACTAACATAATTATAATTCTCCTAATAAATAAATTTAATATCTTTGACAAATCAAATATAACCACGAACAGAAGAATCTAATCATTTTTCATCAAATGAGTTCATGTTTAGATCAACACACGTATACGAATTTTAATTGAAAAAAAAAAACAAAATAAAAATAACTCTCACAATTTGGGCTAAACAGTGCGTAAACAAAGAAAAACAAAAAAAACAAAACACGCAATAATAACCACTCAAATCGTCAAATCAAATCAAAAGGCAAAAACAACAACGAAACATGATTCGCAAAAGCGCGTACCCCCCAACCAGCCTAGAGGCAATTAAGTTCAAATTGCACAAAGATACTCAATTCATAGAAACTAAAGAAGTAAACAGAGAGAAACGCAATCCGCAATCAACTCAAATATCAATGACAACAAAAACAAAAACAACAACAACATCTGTAGTAGCAGTAGGAGCACCAAACAGCGACTCGAAGCAACAACTTTGGCATCAAAAGAGAGACAAACATAAAAAAGAAAAAAAAAAAAAAACAAGAAATATAAACAAACTTAAAAAAAAAGTTCATCGAACTTCGATTGCGAGACAAACTTCAAGAAACACGACAAAAAACATGCCGAGCAGCCGAAGCAGTAGGTATAGGCAAAAACGGGGTGCGGGTGAGAGACTGAGAATAAATTCGAAGTCGAAGTCAAAGTCGTTGGAAAAATGTGAATTTGCTTAAAATGTCTTTTTTGCTTGTCTCTTTCTTTTATTTTGCGTAAACATAAAAATTAGTGACAGCTGATGATGACACTTAACAAGGAGAACAACCGCAACTGACGTGGCGCCATCTTAGTGCAACATCAAGTATCCACACGTGTTGCAACTTGCGATGATCAATTAGCAATTAGCATACGAAAAAAGGAAAAGTTGTTGTTGAATAGGTTTTTTTTTTTTAATTTGTTTATTTTGGTTCTACGCGTATGTTTCCCAGATGCATCCGCGAAGAAAACACCATCGACCCCGAACATATGGAGGTTAACGCTATTCCACTGTGTTCCACATGCCGACTCTCGGCACAGTAAATAAAAATAAACAAAAAAAAACATGAACGAGCAGTATAAGCAATAAGACAAGGCGTGCGTTCTAAAATTAGCTTAAACATGAAAAGTCCCAAAGTGCAGTGATATTTTGTGGAGAGAAACTTTTCTGAGAGTTGCTTTGTTGGTTGCTGCTTCTGCTGATAAGAAAAAAATAAAGAAGTTAACACAGAAAAACCACACAACGCAACAACAACAATTTCAAAGTGGTAGTCAATTCAGAAATAGGATAGAATGGAATGAAGAAAGGAAAAGGTTAAAGTTGCAAAACCATCACAGAGATTCGCAATATATTGAGGCCTTAACTGGATAGAAGATAGAATTAGTGTGTCTTTGTGTGTGTGTTGAATGTTCATTGTGCATTGAGGGAGTTGTGTGTTGTGTTCTTTGTTGTTGATGATGATAATAATAGCTGAACTTTGCCTTAAAAATAAATTATAAAAAAAAAACAACAAAGGAGAAGATGGTTGGAGTTTTCATTGGATTTGAATGAATTTTTGTCAGACTTAAAGGCTTGAAAGTAAAAAGTAACAAACATGCAAAAGAAAAAAACCATTTCTTTGAAAAGACAACTGGGAACATTTTTTTTTATTTTGGAAAAGGCAACAAATTAAAAAGATTAACGCCCGATAAGAAGCTCTGTTTATGTTGAGTACAGAGCAAAGAATAAGACAAAAGTGTTCAAAGTAACAAATGTAGCTAAACATGTAAGTAAAGGTACATATATTGGTACAGTTTCTAATTTGATAAAAGTTAAAGCTATATGAAACTCATAAAATTAAAGATTCGTTCCTTCAGTTTTGAAAAAAATGTTAATTATGCCTATTATGGAATTCGCAATAATTTACTTCTGGAGAGTCGCATTTAAAGCAATTATAAACTTGCCGGGTCAACTGTATTATCACTACTATGAACTACCTTACCATTTCCAATTAAACACTTCCTCACCTCCAAGTTCCACATGAGAAAATATGTCTGAAATAAGTGCGAATCCCGCAACGCATAGATCGGATTTTGTAATAGAGGTAAATAGCTGTACCTATGCGCAGAACGATTTCGAATTGTTCCGCGCGTGCTCCTTCCACTTTGCTGATGGTTTGACAGTTTTAAACTTCGTGTTAGAACAAAGCTATGATGTCATCTTAAACTTTTGATTGTCCATTAGAACATTATAGGACGTGAAATTTTCCAAAGATAAAAGAGCTAAAGTTTGTAGTAGTCGTGCGATAGGCTATCACACAGGGGGGACTTGCCAGAGACGAAAATTCTGTTCAAGTTCAAGAGAAGGAACTAATGCCAAAGGAAACGTTAACTTTTGAAATCGGCAGAAAATCTTATTTGTGGTCAGAAGTAATGAATCTGCCGACTACACTACTACCAATTACACTAGTCTGCAACAAAAATCGCATTCAAACCAAATCATACTTTTTTAAAGGATTTTGACACTCTGAACCCAAATCTAAAGTCAAAACTCAATTTAATATGAACATGTAAAAAAACTGTATTTTTGGTACATTTAACGTTGAATTTCTTCACTGGTAAATACTTTATTACAAAACTATTAATGGGATCTGAATGAAGTGCATTTCATCTGACTAAATCGCTTGCGCTTTCAGCGCAAAGATATTGCAAAGTGATATTTATGATTTGTGAAAAATACTCTGTAAAACAATTAAAGCGTTTTTAGAGGTGGAAATTTCTGAAGTAATAATTTTCAATGGTTAAATTTATGTTTTTTGGGATGCTGAGTACAAATCTGAAGCTATCCGACAAAACTTATCACAGGAAACATTTGGAAATTATTGAAAAACTAACAAATAATAGTTTATTTTATTGTTTTTGGTGCATAATCCAAAATATGAATTTTTTTATGATTTTAGAAAGCGTTTCTTTTAAATGGCTTTATCCATGCCAAACTGCAACGTTTTTTTTTTTTATTTGAGTTTTGTTTAAACAAAAATCAATTACGTACCGTTTAGAATTGATTCAGACCTTTTCCAGTTCGGTTAACCGATTTCCAGGCGTTTTCAATCAAACATTATTCTTAAAATGTTTTTTTTATTTTACTTTGATGTCATTTAATTAAAAAAAAAAATGCGATATTGAGAAGCATCTTTCTTTCTTTTAGTCAGACTTTTATATTTTGTTACAAAAAAAAAGAGATTTTTTTACGTTAGTTCTACAAAAAAAAGTTAGTGTTATCCAAAAAACTGAATTTCTTTAATGAAAATGATTTGTATTTATTTTTTAAATTTTAATTTTTTTTACTTGCGATATGGGTACCATATACCAAGTTATGCATTCGTGCATAGAACCGTTTTTTTAAATTCTGATTTTCTTCTTTATGACTCACTTGATTTCAACGGTTTTGTCTTATATAAAAGCTCTTAAGTTGCCGTAAAACAGTTTAACAAAATTTTCGAAACTTGGTGTTTTGGATTACAAACATTTTTTTTTAGCAATTTTTAATCAAAAATTTTATTTTTCGTGAATGGCATTTTATTCTAGACCTTAAAAATTATTTTTTTTTTGTAAAAACATTGGAAAACCAAAGCCAGCGAGAAGTGATAGTTGTTTTTTAAGCACTTTTTTAAGAAAAGTAAATAATTCTTTCTATTTTAGTTTGTTAATGTTTCTTTAGACAGATATATTACACAATCTAAACATTCAACACAACTATAGGAACAACTTAAACTTATTTCATACGAAGATCAACATAGATGAAGTTTCGTGTCATAAAACTTTCTATCCTTCATCCATTTCTCGCTTATTTTTAATTAACAGAGTTTCAAAAAAAAAAAAAAAAAACGACGCTTATCAAAATTTCCATATTAATTGCTAGCTTTCGCTGTATCCACCATTCAAGTTGTCACGAAATAGATAGAAAATCTTTTCTTTGCATAGAATTATTTATCTTCAGAACTTATATTGTCTTTTAAGGATGCTGGTGGAGGAACATGAAACAGTGAAAAACCGAACTTCGCAGGGGATGGATTTCATTTTCAAGCGGTTTTTTTTTTTTTTTTATTTCTTACGAGTATTTATTATATCGATCCACCAGAATCGCATCTTTGCTCGTCGTCATTATCGTTATTTTCGCCGCGCGCTGGCTGGCGCGTGTGAATCTGATACGTTCACACTAAAACTTAATTTATTCACATCTCAGCTGGAAATTGACATGGGAATGAGTTTTATGAGCAAAAAAATGCAAAAAAAAATAAATACAAAATTTAAGATGACACATGACGCAGCCAGACTGAGATACTCAGACGAATTTCGAAATAAAAACGATAGTCCCTGCCCCTCCCATCATTGAGGTTTTCGTTTAAATAATCTTTCGGTCGTCACTTGTCTGGATGAAAGTATCTCCACTTCGAGAGATTATTTTAGTCGAATCACTCTCATCTTTCACTCATTCCCCAGGAGAGGGATCTATAATCTTGAGAAATAAAATTTATAGCGAAACCATTTTCATGAATTAACAAAAAATGAAAAAAATAAAAAAAATGGGTTGGTCGTAGCACTGATGGTAATAGTTGTCCTCATCTGTGTGTGTGTGTGTGTGTGTGTGTGATGTCCTTGAAAGTGTCTTTTGCACAAAGAACGTTGACACAAACTGTTAACTTATTTATGATCGAAAGAATATCCCTTTTATACACACACCGACCGATTAAAGGCTTATTTGGTGTGGAGATGGAAATGGGAATTTGTTGTTTAAATATTCATCAGCAAGCTTGATTGAAATTGAAGAAACGAACTACAAGTAGTAACCAAACCGAATGCGAACCGGAACCCAAAACCAAACTGAACCAAACTAAGTAAAATCGTGTCGTGCTGCAAAGTGATTTTGTGCACAAAACCTTGTCCTGTCCGTCCATAAAACAGAGAGAGGGTAATTTATTTGAATGTCAACATAAAAATGTTTATTTTATTAAGAAATCCAAGATTCTAGTTGAGACTTTTTGAACCCAGATGAGGTAATGTGAAGGAAAGGAAGGAAAAAGCGTTAAACTTATTTTTATGAAGGAAGGAAATGATTTAAGATTTGAGATTTAAATAACTTGAACGGAAGAGGATATAGTTTGGGTAATTTGAACTAATTTATAATTAGTCAAGTGGGGAGAGAGAGAGTGTTGAAATTTACCTAAGTGGATCATTAAGGCTGGTCGGAAGTAGTTAGTAACCATAAAATGTTTCAAGACAAGAAGTGTTTTGAGTATCCCTTCTTGATAGCAGAATATTAATGGCCTTGCCCTCATTTATCATTGAAAATGTTGGTGTATATTTACTGTTAAAATCTCCACTGACATCAGGATGTGTTCCTTCAATTTTTATTTAGATATTGGTGGCAGTGACAAGTAACGAAATTTTCAAGATTGTGTTTCTGAGGTTTTATCGATAGTTCTTTAACAAACACGATTTGTATTCATTGTTTGATTTTTTTGTGCGTTTAGTGTCATAGATTTTACTTTAACTACTTACAAAATATCTATGCCTATTATGAAATTCGCAATACTTTACTCCCGGGGAAACATTTAAAGCAATTATGAACTTGCCAAGTGAACTATATTACCATTACGAGAAACTACCTTACCATTTCCACTAAAACACTTCTTCACCTGCGAGTTGCACAATAGAAAATATAGCTGAAATAATTGCGAATCCCGCCGCATAGCATTCGTCGGTTTCTGTAATAGGTGTGATTATGAGAGAGTATTTGAAAGCCATTTGCTGGAGTATTACTATTTAAATAAGACCTTTCGAACCATACCACAGATCAACAGATCTTCTATGAAGAAAACTAAGAAAACCTACGTTCTTGAGTACCTTAAGTTCAGTTATTCCGATACGCTTTCATGCAACTATGCACTATCACTTGGTCTTGCTGTGGAATCTTTTTTGACTGAACAGACACGTAGTATTGATCTTCTAAAATTATCTCTGCCCTTGCAAACTCTGCTTAAGGATTAATTCAATTTTTGTAAAACTTTGATTCTTAAAGTAGAATTTGCCTCGACCAAGCACTTGCTACTGGTTTTCTGTCTGAATAAAAAGCTTTTTCTGGTATTTCTTCGTTTGATACTGCGATTTCCAGTAATTTCTTCAATTTTCTTACGATTTATTGATATTTCTTGAGATTTGATGAGTTTTCTTTCTTTCGGCGATTTCTTGTGATAAAGTTCTATGATAATGCTTTTCTTGCATTTTTTTGTTTTATACTAGGGAATAGGACCTTATTAGTGACTATCGGAGGAGTTCCATTTTGATCTTTTGCCTTTTTTTTCGATTTCTTGCAATTCCTTGCAATTTTGGCGATTTATTTCGATTTTCTTTCGATTTCTTTTTTGATTTTTTTTTTCTAATTTTTTAAAATTTCTTTAGATTTTCAAGATTTGTTCTGATTTTTGGTGACTTTTTGTGAAGTTTTTTCATAATATACTCTTGTGCTGACATTTCTCTTTAAAAAAAAACTTATAGTGTGGTAAAGGAACTCATTAGCCACTGTATCGAAGAAGTTTCCTGTAGTTTTCTTGCGATTGCTTGCGATATTTTGCAATATCCTGCTATTTTTTTTCAATAACTTGCGATATCTTGCGATTCATTGTGATTTGTTGCTATATTTTTTTTTTTTTTTTTTATCTATTGCGATTTCTTGGGATTTCTGGCGATTCCTTGGGATATCTTGTAAAGTTGTCTCGCAATATTTTGTTGTTTTGGCATTTGAAATTTGTTTCTTGCATTTACTCGCTTAAAATTGGTGTCTAAAATTGGTGCATATGAGGTTATTGGTGACTATATGGAAGAAGTTCCCTGACGATTTCTTGCAAATTACTGCGATTTCTTGTGATTTATTGCAATTTCTTGCAAATACTCGCGATATCTTGGCAATGGCTACGTTACGTAAAGTTGTCTCTAGCCAATTCCAGTGTGTGTAATGTTAATGGGCAGAAATAAAGGGGATATATAATTTCTGTCCATATTTAAATGGCTAAGATGAAATGCACTTTCTCATGGCCAACAAATTTCTTGCAGATTCTGTCACTTCTTTACAAAAGGCAGTGCCATAATTGGAAGAAGAAAAATTTTAATAGAATAGATTAGCTTTGAATCCTGACCTACTTCAATAGTCCATAAATTTTGCCGGCAAAATGTATTTCTTTTAAAACTGAAAACAACTTACCTGAAATTATGTTCAAAAATCATAAGAGCCTCAACCATAACTCATTTCAATCTCAAGTAGTTAGGTACCTACTGAAAACAAAAATGCCCTTAATATTTATTAACACATAATTCTTTCTTAATTTTCTACCAACAGGTTTTTCACCTAGCAAAGTCTAGGATATAAAAGTGAAAAACATCCTTCCTTTCAATATTTCACATTTTTGTTTGATCATAGACACCAGTATCCCCCGGACCTTATAATGGACAGATAAAGTCTATTAATCCGGTCTAAGGGATAATATACTTTTACCCCAGGAGATGCCGCATAATAATTTTCTATTAAAAGCTTACTGAGTAGGGTTACTCACTAAACTCAGTCTGGGAGTGTATTTCGCATTGAAATACGAGTATATGGGAGTAGATTCAGAGGACGCATAATTCACCATAGCTCTGATTTACTCATTGTTTGAGCTTCATATCATAATCAGAAGCCTAAGGACTTCAAATAAACTCTAATTAAGTTCCGAAACCAAGTAAAGTAAATAGAAAAAGTAGATATACTGGAATACAAAAAGGGAATTCATGAAACAAAGAACAGCCAAGGCTTTTCATTCCTCTTTGCCCTTTTGAAATGTTCAACGACATACGGTTTGCCTTCATCATAAATGGAAAATTACATTAATAGTGTACATTGTCTGGGCCAATAATATAATTCCAGAGTGAGCTGGGGTCACTTGTGTTCAAATAAATGCTCTAAGAAGCGTGCAAACGGTAGAAGTACCTACCCATCATAATATACTAGAGGATATATAGGAATAGGTATTCCCAAAAGGCCAGTTCACAATTTCTCAATCTTCTACCCTACCCTAGCTAGCCCCTCTCCTTAACTGTCTGTACCTATAGTTTGTTCGCCTGCTGTTCTATATACGTGTATACATTTTATACGAACTTGTCATCCTCTGAGGAATTTTTCAAGTTCATTTGCCCTTAAGGACGATCGAAACAGGTAAATTGTTTTAATGCAGTATACTTGTATGTACATGTACAACAGATACTTGTGTATACGTTGAGTCTTTCTTTCCTATGCTAGATTATATTTAGGCCATCGTGGATAGGACTCGGCATCATGAAACTATGAATACACATCTGCAATGTACCTTCGTACAAAAATACAAGGCAATGCAATCAATAAAAGAAGAGAAAGACTATAAAGGATAATAAAAGAAAACAATGAGAAAACGAAAAAAAAAAAAGAAATTTGCTAAGATGAGGCCAGCGAAGGATATCCGCCATCAGGACGTCTGAAGAGAAATATCTTTTAAGTGTTCCCACTTTAGTACAAATTAAAAAAAAAACAAAACAATTTATAAATCTAATTTCACTAAATTGCTTTTTACTAAAAATAGAAGATGAAAAAGTTTGTTCAATGTTTGTGTAGTGGAATGGGGTCGATAGAGGTGGACACACCTATGTGTTTTATCACCATTTTGCATGTCCCTGATTTAAAATCTACCCTCCTTCCACTTTTGTTTAAAATAAAAAAAAAAAAAAAAACAATTTTCTGTGCGATTTTAAAGTCCGTAAAATTTTTCCCGAATCTGCTATGTGTCTTAAATTTTTAATAATTTCTCGAAAGTTTTCAGTGTGTTAAAAGTGGTTCTTCAATAAGATTTTGATTTTTATAAGGAAATTCTAAAATTGGCAACTCTGTTCATTTTGGAACTACTGCAGCTAGCAAACATTTTACAGACAAAGAAGTAATGAAATTTAATTTTGTTATTCCTAAAGGGAATCATGGAAGACGTGCTAAGGGTTATTTTTTTTTTTTATAGTTCCGAGAGTGTTCGTGTTTAATGTATAAAATAGCGTCTGCTTTCCATTTTGGGTACTTCAAAAAGTAAAAAATAAGAAAGAAAATGGAATAAAATGTCCATTCGACCAAGAGAGTCATACTCTGTATTTTTTTTTTTATAAATTGAAAGCTTTACTTTTTTACAATTTCCTTAAAAAAAAAAAAAAGTTAAATGAGATAGGTAATGAAAGATTTTGATTGAATTTCTCTCTCTCTCTGTATGCAACTCAAAAATTGTTACATTCAATGAGGGTGAAATTGAATTGTATTTTGTTTCCCTTCTCTCCAGGCAAATGAGATTTAGGCAAAAAAGAAATTGAAAGGAAATGATCTTCTTTTTGTGGTCATTAAAAGTTTAATCGAAGTGAATTACTGACAAAAGTCTTGGGTTGGGATTTTTTTTTAATTCATTGAATAGTACAAGTGAATTATACTTTTAATTTTCTACCAAGATTTTATAAATACATGCATATGTATATAAATATAAATTCTTATAAATTGATGCATTGTTGCAAGCACTTACCTTAAAAAAATTAAAATTAAGTCTGAAGGACTGTTAGATATAAAAAAATATTGTCGTAAAAAAAATTGCTTGTAACTTTCAAATATCACAGCTTGTGAAAATAAAACAGATGTCATTGGTTTTTCTACCAAAAACTCCTGTTCCACCAAAAATATTGATATTCAGTGAAGAGCTATTCAAAAAAACTTAACGTTTCAATAACATTTGAAAAGATTTTTCATAGCTACTTGCAAAAAACTAAAATTGGTCAGATTCTAAAAGCAAGTTCCAAACATTTTCGGAAGCTTCTATTAAATCATTATTATTTTTGAAGCTCTTTTAAATTTTTGATAGGCAAACAAGGGGCCTTGGTGGATAAACGAATTCCGTTTTTCGTTTGTCCACCTCGAGTTCTTGTTGCCCACCAAAAATGGGCGTTTTTCCACACTTCATTGTAAGTATACTCAAAAAATAAAATTTGTTCCGAAAGTCTGACGATCATCAAACACTAGCTGTTTAAAAGGCCTTTGAAACCGCAAACTCAAGAACAAACCTGACTGTCATCAAACACTAGCTTTTTAATAAGCCTTTGAAACCGCAAACTCAAGAACAAACCTTGATATCACTCGAATGCATATTTTAAAATTTTGACAATAATTGACTGCTGTGGAATAATTTTTAAAACTTCCTAATATGTTATCGGGTTTCATGCATGCACATGCCGTGAAAATAGTAGGCTTAAGACTCAAGAGTAAAGTTTTGGGCAAAGTTGCTTTTAAACACTACATTTTTGGTCTCAGTCAAGTTTCTTCATTTCTATAAAATGCTTGGGTTGTACCTATTTGAAAAACCAACGTGTTTTTAATATTTTGAATTGATACACAGCAAAAAACCTGTTAGTTTCCAGTAATAAATATACAAACTGCAGGAGGTGATACAGTTTGTCGGCTTTGGAGTTTTATGAATACTAGTTCCGCCGAGCGGTAAAAATTTTACCGCAGAATCTTGATATAAAAATTGAATTGCAGGAGGAAGTCTGCCTGTAATTTTTGTCCGAAAAAGTATAGGTTCTAAACTACAAGATTCTTTTTCCAAAAAGAAAAACTGATATGTTTTGAATACAAGAAGAATTTATATTGCGCCATGGTCAATTTTAACAGCCCGGCTAGCTCAGTCGGTAGAGCATGAGACTCTTAATCTCAGGGTCGTGGGTTCGAGCCCCACGTTGGGCGAGTATTTTTTTTTCATGGTTACTTCCTTGAGTTTTTTTTAAAGTAATTTTAAATTATAAGTTCCAATTCCAATTTTAACCTTTTTTTTTAACTGTAGAAATTTGTAAGGAGGTGTCCAACTAGAATTTTATATAAAAATCCAAATTCATTCGCCTAGTCACGAAAATCAAAATTAAATAAAAAAAGTCCAAATCTCTCACCTCATAAATACAAAAAAAAAAAAAACGAAGAAAGAAAGGTATGAATGCACGTGTGTGCGCTCTGTTTATTCCAGTGCACGACTCACATGCGAACAAATTGAATTTTATTCTGACATAAATGTATTTTCTTTCTTACCCTCCCATTTTTCTAGATGGCATAAAATATTTTCAATTTTCTGTGTGCAATAAAGTACTCACTCAGTCATCCTCTAGCCAGCCGAGCCTGAAAAATCCAGAAGAAGGAATGTTAAAAAATGTCCTAACAGCAACAAATAATATCAACAAAAGCCATATGTGACAAAGTATCCATTAAGTCGAGTGGAAAGAAGAAAAAAAAAAAACACGAAAGAAAAGTGTACTTGATTTAGTGTCGAAATAAATCCTACAACCACCCTTTGTCTAACTGCAACCGCTTATGTCATATCGAAGAGGCTATCATTACACATGTTGTTAAAAGGAGGGAAAAAACAACATTTTTAATCGCGTGCGTGTGTTGTGCGTGTGCGGTAATAGTGTGATTACTATCACCTCCACTATACCGCAACTGTCTTGTCAACAAGGCGATGATACCTCATTGAAACCTTACAAGTAGGTAGATAGTACCCAAAACAGGTGTTTGGTTCGCGTTTGTCGTAATCGTAATCGTCGTCGTGTCGGTTGTAATAGTTTTTTTTTCTCTGTTTTATTAGCTTAATAGTCTAATCAAAAACACTCCCACGTAATGTCTATGCGTAGTAATAAATTCACCCACGGTAACAACAACAACAACAATAGCAACGGCAACAACAATACCTTCAATGCACAAAATTCCCTTCAACAATATCTTCAGCACCAACAACAGCAACAACATCACCAACAGCTTCAACAACAACTTCAACAACAATTCCAACAGCAATCACAACAGCAACAGCAGCAACAACAACAACACCAACAACATGTTATTCAAAATAGCCGCAATAATTTAGCCAATCTAGTTGCTGCCATAAACAATGAGAACTGTTATCAGTTGGCTCCAAACTTTCCCGATACGCACAAACAACAACAACAACAATTTCAATACATCAACTCGGGCGGTGGTGTTGGTGGCCCCCAGTACGTTCCACAAAATTCGGTGGTCGAGTTGAGTTCGCCCGTCACAGATCCAGAAGATCAATCATCACAACAGGTGTGTGTTGTTGCCAAAATGCAGAAATCTGTGACAATCACTGTTACCCCGCAGCGAAGTAATTCCTTGGATGTTTTGAATTTCGAGGAGAAACGTCAGTTGATTGCGTCATCGCTGTCACTTTCGGATATATTGCAATGTGGACCAGCAGCAGCTGCTGCAGCAGCTAAAGAAGTTGCAGCTAATACTGTTATTGTTGGTAAGTTTGTAATTGTGTTTTTTTTTTAGCATTTTGCAACTGGTCGTTTAGCAATGAATAATAATTTCCTCAGCTTTATTCGAATTATAAATTAGTAAATTTTTTTGTGTAATGATGTTTAAAAACATATTTTTTTTTTGTTAAATTGCATCACAATTCTTAAAAGTTCGGAAAAATTCTAAACAATTTTGAATAATTGTAAAAAAATTCTGAACTTTTCTATGCAATTGACAACAGAACAACCCGAATTATTAAAAAAAAAAAAACTTTTATTTAAAAAGAATTTACTGGACTCATTTTGTCCTTAAATGAAAAATGTTTTTTAGAGTTTTAAATAAATATGGCTACTAACGGTTCCATGAAATAACTTCCTAAAAATTGAATGACTTAACTTTCTAATTCAAAGAATAGGTATTTCCTGTTATTGTGGACAATGTGCCCAAAATCAAAGCTAAAATAAATCCATGAAATAGTATTCAAAAATTTGAAAAAGAGACATGATAAAATTCTCGTTGCTTAACAGTAAGAAAAAGTGATGAGGATACCCAGAAATTCGGAACAATTCTAAATAATTCGGAACAATTCGAAACAACTTGAAAAACAATGGAATTTGACATGAATGAAAACTCTTCATTTGTATTTAAATGACAAATTTCAGTTTTCTTACACTACAAAAAAAATAAACTGGAGGGCTAGTTTCACTTTTGCAAAATTGGCATTTTCCATAGAGGACTAGTTTTTGAAAATGTTACCAAGTATCTTCGTTTATACACTAAATTCTTAAATATATATAATTGTTTTGCCAAAAAAGATGTGAAAGATCATCGTTTGCTGGGATGACTTCGTTTTTTTTTCAAAGTCAACCGCAAAATAAGTATATTTTTTATCGATTTTAAATTCTTCTTATGAATGCGAAACAATCCAAAGAAATTCGGAACAATTCTAAACAATTTGAAGAAATTCGGAACAATTCGAAACAACTTTAACAAACAAATTGAATTCAAATGAACGAAAATTAAAATTATATGTCCATAAAAAGTTCAAGTTTAAATAGTTCTTATAAAGATTCTAAACATTTCGACTTTCCAGTTTCCTCAAACCACAACTACGCAAGATACAAACAAATAACAATAAACAAATTGATTCCGGTTAGAATTATTTCAACCCCAAACATCACCCAAAATTAATTAATTTGGGTTCGATTTCAATTTATTTCGAATATCTATTTGAAAAAAAAAGAACAAATATTGCATTGAAATGCTTTAAATTGAATTTTATGTTTACCTACTTTTTGTTTTTTTTTTTATTTTGAACAAAAAATAAAACAAAATATGTATCCTCTATCACATAACGCAACACTCCATAGGTATGTTCGTAGACTCGGAGAATTGCATCAGTATAAAAATTAAAAACCATTCAACCGCAATATAAATATTCGAATGCAATCCATATGATTAGATTGGAACACATTGGAATGTATAAAGCACTGGCACACGTAGTACATAGGTATATTGCACCGTCAAACCTCATGGTCGAAGTCGTATGTAGTTTCCTCTCGGCCTCGGCATAGAAGAGACCAAGAGACCATCCATTCCACCCCGCACGAATGAAAAATGCATAAAATTTAAATTTTGTAATTTGTCTGTCGAATTTTATTGGTTTTATTATTTTTGACATATGGATACCCTCTATCAGGTGAACACTGCAAGGTACAGTCTACTGATGATAGAATATTATGTGTGCATCCATTGGATTTATCTATACCTATCTGTTTCCTGCAGAGTAGTTACTCGCAGTAGGTTCTATATAACATTATTACATTCGGTAATCGGAAGTTTTTTTTTTTTCATTCATCAACTGAATACCAGGAGTCTCTGTTGCCTCTCTCGTTCTATCTGTTGGGGAATCGAGTCAACCATCATGGAATGTATTGATTGATGACTGAATGGTTGAATAAGCGACGAGATTATAATTTTCGGAGAGGCCCTCTCATTATCCTCATCATCATTACAGACGAATTCGCATAACAATATTCAAAAACCTGTCTGTCTGTCTGCGGTTGTGGTGTTGGCGGCGGGATATCGACTGGCAAAAACAAAGCCAGTCTCATCATTTTCAGTTCGAAGGTGCGGTATGCCAACGACGCGACGCCAACGACGAGCTGAATACTGGCGTGTATGTATCAAATTTTCCTGCATTTTCTCCAATCCAATCGATCGGTTGGTCTCTGGTTTTTTTTTATTGCATTTCCCAATGCGCATTGCTTTAAGCGAAAAACATTGTTTATTTGGGTTCGTTTTTCCATTTGACGATTATGTAATTCCCCTCCCCACCCCCAATTCCCTATCTTCTATGATTTGGGTGTGCATTTCTCTAGTAGCCGTTCATCAAATTGTAGTCGTACATATTATGCAAGCTGCTAGTAGTACCTACCTACTCGTAGTAACAGCAATTACTTTTCAATTTCGGTAAAATGAATGCGTCGATATTATGTTTGCTGTTTTTGGATGCAATGTAATCGTTGTGCTCAGACATGCGTTTCAAAATATTATTATTTATTATTTTTAAATGCGCATTTTAAAATGTATCGTGTTTCTGTTGGAGGATTTTATGGATTATTTGCATGTTCACACTGTTGTTGCAACATAAATGTCAGATACCTGACATTAATCCATATTCGATTAATGTTTTCAATCATGTTGGATTACATTTTTTATTTGTTGGCATACTTATGCATGCATACTCGAATATTATTGCATCTTTTGTGCATTTTTAATTGAAAGATTATGGAAAAATTGTAAAAATAATTTTTTTTTTATATGCGAATAGATAATAAATGCAACGTTTGAATTAACAAGTTGCATGCTTTGTATGGATTATAGAGGATTAAAATTGTGAAGTATATTTATCTACTTTTAATGTGTAAGCACTAAATTAAAAATAATTTTTAATAAGTTGAATATTAAGTTTGTAACTTTATTTATTTGTCAATGTTTTAAATTCGTATAAATGCATGCAGATGATTTTATTGATCCATTAAAAGATCCTTTTTGTGGACTTTGCCAAAAGCAAAATATATTATTAAGTTGTTGTATCAGTCGGCCCCATCTAAGTCAAACTCAAACTATTTGGCCCATTATTATTCAAAAACAAATTAAGAGCAAAATATTATAAAACTTTATTTCAAGTCAATTTTAATGATCTTATTTTTGGTGTTTTCGACACTCTTAATTCGAAGTCTGATTTCTGGGCACTCCAACTTTTCGTAAAGAAAAATTAATGAGTAAGCTAAAATCTATTATGACTTAATTTACACTTCTGCCGATTTTTCCTTATCAATATGCTTATGAAGAATATTATGATAAGTGCATTGCGCTCGTACTAAACATTCATTTTAAGAGCTGATTTTTTGTTATGCTTTTTTTATAGCCTAAACAAAATTTACGAGCTTGGTGCCGCGGCATGCCGGAAGAAACTATTGCTTTTTAATCACCCTAATATTTATACCTACTCTTGTTGTACCAATTGTTAACCTGTATCTTATCAAATGTGTTCTGGCAACCCCTTTAAACGCACCCATGCTTTTGCCGATTTGATTACATTTTTATGTCAACAAACTCTGTTATGGTACCGATTTTCAGCTTTGTATCTAATCAAGTTTTGTTTTAATCTTTTTTTTTTTTTTTGTATTTGATGGACCTGGCAACCCTTTGCTAAATTTGTTTCACCCCATAGAATCATAAAAACTATGCTATCCCAAATTTTCAGCCTCGCACCGATGAAGTTTTTGTTGCTTAAAAAGTTGCATGTTCAAAGCACCGCCCACTCCCTCCGCCCCTAAAATATAGCTCTTAACTGGTTCAGCGTAAGAGTAGGTTCGTCCTATGGCGGAATCTTCTGCCAATCAATCTTTCAATCAATCTTATTTTCACCAACATTGACTGTTAACAACCTCGAAAAAAGCTTCATTTTCGTCAGTTTAGATTTTCCAACCTTTAATTTTGAAAATCTGAAGCTAGGATCATCAAAAACCATCTGAACCACAATTTGAATGACAGAAAATTTTATACAAATCGTGTTTTTATCGTCATTTTCTTTCATCCAATTTGTGGTTCAGTTTGTTTTGTGCATTTTAATTAGAAACATACACAAATTTACATTTACAAAAATGTTTGTTTAAACACAAATCTTGTGATACTAGCTTTATAAATACTTTTCGATAGTTGTCATGTGAAAACCTGATATTCTATAACTTCTGAAACTTTTTTCCTAATGTAAAAAGAAAAACAAAATATAATTTTGAATTTAAAAGTAATCTACCCTCTCTTCTTTATTTAAACGAATAAATAAATTCGTGTTAACTCACAACTGAAATAAAAAAAAACCAAAATTCTTCATCTTTCGACAAACAAATAAAATCCGTTTGATAAATATTATTATTTGTATTTGCTATCTAATAAAATCAATCTACCCTACCCTTATAAGGTCATCTTTTAAGGACTGTCTCTTATCCTTTTTGTAAGCTTTTTATATATATTTTAACCTCCTATATTGAAATGAGATGACACTTTTCCTTGAAACCTTTCCATTGTTAAAGTTGTCAAATGATTCTCAACTTAAAACTTATCCTTATACGTACATATATAACGTAGGTATATAAAGATGATACCCTAGGGTAACATTTTTTCTGTTTCAACAGACAAAAACTTTCTCAATATTCATAACGAATCCTTTGTTCGTATTTGCTTTTGAAAAAGATTTTTCTTTTTTTTTTCAACACGCAGAATATTTGAATTCAGATGTATGTATGAACGTTTTTTTTTAAAGTACGGATAATAATAGGGTGACCTTATAAATTTTTTTTAATGAAATTATATCAAAATCATTTCATTTACATTATTTATAAAAAATTAACTCAAGTATTTGTTTTTCTGACGATGGTGATATTTTATTATTAAAAAATCGTTATTTAGTTTTAGAGAACCGATTTCTAAAAGGTTTTCTTATGGTCAATTTCTTGACAAAGTTCTAAAATCAGTTTAAAACTATTATTTTTAGCTCTCAGTTTTTCCTAAGAAAAACACATAAAAATGAAACAATTTGAGTTTTAATTTTTCTTAAACCGAGTTTTAAGAGCTAGAACTTTGTCAAGAAATTAGCGTGTTACTGTTTTACTATATTTATATTTACTTGGCGAAAATTTCATTCAGTTATTTTATTAATACATGCAGAATTAAAAGGGCACAAAAAGAATTTTTAACAATATCGATACCAAAAAGTTCTTTTGCTAAAAATTTAAAGACGAATGAAATATGGTCACCATATAAAGTTTATGACAAAGGAATCCCACTTCAGTACTTATTTCTCAAATAGCAGCATGTTTCTGAACTTTTAGAAAAAAAAAACCCACATAAGAGAGAAAGAGAACAATTTCATCGATATAGGGCTATAAATATCCCGCACTTTCCATGGAAATGTGGAAATATAAAAGGACAAGAGTCCTTGTGAATAACACCACAGGGATTGGATTCGATATGGTTGTGGATGTTGGTTCTGTAGATGAAAATCAGGCTATGGGGGAGACTATAGTCCACAGAGTAAGCAAAGGTTTTTAGCACGTCATTGTTTGTAGGTATAAGTAAAAGCCAACTGCCTGTCAACTCACCAAAGAGCTAAACATTTTCGTCCTCTGTACCTATAACCTGAGCCTGGAAGGTATTTTTATTTTTATCTTTGAATCAGGATAACTCATCGATTGTGTGTTTTTGTCTCTCTCTCTCTCGGTTCCCCTCTCTGTTTCTCTATCATATACACCTCGTTTGCCTGGAAGCTTTCAAAGGGAAATACCTGGATCCTTATACTTTTTTTATTTTTTATGTATGACTATCCTGTCCTGAGTTTAAAAATATTCCCTTGAAATACAAACAAAAATGGGATTAGGGGGAATGCGCCCCTGCAACACGCAATGTCGTAAAGTGGAAACACAAAAAAAAATCCTGCTTTTCGCTTGTGTGTGTTCATTTTGGAGCATAAAACTGAACTTGACTTGCATGAGCTAATCATGATGCTCTGCTAAAAATTTTCGCCCTCTTCTATATTCTTGATTCATAAAAAAAAGAAGAGTTTGCTATAGCTTGTAGATGATGAGTTCTGAGAAGGAATGAACGACAAAAAAAACCATGATGCTTCAGGGCAATGCCCTGCTACAGAAAAGGGTGTGTTTATTCGTTCAACACAAAATGAACTCTCGAGACGAGAAATACTTAACCAACAAGAGGGAAATATTAATTCAATCGATTGACTTTCCAAGTTTAAGTGAGATTGTCAAATGGATATATAGATGACTACCGCCGGCCGTCGCGACGCGTCGTCGTTACTATGGAACAACGTTAGGAGAGAAACATGAACTTAATACCATTTATTAAGTAGAAAATTATTTTTAAAAGTAAAAAAAAGGTGTTGATGGAGCATTCTTACATAAATTATATGTTGGTTGAAATTCTGATTGAGCGATGCTTAACTTCTTTGATGTTTTTTTTTTTTTATTTCTTTTTTGTCAAAAAAGTCCACGGAAACTGTTCAGTTGCGGCTATGTCATGTTTGCTATTTCATGAAAAATTGCACAAGAAAAGTCGTTTAGGCGTCAAATTAAACGGTTGCGACTTTATTTGTGTTTTGATAATTTTGACAGTATAAGGCAATTTTTCAAGTATAAATTTCATATTACAGTAAAAAAGGTAAAAACTGCATTAAGGTCAAAAATTGCAATGTTTTTTGGCTTTTTTTTTGTTGCATTTTTGACAATATTGCGAAATTGGCAAATTGGCAATCAGCACCCCAAAAACAAACATGAAAGAAATCAATAATACATGAAAGAAATCAATAATATGAAAGAAATCAATAATACATCAAATTTTTCGCACTTGAAGATTGAAACCAAAATCGAAAATATCTAAGAATGTGCTGAAGTTTTTGTTTTTTGGTTTTGGTGTAGGTAAGAGACAAGGCCATTGTTGTGAAAGTTTGTCTAACTTTTTAAATATTCTTTTTTCGGCTCAAAACCCAAATTACACTGAATTTAATTTTTTAATTGTTTCCGAATTTTTTTGAATTCATTATACATATACAGTTTTTTTTAATAACTCTTTCTTAATAACAAAGTTATTTGTTTTTATTTAAAAAATCAATAGCTGCCAAATGACAATTACATTTAAAATTTCGTACACTTACTTCGTATTATAAAAAATGTTGCGTTGTTTTTAAAAAAATGAGCGCGACAATTTTTTATATTGTACAAGATATGTTATAAAAATGTGTAACGCTTAAAAAAATAGTCGTTTTAATAGGACTTGTGTCAGTGAAAACCGAAAAACGGTTTTTTGGACTTTCAGTCATTGCAAAATTTTAGTTTCGTTAATTTTCATTATTATTATTTTATTATTTTATTTTATTTGAATTTTGTTTATTTATTTTATTTTAATTTATTTTATTTTATTTTATTTTTTTTATTTTATTTTATTTTACTATTTTACCAGAATATATTCAAAACCTTCTAAATCTATCTGTAGTTTGGGATTGAATTTCATGACCTTAAGAATTTTCAAACATGTTGTTTTTTCGTTAATTTCCCAACTTTGACATTGATTTTAAGTTCACAGGTACTTAGAGAAAAACACGTTATTTGTAATTAAAGTTTTAATTCAAAGTTAATGTTCAAGTGACCTAAACTCCAAATTGAATTTATAATATTCAGTCGCCCTACTTTAAAGAAAAAATAAAAGTTAATGTTTTTCTTTATTATTAATATCTTAAAACAATATTTATTTGCAATGATGTATTTTTGATGAACATCGGTTGAAAGGTTGTCTGAGGTTTGAATAAAGCAACAAGAGCCTGTGTGGGTTACCACCAAGTTCATAGGCTGGAATTATAGCTATTTCACAGGCATACACAACTTACCATCAGATTCCTTCCATTAGTGGTGCTAAGTCGATGTATGTCCGAATTATTTGGAAAAATTAATACCCAAACTGGGCTCGAACCATAGACTTTCCAATTGAATTGTAAACTTATTAATTTTTTTAGTTGGCACAAAAACAAAATACAGTTACCTACAGACATTTTTATGGGGCAATTTTTATGAGATAAAATATTACACTTATAAAATCTTAAAATTCTTAATTCTTGTCGATATTTAATTGGAATATCTCGTCGAAGGTAGAATTAAATAGGCTCTGTGTTGTTAAATAATTTCTAGTTCAAATGCTCGTTAAAGTTGGAAAATTGCAAATCAATGCAAATATTGAAAATACTTTTCCTTATATAAATGCTATCGTTGATTGATTCTTACAAACATATACATAGGTATTTGTTGATTTAAAAATAAAATTGAAAAACAATTTCAATTGCCTAAGGACATTTAAAGTTCCAACATTCAAACTTTGAACACTTTTTTTTTATGGAGATGAATCCACTTCACGTTCGTATGCTCAAAACGTGATACAAGAAATAAGGTTATGCGAATTTACCTTCATTCAAACAGATGATTTAACAAAATAAAAAAAATAAAAAAAAAATAAATATTTTGTTTCTTCAGTGTTTTCTATTTGTACATTGTATCTCAAGGAAAAAATATATGAGGAAAAAAGTTGAAACGTGCGTAATATTTTAAGATGAAGAAAATTCCTTGAATATTTCTCATATTACGTAGGTAGGTAGGCAGGAATTAGATAGAAACTCAAAATCAACAGACAGATACAGACATTATATTATACGAGTGCATTCCTTTGAAAGATGTCATTGCAATAATTATATTGCTCCATGAAATGAAAAACTTTGAGATAAATTTTTATTTCATATTCATTTTTCATTTTTTTTTTTTTTTTTTTGTTGTAAAAGATATTTCTTCTTCTAATGAAAGATATTTATGGAGTGAAAGGAACAGGAGTAGAAAAGTTGTGACAATAATAACGAAGCTGATACTTTCTGAATGCACAGCTTGAAGTCGTCACGTTACAAATTCATTTCTATTTGTGTTTGGGGAGTTGACAACGGGGAGGGACTTAACAATATAATAACAAAATTATCTTGTTCTTCTGAGTAAATCTTTAAATTTTTATAATACGTACTATTCAACGAATATTTATGAAAAATGTAATAATCAAAAATTATGACAATAATATGTTTATTTTGTTTTTTTTTTTTTTAATCTTTAAAGAAATGACGTCCTGCCTTTAGCAAATACAACAAGGAACCTGTCTTTTAAAATCACAAATTCCATACATATAACCTACCTATAAACAATTAAAAAATCATCATCCATGCTATAAAAAGAGGCCACGTGCTGCAATTAAATTGCATTGCCTTCAGCACATTTAATCTTTTCGCATATTTAAAAAAAAACAGAACTCTCCCTTCTCTCAACCAACACTCTGCCGACCAACAACGACGGAATTTCATTTCATTTTCAAACGCAGATGATGACACCTTTTTTCCAACTGATTTTCTCCCCTTTGTTCCATTTTCCCCGACGTGTGTATGAAGGAAATAGCAGCAGTAGAAAAAAAAAATATCTAGGTCATTCATCTCTAATTGATTTTCTCTTCGTAGTCTTGTCAGCAGATACTTTACCGACTTCCAATTTAACTTCTAACTTTTTAGCTCTTAAGCGTGTGAGTAGAGAGGAGAGTTGAGGCCCAAACGATGACGGTGGCAAAGAACGGCCAGCACCAACCAACCGACCAACCTCCCAACCAACCAATCAACCGACCAACCCCTTACCAACACCATGCTATTGTGTTGATGCTGAGAATCTGATGGATGAAGAAGTATTTTCTTTTGTGGTTTTCCGTTCAGTATCTATAGATTTTTCTCATCACCACCTGACTTTTACTTTTTCTTTTTTGTGTTTTTTTTTTTTTTTTTGCTTTGTCATTCATCTTCTTTTTATTTTGCTCCTCTCTCTCTTGATTTGCAAATCCTCGCAGACAAGCGATCGCCACGTGATAACGATGTGAAATTGCGAAAATAATTTATTTATGCAATGAACACAAAATGACAATACTAAGATAGATGATGATGTTGGTGATGAAAGGGAAATATGTCGAAGGGGTGTGATAAAAAAAAAGGAAAAACCATACAGAATAGAAAGAGAAAAGAACTACTGTCTCGAATTTTTTTCGTTAGTTCAAAGTGTTTTGTTTTTATAGTTTGGGCCATAATGTTGCAAATTTCTTGTCCTTGCGCGATTTTTTTTTAAATAAACAAAATAGTTTTGATTGAAAAAGCTGGCTTATAAGGAACGGGATGTTAAAAAAATCAGATTATATGCACTTTATTGAAAATATTTTATAAATTGTAAATATCCCGATAGTAAAGTATTGCGAATTCCATAGAAGACATGAATTGAATATGTTAAGGTATACCAACTGAGTTTTTAAAAAGTGAATTTTATTTGCAAAAAGGTGAAATTGAATTGGGAAAGGATGTTTTTGATTGGCAAAGGTTCACCCCTTTGCCAATCAAAATTTGAAAAATAGATCGAGATTTAAAATTAGCGGGATTTAAGATGACAGGATTAAAAAAAAAAGTATTTTAAAAGACAAGATTTTAAATCTCTTTTTCGGGATATTTGAAAAATGGGATTCCGATACGCTCCTACAAAACTTAATAGATTTCGACACAGTGTAAGTTACACTCTTTTGAAATCCTTATCCCAGTATCAGGATACCTATGAAAAAGTTATCAAAAAGATTTTGTCCACGTGAGCATCCACGACATATTTATAATTCTAGGCATGCAATTTCTAAACTAGTTTTTGGATTCTTGTGGTTCCAAACGAGCTATTACATTCGACAGGAATCTGATACCATCAAAAATACGAGCAACGTATATGTCTATTCAAGTGTTGGGCTCAGTTAACTTTTAGAAATTATAACTATTAAGGATTTCTTTCAATAATGACCTCTCAAACTATCATTGATGATTGCCTACAACTGATGTCCTAAAGAAATTTAAGAAAATAACAGTGCAATTCTACTTTCCCGACTATCATTTTCATGACTTCACGTATCTATTCGAGTGTACATCATCATCTTCAACTTGAGAGATAATTTTATTCGTGCTATTTTTTTTAGAGTACCCTTACACTGACTGACATAGAAACAAAAAAAAAAAAACACATTTTTTCAAAAGTAATGAAGAGGGATAGAAAATTTAGGCTTCGATTTGAAGTTGTCCTAGTAAAAAGCTCGGTTAGGACTTAAAAACAAGAAAAAATCTAAAACTTTCTTAGGGGCAAAGGCATACTATTATGTCTATATTACAAAAAAATAAAAAAAGTTTATTGCGGTTACGTGACGCGCAATATTAGTAAGTGAGTAAAGTAAAGGTACTATCTATACTTATACTGCACTATAGAAACAATAATGAAAAAAAAAAAAAATCATGCAATGACTACGTGAAATTATGAACGAAAATATTTATAAAATCAATCGAATGTTTGGGAGTGGCATCAACTTCACGATTTCACAGTATGCTAATTGAGTGTATGGTGTTAAATAACTTATAGAAATTCGATGTAAGCAATTCGCATCAACAATTATTATTGGCGATAGAAATTATTTCAATCATTTCATCAGACAAGCACCTACAGACGTACTCTTGTATCAGAGTGATTTTCTTCTTCTAAATACTAGCGTGAAATTATATAATGTGAAGGATTTCGTTCGTTGGTTTAAATTTTTCGTAGAAGTATTATTTTATGTAACCAGATAACTTTGACAAACCGATGCGACGATGACGCACAGTGGTTTCTGTTATATGGGAAGAGCGGTCAAAATTAATAATCACATATTTAATGACAAATAACACTGAATATATATAAATAAAGTCGTTATTTTTACTTTTTTAATATTTTTATTAAAGTAATTAGTACAATAAGTCTAAAACCTCTTTGGGTAAACTTGATTTTTCAGTTTTTGTCAAGAACACGAGCGTTTGAAAGAAGTGGGTTGGAAGAAAGGAACAATCTATTTATCAAATCAGTGTTGGTGGCAACTCTTGAAATTTTCCGCGTATATTTTCCCCTTAACGTTTTCAACTTCAGCAGCTTCTTCAGTTCACTGTCCTATGGGCAAAATGGCGTGTTGGACGCCAAATGTTAAATACATCAAGCCATGTAAAGACTTTTGTGGATTCTAAAAGTGAATAAAAACACATTTCTTAGCCCAATTAAAGTTCGATTTTTTTTAACTTTAGCATATTTTCGCAAAAAATGACTGATACGTCTTGAAAGGTGATAATATAGCCTAAATAAATATGTAACTTTTGTTAGGGGCAAGTAGGGGGCACAGAAGTTATGCACTTTTGAAAGTCATCAAAAAAACAACAAAATCATATTAAACCTGAATTGAGTAACGGTTTTCACATAAAAACCTGATTTATTTTATACTAAAAAATATACATAAATTATCTACATATCTTGTACTCTGAATTCCATAACTCAAATTTTAAAAGAAGTTATCAAAAACTAATGTATCTAACGTGATTGTAAATCAAAAAAATGAAAAATGTAAGCTTTGCTAAAATTGAAAAACACACAACTTGCATGATCGATCTTACCAAAATGAAAACAATGTAGACGAAAAAGATGGCTGAGATTTATTTGTCCCGTTATTAGAGATAACATTTCCATTCAAAAAAATAAATAATTTTAACCTTGAGATTTCACCTTTTGGCCAACTGGGGAAACCACTGTGTGACGGTGAGGGCGGAAACCATAATTGTTCTTAATCCGCCGAAGAAATGTGGTTTGAAACAATAATTCCACTCACCATTTTTCTTAAGAGGTTTTAAATGAATGTCAGAAATTCTAATAACTTGAAATAAATTCACTTGATTGCTTTGAGGGAAACTGCTTCTTAAGTAGGTATCTGATCGTTACTGCATTTCAATGGCCGATAATATAATTCTATATTCTATAGTTTCTTAATTTGTACTGTTACTACTGACCATCATAATTTTATTAATTATATTGTTTTGAAACCACTTTTTTATATTTTAAAAGAAAAAAAATATAGCGTTCCGGGAAATAACACAAATGAGTAGAATGTTAAAATTTTATCATAAAACTTCCTAGCAGGTGAAAGTCAGCAAAACTTTCCACAAATTGATCAGGAAGTTTTAGAATTTTTTGGTTCACACATTAAAAAATCAATTTCCTTTTAAGCAAGATTACTTATTCCTTTTATTGTTTGATTAATTCTTCTTGTTTTCTCGCCCACCTATAAATGTGTAACCTTTAACTAGCTACATAAATCATTGCTTCCAAACTACTAAATGTGATGATATAATATACTCAGAATATGTTTTATTCATTTTCTAACTTTTAACATTTCCATTTTATATAATCTTTACGCCAAACCTTCGTCAGCAAAAAAAAAAAAAGAAGAAAATAATGATGAGAAACAGTTTTCATTGCCAACATTGATGAGTCAGCTTTGACTATACAACACATCCATTCCTAGCGCCCACTAGTCTCAATTTCAATTCTTTAAAATCCACATTATTTTCACTTTATACTTAAAAGATGTTCGTAGAAGATGCAATTTGGTTTGACAGTATTGATTTCCTCTTGATATTTTACGATTAGATCACAAGTGTTGTAGTTGTCACGTGAAATTTATTTTATGGATTGGATATCAATTAGTGTAATTCGCACTTTTGTTTTTTTAATATTATGTATGGATGTCACTTACGAGTTTGTTCGTGTAATTAGTTGATGACACCTTGATTTTAACTGCTAAAAAATGTATGTTATCATTTTAAATTGTAACACGACAAACATGTTGTGCTTGCAATTAAGTTAAAACTTCCTCTCTCTAAAAGACACATTTTCACGGAAAACTATTTCTGGTTAGAAAGGTCATTCACTATTCTATTAAGGTAACACGCATCTATTTGAACAAGTGTTGAATAATTGAGGGTGATTTTTAATGTTCTTTTTTGTTATAATGGAAAAAATGTCTCGAGTATGATAATATTTCTAAATTTTGTGTTTAGGCGTATTTCAAATGTTTATTGTACTGAATCTTGTAAGTATTGTACATTAATGTTTTACAATTCAAAATGACCGTCAATTATACATTTATCTTAAAATTTCAAAAATAGATACACGCGACGCATAATTTAGCTCAAGTATTTTACTAAACAATGCATTAACATGTCACACAAGATATATCGTAATATTAAGGATAAAGGACAATAGTTTACTATTAACTAAAAATAATAATAAAAAAAAAAACAAATCGATTGAAAATAACTTTAAAGTTTGAGTTTTTTAGAACCAAAAACTACATAAATAAAAGGACTGTCCCTTATATTAAAAATTTGGCTACCTATTGTGGTTAGAGCAGAAAAGTTGCCAAAATCGATTGAGTTAACAAATTAGTTACGTAGTTATATGGCTTCAAAATTATTTTTTTTTAATGTAGAATCAGTTGGTGAACATCAAATTCCTTGAGTACCTACTTGTTCTGGACTGCTACAGGAAACCCATTTAGGCCCTTTTCTCTTAATTTTTAAATTACTAGGTAACTGATTTAATTTAACTGCCTCGTAATTTAAAAGCAAACAGTCTGCCTTTATCCAAAGGTGGGTTTTTTTTGATTAAAATATAAAAAAATAAAATTTAAATAACACACTTTATCAATTTGTTCAAAAAAATGTTAATAATTATAATGGGTGATGTGCCACATTTGGCCGATTAAAATGCATTCAGTAGCTATACCTTATACATATTCATTCACATTAACTCATCTCATTAATTTACTAATGACTCTAATTTAAAATTATTCATGTTCACAACTATGTGTTTTTGTGCAACCAAACAATAATTTACCTGATTTAATTGGAAATGCAAATAATAATAAAATCCCACAAAGGCATTTATTTATTTTTCTTTTGTTTTTGTTGTTGTTGATCAATAAAAATAATTAATAATAAATCAGGCATTTTTCAGTAACTATCATTTTGTGTTTGTTATTTGCTGAGTCATTAATATTTATTTTAAACAGATAAATTAATTTTTATAGTTTTTTTGTAGATACTTTCCCACAAAATAAAAAAAAAAACTACCTATTGTGGGCCAGCTATCTACCATTTGAAAAAAAATGTCAATAAATAAACAAATCATTCACATTCGAAACAATAAAAAAAAAGACAAACAAAATGCCTACATTTATCAGAACTGATTGATACGAAATGGAAATGGTGACAAATCGATCAATCAATCAATTTGCAAAATACAAAAACAAAAAAAAATACCTCCTGCAGGTAAAAAGATAGTTTCCATCAAATATCGAGGAGATATAAATAAATTTTTCAATTTTTTTTGTTGATTCTCTTTGAATGGCATTCAACTGACAAAACCAAAAAAAGAAAGAAACAATCAGCAAAAAACCACACACACAGAAACGACCATGTAAAGAAAGATGGGCGCCAATAAATTGTTGTTTTTTTTTTTATATTTATTTCTCCTGCTTTTTTTTGCAAAAAAACAAAATGAATTTAAATGAAAGGAACCAACTCTGAAGATGAAAAATCATAATTATCATAGAAAAACACTGACAAAATAATTTAAAAATTTTTTTTACTTTTATACTCTGAGAAAAAGGAATTTGTATGCTATTAATGACCTGCGGCATGAAATTCCTTTAAAAAAAACAACCAAGTCAACAGCAAACAATAAAAAAATGAATCATTTTTGGAATGTTATGCTTGATAAAAAATAAAAACGAAAGTCCCATTTATAGCGAGTATTTATGAATATTTATTTTACTGTCTCACAGTATGGTGTACAAGTTGCCAAGCAATCAGTAAGAAAATTGTTTTTATTTTTAATTTCAAGAATTTAATTTTGGAATAAGCCTTCTTTTATTTTGTTTTAAAAAAATTCAACAAGATTTTAAGCTCCATTAACTTCATTTCTGGGTTTGTTAAGAAAATTAATCGAATAAACTGTTTTCTCATTCTATGCCACTTACTTTACATAGTGAGTGTAATCAGTGTGTTACGAGGACACACAGTGGTGCCATTTCTATAGGAAACCGGAAAAAATCCTTAAAATCTGAAAGATTTGAATGAAATTATGCACACATTTTTTGGTTACAAAAAATTATTTATAACGCTACCTACCATAGAACCCTTTTTGTTTATTCTGTAAGGACTCAATTGGTTTCAACAATTTTTTTTTATACATTCTTGAAGTTGTTTAAAAAATTTTTGAAATATGGTTTTTTTCGAAAATGAAAATCGAAGCCACTAGACGTAGCTTAATGTAGCTAAAACTCTAGCTCTAAGGAAAGAACATTGAAATATTAATTCTAGGTCACCCTGTCCTGCAACAACCCAACTAAAAGAAGAAAAAAAAAATTTGTTCTAACTTTTTTTTTTTTTTTAAAGCTAATAGCATATTATTTATTAAAATAATTTTATTTTTACAAAAAGTCATTAAAATGATTTTATATTTTTAAAATAAAAGCAGTTTATGAGGTTTAAAAAGAACTTGATGCGGACCGTTATTGTAAGGCCCTTTACCATCCATTAACTTAAAATTCTAAGCTTTATGCTACAGTGAGCTTCATACCACATCCATAAAAGCTGGATTTAGCGGCCGGAAGCCCGGCGTAGAAGATATCACAGTTCTTATATTTCGTTTGTGGCCTATTTCACGACCTCACATTCCACAAGCACATTTAAATATTGTTTTTATTTTCAAACTTAATTTCTTTTAAAAATTCAAATATTCATCCAGTTCCCCTTAAAAAAAAAAAACAATCAAAAATTAATAACATAAAGATGTAAATTTCCAATTTGCTCAAAGCTATAATAAATTTGTTATCCAAGCTAAATAACAGCGTGTGCCCGGAGAATAAAACCAAGATGGGCACCTACTTACCCAATTAAAACAGCAATACCCACTTATTCAACGTCCGGTGTTTCTTCTTCAGACACAAATAATTGCACAAAGATAAAACAAAAATTAATTACTTGCTTTTGTTTCTTCCCCCCCCCACAGAAATCTCATCTTCTTTAATACATGGGAACGAGTATCTGTGTAATGAAAACTCACTCTCTCCCAAGGCGTTTTGTCATTTTGATGAAAATAAAATATAAACAAAATTAAGATAACTGCAAAAGGCAAAAATAAAACATTACTTTCCGGTGATTTGCATTTCAAATGAACCATACCCTCCACCATTACCACCACCACCGGCCGCCTCCAGCTAATAAGGTGTCGAGCATTGTTAGCTAATCTTGGTGATTCATCCACCTTCAGGTTCCGGATGCTGAAGTTGATGATGATTGTTGTGATCATGATCATATCATCGAAATTGTTTACCTTGTTTTTTTTCGATTGTTATTTTTTTTTTATAAGAATTTAATTTGTTCGTTTTTTTGCAAAACACATCCACGAGATGTTGTTGTCTCCAGGGCTTACAAACATAAATAATTCAAAATGACAGGGTTAATAGTAGATATAGACTCGTATTATTGTAATCGAATTGTTTATAATCCAATCGACCAAGAAATTGATACACACATTGTAAAGTTGAGTGAGTATAAGTCTAGTACCAGGTGCGTAGTCAATTTGGAGACTGAGGGAAAGTAGTCCCCCTTTCCAAAACAACATCTGAGATACTCATCTGTTGTTGAATGTACGTAGTTATATTCTCGAATGTAAAATGTGTTCATTGGAGAGGAATTTTCATTAATTTGTTTGTGAAATTCCTTGGACATAATTGGATAAGAAAAATGCAAACAACGCGAATAAATTTTCATTTAAAACTGATGGTGCCTGATGCATGATGCAAACAGTTGCATGTAATCAAGGTTTGTATGTTTACTTTGAATGGAATGTGTCAAACAAATTCGTTTCAGGTGTGATGATGACCTTATTATTTGCGATGCAATAGTTTTCAAGAAAAAAAAAGTCAGATAAAATTTTTTACCAGATTTAGTAATATACCAAAAAGCTAATATCAGGCTAAGGAAATAAGTTGACGTAGAATGACTACTAGGTAAAAATTACTATCCAGTTTGTTTTAATATTACACCCTTTTTTGGAAATTTATTGACACATCTCGGAATACAGTCGACTCCGTTTAACTGGAACATTAAAATTGCAGAAAATTTGTTTAATTTAAGCGGAGTTCTCATTTAAACGAACTTCGGATAGCTGAAACTAGTTTCACGTAAGCGGAGTTTCAGATTAAAAATTTCGTGAATGAAGTATTTCTTCATTTTTTGACATATGAAGTTAAAAAGATGTGTTCAATTGATATTTTTGTAGCAGCGTTCAGTGATATTTCCATTTATGCGGAGCTGAATAGGTGAAAATATTCATTTGAGTCAAGATTATTTGTTTCAGTTAAAAGGAGTTTTCACTTGAGCGAATCTCAATTATCCGAAGTAGTTCGCATGGAAACTGTTGAAAAAAGCCTCGTAATAACTTTCTTGTTTCAGTTAACCGATTTTTTTCAGTTAAATGGAATGCAGTAAATCGGAGTCGACTGTATGTAGTACCTACTAGTAGTTGTTAGTAATTTATATGACTGTAATAACTACCAATGGAAAAACTACGAATGTTTCATTATTCTTTCAATGCAATTTTTTAAATTCTAGAAAATATTGTAGTCATCTCATTGGTTTTGTTGTGATCAAACATAAGTTTTATTCTTATATGGTGACTTGAACGTCATAAAAATATTTTTTGTTTATAATTTAGCAAAAACTCATCTTATACAACTTAACTAACGATAATTGTTTTCATTTTTTTTCTTTTTAGGTAAGTTCAGATGTAAAATATCACGTGATGGCGTATTTAAAATTGCAAGTATCGATAAGATTCTAAATAATGTAAAAGTTATTAATAATAAAAATCAACTAGGGTATTGTAACTACTGACTGCACTAACTTGTGTGACTTTGGCCACCATGTAAATAAACATTGAAGTTCTCCGTTCTAGACAGTTAATAACTTTATTGAATGAATGGAAATTGGTCTTGAATATATATATTTACTCCTAAAGAAGGGGCTAAAATAGTTCTTTTTTGGTTCTTTCTACGTTCTTTTGTCTAGTCGACATAGAACATAATATTGGGACAACTTTCCAAATCAAAGCGAAATAATAAGCTTTTATTTGTTTTATGACTTGCTGTTTTGATGAATTTGAGAATCAATCCAAAGCTTATTATCTCGAGAAGTATCAGTGTTAGAGATTTGTTTGTAAGGACCTTTTTTGGAATTTTTACTACAACTTTGTTATTCACGTTTTTCTTGTAATTGCAATTTTCCATACAATAACAGTAACAAATAACAAAACTAAAATAACAAAAATATGACAATTTTGACTTTAGTTGGCCTGTACTGATTTGTTGACCCGTTTTCGAAAAAAAAAACTTTTTTTCACAAAAATAAATTTTGGCAAATGTAGCCACTTAATTTTTTACGACAGCATAAAAGCCTTCATGTAAAAAAATCATGAAAATCGGGAGTGTCATTAAAGAGAAAAGCAACATTAAAAAAACGGTTCTATGCCACAAATCGTTTGCGGCAAACGAAAAAATTGCCCAAACGACTTTTTCGTTTGCTGGACGATTTTTCGACTTCGTTTGCAACTAATAAGTAATAAGCTAAGCGTAATACCGGTGGTTGAACCTGCGACCTCTCGCTTACCAAGCGAGTATCGTATCATTCCGCTACGGATTGTATAATTAATGGTTAGCGTAGAATGCTTATGAACAAAATGAAAAAACGAATCGTTTGCGTCAAACGACTTTTCGTTTGTTGGACAATAATTTTTCGATTTCAATTCTTTTGCAGCAAACTCTTAAATTCATTTGAATCAAACACATTATGCGAAAGACCAGTCATTGAACCTGTGATTATTCACTTTCCAAGCTAGTCTGTTGTCATTGCACCACGTAGTAGATAATTTTCGTGTAGCATAGAATGCATGTAGTTAATTATAAAGAAATTTTGTTTCCTGCAATCATTTGTTGTAAATGAATTGTACATTTGCACTAAAAGTGAATTTCTTTGGCACGAACAACTTTCTAAAAAGGTTCGTCGCAAACAATTCATTCGTTTGCTGCAGTCGATAGAATTTACTAGTAAACGAAAAGGTGTTTAGATGTGGGAAGCCTTTCGTTTGCCTTAATCAACTTATGAAAATAAGATCCAAACGAATGGGTTATTTTCCATTATTTTTGCTGAAATACGATAACAATTTGGTTCAAATGTATACTTCAAAGCATCTGTTGATCCCAAGTTCATCAATCACATTTTGGGAGTTAACTCGAATTTAACTTTTATCTTGCAATACAAAAACTGAGCATTAATACATTAATGCAACCGAAATTATTTTGTTTTTTCAGTCGTGTACCTAAATTCGTGTTATCCTTTAATAATCCTTTGACTATTTCGTTTTTATTTAAAATATAATGCAATTTGTTGTATTGAATGCCCAAATAATTTAATTGACTCATCTTAAATAATGCAACACACAATCTGAAAGTGACTTTAAATTTAAAAGATTGTATTGAATAAGTCCAATTACGCAGCATGTTAATTGCCTCATATTCAATATTCTGCCATAAAATTCTCTTTTGTTTTGTGTTTTTCCAATTTAAAACAAAATTATGTTATCATTGATCAAAGTCTATACCAGAAAACATTTCAATAATAAAGCACAAATTTCCCCGAATCTGCATTCTAATTTTCAAATAATTAACCAGCTCAAAGAACCAAAACAAAAAAAAAAAAAAAAAAACAAAAACAGGTAATCAAATTTTAATTAGAAAACCAATAGTAATTGCTGCCATCAGTATTACCTATCCAATAAATGACCTTCAATCTACCGTAACTAATTTTAGCATCACTTGGAAACCCCCATGATGATGATTAACTCTTGTTTAGAAATCTGCCACTATAGCAACTAATTGCAAAATTAGAAAAAAACAGATAAGTGGCATCCATTTTTATTGCGATGTTTGCACAGCAGGATGCTAAAATTCCACTCTTTTTTTGGGGGTGGTACACCGACTTATACACCGGGGTGTGGGGTAATATCACCGAAAATTCAATGTTGTTGTTGGTTTTGTAATTGCTTTTGAAAACTTTTTAAACAAAGTAACAAACTGATGGCCTCATGGTCTGACATATGCGACCCCACCAATTGACCTCAACTTCACTCGAATCGCTGCATTTAATGGACGATTTACAGGGTGGGGATTACAATCTTCATCAATTGCCGTCTTTACTTGAGAGTTGATCGTAACTATATACGTACAGGGAAGATAGAGGGACGAATTAAAAAAAAAAAAAAACAGTCACCACTTAATAAATGATGCAATTAATTTTGATAGCACAGAACAAAACTGTGCAACTCTCAGACTCATGGACGTATATAGTTGAACCAATTTGTTGTATTTGCCCCCATATTACCCCAACCATCAAACATCCATCGACTGCAATAACTGCAACAGACATCTTACGGATAGGCTATGCTGTTGATGATGATAGAGGGGAAATTCCAACTGCGCCATTGTAACAAGTACCTAGAGTGCTGATGGCCACGATACGTACTAGTCGTATTGCTGGGGATGATAATCATCAGCATCACGATGATGATTATGATGATGACGGTTATGATCTGTGAATAAATTAATTTTTTTTTTCTTCTTCTCTCCATTAAATTTAATGTTGATGCAAATATGTGTGCAGTTATGGTAGCAACAATGGCGTGTCATGGCAATGACGACGACCGACGACGAAGACGGTGTGCCGGCGACGAATGGGAAATTACATTCCATTAATGCTATGGTTAGGATTTTATACTCATAATGCTCCAGGGTCTAGTTGCACGTTGGAGGCGCCTCTTCATCTAAAAGGAACCTTCACACTTCTTTGTTTTCGATTAAAAAAACCGAAAAAAATGCTTTCTTCATTTGCGTCCCAACAGCCGCATGAGCTTTTCATGATCTTGGCCAGTAGGTACTTACCCCCGATGGACCGGTTGGTGCACCGACGCGACCCCTTCAATGGTTCCAAAGAGGTAGGTACTCTTCCACGAATCTAGAAATATCATTTCGTAAGCTTTTCCATCAATTTTAGGTCAATCGTTACTCCGGAATTTTTTTTCAATGCACTAAGTCTTTGAAATAGAAAAGACTTTTCGGGCAATAGTGATTCGGTCAAATGTTTTTTCGGTCAAATGCAACGATCCGTTTTTGAAAGGTAGAGCAGGCCGTAGTATATAATGCTGATGGATCATTTCATTAGTTAAGGATATTGCGTAACCCCAAGACGTGCATTACTCTTTTTCCTCGTAGTGCCTGGTGTTGGTTGAACTGCTAGATGGCCCTGTGGGAAGAAAGCTATTCCGAAGAAAATAGGGGGCTGTAATGTCGTAATTTCCACAGAACAACAATATGTTGAAAAGAATTCAGAGTTTGAAAATGTGTGATACATTTTTAGACAGTTTGTTTTTTGGAAACTATTAGCTCTACTAAAACAATACTCGGCTCAAATTGAAGAAAAAATTGTTCGTTTTTAAACGAGTGGCACAATGAACGCTGAAAATTGATCTTTGATGGTTAAAATTGTCAAAAAATTAAGAGATGTCAGAAATTTCGTGATTTTTTTGTTCATTAAATTGTCATAAAAGTTTGAAGGGGCCCTTATTTTAAACAATAACGAAATCCAGCCTTGGTAGTTTATAATTTTATGTGTCTGTATAAAATATGCGATTATTATTAAGTTTGACAGAGTGAGGTGAAGGCGAGATATGTTTGCATATATAAATCATAAAATAGATTAGTGAGATGACAAGCTCAAAACGTACTTATAAATGTGGCAACATGGTATACATTTTTGCTCTGTAAATGTATGCCATGTATATTTTAAGAGTGGTTTCGCCTTAATTACGGGTGTGCATGCTAGATCTTGTCATATGAAATAAAATCAAGAGAACTGTGAGTTGAATGTGATCATTGAGGATAATTTTTTTGTCTGTTTCGGTTTGACAAAGGTTTTAAGCTTGATTTTGTATAAAGGTTCTGATCAAAAATCTAAAAGTCGTACTTGAAACCTTGAATCTTCAGAAATCCATTTTTTCTTCCATCCTTGGATTTTCCCAAAAACGACATTCGAAAAAAAACACCCTGTGCTTATAAGTTTAAAACCCTTCGAAAACAAACCACCCAACATAACAAATTAAATCAAGCTCGTTTGCAGGTCTCGTGGTACACACTTCTAAATAAGAATGTGTTCTCAATAGGACATTGCACTTAGTTGTGAACCGACTTAAGTGCCCTCTCAACAACTACCTAAGTACACACTCATTCTATAAGGGACATGTACTTTTATGTTCTCAAAACCTCATCCAATACTCTTGCTTTGTATACATATATGTACCTACATGCAACTAAAAACCAACATGCAAGCTAGTCAGCCAGCCAGCCAGCCACCTAGCATGGGTGATTATATTTATTTTGATTGTGAAAGTTTCCTCCATTCTGCATTTCCTTTCGAACTTTCCTGACGACTATTTGGTTTTAAGAGAGAGACCAGTACCAGGAAAAGGTCACTTCCACTTGACCAACACAGTTTCCAAATAACGTCAATTTCAATGGACTACCCTCTAACCTCCTGGTACGACTATACGAAAATCCTTTTGCAGTTTTTACCATCATCACAATCATTCATAGGTGCATATATAGCGAACGGGATGAACTCAAAACTACCCTGGGGGTGTTTTCTGTGTCTTTAATTAAAAATTGCACACACACACACATACAAACCTCGTTCTTCTCATAACATATAAATTGCGGTAGTGGCAAGAACTTCTAAAGAGCTGTTCAAGGGTTAAGATTTTTCGTTAGAGCCTTCTCTCACTGTTCACGAAGGCAAACACACTTCTTTAAAAAAATATGTTTGAATGTGTGTATATGCATGTGTGTGTGGGGTAGTTTTAGTCCTTTTGTAAACGTTTAAATGGGGAAAAACAAGTTTATACTCATACCTGTGTGGAAAACTACTTTTATTCCTTCATGAATGATGTACGCTTTATTATTCTAATTATTTTCAAATAGCTGTATTTTGCGGTGATGGTAATGGTGGGCGGTGGTATACCCATATAATATGGTTGAAAACATCTAGGAGAGTTAATGGTTTTGGTTATGTAGAAAGTGTCGCATTCATTCAGGTCTGTTCTTTTTTTTTTTGCAAAACAAAAGGAAAATCCTGTCCTGTTTTTGTTTGTGATGCAAAATCTATACAGAATGGAGGTAGAGAGAGTCTTGACAGCAAATGCCGGAAGCTAAAAGATAGAATTTTCAACAGTACTGTGCAAACGAATTTTTCAAAAAAAAAAAAAAACTATTTCTGAAGGATTTTTTTTTGGTCTACATCCTTTCAAAATGAAATAAACTGAATAACTTAAGCCTATTGATCGTTTGAAGTCCCGAAATTTTTCTTTTTAATGTTGGAAAAAATTTAAAGAAATTCCAGTATTTAATCTAAAAATCACCTTCAATGAGAGAGCTGAATTTTCGCTCAAAGATTTTGAAGGCAAAATATTCATTATTGAATGGAAAAAAAAACCCACAACAACTTCAAAAGACTCCATTGCATCCACAAAAACTATGAATTACATTGTAATCCCAGACTTTTCCGTGCCGTTACGATTTTTTTTTTTTTTTACAAAAAAGTGTCAAATATTGATTTTTACCAAAAACTTTTGAGAATTAAGTATTCCGGTTTTGGGATACCTCCATTATTTTAAAAATCAGTACCATTGTTCATTGGAGCATTTAAAAAAATGCTAATTTGCGGTATTTCCCATACAAAAGTGACATTTTTGGAAGGTTTTTGTATGAAAACTACAAGAAGCTTTTATTTAAAATAGCTTATCCTCAACTTTTGGTGTTTAAAGATCCCAATTATCTTAATTTTAACAAAAGTTATCGTGAGCACAAATTTCTAAGGCTAACGACTCGATGCACGACGGCGCACGAACATAAAAATGTCTCAAAAACGTGTTTTCTTTACGTTTCATGGCGTTTCACAATGAACCTACAAATTCTTAAAAAAAAAGAACCAAATTGTGACAATCGCTTTGCTTACAGTATACGAAAATTATATTGGCCGTGTGGTACGCAATTTTTATCCACTTTGCAAAATTTTTAATTGTAATACGCAAATTTTTTTTTTAATTGATTTAAAAAAAAAATTGATTGTTTTGTAGAAAAGAGCCTAGATTCGGTTGACTTGGTATAAATTGTAAACTGTTTAGCCGTTTCGGTTGAAATTTGGAGGACTCATACTACATAGCATCAATGTATAGTCACATTTTAACAAAATCACCATAAATTTCAAAACTCCGTAGTTTTTGGGATGTACACTGCAAAAAAAAAAACGCTTATTTAGAAAATAGTATAAAATTTCTTTACTCTTGATACTGGCCAAGTTTATTTTGGTGTAAAGAAGTCCGTAATCAGAGGAAAACCAATCAAAAAAGATATTTTGTGATTTTCAAAAGGACTGATTTTTATGGATTTTTTAACATTTTGTTGTGAAGCATCCAGAAGTAGTACAAAAAATTTTGGATTATGCACAAGAAAAACTGTTTTTTGTAAGTTTTTTAATAATTGCTCATGTTTCCTGTGATACATTTTGTTGGATAACTTCAGATTCGTGGTCAACATCCCAAAAAGCATAAAGTTATCCATTGAAAATTATTACCTCAGAACTTTCCACCTCGCTTTCCACGACGCTTTAATTGGACTAAAAAGAGTATTTTGGACAAATCATAAATTTCACTTTGCAATATCTTTGCGCAAAAAAAAAATTTTTAAATGATTTAAAATAATTTAGACACATGAAATGCACTTCATTTACATCCCATTAATAGTTTTCTAGTAAAGTATTTACCAGTAAAGAAATTTGACGGTAAATGTACAAAAAAAACGGGTTTTTGACATGTTCATACTAGCATATCTAGGTTAGTTTTGACTTGAGTTTCGGGTTCAGCGTTCAAAAATTCTTTTAGGAAAGTATAGTTTGGTTTGAAAGCGATTTTCGTTGCACAATTTAAACGAAAATTATTTGCAAAAAAATCAAATTAAAAATTGCGAAGCTTAAATATCTTTCGACAAGAAATCTACTTTAAATTTTATCGATTTTTACAATTTTGAACATGAATATCGGAGCCGCCGGCGCTGAAAAAAAAATACCCTGAAATGACCTTTTACAAATTTTGTCTATACTTTGTCCATATACATATTGCGTTTGTGCATTTTAATGTTAAAAATTCATGTTTAAATTAATTTTTTTCTATTTTTGCGTCCGTCACCAGTAAAACTTCTAAATTCTCAATATCTCCAAGAACCTCGAGTCTCGACGGAAGAGAAGTATTCCTTTTTTTTTAAATATTTTATTACACATCACTGTATCAGTGTACTGTGAATGGATGAGTTTTTAGATAGCTATGTGTCTCTTCTATAAAATCTTCCCCCCCCCCCCCCCCTTAAAAACAAGAATGCACTTGACAGTGTCAACAGAGGTTGGGGTCAAGTATAGCATAAATTCCTTCTGCCATAAATCAAAGGTTTTTTGCATACCTTTGTCTCCATTTAGTTTTTATTTTTTTGTAGCTTGAGTTTAGTTTTTCTTTTTTCGATGCAACAAAACCAATGTTTTGTCCTCAAGAGTGCTATATGAGTTGAAGGTTATTTTAATTATTTGTATGTGTGCCTTGAAGGATATTTGACACGTGCTTTTGTTTGTTAAAACGTTTGCATTAGCAATTGATTGTTTTCAAGAATTTTATTTGATTTATTATTATTTTACAAATAAAATAAATCACCCAACCTTGACACAATGTGTCTTAAATGTATAAAATGTGTAAATTACGTAAACAATTATAAATTATTCAACAAAAAAAAAAAAAATAAAAGGTAGGTTTTACTCACTTTTTAACCGAGTTTACGTGATCAAAATTTCTAATTAAAGCTTATATGTAGGTAATCAAGGCACGCTTTGGCATTGTATCTGAGCCAAACTAAAGAAAAAAAAAAAAAAAACGAAATTATAAATAAATTGCGGCTACTTTTCAAAAGAAATTCACTAGAGTCATATTGTGGAATCACTTTCGATTGAGAATATAATTTTAAAGTGTAAATAAGTTGGTACAGCCAGCAGGGATTGGAAAATTACTTTCAATTTAAAGCTATATAGAGGAACTTCAAGGGGCTGTCAGTTAAAATAGACTTACATCTTGCAATTAATTTACCCTAATGTGGTTTGACACAAGTGAGTAAGTTGATTGTTAATGGGACTTAATTGCTTTTAATCGATGTCTTGAGTTGAGTCAAAGGAAGTTAAGTTGAGGGAGAGGTGTATTATGAACCTTAAAACAATGAAATGTTATGTCTTGAAATTTTTTTACGCTTTTTTTTTGTTAAATTTGATAAAAAAAAGGTTTAAAATTATAATTTAACACCGACTGGGCTAGTGAATGTAACGTTATTAGGATCCGCTTTATAATTTCAGTTACGGAAATTTCAAACGGGCAACCCCTGGTAGCACTTAATGGTGGTGCCTATTAAAATTAAATTTTGTTTAAAAATCCGTAGGTATACGATTTTGACAACTTTTTGGGGTCGCTTCGTTAGTAGGTCGTACTTTTGAAATGAAAAAAATATTTTTAGAAATGTTTATAACATCACCTTCCATAGAACCGTTTTTTTCATTTTTGAGTTTCTCTTAAACGCCTCAACTGATTTTGATGAAATGTTTTATACGGATGCTATAATAACCTTAAATTTTTTTAATATCAAACATTTCAAACAAAAATAATTTTTGGATTTAAAAAATAAAAATCAAAAATAATACATATTAAAATTACTAAAAACCTTTTGTGTAAAATATTTCATTGAAATTCGTGGAGTCACCGATAAAAAAATACTTTTTTTTTTATTTCAAAAGTTCTTAGTCCGGTCTGTTAGCTTCGAATTTGGGGTTTATGTTAACCTGCCAGACAATAGCACCAAATTTTTTTCAGAGACTGCTTACCTGTTAAGCCCCCGTCTGGTAGCCATTTTGGAACTAAAGCTGCCATTTTGAAATATAGGTAAACCAGCAATATCTCGGCTTCTAGATCACTTAGGACCACAAACTTGGTGTCTAAGTATACATTTTTTGGGTCAAGGAGTACAACCAGATAGTTTTCGAGTTTATCCGGAGGCGTAGGGGTCACGAAAACCCACAGAATTACAAAGAAAAAGCTTTAAACACGTGGGGCCAGTCCAGCTCGACGACAAACTTGGAGTCTAACATTTTGGGTCAAGGAACAAAACTGTATAGTTTCCAAATGTATCAGTAGTTTCCAAATGTTAACATTCCAAACAAATGTACAATTTTTCTCCACGCATTACTTAGGGGCTTGGCTTTTGATTTTAGATAAAAGCCACTCCATCTAGTAGTCATTTTGCAACTTAAGCCGCCATTTTAAAATATACGTAAAATATACCCCATACAAACTAATACATTTGCACTTGTTCCATCCTAGCTCCAAGATGGCCACCAGATGGGGTAGTTCCTATCAAAAATTGTAAGCTTAGCACCCAAGCAATATCTGACAAAAAATTGATGCTTTTGGCCGACAGGTTGACATTTTCGAACAGACCCCACTATCTGTCTTGCTGCCTGTATTATACATAAAATCAAAATCGTTAGAATCATTTTTGAGGAAGTTAAGCTTTTCAATTTTTCTTCAAAAAAAAAAAAAAAAAAAAACAATAGGGTATGGTATTGTTAATGTTGTAGTTATTTTTGAAGCTAAAGAGTATAAATAGGTAGATACTTTTAAGCAAACCATTATATATTATTGGAAAAGATTTGCTTACGCAGCAAAGTGTTGCGGTTCACAACATCATTAACCGTTAAACCACATTTTGCCTACCCTAATCTAATCTAGGATATTATTTAACCATGAAAAGAAAATAATAGATTGTGCTTGGTTTTTCTACCGAATTTCTCATGTTCTTCCTTAACCTCCCGAAGTTATTTTCGGCAGAAAAATGTATTTATAGGAACCAATTCTAGTGTAAGTAAACATAATGTCTATTAGACCTTTACAAAATCGACAGAAGTCACACTGAACTTCCGTATTTTGTTTCCATGTGTAACAAATTATCCACATTTTTAACCATTCTTCAAAGCCAAAACGGAAAGGTAGGAATTCAACAAAAAATGTTGTTTTCAATTTTTCTTTGATCCTATTCGTCGCGTCATTGCTGGAGTGCGGATTTCCTTGGAGTGAAAAAAGAGAGAGGGGTCTACAATATTTCACAAATACACAATTTAACGGCAATCACCTCATCAAATTGAGGTGAGCATATTATTGCGAACGTTGTGTTTTTTTTTTTTTTTTGACATAAGTAAGTTAAGTCTCAATGCCGCGCGTTTAATTTTCTGAAAACCCTCTCTCTTTGAGAAATAAAACACAAAAAAAAAAACAATTGACAAAGTGCAACCGAGTGGATTAAATGAAAAATCAATGTTATCCTCAATTGTACCCTGAACTGGCTATAAATATCTGGGGGCTTTTCTTGTGTTCGTGTGTTGACCTTTTTTTTCCAATTTGATCCATGTGTAGAATGAAGAAGAAAAAAGGGAACGAAAGGTTGAATGTAGAAAAAAAATCTCTAGAATTCTTATTGAAGTTGCTGTAACGATGTCTTGGCTCTTATGGTCTCTACTTGAAAAAGGGAATTCTACATATTAAATGCATGCTGCACCAAATTATATTTAATTGAATCATCATCATTGGTTCGTAATGATCATTGATGGTTCTACAGACTTCTGCTACTGTTGAATGGGTTTTTTTTTTTTTGATTTGCATAAACGAGTATGTGTAGAGCGACACAGCCAACAACGACATAAGCTACTTGGGAAATAGTTCGAGAGGAAAATTGCCCTCTTAGGGTGTTTATTTTTTTTTTCATCTTCTTTTAATTTATTTATTTATTTTTTATGGTTGAAATCAAATTTTTTGTCAACAAATAATATAAACGAGTGTCAATTTTAAAAAAGAATCAACGATTTTAATTTTCTTTTTTTTTTTCTAAAAATTAATAATTCCAAAGCAAATCAAATGGTGTACTTAGTTTAGAGATCAAAAGAATTTAAGGAATTGTTTATGTCATTTTAGAGGGGAACTTTCCTTTAAGAAAGCACGAATATAATGTTGATTTTTTTTCAATTTGGTAGGGGTCTCAATAGAACAGGATTAAAATGTTAAAGTGAAGAACCACCGTTAAATGTGAAAAAAAAAATATTTTCTTTTTCGGTTTTATTCCAACTTTTTCTTTAAAAATTTAATTTTGACTTACTGTACTAGGTGACTGCGTCAACTCGTGGGTTCTCAGGCTCCATTCGTGGGTTCTCAGGATTTTAACCCTCGATTTGTCTCAAGTATAGGTATGCTTTTTTAAATTCAAAATTAAAAATATTTCGTTTTAAACTTTACATAATTAGCTTTATAGTCCACTGCTACTTTTTCCACAAAAGCAAGTTCTGCATTTAATTTCTAAAAATTTTTTTGTTAAATAAAGTGATCGTTTCGAAACAAATTATAATTTTTAAATTCAAACTGTATTTTTTTATTATTAAATACTTTTCATGTTCCATATTCCTAGCTTTTCCTCTGAAAAATTTATGGAGATAAAATGAGGAATGAATGTAATACCAGCTTAAAATCACATTTTGGCTAAAATAAAGTTCGTTTGCGTTTTTTCTATAATTTACTTTTATCATTGCAATTAAATTCACCAGAACTTGAGCCGTATAAAAAGATAACTTTCAAATAACTTAAGTTTACCTACTAGAGTTACCTACATATATTTCACTCAAATTCTTATCATTTTAAATTGTGTAATCATTGCCTGCGCAACGAACTAAATGAATATGTATAACCAACAAAATCAAAACATAAAACAACTAAATTTTGAATCACAACAAATATTAAATAAACAAAATGTTTTGTTTCAAAACAAACAACAACGCAAAAATGTTGATTGTACAAGTAAACTTATCGAACTTTTAGCTTGTGTGTGGCAGTGGCTGCTACTACATTTTCGTTTGTTTACTATTTCCATCCAAGTTCAAAATTCCGATTTCATTGAATTTGTTCTACCTACCTATTTCTTTCTATAAACAAATACTCGTATAGTCGTATGAACATTCCATCGAATCGGGCGCGACGAGGCGCTCCCACTTCCGAATTCTGTTCGATTTTGTAGTACACAACGATACTCATGAGAACAAGACAATCAACAACACCAACGTGTTTGGCTTCTCCACAACAACAACAACAACGACAACAATGGATGTATAGAACTCTTTACTATAGAATATAGATTTACCAACGACCCACTACACAATTATTGCATTCCTCTCTTTCTCACAAAAAAAAAATAAAATTAAAAAAATACAAAGAAGTTCAAAATATGTGCATTATTTTTATGACATTAATCAAACAAATTTTTAAAGCGCGCAAAAAACAAGTTTTCCAAACAAAAAAAAAATGTTTTTTTTTATTTTTATAAACATCAACAGGTACGATGGACGGAATGACGATGACGACCATTTACGTTTTTTCTTTCGGGGGAAGAAAACCAGTTTTCCGCGATGGGCACACACCTACAAAAATTTAGATAAAAAAAAAGAATTCAATACAAAACAAGTAAACGAAAACAAATTGCCAAGGGAGAATACCAAATAAAGGAATAAAAAGAACGAATAATAAAAAAAAAAAAAACAAAACCAATGATCGTGTGTAACTACAACCACAATAATTCGTGTTACAGAAATTGTACCTTTGTATTAGTGGAGTTTTCCCACAACCAATACTCAATGATTTTTGATTAAACGAGAATTCAACAGGGCTGTCGCCATTGCACAGCTGTCTGAATTTCAATGAGTAGGATGTTGGTTTTCGAAATTCACCAAAAACTGAGTCTACTGTTTCATCAATTATTTGTTTTTTTTTCTGCTAGCATATTTCATAAAAAAAAGTGAAGCAAGAAATGTTATTATAATAGATTAGCTCAAAAATATTTTTTTTGATAAAAAAAAGTTTATCAATCCATTTTTTTATTTTTTTTTATTTTTAAAAATTTTGAAATTTTTCGTTGCTTTTCTATAAATTTGAACTAAATCTTTTGGGAAACTGCGAAAAAAGATCAGAATAATTCATTTTTTTCAAGCGTTAATTTGATAAAAGATTCAAAAACTTACAGAATAAAGCTTTTAAATGGCTTTTAATTTAACCCCATGCGATCATTTTTCGCTGAGATAGATTCATGATTTAAAAACGACAGCCCTTATTCTATTACTACCTTCTCCTTTATTTAGATCGAAAATGAGATCAAGAGTATAAGAGAGTAGATTCATATTGAATCTCTCTCTGTAGACAAATTTTTCGCTGAGTTGTTTCATTGTATTGGTTTGTGGAACGTAAATAAGATACCTTACTTAATTTACTTTCAAATAATTAATTATTTTCTTTTAAATATTTATTTAGTAGGTTCCTAATCTAGTATATTTTCTTCTGATCATTTATAATACTACTTTTTAATTTGTACGCTCAAATTAAAACCTGACAGTATTTTTATTTCATTTTCATTTGGATGTTAGTAATTGAAAGTATCGTATACATATGTGTGCCGTCTATAAAAAAAAAAACAAAAGCAAGCAGATGACAGAAACCTGTTGGCAGAAGATGAAATTTAATTTTGATTTTAAAGCCAAATAAATACTAATTTAATGGTTCTTAGTTTTTATCTTTTATTTATTTATTTATTGTAGGTACATATAAAGACTACTGCAGATATTTTTAAATAAAATTCTAATAATAGGAACATTTATTTCCTGCTAGTTAAAGATGAATGAATTTTAAATTGATCTGTTTGTGAATATTTTTAAATTTCACACACGTGACAGAATGAGTATGAAATGAATATACAAACAGAAAATTAGATAAAAAATGAATCTATTTATAAACTTTATTGTTTTCGAAGTTTAAGGGCATCGACAAGATGTTTGCAATTGAGCAATCAATCAGCTTATAAAAAAAAATTGGTTGATGATCGAGAAGCTAAACAATCTTATTGCAGTTAGCTATTCGAATATAGATTTTTGTTGATTTTTTGTTCTGAGAAATAGGGTCAATATCATAAGTTTACTTAGAGACTTCATATCTTCTTAGTTTCGGTCTCTTTAGGTTAAGTGGATAAAATATCCTTAAAGGCAACAAGAGTAACAATTATTTTTGTAAATATAAAACAACTAAAAGATAAGTATGCAATATTGTGGAATTTTTTTATCAAGATGGCGAACAAAATTTTCTCCGGAAACGGCATAAAGCTATTTTGTTGTCTTTTTTCAATAAATTGAGGTAGATATTTTTCCTATTGCAGAAAATTGATTGTAGTTTTAAAAACAGTGCCGTAATTTTGTATGTGATAATTGGTTGATGTACAAAGACAGTTTTTCATTTACACTTGAAATCAGGGAACGGTTCAAATTTCTTGTTTTAAAATACTGCTTTTCAAAATTATGCTTTCTGTCAGTTTATTTTTGAGAAAGAAAGTTCTGGTAATTCTGTTTTTCTTTAATTTAAATATTTTATAAAACAAATTGCACGACTGGGTCGCACGTACATACTTGCTCTTAGGGTCAAAGTTGTTGTGGATGCTAAAGTTTGAAAAAAATAAAACTTTTTTTTTTAAATTTTGATTTTCTCGTAAGTTTCCACTGGTTTCGATGACAATTTTTGCACAAAAGGTTTTTAGCAATTTTCAATTTTTTTTTCAAACTGAATTTTGCAAGCAGAATTTTGAAAACAAAATTTTGAAAGCAGAGTTTTGAAAATATATTTTTTTCACTTGCACAATTTCGATAAAAACATTAATAACAAAAAAAAAAAAAAAAATGACCAATACATTGGTTTTACTAAAGAAGAGTTTCCTTCCTTCATAACTCTTTAAAAGATACAATTCTTGTTTAAAGGCTAGCAATGTTTGGTTTTTACGTTTTTTATAATAAAAAAATATTTACAAGACCCTTTTTCAAATTACTGCACAGTCAAATATTCTAAAACACCCTGCAGAAGATGAAATTTAATTTTGATTTTAAAGCCAAATAAATACTAATTTAATGGTTCTTAGTTTTTTCTTTTATTTATTTATTTATTGTAGGTACATATAACGACTACTGCAGATATTTTTAAATAAAATTCTAATAATAGGAACATTTATTTCCTGCTAATTAAAGATGAATGAATTTTAAATTGATCTGATTGTGAATATTTTTAAATTTCACACACGTGACAGAATGAGTATGAAATGAATATACAAACAGAAAATTAGATAAATGTATCTATTTATAAACTTTATTGTTTTCGAAGTTTAAGGGCACCGACAAGATGTTTGAAATTGAGCAATCAATCAGCTTATAAAAAAAAAAATTGGTTGATGGTCGAGAGCTAAACAATCTTATTGCAGTTAGCTATTCGAATATAGATTTTTGTTGGTTTTTTGTTCTGAGAAATAGTGAAATTTCCTGCTAAGGGAAATCTCTTACAAAAGTTGTATTTTCTTGAATCTTGCATTAAAAACAAGTAGTCTTCAAATGTAGCAGTATCGTTTCATATGCCCAGACAATGAAGAACTAAAAAAAAGTTCGTGCCAGATTTTCTCACAATTACATTATTTGAAACGGGCTTTCAGTAAAAATTTACATTTTGAACTGAAATACAAAGTAGCTATGTATACTAACATCAAAATTTTCAATATTATAAGTTTACTAAGAGAATTCATATCTTCTTAGTTTCGGTCTCATTAGGTTGAGTGGATAAAATATCCTTAAAGGCAACTAGAATAACAATTATTTTTGTAAATATAAAACAACTAAAAGACAAGTATGCAATATTGTGGAGTTTTTTTTTTTATCAAGATGGCGAACAAAATTTTCTCCGGAAACGGCATAAAGCTATTTTGTTGTCTTTTTTCAATAAATTGAGGTAGATATTTTTCCTATTGCAGAAAATTGATTGTAGTTTTAAAAACTGTGCCGTAATTTTGAATGTGATAATTGGTTGATGTACAAAGACAGTTTTTCATTTACACTTGAAATCAGGGAACGGTTCTTGTTTTAAAATTCTGCTTTTCAAAATTATGTTTTCTGTCAGTTTATTTTTGAGAAAGAAAATTCTTGTAATTCTGTTTTTCTTCAATTTAAATCTTTTATAAAACAAAATGCACGACTGGGTCGCACGTACTTGCTCTTAGGGTCAAAGTTGCTATGGATGCTAAAGCTTGAAAAAAAAAATTTAACTTACGATTTTTGTACAAGAGGTTCTTAGCAATTTTCAATTTTTTTTCAAACAGAATTTTTTTAACAGAATTTTGAAAACAAAATTTTGAAAGCAGAATTTTGAAAATATATTTCTTTCATTTGCACAATTTCGATCCCAACCTTTGAAATTACGGGTTAACATAAAAACTGAATAACAAAAAATAAATGACCAATACATTGGTTTTTACTGAAGAAGAGTTTTCGAAGAATAGTACAAAAAAAAATAAAAATATTTGTTTTTCACTCTATTTTTTAGTTACCAAAAATCTGCTCTCTTAACTCTTTTCAGTAATAAATTTACGTAAATTTTTTAACTTATATGCTAAGCATTAAATTTTTTTCACAATTGTATTTTTTGACTATTTTTTCTTTTTATCTTTGCAAGTATGTACAAAACTTGATTCTTATTAAATAAATAAGTTGTGAGTATTGGCCATTCCTTTCCTTCATAACTCTTAAAAAGATACAATTATTGTTTAACGGCTAGCAATGTTTGGTTTTTACGTTTTTTTTATAATAAAAAAATATTTAAAAGACCCGTTTTCAAATTACTGCACAGCCAAATATTCTGAAACACCCTGCGGGTTTTACTATTTTTATTTCAAAGCTTTCAATAAGAAAATTTTAAAATCGTGCAAATCGTGCCTGGAAATGCATATTTCTTGTAAATAAATACAAAAGTTTAGCTTAATTAATTTTTTAAAAACAAAATTTAGATATTAGATTCAGTTTTCAGAAATTAGTCCGACATGACTCCCATTCTCAGAATAATAAAAACTTTATATTCATCGTTGAATGTTAAATATATGTATCTCAATTTACCCAATATAGAATATTCAGAAGCAAACAAAAAAATCAAATTAAATTATCTTGGCATTGTCACAGAATTGAATAAAACTGTTGCACCTAAGACCTAACTATACTTAGCATCAAACGACAATATAGCGACCAACTGTGACACACATGACGGGAAGCAAAAAAAAAAAAAATACAGAAAATTGTGTCATGTCAACTTGAAGTCTTTCTTTTGCCCCACAATTCACATTCATTTGAGTTAAACAGAAAAAAAAAAAATACTCTCAAAACTTACTATGTGACGCTGAATGCTATGGGAAACAATAACGTGCACCATTAGCGTCATTAGCCGCAACTTGTAAAGATGCGCATCTTAACAAAAAACAACAAAAAAATAAGAAGAAAACGCTTCTCACGATTATGTGTTCGCAAAACGACTCACAATGTAGAGAGTACATATCCAATTCTATTGTCACCGTTAACTTCACACAGACACAGACTCACCGTTCGTCGTTAAGCTAAAGTAGGAAATTTTCATTTTTATTTGTCTACTCATGTAGTTTAGCCTTGAACATGATCTGTGGCTTGCCACCGCTAACACGACGACCGATTCTGTGACAAACCCGACCGACATGGGAAGCCCACAAAAACAGATAATCCAAACCAAATGAGAACTTGAAGCTTAATAAAAGGAAGGAGGAGGAGAATTGATAGAATAGTGAAGTTTAATCTCAATCCAGGCTATAGGGTGTTTCTAATTTTTTTGTTATTAAAAAACTTCTAGAAGCAATTAATCATTTTTACGGGATGGATACTAAATAATAAAGTTGAAGTTTTAAAGTTTGGGAAATGTTTTCAATGCAAATTTGGTTACAATTTATAGAAAATGAAACCAGCAATTTCAGTTTTATCTCAAAATTGAAGTCCAATTTTTTCAAAAACAAAAAGTAGGAACATCAAAATTTAATATTCGTTGTTTAAGACAAAAAGGTGCGAGTTTTTCTTAATGTTTCTCTAAAATTGTATTTCCTGCACAATATAATAGATAAAACCCGATGCACCCTGTATATTAAACCTACTTGCACCTATCAAGGAAGCACATGATTAAGATGATGACTTTCAAGCGGATTTCCTCAAAGTAGCGATTGACCTACTTATGTTCCGTAAATCGGATGTCATTGATGAGAATATACATCGGAGATGCCTTTTTCTTCTTCTTCTTCGTCGTCAGCTCAGCTCAGTTTCTCTGTGTGCTGATGGTTGATATGTAAACATCACACAAACATGAGTAATTGTAAAGGTGACACCGTATCACTGACGACATGGACGACGACGACAATGATGTCGCACCTTTTCTGACGACTCGGAATGGCTGGTGGAAACGATAGGTTTCATATTCTATAGATTGAAATACTCCTGGAACGTGATGCCTAATATATACACAAACACACGTAATAAGATACTTTTATTTGTGATTTTTTTTTTTTTTTTTTTTTCGGGGACATGCTGGAGTTATACCTAACCATAACCTATAATTGGTTGATGGAGATTTTGTGGTCGATTTACTTTTGGTGATGTCAATGTGGATAAAGCACTTTCGTGCGTGGAGGACACAATCCGCACATAAGTGGTGTCGGTTGTGTGTCAATATTAAAGCTTAGGTATATGTATATGTAGGTTCTTAGGGCCATTAAGGATTTCAAGTGAATTTATGGAGGATGGAAGGAGTGAGTGTAATTTGATTTGAAATCGGAGTTTCTGATTTCAGTGTTGTGTCATTGAGAAGGATAATTTGATTTAGGTATACGATCAAAGTAATCGCCAAAAACTGTAATGGACACCTCTTAAGTTTTATAACTTTATTTTTCTATTAACAATTTTTCTGTAAAATGTTTCATATCATGATATCCATACCGTTTAAATGTACATATGATATATATTTGGCAGGGTTACGCGGGGTATTCTTCGAAGCAATCCTTGAGTCTTACGATATATAAATATCTATCTACTCCAGTAAACCGTGATATTAACCAGAGATAATCATGATATTTACTGAGGAATTTTTAAAAACTTTCGCAGAAAATACGTGATAAAACTACAACACACTGTGATTTCAACCAGGATATATCCTAATACTTTTCGGAGCATAACGTGGTATACCCAGGAAACCCGTGATATTAATGCGAAACATCTTTGATATATTACTTGGTCGAGCTATCATATAATAAGGGTCCTCCCGTAATACTGACTACACAATCCGTGATATCTTTCATATCCATGTAATATCCCTGATGGAAAATCCGTGATAACCAAAGTAATCCGTGATACTAACAGGGGCTATCTTTAATAAAAACCGGAATATCCAGTGATATTTACTAAATAATCCGAGATTTTTACTGAATTCATCCGTGATACTTACGGTACAAATTTATGATATAAACTAGGCAACTTGTACTAGGTACATACTTACCGAAATAATATTTCCTGAACCAAGCCATAATACTTACTACACAAATCTTGTATATAATCCGTGATACCGAACTAATCCGAAAATAAGGAGAAAAATCCGTGATAAATACCCTTGTAAACTTGGGCACCGGGAAACTAATTTAGAAAATCCGTGATACCAAGGCAGACGTACCGATATAATTATGTGGTTGCCCCCATTCTAGAATTTCTACAGACATGACAACCGGAGACCGCTCACCGTTTATTCTCTAGTCTTTCTGTGGTCTCTCCTGAGACCAACTACCGCTCATTATCTAACAGTTAGATTTTGATGAAACTTGGTCTTCAAGTATACATTGCTCTGCCTTTTATTCATTAAAAAAACAATTATTTTACTAAAATATTAATTTTTGAAAAAATATTCCAATTTTCAATCAAAAAAGTTGACGAAAAAATTTTTGATCTTTGAAAACTTTGAGATAGATCCTTTTTAATTAAATCTCTTTTTTAAGATTACGTAAAAAAAACAACACAGTTATTGTGGAAAACATTGTTAAAAATTGAAAAGAAAAACAAAAAAACCCATTCTTACGATAGATTTTTCGTAAATGACAGTAATATCAGCCAGCGATATTACTTTGCAAAAGATTTTGAGTCTTTGAACTCGAATCTGGTAACAAAACTGCTCTATCGTGCAAAGTTTTTGAGATATCGAACTTTAACCAATCCAAAAATAACGATTTTGTGATGAAACACAGATATTTCATTTTAAGAAAAAAGACCATATTTTTGGCAAAACTTTCGATGCGCTGAGCACTAGTTTTTTTTGTTTTTTTTTTTTCCAGGGGGCTTGACTTACTTTATTGTAATCACCATTTGCTAATCTAATTCCTATTCAAATGACTACAATACATACCAAATTCATTGATACATATTTTAAAAGAGTTAAAATAAATTAATAGTATTCAAAAATCAAAACCAACAATTCGATTAAAAAGCATTTATAGTATCAATGTTTAAAAAGTCTTATCCTGATGTTTTTCTCATCCACTCAACTCAATTTATCCAATTATTACAAAGAGCAAAATCCAGACAAATGCATTATAAATCCATTCCTACAAAAAAAAAGTTCTTAATTCAGAAAACCCTTCTATCCATTTTCAAGCTGTACACCAACAACAACAACAACAGCAACAAAAAACCCTCATCTCATTCATCATTTTCAAACAAATAAAAATAAAAATCCCTTCTAATCCACTTTGAAAGTTAAACAACTTAGAAATTGCTGAGAGTTTCTTCCTCCTCATCATCATCATGACTGACAATTTGTTTGTCAACCTGATGGCCCCTGTTCCTGAGTAGAGTATCCACTTTATTATCAGATTTGCCATTCGATGTCATTAATCACAACACAACAGTGCACAGAAATAATATGTTTGATTTTCTTTTTTTTTTTTTTTATTTATTTATTTTACAATTCAATTGCAAATTGAAGAAAGAAAAAAATGGTCAAATGGTTAGAAATGTATGTTTTTTTTTTTTTTTAATGTCCTTATTGTGTTCGTATTTTTTTGGGTTCAACAATCTGGTGGGATTATGACCAAAATCCAGTCCAATGGCCATAGTCATCACAGACTCAGACAGTATTCCAGCCGAGCTGACACAGAAATTATATATAAAATAAAATAAAAAACTGAATATCCGTCAGGATAACAATCCTCTTGTTGTACTTGTTATTAGATGGCGGCAGCAGTAGTGGCATAACAACAACAACAAAACTAATGCTAACGCCAACGACACAACGAGGAACAACGACCACTGACTCAACAAAACAAGAAAATCCTTTTAACAAAATGAAGGCAACAAATTGTGAGAAATCATTTGAAAGGATTAGATGTGTTGTACTGCAAACTGACAACAGTAGGTACTACCATAGATAACACAAGCTAAAGAAAAGGACAAGAAACGAAGGAGAAAAATAAGGTTGAAGGAACTCAAAATGCAACCGTAAAATAATAATGTATTCAGTTCTGATGCAGTTCCTTATCCAAAAAGTGTGAAGTAAAATATACAAAACGTAGCAATTTCGTTTTAAGCCTCTGCTTTTGCTCTTCTGATGCATAACCATCTTTATCTAAGCATAGGTACCTACTATAAGGACTAAATTCTAAAAATTTAAAGTTCATTCACCGGAAAAAGAGAAACGGAAGGATTCCAGTTCGTTGGTGTAGAAAATATGAATTGTGTTCGTCTAGGCACAGCATAAAGATTGAAACAAACAAAACCAAACCAACGACGACGACGATAAGGATATTAAATTACACAAATGCCTTCGAGAGAGAAATGAAGATTTTCATAAAAGATATTCGTATTTCGTACAAACATACATACGTATATGGAAATGGAATGATTTGTGGCTCAAAGGAGTGTCAAGGAGGTATATACCTTCTGATTGAATAGTTATATGATTGTGATTGAATAATGGATAAGAATGAATATTTGAAAATTTGGTTTGTTTGAGAGTTTTTTTTCACAGAAAAGTCCATTTTCCTTGGAATTTTAATCAATTTTGGTTTTGTGTATGTTGTTTGTTGTTTAGAGATATCTAAATATTTTGAAATATATTACATTTATACCAAAAAATTACTAATCTTCATTTCTGTAGTAAAATGTTGTTGTTTCATTGGAAAATGAAACCATGATAAAGCTGGACGCTTGGCTGAAATAATTTAGCTTGGTGTTGAGACAATTTCAGAATTCACAAATCTTGTATGTATTTTGATTCGAAAATAGTTGTTGGTTTTATACATATCTCCAAGGTATATATCTTTTCCCAGAGTAAAATCTCATTGGTATACGGAATTTTATACTATACAATCACTGTTAACAGAAAAAAGCTAAAAAAGTACTGGTTGAAATCTAGTGTCAAGAAATGTTCATCAAATTATGACTTCCTAAATGAAATCTTGTGCAATCAGAAAGAATTCCCTAAATTGGCAAATATGAGTAGGTATCAATGTATTATTGAAAAATTCCAAAACAGCCGATTAGGCCTTATACATCAGTTAACAAACCGTAATGCTTGGCAGAAATATGTTAAACTTTAAAGAAAAAACGATGTCATAAAAGAAACTCAGAAACTGAAAACTGCGAAGCTCTCACAGACGCCACTGTCATTTGGCAACAAAATAAAATTTTAGTAAATCAACCAATCGTCTATTCATCGATTTCAATGCAGCATCAATAGAGACGTACAGTTTAGCAGCAATATCAAGTTTTGGCATTTGTTTCAAGCTCGTCTGTTCGTGCAGGATGGCGATGAAGAACGCACGCTTCGCCTCGTATGTCAAAAAAGGTTTAAGACAACGCACGCACTGGAAAGTGCCTTCTTTAAAGTTATTCTTGAACATACGACCGACGCACGTTTCGACAAATTTATTGTTGAGTTTTTTTTTTGTTTTCTATGTAGATCAAAATCCTATATAATCCATCAGAGTCTCATGTAAAAAAGCATAGAATTGATATGTCCACAGTGGTATACTTATTCACGATACTACCCTGTGATTTAGAAACATATCGATAAAAAACTCCATGAGATGCTGAGTTCTGAAGTGATCGAGAAGTCGAAGAGTTCTTGGGCATCCAAAGCATTCGGTACTTTTCGGTTCTGCTTCGATTATCGAAAACTAAATTAAGTTACTGAAAGGGACGCTTATCCAATCCCCTTTATTTCAGCGATTTGTCCTTTTTTGATATCAAGTCTTCTAATGGGAGATACCTGTAGAGGAAGAATCAGTACACAGCCTTTACTGCGCCGGGAAGAGGTTGGTTATCTCTAGTCAGAAATCTGCTGGCTATTGGTCAATAAGGGCCTTTAAGACCTGCTAAGTATATTGAAATACTAAATAAATAAATTAAATACATTTTGAGGCACAACTAGCCCATGAAGAAGCAAGGCCTAGTGTATGACTCTCTGAACCATTTTCTGAGTGCGTATATAGTTAGCAGAAATTAGGGGGGCCCAAAATTGTTTACCGGTTCCAGACAGCTAATTAAGATATACTTTTTGTGACAATTAATTCTTTTGGAGGTTTTGTCAATTTCTCGCAAGTGGTTGAACCTCTGCAGAAAAAAGAGGCTGGTGCGACCCACACTGGTAACTTCCCATTGGTGCCCTTAGAAACTAGGTTCCCTTAGTCACTAGTGATCTCAAATTGAAGATATTTAAAAACCTTAGTAAGGGTTCAGTAATTAAATGAAATGAAGACTTGGTCTGGCCGTTTGTTGTTAAGCTATTTGAAATTAAAACAATTTTTATTTGAATACAAATTCAATTTTCTTTTAAACCTCATCAATTCTTAGTTACGGCCTTGTACAGAATGAAATGCACCCGAAAATGATTTCCTTATTTATTCTTGAGATGTGAGAGAAAACCCGTTTTACAGAAATGTTTGGTATGTTCTTGCAGTTTTTTGCTTTAAAATCTTTCAATTGGATTTTCTTCCTGATTCTACCAGTACAAAATAACGGTATTTTGCGAAGAATACAAATTGTCTGGAGTCAATAGGTTTGCCCGTTTTCAAAATATTTGATCGAAAACTCATTTTCTAACAATTTTTCGTAGTTTTTTCTCCCGGAACACCTTTTTGATAGTAAGAAGAAAGAAGTTTCAAAAAATAATAAGAAAACTAATGTTAAAGATTGTGATAAACGATGCAATAATAATGGAAACAAAATGGAAACACGACCACAATTTACCAAAGTCGAAAGTGAGTGTGAATTTTATCACATATGAAGACTACCTCTGCTATGTAATAATGATTGCAATTTCAACACTCAGTCATTGAATACGACAAAGTTTATGGTATGTATGTGCTGCCTCCATCTAAAGTAATCTCTGTGAAAACCCTTTGAATTTATAAAACAATGAGTTAATATTCAACCAAACAAAGAATAAAAAAACTGAAAATAATCCGGCTCGAAGGACCAAAAATTCAGTTTCCATTATCATCTATCTTACCTGATGTTGTATTCTTTCTCATTGCTTTCATCTTTGTTAAATTTTCAAATCAAACTACTGTCATTTCTCAAACTTTCTCAAATTGAAAACACGCTCATTCGTAAACGAGAGATATTCACAATTGAATGGATCCATTGAGAACCACCATACCAGTTAGCGCGATGTGATAACAAAATACAAATGCATCATTGTCATATAGAAAATGACTTTGATGAAAGCCCAACCGGCGAGCTTCCTGTCGCCACACGCATCACAATAATGTCCTTAATTTCAATTCCAATGGAATAGCTTTCATTTTTATTTCCTATTTTTTTTTTTTGTGTTAAGGCTGTTTTCTTTGTTGCCGTTGTCATTGTGTTTGTCATCGTCCTGCTCATCGTTCGTCTGTCCTTGTTTGAGTTTTTTTTTGTTGTTATGTTTGCATCATTTTCAAGGAAATTGAATTTTTGTTTGGGTCTGGCCAGTTACAAAGGATAAATGGGCAAAACTTTATGGTCTGTCTCTTACGAATTGAATAAAAAAAAAAAACTATTGTCAATGCCAGCCAAGGATATTATTTTTCAAACAATTTTACAAATATTTTATTTTTTTTTGTCAACAAAAGTATCCTTCAGGACTAACAAACATATGAGGACAGAAAAAAATCATCCAAGAAAATCTTTGAAGAATTACTGCTATTCGTCAAGGTGAAATTCAAGTCCGCATGACCACACGTGACTCTAGAATTTTAATAAATTTCAAAAAAAAAGTCAGTCAGGATGAAGGGATAATATTCATGAATTGCTTTCTAAAACACCATGTCATCCGGAATTAGTATCTTCATCCCACACATACACACACATTTCTATCTCTTTCATTTTTGTAGATTGGATCCTTTTTTGTTGTTGTTGTTGTTGATGGTGGTAACTATGCTGGGAGGAAGTCATGTTTTTCAGTGAACTAGCGTGATGGAATTTCCTCCATAGACATAGCCCAAATGAAAAAAAGAAAAACTTGTGTACGTGTCCTAGTTGTTGGCAGAGTAGTTTGCCATTTGTAGAGCACTCTACGAACCATATCGTATGAGGTACATATAAGCAAACACGAGGGTACATCCCACCACCTTTCTGTAAGTCGTGTTATTTTTTTTATTTGTACCATTCCAGGCATCATCCCCTTTGGGTAAATTATAAATTATAAGTTGGGCTTAGGAATGCACTCACCTTTGTGATGGTAATGCGCTAGCATCCTTTCTGTGGTAGCGTTTGGAATATTTAAACTAGATCCTGGCACCCACCACTGAGTGGGTAACAGCTACCTAGTCTTTGTTTGATTTTATGTGTGTGCAAGTGTGTTCATGTGTGTGTAGCAGATGTAAATGTATGTTATTTGTATATGAAAAGCTTAACGTGTGCAACTTATATAAAGTCCAATGAACCAGTGGGTATGGATAACCCGATGACTGAGGCAGGATACAAAAATGGAACGAAAACGAATGATTTTATCCCTGGGATATATGGCACTTAAAAATGAGTGTGGCGCATGTTGTGCTAATCTGCGAATAGGGATCGGGTTACCTATAATGCTTGTTGATTGTGCTAAGAATGGTTTTTGTGTTTCTTCGTGTTTTTTTTTCTAAGGAAAAATGTGTCGATGGGTTATGTTTGATAAGAAATTGGATTTTCTAGAACGAATTTTAATATTTACAAAGAATTAGATTTCAAATAAGAATACGATTACTAAATAAATAAATTAATGTATGGTCTTTGTGTTTTAAGCTAATATATCAGACGATTTGTTTATATACACAAAACTTTGTGTATTTTTCTTAAAAAAATACCATCTTAACCACAGTTCGGAGGACAATCAGTGACACACAAATCGTGTTTGCATGTCATTTGCTGTCATTCAATTTTTGATTCAGATGTTTTCTGTACATTTTTAAGACAAAAATTCACAAATATGTACACAAAATTTGGTATTTTGTGGCTGGGTGTGATTTAGGTACCAGTTTCAGCTGAAGTTTAACGGATTTGCGTGCGATTCACTAATCCTGGCTTTGATTTACCAGTTTTGAGTTGAGATTTAACTGAGACTTCGGCTCTGATCAACCAGTTTCGGCTGCAATTTCCAATTTTTTTTACTGAAATCTACCAGTTTTGACTTAGATTTACCAAAGTCCATTTAGATTTACAAATTTCGGCTGAAATTTACCAGTTCAGCTGTTATTGATTTACTTTTGGCTGTGATTTACTATTTTCAGCTGTGATTTCCAAATTTGCTGCAATTTGCCAGTTTCAGAACCACTTCCTACTGTCTTTTGACAGTTTCGGGAGCGATTATCTAATTTCGGCTGATAATCTAATTTTACCAGTTTCATTATTAACTAGTTTTGCCTGTGATATATGTTGCTTTCGGCTGTGATTTCCCATTATCAGGTGTTAAATCCAATTTGACAGTTTAGGCTGAAATATACCAGTTTCGGGAGCTATGATCTAGTTTTGGCTATGATTTACCAGTTTTAGCCGTGATTTCCCAATTTTGATTGTGATTTACCAGCTTGTGCTGTGTTTCAGATTACTAGTTTCGAGTGCGATTTACTATTTGTCCTGAAATTTACCAGTTTCGACTCAGATTTACAAGTTTCGGGTGCGATTTAATAGTTTCGGCTATAATTTACGAATTCCGGCTGTGATTTACCAGTTTTAGTTGTTTTTTTTACTACTTTGTGCTGTGACTTACAAGTTTCAGGTGTGATCTACTTATTTCGACTGTGTTTCACAAATTTCGACTGCGATTTACTAGTTTGGACTGTGATTTATCATTTTCGACTTAGAAAAAATTAGTTGCGGCAGTTGTGATATGCTTCTTTCGGCTGTCATTACCTATTTGTAGCGGTGATTTCCAAATATCAGCCCCTGGACGATTATCTACTTTTGGCTGTGATTTACCAGTTTCACCTGAGATTTTTTTCAGTTTTAATTGTTATTTACCAGTATTGGCTGTGTTTTACTTATTTACAGTTTCAGGTGAAATTTACTCGTTTCTACTACTTTTGACTGTGACTTCCTATTTTCAGCCGTGATTTTCAAATTCTTGCTGAAATTTGCCAGTTTCTTATGAGATATACCACTTTCGGGTAACGATTATCTAGTTTCGGCTGTGATTTTCTAGTTTCACATGAAATTTACCAGTTTTAACTGTGATTTACCAGTTTCGGCTGTGGCTTACAACTTTCGACAGTATTGTAGTAGACTGTGATTTACCAATTTCAGTTTAAATTTGACAGTTTCGGCTGCGATTTACAATTTTTGACTGTGATTTTTAGATTTCTGCTGAAATTTCGGCTCAGAATTACAAGTTTTCTCTGAGATCTACCAGTTTCGGCTGAGATTTTATAGTTTGGCTTGCCTATCAAAAATTTCGACCATGATTTCCAATTATTTAGAGAATTCCTTGTTGCGGTTGACATTTACAAAGTTTTGCTTGATATTTTCCTGTTTCGGCTGTAATTAACTAGTTTCTGCTGTGATTTACTTAGGTTCATCTGAGATTTACCATTTCCGGTTGTGATTAAACTTTTCTGAGATTTAATAGGTTTCTCTGTAATTTCACTCGTTTTTCGTGTCACTATATTATCTAATCACACAAAAATCGACTTAAACATGTCGGGTTATAATTGCACTTACACAACTTTCCAGTTTATAATTCACCTATTAAAAACACTTAATTAATCAATCAGGTGTAATTTTTTCCATACCCAATTTTGAAAAAAAAACAAGTTCAAACTTTATTTCTTCATTAAATTTCAAACAGGTTCTCCTTCAAAAATAAAACTCCATACAAATCTCTTTTAATGGCAAGCCCTCCTATATCCACTCTTGTTATTCTAATAATCTTCGATAAATGCATGAACCCTACTTTCAAAAGCCCATCACTTTGAACCCAAAATCCCTATAAGCAAATATAAAAACCTTACCACGTGCTATAAATCCATTTAATTTATTTATTTTCTAACAACAAAAGGAATTTATCCAAACACATAGTAGGTATAGTTTGGATAAGGTACTCAAAAGAATAAAAATGATTGCCAAGAATAGAACAAAAAGTAAAAAAAAAGAGAGAGTGAGTGAGAAAAAAAAGAAAAACAAGAAAATGCGTAGCCCTTTTTGATCCCGATAGCTGCTGAACCCCTTGTTTATTAGCTATTATCTGCTACTTCGTCTGACAATGGAATGAAATATTGGTCAGAAGGTTAAACCATTACTTTGGATTGAAAAAACTGAAGAAAGAAAATGAAACAAACAAAAAAAAAACTCGTATTTTGAATCTTTAGTAAAAGATTATGGGTCTGGCTGAGTGAGTGAAATAAATCCTTGTCTTAAATTAATTATGTATAATGGACTTTGTGTTGTCCTGTTTTAGTTTGGCTGACAAAACAAGAGGAATTTTGTTGTTGTCTTTTTTCCTCTGCCTCCCAAAAGTCATGGGTTGTAAATCATTAATGAAGATTAAAGTGTTTAGGACTTTTTGTCTAAAAGTCAAATGAAAATGGAAAGACTTATGATTTGGGCTTGGGTATCATCAATAACGACAGTGATTGTTTGTTGAGATTAACTAAACACGAAAATATTTTTCTGCAGTAAATTCCAATAAATTTTAAATAAACTTCGCTCTTTTATGAGGACACTAATTGAGTAAAATCTAAATGAATTGTCTCTGTTAGTTATTAAAGTTCTATCATAACATAGTAGTTTTATTTTATTTAAATTTTAAGGTAGTCAAAATTCTGTTACATTATTTCATTGCAAAATTAAATTGCACAATTTGCAGAGACAAAAAGGCCATTTGGAAATATACAAGACAATTAAATTTTCCTGGAAATATTCTTCCGACAGTTTTTGTTATGCTGTTGTGAATTTCCATCAAAAAATGAATCTAATGAAATGACAAGCAATTTTCATGGAAAATTTATTCCAAATACAAATGAACTGCAGCAGGGGAACTTTTAAGTATCTATTCTAGGTAACTTACCCTTTGAGTAAATATGTTTCCAAAAATTTACCGCATCAAAAAATATTGCATAAACAACCTAGACACAATTTGTAATATTCCTCTGCAACAATCCGAGGAATTACAAGTAGAAAATGCTGAGAATTGTTTGTTCGCTAACGAATCCCTGACTAACGCGAATTCCATATCTGCAATGTGAGTTGCAAAAATACTAAACTATAGTTCTTTCTCGTATTGCTATTTTTGAATGTGTTTAAAAAAACAAGAAAACGTGTGATTTTTTTTAGTTTGTAGCAAGTTTTTGGATTTGCATGTTAGATTTTCGTGTTAAAACTGTTAAGTTATTTTTAATCTTCTCTTTGTTTTAACGCTGGACTACAAAAAATGGTGTAGGTCGATAGTGATCAACCTTATTGATGAAATATTAAAGTAACTTCAAATATTAGTAGAGTAACTAAAGCAAATGAACTCGGAACCCGTCCGAACAACTCCAATTTCGAGATACATAGGAGGTTGCAGAGTAAAGTTTTTTAGAGCGAGCATTTTGTTTTTCGAGTAAGATGTTTTCAACCCTTTTTTTGCTAAACGTTTCTAAAGGTTTTTGGCGTGTTGAATTCGAATCCGAAAACAGAATTTTCAAATTGTTTCTAGTTTTTGAAATATTCACGTTACAAAATCACAAAAAAAGTATTTTCCAATGTGTTTGAAGCGATGAACGGGAGCTTACAGCAAAAAATTTTACGGATTATGAAAGAACTAGTTTTTTATATTTGTTATTCACTTTAAATCATTTCGATACATCTTTTCAAATTCATTTTGTTACAAGAAACTTTGTTAAACAGTATAAAATATGAAATTCAATAACTTAAACTTAAGATATCTCGGAGAAGAAAAGAGGTATCAAAATGATTTTAACTGCATAAAAAGAAGAAAACTATTTCTTTCCTAATCCGTTACAATTTTTGCTGTAAGAGGTTAGCTCACAGTATAACATCGCTTCAAAAATGTTGAAAGATGCTTTTCTAATGATTTTGTAACGGGAATATCTCAAAAACTAGAGCCAATTTAAAAATTCTGACTTCGGATTCAACTTCAGCACGTCGAAAACCTTAAGAACCCGTAATCAATGTTTGGGCAGCAAAAACCTTGCTGACCAGTGTAATATATCGCTGAATTTTCACTACGTTGTTAAAGATGATGGGTGTCAATTTGAGATTTATTGCATTTGCCTCAATGTGAAGTTTAATTCTGTAGTTTAACCGCATGCCGGAGGCACTAGTACTTCCCAATTAAAATGTTGCAGAATAGTCTTAGGCGTTAACAATGAGATTTTTTAAACTGAAATTTAAAAAAAATCGCAGTTAAATCCATTCAATTGAAAACTTAAAATAGGTACAAAAACTGCTTCAATTCAATTTCAGTCTTGCTAACCCACATTCCGACAGTTGTTATTGCGCATCTGCATATTCTATTTGAATATAAACTAAATAGTCACTGTCGTCATTATGCAATAGTTTCCAACATTCTTCTATTCCATTTTATCTCTCTCTTTGTCTCACTTGGTCCATAATTCTCAAACAAACTGATTGAATAAGGAAATAAATTGTGATCAGCAAATACCCATGTTTGCCAAGTTGCAGCCATCACATCGCATCGTTTTACTGCCACAATCGGCAATCCAGTAGTTTTCAGTGTGCCATGTTAGTTGTAACTTTACTTCACTTCCATCCACAATCAACATACACATCCATCTTATCGGTCCAATGCCCAGAATAATTGCACATACAATTTCCTTATATAGACTGAGTTTAATACCCCGCTCGCACTACTTTGAGTCGCCTCGTATCGCCATTCATAGCCATTTAAATCCATTAACAAACTTTTTTTTTATTACTATTTCAGTTTGCATTCGATTTGCATGTAAATTTATTATTGGTCGAGGCGCATTGTAACCGTTCTGTACTTTAGTTCACACGTGCTCACTGCCCAGTGCTTCTTGTCGTTGACCGTTTTACTATACGACATCAGAATTATATAGAAATAGAGAAAGATGGAGATAGAGTGTGAAAGAGGTGAAATAAAATTTCCCAGTTGGTCGTCAACAAATGCAGTTATGGTCCATTAGTGACGGACGGACATCATCTTTTTTTCTTTTTTTAACAATCAAAGAGAAGACAAATGAAAAGATGGAAAACAAAAGAATAGTTGGTTACCGTATGAAGAAAAAAAAAAATACGGAGAACAATAAATAGGAAAACAACTGTTGTTTAGTGACTTATTGTTATTTCCATTGAATGGAAGTGGAATAGTTGTTGTCTAGGTTTATGTTATGGTCGCATTCTACCGTTAGTATGTAACATTTTCTGAGCTATGTATGATGCATAAAATGCAGAGAGAATTTTTTTTGTCATTTTTGCTTTTTATAACATCGTCGGTTGGTTGGTATTGGTACCAACGCTCATAAACTGAATAAGTTTTCCGATTTTCTGTTTTTAAAAGAGGTCAGTTTTTTTCTACACAGTTGCAATTATAAAGTTTGCTTAAATGTTAACAAAGTAAATAAATGGTTTTAGGAACTTGTTGATATATCAAATTGAATCAGGTCTTGAAAGTTTTTCCAATTAAGTAATAAACTATCCAAAATGAAACGTTCAATTTCTGAATTAAAATTATTTATGTAAAACGATTGATGAAATGCACCATTAATTCCTTTATCAAAGTTACAAAATTATTTTTAAGCCCTTAGACGAATAATAATGAAATTGTATATAAATCTAACAAAAACTTTTTTTTTTTTTTTCAGGTAAGAAAAACACAAATTGGTTTGTAATGGATGATGGAAATTGAGTAAGAATATTTGTTTGATTTTTTTTTTTATTATTTTACAGTCAAAACTTGAAAGTTGTAGGAAGTTCTTTGTAAACGTTAATTAAGTTGGGGTAAGGGGTTTCTGGCTGCTTCTCGTAGATTTTTTACTTAACTCCAATATTGGAGAAAATCCATTGATTTCTTTTAGGAATTTATGCTACTACTACCAAAACAGAAAATTGCAACTATGACCTTTTAAATTTAGTGACTCGCATTGGTTTTTTTTTTCAATTTCCCCGAGATTTTCAAACCTAATACCTAGTGAGGCGTTAGATTTTTTAGAAATGTCTTCTTTTTGAAATATTAGTTTTATGTAATCTTAATATTTAATTCTCAGTTCAAAAATGAAACGCAAGATCTTATCAAATATGACTTAACTGAGATTCATAGCAAATATAAATCGAGTCCCGAATTAAGTCTGTCTGTTGGTACTTTTATTAAGTCATCAGAGTTTTTCCTGAAATAAAAGATTTTACTTAAAAAGTATGAAAATTAACTTTTTTTGTTGCAAATTTTTTTTATGCTGAAAATGGAGTAGTTACTTAATTCAAATTTCATTCACTTTTCATTTCATTTAAAGATTTTACCCATCTTCAAATTACCCATACATTATTGTTCCAATTTTTTTTTTTAATTTTTCTGTAAAACACTCTAATTATTGTTTTTTCTCCAAACTAAAATTTTGGACGATTTTTTTTTTTACGATTTCGGTAAAAATAGCTTGAGTTTTCGAAAAAAAAATTAGCAATTGAAATGTATAAAAAACGAAACAATCTTTTTTTGGGAAAATTCTTCTAAAGAAGGAGTCATTTTGTTAGTCGATTACGATTTATTAAAAAAAGGAAAAAAAAAAATTAAGAAATAAAAAAAACAACCTTTTTGGATTCTTTATTAGCACCTTATTATAACACCAAGTTCTATTTCCGAAATAAAAATACAAAATTAGATGATAAAATGTTAATTAGTTTAAAAAAAATATAAAGTTTTGGAAAAAAATAAATTATTTAAGATATTTTTAAACCGATTTCGTATTTAAATAAAAAAAAACATAAATCAGCTTGAAAAACTTAAATAATTTTTGTTTTCTAAAATAAATAACTAACCAGCTAACCAGCCGTAAGTAAACAAAAATCACACGAAAAACTTTCATTTCCCAATTGTGAATTCACTAAGTTTAAATTTAGTTGAAACTTATAATAAGGGTACCTATTAATGCAATAATGTCGTAAATTTACCAATTGTGTAAAATGGTAAGTTTACAAAAACCAAAATGCGCATGAAAATTCCCCCCTAATACCCTTCTTAATAACAAGTTTTCAACAAATTTAGAAAAGGGATTAAGGGACTTTTTATATGTTGTAAAGAGTAAAATTATGATTCGACATAACCATAAAACATCGAATAATTTCTACTACATCTAATACGATGAAATATAATTTTTGGAAATGTTTGTACATACCACACCACAACACACAAGCTCCTCTCAAACTATTATTGTGTTCTGCATTAGAAGTTCTCAAATTGCCTTAAAATGTCAAAGCTTAAATCCCTTATTCCTTTATTATAGATCCCTTATTCGTTTATTATATCTATGTACCACAAACTAAATTAATTAAAAGCAGTTTGATAAGGGTTTTGTGTACAAAAATGTAACCTGCTAGACAAATGTGTTTCTTAAATCAAAATATAGTTTCAATTTTAATAGCACATAATAAAATTAAACATTTATGTTCCAGCTGAGACTAATGGAGCAAATAATAAATTCTTCCTTACCCAAAAGGGATTTCCATTAAAATCACACAGTTGTTAGCTCTATTGGCCGGCATTGATCTGGAAATTTATATAACAATCAATTAGATGAATAGTTGGTCAATGATTGGGCATATTTTGGTTTCCATTGTGCTCCAAATAAATTGTACAAACATAAGCTGTACATTATTTGCTTCAATAAAGGATCATCCCTTTTGTATCATTAAATAATGTTCAAAAATTAAATGAACTTGATAATCTATGCTTGAATTGTTAAAATCTATACTTCCAATAATTTGTATTGAATTTTATTACATTAATGAATTAATTTTGATTTGCTATCAACAATGGAAACACGAACAAGAGTTAAATTGACTATTAGGTCACTGTTCTAAATATCTAAGCATGATAAAATTGAATCATCGTACTAATACTGATTGGCATTTATGTTTGCTTTTGGATTTCAAGAACTCAATTTTTGACTTCAATTCATATTCTTAGATGGTTCTTCATTGATAAGATTAAAAGAATTTTCTTTTCTAAATACGGTTTAGTTGTCAAACTCTCACACTCACAATATCAACAAGTATGTCCTTTCCTGCATTTCTATGAAAGTTTTTGCCGATTGATCTTATTTCACAAAAGTCCATAAGTCGACGAAGATAAAAATGCACTTATCTACTTCAAGTTTCATTCATAAAACCTGCTTCTACCCTTATGGACAGACCATACAAATTTGCACACTTTTAATATCTTTGATGTGTATCACTTGACACCGTCCGACCATTTACACCAAAGTGCATCATCGCATCACATGTACCCAAGACTGTGGTACTTACCTTCTGTTATACCTGCATTCATGTTCATCGATCCTTGAAATAGTCCATCTGCTCCCCTGGGTTCTATTACAACACACATTTCAGATATAATATCTCAAGTCAAGTAATGTTCATGCTCACCCAAGATGTGTTAACAAAACCCAACGCACACTTTTTCGTATTTTCTTGACACATCTTACTCTTACCTGAGCAATATACCTTACATTTCTTTACACTAAACATTTACCGTCTGTTGTTGGTATTCTTGGTTTCAAGGAACTAAAGTAAAGGTGTCACATTCCGGAAACACGAAAAAAAAATAAATAAAAAAAAAATATGCAACATATATTGTGAAAAGTGACTCTGGTGTGTAATCAAACGTCTTGTGGGTGAACAACCACACTGGAAAGCATTTTTCTTATAAAATATTCAAGAATTTTTGATGATGGACAGACGAACAGACGGACTGACAGGCGGATCGTCAAAAAAAAAAAATAACACTCTTGACGAAATTGTGTACGAAAGTTGCAGTAGGGAAAAATAACATCACCAAGGGACACACAACTGGAAGTTACAAAAAGAATTTTTGTTTCTCGTCATGTGGAAAACTAATTTCCTAAATGTCCTTCTTTTCTATTCGTAGTGGTGGTGGTTTCAAATTAATGCAACGAAGTTATGGTGCATAGATTTTCTTATGCAAACATTTAAACATACATAATTAAAGGGACTGGTATTGGGTTTGTAGAACAATAAGAAGAATACCTCAGTTTGTGAACTTTGTAGGCGTATGATTTCAGATGATATCAATAATTTGACAATAATTTGCGAGTCTAGACAAAAAAAAAAACACACACTTTCCCGTATTTAATAGACTTTGAATACATACACTCAGTCTTAATAGAACGTGCCCCAAAAAAATGAAAACAGTTTTTCAAGTTTTCAAAATATAGAAAATTTTCGAAAAATGCAGGTTTTCCCTTTCATCTTGCAACATTTATGATCCCGCTTCCAGCCTTTAAGACACAGCACTCTGACTTTTGTGAATTGGTCCTTGCAGGGAGGTTCGGTATTCCTTGTCATCTCATTTAGTTTTGTGATCTTAAAACTTCATCAAACAGAACGCGTTTTTAACATCACATTGATATTACTTTACGTAGCGTGTTATGATTTTTTTGACGCAACATCCTTACCGCCGCGCGCTGCCTTAAAGAACATAACATAGCTAGCTTTGTTTCCTTCCGTTAAGTTCACTTAAAGAATTAGATTTCCAAAGATTTTAGCTCAAATGTCAGTTTTTTTGTGGTCTGAAAAATTAAATGTTCATGTGCACAAAAATTTTAAAAAAATTTTCATCAAGAACCAGTCACAGAAATAATTCCTGTCACTCAGGCTCATACAAAAGCCCCACTGTGTGACGCAGCGCTTTTTTGACGAGGCCTTTATTCTTCATGCGCCCTACGCAGGGACCAAATAGGTGTCCAATAATTTTTTTACCGGAAAAAATAATTTTCTGCTTTTCGTCCAAAACAACTCTGCACAGCTGGGAAAGAGTTGGAGAGAACTGAAGAACAGTGCTGTGTGAAACATTTGCAACTTAAACCATCAGAGGTCTTTTTGCAAAAAAATGGTTTAAAAAAGCAAACAGCAGTACAATTTTGAAAACTTTTTTTAATATAAAAAATTATTACTTTAGATTCTGGAAATTCTGATGGAAATCCAAACGAAATTTTAAACCTTTTTGTGGGAATTAATGGCTTTTTAATATTTGGAAACTAATCATCCTGGCCTGCAGTACGCGGCATATTATTTTTGATGAGTAGTAACTGTAGCCCAACTATTTTTGGGGGTTTTTATTTTTACTATGCCATATATAAAGTCTAGAACAATGAAAATAATTGAGTTTTAACAACTTATACATGAAGAAAATGTGGTCTTTTTGGTAGGTGATAAAAATTGCAAACGTATTGCACAGCACTGTATATTTCCAGAAACCATACACGATGGCGAGTAGGATGAGTCTTAAGGAGATCATCACGGACATAATTTGGTCTGAGATCCTATGTAATTTGAATTTATCAATTTTTATCAAAAACTGAACATCTGGTTAGATGCCAAAATGCCTTTTAGTTTTTTTGAAAACTGAAAATAACTAAATAAAAATCAAAAAAATCTCGTTACTTTTAATTTTCTTAAAATTAAAAGATATTTATTTTTTAACTAAAAATAGTTTAAGAAATAGTTGAAAAAAAAAAAATCCGATTTTTTGCATAATTTTTAGTTTGAAAATAAATTGTTCGTTGACTTTCGGCTAAAATATATCGATTTAAAGAAAATTCAAGAGTAGGTTTTAAGCTCTGAAAAAAGTTATAGAATTTTTTCTAGGGTTACCGTTGTCTTTAAAAAGTTAAGACAAGTTTTTTTTTAGAAAATTGCCCCTCCTAACTGAACAAGGGTATTTAAACGATTTTTTTTTAAGTCCTATGTTTCACTGATTTTTTTTTTTAGTATCTTGGTTACGGTTCACCACATTTCTTTGGTTTTTATTTACCGAAGTTTTTGTTTTTTTTGTTTCAACTCTAAAAGAATTTTGTCAATTTTTCTCAAAATCTCAAGACAATACGTTTTTGTTTTCGCTTATTCATAAACAAAAATTCTATTCTACCTTAATTTTAAGACAACATTCAAAAACTAAAAACAAGCTTTCTTCAGTGGACGAAGTTTATTGTTTGCGTGCAAGTTTCCAAGGCTCTTCCAAAGTAGTTCTGTGAATTTCAAAAGTTGTTTTCATTCATTGCAAAGGCATTCACCTTTTGTTTTTATTTTGTTTTCTAAAGATGGCTCTGTTGGTTGGTTCCTGCCAAGGGGATTAAGGATGGTACTGTCATCGCCAAAAAAAAAAAAACTACATTTTCGGATGCAACGTTCGTTAAAATAGATGATGGCGTACACAATTTTGTTAATGTGAATTAGATTTTATGTTTTTTTCTTCTTCTGTTGTTTGTGTTTGTTGAACGTGTTGCGGGATTGGTTGTATATGCCGTCAAAAGTGTTTTCCTATTTTTTTGTTGTTGTTTGTTTTTTTTACTCCTTTTTCTCATTTTGTTGCTGGTGATAATTGTGCAGTAGGTGAAAAGTTCATGCACTGTTGCAAAAGGATGAGTGCACATTTCAGATACAATGCAGCTAAGGAAGAGTGCATGTTTCTGAATAGCGACAACACTGGAAGGTGCCATTGCCATTTCCATATTCAAGTTAGTGTTGAGCTTAAACAAGGGTAATTTGATAAAATTTTTGTAATTAATATTCATGGATTAGTTAAAAATATCCCTTTGCATAAGGTTATTTGTGCTGAAATGTCATCATATATTGTTTAATTTTTAAACTTGTTAACATTTTATGTTTTTTTTTTTTTTTTTAACTGAAACAAAAATGTATGAAAAAGGAGGAATAAATTATGTGGTAGGTTGTTTTAATTTAAAATATTGAAATAAATGAGAATAATAGATAAACTGGCAAAAAACGTGTTTTTGTTTAATTTTTGTTTGTTTTAGTTTTTAATGAAAATTTATTATTTATGTGGGGTTATTCATTTGGGCTTTAGAAAAAGGGAATACTGAAAAACTTTAAATAAAAACTAATGTTAATCTATAGTATGACATTGTGTGGATTTATTTGGCATAGTGTGACTTACAACATCCCGTTTCCATACTTTCAGTAGGTACTAAAGTTCCTTATCAAGTTGCAAGTTAAGTATTTAGTGATAGAACCCGCAAGAGACCTTATGAGCAAATTGTTAACTCCAGATTGGTATGCGATTTTTTCATTCAATTTCGGATTAATATTTTACTGATGAAACTTGGTTTTTATCTTGAATACATTTTTAATGTCATTTGTTTTTGTTAATTTCGTACGAATATAACTTCTCACTTCAGTAATTTCTACGCTGTCTTTTTTGCACCACCAATCTCTTCAGATAAATTAAACAATTAACCATCACCATCGTACCGGTTCCATCTTCATAAATAACCGGCGCCGCCATTCGCGCGCTGTCGCCGCCTATTTCCAGTTTTTCTCTGCTATAAATTTCCTTTCAATTTTTAAAGAAATAAAAAGAATCATGTTCAAATTTTTATCGTATCATTAAACGAGACTCGAATAGTAATAGTAACAGTGTGTGTGCGTAGTGTAGTCTTTATAAATCTTATAATGTGCTCTCCTTGAATTCCATATCATCATCATCATTGTCTGAAAGTAACTAATTGCAAATATGTCGCTTATAAAACATTACCAGTCAGTCTTCATTAATATTGGCGGCATTCCTTCCACAACAAGTCCTCCTTCTTTCTTAATAAAATTCAACATCATGATGCCCAACCCAACAATCCAGCTAGCAGCAGAGCTTCATGGATGCAACGGCAACCACTCTTCAATTAGTTTCATAGCTTCGTTCTACGTTTAGTTTAGTTTTAGTTTTTTTTTTTATTTCAATTTGTAATGATGAAAAGATGAAAACTGAAGACTGAACCAGCTATCGTTCTTTCTTTTAAAACTTACTTCCAAGACAATCGTTAATCATAAAGCCGTGCTAAAGGCAACAATAAGATAGTAAAAAATGCATTCAAGTGCAGGTAAAGAGAGATATGAATTTACAATGTCAGAGGATTTTATTAAAGAGAAAAAAGAAGATAAAATGGATTGACAGGGTGTTTCAGAATATGAACTAAAAAGAAAGAATTGCTATGCAATATTACTTAAGCTTATTAAAAGTAGGTACCATTGTACAATATTTTAAACTCAACTATGAGGGGAAGGGGGGGGGGGGATAACCTAATATTCATTATCGAGAATTTCAATATTAAAAAATTGGCTCTGAAAATTTCCCACAAAAATTATTAGAATTCTACAAAAGCCATTTGTTTTTTCACCTCGAATTCTTGGCACTAACTAAAAATGTTCATTTTTTTCAGTCTCCATTATCGAGATATCCAAAAACGTCCCATCTTTTTATACGAGTAGGAAGTATGAAAAACTATAAAATCTTCTAACACCCCCAAATCTCAACTAGTCGAAACAAAGCAAACGGAATTCGTTTATCAGACGATTTTCTAGTTTCTCAGACTTCCTCTAAAAAAAATAGAATGTTGAATAATTTTTGGACTGACGGTGGACAATCTAAAATTTTGTTTGGACAAACGTAGTCAAACGGTTAAAACCATTTTCGTCAAAAAATTTGAATTCAAGGTTATGGCTTCGCGGAGCTCAAAGATTATTTTTCAGAAAAACTTATATAATATGAACATTTCATTTGTAATCAATACCATGAACTAAAAGAGTCCATGGAAATATTTTGGTTGAAAGGTTGTTATTTTTAAAGGAGAAAGAATGTTGTGAAATAGTGAAACACCCTGTGAAAATAATGACAGATTACAAAAAAGGAGGGAAGAATACTCCGATGTTTATTAGAATTTTAAATAACAACAAAAAAAATCACATCCAATATCGTTGGGCGAAATGGTTCTTATTGCAATTACACTAATCCTACTCGTATTTTAAGTTTTTTTTAGAGTTTTTGCTATAAATTATGGAAATTTTGGGATTTTGCAATATACATTTTATTTAAGTGTCAAATTGAGGAATCAAGGCCAACTTATCAAGGGAGCACATACTTACTTACTTATGATGGCGCTTACAATCCATGATGAACTACGCCTTTATTCAACATGCATATCCTGCCAGCTGTGTCCCTAGCTGCCTATAAATATTAAAAAATGGAGTATTCTATATTAGTTTTTTTTTCTTTTTTGGAAATTTTTGGCAATCCGTAACAGCATTGACTTATCTGCCAAAAAGCACAGCGCTACTAGGTTTAACGAATGGTCTTCTCCAAAAAGATCATCAATGTTACAATACCTTAATATAATTATTCTCTTTTCACTTCCATTGCACCTATTTCCGAAACATCCTGTAATTGACAAAAAGTAAATCTATCAACGTCTCAAATCTCAAGTTTCTGCATTAACATTTTTTTTAACTGAAATATCTCAAGTCGCTTTTTTCCTGCCATTCGAAGAGGATAAAACAAAAGAAAGAATGTAAAATGGATTTAAAACCAAAATACGTTTTCAACTAAATGAAGGAGGTGTTGCCTAAGTTGCCAACTGAAAAGCAGGAGGAGATGTGGTACACCCAATCATCAAAAGTCAGTCAGTCAGTCCAGTCACTCATCCACACCATGAATAACCGCAAATTATTACCTCATAACTTTTTTTTTATATTCTGTTACAACAACTGTTAACTCTCGTGCTGCAGAGCTATATTTACAGAGAGAGCTTGTTGGTCGTTGAATGAAAAGAAAACATAAGGAAACCCATTAAACGTTGTTTTTTCCAGTTTTTTTTTTCCTAAGTTTATCTATCTAACTACCTATCTGTTTTTTATGTGCGTTTTTTTTTTTTAGTTTCTTCTATTTTGCTGCACACCGTTTAGAGAAGAAAAAAAACCGGAAGTTCTTAGTTTTTTGTACCTTACATCCATTGAAATGAAAGTAAAAATCATAATGACTTAAGTTTACATTGCTAATTGTGTCAGTTAGAAATGACGGTAATCTGTTTTTTTTCTTCTTCTGTTTTTTTTTTTTTTTTGTAAATTCTTCCGTTGCGCCATTTAATGACGGACTGGTTTACCTGGTTCTTTATTGCGTTGTTTGAGGAAGTAATGGGGAAAACTTGGAAAAAAAAGTGTTGACAGGAGTTGTTGAGTGAGTGCATGTCTTTTTTATCTGTGTATTTTTTTTTTGTCTGGTGTAGAATGAATACAGTTTAGCGTGTCAATAGTAAGAGATACTTAATTGTTGTAAATAAACAAAAAAGATGTGTGGTAGGTATGAGCTTTGTTTAGAATAAAAGTCATAAACCTAATTCTTCTAAAAAGTATGAACGTAAGAAAAGTATGAAGTGATGGAATAGTTGTAGATGAAGATCTTCACTTTAATGCGTGATAAGTTTAAAAGGGGAATAACAAGTTTTTGATGGTTTCCTTATAACTCAAAAATGCTAGATTCGTATTCAGAGTAAGAAAAATCTTTCAGAAAAATGTTTTTCACCAATCTAATAACAAAAGAGTGAAATTGTATTAAAAATACAACCAAATACTTGTTAAAAAAAAAACTCTTACAATATTATCTTTCGTTCTTAAATCCTAAATAATTCATTGAATTACATATGTACTTCCTTTGGACCATGAAAAAAAAAAACGTGGAAATCTTTTTTTTTGTGGTACTAAGCGCTTTTTTGAAGACTTTCCCTTCTGTTTTCCGCGGCATTCTGTGATCTTCGCTGGTATTGATTGGAATGAAATTTAAATAAAAAAGATGTCGAAAAGTGTCTGGCGCACGTCTGCTAGCTCAATGGTATGCAATGGAACAACTTTGCGATATAATCAACTGTCAAAAGATAACACAATGCTATCTACTGACATTATCCGCACTAGTATTCTGTGTTTTATTTCTATCACGTTTTAGAGAGGCATTATGTAGTGGTTTACATTTTTTCTGATCTTCCGTTTTTTTTCTTCAATACCCTTTTTTAATAGTGGCAACCACTATTTTTTCATCATTGTCAATGTTAATTAATCTTTCACTTGACACCGATTCAAGCTTCCATGAACTAAGTAGTTCCACATTCAGTTTTCGATTATAAGATTTACGATTTCTTCTAAACCAAAACTTATTCTACCAATTAAAACAGTTAAACAGAAAAAAAAACAAACTAATCCACAGTTCTCAATTAAAACAAGAAAATAATGAAATGAACAAACCTAAGTACATTATAATCTTCACCAAAAGTAAATAAAAGCTTCATTAATTGTTTCCACCTAACTGAATTTTATTATTCTCGTAAATTAATTTTACCTCGAACACTCATCAATTGTTCTTTGTTTTTTTTATACTTTTCCATTAAACCACCACAATTCTTGTGCAATTTTCTTCTTCTACTCTCTCTCTGTCTCCGTCTCTCTTTAGAATGTAGCAAACAAAAAAAAATTCATGGACTTTGCAGCAAGCAGCAACTTTGATATTTGCAGCAACGGATGCTCGAAGCCAGGCATTACAGTACAACAATGAAAGTGTACTTTCATTGTGTCCAGGCAACACTTCTTTAATAGCACTTTTGAATTGAAACTTTATACAGCCAAGGAGATGTTAAAGAAGAAGAAGAAAAAAAAAAATAACTGTTCGTCATAAATCCTTTTTTGAGGATAAGTTTCTCAAGGAACAACCAAACTCTTTCACTTTCTTAAGCAAGTTCTTCAGATAGATACACCAACACAGAGATAAAATGGTTTCTAAAATTCTTGAGGGAAAGTTTATTAATTTTTTTTTTCAAAAAAAGCTCTTAATTTCCGAGTAATTTGTTTGGCTTATATTTTTTGAGAGTAGAAAATTTTGTAGTAAAATAATTTATAAGAAAAGTTGTTTTTATTTATTTTATATTAATGGCTAATGAGGTTCTGTAATAAATTAACTTTCGGTTTTAGTTTCCGTCGCCTATTTGTGCTAGAAACTAAGACAAGGAAGAATACTCTTCAATTGAAGGAGAAAACAGACAAAACAAAAAAAAACTTTTAAACGCAAATACTCGTAGAAACCTTAAAAATGTATGTCAGATAGAAAAAATATTTATAAAATAATATTTTAAAATAATATCCTTTGAAATTTCATCGATATTCATTTTTCTTCTTTCTTGTATGTATATCTTTTTAGCAAAAAAACAAAATGGTGCTGCAATTCGAACAAACAGTTTGGGTTCCGGTACACGTACACCGCCTCTGGAGAGAAAAAGCAAGTTAAGTGCATTGGGACGATTTTTCAAACCTTGGAAATGGCGGCGAAAAAAGAAAAGTGAAAAATTCGAAGCTGCCTCAAAGTGTAAGTTTCTATACCAAGATAGTACTTTGGGGGGTTACTTTTCCGTCATATTTTTTGTTAAAAAAAAAACTTAATAGATACAAAGTTTTGCCTCAAATGCTTTATATAGATAAATTGAAATCATGACGATAGTAAATGTATTTTCATTTTTTTTTTTTTATTTTTCCTTATAGCGCTTGAGAGAAAAATTTCAGTACGTGCCAATAGGGAGGAACTTGTCCAAAAAGGTATCCTGCTACCAGAGAGTCCATTGGGTAATATACCCGAACCAGGTGAGTTAACAAGAAAACAAATAATAATTCAATTCTGTTATTGCACCCAAGTGAACATTTAAAATTTAAAAAAATTAAGCTGGAAACTTTAACTAAACTTCAAAAACAGTTTAGGGAGATTGGAATTTTACCAAAAATTGAAATATTTCCTCGAGTAAACTTATTTATAAGGGATAAAATTTAAAAATTAAGCAAAAGAAAATATTTTGAATTACATTTTATTTTGTTTTGAAAAGGACTGATTCAATTTGGTATGAGTAAAAGCACATATTTGCTTTTATTAATAAAAAACCCTTATTTTTGGTACATTTAACGTCGAATTTCTTTACTGGTAAATACTTTATTACAAAACTATTAATGGGATGTGAATGAAGTGCATTTCATCTCTTAATAATTTTAAATCATTTAAAAATTCGCTTTCGGTGCAAAGATATTTATGATTTTTCCAAAATTCTCTCTTTAGTCTATTTAAAGCATTTTTAGAGGTGGAATGTTCTGAAGTAATAATTTTCAATTCAAAAATCATTGAAAAACTTTCAAAAAATCTTTTTTTTTATTGTTTTTGGTGCATAATCCTAAATATGAACATTTTTCGCTATAACCATTTTTCTAGAACAAATGTAGACAAAATTGACAAATTTATGTCTTGACCAATTTTTTTACGACTGCTAGATTCTTCACAAAAAAAATGTGAAAATCCATCTTAATCAGTCCTTTTGAAAAGGACAAAAAATCCATTTTTTATTGGTTTTCCTCTGATATTACTGCCTTCTTTACGCCATAATTATCTTGACCAGTATCAAGAGTATAGCAATTCTATACTATCCCCTTAATTAGAGTTTTTTATTGCAGTGTACATCCCAACAACTACGGAATTTATGGTGATTTTTTTTTAAATAACGTTTTAAAATGTGACTATTCATGAATTAATAAAAAAATCTGGTTTCACGTCTTAGCTTATGCTATGTGAAATAAGTTTTTCAAATTTCAGCTCAAAATCGGCTCAAAAGAGAGCTCTTTTGTACAAAACAATCAATTTTATTAATAAACAATTCAAAAAAAAAAGATGTACGCGATAGATTTTTTCTGAAACGAGAATAAAATGCAGAAAAGTCCAATCTTATATAATTTCTGCAAAAAAATATTTTTGCAGACCAGTGTTATCAGAGACGTTTCTTAAAAAAAATTTCAAAGGACTTTCAAAAACAAAATTGGTACGCCATTTTTAAGATATTATTTATCAACATCTAAAAACTAAATTTTGAAAAAAAAATTTGAGTAATTTAAAAAAAAAAAACAATTTTCGAATTTATTTTTTACTGAACAGCTTCCATGTAAAAATTGTTCAAATTAATTCAGTCAATAAGGAGAAAATTAGAATTAAAAAAAAAAAAACCGTTCTATCCAAGGAACCTTTAATAGCTGCTCTTAAAAATAAAAATGGTTCTCATATAAATATAGACCTGATACAAAAAAATAACCTTGATTTTTTAATTGAAATCGTAGAATTATTTACAAATATCCTTATTTGAGCTTATTTCATGTTTCACAATAAAATAAGGTCCCAACTAAAAAAAAGAAATAAAAAAATAAGATCGTTAATTAGAAGGAGTCCCAAAAGTTTAACCCCTAACAAATTCATACTGATAGTCTGGTATAGTCTGCATTAACTATTACGCCATGAGTTACTATCTACGAGGGTCTGAACCACTGAAATTATATCAGAAAATCTTTTGATTTCTTCAACCATTTTTCGTTATAAAAATAGATATTTTTAGGCCTTAACAAAAATATACAGTCTTTTTTGTCAAAAGAGACGAAACAAACCTTAACATCCTTTAAAAATGCATTTATCGATTACCAAAATGTCTATGCTGTCCGGTACCGATCGAATACATCTCACAGACAATTCCATTAACAATTTACATAGATTCTGATGAACTTAATAACACGTTTCGAATGCAATAAAGGCAACGATGGCGATGGTGTAACATCACTACCCCCCCCAGTAAACCTTTACAAAAAAGCAATAACTCATAATCGAATTCTCTTCTGCAATAACGTGTCCCAAAGAGCCTGTCATCTCCGCACTACCACGACTAGTCACCATTCTGAATCGGTTATTGAGCATCAAAATCCCTTTTGGGATGGTAAATCGCTTTGGTTACACTCTGATGGCTTTGCATCAGTAAACTCGCATCATCAGGCACACAGACACCCCCTCAGTTCCTATATGTCTTATGCATTTTCTGCATACTGCATATATAGCTGATATTTAAGTTGAATGGACTACGATTATAAAGGTGATGGTTGGATAGGTGGTAGGTATAGTCTGGCTCCAGTGATAACCAGCGATTTACTACTCAATGCCAGAAGCCGGATATGCAATCAGGAAAATGCGTTCTTCCCTATGATGACTCTCCTTCCATTCCACCTTATGGTTTTCAAGCAAGTCCTGGCGTGTTGAGGTTTGTTTAATGAATCTCTTGACTTCCTGTGGTGTTTTTGTAATATCTTGCAACATGCTAATGAATTGGCAGATACTCGTACATTTTGTATCTTTTCACATCCAGTCTCGCTAATTTGTAATTGATGAGCTAACTATACTCGCCGGCCCGTATCAATAAATCCTTATGACAAAGAAGGAGGATTCCTTGAAGCCTGGAAATAGAAAAAAACCATACCTACTGATTGTGCAAAACCAACACGTTAGAGGTACTTGTCGTTGTTGTTTTTGTTTGTTTATATATCTTTCCAGTTAATGTCAAAGGCTTTTTTCTGTGTTTATGAAGAGCGCCATTAGAATACCTAAAAAGGGTAACTAACCTGCCTTGTTGTGGATTCCATTGTGATAATGATGCTAACACGCACGAATGGAAATTACAAATAAAAAGTGTACGACGGTGTCGTATGTAATTACTTTTTTATTCGGAGTCCTTTAAAACAATTAATGGATTTTTGGTCGAAAATTCAATTAGTTTTCATTTTTCTGGTATAAAATGACAATTTGTTACATGATACCTAAAAATTGATTTTCGACAAAAAATTGATAATTGGTATAAACTGGTATAACTAGCAGAATTGAACGGAATTAAAACAAAATCAAGAAAATAGTTTAACTTTTCTTCAAAGTGAATTGCTTTTAGTCGTATACCAGTTTATACCAATCAAAGTGTAACTTAACAACACATCTTATTAAATATAGCCATTTCAAATGAAGAAAACAAAAAAATAAAACAAAGGAAATTTTGTGTTCATTACACTTGTAGCAGTTTCCTGTTTATACCAATCAAGTGTAAGTAAAAAATTACTGTGAGATATATAAACTCAATTTTCCACAGATTGGTATAATCTGGTTAAGTTCACATAGCGAAGAGAATTATGTAAAGCAAAATCCTTTTAAAAAAGGTAACTTTACTCTTACAGTGTCTTCCAATGAGTTTTATACCAGTTTATACCTATCAATGTGTAAACAGATAAAACTATGTGATAGATAGTGCTCCACTTCTGTAAACTGTGGAAGTGTTTTTATTTTTAAGTAAAAGTATTGAGTAAATAAAGACATCAGTATAAATTTTGTAGATTTGCAGCCTAGGTTGAATTTTTTTTTATACCATTACGAGCAAAAATAGGTATTTTTTTTTGAAATACTTAAGCAAACTTTGAACAATTTGCAAAACAATATTGACTTTGTAATTGTGTACAAGAACAACTGGTCCTACACACAGCGACTTCGTTATCGAAATATCAGTAAAACATATCATTACTTGCAAAACTTCTAAACCAACAATATCCTCATTAATATTTTCTTAATATCTCGATTCTCAATTTGTTTCCGAATCCTTAACTTTCCCTTAAACTTTTAGTAACTTTGTCATAAGTAAAAAAAAAATTAACTGAACAAAACTCACTGGAATTGTTCGCGCCTTCGACTTATGAATAATAAATTATTATATTAGAATTCTTTTATTTGTTTTTTTTTTTTTTTTTAATTGAAAGAAGAATAAGAAGCAAGTAAGTAGAAAAAGAATGTTTCATCGTGCAACAAGACTATGGGGTATCATTTGGTGTTAAGAATTTTAAATGAGTCAGAAGAGAGAACACACAAAATTTATTGTTCTTTGGAGGTTTAATGTATAGGGTTGCCAATGGTGCATTTTGAAAACAATTCTATATTTTTTCTATTGAAGTTGTTTTCTATGAAGAAAGATTTTTATTTAAACGTTTATAAGCTCATCTGGGTATCCAGGACCTCAACACTTTAGAAAAGCATTTGTTTTATTCGATTGCCCACGTATAGTTGCCGTAATATTTTTTGCGGGTTTTTGTGTAAACAAATTATTATATGGAAAGATTGTAAGTAGTCTGTTCCTTTAAGATCTCCATTTAAAAAAAAAATAATATGAGGCTTTATTAGTGTTAATAATTTGGAAACTTTTGCGTTTACACACTTCAATGTTTTTCAAAGTTTCCAAGGTCAAAAACGACGACAGCGGCCGGAATAATGTCTCAAAAACATAATTTTCTTTTCGATATATGACTCTTTTTATGAAGTGTAGCCCACTTCTTAATAGAAAGTGTTTTTAGCAAAAACGCTGTGCACAAAAAGTTTGTTATTTATGGAAAAATAGGTATTTAAAATTTGTCACCTTCTGCTTGTGTCGACTTTGAGTTTGAAACTTTGAAAAATCATACTTTTTGTATATTAAAGGTAAATCATATGAAAGGGAACCCTGCCTGAGGGTGTTTTAAATTTGTTTGTTTATTTTGTTTACGAACGCCCTCTCGGATTTCTTTTGAATATTATTTTTCTTTAAATTGTCACTCTAGGATCCCGGATTCCGGTCGTTGTCGTGTGTCCCAGACATTGTTTCTTTTTTTTTTTGTTTTGGTTCGTGTTTTAAATTTGTATCTTCCAAAGACACATGGAAATGAATCATGTTCAAAGTAGGAACGCTTAATGTTTCTTAATTGAAAAACGAAAGTGAATAATTTTTTTGTTTGTTTTTGATTTTTATTTGAATTTTATTTTCCCAATTTGTTTGTGACTTTTGTGGTTTCAAGTGACCATGACAATGAAATGACAGGTATCAACATTTATTTATATTTTTTTTGGCAAGGTTATTGTCATTGATGCGGAAATAAAATAAAATGGTTTCAATGAAGGTTTTTTTTTTTTTTTTTTTGGTTTTAATGGGGGAAAATAATTTCTTTAAAGGCAATTTTGAAATATCCATTTGGGTAATGGTTTTTATTACCTTAATATTTTTCTTTTTAATTTATTTATTTATATTATATCTTGAATGTCACGTCATGTTAGCATTTGAACAAATCTCATTCAGTGTTCTTGACAAGTTGATAAAAGAATTTTTATTGATTCTTTACTTATTGTTTATGTAATGAGATGTAAGTACAAAAAATTGGGTCTAAGGGTGATTTTACCCACAAAAATTTAGTAATTTTGTTAACAAAGAAATCAAATTTGAAAATTGAAACTTGATGGCACACTTCAATAAATTAATCAAACTCATTTATTCCGAGAAAATATTTGTCTTCGAAAACAATTTATTAGAATCGAAGTTAAACCGTGTTATGCTCAGGTTTCAATCCCGCTTTAAAAATATAATTAAAGTGAATCGGAAAAAACTTCAAGAGAAATAGGCATGCATTATTTTTTAAACACCACATGAATACCTACATTTTGATTTTAAACAAGCAAAAGAACTTAAAATGTATTAAAAAGGAGCCATAAGATTTCTTATAATGAACTCTGAAATTTGTTTTACAACAAAAAATAACGGCATCTGCCATATAACATTCATTCATGAATGACTTAAGAAAAAAGAAAACAGCCCGAACGATTTTAATAAATTTTTGTTTGTGTAACTTCTATTTTGGGAAGGTTGAACTTGTATTAAGCTTCAATAAATAAATTGTCTTTAAATAGTTATTTTTACATATGAAGTCATTTTTTTAGAATATTGCCTCTCCTGCCTGAGGCACCCCATGCCTCAAAGTTTTTTCTTTTTTTTTGAACCAAGAAACATGTTTTACTTGTTTGATTAATGTTTTAATCAAAATCTCTTAATATTATGTACTTTTATTTCTACTGCTTTATGTTATATATTTTTTTTTGCAATTTTACCAACGTCAAACTAAATTTTGAGAGCGGAATCTTCTTATTAATATTTTTGCGAAAAAAACTTTCCCTATCGTAAAGTTTAGAAAATTTAATTTGCATAAATGCTGTTATACTTCCTTATTATTAAAAACTTCAAGTCTGGAAATACCCTAAAAAATGTTTTCTGATATTTTGACAATCCATGTTGTTAAAAAGGATGAATGACAAGGTCCAAATACTCTTTCAAAATCGAAGTTCCAAGTTTTGCGACATTAGGAGAAAAGTAACCGATATGCAGGAATCTTTTTTATTTTCTTCACTCTTATGTCAAATAAGTCTTTTATCAGTTGAAAATTGGAAACCTAGCACAAGTACATAGTTTGTTTCTGTATACACTGACAAAATTGAAAACGACACCAAAACAAAATTTTGAAAAGATTTCTGTGAATTATTTTTGAAAGTAGGAAATAAACTTAAAGTATTCACAATCAGTAAAATTGACAGCAGTTAAGCAGTCCATTTTTTTTCAAATCAAACGATTTAAAAAATGCCTGAAAATTCAAAACAAATAAATATAAAATAAGACTACTAGAAAGCTTTCAATTCCAAAAGCTTTCTTGTAACTTTATTTTCTATTCTGAAATAGATGTCGTACTTAATTGTCTTCATCTCATATCTGAACCATTTAAAAGTTTAGTTAAAAGCTTAATTGAAGTTTCTAAAATAAGTTCTTTTAAAGTTCAATAACACAGTGGTAACTAAAAGTTTGAATAAAATTGTTTTCTATTTCTTTTTAGGTGAAGAATCCTACTACCAATCATCCAATGTCAACGGTTCTGTCCATAATAATTCAACGATACAAAATAATTCCATAACAACAACTACCACTGGTACAGCTGGTACAATTATATCCCAATTGCAACAACATCATCAACAACAACAACAACAACAGCAACAGCAACAGCAACAGCAACATCAACAACAGCAGCAGCAGGGAAATGTGCCATCGTCACATTCTGTACAGCAATTCAATTCAAATTCCATTGCAAATCACAACAACAATCACAACAGTCATCAGAATAATAATTCTGGAATCGGTGGTTTAGGCGGTGGGGGCGGTGGTGGAGGCGGAGGAGGAGGAGGTGGTGGCGGCGGCGGCGGTGGTGGCGGCAGTGTAAATAACAGTCTTGGTGTTAATTCATCAGTATCACATTCCCAGTCGGCACCGCATCAATTGGGTCAACCACCACCATTAACTCCATTGGCACAACATCACCAAGCATTGGCAGCACAGTTGCAAAAACATTTCGCCAACAACAGTATCGGTAAGTTTTTTTTTTCTTTTTTTTGTAAATATGCAACATATAAAAATACGTATACAAACACATCGAAATAATAACATAGTTAACTGAAAGTAAAAGGACAATTTATAGATGACGGATGTAGTTTGTAGTACAGGAATGTTAGCATAAAATCATCCATTTTTCGGAACATTTTTCATATAGCCATTAGAAAAGCTTAAGTTGTCGGAACGCCATTCCTCTTTCGAAATCCGCCATTAGTTTGAGAAATAAGTTATTGCAAGAAAAATAAGAGTTTTTTATGTGCACCTGCATTTTCTTATGTGCGGGATTTATTTTTAAGGTTATGACATTTTAATTTTTATTTGTTTCAATTTTTGAATATTTCTTATAAGCGCCTAAGAAACTTACATAATTTGTCTTTATGATAAAAAGTTCACAAAATTTTCAACATTTTTGAAGATGAGCACAATAATGCACACATTTCTAATGAACACAAATAGATCTAATGTCCTTTTGAAATAGTGAGTTTATTTTGTAAATTATGGTCTGATATTTACTGGGTACTGAAAACAGGTTGATCTTTGTTTTGTGTGCGAATTTTCTATATAAACACAAAATTTATCAAAACAAATAAAAATAAATGCTCACATAAATGTCAAACACTGAATCTGAGAGCCTGAAGCAAGTAAATTGCGAAATCAAATGCGACATTAACCGTGACGTGAGCTTGTTGAAAATATTGAAGTTTGTGATGTCGAGTTTTTCAATTGGGCTCCACTCGTTTCCACTCGCGCTGTTAAGAGACGATAGCAGGCAGTTGTAATTGGTTTTCCTTGCTAAGTACTGCAATTTAGCTTTTAATTTTGTAATTTGCTGTTATTTTCTGTTCGTTTTTTGATTAAGTTTTTATTTTGTTGTCTCTGAATGAGGAACCACAGCAAAAACTAATAAGTTGATTTATTTCAAACTTGTATGGAAATGTGTGTTTGGAAACTGTCTAAGGAATTCTAGAATCAATCAGACCAATAATGAAAGTCGAATCGAATCGAGTCGTATTTGTTCTTGCATTTCTCAATTAAAGAGCGTCCTTTAAGACGGAGATACTTTCGATGCGCCTTTTCAGTACATTGATACCGTTGAACTCATATTAGCGAAATAGTTTCCTTGTAAATGGTCGGTTGAACAAACCAGAAAGAGTCGAAAATGAGGATACGATTTATTATGGAATATAATAGGGGTGCATGGTTTAAGACCCAAGTTATCGGTAGCTATTATACACTCCTCGTCGACTGATAGTCGATGATAGTTACTGTGCCATCTGTTAATTCTAACAATTCCCTTAAGATGTTAAGAAAATAATTCCGAAATAGTATAAATTACAAAACCCAGTTTTTCTTCCGACTACTTGCAAAGCTTTCTACTAGGAATGATTCAATTTTTTTTTTCGAGTCAGCTGAATAGGTACAAAAATAAAAACTGGTACTGAAAATTCACCTTGAAAATTCTCGCTTGTCAGCTGAAATTGCTGCGGTTTTCTTACCTCCCATCATCTTTTTTCGGTATGAATCTATATTTTTCAATTAAGATTCTAAATTCTTTCAGAATTCTTTTCTTCATCTTAAGAAAACAGTTAGCATCAACAGATGGCACAATAAACAATAGCACAGGCACACTATTACTGGGCACAGTAAGCTAGAAATTCAGAAATTAAAAATAATGTTCTATTTGACGTACCTACCTACCTACTGTTTATTTAACAATTTTATTTAACGAAATCTCTGTAAAGAAAATACACCATTTTATTTATCGAGAATTCAGAGTATTTTTCGGAAGATACAAAAGAAAATAATGATTGATGAATATCGAAAACAGAAATCGATATTTTCCAAGAAGGGCACAAATATTTATGTAAAAAAAAAAATCGTTACTAACTCCGATGTCCTTATTTAACTACAATTTTTCAACCCAGATTTGCAATGAATACAAAGAAACTATCTAATAAACCAAAAGAATTCCCAAAAAGCTTTTAAAGGACTAAAGGTTTATTGACTATAACTTTCTACGGTCTGTGATAAATTATTTGCAAAAAAAAAAAATGGAAAAAAATAAACAAAGAATAAAAGAAATTTAATCTACTTGAAAGGGTTGGTGAACTTTTGCATGTTAATCGATTGCTTTTTGGTTACTATTTTCCATTTAGAATTATTTTTTTGTTGTTGTTGTTCGGCGGCAAATATGTCTCATGTAGTATATTTGTCATGCTATTGAACATGAACATTAAATTGATTTCAGTTGAAAATTGATTTGGCAATGGTTAATGAACCGGTTGAAAAATTAGGATTACCAAGCTATATGGAATGATGTGTATAGATATGACTTCTTCAGGTTTTAGATGCACTTTACATAAAATGGCTATATAAATATATTTAAGAAAAAAAAAGTTGCGTTTAATAGTTTTTTATCAGGTTTTCGAAAACCACAAAGTGGTAATTTCTGGTCTCATTTTACAAACAAATGATATCATTTTCAGATTCTTTTTGTCCTCGACACTTACATATATTTTTAAAGTTGTATACGTATTTATTAATGCCTCTGGTAATTCATACTCATATTTATATGCAGTTCCATTTCCAATATGCCATTAATCTAATGACTTTTTAAGAAACTAGAAAAAAATTGATTTCAGAGGATAATTACTTCCAACTGTACAACCACTAATGACCACAAGCAGAAAATTATTCTCTTTACATCTCATCCCTTCCCACAAACCTAAAAACCACTTGTAATCCCTTGGACATTTATAGGTATCCCTCCGTACCGTATTCCAGAAAAAAAAAACAAGAAAAAGAAAAAAAAAACTTCTCTACTAACCTGAATGCATCCAATTTCAATCTCTCGTCAAAGAGTTTTTCCATTCATTTCCAACTTCGCTCTTATAACTTCGAACAATAGTAGTAGAATAAAACTAAAAAAAAAAATAAAATAAAAAAGGAAACCAATAAACACGAACGAGAAAGAAAGAAAAAAAAATCGTTAAAAATACAATTCCAATTCAGATTGCAGTTCTTTGTTCGAATTTTGAAATGCCGTGTACATCCTTTCATTCAAAAGCACTTTCGGACAGTTAGTATACCTTTCTACGAGTATGTGTATGTAGTTGTATAGGTTTCTATAAAAAAACAACCACACTTTAACTTGAGCTCCTAGTGAATTTATCGATTTCATTTTCATACCACCAACACCACCGACTAACGAACGACGACGACGTAGCTGAGGAATCCTTTTTTTTTTTTTTAAACTTCGCAAATGCTTGTATTCATATAAAATATTATGAGAAGCGAAAAGGACGATGACGATATACAACCATCAGTAAAGCAACAGGACTCTTATAGCAAAATAATAATAATACAAAAAAAAAAAAACGACAACAAGTCTATCTATAGAAAGGAAGCGCAACCATAATAACCACCACCACCACCTACACCTACACTCAATATTTTATGTGATGTGTAATTAAATTTGAAGCCTTTCCATGCGTTTAACATTGATTTCTAAAATCAGCCAACCATGAAAAATATTATTATATCCTTGAAAGTTAATTGGCGCAAAAGATCCAAATGTCATGACAAATAGTAAAGAAACATATACATAAGGATAAGGAATCCTTTGATGAAGAACAAAAGGAATACCTAAATCAAAACATCAAAACCGAAAAACAAACTAGAAATTCAATTACAATAAAATTCAAGGAAACATCTTATGATTCCCTCTGATGAGGACTTCTTTCTTCTGGTGGATGTTCATTATTTATACTCTGAGCATTTTGATATTTTGATATACTAACATCTTCTACTTTGTGGTATGCTTAGTGTGGGTTTTTGAATGCTTCATGATTTAAAAAAAAACTGTAAACTGGGAAGAAATGAATACATTTGCCTGGAAAAGAATGGGAATTAGAGTCAAATGAAAAATAAGTTGATACCTACTGAAAATTAAAACATAGGGTTGCCACTTTTAAATTGGATTTATCAATGGGGCAATCCTGTTTGAACGAAAAAAAAGTCAAAAAAATATGTCGAAAAAGGTAACCCTGTTCAACTGAATAAACAAACTCAAATAATTTTTATTTTAACAATATAAAATACATTTTGGTAAAGTTAAATGTTAAATTGTTTACACCAAATATAAGTCCTTATTCTCTTCTATTTAAAAAAAAAATGCCAGTTCTTAACTCAAAAAACGGTATAAATATACGGCAACCCTATTTAAATGCAAAAAAAAAACACTAAAAACACTATTTTTCTAGACAAAATATGCAATATTATATAACAGAGTTAAAAGCTTAAAACACACCGATTGCCAACACTAAAATGGGCATAAGTAAACCTGCGGCAACCCTAATTGAAACAAAAAACACTAATTTTTCAGTCAAAATGTACCATATCCTTGTCTAGGCAGGTTCGATTTCTAGAACTGGCTCTACTCGTTTTTTAGTGTTCAGGATCTGTGTCAGATATGCGGTTATTCGCATCCATTTCTCTTCATTCTGAAGCATCTTCTGGAAGTCTTCCGATTTCGCGTCTCCGTACTGGTAGGAAGGGCTTCTTTTGGTTTCCTATCTCATGCGGGAAAAGGCGTTGAAGTAGCCGTGTCCGATGAGGAACTGGGTTACGTAATAGTTCACTTCACCGTGTTTCCGGATACTATATTCGTTTACATCTCCGATAAGTCTCGCAGTCCAGCGCCCTCTCATCAGCCCATATCTCGCTTCCGTAAAGCAGAATGGCGTGTGTTGTCGTCATCAAGAGTCTCCGTTTACTCGCGGATGGTCCACTTATGTTTGCCATCAGCTTGGCCAAGGATGCTGTCACTTTGGATGCGCGTTCTGCAGCCGATCGTATCCGTTCCCAAAAACTTAGCTTTCTGGCAAGTCTTATTCGATGCGATTGTAGTGGAGATTCGTTTCCTTGTAAGCAGCACTATTTTGGTTTTTTTCAGTAGCCAGAGACAACCCGTGTTGTTTGGTTGACAAGTTCGCGCCCTCTGAGATAGTCTTTCAGCATTTGCAGGAGATACTCGGGGATTTGGAACTTTCTTTCTAATGCAGCCAGTATATCTGTCCACCTAGTAGAATTAAAGGCATTACGAACGTCCAGTGGAATGTTTTCCGCCCTGGGCAGTGTCGACGGCTCTAACTATTTCTACTTTCGCTCCTATTGTGGTGCGACCTTTCCTGAAGCCATATTGTCTTTCAGACAAATATGGCTGCCATATTGTCTTTCAGACAAATATTAATAATTTTAAATCACAATTGTGTTTGTTAAATACATATTCGTTGCATCAGAAGCAATGTTTTTCTTCCGAAATTCATAAAATTTGAACAACCTCACGTTAAAATCACATATATTTTGCTCAATTGAATGGAATGTCATTGACTGCCGTAACGAGTTTTCTACATATACATCATCAGCTCTTATTTAAATCAAGAAATGCTAATGCCAACACCTATATGGCATAAATAATATATTCTTTGGCGAAATAGTCTCATCTGACTTTGTCGTCTCTTCGTTAACTTGGCTCAAAATTGTCTGAATTCATTAAACATGTTCAATGATTTATTTACTTCATCCGCAAAAAGTATATCTACTTTTTCGAAAATTCAATCCCTTTAAACTCTTCTTAAGATTCAAGAAACTACAATATTCTTTGTTACCTATGCTTATTCGAGTACTTGTTTACTCCCAAACAACGCACACACACAGAAATGCATCGTTCATTTTTCGATCTTCCTACTCCTTGAAGTCATGAATTCAGGAATACAAAGTGTATCCTGATACTTTGCAAAAACATTTTTGGGCAGAGCGCACTTGTAATTTATGATTATCATTGGTTTAACCCAAAGTTTCAACCGGCAGCGGCGGGCGGAAAAGGGACAAGAAAGGAAGAAAAGGTAAATCCAAATCCTTGAAGCAAAAACATTCCCTCAAAGGATAATCATCATCATCATCATCATCATATCACATACTCATACGACGACGACGTGCTTACCTTATGACAATGCTTCTGTCTATATATTTACAGATGGGTTGGAGAACTTTGCATTTTCAAGATGGTGTCCTTATACGTAGTTTTCAATCGAATATCCTGTTGTCGTACCTACTGCCAATGGAGCTAGCTATACTTTGCTTATTTGACTTTCTATTGACAAAGAGCGAAGTACGACACGATGATATTGATTTGTTATTCAAATCAAAATCACGAAAAGGATTTGAATTATTTCCAGAACGAGTTTATGGCTTTTCTTGGGTTTTGTTAGGACAAGAATGTGGAAAGTTGAATGAAAATTAAAACTAATTCGATAGTAAATTGGAAGATGTTTGTTTTTTTTTTTCATTAAAAATACAGCTCGGAAGTTTATATAGAAGCGATTAACTTTGATAGTTTGCCTGGGAGGATGTTCGAGTTGCAAAACAGTGTTAAAAAGAATGGATGGTTTCTGCACGAAATACATATTATCAGCGACCTTTAATGATTATATTTCAAAATACATACCTTGGTCAGGAAGTAACATTGTCTTATTAGGTGCTCATGAGACACTCATCAGGTGTTTAAAACTTACTAAAAAAAAAACTTTTTAGACACTCGTCAAGTGCTCATAAAAAACCATCATTAGGTCATAGAGCACTCATAACTAACTTAAAACCCACTTTCTAGATACTCATCAGGTGCTCATAAGACACTCATTAGGCGTTCATAACTCACTCAAAAGGCACTTTTTAGACACTCATTAAGTGCTCATAAAAAAAACCATCACTCGCTCATAAAGCACTCATAACTCACTCAAAAGACATTCATAAGGTGCTCATAAGACACTCATCAAGTGTTCATAATACACTAATAACTCACTCAAAACACACTTTTTAAACGCTTATCAGATGCTCGAGACACTGGGTCATTCGTTAGGTAATCGTAAGGTAATCATTAGTCACTGATAAAAGTTACTCAATATGCCCTTATCAGGCGCTCATAAGATAACCGACGCCTATCGCGCACAAAACTAACAATTTTTATCATCTTCGAGGTTCTGTTCAGTGATGATTATTGTGAAGATTGGGTGGAAGAGCGGCTTACCTACATGGATGTAGGATGGCTTCAGTGTAGAAGGAAATTGATTTCTTCTTGTCTATTCAAACTATGTGACTATCTTAGGTTTTTATATAGCCCAGACGGTGACTTGACCCAGAAAGTCTCTAACTGGGTGGTTCCTATTCCTATTTTTTCTGTTCCAAGTACAGTTTGGTGAATATTAAAAGCATTTCCTTTGATAAACTTAAAGTTTTAACATGGCTACTGTCTTTTATCTCGAAAACCAATCTGAGAAGCTCAGGAGTTGGTTTTTCTTCTCATCTACGAGTCTAAACAATGGAAGACTCATTTGGCATTCTTTGCAAAGTTTAGAAACTTCTTGATGTTGATTCCTAGGTATTTCAAGAGGCGTTTTGATCCTATTGTAGATGCGTTTGGAGGTACACTGCAATGTTTTTTTTTTACTTCAAAACTGTGCGACTGTACCTATAGCGGCAGAATTGAAGATATTGTTTCGGATACTCCATTCTTTGTAGAGTTGGAAGAGTTTCCAGGCAGCTTTTAATACATTGTCAAATGCTTTTTTGAGTAGCAGGAATCATCCGCAATGACAGTTCAGCACTGTTGAGCTGAAATTTTAGGTTCAAGGACTGTATGCACCTAAAATTTCAGCTTAACAGTGCTGAACTGTCATAAATAAATAAAATAAATATTAAAAACAGTTGGTTGAAAAATTTACTATTGGTGAGGCTATTTATGTGGAACGGACTGTATATGTAGTTGGTAAATAGGCTATTTTCTTGTTGTCACAGTACAATCTTATCTAGTCGTTAAAAATTGGTCCTTTGAGCCTATTTATATTTAAACTTAGTGAAAAGGTGTGACGTAAGAAAAGTATACTATAGACAAAATATGTTTACAATGTTTTTTGTATTATCAACATTTTTGAATAATTATTGTAATTTTTCACTATTTATCAATACCATAACCACTTTTATTTTTTTTTCTTTCCAGGTAAGTTTCCTGTTCAATTTACATAAAACAAACACTAAAAATCTAGTTTCTAGTGGTAAGCTTTTGATATTCCTCATCTTTGATAATAAATATTAAACAAACTTTAAATGACCCAATAAGTACGTTACAGTTATTATCCCTTTGTAAACATATCTAACTTCAAGTACCGTATTGTTGACTTGTTTTCTTTAAAAACTGAGTACCTACCTACCTAAAGCCAATCTGCAGAAACGTACTCGTAGTACTTTTTTTTATTTGAGGTTCATGTTGTCATTTATGTACTTCATAGATAACAACTTTTGATGATAAAATATTGTTTATGAAAAAAGAATGACAAAACAAAACGATACAAAAACTAGTGGGAATTTTATTAACAACATGGATAAGAATTATTAAAAAAAAAAAAACTTGATTCAACAACAATTTCATAATTCTTATGAGATAATAGAATTCTTATCGTGATTTAGAAAGTGATTGGTTTTTTTTTTTTTTTGAGAATACTTCGTACAGAATATGACGTCTTCTATCATTAATTAAAACATTTTTAGCATGTCAGATAAGAGATAAAGTAAAAACCAATTAAAAAAAAAATTTCTATTCTAAGAAATTTTTTTTCTTTTATAAATATTTTCGTTTGTCGTAAAATTTATTGAATGTGACAAAAATAGAAAATACTACTTGCAATGTGAATCCAAAAATTTGATATCAAGTGGATGCAGTTGTAAATGTATCCACATACAAGACTTTAAAATCGTAGTACAAACAATCTGTATCTATTTTTGCACTTTGAGATTTCTATGGCACGCTGCCTTATGTATATAAAACAGTGATAACTGATAAGACTTTTTTTTTTTTTTTTTTGTTCAACTGTGCAATATTTGATAGCAATTTCATCTAAAATTAACCAACGTTGTGTGTTATATTTTACATGGCTGAAGTTCAACTAATTCTCATTTAACGAATTGACTTTTTACTTTTCCCTAAAAGTACAGCCTTATTCATAAAAGCATTGTAGTGATTGCATAACGCTATGTACTTCTTATAATACCTCTGAGCGCAACCTTATTCATAAAACTTATGCGACGTTAAATAGAGACATTATTTGCATTTAATAGAGACATGATTAGATTTTAATAGAATTTCCTTCTTTTGGTCCTTTTTTTCACAAACAAAAAATTACTTTCCAGAATTAGCTTAACTCTCTAACTCATCATGAAACGTAAAGAAAACACGTTTTTGACTCATTTTTATGTGCGTGCGTCATTGTCGTCGCCGAAGTCGTCGTTGGCGTTGAAAAGATTTTTTTTAAAATCCAAAAATTATTTTTTTTTTTAAATTTCTGTATCAAATAATTTTAAAGTTGTTTAAGAGCTGACGCAGAATTCTTACAAACATGTCATTCATATCAAAAGAATGACCCTACCAACAAAAACAGACGCACAAATTTTAATCAAAATCGTTAGAGCAGTTTTTGAAAAAAATTACTTTTCCTTAATGGTTATATAGTAGGTACCGTTAGTTTCGGTCCTCTAGGGAATATCCAAAGACCCTTAACCACCAAGTTTCAAGAAAATCGGTTCAGCAGTTTAGGCTCTAGCTCGAGGTATACGCAGACAGACAGACAGACAGACAGACAGACGGACAGACGGACAGACAGAATTGCGGGACCCATTTTTTTTGGCATTCTCAATCGATTTTTTTTACGAATCCTTAGCTTGCCTGATAATACCTATACATTTACCTATTGCAAGTAAAAAATTGGTATAAGGACAATCAAATATATAAATTTATGTTTTATAATAACTTTAATCCAGTGAAAACTTAAAATTAAGTATTTTTGCATCCGTTAAATTTAATCTATGAAAAGTACTAGATTTGAGTTAATTTCCCTTGTAGCTTTCACTTACAGACAAATAACAAACAAAAGGAACTTCACAATAATCCATTAGAAGGGAAAGTAATAAAATTATATTTTATGACCAAGAAGAGCAAATAATTTTCGCAGAAGAAAGTACATAACTCTTGTTGAAACATTTTGGTAATCTAGTACTTTACTCATATCTTTGTTTTGATTCACTCCCATCGAGAGGCAATGAACTTTCTATCGAAATTAAACAAAAAAAAACTTTGCTCCCATTTTGTAAACGTTGTTTTCTATCTAAAGCCAAATAATCCATGACCTAGGATTCGAAAATAAAAACAATAACTCCCTTCGTGTCATCGCCACTTACATTCATCCTTCCTCCCTTAACTACATTCCTTTACCATGTTCCGACAACAGCCTACGATATTAATGATACCTAATAAAGCTATTACCTTGCGTTGGCAGCGTTGGTGCTGTTTTATGAGACCAAGACCATAATTGTCTTATTTCCCTTTCATGACGGACTCACCTTACTGACTCACTGTCACCACTGATGAAGGAGCAACGACACAGTTGTGGTTGTTATAGTAGGCAAATTGAATCAGCCTTCGAGTGACGTCATTCAGGTGCATGAAAAATCAATAAAAATTCAGTTTTCTAGGCTTTTCTTTTAACCAAACCACACCACACCGAAAACGAATACACCTCAGCGCGCAGGCAGGCCATCAGGACAATGTATAGCTGGATGGGAGGCTGACGTGATTTTTTCTTCGGATGTGTGTTGGCTGTTAAATTTGTTGGTAACAACGTTCGCTCGCAAAACACCACCACCACCATCGCCACTATTTGCCTTTCGCTTTAACTTCAAACAATGCATAATAAATAGAGACTGCACGTGAATAGGGATTTTTCGTTTCAGCTGCTGCACATCAGTCAGTATATATCCTTTAGATGTACCAGCTACAGAAAGTTGGTGCGCTTGGTGCCAGCACCATCATCATCTCATCATCATCATCATCATCAGCAACATACAAATATACATACATATATAGTTTATGTCGGTCGGGGAGAATTAATTAAAATTTTAAGCTTTGAGTACTCAAAGACAAAGTGCTTCAGCGTGGATAAATAAGAAATGTTTGCGTTCGCAGTACCTCGCTGTACCTCTGCGATGATTTGTAGGAACTAATTAAAAGTCGAGAGAAATGAAAACTAGTTTTTGAGAGATACGCAAAAGTATAAAAACAAAACATAAAATATAGGTACTACTGCAGATAGTATAGTCGCTTTGAGATAGACCATCAAGATTGACCTCATCCCTGGTGGTTCACAAAACAATTTTGTTGTTATTATTTTGTAGGAAATTTACAGAAAAGCAAACTAACTAAAGTTCAGTCAAACTTAGTCCACCTTAAACAAAAAATCAATAATTTAAAATCCGGACTAGTAAGAAGAAGCCTAATCTTACTTTGGTTGGGTCTCTTTAATGAAACTGGCTGGTGTGTTGGGCTACATTCTAAACATTGAAAAAACTTGCCTCATGTCAATTAAAGAGAAATTAGTATACTTATTCCTCGTCAATAATATTCCAATTTGTTCAATGTCACACCCGTAACAATTTATTAAAAATAATTGCCTCCATGTTTGTGGTGTACATATGCAAATTATGCTACAAAATACAGCCTTGCTTTGAACGCTAGGGGTCGCAGGTTCAATCTTCGGGGTTACGCTAAACTTGTTTTTTTTTTTTTATTTTTGGTTGGCATGAAGTGTTTAACCCAAACGAGTTAAAAAGTTTACTGCAAACAAATTTAAAATCGAAAAATTGTTGTCCAACAAACGAAAAGTCATTTGACGCAAAGTTTTAGTTCTCTCATTTTGTTTATCTGCATTCTATGCAAATTATAAATTATACAGAACGTGGCGGAATGATTTCATAAGCAAGGGGTCGCTGGTTCAAACGTTGGTGTCACGCCGACCTTTTTTAATCGTTCGCAAAAAGTGTTTAACCCAAACGAATTTACTAATTTACCGCAAACGAATTCGAAAATTGCCTAGCAAACGAAAAAGTAGTATGGCAATTTTTATCGTTTGCTGCAAATGATTTGTTCTTTCAGCTTATGAGGCATTTTAATGTATTTTGTAGTTTAACGATTTCAATATCAATCATATCTTATCACTAAAAAATTAATCAAATAGCTTGTCGACTTATTCCTATCTACCCAACTGGAATTCCGAGTTTTTAAAAATCCTGCGAAATAGGCTGGGTCAGATATTTGAACACAAAATCCAAAAATTAAACTTTAACGCGTGGTTACCCTATGCCTTTTACATCTTATACTATTACGGATCGACTGATTTTTTTAAAATCTTATATCGTTGTTTCTTGGGGCTTATGCATTTCTCTGAGTACGAAATTCTTCTACTAAACCCAATACCCAAATGATACAGTTAACATCATAATGTAGTCGGATGATAAATCTAGTATTTGTGAAATCCACCACAGCACAGTTTTAACGATAATAAAAACCTTATTATCGTAAGCATCGCTTTCTACAAAATTATATGGCAACTCCTATCTTCCCTATTAGGGTCCAAACAGAAAAAAAGTAAGACAAAACGTCAATTTTGCTTCTATTACAATTGTACTAAAACAAAAAACTTCAAAAGCTTAACCCGATAAATCTAATTGGGCAATACCAAAAACCTTATCAGAGCCAACAGAAGTTTCTAAAAAATTTTATGGCAACTCTAATCTTCCCTATTAAGGTCCAAACAGAAAAAAAAGTAAGAAAAACCTCCTATTTACTTCTATTACAATTGAACTCAAACAAACATTTTTTTCAAAAGCTTGACCCGATAAATCTAAAAAAAAGCTCCATCTCTAATAATTACCTACAATGAGAGAATTTTAGAAATTCCTTTGTGAGTTTTTGTAATTTATTTACATTTTTCTGTTGACATTTTATTACAAAAATATTCTTCTCTTTACTCGTGTTGTTGTTTTGGCGTTGGTGGTGGATTTTGATAACAAATGTCAAGCATATCGTGCTGGATTGTGAAAAAAGGACAAAACCCTTTTTTTTTTCTTTTTCTTCTTCTATTATTATTGTTGTCTAGTGGATACTTTAACTTTTTAAGAGTTCTTTCATGTAAGAGGTTGTTGGTTCTTCTAACTCTTGTGTGTTTTTTTCTTTTGTATTTTTATTAATTTATGGATTTTTCAGATGTTGATGTTTATTCATCTAGTACAATTATTAAATTCCATTAGTTGCAGTGCAGCGCGGTGTGTTTATTTATTATTTTTTTGTTGTTGGATTTCCTCGTCGTTTAAAATTATTTTGTTTGTATACTTGAGGAGATTCTGACGTTTTCACTCTCTTTCTCTCTTACTCTCAATTCAAGTCTCTTAATTTCTTGTAACTATTCTCTTTACGATAGAAACTTTATTTGCTAGATTTTAAAATATTTATCTGAATTCCAAACGAAAAGACACAACCCCATGTCGACTGAGAGAGGGAAAAAGCGTGCTGCTATTTTCTTTTTGTTTTTTTTTCTACTGCAAAAGAGAACAAACGTATTTTTGTTAGTAATAGACAGTCTGTTGATGTTTGTGGTCTGATTTTGTTATATTTGTCCGATGGCGTATTTAATTCCATCGTGCAGCATTTTTCTGTGTACATTGTAATAGTTTATCGGTTTTTGTTTTTTTTTTGTAATTTATTTTATCGCTTTTGCTAAAATATTATAGAAGGTACATGTTCGCTCGCAATTTTACTTCACACACCGAATCCCTTTGAATTGTGAATTTTTCAAGATTATAGGCAATAAATCTTGTGAAAAAAATATATATCCGGCAATAAATGAGAATTTTCAATAATTCAATAAAAAAAAAAAAGGTGAAAAAGTTTAAGATAAAAAATATCCTCCCTGTGTACTAATTGCAAATGTATGTAACTACACAAATGTTAAAAAAATATCCTTTCTCATAGAGAAAAAAGGAAGAAAAAATGATGCGTGTGAAAATCTAGTACAAAAATATCCTGTGAATATATCTGTCAAAAGTGGTCGGCGAAGAAAATTTCATTTGTTGGGAAGTGTTGCAAAAAGTTTAGAAAATTTTATTCCTAATTTGTTTTCTACTAGTGAAAAAAAGGATACACACTAAAAGATTAATAAAAAAATATAAAAAAGAAAAAAGCGCTATTTCCATAGATTTTGAGTTTTTCGGTATTTTTTAATTAAAATAATCTCAATCATATTCTTTTTTTTTTGGAAATTTGCATTTGTAGTTGTAATGGGTAAATATAATATCAAAATGCACACTCCTTCCGGTACTCTGTCGTGCTTGTCCGTTGCATACATTCCTTAATATCAGGAGCAGCAGCATCGCTAGAGCTTACTACTGCCCCTTTGCCGTGGTTGTATATCCTACCGTCACCGTCGACTCCGTCTGGTCTAGTGCTGATGTGTGTCTGAGGTCGTGAACCCTTAGAACAGAATGTATTCGTTGTTTGTTTGTTTTGTGTTTCACAGTTTTTTTTTGTGTGTTTCCTTGTTTTTTTTTCGGTGAGAACGGATAGGTCCTTTTTATGACAATCAGTTGTTATTTTATTTTTTTTGTTTTGTTTTAATTTTGGCATAAGACCAGAATTTTTGATTCCGGTGAAGAGATGAAAGGATATCCGAGTGATTGTCGTTTGTGTTCAAAAAAAAAAAAAAAAAAAAAATAACCTAACATAAAAATAATGGAAAAATGCATTTCTAATGGATTCACTACAGAAATTGCAGACAAAAAATCACATTTTGCATTGGATTATAAGGATAACAATAAAAAAAAAAAACATAGAGAAACATTGAATGCTGACGCTTATTGTTTGAAATCTTAAAAAAAATTAACTTGATACACATAATATACCTATCTTAAATCTTTATATTTTTAAACAATATGTTTTAATTCCTTTAAACATTAGAATCCTAATCCAATTTCGAAAATTTCTTATAGATATAAATATCAGAAAAATAATATTTAATATTACTTATCTTAAAAGTTTCAGGTTGTGTTTTGCTCTAAGTTTTCAATCATGAAGGATAGATAAAGAAAAACCTTTGCGAAATTCCTCAAATTAAAAATATCCTTTTCATTCGTATCATTGGAAAATAATTCAAATTGAAAAAAATTTATTTTATAAATCAAAAACATACAAAAATGCTGTAGGTAACTACCCAGATTTGTCCAAAATTTTAGTTTTCCAAAATCTTTTCATAAATTTTGTTCAAGCAATAAAAAAAACTTCCACACTGTGGTCCATAAAGGCAAAAAATCAAAGCAAAAATACAAAATCCGATGTTTTTAATATTTGGAACCTTAAAGTATTTTGCTGAAGAGAAGAACAACATTGACAAATGGGCTTAGTTTCTAGTGCTGGTATGTTATAGGCCAGGTAAAATGGATATTCATTTAATTCATCGATGCAAATAAAATTCTCCAAAAAAAAGTCTCCATAAATCCCATCTTATTTTAATGGAAATAAAAATAACTTTTTCTTATAAAATTCTTAAACGAGTTTAAGAAAGACTTCTAGTAGTCTAGTAAATATAGGTTTTTACATTTAAAAAAAAATCCAACAGTTTTAAAACTTGGCACACTTATTAAAGGATACCTGGTAATGACCCAAACAAAAAGTCTCCAAGAGTTGGACATGAGCTCTAGCAGCAGCTAGGAAAAACATGAACATTTTTCAGTTTTTCACGTTTATCTCTAAAACGGTTTCTCGTATCGAAAAAAATTATTATTCTATAAAAAATAGCCTTTGACGTTTTTTTCGTATCTGTAACAGTTTAAAAGATAAGTCTAGCGGATCAAAAAATAGTCTTCCACAAAATTAAATCTTATTAAATTTTCTAAAAAACATTGTATTTTTTATTTTATACATGCATTAGTTTAAAAAATAACTTAATCGGCAGTTAAGGTTAACATGTGTTTTTTATTTTTTTCAATTTATCTTGGAGACGGTTTCTCGTATCGAAAAATTTTGTTCTACAAAAATTAGGCTTATTAAATTTCATAAAAAAAGCTGATCATGATTCATGTTTCTCCGAGCTGCCACTAGAGCTCACGTCGGATTCTTGGGGTCATCACCAGACATCTCTTAGTAAGTGTGCTAAAATTCTAAACTGTTGGATTTTGTTTTGTGGTGGAACCAAGTTCTTCATTTATCCAGTAAGACTATCAACTTTTGAGAAAATTCCTCCTCCCCTCTAAACGGGTGAAAATAGACCCATATTTTTACTTGAATAGACCTGGAAAATTTTAAAAAAGTTAATTTTATAAAATTTTATCAATTTTTTTGGAAAAAAAAATGTTTGTTCACAAAAATCTTATTGTTAAGTTTAAAAAAAAATCCGATTAAAGTGGTAATTCTAAACCGGTAACAATTTAGGGATTTTTGAATACCAATATTTAAAAAAAAAATCATCAAGATCGGAGCTGTTTGGCCCGGTTTCGAGATAATGCTTCATTTAAGTTACTCCATAAAATTTAAAAAAAAAATTTAGAATTATTTTGTGCCGGAATTTTGGACCCAATTTTTGAAATTTCATGATTTTTTCAGATAAAGATTTTTTACTTAACTAAAAAATTTCCCATTTTGGTAGTTTTTGAAAAAGTGGGGCCGAACAAAAAAATGGGGCCATTTGGTCCCTAATACATACCCTTCAATTCGTACTGCCAAAATAATAGTGGCATTTATTTGTTTTTGTAAGCAGAATGAATAGTTTTCCGAGCTCAGAGTAGGACGAATTGAGAAAAACGTAATTTTCGAAATTTGTAAACTATACTGCTGCGGTAAGACAAATAATTGTATTTAGATTTTTGGCATTTTTAATTTAGAACCAGTTTTGTCATCTTGGATATGTTGTTATTAAGAACAAAATTTAAACCTTAATGTATTAAAAATTGGCGGTTTTCTCGGTTTTAGTGAACAAATATACAATATTTTTTTTTTTGAAGTCTTATAAAAATAAATTATGCCAAAAATATTCCAGATCTGTTTAAGGAAACCAACTAATACAGAGTTGAAGAGGGGATTTTGTTTAAAATTGACTCAAAATATAAAAAAAAAACTTATTTTTACAAATTGGCACTCAGTGACAAGGTGGTTTCCAAAATTAATTGATTGATTTTTGTATCCCTTAAACTCACGTTACAAGAAAACAAGTGAACAAAATTAACGGTCTAGATGAAAATGGCGTTTCAAATTTCTTCAACACTAATTGCTCTTGAAATTCTTTAAAAGAAAACAAAAATAAAAACAAATTTATCTGCAGATAATCCTCATAAAATGACAACTTGCGTACAATGTGTGAACATTTTTTTAATTTAAAATTTAAAGTCTCAAAAAATCAGTAGTTTAAGCTTGAATATATTCAAATCTCATTATAGACTCGTGGTGAACACACGCAGTCAAAGCCCTGACTAATCGAGTTACAAATTAAGAGCGAATTTTCCACATCGTTGCTCACAAAAATCACAGATGACCTTAACGTTTTACTTGTAGAGTACCTACCTACCTAATAGTTGATAGGTGATATTATTTTTTGTTGTTGTTGTTGTTTTGAAACGTCAACCTACAATTATTATATTTTTGCATGCTATTCGAAGGTTAATAATAATAATTCATAAGACCACATAGAAAAACACTTGTTTTTCATTTTTCCAATGATTGAAAACAAAATATTTAAACAATCCGTCACTTGCAATTGGCCCCTTTTAACTGTCGCCAACAAGTTTTTGTTTTTACTATTTTTTTTTTCGTTTTCGTTTTTAGGTTAAGTCGGAATTAAGCGTCAAACATTGATGTAAAATTGAAAGCTTTACACAGTCTACTTCATATAAATAAAAATATATACATATACTTGTCGCCTACTGGCAGAAGCGAGTCCCTTGGCAAATAACTCATCGAGCTGTCACTAATGCAATGTCAGTATATGCAGTTCCGATTTTATTCTCCCAGAGGGTAATTTTTTTATTTTTATTTTGTTGGCCGACATTTAAGGCCAAAATAAAATCAAATGGGGAAAAAAACATCATCAATCGATGAGCGGCGGAGTCAATCAAAATTTAAATCACGTAACCAGCTTCCAATTACATTATTTTCCTCTCGAGTAAATATAGGCGCACATCCGATACATAATTATCTTTGAAATTATAATCCGCTTTTGCTGGTATCTGCCGATAGAAGAGTGTGTGTAGATCTACATTTCTCAAACCATTTAGACATTTTTATTAGAAAACAAAAAAAAATAACTGTGAGAGTTTGTCGCGTGTAAAATAATAGACACAATCAACAATGAAAACCGGCAACTAGGTACTGTGTGTGTGTGTGTTTTTTTTATGAAGGCAAAAATTGTTAATTCAAACGCAATTGTTGTAGTTGCTTTTTGTTATCAATTAACAAAAGGCAGCTACAGTAATAATTATTCAACATTTACTCAGCACCATAATTGGTTGCAAAAAAAACACACATTTAAAGAAAAAAACATCTAAACCGCAATGCAATGGGAAAAAGTAATGTCAATGAGTGTTGGTACAGGAGATTCCAAAATATTAAACAAAAAAACCAAAAAACAACTATTTGAAAAAGCTACACATTCATTTAATGGAGGCATAGTAATGGAACAGTGCAGGATGAAGAAAAATGTATGCGCATTGGTAGCATGGACTTGCTCTTAAAGTGAATCAATTTTAGTCAAATGTGTTTTTTTTTCTTACAACTATTAAATTCAAGTTTTACTACAATGCAATGATCACCAAGTAAGGCAGTTTGTTGCCAACTCTTCGCTGCCACCTCTATGCACCAAGGCATACCAAAGTAGGTGTTTTCTTAAATAATCGATAAGTCATATCAACTTTGAAGATAGAACATTACTGCAGAACAATTTTTTTCCAAGCATATATTCCAAAATCACCCCTTAAATTTTCCTTGACTAAAAACGGGACACCCTGTATAAAAATACTAAAGACTTGTTTGAAAAAAAAGTTGGCTTGCCATTTTCAAGAAAAAATTTTAATGGACACCAAAATTTCCAATAAAATTCCAAACACGTTTTTGAAAAAATCTAAATTTTGATATGAGATAATTTAAAAATTGTTAAAAAAATCAGAAAAACGGGTCCATTGAAATAATATTTTTTATAAAAATTTTAATCAAAGTCCAGTCGTTTTGAAAAAAAAAATATTTTTATCATTTTCGTCATATGGGAGGTACCTACCGTTAATTTTGATCCTAAAAAAAGATCAATTCCCCTCTTGCGATTTACCAAAAAGGCTCATTTTTAGCCTAAACTAATTTTTTGAGCTTTGTGGCTGGAGATTTTTTTTTAATCACTCCAATATTCATTGTTCAAATCTTAGCAACTTTCAAAGATATACAGAACAAGCTGGAAGCATTGTCCGAATTTACCAGGCCATCCGAATTATCCAGGACGTCCTCTTTACTTGATCTAAGATGTTTTCTGAAGGAATTAATATACGTACAGTAGACTCTACAGCCTTGGCCAAAAGTATTGGGTACCCTTTATTTTTCGCTCTATTCTCTTAAACACTTAACTTAAATAATTTTTTAAATTTTAAAACGGAACATTCGAAAGTACCCAACAACATCAAAAGAGATGCTCAAAAAGGTTTTACAACAAGAATGGGACAAAATAAGTTCAGATGAGTGCAGTAAGCTGGTAAGGTCTATGCCTAAAAGGATAGCAGCTGTCATAAAAATGAAGGGTGGCAACACTAAATATTAGTTTTTAGAAAAAGAAGATTTCCAACATTTCTGCATACTTTGTTTTTTTTTTAAATTTTCATCGTTATAAAAATATAACAACTTTATGAGGGTGCCTAATACATTTGGCCAAGAGTGTATATATAGTAAAATTATTAAATTATTCTTTTCTTCTTCTTCAGCACTAAATAATAGTTCTCAATTTTTTGTTTTTTTTTGTTCTTTTTTTATTGTAGATAGAGCTTAATACTTGTATTGCAAAAAAAAAGCATCTGAAGGCTTGTTTTTGTTATCTAAAGTTGATTCGTGTTGCTTTCTTTTTGCATGCAAACCAGCGAACTGATACCATGCTTATCTCGGTTAGATTACGTCTAGCTCTTTTATTTGTGAGATAATTTTTTTGTTGAGTGAGAAATTTTAATTTTATATTAGGTATTATATAAATAATAACAGTATAGATAAGTACTTATTTACTAGCCATACTACAAGTTATTTGTATGAAACTATGTTCCTACACACCTTAGTTCAACTGAATACAAAAATGGTTGTCCAAAATTGAATATCCGTATCAATTTGCGGCGCACGTATCGAAAGTGCAACTCGATACATGTAAAAGTATGGAACTTATGTAGCTGATATTAAATTAACATGAACTTAAATAGTAATTTTGAAAATTGATCCATTCGACCTGTATTTGTGATTTTTTTAGCACCTTTAAAACAGAACTTTTTAAATTTTGTTTTATGTAGCATTTAGACCTTTTTTGAAAAAAATGTGTGTTGATTTTCGCTGGGTTCGCTTATTGTGTATTTAAAGCAAAAATAAGGTTTTTTTTTTGTCCTCCATATAATTTTTTAAAATTATGCAATATTGGACTCTTCTGAATCTAAATTAACATGAACGGTTTTAGCTAGAAATGTTCATATTTTGGATTATGCACCAAAAACAATTAAAAAAAAAACAATTTTTTGTTATTTTTTTTTTAATGATTTCTCATGTTGGATAACTTCAGATTCGCGCTCAACATCCCAAAAAACATAAAGTTATCCATTGAAAATTATTACTTCAGAACTTTTCACTTCTAAAAACGCTTTAAATGGAGTATTTTAGACAAATCATAAATTTCACTTTGAAATATCTTTGTGCCGAAAGCGAATTTTTAAATAATTTAAAATTATTTAGACGGATGAAATACACTTTATTCACACCCCATTAATAGTTTTGTAATAAAGTTTTACCAGTAAAGAAATTTGACGTTAAAAATATCAAAAAAACTAGTTTTCGACATGTTCATATTAGCATATCTCAAAAACGTGATGTGGTAGGGAAGTTTTGACATCAGATTCGGGTTCAGCGATTTTCGTTGCGGACCAGTGTAATCTTCATTTAAGATGGCTCCCTTGCCTTAAAAAACTTTCCATTGAAAAGTCTCTCTCAATGATATCCCTACTTTTTTGTCTTATTGACAAGAAGTTGGCCTTGAGCATTGTTTATAAACTTTGCTGACCGAATCTTCTAACTATTTTTAAGAATTTGTTTTATCATTCTATAATGTTCTCCTCAAAAAAAAAAGAAGTCCTTTCTCAGTACAAGTGATGTTCGTTAAGTTAAATAACTTGATTCCAAAACTTCATCTACCACAATCAAATATAAAAATCATGATGAATTGATAATTTGATTTAAATCGTCGTCCTTTGCATATCGGTTTATTACGTAATATTAACTTTCATCCTTGTATCGTGTCCTTTGGAACGAAAAAAAAATCTTTTATTTTCCTATGGTAACATATATTTTCTAATATAATTTCGTTTTCATGAATAGATCCTAATCAAGTTCTCATCCTTAAAGTTCCTTGAAATGAAATTCAAATTCTTTTTTTTTTTTTTTGTTTTGTGATTCCAACGAATAAAACTTTCTTATCGTATTTTAGCCAACAAAATACTCAAATTACAATTTACGACTGTTGAATGTTTTTTTTTTTTCTTGTTTTAATTTCAAATTTGTCTTCTTATTTAAAACTATAAAGGCACATTGCCAAGTTATAATAACTGTCCCTCTACAGTTCCACACCATCAATTAAATGACATTGCCTTTTAGAGTCCTCATTCTTCTCTCTCCCCATGGGGGTTTTACTTCATATAAAAATTTGTATGCATTCAGTAGCCAAAAGCAAATCCTTTCATGTCCTCTAGTGTCTTTCATTTTGAAAAATACGACGACGATAAACCTCAATGCATTTTCCATTAACCTCCCTCAATATTATATGCATATGTATGGTGTGCCTGTAAGTACTGGGACTCTTTGTAGAGTTGGCTGCTATGATGTGGAGAAGGAGGTGAGGGTGTAAAATGCGGAAGCGCCAATAAACCGGAAATCCAAATAATTCTCACTAAGTTTTTCCATTCAAGGATAGAGGTAGTGAGAGGTATTATAGGAGTGGGCATAGTCATATATGTACACTTTAGGTTCATATGTAGCGTTCCAAATGGAGTTGTAAATTTTGTTTGCCCTTTTTTTGGTTGTTGTTGTTTTGTTTGTTGCTCAGTTGCTCGGTTGATGATGATGTTGTTGTTTTTGTTTTTCACCTCATCTTCCGGAGTGAAGAAAACTTTTCACTTTTGAAGTATGGTGATGGAGTGTTGTTGTGAATTTGGATAAACACTCCGCGTCTCTTGATTGGACTTCAATTTTTTTTTTTTGCTCAGAAAAGTCTTAAAAACGCAATAGCACTTTTTTTTTGGGGTTTCTAAAAATTTAAGCAAACGACTAATAGTTGTAGCATCTGAAATTTTTTGTGAAAAAATGATAAATTCCGTTAAGTCTAAAGTTGTAACTAAGGAAATAAAATCAAGTAATTTCCTGTCGAGCCAGTAGAAAAAGAAACTTCTACCAAGAAGGCTAAATCTAAAGAAAGTCTCAGTTGACAACAGTGAAGATGGAAAGCTAACTGCAGAAATGGTTTTGAATCTGCGAAATCTTCAACTGCAAAAGAAATTTTGGATGATTTTTCAGACGAAAACTTACAGTTCTAACACTCAGGCTGCTAAGGCTTCTTTCAGAAAAAAGGAACAGAGTAATATAGGCAACTGCTTGGGCGAGGGGACAAAATCTGACCCTTAACCGGTTGTGAAAACATCAGCTGGTAGAAATCAAGAAATGATAAAAGATCTTAAGCAGAAAATTCCAAGCCCCTTTTAAAACTTCCGCAAAACCAAAACATCAATGAAGAATAAGCTCCATCTGTGGTTAAAAATTACCAGTTCTAGCTCTCAAAAAAAGACAACCTGTTAGAGATCTGATTCATCTGATTCCGGTCAGCCAGCAATAAAAAAGGCTGTCCCTACTAAACCTACTGAGCCAATAAAGACAAATTAATCTAGTGATGATAGTTCAGTAGATAAATATGAGAAGCCATAATCAGCATCAACAAAGAAGAAGTTAGAAGAAAAGGCCTATGCATCGAGTGCCAGTTTGAATCCCGAAGAAGAAAGTGTGGAAGCTAAAAAGAAAATCAAGATCAGTGAATTTCCAGCCGTAGGAAATCGCAAGTGTGAAAACATTATGTTACCACATAAACTCCCACTGAAAACTTTAATACAAATTAACCCAGTTTTAGTGATTGTGGTCGGAAAAAAACATCCCATTTCGTCGTTATAGAGAAAAGAGTTCGAAATTGATGGCTAGAATACAAACACGTTAAGCAAGTTCTCATATTTATCAGTTTACAGGAGTTCTTAAAAAAAAGGTTTAAAATAAATAAAAGGTATACCAACTGACGTGGTGTGTACACATTTACCTGTCTCCTCATCAATTTGATAGTCTGTCTGACTATTTCTCTTAGGTATACAGCTGCCAGGGCAAAGTGAAAAGTACGATATTTCATTTTGTGCTGAAATAAAAAAAGGGATAAACAGGTTCGTAGTACATGAAGCTGTGTTGCAGTATTGTAATCCTCATTACCGTCAGAAAATAAGTGTTTGCAAAATCTACTCAAAAGTTTAGAAATTACTTGCAGAAACTTTCCAAGAATAGCCTATGTTCATTTCCGAAACAAAAACTATATTACCATTAAGTTTTATAAAAATTGGATAAGTAGTTTAGGTAACAATCCCCCACAAACAGACTTTTGTCAAAACTTTCATTAAAACTTTTAATACTTTTGACATGTGTCTACCACTAAATGTTCTTTTCTCTGTATGATTAAACAAAATAGTCAATATCAGTCAGGAAAATGCAACCTTAATTTCTCAGACTATTATCTAACCCCCAATTCGTGTAATCCTGTTACTGTGGCGTATGTGTGTAACATTTGAAGATTAATGGCACTTTGGCATTGGATTTGAACATTTATCTGCAACTAAAACCTTAGTTTTAAATGATGTGGTGTCCTTAGCTGCTGGTGATGGTGCTGCTGCTGCTGCTGTTCAGCTGCATCTCTTACTTTTCTAACTCAAATTCAGGTGGCGCATGTGTGGGTCTGTTTTTTTTATAGTCACGTCACACGTACGAATATAGAGTGTGTTGTATAGTATATGATTTAAGATACACACAAATGGATGCTACAGATGCCAAATTATCTCTTTCTTTGTTTTTTGTTTTTGTTGTTTTTTTTTCGTTTTTTATTTGATGTTGGATTAGCTTCTGTTTGCAGTTTTATAATGCTTTTTTACTTGGTTCCACACATCTACGTCTCAGATGCTTTGGGGGCATATGTAGGTACTCGTATATGTATATGGTGAAGAGATTCTGATTATAAAAGATAAATGAGCTATATTGTTTTTTGTGTGCTGCTCTTCAACTTACTATTATGGCAGACATATTGCCCATCAGCTAGTAGAATGACGTTGAGTATACTGTTTAATGTCAATGTTCGCTTAAAAAGTTATCTTAACATGTAGAATTGTAGATGGACAGTAAGAAAAAGGATTATCATCTCATACATATATTTGTCTATTTTTGTGTTCCTATTTTAATATTCAGTGAGTCCTTCTTCCTCGTAGGGTATAGAATTCCTTAAACAGACAAATAGTTACTTATGAGCTAACCAGCAGTCAGTTTTTTTTTTTACAGTCAACCATGCTGTTTTTGTTTCCAAAGAGAGTTAATACAAATATCTATGGTGAAAAGGCATTTTTCCTTCTGAAGCTATACATGTGCAACTGTAGTACCTACAAAAACCCTGTAAAAGAATGTTACCCTCAAGAAATTTGGTAAAAATATTTAATTTATCGAAAACAATGAATCAAAAGAGTCCATATAATTCCAGAACAAAGTATTGCTTCTGTATTTTTTTTTCAAATTTTCACAACAGATTATTTTTAAATTTATCGAATTTTATCAGTTAAAGTTCTCCTCTGCAATTTCTCAACATACACTCAAATCTAAGAAAGTTACTAAGATTTAATTTTTTTTTTCGGAATGATTTTGTTATGAAAATGAAAATTTTAAAATAAAAGTGAGGTGGAGTGTGGAGTGGAGTGTTTTTCTTAAATAAAAAATAGCCGAAACAAAGGCATTCATCTTTAAAACAAATATTTTTTAAGCAAAAAATTAACAACTTCTTACAATGTTTTCAGTTCCAAACTAAGTATGCCATTTGATTTGATCAAGAAAGATACATTTTTATAAAAACTTGTATTGTATGTTAAGCCATTTTTAAGAAAATATTAATGTAACATTAAAACCAAAATTAAAAAAAAATACAGTGACCCGTTTTCGAAGAATTAGTTTTACAAATAAAAAAAAAGAAAATATTTTTTTTAAAAGTCCCTAAATAATATTTTTTGAGAATGTTACCAAATAATTTAAAGGTCAATGATCAATAATTTTAAGCTTCCGTATAAAAAATCATTTAAATTGATTCATTCGTTTAATAGAAAGTGAAAAATCAAAATAATGGTTCTATGGAAGGTACCGTTAGTAAAATTTTTACAAACATTTCTTTTATTTCAAAAGTATTACATTATGTACTAACAAATGTAATCTCAAATATTTTAACAAGATTCGGAACGAAAAAAATTAATTCGTTTGTGGGCGAAAATTCATTTGGGTATTATATTTTCGATTCGATGGCGAATTTTAATTTTCTGATCTTGAAAAATAAAATTTGTGTTAGCGAACGAAATAAATTCTTTGGGACCTGAAAACTAAAATTCTCTTACTTATTTTATTAAATTTGATCAATGTGCCATTACTTTTGAAGGGTTTTCGGTGATAAGTTAACTGTTATTCTGGTAAAACAGGCGATACATGAAAAAGGGCTGTAACTTTTTCCAAGGTTATTTGATCGGGTTAGGTAGCTTCTTTGGATTCTACGTTAAAAATCATGGGTCACATGCTTATATTTCCCCAACATTTTTTTCTTCAATGTTTCATTTTTTACTTTCTCTTGGGGCAAGTATTGGTTTCGTGTTAAAAAAAAATTAATACCACATATTTTCAAATAACTTAAGTGTGAGAAGCTATCTCGGAGTTTCCAGTCAAGTCCAAAAATAAGGGGCAGTTGGATGCTCATAAATAATCTTCTACCCTTGGGGTTCTATGAAAAAAAAAAGCTCCATGACCATTTTTGTGTAGAATTGCATAATCTTTCCCACTGTTTCCGTTGCCAGTTTTTGGTTAACTAAACGACATTTCGAAGGATCTTATTATTGTTTTTAAAAACAATACTTTCCCGTGTCTTCTTTTTTAAACTAAAACTATGCCTTAAATGTTCTATTAATTGACTCTGAAGAATTGATATGTATTGCCATCATTTTTATGAATTTCTTTAAAACCAGATACATTCCAACATCTTGAAGTATGATTTTTTTTTTTCGATTTGGTTAATTTTGATCAAAACAGATACAATTAGATAATAGAATTTTCTGATAAACTGACAGAAATACATTTTCTTTATAAATACCTATTCTAATTGTGTAATTTTAAATTTGGTAAAGTTTGAGGTCAATATATAATGAAATAAAATGAATAAAACTTTGCACTCGAACATAAATAAAATGTTAGTCTTAATAAATAAACATTTTCCTTTAAGTTTTTTTTTTCTTTTTTTTTTACTTTTAATTCATAAAATGAAAAATTCTTTCCATTTACATTTCAGCCTGGAGAGGTAGAGACTAACGACTAAGTAGATTTTCCCTCCCAGCTATAACACATTCATCAGTCACAACAAGACCTTGGCGGAAATTTAATTTTCCCTCGTTTTCCGCCCACAATCACTTGAATTCATTGTATTTTATTTTTTTGTTTCGTTTCTATTCTTAATTTATTTCTCCTTGCAAAATTGTTGAAGTTACATATAAAGCATTCGTTAATGTTTCAAATATCGTCGTTAAAAACCACCCACACTATATAGTATGTATACACACGCACAAAAAGCAAACGAAAAAAAAAAAATAAACAAAAACACAACACCACCACCCAATCTCCTGTTTTCGCTTGTGGTCTAATGACATCGTCTTAATTAAATTTGATTAAGTTCAATTAAGCTCCAAGTGATGGAGACTCTACGATATCCTACCCTATACAATATGAATGGCATAGTAATTCTAGCGACTGGAGACTATAATCATAAAGAGGTGGTGAATGGTAATGGATTTCACAGAATACAGCTGATGTGTTCTGAGATATTCTATCTGATTGGAATATTTCATAAAAGAGGACAACGCCAAGTGTTGAATGTAAATTTGCTCCAATAACTTGTCTAGCATGTTTGATGTGTCTAACTTTTGTGTCCATTTCCTTGTCTCAATTAATATGTCTCAGCATTAATCTGAGTTAGGCGAGATCACATCAGTCTTGACAATGTGTACGTTTGTTCAAAATAGTTTCTAAATAGTTAAGTGAGATAAATGATTTACATATAAAACTTTACGATGAATGCATTTGTTCAGTTTGTTTGACATGATTTAACGAATAAAATACAAACTTCTCTTAAGACTACTTTATCAAGCTAACGTACAGTAAGACTTAATTATTTTTGACTTAAAATAGTTATAAACTTAGTACATGGGTTCTCACTTCGAGATACGTCAGATATATCTTTTCAAAAAACCTATTAAAGCCAGCAGCCAGCAACAAAAAATCAACGTCGCTTGGGAAAAGAAAAAAATGCGTAAATCCTAATGCTTGTTAAGAAAAATTCAAATTGGCAGTAAGCACAGTGGAGGCGAAGCGGGTGGGTGATGGTTCAAAGATGCAATTTTTTTTTTTTAGAACAAAAATTTATTATTTTCGTGGGTGATACATTGGCAAAGCCGAGTAGAGTTAAAGTGTTGCCAGATAAAATTAAACTTTATTTTTTGTTTTAACGAAAATGTAGAAGACTGAAAGCTCAACTCAAAAGTATTTCTAAAATCGAGTTCTTTTGAGGTTACACTAATGTCACTTGACAGTAGCTGATCTAAGAGTTACAGTGTAGTTTTACGCGACTAAATTGTAACCAAGTTAAGGACTACAGTAATATTTTTTTTGACTTAATTGTAATTGGTTTTGTGACTTACATAATTACACTTTTTTTTGTTTTAAAAATCAAACCAAATTTTTCAAGCTCTTACAAACCATAAATTTTTTTTTTAATATAATTTATAGTTGTTTTTGTTTATGGATAATTTGTAGAGTTGATAAAAAATTTTGGCATATTCAAAGCTGAATTTTCGAAAGGCTTACAAGTTAACCTCAATATAATGATTGTAAACCTTGTAGAACTCATGCGCTCTTATAATATATAAAAATTGAATGTTTTGTAGCCAGAATAAATTTAAATTTTTAAAGAAATTTATCACTTAACGGTTTTGAGATAATCGAAATTTTGGTTTGGTTTTTTTTTTCTAGAAAATTTCAAAATATTATTTTTACATTTTATTTTTAAGAAAACAACCAATTTTTTTTTGCTAAACTAGGAAACATAAATTTATTGTTAATATTATTATAAATTTCGTTGTTAGATTGATAAATAATTTTAATCAAGTCAAGATTTTTCTCCACTTAAGGGAAAGAGCTTCCATTTTATCTAAGAATGTGGATTTCGCTTGAGCAAATACTTATTTTTTTTTTCTCAACTTACTGGAGTTGAGAAAAATTCTGACTTGACTAACGACTATGAATTCTGCCCTAAATTTGATGAAATTCGATGGAATTTTAAAAAAAATCACTCAATGCTCAATTTGAGACACCATTCTCTATACCTAATTCTAAAAGATCGGAAAGAGAAGATCCTCAAGCAAATTTGGTTTGGTGATGGGACTAAAGAAAATTTTCTTGAGGTAGGTCAGTTTTATTTTCAATTTATTTTGTTCTGTCAAAACAGCAAGTTGTTTTTTTTTTTGTTCGAACATACTCAATTTGTATCCTACTTAAGTCTTCTTTTTCCCAAATCATAAACATAAACAACCCATAACCGTAGGTACCTACTTTCTTAGCGCTCGAACTTATTTATATAAAGCACAAACACACTTTGTCGAAAGAAGAGTGAAAAAAGCCGGAAACTCAACGGAAATTATCAGCCATAACCGTGTTGACGGGAAACTATAGCGAAACGCCTAAAGCCAAAGCAAATACATAAAACTTCACTTGTTGTGTTGTTCATTGGCTTGAAATGTGAAAGCAAACATCGAAATTTTATGTCTCGTCCCGCCACCAAAATGAACACCATGTCGACTATCATAATATACCCTTACCTTATAAAAGATGTCTCATTTTGCTATACCCCATCAGAAACACACACACGACTGAACTTTACAACTAAACTTCTAAGGAGCAACTTCCAACAAATGTAGGTCACGCAATGTCAGAACTTCAAGCCCTCACAACTTGTCGTATTGTTTTCATAATAAATTTTATTCGTTTGCATTGCAATCAAGCAATAATAATTTTTAAGTACATTAAAAATAAGAAAAACATTTTGTTTGCTTCGAAGTTTGAATATTGAGACTCAAAGTGCTTCCATATGGGGTCAATGAGTTATTCTCCACCTCCGTCAGCATACACACTCTCCTTATTTGGAGTGGAATGTTTAAACGGCTGCTGCCTCACACAAACCGTACTATTGTGCCGCGCGCACCGCCAGGAATGTGTCTTGAAAGTTAATTAAGGAAACAAATTTGTCGAATGTGCCACTGGCAGAATTCTCTTATTCTGCTGCTGTGTGGCCATAAAAATAATAAAAATAAATTATAAGTGAGAGTTCATGAACAAAAACAACAGAAAAAAAATTAAGACAGACAGACAGACGGGTACTGACTGTGGTGTGTGTTCCTTACCGCTTCCGAATTAAAAATCCCAAAATAGATTTCATTCACAAAAATGTGCGCGACTTTATCAAATTTTTTTTTTTTGTCTTCAGTTCTTCAATCTGGCATCACCCGTTGCTCTTCCCGCTGATGCTGTCGACTGAAGAAAAATTAAGAGATTTACGTACCAAGCACCAAAAAACGAAAAAGAGAGAAGATGATAAATAATTTTTGTACACGCCAGCACACCGTACCATGGCGCTCATTTGCAATTTTGAAAATAAATTTGTTTTCAAAAAAACAATAATTTGTCTTTTTATATTTTGTTTTCATTTTATTCTTCCGATTCATTCATTTATTTCTTTGATTTTGCTTTGCAAACAAAAATATTTAGGTATGTGACTTTTCTATAATTTGTTTAAAACTGTGGGTGTGTGTGTGTGTATTTTCTTGGAAAACCTCGAATGACACATGAAAATTGCAAACAATCGATTGATGCTTTCGAAGCAACCGAAATGGAACAAATTGATTGTTGTAGGAGGCTTCTGGTAGGTGGGATGCATTAAGACTGATTGATAATGTTGGTCTTGGATGAGAGAATTTTTTTTTTTTCTAAAAATACTCGTTTAAACGGAGAAGGTTAGAAAAACTTTGAAGTTCAAAATAACGACGTAGGCACAATTAAAAACGTATAGGAAATTGATTTGGGTATTTTTAAAGACACACGTAAGGGATAAGAAGATGAAAATAAACTTGTTTCATCGTCGCGTGCGTCGTGTGTGGTAAATTGAAGCAGCTATTGGAGAAAAACTTATAGACTTAGATCTAAATGTTGGTGTATAGTGATCTAGAAAACTTTTTGGTAAGGTTAGGTTTATGGGCTGACATTTGATCCTGCTAGCGACACTGTTAGATCAATGTTTAGGCCTATTGTAAAATTCTAGAGATTGTGATTCCTAGAGATTTGTGAAGGCATTAATAAGATGACATTTCGGAGGGAGCTTTATGTTTATTGAAAAGATGTCCATTAGTACAAGATCACCTCGAGATACACTCACCTAGTTCACATTTAGGAGTAAGGACTGTTAAACCAACTATTTTTTTATGAAAATATTCCAAAAAAATAGTTCATAGTCAAAGTATTGACCACGGATTAGACATTTTCTATTTGTTTCTAAAAGTAGGAAGGGAAATTTGCCTTTCGCTAGTAATGCTAGGTTGAACTCTACTATCTTTAAGTCACAGTAGAATTTCGTTCACAACGAGCACCAACAGAAGTGAAAAAAGAACCCCACGCTGCACTGGGGGGAGCCTCCTGGAAGTAGATACTTTAACCTGTACTCCTCCGGTTCCTAAACTTTTGCCTGCTCTATAAGTCTGGTGAGCTTAAGATATATAGGTAATTTGTGGGTTCAGTGTGTTGGATATGAATATGTTAATATGCCTTTCAAATGTTTTGAAAAGATAAGATTAAAAATGAAAACATAGGGTTGCCACTTCTAAAATAAGATCTTAAACGTGACAACCCTGTTTGTAAAACAAAAAGCTATTTTTTTTAGTTTATTAAAACTATGAAATACTTACTATGCTAAACTAAATTATGTGAAAAATGTAAAAAAGCAAAATTCTAAGAATTTAAAACTAAATTTGGTAACCCTGTTCAAGTTAAAAACACACTAAAATATACAAAAAAGTATCAATTTTGGTAGAATTGAGTATCAATTTTGGTAGAATTGAATAAAATACACACAAAATCTTAGCCCGAACTCTTTTCAATTGCCCCGTACAGTTTATGAGTTGTTATCAGACGTTTTTACTTGCGATATAGAAGTACTATAGGGCTAGTTTGGGATTCGTTGAAAAAAAGCGAACACGGGATAACAATCATACATGACATTACGATGATAGAAAAAGCGAAAAAAGTGGGTCTCGCAATTCTGTCTGTCAGTCTATCTGTATCTATCTTGAGCAAGAGCCTTAACTACCAAAGCGATTACTTTCAATCTTGGTAGTTATGAGTTTTTTTTTTGATTACGGGACCTGCCATACAACAAATTTGGAAAAACTTAATTTTCTCAAAAATGGCTCTGACGTTTTTTATTAAAATTTTTGTGTGTTAAAATAGCAAGGTCGTACTTTTGGATTAAAAAAACCTTTTTTTACCGATTACAAACGGTACCTCTCATAGAGCCGTTTATCTCTTTTCTTATTTTCTCGTAAGCGACTTCACGGATTTCGATGACAATTTTTTACACAAAAGCTTCTTCACACTTTTCAAATTATTTCATATCAAAATTTTTAAAACAAATCTTTTTGGATTTTTAAAAAAAGTTTAAACTTTTTTTTTCCAAAAATCAATTTTTTGAAAACGCGTGAAGTATATAAGTACATAGAATACTAAATACATAAATACTAAATACCTATATACTTTATTCAATAACTCAAAATGTTATGAGTAATAAAGTGTACCATATTTTTTCGTTCCAACAGGGTTGCCGTGTTGATGCCCCCATTTAATAGGTTGGAACACTGTGCTATCATTTTGAGTATCAACTTATCTTTTATTTGACACCAATTTAAATCTTCAACGTTAACGTTAAGATAGGTTATCCGAGGGTTGCCTCCCGCAAAAAAATTGCTGTTAAGGGTCCGTATATGGCTGGATTTTAGATTTCGAAATGAATACCACTTTGACTTCACGCCATGCCTAGCCTATGCATGGATTCCCATTTCAGACTAATTAAAAATATGTTTTTAAGTTGTGGGTTGGAAAAGGAAGGGGACGGATCCTATAATTCTACAAATAATTTAATACATTTTCTAACCCGGAGACATAATGTATTCTGTGAAAATTAATAAATCGGTCACTTTTATATTCTTTTGTTTCGTCATCATCTCTGTGTTAGACCTCAGCTCAGATTTAAGAGTTTCAATACTCGATTCTGTGCAAGGGAAATTGGGTTTCTCAAGAGATCCTAGAACACTTGGTTCATTGGCAAGAATTTATTTTGAGTCCTACTAGTTTTTCAACTTGAATTCAGAAAGTTCTCCATGAACCTTTTGCGTTTGCATCTTGAACATCTTTGGACAAAATCTTTTTGTTTCCTAGTCGATTTCTGTTTTCCTATGCACTTGGAATCACTAAGAAGTCGTCTCGTTTCGTATCTGATGTTGCCAAGTGACATACAAAAAAACCCTCTATTTGAACAAATACCATAATCATGTAATTTAATTCATATCCAATGCAAAATGTGATTTACCTATAATATATTTTTCTTTATTTATTTTTGTAGAGTTACAAAAAAAAGTGATAAATAAATAAAATAAAATAAATCAACACCAATTAAACTCATTGATATTCGTTAAATAAATAAAATTAACAGTGATACAAACAAAAAAATAAATAAATAAATATAAATGTTGTAACCTATGTACATATACATGAATATTGAATAATAATAATTATTGTGGTAGCCTTAAAATATTTATTTTATATATAAAAAAAAAAAAAAATACAAATACATACCCGTACGCATTAAACATAATAATATATACACTCATCGTCGACCAAATACGATTCATAAATGTTAAATAATAATCCGCCGATAATATTTATATCAACTGCACTCAACGCAAGCTATTTTTCTGTTAAACGGAAAAAATCACGGACTTTACGCGTTAAATTATACATCGCTAGTTTAATTTAATTATCCAAAAAACACAGATTAACAGATACAACAGAAAAAAACAACAAAATAAAAAAAAACCATAACGTAATTATACCAAAGAAATTATTATCACCTGACGCCAAAGTTAGTTACACAAGTTTATCTGATGATGGGATACATCATGGGGTGTGCTTGTTTTAAAGGTAAGAAATCTTCAAAAAAAAATTTAATATTAGGGCCTAGAAAGTAGCAAAAATAATCAAAACTAGTTGGTCACTGTGGCGTATACGTAACCTAAAAAATATTTTATTTTTTTGCTGAATTTGTGTAGGTTTATTGATTTATTTACTGTGGACGCAAAATATTTTATAAATCCTGTCTCATGATGTTTTTAATTAAAAATATCCTTTTTCCTTTTATTTCGTTTCAGGTAAGTGACGGCTGGCTTTTGTTACTCTCCTTCATCCTCTCAGACTGTTTATATTATTTTAAGTCCAAATTGGTAGTGGTAAGTTATTGTGGCAACAGTCTGTAACAATAAAATTCAACTGTTTATTATGTGTATTCCCAAAAAGCAAATAATCCAAACACGCAGAGTGCTTTAAGGACTTACTGACTCCAAAAGTGTAAATGATTATCGATATTTTTAACTATTCACAAGAGAAAAGTGTTTTTTTTTTGCAATAAGATATTTTCCTGTTACTTTAATTTACTTAAAGCGTCTGTCACGCCATCTTAAAAATAAAAAAAAAAAAAACATATATGCCCTTGTCCTGAGCCGCACTATCTTGTTAGTGTTTTTGTGTGTGTGTATGTGTATATTTGTCGATGTCCTTATTTTATGTAAAGCGTTCGCAGATATGTATATCTCCCTACAGCAGCATTGGTAGGAATGTATCTTGTGGAAAGTTAAAGCGAATGCAAACATTGTGCACACACTGAGAGGGAAATAAAAATAAAAATAAAAACAAAATACAACAGAAAAGGACATGGAAAAAAAAAACACAAATTCAAAGGATCCTTTTTAGTGGCACTTTTAGTGGGCGGAATGCGTTTGTAGTGCCACCTTTCCTTGAGATATACAAATTTCCTCCTCTTCTTCCTTTATTTTTTGTTTTATTTTTTTTTTTTTTCATTTATTTTGTATGTGAATAAGGAACTGATGTGTGTGCTAGTGCTAGAAAGGGAAGAGGAGTTAGGAGGTATATGGGAGAAAATGGTATTTTGCACTAACTTGTATTGAAGAGCAAGATCTTACGGAAGCACATTATGTCCATCTTTCCTGGTGTTGTTGATATCAAGCTGAGCACCGTTATTTTTTTTTTTTTTGTATTCTGAACGTACATACATACATAGGCATGTACTGTACATGATGGTGTCTTTGGTTGGCAAAAAAAAGAAGCCTAATATGTACCTTCTTCTATGTAGGCCATGTGTTTATAAAACCCGGTAGATAAATTGTGGCTTTTACGTAGAATTTTCTAGGATTCACGTAAATATTGTAAATGTGAAAAAAAAACAACAGACGTACGGAAGAAAATACAAAAAAAAAAATAAGATTACGATGCGGATATGGAATTATCTGGTATTTATGTGATGGAACAACTTCAGAAGTGATATTATGCAAAAAAGGATGCTCTGCTCAGTTGAGTTTAACTTTTATTATTTCCAAATTGAATTTTTCTCCACAAAGAATTTAAAGCCAACAGCATCGATACTGGGAAGATTGGTTTTCAATCTCAAAGGAGCATTGTCAAAGAGAAACAAGTCAGGATGGGTTCGTTTTTTTTTGATAGAAATTTTCTAGAAAATTACGGTAGTTTTATGGTACATTTACGAATACCTATTATATAGAATGTGCAGGTAGTATAGTACAACTACCATTGCACATAAAAAAAGCATTTAAAAAGTCTACCATTTAAAACTCTTAAGTATCTGATGGAGAGATGTGATTGCTTTGTTAAGGAAAAGTTTTTTTTTTGTGAACCAAATCATTTGGTTTTAAAATAGTTTTCCTTGAATGGCATGTTAAAAAGTTTCTGTAGTTGAGTAATGGAACTTTCCATTATCTCATGATGCTAAGGATTTAAAAAAAGGGATTCCAATACAAAAAAAAAAAACTTGTTTATATCTACATTAGTCGTTGTTTTTGCTTTTCTATGAAATGTGCTGCAAAAAAAAAATCTAAATTAATTTCTTTTGAATTGTGGTATAAATTCCAAAGAGTTATTTTTATTTATTTTGAAGGTGCACTTTTTAAGAAACAAGTACTCTCGGAACAACCCCGACCTACGATGCATAGGGGTGTATTTTGTGAGTTTTAGGCACAAAATTCATTTCCATGGATAATAATTATTGTTCTTGAAGAAATTTGGTATGATTCAATATTTCATTTTGCAGAACACACATACTGTCGAAATTCACCGATTAGAATAAAGGATCGATTTGTGAAAGTAAAAGTAAAGGTAGACCTTGAAAAGCCCAACAATGTTTGTACACCTAGACCAAGCTTCCTTAAAATAATCATGAATAAAAATTGTAATCAAACACAACTTCCATACTAATATTTTCAAAAATCAAAACTTTAAATTCCTACACATGACGCAGAAAAAGTCCCAGCTCTTTATCTCTCTTTCGCACTCCACAATCATGTTCAAACCGTGAAATTACATTTTTACCACCATTTGGTTTGACACTTTCAATTTCCTCCTCTACTGTCATAATTTGTGTGCCTTCGAGCATGTTGTCTAGTATTTAATGCCACAACAAACATAATAAAGTTAATCTTTTACACGCACCAAACAAGTGTCTAACTGATTTTTATATTGTCCTGTCATCATTATTGTGGTGTCGATAAAAAACAAAAACAGAAAAAAAAAATAAAACAATTTATAGAAATATTAACAACTGATATTATTGAATTTTTTATCGTTACCACGCTTATAATAATTATTATCTGTTTTTTATTGTTGTAATATAAAACAAAACATCCAAAAATAATCTGTGTAGTTGTCAAATAATCTATGCCAGGGCACATGCATAGATTAACTTTTACACTCATATGACACTTTATTGTGTTTCCACCATCAAATATCTTTGAATAATTATTTCCTCCTTCACTTTAACTCATAAATAAATTGTGTTAAATACTTTTTTTTCTCTATGTAGGTACCTACTCTGTCTTTTTTTGACATTTGACAACGTCACGGTTGTACTTACGTCATGCCCGGCAAGAGCAAAGCATGCGCAAAGAAATGTCATTTTGACAGCTATCCGATTGAAGCTTTTCTACCAAAGAGTAACTTTTGTTTTCTCTTGAATTTGTCGCGCACTTTATTGTAGTAGATTTGTAGTAGATTTTGCTCTCGCAAATACCTCATCTTTGTGAGGGATAAAAAATGAAAATTTCTCTAATACACATTTCTCTCATTTTTGGGGGGATTTTGGGATATTTCTGACAACAACGACGATGATTTTGAGTGAGGGTGAAGAGTGTTGAAGAAATGATTTGTATGCGCTGTAAAAATGAATAATATTTATTTCCGCTGCGGCTGCTGGTGGAATTTTAATTGAAGAACGTGACGCAACGTATACAACGGCAGCGGCGGCGGTGGCAGTGTATAAACGTGACAGATTCATCTGTCACGAAATTAATTCCTCTGTCATAACAGACCGATGCGCGCCGCCTATCCTCTTGTCAATTGAACCGGAGTAATGTCAATGAGCATGTATAACATTCACCCTGTGTCAGCATTCTTCAATTGGATTTGATTGTTGGAGCAGAATAAAATGATTGAAGATGACGTTTCAATTAAAAGTACTATTCTCCCGATGGGACATGATAATATATCCACTTTAGTTGTTAATGACATGTACCTACTCGTAAAACGAAAAAAAAGTAGTTTGCCATTTTTTAATATGAAATATCCTTGCTCATGGCGCAAAATCCTTTGTTTTGCAAACAAAAGCCACAATTTTTCACGTATACACATGGTCGGACATAACCGGCGCGCGTGCGATACCTTTTTTTTTTGTTTCTTCATCTTTTCAACCTCATGCGCCGCCATCTTCGTCCTTCCCAGGAGGTTGCAACGGCTGCAGCAAAAAGTCAATAATTTAACTTTTTTTTTTTATTTTTCGTTCTGTTTAGTTTGTAATGCGAGAATATGTGGCAGCGTGTTTAATATGCAGTACACCATGTGTGTCCTGTGTGTCCTGGGCGCTCAACAATTTCACAACGACGACGACGATAGGCGAGGTATAATTTGACTATAGAAGTAGGAGCATAGGTATACCTATGCAAACAGACAGACAGACTTCATGTTCGGATAGTGGTTTGAGCTTGAAGGACTATAATCATTTGTGCAGGCAGTATTTATGGTATATGCATCTACTTGAAAGCAAAACCAGCAGCAGCACCAACACCAGAATCAAGTATCAAGCACAGAGGCTCTTTCAGCAGCAGCGCATCAAAAGTCGTCGAAAAACTAAGGCGAGGCAAATGCAAAAACAAAAAAAAAATACTCGTGCATCTAGACAAACTTTAATTATACGGATGCTTTTCATCGTGCCCATACATATTATGATTTCACTACGGATAGGGATGAATGTCCTTTTTATAGGTTGAAATTTGTGTTTATGGTTTATAGACTTGGTATTCGTTTTTTTTTCCTCTTCTTTTTTTTTTAATGGATTCATCCATTAGAGTGTTGCACTGGTGCTTGGGATTCTCTATGAAGATGATTGCTGTTGGCAAAATGAATGATGATGTTGATGATTATGTAGGTGAGTGGTGTGTTCAGGTAAAATGTTGTTTTTTTTTTTGTTATTTCTTATTTGATATCACGAAGGATAATATTTTATTTGAATAAAAAACAACATGATAGCAATACAAAATCAGATCTTTGGGTTAGTGGTGGAAAGTATTAAAACGGTTTTTGACATTTAAAGAGTTTTGAAATTCATAATGCCAGCTTTTCTTTTAAGCTGTTCTACAGAATTGCTCCTAGGAAAATTGAAAAAAGACAAATAAGAAGAAACTTGACTTAAGTGCGGAACTTTTTCCTAACTTACAAAAATTTTAAATTAAATTTTGAAACGTATCATTGAAATAGCAGTGTTAGTTATAATTAGTCTTTATATCCCTCTTTTGTGATATTAATATACGGAAATACAAAAAAAAAAAAAAACGATTCTGTGCGTAAGTTGCGAATTTCCTCGATTTTTAATAATAGCCTGAAATCGCCGTGGCATAGAATCCGAACTTGTTTGGATTTCGCGTGCGTTTACTGAAATATTCTTCTGATAAACTCATTCAAACCCGAAAAAAGGATACTGACAAACTACACTGAGAGAAATAATATTTTTGTTTTCGTTGGCGGCTAATAAATATCATTTGAATTGATTTGCTGAAAAGTTAATTCAATCTCCGTAAACGTTTTTCGTTTGTAGCAAATTAAAATTCCATTATGGCAAACATAATGCAAAACGTTTGGGGCTCATTTTTATGAGTTGATTGCGGCAAACAAAAATGCTTCCCACATCTAAACACCTTTTCGTTTACTAGAAAATTCTATTGTTTGCAGCAAACTAATGAAAAATTTGCGAAGAATCTCTCCAGAAAGTAGAACTTCACTTTTAGTGTCAACATACAATTCATTTACAGCAAGTGACTGCAGGAAATAAATTTTCTTAATAATTGACTCTATGTGTGTGGTGTTCATATGCATTCAATGCTACACGAAAGTTGGTGGCGCAATAGAAACAGTCTTTGTTCGAAATCGAGAGGTCACAGGTTCAATCACCGGTGTAACGCTGAACTGTGTTTTTTCTATTAATTCGTTCGCATAAATTGTTTCACCAAAACGAATTTAAGAGTTTGCTACAAACGAAGTTTACATCGAAACATTACTATCCATCATTTTGTTTATATGCATTCTACGCCAGTTAAGATTAAAACAGTCCGTAGCAGAATTAGGGCTCGCCGCCGGTTCAATCACAGGTGTAACGCTAAACTTTTTTTTTTATCGTTCGCAAAAAGTGTTTAACACAAACGAATTTACCAATTTGCTGCAAACGAAGCCAAAAATTATCCAGCTAACGAAAAAGGCGTTTGGGCATTTTTGCCGTTTTGCATCAATCGTTTTATTCTCTCAGTGTACCTACTAATCATCGTCCGATAACGGAAGAAGTGTATGCACACGCTCGTCCGAAGTAATCGCCCGAATAGTTTCGAACGAAATCGGTCGATGTTTCGGTCGCAGTGTACGCGAACCATAAGCCTCTTGTACCAAAGGCTTGTTGTATGTAGAAACTGGTAGCTTCAATAGGCAATCAGTTTTGATAACAAATCGGGCTACACCAAAGCAAGCTTAGGCCAATTATGTAGTCATAGTTTTTACGAAATCGCCACCTCATTGATGTTTAGGTGAAACAACGATATAGTATTTCCCTTGATAAGAATTCACGTTGAAATGTTGATTCCGCGTTAGATTAAAACAAAACTACTTCTCCATTGTCAGTTGGAATTCTGTCTAAATTGTACTAAGTGTCCTTCCTAAGTGTTCTTGTCATCCTTCTTATCAGCCAATTAAGGTTCAATTGACTACATACTGTTTGATATTTACTGCTAATTGTGTATTGAGTTCTCGGGATGGATTCAAGATTGTGGCAAGCGTTTTGTCATCCGTTGCATTGCATCTGCGATATAAATTTTGGTTATACTTAGAAATTAAGTTAATAGTACTGTTACAGTGTTCTGAAGGTTCCAGTTTCTAAGAAAAATGGTAAGATTGTCCTGGGCGTTTCTGTGGATTTGTTTTACAGCTAAGTCTTCTATAATTGTGGAAGTAGTTCATCTTGTGCGTCCCTAATTTTCGAAAAGACAACAAACTCATGTGTATGGCAGAAATTGAGTTTGATGTGTCAATAGTGGTCATCCAATGACCTCTCCGCAAAAGTGACAGTATGACTAAGGAGGCAGCCATACAAAAAAAAACAATGTTTTTAAAAAATAAAGACACAAATTAATTAAATAAAAAAAAAAAAACTCAACAAACAAACATAAAACTGACTCTCTGTCTGTTTTGAAAAACGACTTGGTGTCATCCCTGACCGTTTACTATAATGCCATACAATTTCTTATCCTCACACCAATTATACACTTATAATAACAATGTTTTGCGTTGCAATTTAATTATCCTGATTTATTATTTATAGAATGTGAAGACCGCCTATTCCATTTCTATTTGCAAGAATACAGAAAAAAAAAAAAATACAAAATACAAAATACTCTCTCATCAGAAATCTAGGTCAACAGTTCCTATTTTCCATTTTTTTTTTTGTACAAAATGCATACTTCGTGGTTCGTTAATTCCCAGGAGCTTTGCATGCCTCAAGTGGCTATGGTTCAACCAACCCCTAAACGCAATGGCTTCTATGTGGCAACGAAGGAATGGTGTACAGTGTGGTTGCAGGATATACCTAACCAATATTCAGGTTGTTCCACACCATCTCAAGTTATTTTTCTGTTTTTCTCTTTTTTTTTTCCTTTGAATGCAAATCAATGTGAAAAATGGAAGCAGTTTCATCATGACTATTGAGGGCACCCAATCTCTCTCTCTATAGTATACTCGTTTGCCACCCTTTCATGCAAATCAGTTGATTTATGAAAGATTTGAATGTGCTCTCTGGAAAAAAAAACGCACACACTCATTCCTATACCAATGTAAGAAGTGAGGAACGAAAAAAAAATGAAAATCTCAAAAATTCTTATTGAGTTGAAGAAGACTTCAGGTCATATAATTTCCTTTTCCATCTCTGGAAGTCGACATCTTCAAAATGAAGTACCATTCCATCTTAAAAAAAGTAAATATTGAATAAGGAAATGGCTTGAAGTTTCAAACAATTTTTAGCACCTGACGTTCACACCTTTATAGGAGTGTTTTTTTTTTTGTATAAATACAAACTCTGCTTCTTTGCACAAAACGGAATTTATTAATAAATTTTGATTAATTATGGCGAATTCTCTGAGTGATTCTTCCGCATTTGCATTTTGTGTGTGTTTCATCCTTAAATTCTTAGATTTTTGGGGTCCTTAAGTAATAAGTTGATGAAACTTGTGAAGATTTCCCACACCAAAGAATAAAAAAAGAGTCTTTTGGAGAAGGAATTAGGTTAAAAATGTAGTCACGTAAATATGGTAGTTGTGTTTGTAGACACTGAATGTATGTCAAATCGAGACACGTTTGGTGCTTTGAAACATGCAATTGATTAAATGTGAGAGTGAAAACATGAAGTTTACTTAAGTTTACGAGTCTTTGAATGAGTTTATATAGAATTAAAACAATTTACATCAAGATAAGAGTTGAATAAACTTGTGATGTGTAATTTTATACTTTTATTACTTTGTATAAATTGTTATGAAGCTTTTAAACATTTTAATGACTGGTTCACATGCAAAATAAACAATAATTTTTTTTTTTCGTCAAGTAATTACACTCGGAAGACTTAAAATCACTTTATGAAAACACTAACGAAATCCTGTTTTGCTTGAGGGTGCGTTTATAAAGCAGCCAAAAACAATAAAAACATTGATGATATTGTTTATTTTCTATTTTAAATATTTTTTTTTGTTACAAAATTGCAAAATGCATGAACGGAAGAAAACAGAGGAGTCTGCTCCTCTCTCGCCTACTATGCAAATCTACCTGTATAAATATGTCAGTTGACTCTAAATGGCTATTCGTTGAACGTTTAGTGTAAAACTAAGACCGGGTCTCTATGGCGTATACGTAATTTTTTCTTAATACATTTTTCTATGTGACAGAAAATATTATTTGTTCGTGTTTTGTTTTTTTTTTTTTTTCTTTTACATAATTTTTGTTCGGATGTATAATTATTTTAAATTTAACTAATACCTGCAGACAGACAGAGTTTTATAAAATTTAAAATAGATAACATCTAAATAACAATTAAGCTTCACATACAACATTGAAATTGTATATCGTGCGAGTGTTTGACATGCATTGTCTCTGGGTCATAAAGTATGAACAAAAGGTTTTTAATGTTTGTCAAATTGAAAGAAAAATACAATTATATTTTTCTATTTTGTATCTTATTCAAATCGTGTTTCACAATCCAATTCATAAATCATAAATGTAGTTTCTATTTTAGCCATAACAAAAAAGACAAATTAAATGCTGATTAATCTGATTTGATGTTTTTGCATTGGAAATTAAAACCAAATGTGTGCTTTTTCTAACTAAGGGAAATTAAAAAAAATTATTAAAAATTATAAACTAAGTACGTAAACAATGTAGTTTTTGGAGTAGTATTTGCCACCGGTGGGATTTTTGAAGTATTTGCCACCGGTCGGTGGTACGTGCAATCCAGTCGTGCAATTTATTTTTTAACACTAGCTAACAATCTGCCGAAAAATTTCAAGTAAACATTTTTAAATGCAACTACCTTTGCCAAAGGAATCGAGTCCATTGATAGATCGAGTCTGCGTCAAAAGCTATTCAGGGTCAAATGTCAAAAATTGTTTTTTCTCATATAATTTTGTAACGGTAGAAACTATCAAAAAATATATCAAGCACAACTTGTAGATCATACGATTTTCTACAAATAAGCTGCTGACAACCTTTTCCTCCGACTGATCATTCAGAAGATATCGCTATTCCATAAACGTAAATTTCGGGTTTTTCACCTAAAAACTTTTAAACTTACAAAGTTTATACAATATGAAAATTTCTGCCAAAAAGCAATTAAATTTATTTTGCTCGGTAAGATTGTTTTCGAGGTATCACCATTTTAAAAATTTCGTCAAAATCCAAAAAATTCCTTTATTTTGCTTCTTTCTCAAATTGACAAAGTTATAAAAAAAAATAATGTATGCTCAAATTATAGATCATAATATTTTCGACAAAACAAACTTGACACTTTTTGTCATATGAGCTGTCAATTGCCAACCATTGCTATTTCATAAAAGATTAATTGGGGTTTTAAGCATACTGCTTTTAAACTGTAAACAAGTTATTACACAATTTTTGGCTTATGAGGCCCTTAATGAAAAAGTATTAATAGCTTTCCTAAAATAGACACAATGGCTTGCTTTTAAAATGGTGGAATGGAGAGAAAAATACTGTATGCTAATATTGTAGATAATAGTATTTCCCAAAAGAGTTTGCATGACAATATTTCCGAAACGAGTGATCAGTTACAAGATATCATAACTTTTAAAATTTTGCAATATCCAAATTACTAATTTTTTAATTCGCCAATCCAAAATCAAGTCAATCGGTTAATAAAATTGAAGAGTTGGGAGCAAGAAGGGATGAAGTGAAATTTTTTTTAAATTTGACTTTTTTATCAGAAAAGAAGGTCCTCTTGTTAACTTAAATTTCTGCGTGTTAGGTCAGAAGTTTCATACACTTTGTATGGGGAAAAAAAAAAACTTTTAGACCGGGGAAGTTAAACATAAAAGAGGCCTGAACCGGACAAAATACTTTACAGTATTTTTATTGGTGCGAATTGTTGGGAGCAATGTCCTCCCTTTTTATTCAATTTCAAGAAAAAAACTATAATTTATTAAAAAAACTAAACAAAATTTGCTTTGTAGATACGTGGTTCACGCAGAACGGGACGAAAACGGGATCCCAATGAATCCCATTTAGGGTTTGGCCACTATATTGAAAAATCTGCATCAATAATGCAATTTTTGGTTAAGCTATATCTATTAAACTGATTTTCTTTGGGAGATCATGTAAATGCCAAAACATGCTAAAAACCAAGGCAGTACGACTACTAGGATTTTCCATAAAAAGGACTATTATATTTACTTAGAGTAGTCGTATTACCTTGGTTTTGATGACAATCGGTTCAGCATTTAAAAAATCTTATTTTGACAATTAAATGATCACCACGCTTCAATTGTAGGAGTAGTTGAGATATCATCTCTATGAATTCTAAGAAATAAAAGTTTTTCCTCAAAGAACTTCATCTTCCGACTGTCCCAGCTATATTTTAATGGATTTTTTTGGAACGGGGATGGATGGTAAAAATTCAGAAAAGTCAAAACTAAGACCCATTGTAATAAATACTATAAATTTTAAGTCAGTAAATCCATTCAAAATAGACTTTACATTAGAAAAAATTCGTATGAATCTGAGTTTGGTAGGTTAAAAGCAGGTGAGGTGACACTCTGAGTACTTTTTTTCAAATAATTTCTCATTTAATCTTGAAACTTTACTACACGTAATTGCTTTATGTTCAAATGTTGAATTTTCGGTTAACTCGTTTAAATATGTCATATGCAGGGATGTTTCTGTTTCTGTTTTTTTTTTTAATTTTATTATTAACTGACTTAGAAATAATTTAACGCAACAAATGCATGACCGGTTGAACTTATTTACCTCTGATTACATGCTCATAAAAGTGTGAACATTCATCTTAATGTCACGAGAATAATTTCAAGCTTCTAGCATCACATCACCCCCCTCCATGGTATATGTTCTTTAGTTTTTTCTTGATTTTTTTTATTGTTGTTGTTATACCAAAAGAAAATATTCTCTTCGAAGGATAATATTTCACTAGAGCGTAAATCCTAGCCGTCAAGTCCATGATTATGATGATGACGAAGATAAATATATACCGCAAGTATAAATTTAACTTCCCCTTCACACACATGTACGAGTAACTACCTACATGTCGCTCCAGGCATGCTTTACAAATTTGTTGAGGTTGTTGTTTCCTGATGTATAAATATGTTGCGTTAAGTCTACAATATGACTTCAGAGAACCTATATAGCCGAGGTAATTCTGGCAAGCATTACATATATCTACAACATGCTTGTCCATATATAAATTCTGATTCTCATATACAACATAGATCCGCTTACTTCATAATGGTTAAGCTAAATAAATGAACTTAATTTCATATCGTCCTGACACGTGAGAGAATGTTTAGTATATGTATGTACGAGTATATCCTTGATGCGGAGTAATGCTCCCACTGGCCCAGGATGATGGCCTTCACTCTCCCGCCACTTGTCCCCACACATTGTTTCTATAAATTGATGCTGGTTTTGGTGCTTAACACAGTTTTATTCATCGTTTGCCCAAAGGGACTCATTTGACTTGATTTTTGTTCTTCTTCTTCTTCCTGTTTATCAAGAGGAAAGGCCTTTCCTTTCGTCTTATGGTTTATAGAGAAAAGAAGAACCTTTATAACGAAAATTTACTTCTCGCACAGTAGCTCTAGCTGTGAGATTCTCAAGCGATTGGGGGGCTTAATTGAAACGAATATTGCTTCTCAGTGTGACGGCGCATAAGATCGATAAGGCCAAAAGCCAACAACACAAAAACACTATTACACAAGTTGAGGGGGTGTCAAGTTGAATGATTTTGAAACATCTACTACATACACACACACACACATACACATTTACGGCTAATTGCACGATAAAAGGTTCACCCTTTAATGGCCAAAGATGTTTTTATGTATCAAGGACACTCGAAGAGATGTGCGATAAGTATTTCGTCTCAAATTACAATGAAGAAGAAGGATTTTTTTTGAACCCTTATGCGGATAACAATGTGATATATTTTATTCACTCAAGACTCATATGCGCATCATTTTCGTTTTGATTAATTTTGACTTGAAGGAATTTTGTTGTTTCTCATTTTGCACTCAATGAATTGGAAATCAGAGTATTAGCTACATAAATGGAGCGCATTCAAATATAGATTTGTTGTTTCAAAAAATAATTGAAACACAGGAAAACTGTACAAAAAAAACATGAGAAAATAGCGACTTTATGTACGAAAAAACGAGGCAAACAAACTAGTAAAATTTACGTTGTTAAAATAGTAATGTGGAGAGTCCACTTTTATTTGAGTGGATTCACAATTTTACAATGCATTTTGTATGAATGTACTAAGCAACACATTAAAAACCTAGAAGTGTTTTGGTAAGACCAAAATTTCGACCGCAAAAGTTCTTGTGAGATTTCAATGTTCTACATTGATGAAGAGTGCTCCATAACAAGCTAATAGTTTTTGGCCCAGAGTGAATACAAACGTGTTTGGTATCAAAATAAAGGTGAAATTGAGCTTATTATGTTTGTGAAATCGAAATCGTTTGAGTAAATCCCGAGACATTAAAGCCTAAAGTTACTCAACTCAAAATATATCAGTGTGTTTTGCAATTAATTGTTCATAACTTCAAAATAAATTTCGAAGACAAAGTCTTACAAAAAATTGGTTAAGACAAAAAATTTGGCAATGTTGTCTACATTTGTTCTACATAAACGGTTTTAGCGAAAAATGCTCATATATTGGATTTAGAACCAATAACACGTTATAAATTTTGTTGGATTTAAAATGATTTGGACAGATGAAATGCACTTCATTTACTTCATTCATTAATAATTTTGTAATAAAGTATTTACCAGTTAAGAAATTAAACATTAAATGTACAAAACAAATCGTGTTTTTGACATTCTCCTATTAGCATATCTCAAAAACGTGACGTGCTAGGGTAGTTTTGTCTTTGCAGCGTACCAATATCCTTTAGAAGAGTTTAGTTTGGTTTGAAGGCGATTTTCGTTGCACACCAGTATTATTGATTATATTTTTTTAATACTTCCAAATTAACTTTAAGTATACCTTTCATTTTTATTATGCCGATTTAATATTCGTTTTGGACCATCCATATCTTGATAAATTTTGTTTATACAGAAATAATTTAAAATAAATATTAAAAACTTTATTGTATATTTTGTATATTTCTTTTTTCAGGTAAGCTTATTGCTAATACCGATGATGATAATAACGGTAAGCAATCGGATTATAAAATAATTAAATTGTCTCATATATTTTCTTAAAAACAATAATGGAAAACCCATCTCAACAATTTGATTTTATTTAAACTCTAATGACTGTAGGAGGGAATGTAGAAAATTCGACGTTTATACTCCAACTAAATACAAAACAATTTCACAAATTGTGTATCAAGATATCTTTAAAATAAGCAAACAAATAAAAAAAATTAATCCATCCCATAGCTTATTTTGTTTGTTTGCTTTCATCTAGATGTTCTCTTTACTTATAAGAAAACTTTATTGCTCTTTTATTTGTACGAAAAAGCTCTTAAGGAGAGCTTTTTTCGAAATTGTAAAAGCTACAACCTAGAAACTTTTACATAGGTTTATTCAAAAGCTCTCTTAAACTTAATGAACTTTTTCCTAGGGTAAATTATAAATATTTTTAAATAAAAAAAAAAACACACAAAAACAAAACAATAAGGAAGTTAGCTTAAAAGAATCTTTAATGGTTTGCAAATATGTAGGCATTGGCTCTTGTCGAGGACCAGTCCCTCTTACACTGTTCCTTTGCTTAGGATGTTTAAAGTCACCAGGGAGGCGACTTTTTAAACACTTATATACTTTAAGATGAAGAAAAATCACAAATATGTCCCAAAAATAACCAATTCTGGTAGATCTTAAACAAAGAGCAATTATAATAAACAATAAAAGGGGTTTTTTAAGGCAAATTCAAGAACTTTATAAAATTTGTTCAAAAAAAGCTTTTAAAGTTCGTGATATTTGTTATTAAATCGTACCGAATAATTATAGGTATCCGCATTGATACAGGTCGACATTTTCAGTAGGTACTTTATATTTCTGCTTTTGGAAAAAGAATATGCTATTCAAATTGTTGTTTTTTTTCTGTCCGAAACAATTCTACATTTTAACATTTTCCAAATGAGTTAATTATTTTAAAAATTGTGTGTTGGTAACAGAATTATGAAAGACTTATGCCAATTTTTTTAAAGCTGAATTTTGAGAGCAGACTTTTGAAAATAGAATTTTGAAGGAGAATTTTAAGAACATCATTTTTTCACTGCTTGTAAAAAATCATGCTACTCTACTTAAAGAATAGTTCAGTCAATACATACAATTTATTGTATCAAAATTTGATTAATTTCCTTCTTTTTTTGCATATTAAGTTTTTAAAACTCTTTAAAATAATCATACGCTGTTTTTGAGAACTTATTTTATATATTTATTTGAACAAAATAATGTTTTAAAAAAATTAAAATTTTTTTGTAACATTAAATTTCCTGGAACATAAATTATGTGTGTTTTGTTTTTATTTTGAAAAATTGTCATTTGTGTGCATTCGTTTAAATAAGGACTACTTAAAAGATGTAGTTACCTTCCCCAGTAAAAAAGTTCTTTTAAAATTGTCCGCTTTTATTTTGTGGTGGCACATTTGTTGTACTTTTTCCAATTTTTTTTTCGTTTTTTATTTTTTTTTTCTCTCAATTTGTTTTAATCATAGGTTCGTTCACTTAATTAAAAATGAGGGCTAGCTGAGCGTATGTTGAACATTAATTTTTTGCATTTTCTATCATCGTTCGACTTTTTCATTCGAATATTAAATTTTCTTCCCTACCTACAGTAGATTCAAAATGTCGCAAGTAAAAATTGTACTAAACTACCAGTTTTTGAATAAGTTGTACGATTTACTCACATAAATTTTATCACGATATAATACTCCCAGATGATTTTTTTGTTCCTTCAACAAATTAAAGAAAAAAATTAAATATTCCCCACTAAAAAAAAAAAAAAATATTTATTATTTTACCTTCCTCATGAACTCGATGTTTTAAAAATATTATTTATGACTCAACCCATTTTTTCTGTCCCTCAATTAAAAATTTTTTTACGACAATTTTACGATCGACACGCCATCATGAGTTCAAAAATCGCGAAATTCAATATTTTTATTCTATTTTGGGATTTTATATTTCTTTTTTTTTCAAAAAATAAATAAATATTCACTCATTCGAATGCAAAGATTTTCCGGTTCAGTGCATTCAATATCCGTGTGACATTAATATCATCTATAAAACCTCTTCATTCCACCTCTCATACAACCCTCCATGTCAACGCTGTCTGTTGCAAGATAAATACATTTTAACTGACAGGTCGTCAAAGTAATAAAAACACACAAAGTTCCCTCAAAAATACAGGAAATATGAAAAATTTAATAGAAGAACAAAAGCAAACACACAGAAGACAGTTCGACACACAAAGTCTTATACTGTAAAATTGTCTCCGCCAAAACAAACAGAACTTTTGATACAAACAGAAATAAAAAAAAAATGAAAAAGAAATATGAAAACTGAAAACTGAAGCCATTCATAATCTAGAAGAAGATATGATGATGATGAATTCATTTATATTTTCTCAGTTGGTACTCAAACGAACAGACAGACAGGATAAGGACTAATAAGATGAATGTCCTGTGTAGAAAAGACGGAAAGAAAATCCTCCATTATTATTTAACAGTTTGCGCAAGAAAAATATATAAAAAATTCTAAATTTATCCCTGCGCTGCTGGTATTTGTTTAACTCTCTCTTGCACTTCATCACTTAAAAAGGACACCCAGAATCCAGTATCCAAGCAGAGGTTCAATTTTCAATATCCTTCATAGCGAATATATTTTTCCGTTGCTTCGTTTATTTTGCTCGCAACACACTAAGAAATTCTACACAAGCTCTTCCTTGGTTTTCTCCAATATACGGTATTACCCGTTTTCCTTAGATTTTTCTTCTTTTTTAAGTTGGTTGGTTGACATTATCAACGTCGTTGTCGTCGTCGTCGTCGTCGTCTTCGTTGTTTTCCTTGTTGTCCTTGTTAACGAAGTTTAACGAGCGGTTTTATCTTCTCCCCTGCATGGTTTCTGTCACCACTGTCAGTCGAACTTTCCTCTCTTTCTCTTGTTTATTCCTCCACTTACGAGTATTTTGTACGTCTTTTTGTTCTAAGCCTTCCTCTGGGCAAAAGTCCTTCACCGTATATTTCGTCCCTCAAGTTTGATAAACGACATGACATAAGAAATATGTACAAATTTACAGATTGTACATTTACAGGGTGATTCCTTGCAAATATGAAATATTTTTATTTGTTGCCCAAAAGCAAGTATGAAACAAGTTGTAGTTGAGAAAGTATTTTGAGAGATTCTAGAATCGTTTCCTAAAATAGTTGGAGCATTCTTTCTTCTTAGTTAAAATTGTTTTATGTATTTAAAGGATTCAACAAATTTCTTTCGAAATTCAACTTCTAACTATCATCCCATTCCTTTCTCTCTAAGCTTTTGGCACTTCTGAGTAGCCAACGAGCTATCTTATTCTAAACACCCTGTTTAAAGAGAACAATATGAAGGACTATTCTGGCGGGAGATTTGAAATATGTACCTACATAAAAATGATGCACAACGTATGTTTGGTGTGTTTGTGTATATATTGTGCAATTTAACCATCAAGGAAATGTCCTTAGCATGGCTTTTTTCTATTATTTATGCTTTTCGCATGTACATACAATATAAACATTTTATATTGCACATAAATGTGGACGAAGATGCAGCTATCCTCCTGCAGGACTGAGTTGCTAGGGTCGTGTGGATATTTTTTTTTTTTGTTTGTTTTCTCTATTAAAATCTATAGTAGCTACATCCATTTTTATTTTTATTATTTTTTATTATTGTCCTTATTTTGTCTTATATTGACATGATCTTTGATGAAGTGTTCATGTTTGTGTCAACAATTGTGATAATGTGTAAACAAACTTTTTGCAATTGACTGCTATAGTTTTGAAAAATACTAGTATTATCAACTAATAAATAACTGAAAATATCAGTGCACTTTTTTGGAAATAACGTTATCTCAAACTTTTTCAGTTTTTTTGATGGTACGGTACAAACCGTTTTAATGAGTGTATTTTTCGGGATCTAATAAAGAAATGAAGTGTGCAGGATCTCTTATTATATTTCATATTAACTCAAGGAAAAAAGACAACAACAAATTAAGTCCGATAATATTCGTTCGTTATTCGAGTTTATTTTTTAGGATCAAGACAAAACTATTTGAAAATAATTTAATTTTATCAAATTCTAATTTTGACCCCTGATAGCCTCTTCTTATGTTAAAAACATAGTTTTTTGTGTGTTTCAGAGTTTTATTTTTCCCTTTGCTCAGTATTCCAACTCGCAAAAAATGTATCTGGTTGGAAATGAATCTTAAATATGAAACTTTTCAGTGAAAAAAAAAATAATTTTATTTTTTTAATAATTTCGACGTCATAACCTGACTTGGGTTGGGTCGAAATTCTGGCAATAAAAAAATTCTGTTTTTAAAATTCTGCTTACAAAATTCTATTTTTCAAAATTCTTAGGGTTGATCAATGTCAACAATAGCATAAGCCGTGGGGCAGTTTCAGTAAGTTGCCACTTGTTGCTACTCGGATCAATAATGCAGTTTATCCACAGATTCACTGATTGAAATTTGATAAGGATAGATTAGATTGTAATATACTATAAGTTAATATAATTTGTGTTCTTGAAGAAGAACTGTCATTTTTTTCATAAAAATGGCGTGATGATAGCCATAAAGAAAAACTTAACTTCTGCCACATTGTTGCTTCTTTGAATAACTAAGTTGTAACTTATCCAATTATTTGAGATTTAATGAACTGTTTTTTTATTTTGTTTTTATAAAAGGGTTAAGCTGACAAAACCCAGAGGTAGCAGAATTTTCTTTCTTAGATATAAATTTACAAAATTTTGAAAAACAGAATTTTAACAGACAGAAATAAGTATAAGCGGAATTTTGAACAGCTGATTTTTTTTTCAACAAAGCAGAATTATGAAAAACAGAATATTAAAACCAGAATTTTGACCTTTTGCCTCTAATTTTTATTTAAAAATAGGCAAGTTTTGTCAGATATTAAGTGTTAAAAAATTCTAAAAATCATTTTTTTCAAGAAAATTCAAGTTCAAAATATTTGTGAAATGAATAAAACTGTGTTTTTTGCAATTTTAAATCGTTAAATCAATAATAAATAAGTCTAACTGTTATTAAAAAACAAAACAAAAAAAGGTTTATTCATTATTTACTCACAAAGGTTTTTACATCAATTTTTCTAGAATTTTGTAACAATTATTATCAGACAAAATTTGCCTTGTTTTTTTTTTTGATAAAATCGTGGTTATGACGAATTAAGAAAAAACATTCATTTTTTCCCCTGGAAAAGTGACATATTTGAGGTTAATTTCAAACCATATATTTCGAGCATACTGAGCAAAGGTAAAAATAAAACTCTCAACATACAAAAAATTCTTTGTACTTGCAAAAAGTTTTTTTTTTTAAATTTTGTTACTACTGTTTTGTATACTAAAATAACAAACAAGTACGTGCACAGGCACATGCACACTTTTCCAACGATGTTAAAAATATGTGTCTCTTGGTACAAAAAAAACTTAGACCTTCATAACCCTAAGAATTTCAAAAATTATATTTTTTTCCTCACTTTCTCAACTTTGACATCGATTTGAAGCATTAAATGAACTTCCTAGATTATGATTAAATTTAATTAATATTTTCAAACCATATTTATTTCCATTTTTTTTTTTTTAAGTGAAAATCGGTAATGCCCAGTTTATTATGTTATTATTTTTTTGAAATTTCTTTTATAAATTTTGTTTTATCTGCATCACTTAGATCCTAGAAAATGAAATCAAGAGGTATTTTTTTTTAATAAGTTAAATTATATTTATGCTTAAACCACCAATCTTCTCTTATATCTGTCGAGATTTTGATGATAAAGAAAATGTCAAAGTTCATCATTCAGCTTTCTATCCCAAATGTTATATCATCATGTAATACTTTAAGACAAAATCGCATTTCAATGTAAGTTTATTCTATTTTGAAGGGCATTAAACATAAAAAAAACATATCCATTGCACTTCCTATTACACCTACACTCCTTTCACTTTCATATTTTTTTCTTATTGTATTTTATTTTATCTTACCTGACTTTTCGTTTCTAAAAAAAAAACTTCAAAAAATACAATATTCCCCGAAAATTGTTAACCTCTAAAGGTCAGAAATGATAACTTGCTGTATACTTCTTATTCACTGGCATTTAAATTTAAAATCTTTTCAAATAAGTTTTCTGAAAACACACACTTAAAATACATGACATTTTGCTCTTTTATGTTAAACCTAAAAGGACTTAAAAAATCTTCATATTGTTCTTATTGTTATGAATAAATATCACTTACACGACAATATTTTTATATTATAAAGTGTTTCCTGTATATTTGAGGATAATCCTTTAACCTTTATTTCTTCTTAAGCTTAAGTAGGGGAGGGCTTTAAAAATCAATAAGCTTATATAAAACAATATATATATAAAAAAAATTAAACACAACAAGTAAGTCCTTAAAGAAAAAAAAAAATGAAAAATAATTTTAACAAGTTATGAACAAGCACACGATATATAACTTTTTTAAACAACCAGTCGACCGAATAGATAGAAAATCTAAAAGTTAAAAAGTTAACCCATTGTTTCATCAACTTGCTATTTATCACAAAAGAATAATTCAAACAAAACAAAAAATAAACAAACAAAAATTGCAAAATCCTTTCGGTCTATTTAAATTCGGACTTTCTTTTCGTAACCATTGAGAATATATAAAACAAACTTTACCCACTTTTTTTTTTTTTATTTTAACAAAGTTCTGATATTCCCCAAGTGACTTTAAATAAGATCAAATCAACCCTTATCTCAAAGATTTCAGTCTTCTCAACAAAACCAAAAAAACAAAAAAAAAAACAAACAACATTACATCACCTTTTCTTTTTCAAACATTCTAACTATTATCCTTTTGTAAAATTCCATTAAAAATCAGTTAGAAAAAAGACAGACTGAATTCCGAAGGTAACTTTTGGCCATAAATATTTGTTCATCGTGCTCTCTCCTCCCCTCGCCATTGATATAGGTATCTCGTATCTTTCTTCCCATATAAAAAAACAAATCAGCCTTGAGTATATGTAAACTGTTCTCACAAACAACAACTTAGAAAAAAAAAAATATAGCACCCCAAGTAAAAAAAAAAAACCAACAGCATCAGGATCCTTTTTCCATTTCCTATCAACCGTAATCCCAAAAGAAAACATTGCATTATACCATGACACACACACACAAGTTTGCTTGAGCCAGAAAATAGCAAGGTTCATAAAATATTGCCATTTCTTCACTTTACATACACGAGATACAATATTGAACCACTGATGGCATAGGTATTCCAGAAATATGACATTAATGCGACACGTTTTTGAGATGATAAGTTGGCATACACGAATATTCTCCTCTGTTCTTCCTCTCCATCACCATAATGATTGAAACCACAAGGCAAATCAATTAAACATACTCCTCTTGCATTGACAAGGACTCCTCCGTCTTGAACATCATGAACCCACAAAGCTTAGAGGTAAAACGTGAACTTAACATGAAGGCTAGATGTGTTGGTTTTTTTTTTTTGTTTTCTTTCTTCCTGTCGAGTTATGAAATACAAGTCATGTAAACGTTCATTGGGTATCTGTTGTTGGTTGGGTTCCCAAGCAAATTTCGAAAACCAAGCACGCAAGCATCAAACCATTCTTCTTCTTCATCCTTGTTCTTCCCTAAACGTTTTTCATGTCGAAAAAGTAATTATTCCTGTCTAATTCGCATTAAGCACTATAGAACTCAAGGAGACAAAAAGGGAGGAGAGGCGGGGGGGGGGGGGTACACTAAACAAAATCCTGTGCCACGCCTCACATTCAATGATGCATTATACCTACTCCTTTACCAGGAAAGGAACGCTTTTGCCCTCTATGGCTCTGTAATAGAAACAGGGAACAGGAAACAGGGAAAGTCATTAGTTAACATTTTTATTGGCAGAAGAAAAAAAAATCTAACCAAATGTCCTTCACCCAGGAAAAGAAAAAAAAAAAAAACATCATCGGGCATAATGAGTGGAAGGAAATGTGTCTGAGGTGGGGTAAGGCGCCCGCCACAGAGTGTATATAGTACGAATAATGTGCACCTTGAAAAATATAAGGACCGCGAAAAACTTTCAATACCACTCTGTGAGCGGAAGAAGACGAATCGAATTTCCTTCGAGGTCCGGCGGTGGGTTCCGCCAAAAGGAAATGCAAAAAAACTTTATGTGCCGCCCTTGAGTTTGTCGAGGTTTGAAAATGAAAGAGAGAGAGAGAGGTTCATCATCATTGCCATTGCCATCATCATCATCATAAACATCCTTAGCAGCTTGAGTGAAACGCGCCGCAACCAAGATAAAAGTATTTTGCCAAGTATTTCTATAAGAAACCGTTAGTTAATCTTCTTTTTTTTGTTGCTGTTGTTGCCCGTTTAGCCTTGCTTCCTTCTGACGAACTACTATTCCCACAGCATCCATTCCAGCATTGAAGGGCAGCTCTGTAATTCTCTAGGACAAAAATGTTATGTAACTTCTTTTTTGCAAAAAGGGGTCGTCGTTGTAGAGTAAAAAAAAAAAACGGAACTGCGTTTTTCTGCAAAGCAAGAAATTTTCTCCAGCCCGTCTCTCTCTCTCTCTCTCTATCGCTCTCACTCAACCACTCATTGCTCTCTGCTGAACTTGCAACATGAACTTGAAAAAGAAGTCGAAGTACACCCTCGCCTAACAAAACAACAACAACAAAAAAGTGAAAAGCTCTCTTTGTTATCTTTGGATGACGTAAATGACCTCGAAGCGAGAGCCAGAGATACATTCGCCGGGATAAATCCGATGAACACAACAGAAGCGAGACAAGACGTCGAAAAAGTGCGCAAAGTAAACACATACAGAAGAGCTTTAGTAGTGTATAGTTTTGGTTTGCTGTTGTTGTTGTTTTTTGGCAAACAGGTTGTTGTTTACGTCGATAAGCGTTTGAATGTATTGCTGGGGCAAAATGCCTGGGATAGTTTATAAAAATTTTATCCGTTAGTATCTCAACAATAGTTCTTATGAATGCCATAAAGGGTAGGTTGTTATACCTACCATGTAGGCTTGAGTGGAAGATTATGGAGGTTTTCAATTTTGAAGGCGTATTTTTTTTTCAATTGATGTGATGTAAGGAAAGATTTTAGCACTTGGGGTTTTGAATAAAAATATGGGGTGGTATGTTTTTTTTTTCATATTTGATGTCGAGTCGAATATAAGATAAGATGTATGGCGAGTCCTTCAGACTGCAGGGAAAAAAATGAGATTTTCGATGTGATAAACTGCGGGAAATACGTGCAGAAGTAGAATCGCATTAATGTGTACCTTCTGTGGAGAGTACGTAACGTAGGTACATATATTTTACTTAACGGTATGAATATATGCGAATCTTAAGTTTTGTGCTGGAAAAGAGGAAGGTAATTTGATCATTTTCACGTCTTGAAAAATTGAATATCGCATGTAAAGAGTGGGCGTTGGTTATTGATATATTTGATGTTGGACCTTATCCGTTTGTAGATTAGAAGTGGATCAAGAGGGATTTAAGAACGAAAAAGATGAAGAAAAGAGTCTTTGTGTTTTGACATCAAATAAGTCTTAAATATCAAGAGTGAATTTATTATAGACGACATTTTTATTTGTAGACAAAAAAAGAAGAAGCTATGTTTTTTTTGACAAATTAGGTCTCCGTCATCAAAATACTAACTTGAATGGTGTAATCGAGAAATCGATTTGAATTTGGGTTTACTAAAAATATGATTAAAAAGACGTTTTTGAATTAATTTTGCTGGATCAAAAATAACGGTATACCTACCATATACTAGGTACTGGTTTTATTAAAACTTATTTATCTCAAAAACGTTTTTAGAAAAGGTGTATCTTCTTATGAAAACGGTTTATTTTCAAAATGCAATTTGCAGTACCTAAAACAGAACCGTTTTTTTTTTAAATTCTTTTTTCTCCTCAATGACTTACTGGATTTCAACGATTTTTTTTTAACATGAAAGCTTTTAAGTTGCCTCAATAAAGTTTAGTAACAAAATATTAAAAAATTGAATTTTAAGATTAAAAAAACAAAAAAATTGAAATTTTTGTTTTGAGAAATCATTTTTTCGAAATTTCAATCTCAAAATTAAATTTTTAGCTGTTAATAAATAATACCTTAAGAATTCCATACCAAGCTGTATTTTTGAAAAATCTTTTAAAAAATTAATATATAAAAATAGTTTTTGTTAAAAAAAAAGGCTCTAAAGATTTTCAATTTTTTTTTTTAAATTTGTTTCTAAAAATTCATCTTTATATTTAGCTTCGAAGATGAAAATTTTAATATTAAAGAAGTTTTTCATCTTTAAAAAATGGTATTAAAAGATAAAACAAAAAAATATGCTTCGACCGGGAGATTTGAACCTGAGAAGCTTGTATTACCAGTGAGTGTCTTATCCATTGTGCCACCTTTCTGTTAAATATTATATTTGTATATTGCAACTTGAACCTACTTGAAAAATAAATTGCATATTTTAGTTTAAAAATATTTGAAGTAACTTGTTACAACTTACAATTAAGTATGACCGGATTTTATTTAATTTTACGTTGCGTTTTTCTCTCTCAGTGTATTACAATAACTCGGTTACAGACAATCGACTTGACTGCAATTACTATGACTCGGTACTTTGACTGCAAATAGTTAGCAGTCAGTACTAAAGTAGGTACTGACTGTACACTTGTACAGTCAATGAAAGCAACTTTACTACTTTTTGAAAAAAAGTTAATTTTTATAAAAACTTTTAACTTTGTAATAAGGTTGAACACATTTTAATTTACATTATATTTTTAAAACAAATATGATTCCACGTAAAATTAAAAAAAATTAAAGTAAGCTATCTCAACTTACAATAAAATATAATCGTATTAAATTTTACGTTGCTTTGTCGCCCTCAGTGTAAAATTTAAACCGCTTTTACATCAAAATATTTTACAATATTTTTGATACTCATCCACTCAATGGAGACAATTTCGTCAACATAAATATTGATAAGCGGATACAAAACGTGTATTTATTCTTAAACAATGCACTTTTGAATCTCTATGTTTAATGAATTAAAATAAAATATCAATTATTAATATTTTGTAATTACTTTTTAATTATTTAAATAATATAATTATTTTTAAATATTTATTTTAAAAAATATAATCGCTCAATTAAAATTATAATCCAATAATTTCGAGAAAAAAAAAATAATAAAAATAAAAACTGTTGAAATACCCTCATGTTTCTCTTATTTTGTTTTAATTTGTATTCATTGCGAAATTGATTCTCTATAATGCTTCTTGGTTCTTAAATTTTTTGTTAATGTATGCATAATGCACCATATAATATTTAAACACGTTATTTTCCATCAATTACTTTAATGCCCACACACATTACCTGAAAATGTATATAAATGCAGGCAGGAGAAAATAATTATAATTGAAAAATTTATTTATGCAACAATGAAGCAACAAATCAATTGCCAAAAATGACTTAATTATAAAAGTCCATATAGGTTTTTGGTTGGCTTGATGATAATTGTTATGATGATGATGATTTTGCTTTCAATTTGGCAACCTTCCAATATTTTTTGCCCAAACAGAGAGTGAAAAAAAAAATAAAATAAAATTCAATTCCATTCAATACAATGTACAACTCAGAGAAAAACTGCATATTATGACGAATTCACATTGTGCAAATGCAAACACTCAACCAAAACTCATATAACCGCTATCCTTTTTTTTTCTGTTTTCTTTTTCTCAGGTTGCATCGGTGTCCGTAACAGTATATCTAGGACATTGTTTTTGTTGTCAATATTTTCAGGTATTGCCAAATTCTCAGAAAATCTTTATGTTTTCATTTTCAATGAATCGATAACTTCTAAGAAGAATGTTCCGATTCGTAGAATTCTATATAGGAAACAATAATAAACTTTCGGTTACCAATTTGGTTTAAAATTGGTAAAAGATTCTTTTTATTGAATAAATTATGATATTAACTTAAGGTTACCTTAATAAAGTGAATAAAAAAATATACGAGAGTTATCTTATAAATATTGCTAGAATTTGAATAAATCAATGTATCGTTGGTTGAACAGTTCCACGACCCGAACAGTTTTCTGTAAAAATGCGGCTTTCATCTGACCAAGCCTTACATATAAACTTGTTCAACCTACCAATCTCTCATTACAGGTCAGCTATACTAGAAGTCTTATGGCCATTTAATCTTTTTTGATAGTCGTAGTAGTTCAGTCGACGAAGATTTTTTTTTCAACAGAACTCAATAGCAGTTTTTAATTATTGGAACTTAGAACCTAAACAAAAATTTTACGGTTCACGTTCAGTTTTATTTCAACTAAAAAAAAATTTGTTTTACCAAATATCTCCAGAACTTTAAACAAATAGAATTTATCAACAAAAAAATATGTAAAGAAGTTTTATAAGAAGTAGTACGCCTAAAAGTATGCTACACTTTGCTATTGTAAAAACTTAAGATTTAACTCCTAAACTTTCCATAATTTAAATCCTATCAATAAAATGGTAAAAATAACTGATGGTTGGCAAATTCAGCAAGTTCGTAGTTGGTTATCCTTTTCCATAAAATGGCAACCCTCCCATATGATTGAGTGAAGGTGAAAACAACCTTGAACAAGAAACTGACGAGCATTGAGAGTGCGATTTGTGTGCTTTAACCCATAAACTGATGACTCCAAAAGCCAAACAATAAAATATGTATAAAAAAAAGAAAAAAAAATATAATTTTTTTTTTTGTTCAATAACCGTTATTGGTCCGTTGAAGCAAAACTCAATGAAATATTTCGAAGATAAAAGATAAACAAATAAAAACAAAGAAGAAAAATAAATAAATACATTAATGCAATGCAGATATGAAATGAAATTCAAGCAAAGGAACTCAATGAAAAAAAAAAAAAATTATTTTTTTGTTCTCCTTTAAAGCAAATGAAATGGATGAATCCTTGGACTAACGATGTGCAATTGACATTTTGGCATCAAATTGTAGACATTTTTTTTTTTTTAAATAAGAAAATCATTAAAATTTTATTGGTTTTCTTTTGAATCGCCACTAATGATGAAGAATTTTCCAAAAAAAAAAAAAAACTTTTAAGGATCTACCTATTCTAGGAAGATGGATGGATTTGTTGTAAAATGTCTTCTCCTTATTTTTGTTTTAAATAAGAAAAAAGTAAAGATATTTCTATTGAAATTGTTTTTCAATGAACTTTACAACATGAATCCTTAAAAATACTTCTTTAGAAATGTCTGGTTGTAAACAAATGCTGTCTAATTTGTTATGTGGTTGACATTTTTAAAAAGATTTGTCATAAAGTACCAGGTTATTTTGGATTTTTTTCACAATTTTTCAACTAAAACAAAGAATTTGTACCATTTGCGTGTTTAGCTAAAATTGACGAAAGCTAGATTATTTACAATGAATTAAAGTCGAAAAAAACGTTTTTTATCCATAACTCCAGATTTTGGGGGTTTCTACTGCATATAGCCTACATTACTAAAGAAAATATTTCTTGTATAAAGATTCTCCCTATCCCAAGATCATCTTTTCTTTTCAATGACTTCAAAAACAAAATCTTGTTAATTATAATTTAAATGCCTATGAGTTTTCCAGATCTCAACATTTTCATTGTTGTGCTTTAAATTTCAAAATTTTCGTTTAAATGAAACAAAAACCAACTAAAACCAAAGAAATACACCTTTTTTTCGTTGTTCTGATTGAAATTCAAAGCATACACCAGAACCATTCTCTTACATACAATATATTCACCTGTAATCAATCTACTGTCTTTGTTTGTCAAAATTCTAATAAAGTTTGCTTCTGTTATGTTAATCCAAAAATATTACGTGACAAGAAAAAAAAAACATTCATCAAAGCAAAATCAGTGTTCGGCACAAGACAAAATCCTGAGATAAAACAGATGTTCGTTTTTCAAACCGCATTGACATTAAAATATCATGCAAAAACAAAAAATATATATAAAAAGTTTGTCTTTTTAAAAATAACACAAACAAAATTCTTTGTTTATGCGAACGAATCATCAAAGTTTTACCATCAAATCTCTGACTTAATGTTGTCCAAACAAACTTTCACGAAAAAAAATCAAAACAAAAAAAAAAAATTCCCTAATACCCAACATTTACTTATGTATGTCTAAATATAGACCACTTCAATAATAAATATTAATTAATAAAATAATTCAAGTGCACACTCAGTTGTCTGATTGCCACCCTCTGCCAATAACATAACACATAACTTTAAAAATTCCCATTAAAATTGAAAAACAAAAAAAAAAACAACTATCAGAAATTACCTATTTCGAATTTGTATAACCTCTCTCCCGCAGTAACATTGAGGTGGAAAATTTTCACGGGCAAGTCAACTTCAGCCAAGTTCAAGTTTCATCAACTTTTCTTCCCACAGAAAAGGCTTTTTGCACGTGCAGCAAAAAGGGGTAAAAAGTAAAACACACAATAAGAGCTTTTCTCTCAATTTTCTCCTCTCTTTGAAATTTTCTATAAAAAAAAAAATAACTACATTTTCCGTGAAAAGCGAAAACTGCTAACGTCCTTGTATGAGATCAAAACACACATACACTCTTATTAAAACATATTGAATAATGACAACAATACCAATACACGATGTGAATGTGTGTGTGTATCTTTGAAAGTTTTTCTGAATGAAACGAGCGCAACAAACATTTTACTAACCAACCCCCCATTAATACCCACACATTGGCAAATGAATTTTGCCATCAAAAATACTCCGACTGGGTGTATGTGTGTGTATGTGTAAAATGTAAAGCATCATAACATTACTCGGACGGAAAACTCTCGTACACATTGATGTTGTCATCTCACCCTGAAAATTGTAAAAAAGAATTTCCTCGTGGATTCTATCTTCACAAAGTGTCTCGATGGGAAAATGAAAATTTAGTTTGATTTAACTTTTCACTGGTGACGGTCCCCGGTGCGCAAAATAACCTCCCTTTTACAAGTTCCCACATTCAAAAGACAAAAAGAACTTAGTTTTGTGCTTGGAAAAAAAAAAACTATAAAAAAAAACCAAATGAAATAAAAATAAAAATTTTGTGTCGTTGACATTTTCCGTTTTTGTTTTTTTTTTTTTTTGTTTGTTTTATTTAAAAAATTGAAACAAGAAAAAACCCAACAAAAATGAGATTTTAAAAAGGATATAAAAATCGTCATAGTTAAATCCCTTTTTTTGTTTACTCTCCCTCCCTGTTTTTGTATAAATATATCCAAGTGATTTTATTTTAAATAAACAAAAACTCAAAATAATACAAAACAAAAATTTCATATGTGTCTAAAATATCAAAGAAAATTTACCTTGACACTTGTTTCAATCTGTTGCACAAGTTGCAGATACAAAATAAAAAGTGAAAAGGATCATTTTGTTAAGGAATTTTTGTGAAAAGTTTATTGTCTACCATATGTACCTATTTTAAAGTGAAATTTTCATCATCATAATTAAAAAAATAAAAAAAAACTTAATTTTAAGTCTTAAAAATATAAGTTGTAAAAATTGGGGAAAAAAGTGAAGTTTATTCTAAATCAAATTAGAAAAGAAATTTAATCATTATGTATTTTTAAATATAAATGATAAATAAAACTTAATATATTTTTAAAATATCTGTTTTTATATAAAGTGTTATTTGTTATTAAAAAAAAATATATATAAAAAAACTGTAAAGCAGTAAGTTAATTTGTGAAATAAATCTTCAACCACTTGAGAGAATTAAAAAAAAAAAAACAATAAACAAAAAAATAAAAAATCTAAATGAAAAATTGTTGAAATTCCAAACACATTGAGTAAATAAATGATTTATAAGTGAATTAATGTTCAGAAATTTTTTGAATTTTCTGTATCTGAATCTGATACAGATATTTTTTTTTTTTGTTTTGGCTCGAGTGGATGAAGATTTTGTTTTGAAAATATGCCCCGGAATCTTGTTTCTTACATCAAAAATGAAAAAAAAAAAAAAACTTATTTAATTTTTTTTAAAGTGAAATATTTTTAATTCTGCATTCTTTGTTGCGCACTTTTAAGTTTTTTTTGATGACATAATAAACTTAAGCTTTGTTTTTGATTGCTTTGATAGGGCTTTTCAAACTCTCTTACATTTAATTTAGGTACACAGTTTTTTTGATTAAAAAAAAAAATATAGAGAAAAATGGTCATATGGAGAAAAAACAAAACTAAAAAGTTAAAAGAGTAAAAATTTGGACCTCAGAAAATAAATGTCATAAGAGGATGTGCAAAATAATAATCTCAGAATTTAAAAAAACATAACAGGTTTTCAATATTTGAGCCACTCAGTTTAAAGATGGAATGATTGGCATTTGAAATAAATTGCACGACTGGACTACACGTACTTGCTCTTATAGATAAAGTTACTATATGAATATGCTAAGCCTTTTTAATTAAAAATTTGTAAACGCAGTTTTAGAAAAAATAAAAAAGCTTCATATTCGATTTTCAAATGACGAAAACCGCTTCTGAAATGAATTTAACCTCAAACCGAAGTATGCAATTTGATTTCTTCTATTATGATACATTTTTAGAAAAATAATGTTAGAGCCGTTTTGAAAAAAAAAAAAAATATTTTTTGTATGTAAAATTTTGCAAGGTCTTTAAAAAACAAATAAGTATGTCATTTTAAGACATTATTACTCAACATAAAAAACTAAATTTTGAAAAAAAACATTGAGTAGTTTTCGGAAAAATGATGTTTCAAAAAAAAAAAAAAAAAAATTCTATTTTTTTTTTAATCCAAAAACCTATTTTTCGAAATGTTGTACACTAAAAATTTTTACGGCAACCTTAAAGCTTTCATGTAAAAAAAATTGTTGAAATTGAAATTGAAATGAAGGAGTAAATCAGAACTAAAAAAAACGGTTTTATGGCAGGTACTGTTAATAAGGGTTTTTGAAAAAAAAAATGAATAAAATGACCATGATTTTTTTAATCAAAATCGTAGGAACCATTTTTGAGAAAAATGAGTTTTTCTAAAACCGGGATATTGTCATATACCGTTATTTATGGAACCGTTATTTTTGAAAAAAAAAATAATTCCAAAAACGTCTTGAAATCTGAAGTAAATCGACCCATTCAAAAATTTTTTTTTGAAAATTTTGATATGAAATTATTTGAAAATTGCTGAGAATCTTTTGTTTTGAAATTATCATCGAAATCCGTTGAGTTGTTTACAAAAAAAATCATTCAAAATAGAAACGTTTCTATGGGAGGTACTGTTATTAACCGATAAAAAAATATTTTTTTATTTCAAAAGTACGACCTTTATAACTGTAGGTACACATTATAATTTTAATCAAAATTATTAGAGTCGTTTAAAAAAAAAACATTAGTTTTTTCGCTTTTGTTTGAAGGTATCTACCGTTAAATTGGTCTTAAAAAATGTTCCCTCTAGGGAATCACCAAAAACCCTTAATTAACAAGCTAGAAAATTCTTCAATTGAAGCAATTGTTTTCAAAAAGAATAGATTTCTGGATTTAAAAAAAGGTGTAAGTGTTGTCACTTTTTTGTTAAGTCAATAATTTCTACATAGTTTATTCCTACGTCTTTTGTGATACGTCTTGAAGTAAAAATTCAAAATAAGGAATCTTACTTATTTTTTTTAAATTCAAACATTATAAAATAATGTGCACAAACCATCCGAATATTATTTTTATTTTGCTGCCCATTGAATAATTATCTCATTACAAAATTTCTACTTTTCGTACGAGGCAACTTTTCAAATGTTAATGAACTTAAGTTTAATTACTCGAAGACACCCACGAGAACACTCCCATCATCCATAGCGCAATGTGAAAATGGAGAGGTTCCAAGAAAACTGTGTTTATATTTTCCCAAATCGGGGGCTTTTACATTGGCAATGGAATCCTGGGAAAGGACAAAATATAAACTAGTACTTTCATTACATATTTTAAAATTATTTAAATTAACAAACGACACCTCCTACAGTCCAGTTGATAAAGTTTTGTTTATCCTTGAACTTTCAGGTTTTTTATTTTTAGGTATACGAAAATTCAAATCAACAAAAATATGGTAGTAGTATACATTTTCAAAATCATTAATCAGTACAATTACGTAATCTTTTATATCCTTCTACCGTTTTCATATCAATCATTTTGACACCCACGCCCTTTGAAGAATTCTTAAACAAATGATCATTCATGTGCATCAAAAGAAAACTAATTCGTGACTCGAAAAACAATCATTCGAACTAAATCAAATCCAATTGGCTTTAAATGCCAAACAGTGAGTTTAATTAACTGATTAAATTGGTCTCTCACATAGAATATCATTTGTTGGTTTCTTTGAAAAGAAAGAGACAACAAAAAAAGCCGTTATACGAAAATCAGGACTAGAAATCAAATCAATACAAAAAAAAAAAAAAAAAAACAAATATAAATTAGAAACCTGTGTCTGTACACAAAAACCTTTTATCTACCTTTTAATGTCGGATTATGTGTGGGCAGTTATATACAAAACACACAAAGCGAGTTCAAAAATTAGAACAATCTTTGACGAAGTTTCAAATCCGCACTTGATCAGTAAACAAATGAATTCCCTAATTCATATAATTTCCTTCTCCTTCTTTCTCCTGGTTGGCCACACCGAGTGAAATCCAATTTAATCCTTTCCATGTTTACATTGGCACCATCAACACCGCCACCACCAATTACCCTCATTACCACCACCATTCCACGAGTGTTACCTTTATTTTCGGGAAAACTTATTTGAGTTCAGATAACAGCAGAAACCGAACCGAAAAACGACCCAAATTTCAAATTGCCTTACATCCATCTAATTTTCAAAAAAAAAAAAAAAAAAATACCACAAGTCTTCGTCCAATTTGAGTTTTCACCCAACCTTTCTACCAAAAATCCACCTTCACTAAAAATATAATTAATCAAAACTGTTTACGGTGTGCGGTGTGTGAAGTCAAATTAAGGGTGGAAAAAGGACGTTAAACGAAAACTTAAAAATAAACACTCCACACAAAATACGATAAATCATTTGAGAGAGCAAACTTTTGCAGTCATCAAATCAAATCCTTCAGATTCAGATGTGATTGGGTGGCAGAAAGGACTACGATTTTGAAGAGGGGGATTGAAGTGTGTGGAAATAAAAGAGGAGGTATCTTGAGTAGCCGCTTGTTGATGGCAGCCTTCAGAGCAAAGTTGATAGCATCTCTCATGTGCAATGCAAAGTATGTATACTTGAATCCTTTTCGGACGATACAAATATAGAATACTGATGTCATCGAGTAGTGCACTTCTACATATACGAGTATAAGATAATGTACACGAGACGAGAAGTGTTTGTGTGGCAGGCAAGTAGCAAACTTTGCAGACAATCAAAAAGAAGAAGAGAAAAAGAACCCTCCTTTTCAATTAGGCCAATCGCTCTGATGTGTATATCCTTCTTTTCCCTATCAAACTAAATTCTAACAATAATAAACGGTTGTTATCTGTATAATGTTTGACCTTTAAGTCTTTTATTTAAGGACACCTTTGCACACATTCACAAACTTAAATAGACTTCCAATTTGGGATTAAGGGAAAAAGGTTATAAAAATCAACATCAGCATCTTATTTCTTACGTCTTACGAAGTCAAAAAAAAAAAGAACCTACCCTTTCTTCCAAGAGTATTTACAAAAAAAAAAAAAAAAGACAAGAAAACTTTCTCCGAAATTTGCCTTGTTTGAGTTCTATCATGTACCCAGTTACACGCATATCTACCTATAATATGTTCTGTTCACTTCTATGAGTAGAAAATGTTGGCACGTATTTTTGTAGCACATAATTTAATGACATCATTAAGATTCCTTTCTCTGAAAATCCTAAGACATTTTACTTCCTTTCATCCTTGATATGAGAAAAGCCACACGCATGATAGTAAAACATTCTTTTATAATAATTTTACCTCTGGTTGGAGTTTTTTTTTTTTTTTTTTGGTTTTTCTGTACAATCTTGTACTTAACAAATACACATACACACACATACATATGCAGAAGCCATAAGTCGGTAGGAAGTTCATTTCTGCAAAAATAATATGGCACTTTCCGTTGGGAAATGAGAAACTGCCAATGGTTGTCGGATTAGATAGTGATGTAGGTTTATTTGTATTTCAGTGTACTTTGAGTTAATTTTACTAAGACCTCTTTTCTAAGTTTAATTAAATTACAAAAAAATGTTTTGATGTTGATAAGAAAAATAAACACAAACATTTCTCAAATTAAAAATTTTTAATTCTCAGAAATTTTACAAAGAAACATTCTAGCTATTTTAAAACGAACAAAAAAACTACACTATAAAATTCTATATAACAAAATGTTGCTAAAAAATCTTTTCGAAATTCCGAAATATTTTATTTTTAATTAAAAAAAATATTCGAATAAAAAAATGTTTCATTTGTTTTTAAAGTTTCAACAATTTTAAATATGTACAAGCAAAATGAAAATAGACAAACAGAGAAAAATAGTATGCCCTCTAAAAACAAGAAGATTCCCTTGTTGAGATCTTTTACTATGAAATCTTATTAAACTGAATGAATAATAAGAAATTTTGATAGAGAAAACTTCTTAATTAATTTTTGTGATTTAATACTTGTGAATACAACATAATTAAAAAATATTTTATAAAAAAAAATGAAATCAGAGTAGTTTAAAAAATAAAAATGAGATTTTATTACATTTTTAAAGTAGATTCCGGTTTTAGAATGTTTTTCCACAAAAGTTAAAAGAAAAACTCCAAAAAATTTAAAAATATCAAAATTCTTTTAGTCAACTTTCTTTATTAAAATAAAAATTAAGTCATTTTTACTTGCTCTATAGGGCAAGTATTGGTTTCGTGAAAAAATAAATTGAGATTCTAATCAAAACCAACATTAAGATGATTGAGGTGTCCAAAAAAGTGGTTTTCGTCATGCCGTCTGTGTGGTCCTTCTTTAAATTTGGTACAGATGATTGTAACGTAATTTCAATAGTTGGTTTTTTCGTTTTTGAATATCTCATCTAGAACGAGTACCTCCCACACAACATTTTTGAGCTACTCGAAATTTCTTGAAAACGGCTATAACGATATTGATTAAACTTTTTGATATGATTTCTTCTATTAAGATAAATTTTTAGATTTTTGTTTTTGAAAAATCGTACGAGTCGTTTTTTTTAATTTTTTAAATATTTAAAAAAAAAAAAAAATTCAAACGATTTTTCAAAAAAAAAAAAAAAATTGCTATGCCATTTTTACTTGCGATAAAGATACTATATATCAAGTTATGCATTCGTGAAAAAAAAAGTTGAGATAACAATCAAACATGCCATTGCGATGATAGAACGGCTCCAACGATTTTCAATTTTTTTTTCTAAAAATTTATCATTATAGAAGAAATCAAATTACATAATTCGTTTTGAGGTTAAATTCATTTGAAAATCGAATTTAATGCTTTTTTAATTTTTTTTTTCTAAAACTGCATTTACAAATTGTTAATTAAAAAGGCTTAGCATGTATAGTAACTTTATCTATAAGAGTAACTTTATCTAATTATCGAAGACAAAAAACTTTTAGCTCACTTATAATAACATATCAAGGTACAACTTTTGCATTTAACTTTTTTCGATGGAAGGATCTACTTGTGGCAGAAATCTTAAAAAAAAAAAAAATCATTTTTTGTACTTCCACCCCATTTCTTCGTACCCAAATCCCAATTCCGGTCATCTGTTCCGACCGATTCGATCTTAACCTTTTTTTTACACCTTCTTCGATTGAAGAATGAATATTCTAAGTCGAAGTCCCTCAACTTTTATACAATTTTTCATAGGATTGGCCTCTAAAATTCTTGTTGCCTCTGGTCTATTAGACGAAAATTGAATATTCCTTGAAAATTTTGTTTCTACTTCCATTATTGTGTATTTTTTGAAGCATATATTTCATGGAAAATTTTCAAAACCAACACAATACCAATAAAAATGTTTAAAAACCTTCAATTCAATTTTCTTTGAAGGCATTAAAATGAATTGTGGTTCTTGGAAAATTATAAAAAAAATCACAGTTTACAATTAAATAAAAAAAATAGAAGAAAACAATTCCATCGAAATTCAATTTGCAGTTACATGTTTCTTCCAATGGCTGCTGGTGATTTTTTTTTTTTGGGTTAAACCTATGTGAGCATACACAATGTGAAGTATGTATTGTAAACAAAAAAAAAAAACTTCGATTATTTCCTTAACAGAAACAAATAATAATCGAATGTCATAAAAGGATATTTCCGCAAATTGTTCTTTCTTTACATTTCTCTACCACACTCTCATGAGCAATATTGTTTGCGTTTTGGACATTTTCGTGATCAGTGTTGTCGATATGGGAGTTTTTGCACAATTTTAGCACTTAGATTTACTGCCCTGACAATGCAATTTCTTTAACTATAACATTGACATGTATTATGGTTTGTGTAAACTGTGCAGAAAGTTTTCATTTTTGTTCTGACTCCCTTGAAATGCTTTGTATATTCTTTTTTAAACAAAACTCCCTTTTTTTATTTCAAAATGGCAGCCCTGTTGTGACTGGTTATACGATTTCCAATTTTCTGCCTATTTAAGTGCAAATAGATTGAAAACAAAATAAAAAATATTAAGTTTTCCCAAAGAGAGTAAACAGTTGTTTTTTTTTTGTGTTCAGTGAAAGGATGATTACCACCTCCCCCCCCCCCCCCCCCACAAAAATGGAAGTCCTTCAATCAGTGACCATGAATTTATGTATTTCCTTGCACACACACAAAAAAAAACATAATTTTACAACCGAATTGTGTTTACTTTCAAGAAAAATACCTTCAAAATAATAAAAAAAAAAGTAAAAAATAAGAAAATTAACAATTTGTGGATTTTTCTTTGACCTTTTGCCGGAGTTTCCTGTTCCTGCCTTGAATGTAGCCATTGGAGGAATTTTACCTTGGCATTGGCTTTTTTTGGTTAGTCGCGCAAGGAAATAAATCCTCAAAAAAGTCCTTCGGTGATTCTAGGGAAGTGTTTTTTTTTTTTTTTTTTATTATTTTTAAGGAAAATCAATTTAAGTTTTCTCCGTTTTTACCTGTTTTTTTTATGGCAAATTATTTTATTTACAATCTAAAGTAAATTTTGTATTGTGTAGCAAATTGTTTGTATATGAATGAAACATAAAAAAAAAAAACTTAATAAATACGTTTTAATGTTAGAACGTAATAAGCCTCAAGCGACAGGCAACAAATTTGGCACGTAACGTCTTCGTAACATTGCGTAAAATTTTATTAAGTTGCCATTAACCACTTGTTTCCCAAGTCCAAATCGTATCAGGAATTTTATTAGTTATAACGATTATTCAGATTTTTGTGTACTGTTTCTTGAAATGACTCAAACTCCAATCGATTCATAGCCTTTTAGTTTTATTAAAACCAGAATTATTATATCTTCAAACTTGATATAAAACTTTTTCCTCGCTCATACAAAATTATATAAATTTAATTTTTTTTGTAAGAAACAAGTTTCAAAAATAAAAATCAATTAAATTACATTTTTTTCTAGATAAACAAAATCTTAAAAACAAACTTATATATTTTTTGAAAGTTAAAAATCGTTAATGAACAATTTTAAAATAATTGATAAACTATTAAAAACATATATACATATTATTTCTCGTAAATATAAATATATTTAAATAAAACCTTCTTAGAACTCCATGTTGTTAAATATTTTTAGTAAAACAAAAATTGTTATAAAGTTTCTAATGTAACTATTGTGTACAAAATAAATCAAAAATATTAAGAAAAACAAAAAAAAAAAATAATCATTAAAAATCAAGTGCTTCTGGTAGTGACAACTTTAAAAATAAAATCTATGTGCAAGCTTTTTTAACTAAATATATTTCAAAAAAAAAAAAAATAAATACAAAAATCTTGTCAGTGCAAAACAATATTTAAAAAAAAAGTATAACGAATTCTTCCAATAAAAACAAAAATTTAAATTTTAAACCTATTTTGAAATTATCATAAAGAAAAAAACAGTGAAAAGTATATACCTCGTCGAATAGACTACCTATACAAAAAAAACATAACAATTAATTCAAACATTAAAAAAAAAAAATAATTCAAAAAATATATTTTCTTATTTCAAAATATAATTATATTACATATTGAAGGCAATAATTAATTAGTCAAAATTGCGGGCTTAAATAGAGTTTCGATGTTGAAATTTGACTGCGGTCATACATCTTCGACATCTAACACTAAAATGAAAACAATCGCTCCGAATATACATCGTCGACGACGATGTGACAAACATCATTTGGAGTTATGTCGGGAACAGCAAAAAGATATGGCTTGGGAAGCCATTCCGGCTCCCCCTATAACGCCACCACCCGCATTTCTACCAATTGGATTTAAAAGATCGTCTGCATCACGAAAAGGTATGTTTGAAGTATTGTGTTTGGGTAAAGTTAAACGGGAAGTTAACTCACGACTTTTAAACACATTCATCACTGTTAGTTAGTAGAAAGATGGATATAAACTTATTCGGTTGACAACACTTCTTAAAAGTTTTCCAATAGATAATTGCTAAGTAGCCTTTATTCATCGTTTATTAATAAAGGAGTAAGTAATATTATAATTAATATCAATTTAATTTGTTTTAAGTTTAAAATTTTTAAATACAAAATTCTATGTACTGAATTTTAATCTTCTTCCGATTTAAATCCCAGCTAAATTCATTTATTATCAATGTAAGGCCGTTTTTTGAACTTTGAGTTCAGTGATCTTTCTAGGCTAGAAAAACTATTTGCCCAGAAATAAAAAAATACCTTGAACTTTTAAATTTTTAAACCCTTCAAGACTTTTCACCAAAAAATTCATAAAAATAAACAACTTGAAAATAAATCAATTGTTTTAAATTTTAAAAATATACTAAATTGAAATAAATTTAGATTTTTTTCGATCATAAATTTCAAAAAATTGTTATCACGTGGATTTTCATTTTATAGTTTTTTTCGGAACCTTGACTAAAAGCAAATTGTCATCATCACATTTGTGTGTGTGTTTTTTTTTATATTGGCTAGGCGCCTAAATATACTCCCAACAAATATTTGTTGTGTCTAAATCTTTTTTTTTTTGTTGTTTGTTTTTTTTTTTTTTTTTCTCAATTTGTAAAATCTGTCACATGCATTTATCCTTGGAGTCAATTGTTTGTTTGTTTTTTTTTTTTTTTATTTGAAGTATCTTGTCTACATTTTGCGGCATTTTATTTATTTTCTTGAATTTTTAACGTATAAAGTATTGTTTTGATATATTCTCGCGGCTAAGAGAATGACTGAATCTTGACTTTATGTAATAAATCTTAAAATATTTGTTTGTTGGTAAAAAAATGACGAAAAGTTTTTTTTTTTAAATAAAGATGACTGATGCAATTTATAACGTCCGACAGAATGTGTGACAGAATTTATGCAGGTCCAAAGTAATTTCTGAAAGTGACAAAGTGACATGTTATATAAATGCAAAATAAAAAAAATACAAAAAGCTAAATTATGAAAGAAGCCACTCACATTGCTTGTTACAATTTTTTTTTTATGAAAAAAAAAAACAATAATAATTTCATAACCGGCACAAGATTCTTTATGGAATTAATAAATTTTAAAAACAAAAACTAAATTATTAAATTTTAAGAAATTATTAATTTTGAAAAGAAATTTTTTTTTACTTAAAGACAAATCAATAAAAGTGCGAAGCAATGCAAAACTTTAAAAAAAATTGTTAAGTTTAGTTTTTCATAAATTATACTATTTTTGTGATTTTTTTCAAAAACTAATAATGAATATTTAAGCATTTTTTTCAATGATTACTTACAATTATTGATAGTTGCAATGAACACTAAAAACAAAAGTATTGTTTAAGAACACAATATTTTGAAAAAAATGCATTTTTTGAGTTATTAAATCGATTTGCTAAAAGCAATTGCACATATTTGATAGGAAATTATTGCAAAGATTTTTGGAATTACAGAAAGGGATTGCATGAAATTAATGTAAAAGTGTTGCCATAGTGTTTTTAAATTTTTTTTTTTTATATTTCTATTTATTTTTTTTAACTGCGCATTCAACCTAAACGGCGGTATTTTTTCAAAAACTTAAAATTTTAGAATCTTATTTTTGAAAAAAATATTGCTTGAAAACATAAAATTAAAAAAAAAATATAAAATTGAGAAACTCAAAACAGAGAATAAAAATTGCAAGTTCTTATTTAAAAATTTGGAGTTTAAAAATATTTTCTAATTCAGAACTAAAAAAAAAATAGATTTCTGGCTGAACAAAATATATATCATGATATTTTTATTGTTGCCATTTTTTTGTTGTTATTTAATTTTTAGAAAAAAAAAAACCATCAGCGATAATTTATGGAATTAAGTTGAACGAAAAGGTTTTGAAGTAAATAAAAATTGAAATTAAGCCAAGTACATACCGCTAATTTTTCAAAATCAATTTATGCTTCTAAAAAAAAAACATTTAGGTATAAAGTTTTGAAGAAAATTGATTCAGTTCTGAATCTCCATTCAATACATTTAAGTTTTTGTAAATTCATAATCAGCACTCAGCAGCATGTACAAAATTACAAAAACTGAGGTAACAAAAAACAGTCAGTAAGTTTTCTAAAAACACCATTCAATTTAGTATTTTCGCATTCATTTTAATGTTTTAATTTAATCTCAAAGTTAAACCTTTTTATTTAGTAAAACAAAATTATGTACTTAAATTTTCTGTACGATTAGTTGTTGGCTATTATACTCATAAATATGTATTAACATTTTAGTTTACTAATATCTTGGAGAAGTTAGTATTTCTAAGATTATTTTTGAAAAAAAATTGGTAAATATTGATATTTCGATACACAATTCATTTTAACTGACTCCACTCTACGAATATTCTCTAAACTTTTGTGATATTTTAGAAGATGAACACTGTTCCTAATCTTTTTCCCTTTCTTCTCCCCTGTCTCTCTCTTAACATTTTATGTCACACATAAACAATGATAAAATGGCTTTTTCTTGAGGTTAAAACTTGTTTTATGTTGGTTCAAAGGAAACAGACTTTTTTTTTGTGTGTACAATATCTCAAAACTCAAGAAATTCCAAAGACTATGTCCCTTTAATTAACATGATACCCAAAATTTCAATTTATATTTTTGCTATCAACCACAAGAACAAAAAAACAAAACTACGTCATTCAAAAATAACCCATCACCATTTCTCTTTATTCAATTTCGACCGCAAATTATCATCAAACCACTTTGTTTGCATCCTGTAAAATCTAAGCAGATCAACATTGAATTTCAAAATTAAATTATTCTACATCCGTTTAATATACCATCAGAAGGCAAGGCTTTGCCCCAGCATTGATTTCCTCACCTCATTCAAATAATCTCAATTTCAATAATACAAGCATTATACATAAATACACACAAACATAATGTCTAAATCCATGAAAATCCTTAATGAAATTCCCTTCGTGCGTGCGTGCGTCTGTTTGTGTGTGTCGCTTTTGCGACAGGGAACATTCATAGAGTGATGTCAATGTCAACGTATTCAATTCAATTTGGATATTGATTTCGAAGATCCCTCTTTAACATTTCCGCTTACATAGAATATGAAACCATCATAATTTGCTTAAAATATCATCCATCCTTATTTGGAATTTCATGTTCCCTGTTCCTATATTACTAGCAAACTTCTCGATAAATCAATGTCACAGCCATAGGCATAATCATCCATTTTGCTTGCGTCGTTGTCTGTAACTATTGCTTCATTGAATTTACAATTATTATCCTTGGTAAAATATTTATTATTTTAATGGAATGTTATTAGAGATTTTTAAAAATTCGTTTTCAAAACAAATTTCAAAGAAATGTGTAAAACTTCTAAGTTATGGTTTTTGGGCAAAGAATGCGAATTTCAAAAATTCTTCATTTCAAAGCCAACAAAATTTTTAATTTCAACCCTTAACCGGTTGCCATGATGTAGACGAAGACGCAATTACCAAAATATCCTTTCTGTAACCACATTTTACCCACAAACCAATAGCTAAGCTCTTCATCAGAAATTCTAATCATCTCGAAATAGGAATATGGAATTTTTGTGTTCTCTGTTGTTTTTTTGTTGTTTTATTTCTTTACTTGGAAAACTTGAACTTCAATATTGTTTTCAATTGATGTTGTTGTTGGTCTAACAAATCCCCAAAATATAAGTTAGATACTCTTTTTCATGGGAAAAGTTCACACGTGCAAATGCTATACAACAAACATATAGAAGACAAGAAGGATAAAATGTTTTCTTATACAGAACTTTATACCATAATTTGATCCTGGTCAATCCACCGTAGAGCTTCTAGAAAATAAAAGTATAAAGAAAAAATGTTCTACTTTGGATTTAAGTGACTCTTGTGGTTTATTGATTTGATGTGAGGTGAATTTATTTTTTTGACAAGGATACAAGGAAAGAATTCTTGTTTCAAAAACAACAACAAAAAAACTTGGAAAAATATTTTTTTTTTCATTGAAAAGTTATCATTTTGAATGAATATATTTTATTTGATATCCTTGAAGTGAAACACACCTGAATGTCTACGAGAACATAATCCCTTCAAGTTCTCATGGTAACGAGTGCCCCATTATCAAAAAAAAAAAAAAAAAAACTCTTCAAGGTTAATCCGCCCATCAATGGTGGTACTAATAAACAAATCAAAAACTTGATAAGGACCCTTATTTCAAAATACATGCGTTTCAATAAAAAGCATTTTATATAATTGTTTCAATTTTATTTCTTAATGTTAGGTATGTTTAAAAAAAAAGTAAAAAACAATGGAGATAAATGTATATTTTATTCATACAAAAAAAAGTTACTCATACGCCACAGTAACCAGAATGTATTTTTCATTCTTTTGTCTCTGTTCTCAAACAGGGACATGAATGTATTTGTGTGTGAATACTGAATATATTTATTCCCATTTAATATTAATTTAACACCACAAAAGTGAGACAAATGAATTTCAAGATTACTAAAAAAGTACCATAAGTCCCTGTACGCTGGCAGTTCCGTGTGACAATACTCTCTGTGACTGAAAAACTGTCACATAAATGTATATCCATCCACCTCTACCGACACCCAGTGGGAAAAATGTCATGCCTTGGCAACATTTTTATTGTAAATAAATTGCTTTCGGCTTTTAAATGTTAACCACTGAAAGATGAGATTTTGGGTAGATTTATGGACAATATACAAAAAAATAATTCAAAGTGAAGAAAGCAATTGAAATTGATTAAGTGTTAAAATTATTTTTGATGGAAATACAGAAAAAAAAAATGAAAATCCACTAAACTGCGATGGGTTTTTGATATTGAATTTTTCACATTGTCATTGTCATTCCAAAATCAATATCCATAAAAGTAATAAGTTTAAGTGACTTGGCCAAAATAGCATTTATAAAAAAATTAATTTTTTTGTTGATATTTTTTTTTTAACTGTCCATGATTTTGAGTAAATATGTATAACGAAACATTTCAATATTTCAACCACTGATGAACAGAAGTATTTATGTAATTTAGGGTTGACCACAAGTTCAATTTTTTGGTATTTCTTGGGCTTCTCTTAGAATTAAGGTCTTCTGGGCTCAAGAATATTGCCAGATTTTTTTCAGATATTAAAAATTATATTTAGAGATCACCAAAAAACTGACAGATGGGGCTCTCATATCTACTAAAAATAATTCGGTTACGCTTAACACGATGATGTTCTTGGTTTTTCTAATAAGAAAGATTTTCGACTCTAAGTTTTTTTGTTTAAAGCCAGAAATTAACAATAATCCCTACCATAATTTGGTGTTAACTGATTTTATATCGCTGTAAATTGATCAAATATATAAAAAAAAATCAATTTGATACTTTAAAAACATTTTATTTTGAAGAAAATCTAAATATACAGTCGACTACCTTGTCGAATTTCATGGGATATCAAAATTCGTTTGGGTTAGAGGAAGTTTTTGGAAAAATTCGAGTTAGAGGGATTGAAAATAGGCTATTTTAAATTGAAGGGAATTAAAATATATTGCGAAAAAGGTCGAGTTAAAGAGAAATTCGACTTAGAGGGACTCGACTATAATTTCCTGGTGAGGGAACCGTTTCACAAGAATGACTTTGCCTCTCAACTGATCCATACAACAATCCATACATCCTAATTTGATAATATCTTGCAATTTCGGAAATTTCATAAATTTGTCCAAAGTCCAACAAAAAGAAAAGAAAAAAATGCTTGTATATATTTCTTAATTTTATCATAACTTCCAATCAAACAATACTGACAGGTTGTAAAGTGAAAGCTATTTACCCTATTAACATTCAACTATTTACACTAGCATAAATGTCAAATTCTTTTCTCTTGAATGATGTGTGTGCCATACCAACAGGTATCGTTTCAATTCATCGATTTTTCCGTTTTTGATAATAAAAACCGGAAATTTATATTCTTTCATTTAAAAAAGAAAGAAGATTCGACATTACTGTAGGTGCCGTAGGTCCTTCTTCATACGATGATATAAGATAAACACAAATTGATACCACAAAATGTCCTTTTTTTTGTGTTATATTCTATCCAACCCTTTTTCATTAATGCTCACATATCCCTCTATATGTCTTTCTATTTGCAAAACTATTTCCTTTGAAGGGAATGAATGAAAAAAAGGAAAAAAAAATGTCATCATCCGTTGTCCTGGCCCAACATCAAAATTCCGTTGCCGTAAGGTTATCAGCTTTCGGTTATGTTTATTGGGAAAAATAAACTACAAGATCTATACAACCCTTATCCCTATTCCCTATAGAATACCAAAATGATGACATACTCCTTGTATGCCTTTGATTAAATTTCAGAGGCCATTGATGACACCAGTCTAAGGGACGATACTCCAGAACGCCTACAGTAATTTCTAGTTTTCTTAAAAAAAAAAAAGAAGAATGAGAGAAAAAGATGTTTTTTGTATCCTTCATGCTCTGTGCCTTCATACCTCGAGCAACATCGAAAGTTATTTCCGTATTTCCCAAGTTGCTGTTGGCCATTCGAATAAAAAAAAAAATGTTATCCTTTTTTAGTAGATTTTCAATGCTTCACCACGCGTCGTACGGAGCACTAACAACCGTTAACATGAGAGGATTTCTTTATTTTGTTTTTCTGACTCAAGTCTTCCTGTTTTATAACAGATTGGAATGAAAGTCAAATTGAAATCCAAATGGTTTGTTTATTTTTTTTGTTCATCATTCAGCAATCAACATAAAAAAGTCTAGAATCCTTCATAAAAAAAAAAACAAAAACATTCCATTCTGATGGTCATTTCTCTGACTAAGTTCTCGACTGTGTATCATATTGAATTGTAAGATTAGTTACTTTTCAATTGGATTGTGTGTGTTTTTTTTGTATGCTGTCAGAATTTATTGGTAGCATGTGCTTGCTTGCTCTTTCTGTAAGACAAGACAACCCAAAAATGACAGATACGAACTTTAACATTAAAGAGCAATCCTTTCTTCATCTCTTCCTTTTCAAAAGAATGTAGAAATAAATTAATTTCAAAGTGTACTTTACTTCTACGCGCAAGGAGAAATAATAATTTGTAGATGTCACTTTCATGCTGCTCTCTATCTCCGGTCATCTTTCAAACGCCCCCACTTTTTTTTTTGCAACACAAAAAAAAATAAAGAAGAAAAAAAAAATACAGAATGTAGGGAAAAGGAAACCAAAGTTATTATAACGAAACGCACAGAAGGTCAAAAATTTTTGCAAACAATAAAGTTTATCTCCTGTCAGGATGCATGGTTGTGAGTGGAGTTGTTAACAAAACAAACCAAGGACCATGACATTCCTCCAACAACATGAGAATGGTTTTTCGTTTTGATAAATATTCTCATGCTGATGAATATTGGATGTGAAAAGAAGAGCTGACACTTTTTTTTTGTTTCCTTCTTGGTAAATAAAGAAAAAACAAAAAAAATAACAATAAAATTGGTCATTTGTGTGCAAGGATGTCCTTAAACCGTTTTTAAGCATTAAATTTTTACTAAATTAGTTTTTTTCACCTGATAAATTCATTTAAAAAACTTAAAATCCAAATAAATTGAATGTCGGTACTTTTTTATAATATTTCTTAAATTTGTTGAAAAATTTAAACTATAGTTTGTGTTTTATTTTTGTGTTAACTGTTATAAAAAATTGTTTTAAAACTGTTCCTAAAAGTACAAAAAAATCAGTTAAAAACTCTGTATTACCGTTTTAGTGCAAATACACCAAGCTTTTTTTAAACAAACAGTAGTGTAATCAGTACTCTTGCGATAAAGTGTCATCACTGAAAATGTAAAATCAAAAATCATTCACATAGATTGAAATAAATCACCAATTCATTTGAACTTCTACTACATTTTCGCACATTAATGTTTGATTTCTACTTCTTCTCGTTATGTTTGGTCGTACTACTACTGCTGCTGATGGTGGCTTGTGGGTACAAATGAAAATCAAGAAACTTGAATCAAATTTATCTTAATATTTCAAGTAAAACTTTAAGTGCCTTAGTGTTCTATTATTTTGAAACCATATATTATGTAATAACCTTGATGGCAAAATGATATGTGTATTTTATCATTTGTTAAGTTCATTGGAAGTTTGTTGAAGTGGCTTTGTTAGTTGATTGAAAATGTTTGCACTTTCCGTGGTAAATAGATTATACGTATGAATTTAGGTTCAATTGAAATTATTGTTCAAGGACATGAAAGTTTTAAAAAAAAATATTAGTTTTGATTCTATTTCAACAAAGTTTTTTACAAATGATTTTTTTTCTCCATGAAATTGATTGCAAGCTTACTTACCTTATGACTTAAAACTGAAATGCAAAATCTTAGTGTCAAAATAAAAGAATTATAAAACGCGGCCAAGCAATGTGGAAAAAACCATTAAATTTTGTAAATCTTGTAAATTACATGGTATTATTCAAAAGCTAAAAAGTTTTGAAAATATTTTGCACAGTCAATTTACTGAGGTTTTGAAGAATCCAACACTTACCAGGAAGATTTAAACCCACATAGTGATGAAAAACAACATGGCAAATCGTTTTTTTTTAAGCTTAAACCTAAATGGTCACTATGGCGTATGAGTAACATTTGCCTTTATTGAAATAATTGAATGTTTAATAAAATATTTTGTATGGCTTTAAAATTAATAGTAGGTACTTGGTTTACTGAGGGAAAATGAAAGTAGGTACTTTATCCAAAATTTTAGTTACCTGTCCATCCCATCAAATATCTACTATTTATTTTCGTTTGTAGTCAATACAAAAACGGGTGAATTTAATTCAAATGTCAGTACCGCGAACTGAGCTATTTTGTGTTTTATCTTATACAACTTCGCATTACAAAATTATTTTTGAAACATCTCTATTGTTTTTTATAACATCATAAAGACCTGAGCTATTCAATAAAAAATAGTCCTGCCTCGATAAAATGTTTGCAAAACATTCACCAGCTCATCGACTTTAAGGGTGGAATTCATAGTCGTCGCTCAATTTTTTTTTTTCAAGTTTACGCTCGAGAAGAGTATTGGCCACTTAAATAATTCATATTGTGAGAGAATTCTTAAGCATTTACTTGAGAATTACCTCAAGAGAGAATTCTTAAGCATTTACTTGAGTATTACCTCAGTAGCACCCATACCATTAGGGTGTTTCTTCAAATCAAAATTTCCGAAACTTTATTGGTACATTCTCTAAATATGTTCTATGTACCTTAATAAAATTTTTTGTAAAATTTTATACGATTTTAATAATTTTTAGCGGTCACTACCGACCTTTAAATTTGAGAATCAATATTTTAAAAAATTTCCGTGGCACCTCTGAGTTAAAATAAGATAATGTATAAGATTTCGGTTGATTTCGACAAGTTTTAGCGGTACACATTTTTGTGTATATTTTTTAAGATAATGCCCAAAAATGTGAAAAATTATCTGTTGGTACCCCTCAAAGTTTCTAAAATCAAGCGAAATTTTACACATTATCGTATTTTAATACCAAGGACCCAAACCAGGGATGCCATGACAATTTTTCGAAATTTTAATTCTGAGGTCCACCCAAGATGTGCAAAAGTTCAAAGGTTTAAAGCGACCCATAAAAATTGTCGAAATCGTATGAAATTTTACACAAAATTGTATTTAGGTACATAAAACATCTAAATTAGGGGGTGCTCCATTAAATTTTCTAAAGGTTAGACTTTAAAACCCTAATATATGGACTTTGGTTGGCAAAATGCCTTATATTTTTCTCGACTATAAACTCCGCCCCAAATGTCTAACGAACAAATTTTAGAAAAAAATTTCAAATGAAATTTTCCAAACGCATGTTTTTCCTAAATCCACAGTGATTTTTTTTTTTTTTTTTTTTTTTAAATATTCCATTAAACCCAAAATAAACAAATGACATGTAGAAAAACCAAGAGAAATCCTTAAAAAACCTCTGGTGGTTGTATAATAAATATTATGCCTACTTGTGATGAAAGACCAGATTTGCACAAACCGCATAAAGCAATATTATCCTCTTTTGGAATAAAAATCACTCCTTGAACACTTTATTCCAGCTGTTGGCCCTAATAGCCAAGTGATATGTGTGGTTTCATTATTTGTTTTCAGTTACAGAAAAAGATAGAGATACTTGTACTAGGACAAGTATTGTAGGCAGAATGGAGGAAGTTGTGATAAAAAAAAAAAATAGAATAGAATTCCATCGTATAAAACCTGCTACTGCTTTGTCTACTTTATATAAGAGTATGCTATGGGCTTAGTAAAATCGTGACAGTCTTACCAAGATGAGGATTTGTGTGACATTGCGCTATGGCAAGCGAGTCCTTTGGTTTTTTTTTTCTCTATACGATATGGCGTTGTGTAATTCGTTTATTTTTTTTTCTTTTTGCTTTTACAAATTAATTGAAAACACAGTACAATGAATGTGGGCTTTTTGTTCCAGTGATTTAATCTTATTATGATTTTTTTGTTTTGTTTATACAATCTTTTGTTCTTTTTTGATTATACATATATTTTATTAAATACATTTAAATGTAAAAAATATATAAATTGTGTGTTGAGCTTAAAATAATAGAATTTTATCTACAAATGACAGTTTAATTTTGGGTCCTGTTCGCAGCAAAGCTGTCAGAACATTTCTTCTCTTTCATTCAATTGTTTAATTGGTTGACAAGAAATATTCTTAAGCCAATTTTAATTGAATTTTGGGGTCATTGAATTTGTTGGAGGATGATAGTGGGTTTGTACCCAATGTTTTAAATGTTATCAGTAGTTAAAATGTTTCTGCAAATACTAATATAATAGCCCATAGTAACAAAGAGCATTTTTAAATGCAATGCAACATCATTCAGTAATACACTGCACAATCAAACATCATCAAACACTATCATACATTATCATCATACACCATTATGATCACACTGTAACATCCTGCGGAAACCTACTTTATCATCATACATCGTCATACGTCATCGTAAGGTCACGCTTATTCAACTAAGTCTACCTGTTGGCTGACATTTTTAGCTCCAAAAAAAAAAGAAAATGCCAAATTTATTTTGTTTACAAAATCAAGGGTGCTAGGTTCACATGAGAATTTGAAACTCTCCTAACTAGGAAAGAAATTTTCTCTAAACAACCACTGTTGCCCAGTTACTGAAACTTCATTTCTTCTAAACCGAAATAACTACGCCTCACAACAGTCTCTTTCCTTCACTTTCGCTGAATAACACCCATAAGTAAAAATGACATCTGGGTCACTGTAAATCGTTTTTATAAAAATTGGTTCAATTTGTATGTGATTTGCGTGACTTCTTTTCAAAGGCTTTTTATGTTACCGTAACGTGAAGGACTGGATGAACTAATTGTAGTTTAATTTCCAAACTTAAACATCATTGAGCCACAGCCAAATAAAGAATAACGAAAAAGTACTTACAATGCAGACGAGCAAGAAGGTCATTGAAGGCCATTCATTATACGCAACCAAAAGACCTTATGCCGCTGCTATATAGCAGCATGATTTTTTGGAAGTGGACGTGATAAGTTTCAGTTAACTTGTGCTCTTATAATTCGCTTTCGATTTCAACTACTGGCTCTGACACTTCTTGAATATTGAGTAGATAAGTAAGCAAAATTGGTATAAAAACGACTGTCAATAACGGTAACAGTATCAAAGTTCAGTTTTCATTCAATCGAAGTAAACCAAACCAATCTAAAACTTCTCAAGATGTTCAAATTCGTAAGTAAAAAAAAAAATTAAGGACTTGCGATCAAAAAAAGGATTAACATTTAAATTTCATATAGGCTGCTATCTGCTTCATGGCTGTTGTTGCCCTTGCTGCTGCTAAACCAGGACTTGTTGCTCCATTGGCATACTCTGCACCAGTTGTAGCTGCTCCAGCAGCATACGCATCATATGTTGCACCATACGCATCCAGCTACAATGCTCACTCTGTTGCACACTCGGCTGCTTATCCAGCCTATGCTGCTGCTCCAGCTGCATACGTTGCCGCTCCAGCATTCGCTCCAGCTGCTTATGCTGCTGCACCAGCTTTTGCTCCAGCTGCTTATGCTGCCGCACCAGCTTATGCCCCAGCTGCTTATGCTGCTTCAGCTCCTCTGCTCTTTAAGTGAGGTGGTGAATTTGAACTGATTTTGGGAACAGCAATTTGATTGAAATTAAAATGAAACTCGAAAAAAATACTGGTTGCTTTCTCTGATTTAATTTTTTACAGTAATATTAAGTAAAAAGACTTGATCTCTCCCTTAGTAAAAATGCTCAAGTCTTCCTTGGAAATGAAGAAAGTTCTTCTATGACACCTCGAAGACCAAAATTGTATTGGGTTGCTTTCTAACGAAACAACAGAAAGAATCCGGGAATCGGTTTTGTACCTTTAAAGAGGATTAGTATTCAGTATTTATGAATGTTGCCTAAAAAGTTTTTTATTATTAGAATGTAGATGGCGTTAATTTTCAAAGGTATTCTAGTTTAACAGTCCATGTTTGTAGAAATGTTCTTTTCTTTGAATTTGATAGTCGATAACAGTTTTTTTTACTAAAAACACAACAAAATGAAATTTGATTTGCAAATAAAGTTGTTAAATTGTCGTTGTTTATGGGTAGTAGGGTTTTGAAGACCAAGCACTTCGCCTTCCGAGTAAAGTGTCTTGTAAGTCATTTCTATTGCCATACAGTAGTAGCAGCGGTTTGCTAGGGTAATTCTTCACTGTATTTTCGCTAAGGTAGGTAGTTTTGAAGTTTGTATTGTTTTCGGCTAAGGTTAACTTGACTTCTTTACTATTGCGGCTATTAAATCTATTAATGTCCAACAACTTTCGTCTGTTCTTCAATCGATGTCACCACTATCAGGAATAGAAATTCTAAATCAAAAAATTGCTGGGGGAAAGGCGCTCCCTTTTCACTTTTTTGTTATTCTTTATACCAGAGGAACAAATGACAACCGAAAACGGAACGGAATTCCTGAAATATTTCGATTGGGAGCTCTTATTTCATTTTAAAACAAGTTATTGGCAAGTTGAAAACAAAATTCGTAACCAACTCTAAAAAAATTAACATTTTCTGATATTCTTAAGAGAACCTAGGACTACTATACTTAAATTTGAATTCGATTTCCTTCAGCTGGAAGTCTGCGTCCGTTCTTTTCTTCTCCCGTAGAATCTTCACTTTTCTCTTCGTTCGATATATTAACTCGACTACTCTTGTTTTACGCTGCAGCATCTCTTTCTGTGCATCTTCTGTCACTCTTTACCGGGAAACGTTTCTATCATCGTATATCTGATTCCTCTTCTTGGGTATCTGATATCTTATGTACAGTCGGTCCCTGTTTGTTGGAATCAGTAGTAAGTGAACATATGTATATTAGAAAGTTGTGCTCTGAAGTTATCTGCACACCAGTAAATAGTCAAAATTGGAACGCGACTAATCATTATAAAATTAGAAAAGTAGCAAATATGCTTATTGGGTCAGTGGATTGCGAATAAGACAGCTATAAATCGAATGACAACATTTGTTTGCACAAGCTGAGTCTAATATTATGTAGAAAAATAAATATTGTCAGTGCCAAAATGCAAGTACTGTACTTTAACCAACCAAAATTATTCTCCTTTTTTTTTCTTGCATTTTTTCGTATTGGTAAATACTAAAATACTCCTTTTTTCTTTAATTTCAGGTAAGCGCTTAAATTAAAAACCATCAAAATCGTAAGTTAATTTAAGAATTTTGAACTTAAATAATAATATTCACCCCTGAATCACATACTTATAATTGTACCTGCTATTTTAGCACCTAGAAGTAGTTACTCTTAATAATTTGTCAAGAAAACAATTCAAATCAAATATTATAATTTGTTTGGAGTTTTTTTTCTAATGGATCGCAGCCTTGTCCAATTTAGGAAAAACTTGGTGGAGATAGATATTTCGATCCGGGCCATAAACATAAGCCCTTTTGATCAAAATATGTGTAAAAGATGCAAGAGCAAAGAGTTTGTTTGTTTCTTAATTTAAATCCTAAATACAAAATACGAATATCATTAGTAATCCCAAATTTTTCCTTACCGTTGCAAGATTTTTTTTACAAAAAAGTGTAAAACATTTATTTTTACCAAATCAAATACTTATTTTTTTTGATAATCAGTACTATTGTTTAGTGGAACAATAAAAAAAAAAAAAACGCAAATTTGTAGCGATCCCCATACAAAAAAGACCTTTTTATGAGCTTTTTGTATAAAAAGTTCAAAAGGTTTTATTCAAAATGGCTAAGTTTAGGTAATCTTCAACTTTTGGCGTTTACAGATTTCAATTATCTTGATTCTATCAAAAGTTATAGTGTTTAAAAATTTCCAAAGCCAACGACGACGAAGGAAACGGCTCACGCACATAAAAATGTCTCGAAAACGTGTTTTCTTAACGTTTTAAGATGTTTCGTGATGAAATAGACTAATTCAGAAAAAAAGAACACTCGAAAATACTTACCTATGCCCAAAACTTAAAAGTACTTAAGGTAACGTTCCATAATTCTAATAAACTATTCTCTCTTACAAAATAACAATTCACCCTCTGGTGTCTATGCATAGTCACAAAATCGACCCAGTAATGCATTTAACGTACATACATATTTTCTCTGTGCATATTTTAATTTATAAAGACGAAGGATCAAACAGTTCCTAGGAACAATAACAAAAATTTTGTTTCTAAGTAGTTTGTCTTATGCTTTCCATTTCCATTAAATATAACCCTAGACTAGATAAATCTTTCAGAATTCCAAGAAAATCATATTTACGATAAGCTTTCTGAAGAAATGCTAAAATAATTCCTTTTTGTATGCAACAAAACTTAACTAAGGAACAACCATTATACCGTTTTATAACTGCTATTTGCCAACTCTGGCACGTGTGCGCTCTCCAAGAATAACGACGACGACGATGACGGGGCATCAACTTACCACAATATCATTTGGACACTTTTTTTTTATCTTCTCGGAAATATAATCTGCTCTATCTCGGAATCTACTATGTTTATTCTCACACAATTAAATTAACCCCATCACCGTAAAACCAAACCGACAAACTTGTGTCTAGATTGGAGAGATAGATTCTATAAGCTGTCTTAAAAAACAAAATGAAAATTCACGTAGGCCACTTTTTTTTTGTGTTTATTTTTTATTCATGGCATTTTTTCTCTCCTTCTGGCAAATATTTGAGAATACAAAAAAAAAAATTATTTTGTTTTCTTTTGACTCGTGAACTGACCTACTAAATAGCTCCACACAAGTCAAACAAAGACGTCGACAACGACGACGATGCCTTGGAGTCAGTTCTCTTTCAGTTCAAAATGAAATAAAAATTCAAAATGTACAAATAACTCAAATGCAAATAATCCGCAGCAGACAATCGTACCTATATACAATAAAACTGGAATCCTTTTTCAGTTTTTTTGCTTTGGTTCGAAAAAACCCTCAAGTCATATACCTCCTATTGTTATAGATATAACTTTAACATAATTAAAATCCTTGATATTCCTCCCACACAGATGAAATAGTAAGAAAAAAAAAAATGGAAAATTCCATCTCTGACTTTGGGGATGCAACGAAGAAAAAGTAAAATCGATGAGCTTCAAGTTCAATGCTAAAATACCACAGAATGACAGAGAATGGCATTCTTCAATCTTCAATCGGATGAGACGTTCTTTTTTTCTTCTTGTTTTTCAGTGGAAAATTGAATGCATTATAGGTGCCTTGATGACTTGTGTTTGAAGGGTAGCAACCCCTTCACTTATTTCCTTTTTAGTGTTTTAATTAAAAAGAAAAAAAAATCCTTTGAAATACATCTCATTGCAATGATTGAAAAAAAAACTCCTTTAACTAACAGCATTGTATATAGTTTGTATCTTTCAATACAAAAAAAAGTACCTCTCTCTCTCTCTCTCTCTCTATTAAAATTAGAGACAGAACAAAAAAAAAAATCTCATTATTCAGCCCACAATCCAGTTTTGCATAATGGATTATGTTTGTTTCGAGTAAAGTAACGTTCAGTGCGAAATGCTCATAGTGTGGGCATCCTTTAAACGGCTTCAACTTATGCTTATGCCGGGAAAAGTGGTTTTAAATTTAAAACAAAAAATAAGGCTTTCAGATTTTTCGTGTCGCTTTACAGAAGAGTAAGTTGGCAGAAAAGCGGAAAATAAGTAGTTTTTTTTTTTTTTGCATTATTATATTGCTCGTGGGTGGGAGGGAAGTCTTTTTGGTTTGGCATTGAAAAGGGAAAAAAACTTTTTTTTCGCAAAATTTGTTGTGTGGGAGAGAAGGAAAAAAATTTAGAGAAAAAAATACAGCCGGACTTAATGAATGAAAAAAATTATTTTGCAACAATTTATGCTGAAGACATAACACTTGGTTGAGAATTTTAAATAGGAGTTTTGTTTTGTTTTTCTGTTTTGTTGGTTTTTTTTTTTTTTTTCTTATTCATTATAAGCGATTTTGTGTTTTAATAAAAAGTTTAAAATAAATTGGGCGACTGAGTGGCAAGTATGTAGATTACTTTAAATGACTTTTGATGGTATTAAGGAATTTAATTAAAATAAAATTTAATACGTGAATATTTTATTCATTTTGGGTTTACTTCCGTTTGTAGTGAATTTACCTGCCGTAATAAATATTATATCGTTGGAAAGGTATTGCACTTTACTCATGTATATTTTTTGTATGAACATTAAGTTTAAGAATGGTAAAATTAAAGTATGTATAAGTTACCAACTACAACAACAGCTAGAGGTATGTGGTTGACTTTTGAGCTCTGAAGGAACCCTTGCTAAACTAACCGAACTTAATCAGTTTTTTAATAATTAATAACACCTATAGGTAGCACGTAAGTTCATCTAAAAAATTAAGTTTTGAGGAGGTTAAGTGAACTGCTATTTAAGCAGTCCTCGTTTAAGCGTTGGCGTTGGTGCAAATTTCAAAAATAAAAAAATAACAATTTAGGGCTACACGTTTTTTTTGAAAGATACAAGTTCGACCCTTTTTAACCTCCTAGTTTTGGTTATTGTAATTTGTGCCATGTGTCAAACTGAAAATTTTGATATACATATCTCCCAGTTTTGAGAACTCTAGATTCATAATCCGTTGTTTATTGAAGAAATGGCAGTGAGTGTGTGTGTTTGTACGTTTCCTCCTTTGTGACATTTTATATGCAGAGAGTATTCCAAATTTGGGTTCCAAAATCCCTGAAAACTGCTTATTCCAATACAATAATGACTGAGTCATCAGATCGTAAGAAACTTCTAAGAAGAGAAAAATCTTTGTGTTTTGGGATGGAAAATGGAATCTCTTGACCTGAATCGTGTTGCAAATGAAAAGGAGCCTGTATTCTGAGAGATTAGTAGGCTAAAACTTTCAAATTATTATATAAAGGGTCCTTACAGGACATTAACATGTTCAAATATAATATTTTGTTCAAAGAAATGAAAAAATCTGTTAATATTTAAAGTTTTTCATATTCTTGCATTTTTTTAGCAATTTTAATATTATTAATTTTTTGGAGTAAGTTTTGTTAAAAATTGTCTAGGTTTACAGAAATACATCAATTTTACAAATGTGTGCAAAACTTTAAGCTATTACCATCTGAAATAGCTTAGTTCTTGCTTAAGATAGGATCATTTCGTTTGCATTTTTTTGCTCTCTACTGTATGTACATGTGTACGAAGTTTCACTTTGATGCGATTATTGTAAGTAGGCTTAAATCAATTTGGGGTGTTTCAAAATTTTTGCATGTTTTTATATGTTAAGTACAAATTGGTTTTATTTAAAATGGCTGAATTTCGAACTTAAGCTTAGATAATCCTCAGGCGTTAACAGATTCCAATTTTCTTAATTGTAACGAAAGTTATTGTGTTTACGCCAACGGCGACGAAGACGACGCCAACAACGGCACACGCACATATAAATGTCTCGAAAACGTCAAAAAGGGCATTTTGCTTCACAAATATATTTAAAGTAGAGCATACCTGAGTGAAAGTGCAAACTTTGAGGTCCTACAACTCAAGACCTCATAAATGTTTTACCAGCTATCATGTTTTGTAGAAAATAATCAAAAATAAAAAACTTGAACTTTGTTTGTTTTCCGAAATAAAACTATGCTTTTCCTGAGGTTTTTTTGTGTGCTTCTAAAGTCTAAGTTCAGAAAGTTTCTGTTGGCTTTCTTTTTTAAGATATTGTAGAATAGTTTATAAGAGTTATGAATTATGAAATTTTTTTCATGCAGCTCTACAAATTCTGTATTTGTTGGTTTCTTGAAACCACTTTCATATACATATATGCCTGCAAATATAACTTCTTCATCAAATTGTTTTATTTTGTCAGTTTAAATTCACGACCTCAAAAAAAAGTTAATTAAAACAAAAACAACAACAACAACAAAACAGACAAGATTAATGTTTAAAAACTTTCAAAATAGTTTACGTCGACTTAAATTCCTAGATTACAAATGATTTATTTATTAATTTCACTCAAACCATAGTTCAAAAAAACAAACATTTTCACCTAACCCCTTTTTGTATGTCATTTCCATTTATTGTTTTGTAAAACAGACTTTTTTATTTTCTTCTAAGATTCAGCCATTCAACCTCTTTACTTATACTCAACTATATATCTTATAACTTATCTAATAAAAAGTATAGCTCCAATCTTTTACTATTCTACGATGTGCTATGATGTTGAAATCCATACTACACACTAAACATAAACATAAACATTATATTATTGTAAATTGTGTTTCCATTTTTGGGTGTTTTCAATATATTCGTATAAAGTGTATATACATAATAAACCCACGTAATTTATATACTTTGGTTTTGGTTAAACTTTACTCATCAGCATGATATCCTTTTCCCAGGAAAGGGTACTTACATGGTCTTTTCTATAAAAGCCCCATCTTCTGATTTTATGCTCGAAGAGGAAAATCGAAAATCCACCACTTCTCACTGTGTTCTCTGTTTTCCTTCTTCATCTCAGTCTCTTTTTCTACATACAAGTTTTTTTGTGTGTGAAAAAAAAATCCCATTTTCTAGGTCAATGGGAGCTTCAGAGGGCGTAAGCAGAGGCACACATCAGAATATTATATAATAAGGTTATGAAAAGGACTTGGCATGGGAGTTGATTTTTTCTTCTGTTCCGGGTTTTTTTTTGTTGGTTCAGTTCACTATATCACCCTTTTCAGAAGTTTTAAAAATAATTTTTTTTCATAAGTCAACTGATCTAGAAAAAAAAATATCTATGCCCGTAAACTAATGAAGGCATATAAGCCTTTTTTTTAGGGGGAAGGGCTTCACAACTCAACTCTCATGTCAAAATTCAAGGCTCTTCATGTCAAGTGTACCTACTTGGAGAACCCTTTGAGTTTTAACTGAATTTGTTTGGTCTTTCTCCCTGTCTTTTTTTTTATTTAAGTTTTTTTTAAGTAAAGATAACTGAAGAAGTTATTAAATAGTACTTGAAGATACTTTGGTCATAAACAAAACAAACAAAAAAAAACTTAAGCACTGTGCTTGGTTTTATTATTCTCATGTGAATGAAAAATAAAGAAACAAACATTTATAATTCTCAAAATAATTTCTTAATTAACAAATCATTTTGTATTTTACACAAATATTTTTGATTTAATACCAAGAATGCTGAAGACCTGTTTCTAATAAATGCATTTAATTTTTATCTTGTCAAAAACAGAAATATCTAAAATTAAACATAAAATAAAAAAAATGATTTTTTAAATTTAGACTAGATACCGGTATTTTTGTAAAAGTATTAAAAATATAAATTTTACTCATCATCATCGGTGTGTTTCGCACAAAATTAATTATTTGAATAAATATTTTGTTTAAAAATAAACATGAAACTCATTTGTGTACCCCAATAGTCGATCGCCGCCGCAGCATACAAAATTTTATAGACTTTTTTTTTACTTATTTACTTCTTAAGAGTAGATAATGTTTTTATGTGTTAAAAATGAAAAATAAAAATGTCAAGTTCATTATTAGAAGTGGGAAGACGAGGATAGAAATGAATGTGTCGGATATTGACACGAAATTGTCAAAAACAAGGTGAACACTTAGAAAGAAAAATTCCTCTTGAAAAAAGCGGAATTTAATTTGAATTACTTAAAAGCTTTGAAGAATTTATAAAAATAGGCGGCATCTGTCTTGATTTTTTTCTTCCTCTTTTTCTGCCTTGAACTTGACAATATGGAATTTGATAGAACACAATAGGTTAAGGAAAAAAAAAATAGGAATTATAAATGCACTTGACAACAGATAAGAAGATTGAATGATTTTGATAAATCGATGGATATGGAATTTGAGAATTTTTAACCACTTATCAAGGAATAAATTTGTAATAAGTATTTAACATGTCAGAGACATGAACTGAATGGTCGCACTCATTACTATTAAGAAATAATATGTAGGGGAGACTGGGTACCGTTGAAACAACGCAAATATCTCGAGAATCGTTAGTTGTGCAAGGATGGTTCTAAGGGGTTAACGAAGCTGAAGGTTCCAATGCGAACCTCATTCTTTCTTCTCATAGCGCCCTTCAGTAGTTTACGGGAGGCTCTGTTATAAATATTTTGATAGCCAAAAATTAATATTTTTGTTCGGATATTTTTCTTCGAACTGTGCTTTTTATTCATGTAAGAGTGTTTAGTGTATTTTTTATGTTTGAAGCGAAGAATGTAAAACACAACATGGTGACAAGTTTTGTTGTGACATTATTGTTATTCTTATTAATGATATATTAATTTTTACTTATAGGGGTTGGGACGATGGAAACCAGAGAGTACAGAATGTGTTGTTAAGCAATGTAACAATATTATATTTTTAATTATTTGCATGTTTCAATTGACCCCAATCACTGTTTTGAGAGATATACACAAATAAGCAAACATAAATATTTATTTTTAAAAGGGAACACTTTTTAATTTTTTTTTTTGATATTGGGTCAGTGATTTTTTTTCAAAATTAAGTTTTTAGATGTTTGTAAATAATATCTTAAAAATGGCATACCAAAATAGATTAAATCTAAAAATTTATCAATATAGAAAAAATCATATCAAAATGTTTAATGAATATCGTTTGGGACGTTTTCGAGAAAACTCGAATAACTCAAAAATGTTGTATTTATGAGGGTGATAATTCGTTCTAGATGAGATGTTGAAAATAAAAAAAAAAACAAAGTTTCGAAATTACATAAAAAAGGAGAGGGACAGAAAAAAACAAAATTTTGACACGAAACCAATACTTGTCCCATAGAGCAAGTAAATTTGTTTCAGTTAATAACGGTATCTCTCATAGACCCCTTCTTCTTTTTTTTTTTTTTTTGATTTTCTCGCAAATGAGTAAAATAATTTTTAAGAAAAAAGGTTGTTAGTGGTTTTTAAGTTATGTCATATCAACATTTTCTAAAACATTTATTTTTGGCGCTTAAAATAGTTTTAAAACTTTTTTTCGATTTTTTGAAAACGTTTAAATGTTTTTTGTTTTTTTTTTTTTAATTTTGGTTTAAGATGTCCATTTATATTTTCTTGAAAATTGCATACCAACTTTGTTTTTAAACAAGACTTGAGTATTTATTTATAGACATGTTTTTAGAAACAAGAATCGGAAAAGACAATTTTTTTGGCAAAATTTTTTATTCAAAGTGATTTTTTTTATTTTTTTATTTGACATTGCGAAGTAAAAATTTTGTTTTTTATTAAATGTTTCTATCCATTTTAAGTCAAACGTAAAACTACTTTTTGTTATTGAAAAAAAAAAAATGCAGACTGAATTGAAATTGTTTTCTCTTTTTTCTTCAAAATTTCACTCAAGTAAATATTACTTCTATCTTTTGTGTTTTATATTGAAGTTTTGCCATTGGCCGTCCCGCCTTAGCAAAGGGAGATACATCGCCCTTCTACATTACTTTTTGCTTAAAATGTCGTTATGAATCTTTTTTAATAATAATATGAAAATACTTTCAAAAACTTGTATTTTCAAGACATCTAGTTTGAAGTAAATCAATTAATTTATTAGGCTGACCGGGGCCCTCATAGGCAGATCTCGATAACTTAATATAGTGTATGTCAAAAATATCAGAAGAGATCATAATTTAAAAAAGTAGAAACTATTTCTTGACTTTGTATTACGCCGCAGAATTTTGTCCTCTTACTTTGACTTATCTTATCCAACGACCAAATTTCGGTAACATGTAGTGTCACAATTTTAGTCGTTTAATTTGTTTGTTTATTGAATGTGGTTAAATGAAATAAGTTCCGGTAACATGGACCCACGGGTAAGGTTTTGAGTGGGTGCACATTTTGACTTAATACCCATTGTGGTTGAGCACGTTAAATTAGTTGTCTTGAATTAAATTAAAATTCATCAAACTCACGTATCGCTATTATATCACTTTTTTTTTTTTTTTTTTTTTGCTGTCGACTGAACAAAGATAAATTACTTTATTATGCAAAACAAAAGCGTCTCTCAGTTAAATTTGTTAAAGATTTCAGGCACGAAGTCCTTACGCATATGGTTAGTTATATAGTCATTCTCCAACTTTATCATCAGGATAATTGAGTGTTATAAGTTTCTCTAATTCCAAATCCAGTTACTTCAACAACAACAAAAAAAAGTTCTTTTGTGTAATTTCCCTGTCAATCCAGTACACGCGCGTGTGCATATTGAATTATTTCCAAATCGAGACTAATGATCCAAATTTGTAAACAAAACCAAAAAAAAAAAAAAATACAAGAAATACGCATCTCATCCTCTAACCTAACCAAGCAATCACGCAACTAAAGTTGTTTTATCGAAACAAAAAAAAAAATCTAACCAAACAAATTTCATGTCTTTACTAGGTATGTGTGTTTCGCTTTCGACACAAATAACACTAATATGTAATCATCTCTGCCAAAATCTACGATCCTTTCACCCTCGTTTATTTATATGCACAAATGGCAAATATTTATGTGGAAGAGATGTCGACAAAAAAGTCACACACAAAATAGAAACACAAATCGGACAGACGAATGGACGTTTTGCAAAGTGAAGAGAAGTGATAGGAGGTCGTAGGTGCTATTCAACTGGAATAAAAAATTAATAAAGGAACCATCCATATATCCATAAAATCCAATTTCCCACTCGTCGTTGTTTCCGTTCGTTCTTTGTTCTCTCCTTTTGACCCCTGAACTTGAGTCAATATATTTCCCAAAAGTCCTTCTTCCTGTTTTTGTTCCTTGGAAAGTCATGTTTCGATTCAATGGCACGCGAAGAATGAATGTTTGTATGTTTGTACGACGACGCACGTTTCAGAGATTTTATGGATTTCTGCCAAAAAAGGATGAAGATGAAGAGGGTCCTATAACCCAACAACGGTAACAAAAAAAAAAAAAAAATTGCGACTCAAATGAAATGAGGAAAATCAAGAGCATTCCAATGTGTATTTTTTTTTTTGTTTTTATGAATGTGTGTGTGGTATGTCCTGCGAAAGAAAAAAATTCATATATCCTTTTGTGTAAAGAATGGTATTTTTACTCTGATTATGATAAGCTGCCTCTTCTAACCCTTCTTCTTTTCTATCTGTATACACTCAAACTCAACAAATAAAATACCAAGAGATATCCTTGATCGTCAAGCTGTTGAATGCAAAATATTTTCATAGCTGCTCTTCTTCGTCTACCCAACCCAACGTGTCGTCGTCGTCGGTCGTTTTTGTCATTGTCGGTGAAGAACCCCACTGTTAGTAAATATTTCGCATTTATGAGAGTCCTTTTTGGTTCTCCCCTTTCTGTATACGAGTACATCCTGCAGACTGTTTCATAACAATTTATATCCTTTTTTTTTTTGCAACAGTAGAAGGGGGGGGGGTGTGAATAGTATGGGTTTGATATAGTTCTTCAGGGCAAAATGTTACAGCGCACTCTCACTGTCATTTTGTGAAGTATCACTTTTCCATCTCTGTGTATTGGATTTGGTTTGGTCCTGGTTATACCCACTAGTAGCTTGTAGGCAGTGTGGCAGTTAGAAGTCCTTGTCTCATCGTCGTCATCATCAGCATAATATAGCAACACTATATGCCCTTGATTTTGCTCTTCTCATTGTTCTGGTCGATATGTGTTGTAATGGGATCCTATCATGTGCTCGTAATATGGGTAGCTTTTATTTTTTGTTGTTGTTGTATTTGATAGAACCGTTATTGGTATTCATTGACCTTGAATGTGAAAATGTGACTTTTAGATAAAAAAGAGACTCTATGTGTGTATTTCATTATCAATGAAATATGCACGAGGACACACAGGATTCTTTTCTCTCCCTTTTTTTTTTGTATCGCTCTTAGTTTTGCCAGAGGCTTTTTAAAATAAAAAAATAAAAAAAAAATTAAATCCTGTCATCCTGAATCAACTCCTCCAAAGGACAAGTACATCCGTCGTCGTATGTACAGATGAACAATGTGTTTTATGTGGGTGATAATTAATTTTCACCGCAACTTTGAGTGTCGTTGTGGTAAAAATAGAAGAGAAAAAAAAAACCAATGATCCTTGAGAAGCCTTTGTTGCTGTTTTTGCAGTCGTTTAAAAAAAACAAAAAATGACAGAATCTATTATCCTTACTGTGATGTGAATTATTCTTTATGAGCCCCGAGGTCATCTTTGAACTTGAAACTTACAAAAAATAAATTTAATTTATTTCATTACCACTCTCTCTCTCTCGTTCGCTTCTGTTTTCAACACAAGGACAATCAAATAATAATACAAAAAAACTTTGGGTTTTTTTTACTTAAAATAAAAATATCAACGCCATTTAATTTGTAGTGTTTACATTTTTCAGACAAGAAAATGTAATTTCGTATATTTTTTCCCAATTTTTTTTGTTTTGTTTACTCCTTGATGTCCTAGAATATTATAGATTCCATTTTATAAAAGCTTGAATTTTATCTTCGTTTTATTTTACGACCAAATTTAATTGCTTCGAAGTCATTTGGTAACTTAGTTTTATTTTTGTTTTATGAAAATGGTTAAGAACTGCTTGAATGTTTTAAGTGTTGGTTTTATTGTTAAAAATATTTGGTAATAGTTAGGACGACAGATAAAATAAATTAAGTTGGAAAACTTTACCTGGCCAAAAATGTTTTTATGTTTTTAAAGACTTTAGTGTTAATTAACCTATTTTAACGATATAAGATAGTAAATTTTTGGTGTAAAAGACTGAAAATCCATTAAGTTATTTAAAGAGTCCTTCATTTAAGTGTTGGTAGACTCTCGTTGAAATAGATATTATACATACTTGAAACAAAATAGTCTGAAGCAGCAAGGGCGTGTAGTTTTGTCAGCGGGAGAACTTCTTAATCTAATGATTAATTATCACACTTCTGAAATTGTCTTGCTGTCAAAAAAAACTTCGAAATTACAAAAAAATTACAAAATCACCTCAAATTACAGAATCCGACGAATGCGTTGCGGCGGGATTCGCACTTATTTCAGCAATATTTTCTTTTTTGGAACTAGGAGGTGAGAAAGTGTCTTAGTGGAAATGGTGAGGTAGTTTCTCGTAGAGATAATATAGTTCACCCAGCAAGTTTATAATTAATAAGAGCTTTGGGAAAATGTGGGGTAAATGGTATATGAAAGGGGAAACATAAATTGCCCACCAAGAGATTCAGGGAAGGAGGTCGAAAAAGTGGGGTGGTTGTCTAAAATCGTGTTTTTTATTATTTCTATCTAAAGTAGTCCTCGAAGCGAAAAAAGTTTAAAACAAGAGTTGTAGGTGGTAAAAAGAACTTTCGGTCACGTAATTTTTCTATATGACCTCAAAAATATTGTGAAAAATGACAAAAACTATTATTTTTTTCATTTAAATAAATTTTGTTTAGCAAACAGACTCTAGTCTGTTCCCTTTTCTCTTTTTATCAATAAGGTTTTTCTTATTTTAATAATAATTAATTCTTCGTGGAAGAAACCATAGAGACGTCTAATTATTTTTCATCTATTTCTTTCTGATGTTGAGCAAGTGGAAAATTTTCCACCTATGCGTATATGCACTCGAGCTATAAATTTAAATCCTTAAAAGAAAGTTTGTTCATCGATAAAATAAAAACAAAGAACCCTGCACAGTACGTTTCCATAAACAAATACATCATGCATCAAAAATTGTTTGTTTCAATCTCAAAGTATGTACATGTACATAATGTTTAAAGAATTATCGATGCAAAACCCATTGATAAAAGTTTCTGTATCTGTATAATATTTGCACATTTACAAAGTGAAATTGCGACGAACATCATTTATCCTGCAGCAAAATAATTGCTTTCATGTCCTTTTGACTCTGCAACACAGCTTTTCGTTATATTCGAATGAGTCAAGAAATTTTGTCTACAATCAAGTTCTTCTGGGGAAAAAGGACCTTTTCGATATACATCTATAAATCGTCTCGATATAAATACAGAATAAAAAAAAAATTGAAAATGTTTAGAAGGATTCTAAGGACGAAGAAAAAGAATTTTAATCAAATTGATGTAGTTTTGGCTCGAACGTTTACAATTGTGAACAAATTCCAGAATGTGCACACGACTCAAGCCCTTACACAGATACGTATGTTTATTGTAAAATATTGTTCATGCAAAAGGATAATTTTCATTTTATTGCATTTTTTTTTTTGTTGTTGTCTATAAATTTTGAATGTTCTTACGAGAGACTAAAATCTAATTCTGAATCATTATTTTTTTTTGTCTTTATTTTCATACCTATAGATTTCTTTTAATATGAGAAATATTATTTTGATTTATTAGCCACTTGGTTCACCTTCAGGGGTAATTTATTGCAAATTCACTTAGTATACGATGGTGATGGTGGTTGCACGATTATAATTCAATTTATTAGACAGGATGTCGTGTTAGCCATTTGTGTAAGAGCAATTAACAGCAGCGCGCAACACTGCTATGAACTGTTTGCTGTTTTCAATTAGCACCGACACATTTAGGAAATATCAATTCGAAAGGAACCAAAGTGTCTAGAAATAAATTTTCTAATTTTAAGTATTCGCTGCATAAGCTGGTTTTGTAATAACCTATTCTCGTAAAAAAAAAAAATATAACAAACGAAACTTATTTTTTGTTTCGATCCTTAAAATGGATGTAATATTTCGCACGTGTTTCTATATTAACAGCCATTAATCAAATAATAAAAATGTCTCATAAAGATACACACAGTTTTGGAACGCCTTCGGTCTTGTGTCGATGTGTCGGTCGGGTGGAAGTGAAAAAGTATTCGCGAGGAAATCATATAAACCAGAAGCACTTAAACAAGAAAAGTATCAAACAAAACAACAAGGAAAAGTAAAAAAAAAAAAAAAAAAAACAATCCTTTCAAGGACAAAGTTTCGACGAAATAATATAAAAAAGTAAGAAAATACTTTCATCTGTTTTCATTTGTTTTTATTTTCACTTGTTGAAGGTTTATGAGAATTTGCTCAGATGGTTTGGGTTCCGTATTGAATTTTTTTTTTTTTTTTGCTTATTTTTTCTGAACGTATTTTGTTGTTTTGTATTTTTTTTTTATTTTTTCATCGACACGCAATTGAAGAAGCAAAAAACAAGAAACTCAAGCCCAAATCGTTTAAGGGTTTAGTAAATGCCAAAAGTGATTTATTTGATAAAAAATGTCCCTTCAATTGAAATTGACGGCAGGAAAATTAAATTATAAATTACATAAATTGATAGAAGACAAATAGAGTGTTATTGCGCCAGTCACAAGTTACGCAACAGCTCGCAAAGAGCGGCGTGCCTAGGCTACCTTAATTTTATAAATTCGGTTTATTCTTTTTAAGGTCTACAAAAGTATTTTAGTAACCAAAGCCATATTGATTAAAAAATTAGTACTAAGATTATTATTAGTACCTCATTAATAACAATTTTATATAAACTTGGCGAATACCTTAAAAGATATAGAATGAAAAAAGAGCAATAAATTAAAAAAAATATAAAAAAAAACAATACATTTGGTGTGTTCTATGTCTTAGACTTCGACTTCGGTAGGTACTTCATCCATTTTTTTAAATATTTAGCAGGCACTACCTACTCCTATAGCTACGTTCGCAATTTTGTTCAGAAGGTAATGAAATCCTTTTTATGTTTGTTGCGGTTGAACACATTAAAATGCCTCTTTAACTCTTGTTGTACAATAATAGCTTTCGGCATAAGTAGGTGAAAACTTTTTTTTATCCCTCAAATTATTGAGGTCTTACTCAAAGTATCAATAAATTAATTAAAATACCAATTAATGTGTATTCCAAAATATTATGAGTAACGGAGGATAACATTGCCAACCTAGTACTTACCTTCCATAGGATGACATATCGATAGATAAATCACTAAATTGTTTAAAACTGTTACTTGAGTGTTTTTATAAGTATTAATGTTTTACTAAACATAACAAAAAAATAAAATTAAAAAAATACGTTTTTACTTAAAAAAATCTTTTTCAAATTAGACGTTAATCTTATTGAGAAATTTTATGAAACATCTGTTCGAATAGAGATTTGATTGAGTAAAGTCAAAGCGATTCCAATATTTTTTTTTTACACACATCGATTTCTGAGGTTGAAACTACTTCTTTTTTTTTTTAATTCTATACAAGGCAAAAAATTGGGTTTCAGAAGAAAAAAACTTAACAGATTTTTTTAAGAATTTTCTGTTGAATAAAAAGAATTTTAATTTAAGGTGAATTATATTATTTGTATTTCATTAGCATACGTTAAAAAATTCACCTTAAGTGTTACAGCAGAGTGTTTTAAATCTAATTTATTTGACACAGTGGAGAAAGAAATCTCAATAACAAAAGTGGAACACTGGAGAAAAATAAAATAAACCAATAAAAAAACAATTAATCCTCTAAAAAACGCATCAGTAATGATTTTAATTCAGAAAAGTCTGTCTTAAATCATGGCACGGTGAAATATTTCATTTTTTTTTTTTTTTAACTTTTTTTTAGAAAAAGTGTTCAAAATCAGTTTATTTATGGCCAAGATCTTTTAAGGGCAATTTTATAGCTCAACTCAATGCCAAAAATAGTATTTTGGAAATCTTTAAAATTTCCAATAGTACAAAAATAAAAAAAACAAATAAATAAAACTTGATATATAAATTTTTTGAATAAATAATTTAATAAGGAATGTGAGCAAAATATATAATTCAATACTGAGATGACTGAAATAACTTCTTAAATGATTTGGAGCTTGAAATAAAATATTTAATTTGATTTCTTTTAAGATTAATTTTTTGAAAAAAAAAAAATTATCGTTAAAGAGGTTTTTAAAAAAATTATTTTTTTATAAATAAAAATTCTCAAACCATTGTGAAAAGAAATGTTTATTTGCAATTTTGATGAAAATAATATGATGCACCTTAAACCAAAATAATATAGTCACACGTTTTCGAAAAATTGATTTTTCAAAAATAAAAAAAAAAATGTTGAAAGTTTTTTCAAAAGCAAAAAAATAAGGTTTTTCAAATTTTTAATATCAAATAATTTCATCGAAATCGGTTTAGTCATTTAAGAAGATTCTATGGTAGGTTCCGTTACTAACATTTTTAAATATATTTCATTCATGACGATTTTCACGATCTTAATAAAAAAAGAAAAAAGTAAGTACAAAATTTTGTACCAAAGCAATGTACCAAAATTTTGATAGCAGTTAACTTTTTCTTAATGGTTATGTTCCAAGTACCGTTAGTTTTAGTCCTAAGAAACAAAAATAAAAATTAATTTACTCAAGACCTTAAACCCACATTTTTGAAGAAAATCTGTCTCCGCTTACTCATCAGTCATCACTGAGCAACAAAACTAATTTTTTTACCACCAATTTACAAAAATTATTCTTCCATTCCATCGAAGATAGATTTTTGGCAACAAAAATTGCATTTCCCTCAACTTTCACTAAGTAAAATGATGAATCAATGTAAATAGACAAAATAACAAATTTGTTTGTCATACATCCTACTCAGTCTACGTTTGCATTGCATACATACCTACGTAGTGTAGGTTTGTTTTCTTTTTTATTTATAAAATACTTGTTAGACTTGCCTAATTGAAATTTAACGCTGACAAATTTTTTCAAGGAGGAATAGTTATGTGTAGGTATAATGGAAATATTTTGTCCCGAATTAAAATTTGAGATATTTACATGCAATGAAGCATTATTTCGATCGTTTTAGGTTTTTATTTTTATTTATTTGGCAGTTTTTGAATATTTTTTTTTCGCGCGGCTGGTTTAAAAAAATATTATGGGTAAAAGAGTAATTATTTTGGTAACTGCGGTCAGGCTGTGTAGAAAATAGGAACTCAAAAAACCAAATTGAACTTCCAAATGAAAAATATTTGGCATTTTTTGAAAGTACAATCAATCACCAAAGAGTCTTGAATTTCAAAACATTACAAATTTAAATTTGAAGAATTCCATCGCCGCCAAAAAGAGGCAAATATATTATTTTTTTAATAGACAAACAACTCGTAAATTGAATATAAATGAATCATTTTGTTAGTAGAGTAAAATCTACCAATAAATCTGCGAGTTAGGGAAGTATTCTGTGTCTAACATCACAACTCATTCTATTTCCCTCAACACATAAATCTATCGATTCCTTGAAGGGATACTTAACGAATATTATGATTCCTTCTCTTCTTTTCGAATCGAATACGTCTATACCTACATATAACTGTAAATCGAAAAAAATAGGCTACAATGAAAACAAATCAATTTATGGCTCATTACGACTTATTAGCTTTTTTTCTTGGCAAATTGATTTTGTTTTATTTAAAATTTTACTATGAAAAGATAAAAAAACGAGGAAAAGTATTATTTTATGTTCCAATTTAAGATGTAATCCATCATCATTTTTGTTTTTATTCCTTTAAGACCTTCTTTTATTATGATACGGGCTTTTATTTTCATTATTAAAGAGTATCTCTCTTAATAAGAAGTAAATATCCTTTCTAAATGTCAGCGTGTTGATGTTTTAGTGATGGAATATGAAATTATCATACATAATCCTTTATGAGAAGAAAATTTACTTTGACATTCACATATGAATATAATGTTGGTAATTGTGCCTACTATAATCCCTTGGGTCATAAGCCTATAATATTTATTATTAAAATTCAAAAGCTTCTAACATTACTGCCTTCTAACAAAAAAAAAAAAAAAAAAAAAAATACCGCTCAAACACACATTCATGCATAATATAAAAGGTCGGTTCACTTTGTGTTTTAAGTATGACAATAATTTTTGAAGACACTGATTTATTTTTAGATGAACCTACATGTAGATAATGTTGACAGCTAAAAATAGAACAACCGATTTCTTTATTTATTTATGAAAATCCAAAGTAAAAGACCCACGTATGGTATAAAGCCAGTTACTTGAACCTACTATAGGTTTAAATACTTATTTTTAGAAAAGGGATTTTTATTTTACACGTATATTAAAGCTGTTTTATTTGACCAATATAAAATAAAAAGTAATGTTAAAAAAATCGATTCGTGTCTTGAACTTAATTACCACAGTATTTCAAGACATTCTAGCATTCTAGGTCGTACAAAATTGCACATCATTGATTTTTTTGGGATGTTATTAGGATATGTACCAGTAGTAGTAGCTTTGAAAGAGCTGTACTAACTGCATGGTGCACCAAATACCACGAAATGCTATTCGTACTTTTTCAGTTTTAATGTTTTAACTTCTTAAATTTTTATTTTATAAAAAAAGCTACGAGACATCTACATTTTAAGTGCAGCTGCACAATTTGAGATGCAGGTCTTCAAAAACTGGCAAATTTCAAAATATTTGTGAATACCAACACATGGAGGAAAAAAAAACATCAAAATCAGAGCAGTTTCACCTGGTTCCGAAATTATTTGCTGTGGTAACTCCACTAAATAGTTTTTAAGTTACAAACGAAATTGCAGTTGTCATTTTTATGCCTCGATCACTATAAAAGATATATTTCACCAAAAGTACCTTCATATTCGAACATTTGGTCCTCCCACTTCCACATACTTTCTAGTTCCTGATGAGAAAAGCATCTTTATTAGATCACGATTTTCAACTTTTTTACAAGAACTTTACCCACAAAAAAAAAAAAAAAAAACCCACAAACCTACAAATTGGAATTTATCCAAAACATTAAGTTCACACATTTTATTGCCAAAGTATTAAATTCTTGTTATTTTTTTTTTTTTTTTGTTCATTTGCTTCTTCGTATGATGCTATTTCCTCTTACTCTCTTTTCCCGAAAAGCATTTATTTCCATTTGACTTAGTTCATGGTCATGGGAGAAAACTATTTTCCGCACACACACACACACACACAAACAAAAGCAAAAAGTAAAATAGAATAATATATGTAGTAGATGAAGGCTTTTCGAACTACAACTGGTGTTTGCCACATTATTAATAGCTTCATGTCAGAAACAGAATTGGTTCTTAATTTCCAGAAAATAATAATTTTACTAATTTATGTAAAAAAAAAAAACAACTTGCATTATAAAATACAAAAGTGTTGTGTAATGTTATGTTGTGTTTAAATATTAAACTGAAACAAGGATCATTACTTGAATTATTTTAAGAATTTGCAACATAGGCAGGCATGCAAGCGGCAGGCACATTCACAGTTGCCACTTGTGCAAAACTACTAAATCATTTTATCAATATTGAACTAAGAATCACTAAAGATGGTTAAATTGTTCAAATCGTCGTCTAAAATATTTTGAAGTCACACATAAAATAAAATTTCAATTAAATATTACCCGATCTTACCCTGTTTCACAGTAAAGTTGTTTTAGACCAGTTTATACCAGTTGGTTGATAAATGAAAATAAATTGTATTAAATAGTCTCATCAATCTGTTCACTTAAAAATAAGATTTGAAGGTAAAAATATTCAAATGAAGTGGCTTAATGCAGGCGTAATTTTATTTATACCAATAAGAGCATCGATGTATGTTCTCTATTTTAAAAAGTAAATATTTTATAAATTATAAATTAATGGTACATTTTAACAAAATTTAAAATCACATTGTACACTCTTATGGCCTTAAAGTTCTAATTTATTTTTTATACCAGTTAGATCTCCATGGGAAATATCTTATGCCTATTTCCGATATAGAATTTTCTATTATCTTGAAGTAAAACCATTAGCAAGAACATGTACAAATATTTATGGTTATGATAGTCAACTTATTTTTTATGCCATTCAGATTCACATATTCTTGTCTCCTTACACTTTCCATCACTTTTTCTAAAGTAGGGTTTGAATATTAGTTTTGGCAGTTTACATAAACTCTTGGTTTTTTTATTGGTATAAACAATGAATTTATTAACTATACCATTCATTTTTACTTTAAAAAATACTTTATTATTATTAAAAAAATAAATTTATACCACTTATTTAAGTGTACAGTTTTATTTTAAAAGAAAATATTGAACTGCATTTGCAAAAAGTGGCAACCATTTTGCTGACATGCACTTAAAGTGAGAACACAATAAAAAATCATGCAACATTGTTGTTTTAAACACACAACAACAAAAAATGAATTGTGTAAAATGTTTTTTTTTGTTCATTTTTAAGGACTTACTATATACTTCCGGTGTCCTCATTTAAGCATAAAGGAAGTAAGTTTTTAATTAGTTTGCACTTAAAATCTTGAAAGTATGCACAATGTGTCTATGCTATATTGACACAACAAGAATAACCTCTAGAAAATAGGTTTAAATTGCGTGATGTGATTAAGAAAGTTATGGTTGCGAGAAATTAAAAAAAAAAAAACTAATTAATAACGCTGAAGAGCGCTGATGTTTTATGCACGTGGTGGTTTTGAAGTTCGTTTATGTAACTTTTGCTTTAACGAAATATAAATACAAGGTATACCTACCTACTTTTAAAGTTTTCAAGAATTAAATAGCAAAGAGGTAAACATCAGTTCTAGGAAATTTCTAAGAGTTTGCAAAAACGAAAAACGAAAAAACACAACTTGTAACCCAAAGGGACTTGAATTTACAAACAAAATATAAAGATTGAAATTCCTTTTTAAAGTTCCTTAGTTGTTCATTTGTGTGTTTTTCGGGGGAAATGATGTCTAATAAAAAAAAGTTTAAGACGAAAAGACGGTAGAAAGGGAAACAAATTCATGGTGAAGTGCTAACTCGTGTTTCAAAATGTCAACTTTATTTACTGAATCCAGTTTTTTATGGGCAATTGGTTGGGATATTCAATTTTTTTTCTTAACTGAATAAATATCAAAACAAGGTTATGTCTTCCAACATTAGGGCTTAAGTAAAGATTCATTTGTGTATTTGTGATTTTTTTTATAAATTTTGTTCAATGGAAGACGTACATTTGTGAAAATCTACACAATGCTACTAACGGCTTTCAGACTGGCCAATATGGACCAGCACCCCAAAAAAAGACCAAATAAAAAAAAAAACAATTACTTTCGGTTAGAAGTATCTACCTATACATTTCCGTCCATATTTTGAAAAAAAATGTGTTTTGTATCTCTAAAGACGAAATATGTTATTCAAGACATCAAATAAAACATTCTCACCGAAAATTTAACACTTAATTTTAATTCTAGTCAATAAATTTTTAAAATATATACATATTTGATATTTAAAATAGTTCAAGTCAATTTTAAGGAAGTTTTTAGTTTTTGCATCTTTTTCGTAAAAATTTAACTGACAGTAAAAACGCATACGAAATTTTTTGTTGAAATTTCGCTATGAAACTAAACACTTCTGAGAAATAATTGAAAATTATTTTACCAAAGTTTCTTATAAATACCTTTCTTTCTGACGTTTCAATCCTTCCAAATAGCCAACAAACATAGATTATTATTATTATTATTGTATGAAATATATGTACATTTTGAATTTTCTTTCTAACTGTTTTACTTTATTTTTTTTTTCATTCCAGGTAAGTTCACCGTGTGACAAAGTCTTAAAAAGGAGAAACGGTGAAGTATTTACGAAAATATGAACACTGAACATTCTTGTTAGACGTAAACCAACAATAGTGTTGTTTTTTCTTGTAGGTACTCTTTTGTATGTTTAAGAGAATAATTTTTTCAAGCGAAATCTTAACGACAACTATACCTAACATAGCTACAATGAAACTGTGGAACAAAAAATCGAAAACTTGTATAATTTGAACGCCCAAAAACAAAACTTAGTATAAAATTAAAATATTATAGTAAAATGTTTATTTCATTTTATACGATTTTGAAAACTTCAAGGGGTCGCTACCGAACATTGCAATTTTGCACATTTTGGCTGGTGATTACAATCAAAGCTTTGAAAATTGCCGCAGCACCTCCTTTGCTTAATCTTTAGAATTGTAATGAATTTCTACCGAAACTTCTAAAGTGTGTGTCAGGACCCCTTAAAGTTATCGAAATCAATAGAAATTTTACACATCACCATCTTATTTTAGTGCAATTTTTCAAAACTTTAATTTTAAGTACCACCCACAATGTCCAAAAATAAAATTGATAGTAACTAGCCCCAAAAGTTGTCAGTTGTTATATTTGCTTTTTTTGAAATTTAACGATAGTTTAGTCATTTAATCGCCAAAAATAATAGTCCTGTCATTTGATCGTCAAAAGGGGGTTTAGCTAGAAAATTTTGGATGGAGTTTTTCTACTGGTCCATTTATAGTTTTTTTGTGCTCTTTCCGAATTTTTACTTTGCCACCTCGTATTTTTATGCAAAAGTCGTCATTTTGAAAAAATGGGTATCAAAAATAGTTAAATCTCATTTTAAATTTATTACAAAATTTAAACGGCCTTCAGATTTATTAAAATCTAAAAAGTTTTAACCCAATTTTGCTAAAAAATGCAGTTTCTTTTCATGCATGATTTAAGTCCGTTCTTTCTGTAAGGCAAATTACTTTCTTTAGGAGAATTTTTTAAGTCATAACTTAAATTGTGGCCAATTCCACCAAATTACAAAATTTTAATTGGAGTATATTTTACAGAATTCGCTAACTCATCATAATTTTTGGATAAAAGTGTTGTAGATTATAGTTTGTAAGTTAACGCAACAGGCCACCCACTATTTTTGTTTTTGCATCGGGTTCAAACAACCTCAATACCGACAATATTTTTAAATTTATCTGAACATTTTTATTAATTTTTGTGAGATGCAGATTGATTTAGTACATAAGACCATTCGACAAATCCGTTGAATTTCGTCTGAGTTGTTACTGATATTGACCAGTTGAACAACTCAATTTTTTTGAACGGATTTTTGTAAAACTCTTGTAATCTACAATATTTTTAATCATGTATATACCAAATTATTGATTTCGACTTAATTGACTTAATTTTTGAATAACAATTGGTCTCACAGAGACACTCTAGACAAAATCTTGTTTACAGTATTGACATGGTTTGAAGGCTGACGTTGTTTTTGAATATAATAACTTTCAAAACCCGCTTGAGACAGACACAAAAAGTAATAGACACTTCCTCTTAAACTTTCCCAATAGAATTTCATAATTTTCAATGTCAAACGTTTAAAAAAAATTTATTTCAGAAATTTTTTTAATAGTTTATGAATAGGTACACAGTTTTATTTTTCACAAAAAATGAGTAATTTCCTTTCCAAAATTTATAGCTTCCGTAAAATATCAGCTGCTATGGTCAAATTTGTTTACAGTATTTCACTGTCAAGTTCATAAGTTTTCCTCAAAAACAAAAAAAAAAAAAAAAACAAAAAACAATAAAAAACAACTAAAAATAATTTAGCAAAAAAGCACTCATTTTTATTTTCATTTACGTAAACTTACTCATCTGCCATGAATACATTCTGTGTGTCCCACTAACCTTCAAGCTCTCAAAAAAAAAAAAAAAAACAAAAATGTATATTTTGCTATTTTTTTCAACTAAAAACAAGAGAGACAAAAAAAACTATCTAGCCACGGTGAAAACAATCACAATAATTTTCCATTGAAGAACTAAGTTTCACTCGCAAGAAGCAACTTTAATCACCACCTTTTCAAATTTTCCCATCCTGCCACCCCCCCCTTCTCACCTTGTTACCGCGCCCCATACCCGGCCATTGTTATATCTGTTTCCAACACTCTGAATATACCTACCTTAGTTGTCGTCGCTTCATCTTTTTATATATTTATTATTTCGTGTTCATTTTACGGCGCCATTGAAACGAAATTCTTCACATTCTATACATTTTACAACAACTGGCATTTTTGCAAAATTTAAAAAAAAAAAAATAAAAAAATTTCATAAACATAAAAATGTAAAAAAAAAAAATAAAATAAAATGCAAAATGTTTCATACGAGCATCATGGGAGCAATCACCACACACAGATTACTTCCTCTTCGTTAGTGTGTGGTGTTCAGTTTTAAACGGTAAACGAGTACAAGTTAAGTGCTGATGCTGGGCTGAATGTTCTCTGATGTTTTCAGCGAGGATACTTGCATGCATGTTTTGTATATTTTTGTATGTTTGTTTTTGTGTCATGTGTGTGTGAATGTGGAGCCAGAAAAATGAGCGGTCTCCTCTTCTATGACTAATTAAGATGTTTCTCATGTGATGAATTGTTGATGATATTGCAACCGAAATCCCTTACTGGTTTTGGGAATTGTTTTTATTTTTGATTGCACAAATCAACAAGTGCAAAAATATAGAAAATTTTTTCACCTTGTTTCATATAAATTGCTGCAGAATGAATACACATACTTTTATTTTGGCATCAAATTATTGTGCATTTTTGAATATTTTATTTTATTTTTTTTTTATTTTGAGATACCTGCTTAATAATTTTCTCGAAAATTTATAATCTTGTCAGATTTTGGTAATTATCACACGAGAAATAAATTCGGTGGACTAATTAAATTAACCTCAAGAAAAATATGGGGTAATTTAACAATTTTATTGAAAATCATACAGAGAGATAGGTATAGAAATTTACCTGCACGAATTGGTGGGAATCGAGAAAAAAGTAGTCTTTTCCCAGATTTTAAAGGTTGGCAGTTTGAACTGAAATGAAATTATTTAAATGGAATAAAACGGCTTGACTTGATTTCCTTACAAAGTAGATAAATAAGGCGTTAAGCTTGAATGACCTCCGAAATTCTTTGTATTAACCGCATATCTTTCAACAAAAATACCGAAAAGGGGATACCTACCTTTTCGATTATTTTTTGGGATGATTTTATTGTAAGAGCAATAAAAATGAGAGGATATTCTAAGTCACCAGCAAAAAAAAAAAAAAAAAAAAAACAAATCACATATAAAAGCACACCCATACAAAAATACATTGAAATATATACTTGTGTACAAATTTATATTAGGCAGAACAAAATTTCTATGCATGTATAACTCGTTTGTCCAATCATCGAGAATAAATTCCATCTATCGTACACTTTGTTATTTTTTTGATTATTATGAGAACAGTGCCAAAGGCTTGATAACAAACCTTTTTCCTCATCATCATCATCATAGTCATTGTAATCATTTTCAGCATGATTGTCTACTATTTGATTAGTGTTGCCATCCAATATCTTTAAAACTGCTATTAAATATAATTCTGTTTAGTAAAATAAGAAAGAAAATCTATTTTATAGATAACTCTGATCAATTTTCAACACTTCTAAGTTATTCTGAACAATTCTATACAATTCTAAACAATCTATGTTAAGCAAGAGGCTCACTATGTATATCTATAACAATTTTTTTAACAATTTCTGTACTTCCCACTCCAATTCCATAATTTTTAACTCAAAACAAGAAAAGTAGCTCGACTATACTTGTACAAATAAAACACACAATTCAAACAATATAATTTAATTTTAAATGACGGAAAAAGCAGCATAACTGCGATTATTACAAGCTATACAAAAACCCACTTTAATGAAACACTTAAGCTAGTGTCACACGATTTGTGTAAACACCAAAATTTGTGTAAAAAATTGTGTATTTTTGACATGAATATGCACAAAACCATCTGAAACACAAATGTGATGATAGAAAAGGACATTATAAACACGATTTGTACATCATTTTGTGTCATCCGAATTATGGTTCAGATTGATAATATTGTGTATTTTTATTGCAAACATGCACAAATTTTGCGTATACACAAATCGTATGTTCTAAGCTTTACTATTCTCTTTTTTATTTATAATATATTCATACAAAACTAAAAAAAAAAAACTACATTATGGCAACACTGGTTAAACACCATCTTCTACAGTATCCTCTTAAATTTTATTAACTATGAAGTATGTGATTGTTTTGCTTGTGCTTGTTTCCTTCCGGATGTATATTCAACTCATACACATATATGTATATGTATGGGAAGAGAAAGTATATTGTACATTTATAATGGCGTCAAGGATTACACGTTTGAGTGTAATGTCAACAGTATCGGCCGACAGACACAGAGAAGGTAAAGCACACACACATTTATTCCAACAATATGAATGCCTGTCGACCGCATGGAGTATAATAACAAGTTTTTTTTAACTTTACCGTTATAGTTTGTATAATCAAATATGGAAGAGATTTTTCACTTCAAGAGCTATGCAAATAAAGAGCTTTAATTCGCATAGATACGTATACCGTACATAGACAGAAAAGAGGAAGTAGATTAAATTTTGTATGAATTACAAAAAAAAAAGTAGTTTCCTGTGTCATGTAATGTAGAGATGCATACTGTAATAGTTTATGAAGTAACATTTTTAAGAGAACAGATTAAGTTTTGATTTGATTAAATTAATAAATTTAAAAAAAAAATTAAGCTGCTAGAGTTCCGCTAGAGATTTCAGCTTTTATTAAAAAAAAAATATATGAATAAAAAAACTTTAATGATGGAATGGCTTTAATATCGTGTTTATGCTGACATTGTTTTAAGTTTTAAATATAAAAAAATGACAAGCTACATAACGATTGTTATACCTTTTTTTGAGCTCTTCTACATTTTTGTTTTTATTAAATATGTTTAACTAAAAATGCTGAAAGTTGGCTCTGATTTGTCTGCTTTTAAATCAAATTTTTTTTTTAAATTTATGACGTTACATTTAACTTAATTTATTTATTTTGAAAAATGAAAAATAAAAGTTTTAATCTTAAAAATACCAAATTAAGTTTTAAGTTAAAGGTTCGATTTTGATTATTTTAAAATGAAAACAAAATATTATATATTTTATTTACTTTTGTGTCAATATTCAGAAGAAGATTTTAACTCAAGGAAATCAAACTTTATTTTAAATTACAGATCTTATTTTGATTTTTTATAATTTTTCCCAAAAAAAAAAAACAAACAATTTCCACAAGAAAAATAGTATGCCAAAAATGTCATTAAAATTAGTTGAAACATACTTTTTTCTCTTTTGCCAAAAACGCACATAAAAACAAAAGTCTGAATAAATCAAACTTCAATTTAATGTTCACAATTCTTACAATATTTTTATATTATTTAGATATTTTTTTAAATTTTAATTCAAAGCAATTGTTGTGTCTAAAGCTTGTGATGTAATAAGCCTCTTTGACAATTTAATTGCTTAACCTCAAATTTTATTTATTCGTTAAAATGAAATTGACCGCACGCGCTCACACACTCGAATAATTAAAGTGAAATGTAAATATTAAAATTCAAAAAATAACAAAAAACTAAATGTACAAATAAAATTCTATAGATAAAATAAATATACAGTATCTCCATAAACTATACAAAAATATAAACTCATGCTACTCGGTCAGAGTCTGTCAATGTTCTTTCGAAACAAGGATTTTAAAAATATTTTTTTTTTCAACTGAATAAATCAAACATCACAAAGCACACACAAACAAAAATAACCATGGTTACTCTTTTATAGTTGGTTGAATATAACCATCGATGCTGAAAATGTCCTTTTCAGTTTTTGCTCATGTTTTTGAATTTCAAATTTTCTTTTTTTTTTGTTGCTTCCATGTACTTTCCACATCTATTCATTTTGCTGTCGTTTTTAACTCATTGTCATTTATACGATTATACACGCTAAGTGTCTGAAAATATTTATATAAAATGTTTCTTTGGAAATTGAGCTTTAGTTATATTTAGTAAGAGGAGGTTCATGTTTTGAAACTATGGGTAGGTACATTTAGGTTAGATAAATCTGTGTGTGCTTTACCTTTTTTTTTTTTTTTTTGTGAAGGATTTTTGATATCAAATTGAAAGTGAAAAGTGATGCAGTCATTTTGCTTTACTACTACTACCAGAACATGTCATGTTCACTTATTATCTAAGTTCATCTGAATAAACTGCAATATGATAGAGAGTAAATGTATCCACCAACACTATATATGTAATGTAGATTGGCACATTGTTTGGGTTCAATAATTTTAAGTTGAATTTTGTGATTTAATCATATTTAGCAAAATAATTGAGGGAATTAATTAAAACTAAAAGCACTAGATTGTTTAATGGTATAAAACGTTTATAATGCTTTGAATGTAGGATATTTCGATTACCGGCGGATGCGTTGCCTTGCAAACCTATGATAAAAATCGTTTCGCTGTTCGAAATTGCATCGGGAAGTATTGAAAAGGATTTTTCTTGAACATTTTAAGTAAAAAGTGAAGCCTCTTATCATTTTTTTTTTTTGAGGCCAAATTTTCAACCGATTTTGATAAAAATATATCACATTGGATTTGGAAACACCTTTAGTTTCAAAATATTATTTAAAAATGACATGTTTCACTTCAAGTAATGATTAAAAACATGTAAAAGGGAAACATTTTTTAAATTCTTGAGGTTATAAAGTTTTTTTTTTGCGAAAACCACATGTTTTTACATCGTGGGAATGGTTTTTGTTAAAAAAAAAAATCGGGTGAAGATTCACGAAACTTGAATGTTTGAGAAATAATATTTTCGTTTTCGAATTAAATAAAAATTATTTGCTGGAAAGTAAATACAATCCATGTGTTTCATTCGTAACAACTGTATTACATTTGATACAACCGATTCGTTTGGAGCTCATTTTTATGAGTTGTTTGCGTCAAACGAAAATGCTTCTCACACCTAAACGAACAGGATGTTTACTAGAAAATTTCTGTTGTTTGCAGCAAACGAATGAATAGTTTGCGAAGAACCTCTTCAGAAAGTAGTTTGTTGCAAAGAACTTCACTTTTGGTGTAAATATAAAATTCATTTACAACAAATGGCTGCAGGAAAAAAAAATTCTTATTATTCTATGCTTGTGGTGTTCAATTGCATTCTATGCTACACGAATGTTATCTAATTCGTGGCGCAAAAGCAACAGCCTTCGTTTGAAATCGATAGGTCACAGGTTCAATCACCGGTGTTACGCTGAACTTTTTTTGTATTTATTCGTTTGCATAAATTGTTTCACCGAAACGAATTTAAGAGTTTGCCGCAAACAAAGTTGAAGTCGAAAAATTCCAACAAACGAAAAGTCGTTTGACACAAACGATTCGTTCTCTTATTTTGTTTATATGCATTCTACTCCAACCATAAAATATACAGTCAGTAGCGGAATGACAAGGTACTCGCTTCGTAAGCGAAAGGTCGCCGGTTCAATCATAGTTGTAACGCTAAACTTTTTTTTATCGTTCGCAAAAAGTTTTTCACCCAAACAAATTTACCAATTTGCTGCAAACAAAGCCGAAAATTGTTCAGCAAACGAAAAAGTCGTTTAAGCATTTTTATCGTTTGACGCAATCGATTTGTTCTCTCAGTGTATGTAAACGAGCATTCAAAAAATATAAAAAAAAAAACGAAGATATAATCTCTGTGCATACAACATATCACTCTCGATGTCGAAATAGTCGCATAGTTTTTTGGGACTAATTAAATAAGACCAAAACCAAGATGTCCTTATCCTACATAATTCTAAATATTTATTTATAGGCATAACTTTTCATCAAAAGAATACCGACATTCAGACGTTCTGAAGTTCATTACCTTGTTAAACAGTAATCATCCACCTTAAAGGACCTATACTCCAGAAATGTTTTTCTCTTTAATCTTAAACACTTTGCCAGACTTCTTCGTAAGGTAATAAAAATTTATTCTCTAAACAAATTAGCTATACCCCGTCAGTAATTACCTAATCACTTATGCCTATAATGCCTTGCGATTACCTAAATTCCACCAATTACTTTCAATTTTTAAAGATAAATTACTTTTTCTTCTGTGGGCGGTAGATTAGGTTTTTCTTTTGTTTCTATCTGTTTTTTTTTTTTTTTTGAAAAATCTTCTTGTACAGATTTCCGACTCCTCAAAATGGTATTTTTCTTTAAAAACAAAAAAAAAACTACAACAAAGACGTTTAGAAACAAAACACAGCGTTATTTGGGTTCTTTTTTTAATCAAATGGAATTCCACCTGTAAGTGAAAGATGCCTGTTATTCATCTTTGCTCAAAGTTAAAAAGGAATTTTTTTTTTAAATAAACAATTTTTTTTTTGGCGCCGCAAAGTTGCATATCAACAAATCAAACAAAAAAAAAATTAGAACGTAAGTCGTAAATACATAATATTATTCCGTCTCGGCAGCAGCGTGATGAAAAAAAATATAGAACCACCTACACCTTAGTGATGATTTGTTTTATCCGTGGGTGCGTTTAGATTATGACAAACGCAGAAAAAAATAAATTGCTCGGACTAAAGATAACAAAAATAAAAATTAAAAATTTCATTCCGTCGCAAGTCCTAAGAAAACAAGGATGATGATGATGATGATGATGATGAGCACCTGAGTTTCCAGTCCATAAACTGTTTTGTTGTTGAATTTAAAAAAGCTCAACGTCAAAACCTTTTTCTTTAATTTCGATTTTTCATCTTTTATTTTTGTTTTTTCTGTTTTTTTTTTTTTTTTTTTAATTTTGTTTGACTTTCAATGTTTATATAAGAACTACTCGACCTTGTTATGAATTTTTTTGTTTGTTTTAAATTAACTTTTATGCATGAAAAAAAAACAAAAATCCGGGAAATCTAGGTGGTTTATTCCCTTATCTTTGGTATAGTTAAAGGTTATGGCTTATTTTAGAAAATGATCCTTGTCATCTGAAAGACATCACAACCTGTTGTGCAATTATGGAAACCAAATAAAGTCAAAGTCGAAGAAGCAAGCAAAATAAAAAAACTAAAGGTATGCGCTAAGAGTAATGAGGGATAAAATATGCAAAGCATTTCCCTCTTCGACTTTGATGGGTAATTGCTTCGAGAAAACAAAAAGAAGCCGATGTTATTCTGAAGACATGTCCACGGCGCGGTGTTGTGCTCCGAGCACGCATTAGATTCGGAAGCTAAAAATAACCTTTATATCTTTTTCGTTCTAGGATCATGATGGTTTTTTTTTTGTATTACGAAGTATAAAAAAGTATTTAAACATCCAAAGATGATGGGAAAAAATCCCATTTTAAGGAAATTTCAGAATGAGTGGTACTCTAATATCCTCCTGTCAGCTGTCACACGCACACACATCATGTTGTTATTTGAGGAAATATTTTTTTTTTATTGTCCTGAAAGAAAAACGATAACTGACACAAAAGGAAGATGATGAATTATTTATTGCTTTAGACATGCTTTTATATGAAATTGACAACTTAAGTTTTTTTTTTTTTTGGGATGCTGAGGCTTTTTTTACGATATTTTTTTGGGCTTCTAAAGTTTTTTTTTTTATTTTAATTTTTATCATAATAAAGAAAAGGTATGGATAAATTTCTTCTTAGAACAAAGCTCTTTTTAAAGGTTAAAGAAAACAAGTAATAATTTGCGGTAAATTGACAATTATACAAAGTATCGAACCCATAAATTATATTTAAGAACCTTAATGATTATCTTATTACAGGTTGATTGAATGTACCGGGCAAGTCAGTTTGTTCATTTTATGTTTTAGACCGAGTTGTTAATAAAATCGGATGTAAGTTTCCTCGGCGGGTTTCACTTAAAAAATAACCTACCTCCCAAGTGACGAAAATGAAAAAAAAAATTAATTTTATTCAAAAACTACTGTAAAGATTTCGATAAAAACGGTACCTCACATAGACCTGGTTTGCTTTTTTCTAACTTTCTCGTAAACACTCCAACGGATTTTAATGACAATTTTTACACGAAAGGTTCTTAGCAATTTTCAAATTATTTCATATTATAACTAAAAAAAAAAATGTGGAATTTAACAAAAAAAAAAAGTAAAAAAACTTCTTCTCAAATATCGATTTTTCGAAAACATTTTAATGATTTTTTTGAAATGTTGGTTTTAAAAATGGCATAGGTACCAACTTTATTTAAAAAACAAAAGGCTTGAGTATTTTTATATATAAAAAAATTATTTTTTTACTTGCTCTATTAGTGGGACAAGGTTTCGGTCAAAGTTAATCAAAACCAACATTATCCATAATGGAGAAGTCGGAAAAAGTTGTTTTTGTAATGGTCTGTGCATCTCTGCGTCCTGTAGACATTTAAACTGCCCAAAATGTCTTTTTCCGTAATTTGGAAAGTTTTTTTTTTTTTGGTGTTTGCATATCTCGTCTAGAAGCAATACTTTCCATATAACGGTTTTGAGTAATTGAATTTTTGTAATTTCGAAAGTTTTTTATTTTTGGTTTTTGAATATCTCATCTAGAACTAGTATACCTATTCCTATGTACCTCCCATACAACATTTTTGAGTTATTCGATATTTTTCGAAAACGACTCTAACGATTTTGATTAAACTTTTTGATATGATTTCTTCTATAAAGATACATTTTTAGGATTTTTTTTGAAGACAAAAATTTTAAATCGAATTTTCAAAAAAAAAAAAAAAAAATGGGTATGCTATTTTTTAATATATTTATTTATCAACATCTAATATATTCATTTTGACAAAAAAAATCACAAAAAATTTGAAATCGATTAAGGGTCAATCGATTTCAAATTTTTTTCAAAAAAAAAACAAAAGCTGAAAATTTTCAATCTAAGTTGATACATAGTAGCCTTGAACTATATGAGCAAGTTCGTGGGATCCAGTCGTGCATTTTATTTTTGGTAAAATTTTGTTTTTCTCATCTAGTTTTCTGAGAAAATTGAAAAATTTCAAATCTTAGTTTTAAAAAGTTTAAAAATTGACGAATTTAGAACAAGTGATTGCAACTACTAAGTCAAGTCGTTTATTCTATTTTCAAGTAGATTATGTTTTTGCCTTACTGTCTTATTCCATTACTGGTCGCTTAGTCAGCAATCATAAGGCGTGAACAAAAAGAAACATACTTTTGGGTGCTGTAAATCTTAAAGCATAAATTCTCTAAAAAAACTACGAATTTAAGTTAATTTTATTTTATTTTCTAATAAATAAATAATTTTTGTACAAGTTTTTCTCCTTTTAAAAATTAAAAATTTTGTTTCGAAAAATTGTTGAAGCAATTTATTTTAAGTCCCTCCGCCGCGCCACCGTATATAGATTCTTTGGAGACCAATCATAAATTTTGAAAAGCCTCATTTTACAATATGAAAAATCATATTTTTTCTCTGCTCAAAACTCGTTAAAATAAAAATTGCTTCTGTCCCATAACGAGAACCAAAAATAATATTCCATTGAACGAAAAAAAAATGCGCTCTTATTTTCTCGAAACTACCCAAGTAACAATTGTAGTTCCAATTTAGCTCTATCAGCTATTATAAAGCTAAATTAGCTCTATAAAGGCTGCTAGAGCTAAATACGAACAAGAATTGTTACTTGGGTAACAACACAAACAAAGGTGTAATAAAAATTCCCAAAATTCTTTTCGATAAAAATAAAATATTTTTTTTTTTATTTGAAGAAAAAAACAAGAAAAAATCAAAACAATTTAGCAATCGAAAAGTTCTACTATATCACACCTGATAATTTTGGCGTACAAAAAAAAACACATTAACAAAACTCTCTCTCTCTCTTAAATAAATTAAAAAATATACGAAATAAATTTTGTTTGATTTTATTTTTCGAGGAATTTCACTCTTACGCAGACAAAAAAAAAAAAAAACAAATACACAAAATAAATAAAAAACAAATCACTTTCACATCACAAAACACAACATGAACACCACATCTTATAAATTATCACCTACCCCGTGCTCTGCATTAACCCAATTAATGAGATCAATGAATTAATTGCATTCATTCCAATCTATTTTTATAAAATCAATAAAAAAGAAAAAGAAAAGAAGCTCCTGAGGAATTCAGACCAATTTAACCAAAAACCAAATTGCCTATCGCCCCCACCGAATAAGTAAAAACACAAATTCCTTTCTATTTTAGCTCGGCTTGAGGAGGTTACAACAAAATAACACTTGATTTTCGACTCTACTATCATTTTGCTTGCACTAAACCAATTCAACTTCCTTTCAACCCGCCCGCCCCTTTCAATCATTATATTTAAGCACTTAACAGGTGGAAGAACAAATTAACACTACAACACACACTACTTTGTGTATACACATCCTTAATTGAATTCATTTCGCAATTAATTTGTACTTTCGTTGCCTTAATTAACACTATTTGTTAAACAGGCTTAATTTATATTCGTAAATTTGCAAGTACTCAAGCAGTTTGAGTAAGAGAGTATACGTTTATTGTATGAAAATGAAAACTTCCATACAAAAAAGAGTGTAACGAAGTGTTACGTATTAAATTATAAATAAGTCCAATTTGAATTATGCAGTACCATGGAATTCTTCTCCTGGTTTTTTGGCTCCCTGATGATGCTCTCCGAATATAATGTATCCTTCGTCTCTCGCACACGCTGCAGGATAATAATCTCAACCAAACACTCCAAGCTGTAATCGTATACCTACCAGTTGTAGCAGTACGACGATTACTATGAATGTAAATTCTTCTTGAAAAAAACAAACGAAAAGGGAGATTTTCGGCAGAAATATTTCTCCACACACATTTAACCAGAAATTAAGCTCATATTTGGGTTGCGTGCAATTGCTCAAAGTTATCCAAATAAAGTCCTGAGAGTGATGTAGAATGCCACTTGAATTTGCTACGCATGAAATGTTATTTGTGATCGAAATAAGAGAAATTGCAATATGGGTGTCTAAAACCCCCAAAACAGTTTTTTATTAATATTTTCTCAACGGTGAGTTCCATTTCAAAACTTTATATGACACTTTCAAAGCGTTTTTAATTTTATACAAAAAAGTCGTTGACGCATTATTTAGTTAGCCTTATCTTTTCAAAGTTTTTTCTAGTTTTGTGATGATGATTTTTTTGCGAATCCAAAACTAATCCTACTAAAATTTTAAACGTTTTACAAACAAGAGAAGATATACATGAATACGTATAGGTAATATGGAAAAGCTCTTCTGTGTTTAGCTTGCGGAAGGATCTTTCTTCTTTTGTGCACTTATAATTCAATTTGAATATTCTATAAGGAAAGAAAATTAATTTTTGAATACGAAAACATTTCTCGGCAGGATGTGTCTTCGTATGCCGTCGTCGTCGTCGTCGTTGCTTTCCATCATCGTACAGGCTTACCTCTTAGTTGAAGTGTTGGCCAAATCTGTTACAACACGTTTGTATAATCAATTCAAGATTTTTTTTCTTTTTTTTTAATCGAAAGGTTGGGAAAAATTGAATACAAGTGGTGATTGCGTAAGAGCATGTCAAAATTGGAATATCATCATTAGAAATACGTTTTGACTGCAGTAACAAAAAGAAAATTATTTCCTAAGAACCCAATAGAGAACGTTGGCTGATTTTTTGCTACAGCCGATGGTGCTTTTAATTAGCAAGTGGGTTTGACATGAAAAGGTAATAGCTTTGTTTTACTACTAATTGGTGATAATACTAAATAGTTCTATGGTATTCGTAGCAAATTTTGGTTTCAAAAGCCATCAACCTACGAATCAATGTAATCCATCTATATCGAGGGTTTATGCAAGTTTCTTCTCAGAATCCCTTAAACTAGCCACTTGATTAAGACATCCTCCTGAGATCATCCTGATAATTCATAGCCAAGCGCCAATAAAAGCGATTTCTGCCGCTGAAGTTGAAGCTCGTTACTTACTATAATTTTGAAGCTGCTGAGACCTACTGTTACGGCAATCATTCACTTTGCTTCACAATGTATTCGCAACATGTATGGCATGCGTATACAAAATGTTCCAGGTTTTCGCTGCGCCGAAGTTTTTGTTCCAACATTGGGCCCAGGCCAATGATCTATCCATTTCTCGAGCGTATGTATAGTATCCCACGTTGGCTGGTAAAATCAGTGACATGTTGTTGGAAATTGAAAACTCTGAACCAGTTGCAAATGTTTTAAGACGATAAAGCGCCTCAAGCCAAGCTCGAAGAATCTGTTACCGTTTGGGAGGTTCACCGTTTTCAGGACCAACAGAACTAAAAAAACAATAAAACAAACTAAACAGTTTAGATTCGTTCCAGTAATCTCAAACGAGAAAAATGTTGTTAAAAGTCAAACTTTTTCGAACGTAGATATCTTCAGAAGTTGCAACTGCTGCCTGCTATCAAAAGTTTTAGTACTAATCTTTGCTAGCCGCTGATATATCTAAACCCACCGCACTGACTGAAAGCATCGAAGTGGAACATTTGTTGTCACTCCAAACTGACAAAAATTTATTTATTTCTTTTATGAACTACCGACTACAGACGTCACTTCTTATAAGATTAGTACCTATCGAATTACATATTTGTATCAGCTTAATGAGTATTAAGCACAGGAAGTGATTGTTGACTTGCGTACTATATTGGAGTATCTTTTGGAATTTGTTCATTGACTAGGTCATGTGTTTATTTTTTATTTTGCTTTAATATTGTGGCTATCATTTTCATGCAGACGAAATTATTACAGCACCAACTTCAGACGAAAATATTGCAATATCCAGCAAAGATTTCATCAAATTTCTGTGCCATTCGATATGTTGCTAGGCTGGGTTGCTGCCGGCTGGGTAAATGCATTGTGCATAGAACAGAAATTTGATACTTTCAGTAAGTGATGCAGGTCTAGCATTAGTTAGGCGCAAATTCGAGGTCATTTACCACTAGACTGTTAAACACATTCCACCGAAGAATATAAAAAGTAAGATGCTGTTGGAAAAGTGCATCAGTTGGTTTTGCATTCTCACTTTACTAACAGTGCATATTTTCGCAGAGCAATATTTTGAAGATGAAGATATTCCTTGTTCTCGCTATCATTTTGGCTGTTGGGAGTGCATCCTTTGTGCAGTTCTCGCCTCCTCCGCCTTCGACATTGTATACAGCTGCCATTCCACTTACCACACAATATCACGCTCAGGATGCTTTAGGACAATATTCATATGGATATAGTGGCGGTTCGTCTGCTAAGGCTGAATACAAATCAATCGATGGAGTGACTCGTGGATCTTATAGTTATGTGGATGCTGATGGAAAACTTCAGACTGTCGAGTACACAGCTGATAGCGCAAATGGATTCCAAGCTTCAGCCACTAATTTACCAAAGGCTCCGATTGATGATAGGACTGCTCCGAAACCAGTTGAGGACACACCCGAAGTTGCAAAGGCCAAGGCCGAACATTTAGCTGCATTGAAAGAAGCTGAACTTAGAGCTGCTGAACAACCTGATGAAAGTGAATCAAATTCCCAGGAAGTAGCAACTGAAAGTCCAAATGGCATAGAAAATTCAAACGAAAAGAATGATGAAGCTACAGAATCTAGCAACAGTTCTGCTCAGCAATCGTCTTCTGAAAATACTAATGAAAATAATACTGGAAATGGTAATGAAAATGTCAACGCAGAAATAAATCGACTTTCAACAAATGGTCTTAGTTCGATTGGCAGTGAATTAGTCAATACCAATGGTCTTCGCTTAAACAGTGGTCTAAGTTTGGGTACTCTCAATGGCAACGAAGAGTTCTCATTGTCCGACTTGAGTGCGTTAAGTAATTTCCAACTTTTGAACAGCCTCGATAAGCGTAATGATATTCTTCGTTTCTCTGAAATAACACCAGCAACCACCTCTCAGTTGCTTCCACTTTCTCTACCATCGCTTCGTTTACCATCCAAAGGATATAGCATCATTTCACCACCAATTTTAACAGCTGTTCCAACCCTCCGAGCAACATCCAGTCAAACAATAAGCCGTACCCTGCCTATTTCTCTCAGTTCATCATTTTTGGCTAAAGGATTTCATTAATAAGGAAGACATAAAGAAAAACTATAAACGACCAGTGATAAAACGGAATGATATCAATCAATTAGTTTAAGGAGGAAATATGAAAACTCAAATCTGTTATAAATCAATGTTTTTGTTCAAAGTTCTATGTAGTATCCTTTTGCTTTCTCTGTTGACTTATTTTAAAATTTTAAACATTTTGCATTTTAAATGATTTGAGTCAATTGCTTTTCATTTTAATTAATTTTTTTTTTTATACAAGCACACAAAATATATTTAATGAAATGTTTAATTTGATTATTTTATTGAAATTGGGTTACATATGGATGCCAATACTTCTTACCCGATGTAGGAAAAACCTTGGAAGTTGTTGTGAATGCATTCGCAAAGGTTTTCAAGTTCGAAACTAATGGCGCTGTTGTTGAAGACCAAAAGAAGTCATGATCACAACTTAGTTAAACATTCATAAAACTGTTAGTCTTACACTTAACATGTGACGCTGTAGTCGAGTTTTAAATGTTTGTTTTCTGAATTCAAAAATTTGAAGAAACACCTCGGAGTTGAGTTCGGTTCAGTTCAGTTCAGATCATTTCAGTTCATTTCAGTTAAGCTCAGTTCATTTCAGTTCAGCTCAGTTCAGTTCAGTTCACTTCACTTCAGTTCAGTTCAGCTCAGTTCAGTTCAGTTCAGTTCAGTTCAGTTCAGTTCAATTCAATTCAGTGGAGTTGAGTTGATCTGAGTGGAGTTGAGTTGAGTTAAGCTGAGACCTCTAATTAATTAGCTTTTCTGTCTTACTGTTGTGACTTACACTATAACAATGTTTAAAGCAAAGAATTATGAATAATGATGCTACATTTTTGTTGTACCTCATTCTGTAAAATAGTGAAATTTATTTGTTGCATGCTGATGCAAAACTTTTACTAAACTAAGTGAGAAACTATGTTTATTCAGTGACTTACTCTACAGGTGAACATTTAAGCCTTTTTCAATTTATTATGTATTTCATATTTACATAATGATTACATAAATTGCATTATGTCTTAGCGGTTAGTCGTTAAATTTAGCTGCATTAAATCGACTTGTTGACAAAACAAAAGGTGTTGCCACTGTGAAAACTTAAAGCTTAATAGTATACCAACCTTCTGTCATCATACCTAGTTAATGATTTTTTTTGGTTAAAGAAAAAAGCCTTGTCAAATGGCTCGAAAATTTATTCTGGCATTTTTGAAATAGGTAGGTGAACTTATCAGCTGCGAGTGTCTCTACATTGGGTACTTTTTTGATATCTGCCAATCAATATCCATCTCCATCCTCACATCAAATAAATTCCACCTGGACCAACGTCTCTGTCGCATTTTTTTTATATTAATTTTATGCCATTGACCATCATCAAATTCCATCGTATAAAGTTCATTGTACATCATTAACCTTCTTCCATCACATAATATGCGCCATGACAGGCAGCTGTTTCATGGCAATTTTAATACTTTAAACGTTAATAAAGTTTTCACTCCTCGTAAAAAAAGAAAATAATAAAACAGAAAAAAAAAACAAATTATAATGCCCATATCAACCCTGACCTATTTTCTCACATTAAATTCAGAAATTCAATTTGTTTTTCAGGCTACATTATAAAATTCCAATAAACATCATTTCCGGGATTTTTTTTTTTTTTTCTTATAAGCTTTCAATTAGTAAATTTAAAGTGTGCCTCTCTGTTAGTAGCTAATCGTGCAAAATCAAAGAAATATGTAGGAATTCTTTGGCTATTTTCCAATATCAAAAAGAAAAAAAGAAACAAAATGTTAAATCACTGCTGTTACTTAATTACCTACTACTGGTCTCGATTCCTGCCTTTTAGTGTGATTAAATCGATTTAAATTTGTTTGTTTTGAACGCCTACTTTGTGATTTGTTTTTAGACTCCTCTGAATCAGAAGTTAATAAAAAAAAACGAGGGAAAACAAATTTAAGAAAATCCTATTAAACTATTTAAATTTGATAAAACAGTGCAACTTTATATTAAAAGTTTGTAATCAAATTTTCAAGATTTGCGACATCCAAATTTCAAAAAAGATCGATTTTTTGTCTCATTTCTAATCTTTGGCAGCGATTTTAAGTATTATACTTGAACTATGACTATCTTCACCCCCTTAAGGGGTAAATTTTCGCAGGAAATTTGCAATTTTTCAATTTTATACCCAATTTTCCAACATTAACGAAGAATTTGGACTACAATTTTTTTTACAAAACAATAATTCTGTATATGAATTGGAAAGCGTACTTAATTTTTGTTCCACGGGCTATATTTGACATAATAATAACCAAGTAATAAACATTTTCTGGGTGAACGAAATTGAAACATAATGTCAAAGAATTACTCGCGAAAACAAAACTTACATTTCCCCAGATACACCGTTAGAAACGGTTTTCTTCTTTCCAAAATAAATAAAACAAAAAAAACGGCGAAGTTCTTCATTTTTTTCGAAATATACATTTTTTGGGGGTATAAATAAAAAAACTAAATGTGCATTTTTTCTTTGTCTAACAAACTCAACAAAAAGTAGGTAGGTACTTGGTCTCCAGAAAAGTATCTCTATTTATTTTTCTTGTCACACAGTGTATTTCAACAAAATCTTCAATATTCTCCACCCACACCACGCCCACTTTTTATTTTTTGTTTCATATTTTTGCTGATTGTTGTTTATTTTTCGAAAAAATTACTCGAATAAATTTCTTTATTGACCAAATTATTTTGTAAACAAAAAAAGTGTTATATTTACTTTTTTCCGACCTTGTCATATTGATTGGCCCACTGTTCAATCACGATTTTCATGTTATGTCATCACGAAATGCGTTTATTAAATTGTCATTGCAACAAACTTCATCTATATTTCTCTGTCACTCTCTCTCTCTCTCTCTCTCTCTCTTTCTCTGCGATCTAAAACAAACAAGAATTAAAAGTTTACCTGAACCTGAAGTCTTATTCAAATAGAAGAGAGACATTTTAGTACCATGCCAGCAATTTTGATGAAACCACAAAAACACACTCGGGCGTATGAGCAATATTTGCTCATCAGTATAAAACACAAAATGTATCTATAAAACCCACGCGATTTTTGAGGTATGAATGTGATGTGTGTTGTTGCTGATGAGGATGCGTATATTTTCTCTTTTTCAAAAAAAAAAAAAAAACTACCAAACATCCATTTGCACGTACTCCTCTTCGTACATTGCTGATTAATGGGCGTCGAGTTTGAGTATGAAGGTAAAGCCCAGAAGCAGCACAGAAATGGTGTGTGTGTGTGTGTGTGGAAGATAAGCTGATGTGGTGTAGTGGTGTTTGTGGAAGACTGGAGACAGAAAGCGAGATATCCCCTGGCAATGAAGTTTTTTTCTTTTGACGTCACTACTCACTAACTGCCAGTATCGTTATCCCGGAGAACACATCTGGAAAATGCTGAAGGTTACCAAACATGCCGGGATAAACAATTTGGTTTTATAGCTTTGTTCTGTTTTTCGTTTTTTTTTTTTTTTTTTGTTTTTGGTTTAGTGTTACTCGTCGTTTATATACGGGCGCTCAAGGCAACACGGACGCATTGCCGGATACCTTCCATTAAAACACGTTGAACGTGGGCAGTTTATAAGGGAAAGAGGGAAAGCCCGAGAGTTTGGGGGACAAGAGTTGGTTTGCTGCTGTTTGATTTCAAGTTCATTAAATTTGCATGTGAATGGTGGTGGCTCTTTGGTATAGAGGAAAGAGTATTTGCGAATTTAATGTTATATCATGACGTCAGACATTGCCAAATCGGAAAAACAGAAAAACACCATTGAGCCAGCACCAAAGTAATGAATGGAATTTGAAATATGTATTTTTTTTTCAAGAGGAAAGTTCCACACACGTTTAATACAAAACAAAAACATCTCATTCATGATTTGCATTTGGTTGGTGGCATATAATAGTCATGGGGGAAATTAATTTTGGTTCGTTTGTGTATTGAAATCCGGATATGAAACTATAGCAGCAACTAAATGGCTATTTTGCGATCCGCCAATTGATCTCTGGAAAGAAAATAAACACAAAAGTTTATTTGATGATACGTAAATTCCTGATTGCATTTAGATATTTTTTTTTTTTTGTTATTTTCTTTTTTGATTAATTGATTGATGATGGTGGTGTTGATGAAACACAGCACTTTGATTTTGGCATTAAACTTCATATTTTTTTTTTGTAAAGAGTTGTGGGAAAAGGAAATTGTTGACATTTGTTTGTTTTGATGATGTTGCAATTTGTAATTAAAGAAAAGAGGATTCTGATAAAGCAAAATCTTTATTTGCAGACTAGTCTCTCTGAGACCTGCATTAGCTTCCTACAAATATTTTTAATGCCCTTACCCTTAGCTTACTTTTTTTTATGAATTCGGTAGACTTACTTCTTGATCTAATCAACAAAAACAGTTTAGATTAGTTAAAAAGGAGTAAAATATCCTTTGTAAACATTTTTTAAGAAAGATTTACAATTCTGTTTACAAGAATCTTAAGTAAAATATCTTACAACGAACTTCAGTTAGCTTCGTGGTAATACAATCAAAGAGATCGATGAAAAACCTAAGAAATATTAAACAGACTCTACTCCTGGAATAGTAGGTACCACAGGAAAAATATACAAAAAAGCCAAAACTCGAAAAAACTCCAAATCAATTGCAATTATGTTTGTTTTGGCACAATATTCAAAGAAAAGTCAATTGACGGATCGTGTGCGCGTCAGTTACTTTACCGGTAAGACCTATTGAAAAGTATTTCATGTAAATTTTGATGTAGAAAGATTCCAAATATTTTTATTGTCTACCTTTCCCTTTAGAAGAGAAAACATGACGTTATTTCATTGATCTTGTACCAATTGGAAAACTTTAAACACGTTTTTTTGCAAAATCAAATTTTTTGAATTATGACAGTCTTTAAGTAAATGAGCGACATAGTTTTCTACAAAACATTACAGAACATATTTTGTCCTCTCCGACTACTGATGGGTTAGATTTTAGAAAAAAAAACGAAAACCATTATATTGAATACAAAATTTACGAAGTTTTTAAATACTGAGAGAACCAATCGTTTGCGGCAAACGAAAAAATTACCCAAACGACTTTTTCGTTTGCTGGATAATTTTACGGCTTCGTTTTCAGCAAATTGATAAATTCGTTTGTCATTACGCTACGGACTATGTCATTTCTGATTGGCGTAGAATGCATATAAACAAAATGAGAGAACGAATCTTGTGCGTCAAACGACTTTTCGTTTGTTAAATATTAATTTTTCGAATTTAACTTCGTTTGCAGCAAACTCTTAAATTCGTTTTGGTGAAACAAAAATATGCAAAAGAATGAATAAAAAAAAAGGATATTCATTAGCTGCAAACGGAAACAAAAATAAAATTATTTCTCTGAGTGTAAGTACAATTACAAGTTTTTTAATAGTTATTTGTAACTTTGTGAGTTAGTCTACGTCCAAATGACGATTTTGTCGCTGAAATTTTTTTTCAAGATATTTCAGCCATTTCATATGATTATTTTATTTGAATTCTTTCTGGGTGACAATTTGTGCATCAATAAATTATCCGCGAAATCAGTTCCGAATTTGTCCCAAAGTAATCAAAAAGTTAATGGAGTCGAATTTCAAATCAGTGCCTCAAAAAATTTTATAGGTACGATATTGAAAAAGCAAACTCATTTAACAAAAAATGAAAAAAAAAATATATTTTATCATCAGCAGAATGTTTTCAACACAGTTTTTCGTATAAACATCATCGAAATTAGCTGAATTGCGCTTCTAGTGATCCTTCATAAATTTTTTCATCATACACATACGCTTCTTCAAAAGAATTGAAAATCTTAATCTCTTGTATTTTAAACAACAACACCTCCAATTAATTCAGAAATTCCTCGAAAACCCTTGGATTTTGTTCAATTATTTGACTTTTTTTTACAAAAAAACTCTTGGCTTGAATTCAATTTTTTTTTTAATTCCAAATAAATCCTCTTATGTTCTTGTTGAACCATAAATCGCAGAATTTCTTAAAAAAAAAAAACAAAAAATAAAGTAAAATTTAAAGAAAAAAAAAATCCAACTTCTCAAGAAATAATTGCCCTCGTAATCTTAGAAAAACAAGTGCGATTATGATAGAAAGTTCCACTCGTTTTCATTTCAGTGCAGCAAAACTTAAAAAAAAAAAAAAAATCTTTTCACATAGAATTCTCGGTAAATGGAAGGCATGTATGGTTTTCTCAAAGCTTTCTGGGTTAACATCACAAGTATTTTTTGAAGTCAAGCATAATAGTCATTAAGAACCACACATACACACATTCACACACACTCCGTATTCTCATGAAATCATATTAACACTGCCTACCATATCGCATCGCCAACGCTCGAGGCTGCTCTTAAGGTTGTAATTTGTTTTCCCTGCTGCAGAAGAATAAAATTGTTTACGAGTTTAATGTCGTCAAGAGAATTAAGTCCTTTTAAGCCATCTAATAATAATTATGAGTCCTTTTTTGCTTTCTCCCAACCATAATTCGAATTATGTACTTAAGAAGAAAATCTATTTTTTTTTTTTTTTTATATTAATTTAATTTTGAACTTGTTTTTTTTTTCTTACAGAACCCAGAAAAGACAAGACTGATGCACCAATCGGTGGTAATGGCACACTATCACCCAGCACTGAACAGCCATCATGTCAAGGCTCAATGTTACCGCCGCCAGGAGGTGGTGGCAGTGGTGGTGGAGGCATGAATTCAAATATGGGTAGCGGTTGTGGCGGTCAAATGGATTCGCACCAGAATTCCAGAATGGAACGTCCAAATACATTGGGGACAAATAAATCCAATCGACGAGTCAACATTTGCTACCACAATGATCATTGTAAGTTTTGCACTTTTTTTTAACTCCAAATTTTGTTTCTTTTATATTTTGGTTGTCAAAATTTAACTTGAAACTTGCGATTGCTCCTCCTGTTGCATCCCTAAACCGGAATTTAATATAAAATATTTCTCTAGTTTGTGGCCAGAGAAACCAAAATCCAAACCCAAAACAGTGCTAATAACTTTGGATCCTTTTGTTAATTTTTTGTTTTTTTTTTTTTAATTTTTGTTGTCCCGTTTGAAAAATAATGTATTTTTCCTGCACTTTGTTTATGTCTGTTTTATTTTTTTTTTACTCGCATATCCATCCATCCGCTATTTAATCGCATTTTCTAAGCATTTTTTGTTCATCTTCAAGCAACTTAAGAAACAACAACAAAATCAAAGAGAAAGAAAACCCCTTTTTAAAAACAAAACAAAAAAAAAAAAAACTCATAAATAACTTTACAGATCCTGAAGGCGTTGGTGGCCCACCAGGAAGTACACCACCTCCGTACACAGGTGATGGTCATCATAAACTTCCAGGGCATATTTTATTGTCTGACCTTCCAGAGCCTCCAATACCATTGTCGGAAATTGGACCCATCCCACCACCACCGATGTTTTCAACGCCAAGTCCAACGTTGATAGCTGGACGACCACATGGACCGGGAGCTGTTAACGATCAGGATTATCAGGATTATGACTATGGTAGGGCATAGTCTGTTATTTTTTTTTTTTTGTTTTTTTTTTCGTCTCCTTTCTTCTTATATATTTTTTTTTCACTCATTTAATTCTTTTTTATTCAACTACAATATTTATTTTTTTTTGTATTTTAATTCATAAGAATAATGTTTATCTCTTAATCGTATTTTATGGTTGGCTAAGGGATTGAAAAAAAAATCCTTTCGCTTCTTTTTTTTTTTGTTTCTTGAAAACATTTCTTTTTACGTCATGACTTTGTTTGAATTGTATGTGTGTGTGTAATAAATACCTACTCTATCATTCATGGTCATATTTTTTTGTACTTTGTAGAAAATGTCTGTAATTTAATAAATTCCTTTTGTGATGCTTTTGTTTGTGATTTATCTTTGTTCCTTTAATAAGTTTATTCTTAAGTATTTAATTACCTACGTTTATTTAAAGCTGATATTTAAGTTTGGGCATGACAGTTATAAGCTACAAACTTTGTTAGGATAGTAAATTTAAACTTTCATCTAACAAAAAAAATTTGTAATTATAATTTGGTGTGTCAATCAGGATTAAAATGCGTTTAAATCGTCAAGTTAAAAGCCCAGCCAGTATGTACTTTTACTGTGGAACAAATCCAAATGAAGATTTTTAAAATCAATTTTATTTTAGTATGAAAAAGTTCATTATAAAATCAAATCATATTTAAAAAAGTCAAAAATCGAAAAGTATTTTATACAAAACTATCAGTTCATTCAACAGTTATTGAATTTTGAAAATTCCATTTTGTTATTTAATTTTTGGTTGTATACACGAACAAATTAAATTTTTCACATTTGACCTTGAATATTTTGTTTGACACTCACATGCGCACATAAATTTTGTAATTGAATTTTCCTAAAATAAATTGGATTACAAAAATCCTCATTTTGAGCTACTGTGTCGATAGAAATTGTTTTTTTCTGAATTCTTAAGAACAAATTTAAGATCTTGTTACAAATACTCTTTTATTTTGGCAATCGTTTAGCTTAAAATTAGAATTTTTTTGAAGCATTTGTTTGTCACAACAAATCCTGTAGGGGAGAGTGGCCTAAAAAGAAAATGTCCCATATCTCGATAAATTTTACATTCCTTTGAAAGTCTAATCAATAACGCTTGTAGTTTTTAGCTTTTCAAGTTTACAATGTATTTAAAACGTCTTCAAATTCCACTGATCAAAATTGACCACCTGGTAAGCAAGTTTCAAAATACCGAAGCACGAGTTCTTTTGTTCATTTGCTGATAAAAGTTTGTACTAAATCTCCTTAAAACCATCTGTAAGGAATTTCAAACTGTATTTTGGTTGGGTAGGGTAGTTTCTAAAACTCAAAATGTTTTGAAAGCTTTCGTCCTGCCCATTTCCATTTTTAGAAGGCATTTAGAGATTTTGATAATGAGTCCTCCCTTCAGTACTAAATGTCAGTAATCCGTTTATATTTCCAAAAAAAATTCTTTATGAAGAAACTAAACATTTAAGGGTAAGTATAAATTGGCCCGTTTAAGGTATTTTTATTAAAATTTTAACAACGAAAAAACTAGAAAAGTTCTAAGAATGCTGATTTCAGTAAATAAAATACTTCATTTTTACATGTATTTACCGCGTCCTCCAAAATACAATTTTTTTGTTGAGTTTTTCTTTCAATACATTTTTCATAAAAATGTGTTAGATCTAGTTTTACACAAAGGTAGACACATTTTGACTTGTTAAATTTCAAGTAATAGCTTGAAGTTGCAAACATTTCGTATTTGTCAGTGATGCCAAATGAACTTAAGATTTGTGTTCAAGAAATCTTTGAGTTCCGTTCGATTTTATTATTCCTAGCTATTTTTACCACTTTCCCGTACATATGTATATAAAACTCGGTTGGCCCATAAGTGAATTCCTAATCAAATTGTGGAATAATGTCCATGTACCGATCCATTTCGACAAGATATTTAATTTTTTACACACACATTTTTTTTTTATTTTTTCAACAAATTATTTTCTTTTGAGTTTATTCTAATGCCGATTAAGCTCTCAAAATTGGTTCAGTTAATGTAACCGTATATGATATATTTGTATGTACATACCATGGTTTGAAACAAAAATTGATTTTTAAAATATACATTCATTTTGTAATAATAAAAAGATTTTTATTTGTCACCCAAAGTGGACAAAGTTTGTAGCTTGTTTAAAAAATAATTGCAGTTTTTCAATTGATATAATTTTTCTTTTAATATATAATTATTTTATAATTAATTTATATAGATAATAAAAAAATTATACAAATTAAATTACTTAATTTTTTTATAATTATTTTATGTGAAAGGTTAAATGTTTTGTAATGATATTATTTTTTAACACTGTAATAATTTTTAATAACTTAAATGTATATTATGTTAAATATAATTTTTTGAAATGCTTTCCATAAAATATGAATGTACAAAAAATAAACTGTTGTGATATCACGTTTGTACATCGAAGGTAAGGAAACTGTTTAAAGGATTAAAAGCTTCGATTTAAACTTATAAAAGATATTATGACAAACTATTTTTGAAATCCAAGTCAGAAAATTGATAAAAATTGATTTCATATATTTTTTTTTTAATTAAAATTTGGTAAAATTACAGTATGCAAGGTCAATCTACAAAAACATCATTTAAAGTTAGAAAATCTTATTTTGATTTAAATTTTAAAAATCACCATTTTTGATATTTAATTGAGCAACACGTTGGCTGCTGAGATTGAGATCTGAACTCAATGTACCTTATTAATTTTTGATGCAAAAGCTGGGTACTAAGATTTTGAAGCAAAATAGGTCACTTTTATTTCGATGTTCAATTTGTAAATTTTAAAAGTACCTACTTTTAATTTAAATTGGAAGAATAACAGTTTTTCATTACTCAATTATTACTCAAAAATTGTTAGTTTTTGTTTTAATTTTTTTTCTTTGCGGAAATTTATTGAAAAAAATATTATTTTTTAATAAAAGAAAACTTAAAAATTAAAACCACACACTTAAAAGATTTTTGTCTGTCTTTTAAGAACTTAATACTTTTATCTAAAACTTGATGCCTTTGCTCTCATCTGCATTTTTGGTATTTAATGATATTTAAATGACATGCAATATTGATATCGGGTAACCTTGAGATTTATTTGCTTACGGTTTTTCGACTTAATCAGATATTGAAACATTTTTCCTTATATGTACTATTTTAATGAATTTCAACAATTTTTAAGTTGATTTTAAATATTTTTTTTATTTAAATTAATAGTGTTTAATTTTATTTTTGGATAAATACTAATTTTAAGAAAAAAAAAAATTAATAAGTAGAAGGTTAAAACAAAACAAAAAAAAATAAATTCATTCATGCACTAATTTGTATGTTTTACATTTAGTATAAACTATAGTAAGAAATCATATATATAAATTAATCAAAATATTAAATGTTAATCATCCTCTATTGTAAGCGTGAAAATTTCCTTGCTTACTAATTAGCTACATAATTTTCAATTTCAATTCAAAATCAATTTTTATACGAAAAAATAACTTATATTTTATTTTTTCTTATTTATTTAAAATTAAAAAAAAAAAAAAAAAAAAAATAGATCCCGATAATGATCAAGATGAACTTGATTCGGAAGATGAATACGCATTCCAACTGCAACAACCAAATCAAAATATTGACACATGTCGTATTGAGGAAATTCCAGCCAAAGAGCCCAGACCAAATGCAGTTCCTCTTAAATCCGCATTGAAAAAGAAACCTGGCCAATCGAATTCATCGCCTGGTACCCCAACCCAAGAGCAGGCTAACAATGCTGGTGGTAGTTCGTCAGGGTCTGGTAGTGGTGGTGGTGGTGGCTCATCATCATCATCAGCGAATCAGAGGCCATTGATTGTGAGGCAGGAGGCTAATAACTATTCATTAAAGTAAGTAAAAATAAAATAACGCAAAAACACAACAAAATAAAAAAATATCCTTTTTTTCTGACAAAATTACATTTTTTTCTCTCTCTCTCTTATCTTCTTAATGCTGCGTAGACCAATTCTACGGCCTCGGGTTAGGATATGGTAATAACGAGTTTCTATTTCTTTATTTTTGTTTCCTATATTTTTTTTTTTTTTAATTTCTTACAAAAAAAAAATACTCTGTGATTGAAGATGCTTTGAATTATTTTTTTTTATTACTAAAGTTTGTATTCATTTTGCCATTTGAATTAGCATGAAATTAATGTAAATAAACCTCAGACTATGGCTGTTCTCATTTATTCATTCTAGGATGTAATTGAGATGTTCCGTGAAGGACTCAATTAAAAAGATTATAGCTTGAATATCATTAAATAGAATGGAAGAATTAATTAACTGTTTGATTATCTATAATTTTGGTAGAAAGAATTGTATTAAGAGGATACAATCTTAAAGTTACAAAAAATTTAGTCCTTTTTATTTTTTTTTTTTAATATATATTACAACCAAAAATCAATGTCACGTCGCGACAGACAATGTCTGTGGGCGTAAATCACTTAAAATAATATGAATGATATTTATTTTGGTTCAGGGAACCGATTCAAATTTCCTTGGCTTTATCTTTAAAACTCAACAATACAATTGTATTCTTAAACATAAAAAATATCCATTCGATAAACTTTAAACTTCTATTAAAAAAAGGAAAAAAAAAACTTTTACCAGTTTTGAAATACATAATCCTTAAAGACGCACAACTGTTTCGTTTTGATGTCAACAAAACAAAAAGTGTTGGCAAGTGTTTCCCTCGGGGTATATAAATTCCATGTTACCAGGTTGAAAGACATTCAACTAAAAAAAAAAAAAATACAAAGTAAAATCATTGATAGCAAAAGTTATTGAATAAGAGAACACAAAATGATGAATGAAAAACTTTGCCCTTTTGTTTTTTTATTAATTTTGTGTGCCTGAATGTGTGCGTAGTCATGATAAGTTCTTAAGCAAGCAATTTGTTCTAATTAAAAAGTTTCTTCTGTTCATTTTATAATCCACAAGGAATATTAACTTTAGATTATCTGGAAAATTTTTCAAGAATAAAACGAAACAAAAGTTAAAATTTTAAAAAATAATAAAAACCGATAAAGTTGTGTAAAGCAAGGAATTTAAAGTAAATTTAGTTAAACGAAAAACGTTTTATATACTTTGGTTTTTCTCTTGCACAGTCAACAAGATGAAGTTATATTTGGAAGTTTTTCACTTGAAAATAATAGAAGTTGTGCTGTCGTTTTCAAGGATTAGAAATTTTACAGTGGAAAGCAATTAAATCTGCAAATTGGCAAATAAACTTTTTTTTTTTGCTGTTTTATGGACCTGTACTCCATGATTTTGTTTGGATGAAGAAAAGTGCTTTTTTTGTTGGCTTTGTATTTGATTTTCTGGTTATTCTTTCTTTAAAACGGCTTAGGTTTTTTTTTTTTTTTAAATAAGCCTCTTTAAACTGTGCATTAACAATTTTTTTTTTAATCAGACTTTGAGTACATTTTTAAGTAATTGCTTTGCTCCAAAGACACCTAAAACTAAACTTGTGAAATTTTTTTGGAAAAATTTACCAATTTTCGAATAGTTCTTTACTTAATGCCTTGTTACTTTTTCTATAAAATGCGCATTTCAAAAATTATATGATAAGATTGAAAAAAAAAACGAATTCAATTCGGTTTTTAGAAAAAAATGAAGAAAAAAAAACATAAAATTCGATTTTAAAGCTTCTGAATTGAATTTTTCTTCAAAACGAAGTATTCAATTTGATTTTTTCTTCTTTAAAGATAAATTCTTAGAAAGAAAAAATATTATCAAAAGATGAACTGTTACCGGTTTTCGAAAAAAACGTTTTCAAAAAAATCCCCAACAAATATTTTTGTAAATTTTGTATCTAAATTTTATAAAAAAATCGTTGAAATCGAAGAAGATATTATGGAGAAAAACAAATGTTAAATTATTGATTCTATGGCACGTAAGGATAAGCGTGCAAAGTCATGGAAAAAAGTGTAAAAAGTCGCGAAATACGGCGGTAAAAAGCGAGGCATACCTTAGAAAAAAGGGCGTAATAATGGTGACAGACCGCGGAATACCTCGAAGAATAGCAAGACAGATCATGAAAAAGGTGCTTAGTACCACGAAAAAAGGCGTAAAATACCACTAAGAAAAGCGAAGAAAGTCACAGAGAAAAGCGTGGAAAGTCGCGGTAAATTATGCAAAACACTACGAACTACTGCGGTAAAAAGCGCGAAATAACGTGGAAAAAACAGGTATAAAATATCACAAAATACTGGCGAGAACAGCAAGGGAGGAATCAAAAAACCGCTTAGAAAGAACATTTAAACACCACTCTTTTCTCTTCGATATCCAACGCATTTATTCACGACCTCATACGTTTCTTTCTAAGGTACTCCACACTTTTACAGTGACTTGTACCGTTTTTTCCTTGACTCTCCACCCTTTTTTTTTTACATTACACGTGTTTTTATCGGTCGTAAACGTTGTTCTATGATTTTCCTATGGACAACTAATTTGTTTATGTTGCAAATCATTTTATCCGCAAAATGCTTCTTTTAACTTCTACAAAACCAGTTTTAAAATTAGTAGATGATATGGCTGTAAGACAATATTGATCTCTGGCCTGTTTCTATTAAATTAACAATTGATTTAAATCTCTTGTCGTTTTTTTCACGAACCCCAAAACAAGATAAATTCCAAAACCTGGCTTAAGCAATTAATTAATATCTTTTTGATTTTCTCTATTTACTAATGTCCTTAAAAAAAAGCAACAACAAGAGTACCTAAAAGAAGTGATCCTTGAAAATTTCATTTAATTTTGTCAAAAATGCTTCATTAAATCTTAAAATCTTGCAACGCTTAAAATGTTAATGTCCTTATACGATATGCATAGACGACAATTTTATAGTTTTCAATTTTCCAAATGTATACATATATCTAACTTAACTCTGTGTGTAGTGGGTATATCCTCGTAAAAATGCATTTAAGTGAAAATATATTGAAATGGTTTTAACTTCGCAAAGAACGTCGCGTGACAAAAAAAAAACAACTGCTTTTTTTTCGTGTCCTTCAAAATTGAAAATGGTGTAGGATGTTAGAAGATGTACCCATGCATGTGCATGTATATGTAAATTCTAAGAATGTTTCTACTTCCTATTTGACAAAATATTAAACGGAATTCCAACTATTGTATGATTACTGCAGATTTTTCGAATACTTTCCCAATAACATGTTATAGGGCTTTTTCTTTTTTTGTTGGAAAAATCAATAATGGGATCTGTTACATGAAATAAAATCAAATTGGTATTTCCTGTGTGACAATGGGAAGGACCATTATCCAAGATAGACTTTGAATTAACAACTGAATAGCCGGTATCACAGTCCACAGCGATATAGAACTTCTTTGGGGGGTTTTATGGACTTTGATAAAACTTCAATTTTATTGCTCATGTTATAGGGTTCAAGACATTTCTTGATTTCTTTTTCAGAAAAAGTCTATTAAATCATCATCTTATATGAGAATTTCATGAAAAACGATATTAATGTTCAGTTAAGGATGTTGTAAAAGCAAAAAAAGATAGAAACAAACTCAAAACTTTAAGTCATGGAATTTTTCGAATTCACCAAACATTTCTTCTCTCTCTTGCGTAATCTCATCTTCAACTTTATTCCTCTTTCAACAACTGAAACTTAATAGACTCTTTTTCATGAGCGCAAACATACCATAATAAAGAGAAAAGAATTGAGAAAATGTTGCGTACTTAAGCTTAAATAAGCAAATAAAATTTCCTTTTCAAAAAAACTTAAACTGTTATTATCTGGCGAAAGATTCTTTTGTATTCGAGAAGCGAAACAAAATGTCGTTTCGGGTGCAAGAAGAGATACCAATGGCACAGGTACCACCATTATATAACCAATTATTATTTTTCATACAAAAGATACAAAGATAGACTGTTAAGCTTTATTTGTCGGTGAAATTTTGTCTTCTTAAGTTTTTGTTCTTTCAAGTTTTCTTCTCCAACAGAATGTCACAAATTTAATTCATCAGCTTCGTTGGATACACAAAATTAATTTATTAAAGGTTATAATTAGCAGGTTTATTGATTGATGGAATTTTCAGCAAAATTTATTCAGCTTCTTCTTTAATTTTGTTGGTTTGGTGAATTTTGTGGAAGGCTGAAGAATCAATAAGGCATAATGAAAGGAACCCTTGTTTGATTGTCAAGAAGTGTCGTTTTTCCGGACGACACGGACGGACAGTTGAGAAGGTAAAGTACCTTTAGTTGATCGATTATTAGGAGTAAGGTCTTTAATTGAATTAATCGCAAAGATGTCAACTTTTGTTTTTTTTTTTTTGGTTTACTCCTTGAGTGACTCATTACAGAATCTTTAAGTTCTTTCAAATTGTTACGTTATGTTTTGTCTTCTTAAATTAGGAGAAAATGTTCAGTGATTTCTCATCGCAGTACCTACTCTTAATCTTAATGAAATCGAAAATATATATAGAATGAATTTGTAAGAAAATAAGCAATGCTGCAGAAACGTTCTTCTGGAAAGTATTTTATTGAACCCAAGAAAAGTAAGATTAACATGAGTTCGTTTTGTCCGCTCTACGCTGATATCAAACGTTTAGCTTTCCAAGACATAATTCTGTGAATTCTTTTATTAAATACCTAGTAATAGTCAATGTTTTCCGCAATGTTTTCTCATACATCATTTTTCTAAAGTTTGAAGTAACCCTTGGGGAGATGGTTAGTGCGATTTAATATCACGTCCGTCTGATCTAAACCGTTCTAAACTAAAAACACTACACCCCTATCGGAAATAAAATTTCCCGATTAGTTTTTTTTTTTTGGGAAAATGGCTCTTAATCAAAAAATTGCTGAGAAAGTCGCTATCTTTTCACTTTTCCGATATTATTAATACCAGAGGAAAAAATTAAAAGCGAAAACGGAACAAAATTTCGACTCCATGTTTGTAAATGAACAAGTAACAGTTCGCTTTATTTTGTCCATCACTTCGAAATGATCAATAAACACCAGAAGAGCCAAAAGATAAATATCTGGATCATTGGAAAACAGTTTCTGTTGACTAGTTTTATTTTGTTGTGGGATATCTTTTTAGAAACTGTATTTAGACATATTTTTCGTAGTGTATACCACCTTCCCGTAAGTAGTAGGTACGTTTGTAATCTCAAAGGTTTCGGTAAAATCTTTTCTGGTAATACATAGCATTTAAAAAGCGATTTTAAAATCAAAATTTCTTCATCCTTTATCTTCCTGTAGTCCATTTGTATTCTTAAAAGTTAAATTATGAAATAAGAATTCCAACGTCATTCTGATAATTCTTCAGTCTGGCAATGGTATCAAAATCAGAAATTGTGATAGCTGCGCTCTTTACTTTCTATACTCCCAAGAAATTCTAAGAAAAAAACATGTTAAAATAAAAGACTTCTATACTGCTTGTACTGCCAAATTCAAATCAAATTATTATGAAATGATGGGTACGGAAAACGCAGAATAAGAACTATTCTCGATCTGAAAACTCTTGAAGAGATACATTTTATACCATACTTCTACGCCTTGTTGTAAAAAGTGAAATTAAATGTTGAAATTTTTTTTATACTTAAACTATCAAAAAAGAGCGTAAAAGCGGTATTAATTTATTAAAGAACAACCTGCTCCTCTATAGCAGGCTCTTGAACTTCATCACCATTTACCAGCAATTTGAAATAAACTCTTCTCGCTTTAGCTTTGATTTTGGCTCCTCAAGCTTCTCGCACATGCCGCGCACCTGCCGCTGATCTATAAATTTCGTCGACTTTTCATCTCTTTGTCTGCTAACGTGTACCTGATAGAACCTACTCATCCCATCATTTTTCTGCTAACATTTCTGTTTTCTTCTCCGAAGCGGTTCCCTATACCTAAACAGCTTCCATCACAGTGTTTCCGATGCCATTTTTAATTGGTAAAAAGTATCTATGCTGCAGTAATATTTGATCGATTGGGGTTAGTGGTGCTTGAAATTTCAACTCTTGTCATCAGATTGTATGTCTGCCTCGTGATTGGTGGTGGGCTAAAAATTCCGTTTAATAACAGAATAGCCAAAATTCCACCACGTATTTTTCTTGATATTGAAATGGAGGTGTCTTGTACACCTATTGGCAATAGAAACTATATTTTAGCCTTCAACTTATTTCCTTCATTTTGTGTTGCTTTGTAAGCTCTAAATTCTGACTCAGACTTTTTCTTTTACTCATTAAAAAACCTAAATTAAAGGGTTTTTATTGAAAACGGATTTTATTTTCCTTAAAGCATACACAGTTTCTTGGAAATTTTGTACCAGTCTAGTCTCTATAGTGACTGATTTGTATGGATTCCAAGAAAAACAAGTAAAAATTGAATTCAACCGAAATTTATTTATATCAAAGGAAGAACTGCGGCAAAAATTAAAACTCTGAATATCAGAGTGATGACAAAATCAGTTAAGCATGAAAGCACACTTCTGTTATTCCAAGAAACATTACATAAACACACTCAACTTTAACTCGCAACTCAAAAATTGACATACGAAGCATGAATTGATTTTTTTGTTGCTATAGTTTTGATAAAATAATCTGCTTGCATGATATTCAAGTAAAATTTCATGATAATTCTTCCTTAATCAAATTTCCTTATTTATTATTTTTTTTTTGTTTGTTTCGTTTTGTTTTCTTCGCAGTAGGCAACAAATGTTCAATATACCATGCCAGGTGGAGAACAAGGAAAACACTCGACCAATTGTGATAAACGAGAATAGTGATAGTGACGAAGGTGACGGACGGATTCTCTACCGTGGCAGCGATGACAATGATCGTCAAGCTAAAATCGCTCGCAAAGAAAGCCTCTCGCTGAAATTGCAACTGCGACCGGACAAACAGGATCTAATCAATCGGAATATCCTGCACCAGGTGACAGACAACGAGATCAAAGAATCCAAGGAAGCAATCGGTGCGCGACTTATACGTCGGCTATCGATGCGTCCGACTGCCGAGGAATTGGTGGAAAGGAATATTCTAAAGAGTAAATGTAACTGCAACTAATCGGTTGAATTTGCTTGCTAACCGAAAGGCACACCCTTTCTCTTTTTTTCTCTTCTACTTCCCACCCCACCCCCGATCCTGTTTTTTTTTTTTTGTTTTCTTTTTTGTTTTTTTTTATTTGATTTCTTAAAAAATCTCTAGCACAATCACCCGCCGAAGAGAAGAAACAGAAGGAAGAGAAAAAGAGCTATTTGCTGCGGAAGTTAAGTTTTCGGCCCACTGTCGAAGAACTCAAAGAGAAGAAAATCATTCGGTTTAATGATTATATCGAGGTGACACAGGCGCACGACTATGATCGAAGGGCCGATAAGCCATGGACAAGACTGACGCCTAAAGATAAGGCTGCCATACGGAAGGAATTGAATGAGTTTAAATCATCGGAGATGGCAGTGCACGAGGGCAGTCGGCATTTAACGAGGTAAGTTTTTGGAAACTTTGACCGAACAAATTTGCTTTTATTTTAGGGGTAATACAGTTACTACGATTTAGAACACTATAGTCGAAGTAGTTAGTTAGGCTTGTCAGGAACAGGTATTGGTTAAGCCTAAATATTTTCAGAAAGAAGCCCAAAAATGTTGTTTAAATCTGATAAATTAATTTGAAAGACCAAATTAAAAATCAAATAAAATCAAACATCGAAACAGAGAAAAACAAACTGAACATAAATAATGTCAAAATGTTGAAGCTCCTTCAAAGAACCTAAAACAACAGTTTATCCTATTAGATCTTCTGCTTTTAATTGGAACTATATTCCTTTAATTTCCTTATTCAACTACTTTGTCAATTAAAATTGAGAAACCCCCCTGAAAATTTTTGTCTAAATATCATCCTGATGTCATCTAAAGCAATTGTCACCATTGTATACTCGTTTTCATTTAGTCCATGCGATGACAATGACGAAAACGGAACGGTCTTCTATTGGATCTCGTTTAAAAGCCACAAAAACGTTTCTGCTGCGCAAATGTTGCATTTTAAATTATACGACAACAGCTCGAAGCAATTTTGGACTTGCCTCGTGTCCCCCTATTTTCTCATCACTAAACGAATAAAAAAAAGAACAAAAACTTACAAAGAATCCTCTCATCGCAAATTCGATTTTAATTGCTTTCCTCTAAAATTCAGCGCAAATATTTGCATGGCCCTGTTTTTGTATGTCCTATCTTTTCAATCCTCCTTTAATTCTTTTTTTTTTTTTTTTTTTTGCTAGTTAGTTCTCGTTGGTCTGTTTTGTTGTTGTTGTATTAATGGAAAATTTATCCACTTGAACATGGACCATACCAAAAAAGGAAGGAATCTTAAATGATGTCCTGGTATTGTGTAGCAGCCATACGGTGGTGGTTCCGGTGTATTCTTTTTTTTGTTGTCTATAGGGAAGGCAGAAAGTCAGCTAACATTGTGTCCCTGAGAGAAGGTAGAGCTAATTTCCCCCGAAACACCATTGTTTCCATTTTTTTTGGTAATTTTACCAAAATGAATCTTCTAAACCTCCGGTTTTGTTATTTTTTTGTTTTTTTTTTTCAAAAGCCAAAAACTAAATAACGCAAATGTAATAAAATGCATCTAATTAAAAAAAAAAATATTTATACACGGGTCTGTATACGAGTGGCTTCTTTGTTGACAAACTTGGTCAAGTTAACCTCTTTACATAAAAGGCAATTAATTCACATGCGGACGACTATACACAAAAGAGGATTCTTCTTCCTTCCTTTCTTTCTAGTTCGAAAGTTTTCATTGAAATTTCATCGAGAGTTATATAAAATTCCAATGGAAACTCATTCCGATCATACCTTTACCCAAAAACGGCATACCACAGTGTCAACTAAATCATTCAAAAAAACAAAAAAAAAAAATGGGAAGAGCTTCCTTTTCGGATGAATTAAAGTTGGATTGAGGTTCTGACTGGTAGTACAGGGGAAATTCCAAATTGAAAGCAAACACCTTGCAATGTGGAAACAAAGGGTACGCATACCTAATGGAAAGGAATGGTTAGTGTAGCAGAGGACTTGACATCATACAGTGACTTGTGTGATAACATTTTTTTTTAGTCAACTTGATTACTTTTTGACGTTTAAAGAATTTTTATTGAAAAAAAAAAATAGTTTGGCAAAGACTTTGAGGTAAAATTTTCGTATTTTTGTCTTTTATTTGAATAAGAATGATTTTTTTTAAATTATTTGTTTTTTTGATGAGGAAAAATTGGGTTAAAACATGTGTAAGTATGCGATAAAGATTTATTTTTAAAAGTTTATCAACAGTTATTTTACTTATAAATTAAGGGAATGTGTAGGATGTTCCAAACCGTTTCAAAACTCGTAATTGTCTTTGACTAAAACCATCCAATGGCGGCTGTAAATCTTTATTCTTTTATACAACTAAATTTTTTTTGAAAACTGCCAGTATTGAGGGGAAGCTTAAACAAAATTTTTCAGCAATGATGACAACTACGCGGAAATATACAGGGAACTTTGCGCATCATGACCCTTACTTTTGCGCTTCATTAGCTCCTTTTCGCGCTTTATGCCACTCTTTGTCACGCGTTATGCCGCTCACTTTCGCGCGTCATGACGCTTATTTTTGGGTATCATGTCGCTAATTCTCGCTTCATGCAGATAATTTTTGAGTATCATTCCACTCATATTTGCGCGTCATGCTGCTCATTTTTTGCGCGGCATGACGCTCTTTTTTGCTTGGCATTCCGCTCCTTTTGCGAGTCCTGAACTTTTGACGCTCATTTTTTCTAGTCTACTTTGCGGGTCATCACTTCGCAATCCAGAGGTGGAAGAATTCCAATCGAATTTTAACCCCTTGCTGTGACGTCCAGCGTTGTGCTAAATTTTAAATAATTGAATTTTGGTACAATCCATGTCATGTTTTATTGTTTTAATAAAAATCCAATTATATCGCAAATTTAACTTTTTCTCCCTTTTTTTTCTTTCAAACAGGTTCCATAGGCCATGACAGTTGCAATGGGAAAACGATTATTACAATTTTGTTAATGTACAAATTAACAACTCACAAATAGTAATTAAAATCAACTACAACAAATGCAACAACAACAACAACATAATAATAAAATATGTCATCGCCAATAAAACCGCCGCCGCCGCTACCGCAGCTCCTGATTTAACTACAAATCCATCAACAACTTTACCTACTACAAACACAACAAATAAAGCAGCAGCAGCAGTAGAAATTTTAGCAGCTGAAGCAAGAGTTAATGTAGAAAAAAATATCAACATCATTAACAATAACAAAAAATCGATTACTAAATCATCACTAGAACTACTACAACAACAACAACAACATCAACAAAATGGGTTTCAATTACCAAATCATCAACATCAATCACAATTATTAAATCAACATGAGCTACAAGAGCAACTACACCAACAACTACAACAACATTCTTGTTTCGTCAAATCAAATATGCTTAAAACATCCATCAATCAATTCTATCAATTTAATAATTATTTTCTTATTAATTATTATTATTATTTATGTTATTTATATTTTCATTTTCAACAAAATGAAAACTATAAAAATAATTTAAATATTATTTTGCTAAATAAATATCTGACAACAATGCAATTTATATTGCAAAAGTATATTTTTGAAAATTTACTAATTTCATTCTTGACGAGAAAAAATACATTTTTTGTGTATTAAATGCATGAAGAGAAAACAAAGCAATTTTGAAAGTATTATTATTAACAAACACAAGAGCAGGGTATTGGATTGAGTTTAAACAGACAAAAACAACCATAAGACAGTTAAATTTGAATTATTCTTTACTTTTTATAATTTCGTTAGTTGCAATTATTAATACATAGGAAAAAATAACATATAATGCAACACCGACACTGTGATAGAAATAGAAATACCATTTTGATGTTGAAACAAAATTTAGGACCTCAGATAATATCTTGACGTAATGTTGCGGGAACTATTGATGTTCCGGAAATTGATATTAGTGGACCTTAAAACAATAATCCAATATAAATTTGAATATAGCAGGCATTATCTGGAAAAATAAAACTTGAGACCCCAAATGAAGGCACATACGTTTTTTTATGAAAAATGTGTTTGATTTAATCAAGCAAATTCTGAAGAAGTTTGGACCCACAACTATTTTTTTCGTCCGGTGTGTAGCAGTGTAGTAAATTGTTTTACCATGGTTATGTTTTGATACATAAACACTTCAGGATTGTGCTGGAAAAGAGCCAAATAACCTCAGCTTCTACCATATAATTTTTGCCAACTCAGAACAAATGCGGAACTACTTATCCGAGAATTTTTTGTGATTCCATTTTTTTTGCTTACAAAATTGCAAACAATATTCCCTGCAATAATGTTTTCACTTCAAATATTATACGTAACTTAGTTCCTCATCAATCAAAGCCTCTATCAAGCAATATGTCAATTATTTCGGAGAAAGTCACTTTGACTAATTTAGCGTTTCAAACAATTAAAAACCAAAAAACTGAAACAATTTGATTTCCAAGACTTAACTTATTTTATTTTAAAAATACTTGATTGTTTTTCAATAATTCTTAAATCACAGAAACCTCCCTAGTTTCGAAGTTTGACAAAAACTGTTATGATTTCCATCAAAAACCCATGAAACCGGCTTTTGTACCATAGTTTTTGAAATACAAAAACATGGACACTTTGAGGTCTCGAATTAAAAAAAAAACGTTGGCACATGGAACAAATTGGTTTTCTTGCTGAGAATTCTTGCACGAAATCTTTTCGTACACTGTCGATTTGACGGAATAAAATGGCGCAGGGACATACATACATATATGTATGTAGGTACATAAGTTTCCGGGAAATCGGTCCCAAATGTATTCTTCGGCGCTTCCCCATTTCAGTGGGTCATAACTCATAAGGGTGAAGTTGAAGTCGAAACTTTTGTCTCACCCCATCGGGTCATAACCCAGCTAAAAAATCTTCAAACAAAACTAATTTTTTGGTACCAGCTTGAGATTTTGAGACCTCAACTGAAAGAATTTTTCTAAGAACGGAGTCAATGTATCTTGAAACTCCAACCAGATAGTGGAAAAGATGGCTATTGAAACATGATAATATAAGTAATTAAACGGTGCTTTTGATGTTTAAAACTTAACTTAAATTCAAATATTAAATTGTGATTGAAAGTTAACAGAAGTCAAACAAACTCAAACCCAAAGGAATCAACTGTAGGCCTTCAGAAATGATTTTACATAAATTCTCAAAGCTGTTCGCATTTTCGGCCAAATTTGCTTACCAAATTTTAAAACCTAATCAGATGACATACTTAACTTTTGAAGTAGGTACCTGAGTATTTGTACTTCTGGCAAGAATTAAAGGGCCCCAATATATTTTCAATTTAGCAATTTCGCCAGGTCATCAAAAAACCCATTTTACATCTGATTGAAGGATATTTTAAGGACTAAAACGTTGATAGAAGAAATTGGTTGAAAAATGTTTTCTTCGGAGATCGAAATACAGAATGAATTTGGAAAGGTAAAACAATTAAACCTGTCCACAAATGTATAGCTCAACACTGTTTATGATTTTGAAAGCTTGTCCAATAGGAATGATTCCTCAACTATTAAATGTGCATATGGGTAGCTGGATGTCAGTTTTTATAATGATAATGATAACTAAAGAGGCTTGGTTCAAAGGTATAAAACTTAACAACTTATTATTTCGACAGTACCGTGTTAAAATAAAATAAAACTTATATTTGAGATAGAATTGGCGATCCAGGAGTCTAGTTCCGTAAAACCAAAAACGATCCAACGACATCGTTTGAAGGTAACTTTCTCTATCACTTTCAAGAGGCAAATAGTTATCGTTTTTGTTTAACGGAAACAGGCAAAAATCATTAATTTAACTTGTTTCATATTTATTTTACACTTTTACTCTTTAATCCATTAAATAACTTCAAGTCGAATAAGTATTTCGATATTTTCATTGAAGATTGCTTAAAATTGCTATTGCTAATGTCGGCGGTACAAATGAAATCAAAATTGATTTTCTGCATAAAACTCATGCTATGATAAAATAAAACATTTAAAACAAACAAATTGGTTGTTATGAAACAAACAAATATAATAAAGCATTACAAAACATCTTAAATTAAAAACTAAAAACAACAAACTTATACAAACATTGAATTAACAAAAAAAAAAAAAGAACACACACATGTAACATGCAAAAAAATATTATTTTCATAATAAATTTCAGAAGAAAGAAACAAAATAATAAATAAAATTCAAACAAGAAATTCCATTAAATTTATAAGATTTATTATAATTTTTTTTTTTTTTTGTCATTTTAAGTAATTCTGTATTAAATATTTTATTTTATTAATTATAAAGAAAAATAAATAAAAACAAAAACTAAAATTTAATTTCATGCAATCAAAAATAATATTACAAAAAAAAAATATTTCATCATACGATATTCTTTTATATAAATTTTGTAAATAACATAAAGAATGTAAAAAAAATAATAATAATTAAAATTAAACATCAATAATTAAACAACAAGAATACACATCTATTTCTTTTAGACATTTCAAATAGACAAAATATTGTATCTTTTGTAGTTATAATAAATTTATTTTCAAATAATTAATAACAATTAAAGAAAAATCTTTAGTTAAACAACAAAAATAATTAAAAAAAAAAACATTTAATGTTAATTTTTTTTTTCTTTCTTTTTATTGTTTTGTAAAAATTAATATTTTTTCTTCTTTGCATTAGTTTTGTACGAATTAACAATAAAATTAATTGTTTCTATATTTGTTTCATTTAAATTTAAATATATTTTTATTATTTTTACTTATAAATATTATGCAACTAAATCAATGATCTAAAGTTAAAAGAAAACAAAATTAAAAAAGTTAAAATAAAAAAAAAACTATTTTAAAGAATTTAGTTAAAATCTTGTTTTATTCTCATTGTTTCCTGTTTTTTTTTTTTTTCATTTTGTATAATAATAATATCTGCAATCATTATGTTTTTCACTTTATGATTTGACTCTTCAACTTTATTTTCAGAATAAAGAAGAAAACATTATGAATCTAATGATAAGCAATAATTTTTTTAGACCAATCGAACACATTTAAAAAGCAAATAATTATTTGATCATCTGGTTAAAGTACAAATACAATCAAAACTGATCGAAAATTAACGAATAGTCGTTGATGACCATGGTATTTGCTTCGAAAAACAAAAAATTTAATGATTCCCTAAGTTTCTTTTTTAGTACAGCCATTTGGTTCTAAAAAAAATTAGAGGTTACCTGAAAAGATTTCTGGAAGTTTTGAATTCTGAATATTGGTGGTTCTATAAATATCGATGTGCTCTTTCTGAATTTCGACTTTGTATATATTTTCCGCTGTTTTTTTTTCCATTTGTTGTTGTTTGCTTATCGATAAACGACCTTTATCGACAGTCGATCGTCGAAAAAATTAATTTTTGTATCGTGAAGGTCTAATGTTAACGAAATTTATCGTTTTACATTCGATCTTCTTCGTTTATATTTGGCTGTGTATTTTTTTTTTTCAAACGCGGATGTCAAAACAAGTTTTATTCCCAAATACACGTTAATTGTTGTCGATAACAGATATATCTTACGCAGTGTATATCTAACAAAGAGTAGGGACACTATCTAACTGCAGCGGCATGAAATTTTTTGTACACTAAGTTTTTAAAAGCGGTACGAAACTAATTAATGCGCTTTTTTTCTGTCCTTTTTAGAGTTTCGCTACTAACCTTGATAGATGTATGGACTCTGATCTTAAGAAGGAATTACACAATACTAAAAACAAAATTTGTCGATTTGATTGACTTTTGTAGCATTGAAAGTTGAACAACAATCGCAATAAGGGCCAAAATCAATGGTTTTGACTAACGAGCGCAACCAAGTTTGTTTGAACTTGCCTTTTAGTCAAAAATTTAATTTAGAGTCATAGGAGTAAACGGTACGGCTTTTTCTGGTGGTATTCCTAGCAGCCCAAATTTTCAAGCAATAAACTATTCCAATCCTTATAGTATCGCATTCTTCTGCGATTCTATGTGTTTGATGGAGGAGAAGTGGCAATTTCATCGTCTTCGGTAACAAACCAAATAGGATTAAGTATCAGTTTCATCGCGATATTTTTCATTCTCAATTTTCTAAAACGTACGTTTAGTATTATCTCAGGTATTATTTTTTTGTGAATACTTACTCTTTTTTGTTTACAGTTAGTTTTTTTAATTTCAATTTTCTTTGTTGTTATGAATTTACGTAGATTGAACTCATCCCATCAGGATTTTGACATCAAACCTTATATAATTCAAGATGGCGGGAAACGAATAAGCATATATTTTGGTATAGTATTTAATCCAGTCAAATTGATACTTAACGTTTTGTGCTGAATCCGAATCAAAGCAAAATTTTGTGACGCAACCTGATCCAAAATGAAGGTACCCGTAAATTGTTCAAGGTTTTTGCAAATTCGGTTAATTTTACAATAAAGAATTAGTTTTTGGTGACAACTACACACGTACATAGAAGACATCTGAATTTTCTAAAATTTAATGACAATATTGTCAACGTAGCCATAATACTTTAAAAAATAGAATCTTCAAACTAACACCATTTGTAGCTTTTATCATTCTCCAAAAATTTGATAGATACCTATTTATTTAAAAAATTGGTCAAAATTCGATTTTTTTTTCGCTCTTAAATGAGGAAGTTTTTGACAAATAAAATAAATACATTCTGGTTTAGAATTTGCTCACAAGATTTGTCTGAAAACTTACCAAAACCCTTACCGTTTTATTTGTTTTTTAAACAAGTTTTCATTATGGTATTGAAGACCTTAAAATATATTTATTATTGTAGATTTCAATCTTTTTTTACCATGGTGCTGAGAAATTATAAATACGAACACTTAATGCTTTAACAACGGCTTGACTGATCCTTAACCAAGCCTGGTGAAACCCTGTCGTGTTTGTTTATTTACGTATTATTTATTATAATTTAAATTCCGATTTTTGATTAACATCATGTTTTACTTAAATTAATAAAAAAAACGAGAAAATAAATAATTTGTTGTGTAGCTTAAAACAGCTGCATATTCATTATATTATTAAAAATATATCTCCTCTGGTTCCTTTGAATACAATGACATATGTTTAAATGAATTATATTAAATAGTTAAATTTTTTTAAAGAAAAAGTTCCTTCCTTCCATTAATTAAAATAAAAGAACACTATTTTGTTGCATAGTTTTAATTTCTCATTTGCTACATTTGCGTTTACATTACAAAATTTCTTATATCAAATTGTTATTTATATTTTAAATTGTTATTATTATTTTTTCAAAATAAAAATTCTTATTTATGCAAAAAAATACTGTCGTTATACTTAACATCCAAGCTCATTCTCTTCAATACATAAACATAATTCTATGAAAGATCCTCAAAACTTAACTAAATGATTCGTTAAACAAAACAAACCCCGTTTCAAAACAAACATTAATTGAAAAAAAAAGAAAAATTAAAAACAAAACTGCAGTTTGCATAAACAAAGAAAATAGACATTTTGTACATATCGATAAATATTCCTTAAATTATAAAAAAAAAATTAACATTTAACATACAAAAATGCATATAGCCTAAGAAAAGAAGAAATTTATATTTTCTAATTGCTTAATCTTAACTAACTTAAAATCGTAGCCAGTGTTTAATAAACCTAAAAAAAAATTAAAAAAAAAACCACAACAAAAATAAAAAAATAAACTTGCTTTTGATTTTTGTAGAAAATAAAAATGGCAGCAAAAAAAAACAAGAATTAAAAAACATTTTAAATTTTGGACAAAAAAATAACAATCTTCTTGTCATTCGTTTGACAATTTGGAGTGAAATTGAAAATAAAAACGAAAAAATGATCTCAAAAGCTAACCAACCCCAAACGTATGGACCGAAGTAGTTAACACTAAAAAATTGGAAAGTTTGCAACGAGCAATAATCAGCGTATCTTCCTTAATAAACAAAACACAAAAAAAAAGTTATATGCATATTAAAACTCAAACTACACAACTCAAAAACCAGGATATACACTTAACACACACATGCAACCACACACACAAAAATACATACACACACACACAAATCAAACAAAACAAAAACATTCTGTGCTCTATGAATGAGATACTTTTTTATGATTGTATATTTGATAATAAACAACAACAACAAAAAAATCTATATATCTAAGTATATTAACTGTAGATGTCTACAATAACACTGCAAACTTTAAATGGAAACACACTTTAAACAAAAATTAAATTTTTAAAACCAATAAATCGCGCTATACAATTAAATTAAAACAAAAAAAAACAAATTGCTTACATAAAAACAAAAACTTTAAAATATTTAATTAGTAGAAGTTGAATTGAAAAAAAAGACATGTCTTCTATTTACATTAGTGCATACATATACTTGTATGTATTATACATATACATATATATTTAAAAATTCATAAACATTAACAACAACAACAACAACAAAAAAATTGTAAAGAACAAATTTGAATAAAAGAAAAATAAACAACTAAAACTGTGAAGTGAAAACAAATCACTAAGTAAGCAAATCAATTGTGTAAAGTTTGCACATATTTAAATAAGAAAACCTAAAAAAAAAAAAACAATAACTAAATGATTTAGAATGAAAAAAAAAAAAATACTTAAACAAAAAATAACTTTGTTGATTTCTACACAGGAAGTCGTTAATAATAAATATTAAAAAGACAATTTTAATGGATAATAAAAACAAAAACAAAAAACTAAACAAAACAAGTTAAAATAAAATTTAAAAAAAAAAAAAATATTTGTAAAGCATTTGATTAACCGATTGATATTTGAAAGTGAAAATTAAATAAATAAGCTGATTATAAAATAATAAAATGAAAAAAAAAATGAAACGAATGAAAGAAATTAAATATTTAAATTTTGGTTGTTTCATTTCATCATTCAAAATAGCGGTGGTCGGTGGTTATAATCTTCACAACAACAATGAAAGAGCTCTCAACTAATAACTGTGCTTTCTACAATGTCATTTAACACAAACATGAAGAATGTCCTGAAAATTTTTAATTCTGCATTTTAATCAAATACAGTTTTTTTTTAAAAAAGGTACATTTTAAAGTGCTCATAACCACTTTTTGAAAAAAAATAATGTAGTTTGCAAATTAAAGTCGCAAGACTTTATAAAACTGTATTATATTTATAGTTTTTGTAGCTATTTGAGATCAAATAAATTGATTTTATACAATTTTGAAAAGAAAACTGTGCTTTTTTTGTGACAGAAATGCACCACTTATAAGCCTTTAGTAGAAGAATTGTGTTTTAGATATTTAGCCCTATTGTGAGTTTCGCCCGGAAAACCGTTCACATGATTTTTGTTGTTTTGCCCGGAATTTGAAAAGCTATTATGAGTTTGGCCTCAAAGAATTAACATTTTCCACACAAACTGTTATCTTGTTTGTCACCAAAATTTAAGGTAAACAAAAGGCTTACAATTGCTTCCATTTCAAATGAAAAAAAAATCAAAATAAAAGGAATTCTCGAAAAGTGAACAACTGGTCAAATTGACACTCAAGTAGCGGTTTAAAGTTTCACGGTGAACTGTAGGTATGCATGTATTAGTACTACCTACCGTTAGTCGGTTGCCAGTTAATTGTAAAAAAAAAATGCTTCGATTTTTTTTTGGTACTCCTCTCGTTTGTTATATGGTAATTTTTTTATTCATTTTATGAGCAAAAATTGGTGAGATACTTGACTTAAAATGTTAAAATGTCTTTAGTCATCCATATTTAAGCAACTAGTGACTGCACAGAAAATCTAATCACAACTTCAATTAACTTTTTTCAAAATCTTATGATGACTGTGATAAGTATTACCTTGTCTTAGGCAAGAACTGCTCAATTTTTAAAGGTAAAAGCTTGACAATTATTCATCAACTTTTGAAATAATTGCATTTCTTTAAACCGAGTAGATAGATTTTCACCGAATATTACTCCAAACTAATCACCCGTTTTACAGAATCCGACGAATGCGTTGCGGCGGAATTCGCAGTTATTTCAGCCATATATTTTTTTATTGTGGAAGTGGCAGGTTATAAAATGTCTTAGTGGAAATGGTAATATAGTTCCTTGTAGTGATAATATAGTTCACCCTTCAAGTTAACAATTGCTTTAAATGCAAATGCGAACCCTACAAATCATGTTTACCCCCCGGAAGTAAAGTATTGCGAATTCAAGGAATGTGTTAAGAACTAAAAATAAACAGAGGAATCAGCAGGGGAATTTTGTTTCCCTGGAAATATTTTCCCCCCTGAATTTTTTCAATGATCGTGAATCTTTTCTGGAAATTTTTTCCATGTAACAAAAAAATTTATTTGACAGATAAATGTCCCTGAAAATAATGTTGGCGATACCAATAAGTTCCGAGGGAAGCATCGATTCTAACGTTCCCAATTATCTTACGAGGGAAACGTTCCCAGAGGCACTTTTTATTCACGATAGCCCTCATTTTGTTATACTATAATAACCACAAGTCGGTAATTAAAAAAAAAATGTTTTTAAAACATTTCGGTTTAAACTGTAAGCAGGTACTATTCGGAGTATGGTCTCAGTCTATGCTAATATGCAACTTTCTTACGTTACGTCACTTTTTAATACAAGAAGGTTCTTGTCTACGCTTCACCAAATGAGACAAGTACAGTCAAAAGAAAAATTTATATTCCAAAAAAATAAAAACTTATACGAAAATAACAAGGAAATGTACTTTCTGTCGATTTATACACAGATTCTTTAAAAGGTTTAAATTAAAATAAGCTTATTTTATAAATTTTTCAATTGATTAAAATGAACCTTGCTAAGTTAACAAAGTTTTTATGAATTAAATTTTGGTTTAAAGTGTACTCTCTTTGTTGTATGATGAAAGTTAAGACAAGAACCTGGAACCTATTGTAAAAACCAAAACTAAAACCACTCCGAATAGTCCGAAACTTATTTCCGTCACCGACGCGTCGGTCTCAGCTTTTGAAACACAAATTATTGAAAGGGTTTTTTGTTGTTATATGGAAAAGCAAAAATATCACCTGCTAACATAATGTGGCTGTGGTAAAAGCTTGATAAATTAAATACAAAAAAGTCTATCAGCTTTTGTACCAAATATACCAAATATGTATGTACATACTGGTGGTACTTATTGACTATTTTTTTAAACATTTAAGAATGAAACTTGTGTTTAAATATTAGAGATGATTGTTATTATTTGGGAGAATATTTAAAAAAAAGATTTATTTATAGTTTATGCATTGATAATGGTTTTCCGAACTAGTACTGACCCTTTTTTGGAATCGTTTGGGGAAAAAAAAATGGAAAGCCACCAAAGAATGCAGCTGTTTACGAAAAGTGACATTATTTTAGCTTCGAAAAAATCCTTACAAACAGATTATAATCTTTCCAATTTACTACGTCAAATTAATGATTTTTGCAGGATGGTCTCGGGAACGTAGGTACCTTCTTTGATTTGAAAGAGACACTCATCAACGGCTTTATGACAAAATTGTACCAAATTTAATTTCCTTCATTTCGGTATTTTTCCGATACATATCAGTTAGTGCATTGTCGCGAATATTTTGGCAAAATTTCAATTTGACAAACAAATGTGATACATCGCCGCCTTAGACGTGTTAACTATATTGGTTATTATATTCGTTACTTTATCGTGGCTTACACATAAATACAGGTAGGTCCTTTTTAAAAAAAATAATAATACTCAACTCAAATATTCTCATTAATGAACTACTCCAAACGCATGGATAACCAACAGGTTTAAACTTAAATATGCCAACCTAAGTTGAAAGATAATACCTATTATCGCTTTCCACCACCTGTGCCATAGCGCCATCCATCTCCTCTCTATACCTTAAATCCATTAACTGCGTTATTTTGGTAAAAACCATAAACTTGTCTCAACCTTATAAAATTACTACGCGTCTAGATTTACAACATCCTTGTTTACGTTAATTTGTTTTTTTTTTTTTTTTTTTTTTAATTTCATGAAAAAGCTCCACAAGTGTGTTCACTTAATTTACAATCAATGGGGTCATGCGGTGCGGTTTTTGAAAAAGGCACTGAACAAGAGCACTTCTTGGCTTACGTTGGCTTTTATATAAAGTTTCATCCATAAATCATTATTTTTTGTTTGTTACATCGAAGGATAAAAAGATTCCAAAGTGTAGATACACTTTAGTGTATTCGCTGTAAATATATAAAAGATAGGTTATCGTTATAGGATATAGGTATAGATATTTATAGAACTCACCACAAAAATTTTCAGAGACATTATATAGAGAAAGAGGGGAAAGGCAAAAGAATATCAAATTTTCGTGGATAATAAATGACAAACCAATGACTTTCAACTTAGCATGAAACTTCGATTTGAAAATCAATTTACCAAAATCCTAATCGAACACATTGAAATGACAAGGTTTTAGCCTCAAGATGTCAGAGTTGTGTGGTTGTTTTATGGTTGAGATAAAATATTATAGAAGTGCATCGGCATCATCCCCCTGTTCAAAGTGATACTCATCAATTTAATGATTCCCATCAAACCCAATTCTATTCACATAATTCCTTATAATCATGACACGTACTCAATGTCAGGATTGTGGAGGGATATCATTAACCAGCCCTTGAGCAATAATGTTATGGAAATGTATATAGATTCAATAAAATGGTTCATTTGAACATTTTTGAAACTAAGTTAGAGATGGATGAGTATTAACAATTTTATTAAATAAAAACATAACTTTTGTCAATGTCATTATTTTGGTTTTATGGTTTTTATAAGAAATCGTGATAATTTTGATTGAAAGGCGTAAATGTTACGCACTTGAAAAGTAGGTCGTCCCACATTTTCGTATGACAACAACTAGTATATACTTCAACTCAGGCCATGTCGGACGTTTTTGTTCGAATGTAAAGGGTTTTCCAATGAATAGCCCGCTATTTCGGTAGCTGTCACTTTTGAAGCTGTCATTTTTTGACATTTGACAAGTAGAAACTACGCTATTAATAAAAAAGGAACGATACACGCTTCAACAACGCATTGAAATTATTAAAATTCACTATAAAAATGGTGAAAATTTGGCAGAGACGGTTCGTAAAACTAAAACATTTTTGGGTCGTCGTGAAGCACCTAACAGAAATTGGTGGACAAATTCGAGCTGTTGGGACAAGTTAGTGATGTGAAGAATAAAACCCGTGCACGTCGCTCAAGAACAACTGAGAATATTGCTGTTGTAGCCCAAAGTCTTGAAGAAAACCCAGGTTTGTCCATTCCTCGTCGTTCTTTGGAATTAGGCATTCCACAAACGTCATTACACAGTATTTTGCATAAAGACTTGGGTCTTAAGGCTTATAAAGTTCAGTCAACACAAGAACTCAAGCCGGCTGATCATCAACAACGTCGTGTCTTTGCATGAAAATGAACCGGAATTTCATCGAAAAATCATCTTGACTGATGAGGCCCATTTCCACCTCGGAGGCTACGTCAACAAGCAAAACCGTCGCATCTGGGGCTCGGAAAACCCAAGAGTTATTGTTAAAAAGCCTCTCCATCCTCAACGCGTGACTGTTTGGTGCGGTTTATGGTCCCGCGGGGTCATTGGACCTTACTTTTTCGAAAATGAGGCTGGAGCAACAGTTACGGTCAATGGATTGCGCTATCGAGAGATGATTAATGATTTTTTATGGCCTGAATTGGATGGTATTGATCTGGACAACGTTTACTTTCAACAAGACGGCACTACGTGCCACACAAGCAATGAAACCATCGATCTTTTACGGGAAAAGTTTCCGGACCGTGTTATCTCTCGAAGAGGTGATCACAATTGGCCACCGAGATCTTGTGGTCGGATAAATGATCGGACTTGCGACTTCTTCCTTTGGGGCCACGTGAAAGATAAGGTCTACGCCAACAGCCCAGCGTCGATTCAAGACCTCAAAGATGAAATTCATGAGGCTATCGAGGACATAGGGCAGCCACTTTGCGATTTGGTTATGGAAAATTTCATGAAAAGGATATGGTCCTGTAAGAGTGGTCTTGGCGGCCATTTGGCTGATGTTGTGTTCCATTATTAACGGCATACCTTCCTCTTTATAATGAAATAAACATCCGATCATTTATCTCCAAAAATGCCTCTTATTGGAAAACCCTTTAAAAATTTATAGGATAATAGGTTTTTATATGAGTTTCGTATATTTAGGATGGCTTGAGGGGCCAACCCATAGAATCCGTCGCGTCCGTTCTTATGGATTTCTTCACATAGGAACGTGAGTATTTTATCGAGCTGTCAGTTGAAAATGTCGACGTAACGGACGTGACGGATTCTATGGGTTGGTCCCTTAATGCTGATAGCCGCTGCGACGCGTTGGCTTGGTCTCCGGGCTCTTTTTATAGAGGGTTAGTTTGGATCAGACGTCGAGCTCATCGCATCGGTTGGAGTAACATCTATTAGTTAACATATTTTCTGTGCAACAAAGATTGTCAGTAGGTACGCATATTATGGAAAGATTGTTTTTAAGCTTTTTACATGCGATAGACTTATGTTATACGCTGCAACCAAACTGAGATTCAAAAGCCCTATTTTCTGTGTTACTGAAAATCTTTGTTGGACAGACAATCTCTGTTGGACAGAGTATAGACTACTTGTTTTAATCGCAGCTGATATTTTCTCAGTTTCTTCTTGCATTTTTGTCGTCCCTGAATCGATATCTGAGCTTAGGTCACTTTGGGGGCTAATTATTACAAAAATAGCGTAACTCGGATTGTTTTAATAAGTTATTTAGGTACTGGCCTAAATTGAGCCCTATCGTGGATCTCCAGGGAAGTTAAGTTTCTCTGGAAATATTTTGTTCCCAGGAAATACACAGCTTTTGAGTTTTTTAATTTTTGCCGGAAGAATATTTAAACATTACATGACGCACCTTTTTGGTTCAAAATTTGCAATTTTCCTAAATGTCAATACTCAAAAAACAAAATACAAAATTTAAAAGTTCTTAACCATTTGTATGGTTAGAATCTCCCTCTGACTTGACTATTTTACAGCTCAGCACAGTCTTAAATAATTAATCTTACTTTCTAAGGGTCGACCTCCACTTAAAGAAATCTCAAGTTTTTGAAAAGTGGGCTTGCCAGTAGATAAATTTTTCTAATTTTGTTTCCAACAGTGACTTATGTGGCTATAGGTCGCAGGGTTGGAGAAAAATCGACCTTTTATAAGTGCAATTAGTGGTGACCGACCTCAATTAACTTGGTGTGCTAAGGAAGTAGCTAAAAAACGGGCTGACTAGAGAGACGTATCGGTTAAGGATGAGATCTTCCCTGGATTGTAACCGCCATTTTGAGTACGAATCGACAGCACCCTTTGGTTTTACATTTGATCTTTAAATTTCAGAAATCAAAAAAGGGAATTTAAAATAAAATCTTCACAAATCTATAAAATCAACAAGTAAACAGTTATTTCCCAGAAGATCAAATTTAGAAGGCGTTTAGTTTGAACGGTAATTCATTTAACTTGTCGATGTCTGACGTACAGAGACACTCCATCACGAAGATCAAAGTATATAGCTGACAAAAAATTATCTAATACACAAAATTAAAAAATTCCCCGGAAAAAGTCTTAAACGATAAAAAATAATATCAATCTAAGATTAATCATCCATCTTAAAATATTCTTTTAGGAACGCCTTTAATAGATAATTCTAATTGAGTGTTACTTAATAAATGATTAACATTTTTTATTCAATCAATTCTAATTCATGAAATAAAATCGACTTGCATACCAACCAACAGCATTGTTTCATGTTGCAAAATTCATTCACAATTCAACTCATGGACAGCTTGTAGTTCTGTTCTTGTCAATGAACGAACACAATTCAATCGACTTCCCAACAACAATGTGCAAGGTTAATTGCCCATAGCTACAATACGTCAGAAATTAATATATTTCTAACACCACTCGCATTTTTTTTTTTATATTTTTCCAAACTATCAGACTTATAATAAGTATTGCTCGATGAATTCGAAAAAAGCTATCCCATATTAAAATTATGCACTCGATTCGAACACTATGATGCCACAACACACCAAGTCACAATTGCATTAGAGATTGGTGCGTGACTTCATTTCTATGCAACTGCATATGGGTGTCCCACCTCCAACGACACCACACAAAGCAGCCACCCTCTCATCGGATTCCAATCCCAAAAATGGAATCCTAGACTTTGTATAAAAGTAAATTATCGATTACGAACGGAACAGTTTATACTTTCATTTTCATTCGTTGCATCGTTGCCAACTCGTTGCTGTCTCTAAGCAAATTGATTCAGGCTCTGTTCCTATATTTTACAATGTTACCTCACGTAAGTCCCTCAATAGTGTTTACGGTATCCTTTTTTTGCTAAGCAAAAATCGGTCAAAAACGGTCTTTCTTGCAATTTCGTTTATTCATGACACTCTATATGTAGATTCTCTCAATCGTGCTCGCAATCGTGGCTTGTGCCGTAGCCAAGCCGTCTGGAATTGTACCCGTCCTAGGTCCAGGAATTGTGACCGCTCACAGCCATCAGTTTGTAGCAAGGACCTATAATGGAATTGTCACACCAACAACGGTCGCCTTGCTGCCACCGCTCGCAACACCTCCAGTAGCCCCTCGATTCTACCCATCGTATTTGCCAACATATCCAACCGGATACTATCCTTATAATCCGGTGTACAGGTACGGATTCAACAACTACCCTTGGGGTGCGTACGGACCAACCTATGTCCGATATCCTCTCAACCCCTATTGGTGATCATCATCATCCTACAACGTGATGTGAGTTCAACGTAAGTTGTGTTATAGGTTAAGTCCGTTTTTAAACGAAACCTACCATATAGAGTAGAAGGCAACATGTTTGTCAAAATGTGAAATTAAAGTGACGTTAAACAAACAGTTATTGGAGTTTTCTCTTCTTTCGAATGACACATGCAGGCTTGGCCAAAGGACGACGTTCGTCGTCGTCATCATCATCATTCAACAAGCAACGCGTCCCAGTCTCAGTCCCAGTCCCAGTCCCGGTCCCATTCCCTGTTCATGTCCTTTGGCAATCTTCTCTTCCACAGGTGCCCCATTAGATGGTTAAACATTAAAATGCAATTAGCGGAACAATGGCCAAAAGTGCTTAGCCATTATTGCGGTGTCGCATTGCAAGGTTCCAGTTGACGGTTTTCAACATCAAATTCTAGGCATCTACCCATCACCATCACACAGGTAGGTCGTAGGTAGGGTATACCTACCTCAAACCTCATAATGCCATCCAACCGCACCAACTGGAAAAGTTACAGACTGCCGGCTGCGGCTCTTTGGTGCCATTCATGTGAGCAGCATCGTCGGGAGGCGGCCGTTTAAAAGCTTTTAAGGAAATGTTCAGAGGATTCATGGAACGTGAAATTTAATCCATTTTGATCCGTCTTTTGTTAAAGTGGCGGCACATAAAACCCGCTTGTCGGAGAAATGAACCAAGACATAGGAATAGGAATGGGTTTGAGTTGGGTTTGGGTGAATCACTTATACACACACACACCCATCCACCAGTCTCCATCACTATATACTAGAAAAAAAAGTCTGACACTAAATGTTGCTTGGTGAATTTTTGATATGGTAGAAGAAGTGTGAGTCTGGAATATTAGGGGATAATAGGGGGATTAGAGGTAAAAAGTCGAATGCGACTACACTAATAGGCGGTATGCCTCGAGGCTGCTAGGAATTGTGTGTGAAACTTGTTCGCAAGTGTGAATAGGCATGATTGATGTCGTTTTGCAGTAAATTGCCTTCCAATTCAAATATTCATGATGGTAGTGTTAGATTGAGGTATTGGTAATAATTCATTGTACGAGCAAAGGAATATAATATGGGTTTTGTGGTTTTGGTTCTTCAAACCAAATTCAGACTTTGAGCTTTACGATAAAGTAAAATTATTGTAGTGAAAGCAACGCGATGTTTACAATTAACTTCAAGGTTTTGATGTGGTTTATATCTTAAATTTCTTTATAGTGGCAGGTTCATGGGCTTTAAGCAAACCACTTTCTTGTAACAATTTACTTAAAAGTCAAGTTTAGATTACTTTTCTTCAATTTTGCAATCATATCTCGTAAAAGCAAATGTAACATTCGTTTGGCAGTATCAGTTGCCTAACAGAAAATAGTGTTCTTTTTCTGAGTGTGATGTATCAGTTGATAACCTTCGGTAAGAAAACTGCTGAATTCCCTGAGTTAAGAGTGTTTCACCGATTCTACGAAATCACCTCAAAAACAACAAAACACCTGAATTTAATGGAATACCAACGGATCTCTTCACAATGGTTTGTCTTCTATATTCATTATTAGAAACTATTTGGAAAACGGAAGTCTATTTCAGTTTTTGTAGTGAATGTTAAGCTGCCAAAGAAATTACTTTCATACCGTTTGGTCTGTTTTTAAGGGTAGAATCTATTGAACTTTTCAGTAGCTGACTGATAGATTTTGGACCATATAATACGCCAGCAGTCAGCGGAATTTCAATGACAACCACCTCATGTATTTGGAGATCACTGCTTTGAAGAAAAAAACTGCTTTAAAGAATCCTACAAAAACGCAGTGCTTTGATTTGCACAATAGCTAACAGCATTAGTCTATTTCATCATGAAACACACGTTTTTGAAACATTTTCCTGTGCTTGAGACTTTGTCGGGGTTAATCTGTTTAAATTGCAGCAATTTTTAATAAAATATTCTTCTACTTCATATATAAAAAATACGAAATACATTAGTAATCCCAAACTTTTCCGTACCGTTGCAAGAATTCTTTCACAAAAAAGTGTAAAACATTGATTTTTATCAAAACATTTGAGAACAAACTATTCCGGTTTTAAGACACCTCCATTATTTTTAATATCAGTACTATTGTTCATTGGAAGAATACAAAAACAAAAATTGAACTTTATAGTACTCCCCATACAAAAGTGACATTTTTGTATGAAAAGTACAAAAAGATTTCATTCAAAATGGCTGAATATTTAACATTACCTAGGTTTAGGTAATCCTCGACTTTTGACAATTACAGATTCCAATTACCTTCATTTTATCAAAATTTATTGTGTTTTCAAATTTCCAACGGTAACGAAGACGGCGAAAACAACAACCCAACACGCACATAATAATACGAGTTTTCTTTAAGTTTTAGGATGTTTTATGATGAAATAGACTAAGTATTCTGAAAAAAAATGTTTGTGCCAATCGCTATATTTTAACCTAACTACGTTTACGAAAAAGTAAAAACTAGGAAAAAATTGCGAAACACTTTTTGATAAGATTTGGTAAAAATCAATATTTACATTTTTTTTAACATGCGAACCCGCAAAACTAACACTTTTTTTAAAAAACATTTTTGACAAAAACCGTAAGAAAAAGTTGGGAACCAAAGTAAAACCTAATATTTATATTAGCGATAAACGATCTATTGACGAGCACTTGGGCAGAGCGTTGAGATGAAATTTAAAAGGCCCCTCGATTCGTCTACGTTAAGCAAACCACCAACACTGTCAATAGTGGCAATGTAAATTCTACCGTAATTTTATTCAACATTTACAGCACCAATATGATAGTAAGTCTAATTCAGGTAATTGGGTATGCCGACAATGTAAACGCGCAAAGACCAGGTCCAAGGTTGAAGTCATATGAAATTATTTTGTAGAGTGACTTCAACAGCATTCAGCGAAATTGTGAAAATTTGGTGTTTAAAATCAACTGTAAGAAATAAGAAATGATTCTGGGTCAATTCTGACTTGATTTCTCAGATTTTGACCTTTCAGCTCTTTTGTCAAAATCAAAATTTGATTTACTATGGGTTAATGTGTTTAACGCAACTATTAAAAAAAAGACAAAGTTCGTTATAAAAAAATCTTTTAATATAAAATAAATCTTAATAAGAAACTAATCAGTCTTTGGCTTAAATGAGGTACTGAGCAGGAGCAGCATAGTTCAAGGAAGTGAAGGGAGAAAAGGGAGCAGCAGCATAGTTATAAGCAGCAGCATATCTAAGTGGTGCTGAGTAGGCAGCTGACGCAAAGCCATATGGAGCAGCAGCAAAAGGTGCAGCAACTGGACCTGCTAATAGTGGAGCAGCAGCAATTCCATTATAGTTCCTTGCAATAACTTGGTTACTGGTTGCAGTGACAATTCCTGGACCAGCAAGAAGAGGTGCTGAGTAAGCAAGTGGAGCAAGAACTCCTGGTTTTGCAGCAACGGATGCCAAAATAGCAAAAAGAGCAACGATGGTCTGAAAATAGAAGAAATATTTTTAATTAATATTTTATTTATAAAAGAACAAAAGCATGCAATGCTTACAATTTTAAACATAGTGAAATAATTTGATTTGATTTTTTTGTGATGTCTCTTCAAAATGCAAGAATGGAATATACCCATTCACTGGGCAAGTTATTGTATTTATACAAAAGTAAATTCAACTTGAGCCTAGTGTTGTTCAAATTAACATTCAAAACGTCATGTCACTTACTTGAAACGGACTTACAACAACAACAACAGAAATCACCATAAACGACGAAATGAAAATGCAGAATTCAACATGACCTTCAGTTGAAAGTGAAGACAGAGTGAAATAGCTGGTGTGTGTTTTGAGTACCTAGAGGTATTATGGTAATTTACTTAACAGTTTATATAGGCTGTTGGGAAATGAATGTTGCATTTTATGAAATAAAATTAATGCAGTTTAATTTCAAAGATAGTGTCACAATTCAAAAAAAAAATGAGTTCGATTGATTTAAATAAATTTGTGCGGAACATTGATAGCGACGAAAACAATTTCTTGACGAAAATTTGGTACACTCAAGGATTTCATTATGCAAGATACAAAAAGTCTCTCAAAGTCTCTCTCTCATTTTTACAAAATAGCGGTTCCAAAATGGTTGCAGTCAGAATAATACAAAAAAAAAAACGCTGGTATAGAATCTTTAGTCCAGATAGTAAACAAGGAACGAGCCTTATGAAGAGACTGCAGTTTAAAAATTCAAAAAAAAAATGAGTTCGATTGATTTAAATAAATTTGTGCGGAACATTGATAGCGACGAAAACAATTTCTTGACGAAAATTTGGTACACTCAAGGATTTCATTAATTTTTTGCTGAGTTGTTGATGTTGTTTATGATGTTAAATCCAATTATTCAATTTTTTTGCACTGTTTTTAGTAAATGAAATGAGATACTCTTGTTTTTATTATACCATTTCTGTTGATTCAACAGTTTTCAAGATACAGTTTTTCAAAATATGTCTGTAAAAAATGTATAACAGAAAGTGGTAGAAATTGTTATATTCGAAAAACTTATTTCAAAGGGTGAAACAATCTTCTACGAAATCACTGTGACGAGAAGGGAAAATACGAAGAATTTGTTGCAGGATCTAGAAGAATACCTTTCTAATGTCCAAACTGGTAAATGGCAAAAGTAGTCCATCATCATCTGTTAGGGGGAACAATCCATTCTATTTCCGAGATGATGGTCAAAATATATTTCCTCCTGGTGTGGTGCAAGTGACGTACGTACGAGAAGTTTGAACAGCTACAGGGATCCAATTTTAAACCAAACTGTCAACGGGCTGGGCTGCCTTTTGCTTAGCAGGAATACCAATACCTCATTGTGTTCAATTTGATCGGAAGAAAGTTTCAAGATAAATTGAAACCAGGCATTGTAAAGAAGAATTTGCACGGAAGACGTTAAAGTGCTTCACTAAAATTTAACATTAACACGATGTTCAATAAAAAAAAAAGTTATACATATGCCATAGTGACCGCTGAGGTATACCTTAGTAAGTCTTCTCAAGAGTCTTCCAATAAGAAGTCTCTGAAAAAAATGCTAAGAAAAATATCACATTAGTATTAGCGCACACAATTGGAGAATGACCTCAACAAGCTTATGTGTAATTTAACTACCCAATAGGGACTATGCTAGCTGTTGGCTGAGGGAAAGTTCTATACCATAAATTGTAACCGCTGCATTTCAAATAAATAACCTTCAAAACCCTAAAGTCTATATGCAAATTAATAACAGTAGATGCATCTACTAAGTGACTCTTAAGTCTATACTGATATTCCTTATCTTAAATTTTGCAGATTATGTAAAAAATTTAATAAATCTTCTGTACTCATCCCAGATTTGTCTTTCTCTTCAATTTCCGCATTCATTCTGGCATTCAATATGTCAAAATGTACAATAGGCCACCAAACTATAAACATGATGATTCATTATTATGTTTCTGCAAAATGATGCCAAGAAACTCTATCATAACCTTAAATGGTAAAAAAAAGGAAAATGTTTTCTGTTTTTTTATCATTTTTGAAGATTCACCACTTAAAACTTTTCTTCATTCGATAAGTTGTTTCTCAACATTTCGAGCATCGTCATATCCTCAACCCTCTTAACCTTTGATCTGTATCTTTATTGAATTACACACGTTGGGTTGTGTAGTGTATTGAGTTGAGGAATGTTATACCCCATCCACACCACATTTGCTTATTCTTTGTCCTGTGTCAGCGGTTATTTTGGTTTTATGTCGGAAGGACACAAAACTGAAATAAAGAATTATAGCTATGAAACATTATATTTTTCCCAATGTCGGACAGGGACTTCCGATGAATACAACGACCATGACTACCGTCGCGTCGCGTCGGTCATCTTCGTCGGTCGGAAGAAGCACATTTGGACCGTCTATAAAGTAATGGTCAATTCGAACTCTGGGTTTTATGTGGTCCATTTTTTTTGTGCTCCTTTCTTTCAACTGTCGCTATAAGTTTTCTATGAATTGGGATGTCAGAATTTTCAAAATTGTACGGATACATATACATTTAACATCTCCACATTCCCTCTGGTTTCTCGCTTTCACCAGCAAACGTTTGGACAACTTTTAGTGTGTGCTTGTGCTTGACTTAATTTTAAATTAGAGAACTCCCAGTTATGCCAGATCACGTAGTTTTGCTGTTCGCTGTATTTCACTAATTAAATTTTCCTTGCTAATTTATTGGGCGGGTTTATATCTGTCTCCCTTTCTCACTGTACTCGTACTCGTATATCTATCTGATGAAATTGAGGATGATATCTTTTGAAAGGTGTCATTAAGAGATACAAAATAATAATGGGGGCCTTTTTCTTTCAGTTTTATCTTAATAGCCGAGTGGGTGATATCAATGGCGATGAGTGTTACGACTTGCGAGACCATGGATGTATAGAATATTCTTGGGTGGATATATTGTGCGTTTCGCGCATTAATTAAGCGATGAAGTCTAAAAAAAAAGAAGCACATTAGAATTTTGGCGAATGTCATACAGACGCAGATCTTAATTTTTGCTAAGTGGATGCTGATGGAGATGATGAAGATGATGGCATGAGGCATTGATATAGTTTCGAAGAGATTCTGTTTTTACCGCCTTCATTTGAAATTATGATGAAATTTTCTGAAGCATTTGGGGGTAAACAGTTATTATAGGTTTTGATTGTATCAGCAGAAATGTTAATCAATTGTTTACAGTTTGAATTAATTAAAACCAAACGACCTATAAAGAAGTTGAAAGCCTTCTAACAAAAGTTATTTGTTTTCTTGATTATAAGGAACTCAATTTGGTAGATTGTGGAACAGATTTCATTACAGATAGTAAAACACTTGAATTATATAAGAAAGGAATCCAAGCAGTCACGTCCATCATCATTAATTGTTTTTTTTTCTTTTCAATTTCTCCATTTTCTTTATTTGAACATTTTTAGCCTTTATTACTTAGAAAGATCAAAGAATTTTATTATCAAATGTTAATTGGTTTCAATTTTAAGTTAGTTAAAGAAGAATTTGTATGCATCAGGGCGTTAAAGTGCTTCAATTAAATTTTACATTTACATGAGCTTCAAAAAAAAAAGAAAAGTTACGCATACGCCATAGTGACCGCTAAGGTTTAAATTCTTAAAATTGATACAACTTTTACTATCACTGACCAAACAATGAAATAACTTCACTTTGCCTTAACAGCAACTGGCTTAATTTCAAATTGCTTACATTGGTTGCTAATAGTTTAAGATCCCACAAAATTGAAAAATTGTTGAGGTTGAGTGCCCAAAGAAGCTGTTAGAAAAGTTAAAATTTTGGCTTTTTTTCCAATTACTTAGCCCACAGCTTCAAAATCCATCCCAAGTTAATATCTTCATTAGTTCTCGAGATACGGGAACGAAAAAAAACTCACAAATTTACGAACGTAGGTACACACACACTCACGAGGTGTGAGCAGACCACATACGTCCATGTGAGAATACCGAAGTGAAAACGTGCAAAGTCAAAGTTAAAGTCAAAGTCAAAGAAGAGTATAACATGAATAAATGTCTTGAATATCGCGAAAAGGGTGTTTTTTAAAAGTTCTTTGACCAAGACTTTGAACATTTTTCTCTGTGACCTTATTCGCTTTACTCCCCTGTATTTTACGCTTTTTCATGACCTGTCTTCCTGTTTTTCGCAGTATTCCGCTGTTGTTTCCACTGTAATTCGGGCTTTTTACTGCAGTCGTGTTACAAAGTTCTTTTTCATTACCTCCCTTGCTGTACTCCGAAGTATTCTGCGCGATCTTTCAATATTACTGCACCTTTATTTCTACGGTAGTGCGCGCTTTTTACCGCCGTATTTCACTTTTTTTGGGCGAATTTTTCTACTTTCTCTGTTTTTTTATGGGCAGCATTTAACGCTTTTCCCGCGGTAATAAGCTCTTTTTTCATGACGAACACGAAATGTGTTCAGTTTCTATAATGTATCAGAGATGGCGTTGCGATTTTTTTCTATTTTTCAATGCATGCTTAAACTTCTCTAGACGAATCTAGGTAGACGAATCAAAGAAATCAAAAATCATTGAAATCAGTCCAGCATATTTTGAGTTATGAACCTTTACAACTTTTATATATTTAATATTTAATTATAATAGCAGACGTCAATATTCACTATTCTCCAGTGCTACCCATAAGATTTTTTTTTAAAGATACGAGTGCACAATTTCTTTTAACGATTTAAAGCCTTTTTAAGTTAAAATAACAAATTTAGCCAAAATTTTGATTTAAAATATTTGTCGTAAAGGCCTTCGAAGTGCCAAATATAGCCTCGCCTGCTCATTTGTTAACATCAAAAACCAATCCTTAAAAAGCTAACGTTTTCCTCACAATCACTTGGAATAATGCCGTAAATCTAATTCCACAACACGTCTCAAGACTTAAAATACGTAAAATAAATCACACAAAGTAGAGTCTTACCAAAAAACAGCAACAACAAAAAAAAAATGCCTTGTATTTCTGGTGCTTGACGAGCCTCGCTATATTCCATATTAGAAACCTCAAACCACCATCATCATCAACATCAAGTGACACATCCTTGGGAAATGTAAATCCGTTGGTAATTTTCATCTCGAGTGCTACTTTTCGTGAAATCAAAGTCGTGGAATCATGAGACGACATAAATTTTGCACTTCCTTGGGAATTTAAGACGCCTAGCCTTACCATTCGCTGTTTTACTTACTCGCTGCTGTACTATGTTTTGGTGCGGTATTGGATTGTGATTCAAATTCAGCTGCTTCAAGCTTCATGATGGTGTTGTAAGGCAACACCAAACCACGTCATGGTATAGTATACCCCATCGCCATCAGTATGATGTGAACTCATTGAACCCAGTGCCATGGCTTTTATGGATTCAAGAAAGATTGAATGCGACAGGGAGGGATTGCAAGAGAAAGAGGATTTAGGTATATAAGGATGTAGTTGAAGCCATCCTAAAATATCGAATGAAATATGAACGAAAGTGTGGAAGAAATGAAAATGCCACATCGCATCGCCATCTAAAATGGAAGGAAGTAAACGTTATGCGGTAGTGGCGGAGGCGGAGGGTGATGGTGTTCTGTTGAGATTTGATTAATTTGTGCTGAAATTTACACAGAAGCATGATTCATGTTGGTTTGCAGCTTTTAGAGCTGCTCCAACTGGAGCTGCTAATTTATTCAAATCAAACCGTGCTAATGTGTTAAGGTGCCACAACGATGCTTTGAAATTGTGATAATTCAATGGAAAATTATGAATAGTTTAACATTTGCATATACCTATTTACCACTTTGCATTTATAAAGGTGTTAATTTAGCTGTATGTTTTGAGATTTTAATTATTCCAAAAGAGCGTTGGTAGTAGAAGATGTTTGCTTATGTGGTTTAGTAGTTGACTGATCACAAGAAGGTCTAAGAATATACTCAGAACTAGGTCAAACATTAGATCAGGGTAAGTGTGATGAACTGTTACGATGTGCGCCGGCCTCACGATGGTGATTTCTACGAGTTTCAAAAAGTCTGCTAACTTTTTTATCTACAAAATGGCGGCTACAATATGGAGGCAATGAAACAACAATGTTCAATAAAACTGAGTACAATTTTTTCTGTGACCCCAAAATATACTATTGAAGGATTTTGGTGTGCTAAATTCAAATCTGAAGTCAGAAAACATCTATGACACGTTTCGAGATAATTTTACAGAAAAAAAACAATTTATCTCGAAAACGTGATGTCGTAGATTTCCCCTGACTTCAGAAATACTTGCCGTAAAAATCGTTTAAAACTAGAAATATGTTGACGATTCAAAACGCAGAACCGAATTCTTGATATAAAACAAAAATGCCTAAAATTTAGTTAAAAGTTGTAAATTTATTTTTTTTCATCAGTCATTTTCTCAGTCATGCAACCAAATTTCTCAGTCATGCAACCAAATTTCTTTTGAGAATTATAAAAGAATTGGTGCAGCTACTTTAGCAATTGGAGCACTATAAGCTAATGGTGCTGCTAAGTTCAATGGAGCAGCAAAAGCAGCTGGTGCGGCGGCGGCATACCTCAAGGGAGCAGCAATGGCAGCGGGTGCAGCATATCTGAGAGGAGCAGCAAAAGCGTAGTTGTTTTGAATATCGATGCGGCTACTTCCTTCCGAAGCAAGGGGTGCTGCATTGTAAGAAAGTGGTGCAGCGTAAGCCAAAGGAGCAGAATAGGCTAATGGAGCTGAGTAAGCCAATGGAGCTGAATAGGCCAATGGTGCTGCAGCGAGTGGAGCAAGTACACCTGGCTTGGCAGCAGCACAGGCAACAAGAGCAAAGATGACAATGATCTAAAAGTACAAAATAAAATATAAATTTCAATTTATTTTCGAAAAATCATAAAAATAAACTTACGAATTTGGCCATTTTTTTTTTTTTTGGTTATTTGATTTGTGATTGCTTACAGTGGTGAACTGAATATGCTTAACTGATTCCCGATCTTCTGCTTTTATACTAACCGAAGTAGCGATGATTTTTATTTCAGTTTGACGGTCTCGTTGTGCGTGACCCGAATTAAAAAGAAGTCTACTCTGTGTTACTTCGATCGAAGGTACATCAGGTATACCTACTTTGGTTATGAATTGGAAACGTAAAAAAAAGTTATATAGATCAGTGTGTAAGTAAAGCAATAAAATAAATTGGTTTGCAGTTGATAGCACGCCTGAAAATAGCAGGTGATACCTACCTGCAGAAAAATATTTTTGTTAAGAAACTTTTAATGGTAAAGCTGCTTGAAAAGCCGGCAAGTAGGCGGCGGTGGCGGCGCCATTACACAATTGCGATATTTAATCAATCTGAAAATGAACCCTTCATGCTTGTAAAGAAATATTTAGGTTTCTCTGTGCAAAAATTACTTTTAATTCAAGGAAAAGAAGATAACTTTTAGGGTGAGTCATGTTTCATTTTTTTCTTACCCACTCATTTTGTTCCTTTTGATAAAAGAGAAAATCCCTAAAGATACCTTCTTAATGAAAATAAAGTTTTTAAAAATCCGAAAAAAATTGTGGCACCATCTTTTACATGTCATCAAAAAAAATTATTTAGATTTAAAAAAAAAAAATCAAAATTTATTTTGAAAAAACATTTTTTTTTCGAAAATGGATAATTTTCTATTTAACATGGTTTTAGAATTTATGTTTAAGAAATTATTTGAAAAATTACTCATAAATGCATTTTTGAAAAATTGGTTCTTATAAAAATAAGATGCACGACTTGGTCGCACGAACTTGCTCTAAGGGTCAAAGTTACTGTGGACGTTAAAGATTCTTAAAAAAAATTAAATTCATTACTAAAATGACATAAACAACTTTATGAGTCTCAAAAAAAGTTTAATTTGACTAAGAAAGGTAAATTTTTAGAAAAAAAAAAAAAAAAATTAAAAACCGTTAGAGCCGTTTTAAAAAAAGAATTTTTTTTTATATTTAAAATTCTCAAACCTTCTTTAAAAATAAAGTTGGTATGCCATTTTTAAGATTATATTATTACACATCTTAAAAAAAAATTCAATAAAATACAGTGACCCATTTTCGAAAAATTGATTTTAAAAAAAAAAAAATTTTTAAGATTTTTTAAAAATCCAAAAATTATTCGATATCAAATAATTTTAAAATAAGTAAGGAGCTTTCGTGTAAAAAAATTCATCAAAATTGGTTGAGTCGTTTAAGAGAAAGTCAAAAATGAAAAAAACGGTTTGATGGGAGCTACCGTTAGTAGAATTTTTAAATACTTTTTTTTATCTCAAAAGTAGCGGTTTAGGCTGTAACTCGAAAAATAGTCAGACAGACAGACAGACAGGAAGTATCACCTGCTCTTCTGAACCATTATTCTCCATCTACTCCACCTCCTTAACACGAAAAAAACATCCCCTAAACAATTTTTCTGGTAAGCTTCAGTTTCTTTTCATTCTACAAAATAATTTGCAGAAATTATCTTACATCGTTTTGAAAATATTAACATTTAATGGACTCGTAAAAAAATACTTTTCAAGTATTGTTCCAAATACAACATCTTTTTTTCTAGAATAATTTGATATACTTAGTTCCTGTAACTGGCCTATATAGATGATCCAGTTCATTAGTTTTTTTTCTTCCAAAACGAATTAAAGTGAGTTAAGCTGAAGTTTGTTTTTATAATTACCCAAGCCCATCGTCGTCTTCGTTGTTGGTTTCCGTGCCAAAAGTTTTAATAATAATTTAAATGCATAATCTGTTCTCAGCGATAATGGAACAATGTTTAAAAATTATACTCGCACGTGTATTTTATATCCCACAAAGCAAGAACTTAAATAATATAATCTCAGTATGCTATATACTATACATTAAGCAGGACAATAAATTTCATTTTATGACTTCTTCGTTTTGTTAATAATGTGGTGGGTGGGTGTATTATCCTTTTTGAGAACTTGTTCGAATTATGCATAAGTACTTGCGATAGGGAGTGGATTTTTATGTGGATAAATGACTTGGACTAAGAAGAAAAATAAGAAGTCAATTATGGTTAGATTTCACCATTATAACTTAGTCAGTCTTATGTACTACAACTAATGGAAACTCCAAAATAAATGTGTAGATTAATGATAGGTGAGATAACAACTTTGATGGTAAGTGGAGAAATAAAGGTAGTGGGTAATGAATTGAGAGTAGGGACATCATTCAACCAAGAAAGAAGAAAATCTAATCTAAAATTAATTTAATTAATTACCAAGTATTAGAAGTTAGAAGCAACTAAACGTATGAGGACACTGCATACCACATACAAAGAATTAAATAGAAAACCAACTTTTTAGGATCAATCACATGTTTATTTATTTCTGTTATCAACATTTACTTTTCACAGCAGAAGAGGTGCTGAAGCATAGCCCAAAGGAGATGCATATCCGTATGAAGCAGCATATTCGAAAGGAGCAGCAGCCAACGGAGCTGAGTATGCCAAGGGAGCTGCAAATGGAGAAGCTGCATATCTAGCTGCCAATGGTGCAGCAGCCAAAGGAAGAGGGGCAGCAGCTAGAGGAGCAGCAACTGGTGCAGCAACATATTTGGCAACAGGAGCAGCAGCAAAAACGGGTGCAGTGGCAATTCCATTGTAGTTCCTTGCGATCACTTGGCTACTGGTGGCAGTGACAACTCCTGGAGCGGCAGCTACCAATGGAGCGGAGTATGCGAGTGGTGCAACAAGTCCTGGTGCTGGCTTTGCAATAGCGCAAGCGATGACAGTAAAGATGACAACGGTCTATAAATAATATTGAAAATCAATGTTACAAACAGATCCTTTTGGATAAATTTCAAATAATTAACTTACGTATTTGAACATATTGGTGAATTTTGTTTTCTTTTTCGGACTGAAATGATCCAAGAGATGGCAGATAGTAATATGATTTCATTGATCCAATTCAAATTCAATTTATACGTCTTTACTTCTGTCATACTCTCATACCCCATATTAGTCGTGGTCAATAGCACCAAGCTAATTAGAAATTCCAAACATGTATCTTCAATGGAGCACATTGAATGGTCTTTAAGTAATTTTGATTTTGCTTATGATAGGGTCTTAACCTATCCATTTGTGTTTTGGGTATTTTCAGTGTGTTGCGTATTAAAATTATTATCATGCAAATTAATAGGTGGTTCGATTAATGTGAGTATTATACTAATTTTTTTTAGGATCAGTGCCTTATGATGGTGGCACTATATAATCAGTTTTGTCTATTCATCTCGAACGAGCTACTTCAACAAGCCCGATGCTTAGTCCACTGTCTCCATTTACACAAACTAGATCCTGATTTACTGATGTTTTCTTCCGCTGAGCTTCACGTGGCCCATTAATCATTTTAGGGTTTTAATCCCCGATTTGTTTTTGGTATACCTACTCACTAGTGAAGGGCCCTGAATATACGGGGCATGCGAGCATGCAGCAGTAATTCGAACACCGTAGAATGCTTACTGTCGCAATTGCTAAGGCACACAGTCTGCAGTCCCACAGTCACAAGCACTTGGTATCCCTTTGTTAAACGACTTAAGCGGCCTCTGGTTTTTTAAGGTGGAGGATAAGTAGGTACTATCACCATTTTAAGAATTACCCTTTTACTTGATCTATAGGGCAAGTATTGGTTTCGTGTCAAAAAAATCGAGGTTTTATCCAAAGAAATGCCAAAGCCAACACGAAAAAATCAATAACAAGAAAATTACGCCTTTCTCTTTAAGTCTTTCAACTTACAACAGCGTGTTGACTCTGAAGCGCCCTTTACTTAGATATTTAATTTAAACAAAATAACCTACAATTACTCAAGTTTCCCAATAAACCCCAAAATGGGAAGCTACAGAATTCTCATGCTCCATGGCTATAGCAAAAGTAAAAAAACCTCAGGTAGGTAGGTACCTCCGTATCTTGATTTAATAAAACGACAAAATAAAAAAATACAAAACCAACAAGAACTTCCCTACAAACTTTTCCTCGAATGCATATCAAAATTTAACATTAAAACAAATCCCACACCCACACCCATCAAATAGAGTCCCTATCCTGATGATGGTGTTTTAAGAAATACTGGTTATTTTTCCATTAGTAAATCCAGGCTGACGCTTCCTTAGTTCCATAGAACTAACGCTCGAGCTACTGCACTTTGGTACCAACTTTTTTAAACAAAAAACCACTAACATGTGCAGCATAGTGCTTTTTTCTTTCTTTCTCACTTGTTCTTTCTTTCTGTTTCACTTTTTCGATTTTCAAGGTAAAATGTTCATGTTCGGAGCAAAGTGTAGTAGTCTATTCAGGGCTGGAGGGGGGGGGGGGGGGGGTAAGCGGTCTAACTAAGGGCCGCCTTCCATTATGCCATAATGTATATTTAGTAAAATGACCACCAATTCTTTATAAGCGGGACAACAGGCGACAAACCAGGCGACAAACCAGGCGGGAAACCAGTCGGGAAACCAAGCGGGAAAACAGGCGGGAAACCAGGCGGGAAAGAATGCGGGAAAACAGGGGGCAAACCAGGTTTTCCGCCTTTTTCACACCTGTTTTCCCGTCTGGGTTCCGCCTGTTTCCCGTCTGGTTTCCCACCTATTTTTCCGTCTGGTTTCCCGCTTGGTAAAAGGCACGTAATACCTGCGTAAAACGCACTTAACACCAGTTTAAAAAGCTTGTAATGATAAGTGCTTTAAACACGCGTTAAACGCGCATAAAGAGTGCGGAAAGAGTGCGTCAAACGACCGTAAAACGCCAGTAAAACGCCCGCAAAAACATGCTTATGTAGGTATGGCTTTTATGGTAAAAGGCGGAAAATAATATAGTTTTTTCCAGGGCGGCAAAAAAGCTTGATCGGGCCCTGAGTCTACTATTCTAGAATACAGTTCTACTCTCTTTCGTCTCTTGGTTATGTGGTCTTTATGGTAATTCACTTGGCATCATTGGGGTTTGGGAGCATTGGTTTTTATAAAGCATCATTTTACCTGTTCATGCAATCATAATATTGAACAAAATAACCCTTCAAAGTGAAGTAATATCTAAGTACTCCTGGTGCACAGCGGTGTATATTTGTATATGTGTATGTTCAAGATTAGATCGATACTATAAGGACGAATGGTGGTTTTACAATATTTTCTCATTTATCCTCTATGTTGTCTCTAAATTGAGGTGTCTTTGAGAAAACTTTGAGAATTCATTTGATGCAGATATGCAAGCAGTTATTTTCAGAACATTTTCAAAGAACATTTAAACTAATGTAGATTGAATGGAATTCTTATTGATAATTGCGTTTGGATTTTTGAAAACTATAACCAAGGACCGAAGAATTTCACAAAGGATGAATTCCATCTATGTTCGAGCTTTAGATTACACATGGGAAGATTTTTTTGAAAATTCTCAAGAAATCTTAGTTTTGCAGTTTATTTAGATCGAAGATGAAAAAGATGAAAAAGGGGAGGGGGGAACGAAGTCCTCCTTCAATCATTGAATTAGTTACTAACCAACTCTTAATTTATATTTTATATTTTTACTGCCCTCCCCCCCCCCCCCCCCTCCCCTCACCTTTCAAATCTGGTTAAAATAACCTCTTTTGTAATTTTCTCAAATTTAAAAGAAGACATTCTCAATCAAAACTAATCCAACTATATAGAAATTTGGATTTGCCCCTAACAATTTTTGTGTAAAATTTATGAGGACGGCTTTGTTCTTTGGATACCAGCATAAAAAAAAAACAAAAATCAGGAAAAAACAATTTGTAGTGGTAAAAAAACGTATATTTCTTATATTTTAAATGACAAGCGTTCAGTCTTCCTGAGGTCCTTAGTTATTATTGTTACTGGGTGCCACGGGAGCAACAGGTGATTGAGATGCACTTGAAGCATCACGAGCTGTTTGTGGGCCATCCACTGGGGCAGGAGTAGCAAATTTTTGATCTTCTGTAGAGGCTGGGGTTTCTGAGACAAGCTTAGCAGGAACTTCTCCTGAGTCAGCCTCGGAGTTTTCAGATGGAACGGCAGTCATTCTGGTTGTCGCAGCTACTGAGGGATCAGCTAGTTGAACTGATGGGGAAGCACCAAATTGGCCAGCAATTGGTAATCCTGGTGCTGTGGCGAGAGAAGCGGCGAACGGTAGAGCGTTGATTTGCCCTGGGAAGGCATAAGGCAATGGAGATCCATAAAATGCAGCGGCCGGGTTGTAGTTGCTTAAAAGAGGAGCGCTGTATCTTAATGGAGCAGGGATGAACTGTGGAGCAGTAAAAGAAAGTGGCACTGGATTAGCAATTTTAGATAAAGGCTGTGCAACAGGTACTGCAGCGGGGGCCAAAGGAGCACCAAAGGCAACTGGGGCAGCTGGAGCCACTTGTGGAGCAGATAATTGGGGAAAGTTATAGCTTAAAGGCACAGGGGCAGTGGCGTATGGAGCAGCTAATCTAGCAGCAAATGATGGAAATGCAAATTGTGGTGCCACATTGTAGTTATTCTGAATATCAATACGACTGCTGCCGCCAGAGGCAAGGCCATATGCCACTGGAGAGGTGTAAGCTAGTGAAGCTGAGTAGCTTAATGGAGATGAGTAGGGCAGACCTGAGGCATAAGCCAAAGGAACACCACCCAAGGGGCCAACTAAACCAGGACCAGCCGATGCAGTTGCGATAACAGCACAAAGGACAATGATCTGGAAAAATAGTAAAAAAAATGGGGTTAGTTAAATTTTTTTTTCAAAAATTTGATCCAACTTACAAGCTTGGCCATTTTTTTTATGTTTAGTTTTTATTTTGATTAAAAGTCTTGTTTGACTGTTTTTGGTCACAGACGTGAATTGTTTATGTTTTACCAAAAGACCACTGAAAGGTATTTATAGCCAATGTGTTTGTCTAAGACATTTTATTTTTTAAAAGCGTGCGTGATCTGCATAAGGGGAAATACTTATCATACACGTCTGTCCACCCATCATGATTTGGTGAAACGGATTTTGTGTTTCGTTTTTTTTTTCATTCATTTTTGAATTTTTTAAAAGACCATTCAGCAACTTCATACTACAACAACTCCTGGTCAAAGTCAAAGAAGTCTTTAAAAATGCACATTAATGAGGGTAATTGTTGGTGTAAGAAGTCTTGTTTAACACACACGATGCGACTTGTAGATAATGCTTAACAAATTAAAACACGAAAAGTGACGATAGTATCTTAAGTTATTCTAAAATTATAATGCATTCAAGGTCTGTGTGTGTTTATGGTAAAAAATACCATTCTTTGGCTAAGAAATGATGATGCATTTAGTATTCTTCTGAGGTTTTAGGTTTGGTTGTTTTGGCAAAGAGGTATACACATTATTGTTGATTGTGGCTTTTCGTTCATATTTAGTTTCTTTAATTAGAAAATGTGTAAGGTGATATATTTCTTAAAAGACATGCGTTTTGAAGACTATCACTTTTGTTACCATTATCAATGTGTCAACCCATTAAAGAAGCATTTGAAAACAATTTTATAAAATTTAAGAAATACGGTCGACTCTCTCTAAGTCAAACATTCACGTAATATCAAAATTCTTTCGAGTTAGAGGGATTTTTAAAAAAATCGAGTTAGAAGGATTGAAAAAAGGGCATTTAAAATCGAGGAAAATGAAAAACTTGGAGAAAAAGTTCAAGTTAGTGGGAAGGAGCTCGCATCAGAGGGAGTTCAACTTAGAGGGAGTCGACTGTATTTCTGATCTGAAAACAAAAAACAAAAAACAAAAAAACATCTTTAAAAAGTCTCTAGAATGTTATGTTTTGAACCTTGGTCGTAACCTCCAAGAATCAAGTAAGGGGCTAGGATCATAATTCTGCGAATAATTTTAAATTCTATATTCTTTAATTCTGGATCTTAAAACTATGCTTATAGAAGAAAAATTGTGCGCAATTACCAAAAAATATTATATTTACCAAAAAATATTATATATTAGTATTTAGCGTCTAATACATGGCGGGAATTTTTTTTTTATTCGCCATGTCAAAAAAAATGGACCTTGTTGATTTGAAATGCTTGCAACAGAAAAACTAAGCAATGGATTTTCAATTTAATGATCTTAAAATGTTAACATTTAAAAAATGAAATACTGTTCTATTTTGATTTTCCCTAGAAATAAAAATAAGCAAGATAAAAAGCTAAATGAATTAGTCGTTCAATTAGAATTAAAGAAGAAATTGCTCAACAAATTTTTTTTTTAATGCTAAAATATTAAAATTACACGAGAGATTATTTATTTTATGGTCTATAAATTATGTTGTTGAAAATAAAATAAGAGAGTAAACAAGAGAGTAAACAACAATTATGATAAAAAAGGAAGTATACAAAAGCTGAGTTGCCCTAGCTCAGTTGCCCTATACAAAACATTAAAATTGAGGAATTACTGTGTACCTATTGTGAAATACAGTGGAAGCTATGTTGGAAACTGATTTGTTAATCATAGTTATCTTCTCAAATCAATAGAAAGTTTTCGAAAAAAAATCCGCCATGTTATTCATTCTTTTTGGTCATACTAATTTGTGAGAATCAACAAGAACGAATATTTATTTCTTATTGGCATAAATTAAACGGTGATAGGTTGAATTAGTTTGAACTTCTTATGGCCGATGTCACACAACATTAAAAAATTCTTTTAAATTTTCAATTGACGTTTTTTGTATGGAACAAAAGTAATTTTTATGTTTTAAAACACTTGGTGAAATCGGTGATTATAGTTTAGTCAAAAATAGCACCTTAGTGAGTTATTTTAAATGCTTCGCCTGAAAAGTGGTAGGTAAAAAAAAATTTCAATTGCTGTAAATATTTATTAAACACAACAAAGATCCGCACACTGAACCATCGCAGCGCCAGCAGAATCGCTTTTTTAAACAATCACACGGGCTTTGAGGAAAATGCATTTAATTTTCCTCTACAATTCAAATAAATATTTTGCACAGCAAAAGAAACTCATTTCGCACTACAAAAAAAAAAGTATATTACCGACGACGACGCAGGTGGTTTTCTTTTAATTAAATGTTCAAAATGTATTCTCACAGAAATAATAAGCATCCCGATTCAGGACCTGGAGCATCTAAAAAGTCTAAGGAACGTCGAATGATGGTAAGTATACCTTCCAACCTACTGTTACCAATAAGAACGTGCAACTATCGTCATTATAACCGCACTAAAAGAACTTCTTCCAGGATTCCATTATGTGGACTTAATAAGACGCAGTACCATTGACAAAGCATCCAGCCATAGCTAACAACAACTACTAACATCCAACAGAAGTACACCAAGTACCACCAACACCACCGCTCAACTTGCCTTGAAAAATTATTGGCCTGAAACGTGGTTATTCCTCTGAGAATATTTATATTCGTCTTTCATGCAAATACAAACAAGAATTAAAAAAACAAAATAAAGTCTGTGCGCTGTTCTGTGCAGGTTCTCGTTGTGTTTTTCACGGTAAGTTTTGTGCTTTGTTCTTTATTTTTATTTATTTTATTTTCTTAATGAAATATTTTTAAGGTTCCTTTCCTACACCAGCGAATAAAAGTTGAGAGGATTCTTTGAAGCGAGTGGAAAATGTGAAAATTATTCGCTCTAGGTATTCGAGTATAGGTATAACAACTTAAGGTGAAAATATAAAACTGTGAAAGGAGCGCCTGAAGCAATATTATTTTTCTATGCGTGTTGCGTCAAGGATTCTAGTGGCTTATACAATATACACCAAAGAAAAATGGCTCTTGTTTTATTTTTTTTTTTCTGAGAAGCCACCAAACGATGCAATTATACTAAGGACACGTATAGTTGGGTAACACAAAGGAACAAACGAAATTGGTCTCAAATTTTGTAGAGTATTGTTCTTGTTGGGAAATTTTTAAGTGAATTTTACCTGATTTTGCTTTTTTCTTTGATTTCATTTTTTTTTTTTAACGAAATTTCATATTGCTTTTGGCGTAAAGCTGGTTTTTCTTCAAATATTCGTAGCTATTAGTGGCTATTTGAAGAGTAGAAAACGGTAGCCTTGTATTTATTATACAAAAAAAAAAACTAGCTTTGTACGTTTAAATTTCTTAGAAATTTAAGTAGGTTAAAAAGTTTTCAATGAAAACAGGATTTTTTTCATATTTTTGTTTTGATAGTATAAACATTTAAGCATACATTTAAACCAAAGAAAGCTTCGTTCTGATCAAGATTTTTAGGATTGCAGGTGGCTTACTCGTCGGTCGCCTCATTCAACCATCAGACCAATCCATGGATTATAGATTGCAAAAAAATTAGTTTTTTTTTAGCAGACGTCTAACCCAAATAATATTGATGACAGAAATTCAGACAAAAAACCTCTTATTACATATTTATGGGTCTCAGGATTTCAAGCTCAAGTCATACTCAATTAAACCCGTCCAATTTGCTTAAAATTTGGTACATCTTACTCTTTTGTAATTTTTTTTTAAACTATCTTTATAGAGATCTGGAGCAGAACATTTGTAGCAATTAAATGACTTTCTTGTGAAGAAGTATGGCTAATGCCTGTTTTTAGGGAACAGAATCAGGTTAATCGACTTTGCAGAGGGGTGAAACGTCATCATATCAAGAACTCACATAGGTGGACCTTGAAGATTCCAGATCAACAAACTGTTTATCAAATTGATCATGTTGCTATTGACTTTAGGCATATTTTTAGTGTCGGTACTCAAAGTTTCCAAAGAACCAACACTGCTTCGGTAATTAAGCCAGGTATGAAATCAAATCATCGTATGAAAATTTGAAGCTTTAGAACTTTTTTTTGTTGATCGGGTCGCTCCTCGTAATCTATCGGACAGCACATCACCAGAACCAAGCTAAGGAGACTACTGGAAACAATGCCTGGGTTTCACAAGGCGACGAACAAAAAAACTTTGGTTCGATGAAGATTGAAGAATTAAGGCAGGTGCAGGCATCAATTAAAATATCTATTAATCTATGCTGGAAACTCAGAACTGGTGAAAAAATGAAGAAAAGAACAATGACTTCTATCAAAAAAATATCTTCCCATGCGTACCAGCGTAGAACCAAATCCTGGCGTGATGAGAATGAGAGAATGTACAGTAGAAGAATCGCGCACAGTCAGTGCTGAAGATCTAGAAGACTTTCTTAAACTGGGCAAATACAACCAATCATCCGTTGTTATCAGCCTGTAAGATATCAGAACTTTGAGATTTAGACCTAAGTAACATTAAACTGCTGGTGCGGATGGCCTACCGGTCGAACTGTTAAAGGTAAAGGGGGATGTACTTCTTTAAAGTAATGCTTCAGTTCTCCAGTAACTTAATTACTTGTGTTTTATCCCGCTTTGTTTATTTGTTGTTTCCATTGATTAATGACTCTAGTATCTTTTTTTCATAAAACTGTTCTTATGTGTTCGTGGTTTGTCAGAATTTCTGCATCTGCTAAATCAAAATACCTACCTTCTGAGAGCTATGCAAGGTAATTTTTTTCTCTTATAGTTTGTTGTTTCCAACTAAGCCTTGAATGGTCTTACACCTTTCCTACCAAACCAATATGCTTATATGCCTACTCCACCACATCATTCAATCCAGAAAATTTTTCCTCACTAATTGGAAAAGTTTTTTGGTAAAAGAAAAACCAACCAGCCTGTCATCAGTTTCCAACCTCTCAACCCCACAGCCAATACACATCCTGAAATATCTAGAACAAAAGCTTCATACTCAATTATACCCTTTCATCAGTCTTTTGCATCTTTTCATGAAAGGAAAATAACAAAAAAAAAGGACACACGCACCATTGAAAACCTGACTGACACAAAATTCTGCGTCAAAAAGTTTCTTTGCAATATTCTGAGGAAGCACCATAATAATTTTCATTGAAAACTTTTGGTTCCTGCCTGCTCTTGAAAGAGACGAAAGAGAAAAATAAAATTAAAAAAAAAGAAACTATTTTCTAGCAGAAGAGAGAGAGAGAGAGAGAGAGAGCACAGGAAAAAATGCACCTTATTCGGAAGAGCTGTTCCGTTCCCTCGCCTTTCCCCCCACTATACCTACCTACTCCCCAAAGAGCTTACCAAAAGTTTGGTTCATGAATAACCAAGGATTCGAGTATAGGTATAAATGTGCGTGCGTGAATGGGTCTAGGATCTGCTATCTAGGATCTCTGCCGTTCGATATCATCACGAGAAACTATGTAGACAAAAGTTTTCTGCCAGCTATTTGCATACAAGATTGGAATGTAGCACGGTATTGCATGTGGGTTTCTGTTCGTTTGGGAATGGAGATGGGGTCTTATGGGTAGGAATGACGAAACTATAGAGCTGGCGGGAAGGATATTCCCGGCAGAAAGAGAGCGAGAGAAGGATTATTAAATTTGAAACTTAATTAAGCATGCAGAATGTTATCCATTGTCTTCGAAAAGAAAAACCCAACTTCATCGTTATTCTGAGAAAAGTTTGGCATGTTTCTCATATCCAGTTATAGAGGTGTACCTCTGCGTTCTATACTTATACCCATAGAGCGAGTTTTATATACCCTTAACCTCTCTCCCAGTGCCAGTGGTGTAATTTTTGTTCTTTTGGTTTTTAGTACACTGTTAATTCGTGAAAACACATTCTGACCAAACCATATCGTCCTCGCTCTACCATCCTTGAAGCATGCAAAGGTAGGTCTTTGGTATGATATCTATACCTTTTTGTGGAATGTAATATTTTTGCAACTTATTTGTTTCTTGGGAATACCATGAAACAACAAAGGGATTATTGCTGCAGGTTGTGTGTGTTTTTTTTTTTTAATTCTGTTGTTAGTCCTTTGTTGGGTTGTCTTTTTTTGTGTTGCCTGGATCCAAGGGATACGTGATGTCATTACACTAAAGAAACTTAAAAGTTACTCGGTTGTTGCAAGTGTAATATCCTCGTTACCTGGAAAGATTGTCTACTTTTATTGTTTCTTTTTATTTTTCGTGCATAGAAGGGAGTTTTGTGATAAAAAAAAGCTTGTTTTGTTTTATTATTTTGATTGGGAGGAAGTTAAATGTGGAGGAACATCTGTTTCTGAGAAATAAGGGACAGATAGTAACGTACCAGATAAGGTGTGACTTTTATTTGGTTCTCTCTGTATTTGGGTATATCAAGGTAAACGAGACTATTTGCAACAGATTTAGAGAAGTATTAATAATAAAATGCACCTACTGGGTTGTGCGTACTAGCTTGATCAGTTTTTGAACAAAAAAGATCAACGTAATTTATATTTTATGCTTGTTTTTTTTTTTTTTAGAAAAACGATAGACAATTCAGTTTTTTTAATACAATTTGGAATCTGTAAACGGTAATGAGTCGGTAATGTAACGATTATTATTTTTTTTTAAGCACTCAATTTAAACTTACTGTAGACGTTAAAACCTTCTTAGTGGCCGGTTATTACAAAAATATTCAAATGCATTTTTTAGGTTATTTTCATTCAATTCGAAACACAATTACCACACTAATCGATGACAAATAACTCAAAGAATTTTATGTACTGGTAAATTTAACTATGGAATAAATATTTACCTGTACAAAATACATTTCTCTATTTTTCTGACGCACATTTTTGTGCCAGCCGATTGATTATTCAAAAAAATGGAACAAATCGTTCCAATGATTTGATTTCAATTTTCTTTGCTCCACCGACAGAATTACATACGAAAAACTTTTTCATGTCCATTTCAGTCTGGAAATGAAGGAAGGCTGAGTCTTTTTCCTGACATAATTTTCCTGTTTACTATAAACGATCATTAGGAAAAAATATTCAATCTCATACAGTTTCAACTTTTCCTGATCGCTATAACTCGCCCCTCACATATTGTTTAAAAAAAAAGATAATTTTAAAAGGAATGTTAAAAAATATAAAATTCATAACATAAATTACCCACATTCAAACAACCTTTAAAATATTTTTGATCTCCAAAATAAGTATGCAATCTGATTTAATTAATTAATTTTTTTAAATTTTGATATTAAATGATTTAGAAGTTGTTAAGAGCCTTTTATTTGCAAATTCTCACCCAAATTCGTTGAGCCGTTTATGAGAAAGTTAGAGAAAAAGAAAAATGGGAGGTACATATTGTTATTATTAACAGTTAAAATTATTTTACACATATGTACTATAATTCGAAAATATTAAGTTTACAGAAATCGTCTTGGGAAATATGGAATGATTGACTCATAAAGGTTACTACCCACGGTTTTTATCAAAAAATAGGATTTTTTGACAATATTGCCTAGATTATTCAATCATCGGCAAATCAATCCAAAATTCTTACTACCACCGACGCACGGCCTTCTTTGTATAATATAAATTATATAATTGTCATGGTTGATATTTTTTTTAATCTACTTTTAATGGTAAAAATATGTAATTTTAAAAGATCAATTGGTTTCATTAATTGGTGAGCGATAAAAATTGTATTATTTTGTTTTTTTTTTAAACATATTACGCATACGCCACAGTAACCCATCTTCACTTAACAAAATGTACTTGTTAAAATAAAATCCACTTTGATTTTCCGGTTTGGTATTATAAAATGATACATTTTACTCAGTAAATATGTTTCACTGTGACGTATACGTAACATATCGACGACGGTTAAACTTCACAATATCGTGAGTCGAATAGCTAATTCGAAAAAAAAATAGGAAATTTAGAGTCATCTTTTGGTATTTTCAGATCAACAACATTTTTCTGAATATTTTTCAGGAATGACCAAATTTAAAAACTCGTATTAAAAATCCAATAAAAAATTAAGCAGTTCCTCGTAAGTCTCCTACTACGCAATTTATTTTATTTGCATCGGGCTAATTCGTTTGTGTTTTGAAGTGCATAAGTGGTGGTTTTTTTTTTTCATAAAAAGCCTAAATTGGTAATATTTATTGTTAAATGTAGTATTAAAACACAAAATATTACAGTATCTAAATGTTATTTATTGTTTATTTGAGATTTCAATTCAACAAATAAATACGAGGTTCTGCAAAAATTTAAATTAAATTGATTCCTAAAAAACATCCAAGAACGACTTAAGAGGTTATGAAGTTTAACCGTCGATATGTAACAATTTTATATGTTTTTTCTAATTTTTTTCCAATTTTGTTTGGAACATTTTATTCACAACTAAGAAAGTAACAATAAATTATTTAAGATTCAAGAAGTCACATGTACAGCACATGAATAAATGGAATTTGCTTATCATATTTTCTTATAGACTTTTCCTACTACATCCCAAAAATGAAACGCGAAAAGATGTCCCGGGAATTTTGTTTTATTGAAGAATAAAGGACCAATTAATAGAGTCTATATTATTTTTTCTAATCGAAAATGATCAATTATGAATAAATAGAGTTTTATTGCAAATATTGGGAAAAAAATCTTATTGCCGACGGTGAGTGCGACGACGTGACCAATTTATATCCACAAACAATAAATATTGTTATAAAATCAAAGAAAAAAATGAATTTGTCTCGACTCGATTTGACTCCAGTTCGAAGCAATGTGATGAATACTAATTACTTTTTGGCCTGGTGCTCCTCTCGTGGGACAATTATAATTCGTTCCAGATGTTTTACTTTAATATAAGAAAAGGTTTTAAGCAACAATTCAATAGGTTTTTTTTTACATCAAGAAAGAACCAAAACAAAATAACTATGACGTTTAAGTACGTAAGTTGATGTAAAATTGTCATTGTATGTAATATTTAAAATCGTTATTTTTCTATTTTTTTTTTTATTTTAAGACCATTTTCATATTTGCTCTGATTGCTTGATGTGTTGCAGCCAATCTTGGACTAATTTTCAAATATTTTTTCGACGTATGCGCAAAAACTTAAAATATTTCTCTTAAATTCCAGAACCATCTGACTTTGAACCGAAATTTTAAGTTTTAAGAAAAAAATATCTTGATGTTATGTTCATATTATATTATGTGCGATATAAATTAAATGTTGACCCACTTTCTTTTTAAAATAAGCCACTTTTTTATAGATTTTTGACTTTTTTTTCCTGGGTTCCTTTTGTCTTCTAGTAAAATTTCTAACCTAATTTTTAAAATCTTCATTTTCTGGATTGATACCAAATTTCTCATTTACCAACTAGGGTGGTTTAATCCAAATTTTCGGTTGATGAACTCGAACTTAACCACTTGAAAGGTGCTGGTAGGAACTGACTTGTGGTTTTTCCACAATATTTTCACATTATCATCAGAATTTGTCGGAATGTAAATTTTAAGAACGATGATTTTTGCTGTACGCTTTTTCACAAGAACTGAAAATTACCAAACATATTCTACATATTATTCATTCATTGCACATTAAAAAGTTGTAATTGATGTTCCTAATATCTGTCGTAGTCGTAGGAAAATAAAGAAAGAAATCCCAGACCTTGCGAAGGACATTCCGTGGTTTTTAAATTGATTAAAATAATTTCCTCGTTAATATGTAATACATTTTTGTTGACCTACGAGAGACGACCAACGGTGACGATGACGTTTCCTCTTTCTCTGAGTCTTAATGATTCAATTAAACTTTCAGTGCAAAGATTCTGTCGCAATTCAACCCAAAGCATTATTATTATTCCTGCGGAGCACCACCAACATCAATTACCCCTGGCTCACAGTCACAGTGGGTTAGAAAGAGAGAGAGAGTCCCATTCCCATTGTATATATGTAAATATTGGTCGTGAAACATTTCTTCATATCCATTTCTCTCGGCGATAAAAGGTCCGCACACTGACACAGTGTGGCAATTATGCGCGTTCTCGAATTAAAATTTAGCCTGTCGAGGTCGACTGTGTGACTCTGTGGCTGCTGATGCCTCTCTTTCTCTGCCATTTACCCAACCTTGATGATGTGAGGGGGGGGGAAGAGGGGGGGGGTCAGGGTTTATCTAAAGTAGAAAGGACCTTGCTATTACTGTACTGTACACTGCCATCCGCAGCTGCTGCCGCTGTTGCTTCTGCCATCATCGTCGAAATATAATTGCACAATGTGCGACTGAACTTACAGCTATAAATGGAAATTACCAACTATTACCCCCCTCCCGTTCTATTCACCCACCCTGTTATACACGTATATTTTGCTAAAGCTAGACTGTGACTGTAAAATAATTTCCAGCTTTTCATTTGTGGAATTTTAATGAGATTGCACTTTGCGGTGCATTTTGATTCGATACACACGCACAAATCAGTTACTTTAATAAGCTGAAAGGTTTGCATCACATTGAGCTGTATGAGCGGGGGGGGGGGGGGGGCTAGTAGATATTGGTTTGCTTAAAAGGGTAAATTAAATGAAGCTTTTTCTTTACTTTGTTACATTGGATGCGGTTTTAATGAAAGAAAGTCCATTATTCGTTGTTTACTTGACTTAATGTTCTGTGTGAGGTTTTAATTCCAGTAACAGATTTTATTTGCATTTAATCCTTATTATACCTTCTGACTGTGCATATTTCCTAGGGTTTAAATTTTCAACTTTATCGGGAATGAAATTTTCTGGGGAATTTATTTTCGAAATATTCCAGGAATTTTGTTCGTTTTTCGCTAGTAATTTGTTCCTCTGGTATTAAGAATAACAAAAAAGTGAAAAGGGAGTGACTTTTACAGAAATTTTTCGATTCAGAGCTCTTTTGCCAAAAAAAAAAAAATCCCCGGGAAATGTCATTCCCGATTGGGGTGTTTATGTTTGGACAATGGGAGAAATTGACGAATAATTTTCTGCGAGGCAGCAAGTGACTGTAAAGAAATTGAATTAACTGTCAAACATATCAATTGAGGTTATTTCACCATTTATACTTTTTCATATTCATTAATCATAGTTTTCCAGCGATGTCTAATGCTAAGCAAAATCTTTTAAAAAAATGTAGTTACGAGGTTCACGCAGAAACGGGACGAAATTTGAAATAAAAAAAAAGATTTTTCATCTCTACTTAATAACTATAATGTTGGGGTACGAAAAATATTGCTGCAATACTCTGCACTGATCTGGGCAAACAAACCACATCGGGAAGTCTACGATTTTTACACTGCAAAAAAACAATCGTTGTTTTAGTAATTTTTTTTTTATTTGAGAGCAAAATGTCCGTCTTATTATTTGACGTAAGGGATAGCTGTAAAAAAATAATGGTGGCCTATACGCATCACAATATAAATTTACTTAACAACGTATGCTTGGTAGTTCAGGCGACTGTTTCGTGTTGTCATCGGGAGTGAAACATCTCAATTGTGAATTGTTTGTCAGATGAACGAAATGAATCCAAACATTAACAACACAATTAACTGTCACTATTGATGACATCATACATAAACAAAATGGCCAACATTCATATCATATATTGTAGTATAGCCTAGAGACATATAGAGCATACCTTGTCTTTTTTTATATCATGATCTTTGACTTAAAATAATTATTCTTCGTTATAAATGTTGAACTAAACGTCGCCTTAAGAAAAAATAAAGGACTATCCTGTGATAACCATGGACAAAGGAACACAGCTGTAGTTAAGTAGTATTGGTAATTCCTAAGAGGAGAAATTTAATTTAGTTTTTTAGGACTAAAATTTATGGTACCTGCCATATAACCAAAGAAGAAACTACGTTGAAAAATCACTGGTTGGTTTTTGCGGTGTTCACGTTGAACTCTCGGAATGTGATGCATATGTCGTAATGACCGATAATTTGATCTAACCATTCTATATTTCTTGAACGGCTCTTATTTTTTTTTTTTTTCTCATAATTTTCTCAATAATAAAAAGAATTTTTCGTTGATAATTTTTCGCATAATCTAAGAATTCTTTCCGTGTAATTATTTTAAAAAAACGGCTCTTACAATTTCGTTTAATTTTTTTGTATGTAGGTAGAAACTATAGTAAGAAGATCGTAATTTTAATATGGTAAACATTTATTACTAAAGGTACCTTCCATTAAACTTCTTTATAACTTATAATTAATTATTATCAAAATATTAAAAAAAAAAATTTTATTTCATTTTTTTGTTGTTGAAAGCTCAATATTTCGAAAACGTATTAGTGATTTTTGTTTTAAATTTTGGTTTTAGGTGTGCATAAATATTTTATGGAAAATGCCTACCAACTTTTTTTTTAAAAAAGGATTGAGAATTTTAATATAAAAAAAATAATTTTTTTGATAAACGGCTCTAACGGCTTTAAATGTTTTTTTCTGAAAATGTTTTTTCTTAACAAAGTGGAAATGGCATACATAGTTTGGTGCAAAAAAACAATTTAATAAGTTGCTTATATCATTTTAGTAATGACTTTTATATTTTTTAACATTTTTTTATTATTTTTTTTATTTTTAAGAACTTTAACATCCACAGCATATTTGACCCTAAGTGGAAAGTCCGTGCGATCCAGTCGTGCATTTTATCTTCATTTGGTTGTAAGATATTCTTTTGTTAGGGTTTCCTGATTTTGTTTGATATTTTTATCTGAGATTTTTAATAAATCACTGTTGAATAAAATTTGCGAAACGCAGATAAAAAGTGAAAGTTGTTAGTATTTATCACTTTTTTTTTTTCATTTTTCATAATAATATGCGTTTTTTTTTATAGAAACAGCTGCAACATTTTAATAAATACCTAAACGAGAAAAATACGTACGATTAAAAAATATTTGTATTCATTTTTTCTACAAGAAATTGATTATTTTGAAGTATTTAGGTTGAGGACAGTACCTTAATAATTGTTGACAACTAACTTTTCTGTGAAAGACTTAAAAGCACACAGTAAAAATAAAAAAAATGGAATTGCATTTCTCCCATGAAACTAAAATATATTTTTCTAAAGATTTAACTATGCTGAATTCGAATTTGGAGTCAGAATATTCCATTTTGTAGGTGCGTCACGTTTTCAAAACATTCTAACACAAAAATGACTCTTTTTATTAGATAATCTCGATATACATTAACATACCTTTAAATTGTCTTTCGATGTGAGTTTTATGTTTCTCTTTCAAAATAAATCCTCCCAATTCTCAATCAAAAGAGAAAGAAAAAAAATGTCCAATTTGCATTAAAAGCAAATCCACATCATTCAATTTAATGCTATGTACCTGCTAGTTTGTTCATGAATTTAATTCGATTTCCATGTGGATTTGAATTATCCAACAACCAACATCTATCGTCCTTACACAGATCGGCTCTTATTTAATTTAACAAAAAAAAAAAAAGTAAAACGAAACTTTGCCAATGTGTCACAATTCTTCTCATGCATAATGCATTAAAGAATTGCTTCCTTTCTTCCAACTTTATAAGGGAAAAAACTTCTTACAAATATATGCAATGTATGCACCATCCCATGAGAATATTACATATTCCTGCAAAAAAAAAAAAGGATTTATATATCTGATTCGATTCAGCTCCGATTTAATAGAGGATATCCTTTCCTATATTCCCGATTGAAATAAAATAAAATAATCAAACAATACAATATTCAATGTGAAACTTTGGAGGATCAATATTATGTAAAATGAAAAAGCTGCATTCCTGTTTCTTGATGTTGTCAGGGTGTGAAATTGAATACACGACGAGTGTGGAGAAACTTTTCCTATGGAAAAAAAAAACAAGGATGATGATGATTATGATGATGATGGAAACAACATCCTGTGCATCACACATATACTTTTCTGCATCAATTACGCCTTAGAATATCGATCATCATCAGTGCACAAGCACATCCATCAGCGGAGAATGCTTCAAAATATTATGTGCTCTCGATTTTGTATAACGAATCCTTGAAACTCCCCCCATATGAATGAATATTCATTACTTGCAATTTATTTTTATTAAAAAATTACGAGTACCTGGAAATTTGAATTTTCATGTTGATAAAAGAAGACAACTTCTTTCACGTTCGTTTTACATTAATCTTGGATGCGCTTGCTTGCAAACTCAAGAGAGGTCTAAAAGAAATGGATACCTACTTTTGCCAAAATAGAGAGCAAAACGATGAACAACGACAGCAACGGGCCTTAGTCTTTGTGTTCAAAAGTGAAAAATTGCTATGAATTCGGTATCGTCTTCGAACGGAATACCTGCTATTCTTTCTCATATACTTTGAAAGAAGCGCGAAAACCATAAAGAAGAATATGAACTTAGTTCATTGTTCTACGAGTACTAGTAAAGAAAGCGAGAAGATTCATGGGGCTTCTATAGTTCGGGAGGGTTATAGGAAACCATGTTTGCAGCTTCAAATGAAATTATGGTAGCTCGGCAAGAAGTGCACTTTGAAGACATATTTCAAATGGCAAGCGAAGGGTTTCCGTTTTTTTCTTTATTTCTTCTGTGCAAACTTTCATATAGCTCTGAAAACTATTTATATAAATGTTCAACATTTATTGAGGCAAAATGTGGGAACATTTGTGTGTGTTTTTTTTTTGCGTCCTTCGACTTCCATACCTCCTAAAAGTTTGGGGGGATTGCCAACATTTTGGATATTATAAATTTCTTTTCCTTTTTTCTTTGTATTCTTGCGGAAATATGAGCATATTTTTAGTGTGCCAACATTTATTGAAGGAATTCGGAAATTGCTTTGAAGATAAATGAAGTCCCTATAGGAAAGAAAATGAGTATAGTAAAATAATATTGGCACAAAGTAGAAGGATGGATTTATGGTCGCCTTTCCTTTCAATGGGAATAAATGATGTTTTTATTTCCTTTCACTTTCCAATGAAATTGTGCAGGGTCCTTTACAAATAATAAATTAGTGTATGTATATGTTGTCGGCGAAACTCCACCTGCTTTAGACTTAAAACATGCCCCATTAAGAAGGGACTACATAGATTTTGCTGTGAAATTGATAAAATGCCGGCAAAAGGAATTTTATATCAATAAAATTGAACTAGTTTTTTTTAGCAATTGCACCTATTGGATGTATGGTAAAGTAAGCTCCCTCCTTGTAAGGTTGGTTGATTTTCTTCTTCTTAACACAAGTAGCTACTTTGGTCGTCAGCGGTCAGACCACCTACCACTTAAAGTCCAAGCAGCGTCCGTCGAATTTTGTTTTCGCTTGTGGCTGATGAATATCGGAGCTCATTTTTATGAGTTGATTGCGGCAAACGAAAATGTTTCCCACACCTAAGCACCTATTCGTTTTCTAAAAAATTCTATTGTTTGCAGCAAACGAATGAATATTTTGCGAAGAATCTCTCCAGAAAGTAGTTTGTTGCAAAGAACTTCACTTTGGGTGTGAATATATAATTTATTTACAACAAACGACTGCAGAAAACAAATTTTCTTAATAATTGACTCTGTGTTTGTGGTGTTCATATGCATTCCGTGCTACACAAAAGTTATCTAGTTCATGGTGCAGTAGCAACAGCCTTTGTTCGAAATCGAAAAGTCACAGGTTCAATTACCGGTGTTAGGCTGAACTTGTTTTTTTTTTTTTTTTATTCGTTGTTTAACTGAAACGAATTTTAAAGTTTGCTGCAAACGTTGAAATCGAAAATTGCTACTCAACAAACGAAAAGTCTTTTGACACAAAGGATTTGTTCTCTCATTTTGCTTTATGTGCATTTTACGCCAATGATAAATTATGCAATCCGTAGCAGAATGGTTACGCTTGAATATACCAATTTGCTGCAAACGAAGCCGAAAAATTGTCCAGCAAAAAAAAAATACTCTGGAGTTGCTATAAATCAATTTTTTGAAACTCGATATATGTATGAAAGCAAGGCTGTGAGGGTCTCCGTTTGTATTTTACTTACGAAACCACATTGCATTTTTTGTGCAGCTTGCAATCGTTCCCTTAACATACCTTTACATTGATAACAGAAAAACTATAACTGTACTCTGTGTGTACTTTGTAACAAATTAAATGAAAATAAAAAACAAACAAATAATCTTGGCTGCATGCTCTAATTAAGTATTGCTTGTGTAACACAAAAACAACATAATTTATGCTAAACAAAAATAAACAAACAAATCCTTGAAACTTATCCAAGAAATAAACCAAAACAATTCCAATTATTCTATGGGCAATGTTGACCAATTTGCAATTGAATATGTAAGTCATTCAAATGCATTCCTCTGTCCACTTCCACTTTATTTACCTGTATGCAAATTTATTAATGTGCTATGCGTTGCATATGCGAATTTATGCGACAAACGTGCAAATTGACGCATATAAAAGCCCACACATGGTACAGTGTCAAGCATATTCGAAGCACAGCTCTTTCCATAAGCGGACATTTAATTTGCCAAAAACCAAACAGCCAAATCTATAAAAAATGGCCAAAATCGTAAGTTGTGTCCGTGGGTGCCCACAGGAAGATATCTTAATTTTAATTTTTTTTTATTTTCAGTTTATTGTTCTTTTCGCTCTTGTTGCATGCGCTGTTGCCAAGCCGGGAGTTCTTGCACCAGCTGCACCGCTTGCAGCTGCCCCGCTAGCGTATTCAGCACCTTTTGCTGCAGCTTACTCAGCACCTCTGACCGCAGCTTACACAGCACCTCTAGCTTACTCAGCTCCATTGGCATACCCTGCTCCATTGGCTTACAGTGGATCACTCATTGCTCCTGGTGGCAGCAGCCGTATTGATATCCAGAACAACTACAATGCCGCTCTTTTGTCCGCTCCCTACGCCTACGCTCCTCAAGCCATCGCTGCACCAGCTGGTTTGGCTGCCTACAGAACTGCTCCCTTGGCTTACACTGCCCCAGCCGCTAGATTAGCATATGCACCACGACCAATCGCAACTGCAGCTTACACCGCTCCAGCTGCCTATGCTGCCCCCTATGCCTACACTGCTGCTGCTGCTGCACCCTTAAGATATACATCTTCACCACTTTTGCTGTAAGACTGCCAAAAACCTTAAAAGTTCTGTAGAAGCTGTAAAATAAATATAAAAACCCTCTCCCGTTAGTCGTATAAAGCATTTTTATGGACTTTTCTTGTGGAATTTTCTTCTTTTTTTTTTCATTTTTCAAGTGCTGTGTGATGGTTGCTTTCTGTGGTGTGGAAAGCGGGCAAGGATGTATCCTTAAGCTGTCCGTGGCTTTAATCGTATAGCGTTGAAGCTTCGCGCGCACTTGCCAGTCATGCGGAAAGGAATGCTCGCTTGCTTGCTTCGCTTTGGTGTGGTTCTATGGTCTTTTATTCTGTCGCTATTCGCTATCGTCACATCACCCTTTTCGCCTTGGCTCACATATCAGGATAATTTGTTCAGCGAGCCATTCAATCGGATTAAGGATATATACCTACACGATGCGGTATAATGCGGCAGAAATGGAAGAAGTTTTTTTTTTTTTTTTTTTTCTTATAACGAACGTCCTAAACGCCCAGCGTCAACAATATGCACATGTTGCTAGAATCAGTTTAAAGCGGAAACTTTGGTTTCGTCCTTAGTTTGCAGTTTTTTTGCGTTCCTTTTGCATCACTTTCAAAAAATGTGAAGATGTATCTTGAAAAAAAAAAGGTAAAAATGCTTCCCATTATTCATAAATTATTGTTAAAGTCCTTATCGTTTTAGGGATTTTTTTTTTGCTGAGCTGTTGTTGGTACTGTTATGAGGAAGGGGCTTTCTATTGAGTTATTCTGGGGTGGGTGATATTGTACCGTTTTTTTTTTTAAGTGGTGATGGCGACAGCGGGTGACAACCGGCCACAACTTCAACACCACCGCAACGATGACATAAGTGAAATTAGATTTTCCATGAATTTTCTCCAGGGACTTGCAAGGCAAAATATCTTCCTGTGGGTAGTTTGTCTTAGTCGAAAGAGTGATAGATAGAAAAATGTAAATTTATGCTAAAAACATGAGCTAGTGCGGGCGGTTGGTGGAGTAGCTCTGGTGTGGCTTGCCTTGGGTTAGGATTGTGTTCCGTTGGCAGGTGATGCTCTAGCTAGCATAGAAAATTCATTATTTTTTGGGTTGCCACTAGCAAAATTGTTTTTTTTTTCTTCAAAAATGCTGGCATGTTGTTTTGCATAAATTGAAGTCCTAAATACTAAATTCCTTAATTTTAATAAGAAATTGATTGGTCGCAAAATATAGATATATAGCAAACCAATCGAAAATACATCAATTAAATATTATGGAATGCATGTATAGAAAATGACTTTACTCACCTTCAGAGCCTTCTAATCAAGTATAATCAGTTTGGATAGCCAATTTTAAAGTTTTATATTAAATCACTTTTTTTACCGAATTAAACTCAAACCATTAAGTACTTAAACTGAGTATTAAAGGAACCGAATAAAAAAGTCTTATTTATTCGAGATGCCAATTTTGGAAAAAATTGTTTTTATCAAAAACTACTACCCTTATTTAAACGGCTTATTTTAAACAAATTTCCAGTAAAAACAAAAATAAAAACGATGATAATTCTTCATTTCGTTCGACCTGAAATCACCACTTTAATACCATTAGACTCTGAACATCAGCGTTTTCATTTATCATCCAGCTAGATGCACCTTTTATAGGATTTTATGATATGCCTTACGTCCATCATTGTCTTATTTTTCAAAAATTAAACTTTGAAAAACGAGAGGGCTATGTCAAAAACTGTTTTTTTTTGTCCTATAGCCGTTTTTTTTTTGATAATTTTGCGAAACAGTTTTTGAACTTTCGGTACAAACATAGAATAGTTGCTTACAACTTTCAAAAATATGAACGTCAAAAAAAGAGGCACTCAAACTCAATGCTTTGGTAAAGCTTCGTATATAGAGCTTATAAGTAGGCACTTTTAAATACGTCCCTTATTTTGGCGGGCACTTTGTGGCGGAATCAAAAAAAAATTTTATCTCGAAAGTTAGCTCGAAAAAAAAAATTAATTATTCAAAAAAATTTGTTTGCAGAAATTTGAAGTCACCATGAACTAGATGAAAACCGATTTTTCAGAAATTGAAGCTTTTCAAAACAAAATTTGGTGCGCGAAAATTTCCAATTCTGCTTGAGTTACAAAATTGAGGTTTGCGCAACAAATTTTGGTTTGAAAACCAAGCAGACCGGAAATTCTCATTAAAAATTGAAAATTGGAATACAAAATGACGCATGAGAGCTACAAAATTATTTTTTGCGCAACAAATTAGCATTTGAAGAGCTACAATTTTGGACATCAAAAAATAATAATTTTCTAACTTTCGTCCGCTAACTTCTATTTTATTTTAGCGGAATTTTAGAAATGTATGCCACTTAAAAGCATTTAAAAAGCTACAAATTCGGATGCCAACCAAAATTATTATTTTATTTTTATTTTTAACTTATTTTATTTATTTGACTTATTTTAGCGGAAAATTTAATAACTCAAAAACTATACGAGCTACATATTTTTGATTTGCTCAAAAAATTAGCATTTAATTGGCTACAATTACTGATATTAAAATGGCTTGAAAGTTGTATGGTGGAACTACCACTTACTCCTTCCACCCCTAATTTGAAATCTGATAATGGGTATAACAAGTAACTACCGAAAGCGTTTTTTTGACACTGTGACTTTGTTGTCACTAGCTGTTAGAGCTCACAAACCTTACTGCACTATAATTTTATTTTTTTCGAATGATACCTACACCTTGACATTGACATAGAAACAACTCCCGATGGATTCTTCGGAAACAGTTATAGTTTTCATATAAAACAGTGATTTTCGTCGTACAGTATTTTGTTGTCCCTACCTTACTTGAAGATCTACTGGGAACTAAAATAGAATTACAGTGCAGAGAAGAAAATACATTTTCCTTAAACAAAATGCCAAACACTCCAAAACCACCAAACTATACTTTGCAAAGCCAGAGCATTAAAGGAAAGAACGAACGACGAAAACTAACAATTCAAAAAGTCCAAACAGTGCTCAATACCAAATAAAAACAGGTAAAACTTTCATTTTGATTACTTCTTCTTGATATACATATCTGAGTGTTGAAACTGGAAAGTAGTTCTCAAGTTTTCGAACTGCATACTACTGCAGTGTTTATCAATCTGAAATATAGTTGATGAAAAGAATAAAGTTTTTACTTTCTTCCTTTTGGTTTTGGCCCAGTGGCCTTAATAGGAATTGAAGAAGAGGACCATCGCATCGCATCATGTTGGAAAATGAAAACTTTTCGATATTATTCTGTCATAATCCGGAAGATAGATGTTCAATTTAATTAACGTTGGTATACTCCAGAGAGAGAGATCCAATGAAGTTTTTCACGATTCGAAAACTCTCAGTTTCCATCGAGTGCAGATGAGGTTTTACTTCATGCTCAGGTGTGCCCGAAGAAATAATTGAGAAGTTCTTCCTGTCATCATTCCCAGTTCCCAAGTATAAAATGAGTTGTTAATTTATAAATCGAAGGAAAACTAATTGAAAAAGAAAAAAAATCATTGAAAAAGGTTCTGTAGTACAGAGTCTTCTAACGCATTATTTCTGTTGCAAGAATAATTCGTTTTGTAATGACTGAAAAGTATGGTTGCAATGCTTCAAACCCTTTATACGAAACCTCCTTGTGTTGACATCATTTCTTTTTACAAAAATATAAGAACACAAAAAAATGACCAAGACAAAGTCAATCTTTTAGAAGACTACATAATATCACAGAACTAAAAACCGACATCCTCAAACATTTCTTCATGAAAAAATTCCAAAATTGCATTAATTGTCCAATTATTGTATTTCTACTCTTTTTCCTTAGGTTTCAGCAATTTATCCCTTAACAAAGTTTTTTTATTTGTTTGTTGACCAGTTTAAAGATATTTTATAATATTTATTTTTTATTTTTTATTTCGAAATATTCCCTGTTTTGCCTTTGATATGGGCTCAAAGTAAGTTCCGACAGAAAAAAAAAATATATAAAAAATGTCTCAACAAAAAAAAAAAAAAATATTGTTGTTAAGCTTATTTTTATTTCAGAAAAGGACATAGAAGGGCTCACAAAAAAAAATAAAATTAAAAATTCTCCTGAGATAACATCCAGAGAAATTTGCCTGAAGTATTTTACAGGCAGGTGGTTTTTATTTTTTTGCATATATATTTTTGACTAACAGACATTTTTTGGGATTTTTTTTCAAGGCTTTTAAGTTTGGAAATAAACATTTCTGGGAAGTACAGTCTGGGTCACTTTAATTGACACATAAAAGTTTTCTTTTTTTTTCATTGGTGTAAAAGAGTTTGTTCGATTTTTTTTTAAATTTCCCAAAGTTTTCTATGTTATTTACATATGGGTAGAGCTGCAATGCAAAATAGTGGAATAATAGTGGAAAATCGGCTTAAAAACAAAGTTATATGTTTTAAGAACCATCAGCTCCATGAGCATAAGGTATCGCATGGGTTGTAATTCATCCACAAAGTCATACGTTTCGGAAAATAAAACACATCTACCGTCGAAACTGAAGACACTATCAAATGGAGGACTATTGTGACCTTAAAGATCCAGAAGTTCAAAGTATGAAAAGAAACCACTTTTTGGTAAGTAAGGCCCCTTTAAATCAACTACAGAAAAGGTCTTCCAACTAATTGATTCTGCAACAACTGCTGATAAGGTTATTAGTGCACACGCTTAGAGAATAATCTGATGGACTCTAGCCATTTACTTGAGGCATCTGAATTTCAAATGAAAAGAAATTCTAAAGAAGTTACAAAAAGAAAAATTTCAACGTAAGGAGCTTTGATGCACATGGAGGTGTTAGATTCTTCATTAAAATTGAGTGTGTCTGAACTGAAAATTCTATGCTTGTGCAGTTCAGTCACATAGAATAGATGACTTAAAGATGTGCTCGCGACATCATCGAAAAAGTAGCAGAAAATACAATATACTACCAGTCGTTAATGAAAAATAAACCTTAACATGATGATAAACGTGTATAATGTCAAATGATAGCCATTTGAAATTACTCCAATGCCAACACAAAACAAAGGCAGCAAGAAAATTAATAAAGAGCCAGGAGTAGTAAGGACAAAAGATTCTGGGACTACGGGATGGAATGAGAATACGGATAATAATATCTTGCGATATCTTCCTCAACAAGTGAGGGAAGATGCAAAAACAGCGGTTGTGATAAGAGGAAGACTTGGGTATGTGAGCAATACTTCCATGAGGTTGCGTTCCCTGTTTCCCGAAAATAATAATAGTAGCTTGTTTTCTTGGACAGAAATAAAAAAAAAAAGATATGATGCCCAATTTCACAATACGCCCTTTTTTCATGAATAAGAGTTCTGATCTTATTGTAGATTTATAGAATTCTCAAATGAAAATTGAAATAAAAAATTGTATAGTGAAATTCTTTATTCAAAACAATGTCCAGAGCTTTAGGTAACAACCCAAGAGATCGCAGCCAAAAATTCATAAACTTTTTTGTACAACTTAAAAAAGTCGAAAGTTTTGGGGGCTCCCCAGAACTCTCAACAGAACTGCATAGAATTCCGTAAAAAATAAAAACAAAAAAAAACTACCTAATAAGAGTTGTCTCGTTCATATCGGCACCTTATTTAGCTTTTTGGAAAAAGGGCCCTAGTACGCAGGTAGGATTCAAGAATGAATTTTATTGAATTTTATAAAACAAAAATAAAAAAATTGTATGGCCATACAAAATTTAGGGGGGTAAACGCCCCTTGCTCCTACGTACGCCTTTGTATATGCCGTAAAAATAAGTTTTTCATAGTTTGGGTTAGAAATTTTGGAGTACCCTGAAATCTAAACAGAACTGAATTCCAGAGATCTTTTCAAAACCCATCGAGAAAGAGAACTTCAGAACTCTTAATCAAGAACTGAAAAGTGAAGTTAGCCCCACAAATCGTTATTTTCTTTCATTCCAAATTAACCGTCATACATACTAACCAATTTATACGGAATATCTTTAACAAACCAATACTAGTCGAAAAAATAAAATAAATTCCAAAGTGTACTTCATCGAAAACAACCAGACTGTAAAACTAGGATGAACATTTTTATATTCGCTTGAAAGGTTTGTTGAAAGTTGATCCTACTTCCGGTTGGGATGCACATAGCTTTTGATAAAAAACAATTTTTTTTATTAAAAATGTACACAAACCGTAAATCTAGTAAGGAGATAAAAATAAATTAAAAAAAAGGAAACTATGAGGGAGCCACTACCGCACCACCATCATAATACTGCAACGACAAACTTGGCTTTATGATTTTTTTTTTTTTTTTGCATTCCTATGAAGTTAATTTTTATTCGCCTCAAAGGACTCAACATGGAACTTTTTTATATATTTATAATTAATTTCAATAAGTTTGACTTTAAAGGTTTACCAAGGTTTGGAGGTTAACCAACTTTGAAGGGAATATTTCATCAAATGAACAATTTTATTTTGATGTGTCTCTGAAAGAAAAAACGATAGAGCTGCGCGTTTGAATAAAAATCATATTTAAAGCCACTTCTAGCCCCTGAAAGACAAGACACAGTTATAAGTTTGTACTTTCCAAAAGAAAAATCCATGGTCAAGGCCAATAAGATAGCTTACAAAAATATGATTCATAGCACTTACCAACTTAATAAAATTGAAACCATTGACTAACCTACTGCTACTGGTGATAAAATTTGACGCAAAAGATTCATTCAACGAATTTCAATGAGCTTCTTCCATTCAAGACATCCATCACGGTCACGTATTAGTTTTGATATAAAAGTCTTGAATTGGCGTCAACCAAATCAGACTTCAAACTCACGCCTTCTGGGAAATATCAATCCAAACTCAAACCCAAAATTAACATGTTCAAATACGTAAGTTCATTTTAATGGTACCTACTCATTTAGGGAATTTAAAATTAATTTTATATTTTATTTATAGACCGTTGTCATTATGGCTGTTATTGCCTGTGCTGCTGCCAAGCCAGGATTAGTTGCACCACTAGCATACTCTGCTCCATTGGTTGCTGCTGCGCCCGGAGTTGTCACTGCCACCAGTAGTCAAGTGTTCGCCAGGAACTACAATGGAATTGCTACTGCTCCCATTTACGCTGCAGCTGCACCAGTTGTTTCTGCTCCTGTTGCCAAATATGTTGCAGCGCCTCTTGCAGCTACATTGGCCGCTAATTACGTAGCTTCACCTTACGCAGCTCCTTTGGCATACTCAGCTCAATATGGTCCTTCACCATTCACATATGCTTCAGCTCCACTTTTGGTTTAACATTATGATAACGGACGAAATAAATGAATTTGATTGAATTTGAAAGAGAAAATATTGTTTACTAAATCGATTATTGTATTTCTACTATTTCTACTATCACAGCTTGTTATAGAGAGCGAGAACTGTAGCCTTATTGCAATAAGGTTCATAGCAGTGGCATAAATTATGCCTTGACATTTTATTCTCTCTCGTTTGTTTCGTCATTTAGGTTTAACATTTAGGTTTAGCACTAGTCTAGAGGTGGGTGTTCTTTCTACCGTAAAACTAGACAAGGTGAGCCGCGCACCTTGTCTTTGTTAGAACTTTTTGTTGTTACCAAAATCGGCAGTAATTTTGAAGAGTTACGACAAAAAACTGCTTTGGAAACATTGGAATACAGCTGTATTCTAGCGGTAACTCTTAGAAACCGGATTGAATCAAAGAGTATCAAATACCTTACCTTATTAAAAATTGGAAAAAAATCTAAGCATCAAAAAATAAAAATAAAATCATTGTCCAATGGGACAAACGGGAAGTGATTAAGCGAGTTAGAGGCAGAGAGTTCTACATAGTGAAGAACCGAGACGGAGGTGCAGCAAACACACAGTAGCACAAGAAGAAACGATTAATTCAATACTCAAGGAGTTGTATCATCAGCCATTATTTACTAGAGTACACCTCCCGGAAATTGGAAGATGTTACCAAAGCTAACGAAAACTTCAACGATGAGAAGATACTATTTATTAGAAGTGGACTCAATTCCACCCACAAAAGCAATAAAAGGTAGCACTAACCCTCTTCCGGAACTGGGGCCACCAATTGGCCTGATCGACCCATTTAGGAGAGGGCTTAGCGGAGTGAGCAAGAAATGGTTCAGCAGCTTCTTGAGGCGGAAATATGTCCCGGCACTTCCATTGAAAAAAGAAAAGCAGCCAAAGCAGATTTCAAATAGCCCAGTTTAATAGTTTATTCGTAATATGACCTCGTAACGTTTAGCAAGACATTGCGGGATCCCTAGCCAAGCTCAAGTAAACCTCCGCCACGTAAATGCGTCATCAGCCCTCCTAGTAGTGAAGATGTCAATGCTTGATAAAAGCACTTAATGCAAGAGATCACCGTTGTTTCTTTGTTTTATATTAAAATAGGTTGCGATTGCAAATGCGATATCACAAGCTAAATATCGAACCCAGCCTAAAAGAAATACCAACAGGGTCACAGCTGTTTGCATAACAACAAAACAATAAAAAAGTTTTATTGCATCAAACCCAAATTTCCTAAAACCCCTTCCGTTCTAAATTCAACATTCCGAGTTAAAATATTAATCAATTTTAAATGCCATCAAGAATCAATTACTGCCCAAGAACCAGTTGTTAAAAATTGGATGCCAAGCCCTCGGAAAACGCCATCGCCACCGCCTACACCAAATTAATGCATATTCCTGTCCAATTACTTAAAATTCTCTAGTTGATGCTGGAGTAGGAAGGTACCTTTATCCACAACATCTACCTTCCTTCCTTTATTTCTTTCTATCCAACAAATTCGTCTCTTTACTCCAAAGTTATATTGTTGGGTTGGAAGCAAACTTTTCGAGATGATGGTTAAAAAATTGGAAAACTTTTCTGAAATTGCCTTCACTTTTGCTCAGCTTGGCATTATAACTTTGATGTTGGTGATGGCTGAAAGAGTATAAAAAACTTTCCAATGCAATTTCTCTCCTATACCTACTATAAAGTTGTTGGCCCGTACTTCATGTTGTATTATTAAGACTTTGTCCATTTCTCTAGAGACAGAAAGAGAGGAGATGGTATACAGCTCTAATGAAAGGTTACGCAAATTTTTGGGAGCGTAAAAACAGTCTAAAGTTTTTAATGTCCACTGCTGGTGCCGTCTTTGTGTCATGTCGCCTTCAGAGAGAACCAAACACAAAATATACACAACACAACAAGCGCCTAATCGACTTTTCCTCTCATAGAAAAGTTTTTCGTCAAGGGGTTTTCCTTTCGCAGTTTTTCTTCTTTTCTTCCGCTTTCGACTGCATACACTTAATTGGCACCAAGTTTATAAGCAACTCAAGTTAACGCTCTGTCCAGTTTGGAAGAAGTTTCGTTTCTCGTTTGTGCAGCAGTTTCGAGACACCGCACCGCTAGAAAAAAAAAATTAACCAGGGCAACTGAGCAATGATTTGTTATTTTGCCCCGAAAGCACAGCACAGCAGAAGCAATTTGCATTTGGATGGAATTTTTCTTCGTCATTTGTGGTAAGAGTTTTGAGTTTTTTTTTCTTCTATTATTTTTTTGGAGGAAAAACGGGTAAACGACCAGAGCCGATTCACTGCAGGAGAATTCTTTTCCCTTGCCTAGGGGGTAATAATTTAAGTGCAATAACATTACAGCTGCAGTCGATGAAAGATGCCAGAGAGAGCAGAGGACACAGAAGGAATTTCGTACTCTTTAAATTTCTATCGCCGCCGCCGAAATAAATTTGAATGCCTTTTTTTCGCAACAGGCCCCCGCTGTGCTGCTCTGCTAGCTGCCAACCGGAAGCGAAAGAAGCGAGGAAAACAGAGAATTCTTTTGAAGATTATTATTTGCCCTCTATACCATCATGAATTGAATTAGTAGCTCCTGAAACTATAGACATTGCCTTATTCTGTACGTCTAGCCCCCAAAGGAACTCAATGTTGCTACTATTAGTATTCAAGTCACGTTTCGTGAGCTGCTTCCATCATTGGACGATATCAACTTCATCTTCTTGGAGCATCTCCGTCATCAGTAGCATCATCATCTTGGGCATAATGACATTCGTGTGTGTGTGTGTGCAGGCTGCGGATGAGGAGGAGAGTTCCTCATCATGATAAAGATGGAGCATACTGCATTAAATCGGCCATATAATAAATTTGAGGTTATCTTCATCTTAAATAAAAGACTCGTGTGGAGTTGGGTTAGATTATGTTTGATGATGACTTCAGGTGATTTTTTTGAGTCTTTCATATTTTTCTTCCGGATTTGGTCATAAGTAGTATGACCTAAGGTCTCTCATTTATTCGTGTAGGGTTCATCCTTGTCGTCGCATTGAATACTGACTTTCTATAATTCAATGCAGGATGTGGAGATTTTCAATGCTATTTTTTTTTTTTTAATTTCAGAAGACTTTGAATAGGTACTGATTTGTAGAGGAGGGACTGATGGTCAAGTCATTGAAATATAAATTGCTGGCAGAAATAGTTAAAATGCACGATTGGATCGCACACGTACTTCCTCTTCTGAATCAAGAATAAGTAATAATCATTAGTATTAAGAATTAGTTTAGTAGGAAGTGGGTATAAAAATTAAGTCGGGAATCGAGCTAAGATGAGTGGTCTTGAGTTAAGTTGAGCTGCGCTCTGATATGTAACATAAAAATAATTGGAAGAAATTAATTGTTGTATAGGTAAGCAGTGCGATTTGCATAAGATACGACAAGAAATTTGGGCAACAAGGAAAATTGCTTGGGAGGGCCAGACAAATTTTACACATAGAAAAGAAAATAATTGAGAAATAACGGCAACACTTGCAACATTATGCTATACCTTTCTTAAGGTCAGTTATTCCTTAGTTTTTCATCAAATCAAAAGTTGCTTGAGGAATTTTTTTTGAAAAAAACAAGTTTCAAACACTTTTGTGTTAAAAAAAAGGAATAAATTCCTCGTCAGATGAATTTTTCGAAATATTGATGGCTATTGTGCCATCATGGAAAAGAATACCAAAAGAATTTACAAAAATTAATAGCGAGTTTTTTTTGCCCATTTGCAAAGTGTTTCATATGAAAAGGAGGAATTATTTTTGAGTCACAACACCATTTTCTTTGTGGTTTTTGAGGGTTTTGAAGTTCTGTACAGTTTCAATCAACACTGTAAGTAAATTAAGTAAAATTCAATTCTTGTTTTAAAATTTAAAGAAAACTGGGTACACCGGCCTACGGGTAGGTCCGGGGACCTGTAATAGGTGATAAAATTGACCGAAATTTTAATGTAATTTATTCTTACTTGAAAAATAAATATTTGTACGGAAAAACATGATTTGAAGTAAGAAAACCGCAGCATTTGCAGCTGAGACACGAGAAATTTTAAGGTGTGCATCAAATTCTTCTGATCAACTTATCAACAATTTTGAGCCATCTTAAACGAATGAAACTTAAAAAATAACCGACACTTGTCGAGAACCAAAAAGTTATGCGATTAGAATTTTCAAGACTTCATATGAGTTGTAAAAAAGAATGGTGTCACGTGGTTTTTTCAGATGAAAAAAAGTTTAATTTTCGGTAGCCGACTTTATTGGTTTCGATTTTTAATTTCACGATTTGAAACAAAATACGCAAAATTATTTTGCACTCGAAGAAAGTGTTTGAGAGTTTGTACTTTGAGCTGAAGAGTGTTGGGAGGTATTCTAGCTTTAGAACGGTAAACGGCCCCATATTAGTTCTACTTTTGATAATACCTACGATGCTCAACTAGTTACTGATTATTCTCTTCAATACAAGCTTTCTTTCCAAAACAACCAAATCATCCGCGCAGAGAACTGTCTGCAGGTCTAAACTCTACACCTTTATAACCTTAGGAGTATTGTATTTATGTTTCCACTAAATCCCATCCTATGGTGTTCCTTAATTAACGAATTTGTTTTTCCACTCCCTGACTTCAATTTGATTTATGGAGTGAAAAGCGCTTTTTCTTATGCTTTCTACTGACAGTAACCCGAATGACCAATCCTTTTATCCTACTGGCTTACGACTAAAAACGCATTTTTAGTTTGAATATCGTAAGGCAACTCAAAGAAGATACAGATAACAGTTCAAACACAATAATGCAACAATAAGAACTATAGAAAACTCCCAGTTAAAAGAGTTTTCAATCAGAGTTCTCCTTTTTTCTTAGGTAGACAACAAAAAAAAGAAGAACAATCAACCCAAGAATTAAAAGATTTTCTTATATCATAAGAAAAATATAATGTGACTTGTTTGACTAAATGGAAAGACAATCCTTTTGAGTATCATTCTTAATTAAAATGACACGACAGCCACAATAACCAGCAGTTTCAACCTATCGCGAATAATAATAATAATTCTTCGGGCGCATTCTCCTGATGACACTCCTTATTAAAAGTAATCACAATCACAAGGCGCGATTCCCACCTTCTGTATGATGGGGTATCAGTAGAATCCTGGGCTCTAGTTATGTATTTAGTACTGACTCCTTGACTGTGTGGTATCAGCAAATAAAAACTCCGCATTCTCAAGTGAATAGAAAAACAGAAGACAAAAAAAAAAGAAGAATTAAAGGGAAATATTTCAAACAGTCAACAAGAACAAACGAAAAATGTCAACCCCATTTGGCTTTGTCACTTTTTACCTTTTCAGACAATTCCTAAACATTCCCTTATTCTCTCTGACGTGTACCCATTCCCAATAGAACACGGCAACAACAATAATCAAAACAAAAACCAACCAAATGACATTCTTAAAAGTAACATTCCAATATAAAAAGATGTCCTCGTCGTCATATAATCGTCATCATCGTCATCAGGATCCTTATCGTTCTGCTGTATGCTGATGCACCACCACATTGAGGTATGAAAGCATTCAGCAGCGCAATGAGCAGAAGTTTTTTTTTTTTTTTCTTCGATGAACGGAAAAAGGATTCAAGAATTCTAAATGGAAATAGATTCCTCCGGGGAAATTGAAAAGGAGCAAGAAGTACTACCGACGCGCGACACGACAGAAATGGAGCAAAAGATGCATTTGGTTTTGGCGCTGACTATGAAGCTTCGTTGTAAAGAAACTGATGCTGCTGCTGCTGCTGCTGCTGCTACCAGCAAACATTATAAGAATTTTATATTTTTTAAGCAACAGCAGCACAAAAAAAAACATAGAAGAAGAAATTCCATTACAAGCTATAGTCATTTGGGGAGCACAAAAAGGGGTATAGTGTAGTCGTATAATAGCAGAGGGTAGCAGAAAAGGTACGATTTTGTTGCTTACTGGCTGAGGGCTCGGCATGGGCACCTGCTTTTCAGATGGAAATTCATTATTCACCAGATAGCATGTCCTATTAACTTCCGACAGGAGACTTGCTTTTTTTTGCTGTTTAGGCGAAGGATAACGATGCTGATGCCGATGACAGGATTGTGCTTTGTTAATATTTATTAAAATTCATTATAAGTTCACGTAATGTTAAGAAGTTTACATTACAATCTAATGGAATTTTTAAATATGTAAAATTAATCATGTTAAGGATTCGATGTTAAAGTTAAGGGAATATCAATACGAAGCTCCCGCCAAAAATCAATGGTCCCCTGGATAAATCATAGGTTATCCCGGTAACATTACGGGTTACTTCCATGAAATCACGTTTCACTTTCGAAAAATCATGGATCTCTACAATGAGATCATAGGTTTCTTCGGTAAAATCATGGAGCGCTTCAGTAAAATCACGAAATGTTCCAGTAAAATCACAAGTTATCAATGCGAGTATCCAACCTTGTTTTCTTTCTCAATCATCGATGATATTCTTCACAATTATACTACTGCGGAAACTATCGCAAAATTTTCAGGAATAGAAAAAAACAAAGATCGTGAAAATTCCGAAGAAATATGCAATTATTGTTGGAATCCTTAAGCCCTTACACCTACTTATAAAGATTCCCAAAATATGGGAAGAAGCTGTACTGGATATTGCCCCTGAAAGCGTGATCTTCCCATACAGGCTCTAAGGCGTTGGAAAAAAAATACTCAACACGAAATCACAGCAGTCCACAAAAGCCTTTTCTGAATGTGGAGAAAGTATTTCACAGTCTTTGCCTATTGCATTTGCATAGACACTCTGTTAAAGTTATATTCCTAAATCGGGAATAGAGATCTTCCTCTAGTGTGGTTCTTGCTCCGAGGGGTATTCGAAAACTTCCCGGGCTGGATCATTGTTGTCCATACGGTCATGGTAACCATACCCGGTCTTCAGCTGACTATAGGCCTTATATTATACTCATTAAAGAAACTGATGATTCTGTAGTTTGCGGAGTTGAGAGCGTTTATTTCTGAAATTTTATTCTGAGGGCTTTTCTCCGATCGCATTTTGCATAATGAGCAGATGCATTAATAATTATATTAAAATGTAAAATCGATTCCTATTTCTCCCTTTTAACTAACTAATCGGCTTCTGATTTCAATAATTTTGGTCTTATTTGAAAGCTACAGGCAGCTTTAACCGAACAGAATATCAACTCTGACAATTTTACGATGGTTCCCTGGTCGTCGGGGTCTTTAAACTGTGCAAGGTTTTGTTTACCTACGTTGAAACTTCCGAATCTTATTCCTGCCATGCCATCCCTGTCCCTTTTTCGCGCATTCCACCTCTCTTTCCTTCCTCTATTCTCATAAAACTTTTCTCTTATTTGAAATCGGAACACAAATTTATGACGACATTTTTTTAATGATCAACAACTGTGTGACAAGGCTTCAAATATTTTCAGTTTTAATATTAGAAACGGTTTTAATATAATCCAAATGCCTCGACAAAAATATTTTCAACAGATGTCACATAGTCAGTTCATTCCAAAAGAACGCGACGCGACGTGCACCTATCAAAGAAAACAATCCCCGCATTCTCAATCAAACACCACCAATACTCAAAAAATTCAAATTTCGAAAGAAAAAAAAAACCTTCCAACGAAACTCGTAAAACCAAATGACTCTGCCATATCGCCTGAAATGCTCAAGGCGAAATCAATAAACAACCTCCTAAGTGCTATTGGCAAAAACAAAACAAAAAAAAAAGCAGCGAAAAAGATATCATCTACTACATCTATGTGTGAACAAATCTCAATTGAAAGTCTCTAGATCGACATCTAGGGCGCGTCAGAGCAGAGCAACCAACCAACCAACGGATGCCAGGACGTCAGGATATTTTGTAACTATAGATAGTATGCGGATTATGGGGCGAACTACTATACAAAATGGATGAGGAGTAGGAGGTGTTTTGAGCCACACAAACGCTTCGCTTCGAGTGTATAGAAAGAGATAACCTCGCACTCCCCCCTTTTAGCCTCATCATAGCCGATAGCGTAAGAACAAATAAATAAATTTAAATACCTCCTCAACATCGACTCTGATGTTTATGGATGGATGGAGGATATCCTGTTGACATCCTTGCTCTCATTCACAATTCAATCCGCACCACACATTTCGCCGCACATCGATATCAAGTTGTATTGAATTTATTTTAAGCTATCTTCGTCGTCATCGTGTCGTCGTCGTCGTCGTCGTCGTTGATACCGCAGCAGCCGATGATGGCTGCGTTGCTATGATAGTCTTGATGTCAGGCCAGGGATAAAGATCTCACAGCCCTCAGAATTCAAAAAGAAAAGGCATCTCTCATCCTTTGACAGAATTTTGCAAAGATGTTGTGTGCGCCATTTTTTAAGTCTTTGTTTTTCTATTTTTTTTTGTTGGCTGCGGTTTTGAAGGAGCAGAAGAAGAATATTTTCGAAAGCAACGGTTTTTTTATGCTTAGAGTTGGATAAGTATTCCGCCATTAACCCAGTTACTCGTATTTCGGTTTATATTTTGTTGGCACAGTGATGTTGGTTGGAGTTTGGAGGAAATACAAATAAAATATCGGTGAATTTTTTTGAGAAGGGGAAATGGAATTTTATTTTTGTGTTGTTGTCATAATCCTACTGTTTTCTCTCCATCCAGAAGCAGAAATCAACAAGGAACCAAAATAAGAGGTAGCACACGTTTATCCTGATGGAAACTGGAACAGATTGCGGTTGGTATAGGTTTTTCTTCCTTCTGTTTGTTTCTTCTGAGATTTGTATCTATCCTTAAAAGATTTAAGTGGTTGGAAATCCCTTAATGTCAACTTTTATATACATTTTGCCAAGTTTCAAAGGCACTGGGTGATAGCAATGGAAATTCACGTGGAAAAGCTGAGGGCTCAAAGCTTATAAAAGGACTTTCCAAAAAAAAGTGCTTTTTCTCCATCGAGAAACAGAAAGGGGATCATTTTTAAAAATGCAATAGCTCGATTATGTGTGCGGTTTTAGATGAAAGCAACATAATTCCTTGGGATTTAAAATGACTCGGAAGGGAAATGTTTATACCTGATAGGATTTTAGAACTGAATGGTTTCTGTTAAAAAAATATTCGTTCTTCACTCTTCTTTTAAGGTAGATTTTTTTTTTAGTTTCGAGTATCAACTTTATGACAGAATTCCATTAAAAAACTGAAAACATTAAGACATCAGGGTTATAAATGGTAATACCTCAATTGAAGCTTTAAAATGTTGGTTAATACGGTATATATATTTTCAACATTGAATAACAGACAATAATTATTAAATTATTTTTCAGATAATAATGTACTAAAGTCGGAGACCTTTATAGCTAGCCTAGGTTAACGCTTTAGATTAGCGACAGTTGATACTGAAAATGAAAACACAGGGTTGCCACTCTTAAAACGAGAGCTTAAACGACTAGAAACTATTGCCACAATTGCTACATTAATGCATTCTTCATTATTGGTTTAGTTTGGTTTTCAATTTCAACTATAGAAAGTAAGTGATAATATTATTTATTACGTGAGTATCAAATGAAGCATGAAGATAAATAGGTACAAAAAATTAAGGATGAAGATAAACACTGAAGACAGAGAATGAAAAAGGGTGAAGATAAAAGATAAAGATTAAGGATGAAGCTGAGGGATGAAAGTGAAAGCTGCTGATAATGGATGAAGATGAAGGATGAAGATTAAGAATGAAGATGAAGGATGAAGATGATGGATAAAAATGAAGGATGATCGATGAACGATGAAGATAAAGGATCAAGATGAAGGATAAGGATGGAGGATGAAGGATGAAGATGGAGGATGAAGATGAAGAATGAAGACGAAGGATGAAATAGAGGGTTTTTTCCAGTAAAATTTTGACATATCTTTGCAGCGTTGAACCTGCATTGTTTGAAAAAATACAGCTTCTTTAGAGTAGTCCCGTACATATCTGTCTAACATTAAAAATATCTTGAAATTTGTGTTTCGACCCTTTGTCAAACTTACCCTTTTTAATCTTGATGCTTAAAAGATTATGTAAAAATTATGTAATGCACACATTTTGCATTGAAATTTTACTTTCAACAAATGCAACGTCTAATAATAAGTTACAGTCTCATGAAGCATTGATATCCATATAAACATTAATACGCAATCGGTCGAAAAATACCCAAAATGTAGCAGAAAAGTTCAAGATCAGACATTTCGGAATTTAAGTTTGACAAACATCAACCAACATCTACCTATCATCAATATTCAACGTGATTTGCATTTCAAATAAGCTTGGTATCAGTATGGTACCGAAAAGACAATTACTGTTTGTTCGAGTGACAATGAGTAATGACGAATATGGAGAATGTGGTAAAAGTGAAGACCTATAAATTGATTTGAACTGGAACAATGAAACCATATCACTCGTTGCTACCTCTTGGATCATTTCAGTCCGAAGAAAACCATAAAATTCATCAATATGTTCAAATACGTAAGTTATTATCAGTAAGGAAACTTTTTTAAGGAACTCAGTTTGTTATAATGTTTAATTCTTTATTTATAGACCGTTGTCATCTTTGCTGCCATCGCTTGCGCTGTTGCAAAGCCAGCACCAGGACTTGTTGCACCACTCGCATACTCTGCTCCATTGGTTGCTGCCGCTCCAGGAGTTGTCACTGCCACCAGTAGCCAAGTTATCGCCAGAAATTACAATGGAATTGCAACTGCACCCGTTTTTGCTGCTGCTCCTGTTGCCAAATATGTTGCCGCCCCAGTTGGTGCTCCTCTAGCTGCTGCTCCTCTTCCTTTGGCTGCTGCACCATTGGCAGCTAGGTATGTAGCTTCTCTATATGCTTCCCCATTGGCATACTCAGCTCCTTTGGCTGCTTCGCCTCTCGGATATGCTGCTTCATACGGATATGCATCTCCTTTCAGCTACGCTTCAGCTCCTCTTCTGTTCTAAGAAGTAAGCGTCGATAACGGAAATAAATGAATGTGATTGATTCGAACCGAATTTGTGTTTTTTTTTTATCTAAACTCCGTAAAAACATTTACTTTTTTAGAAATTAATTTTAGCTTGATAAGCGGGAACTGTTTGATCAAAAATTTGATTCAATGTTGTTAGCTGAATTTGGAGCAACTTGAGACATCAACTATCATTTTCTCAACTCTTGTTTAGTTGAAATTTCGGTATCAAGTCGCAATGAAGTTTGCTGATAACGTTTGAAGACTTAAATAAAACAAAACTGCCAAGATTCTGTATAGCTTAACTCCACAAGAGATTTCTTAATTCCGGAAAAAGCTATTTATTCTCAATCCAATTATTATGCCCTACACTAATTCTGGGAGATGCACCACCAGTAAAGCAGCAGCTGGCAGCATCATAAAATGTTTCGCCACATAATGCATCTTTTTCCAAGGATAAATCCAAATGTCGCGTCGTTGGAAAGTAATTAAATACCATGACACACATTATCGCACCAAAAATATGTTTCCTCCCTCGAAAAAAAAACGCCACTACATAAAAAAAAACTATATACAAGCTCCTTGACTCTGTATATAAGGAGCAAGGACATCATGATGCGGAAGATTGCTGGTGTACCATACCGCACAAAAATTCTTTTTATAGCCATCCGGCTAAGGCCGAAATAATAAATTGCCAGGGTAGTAGCAGCATAAATTTCATATTTTTCATGACTCTCATATCCTGGCAGAGCTACTGCAAAACATAAATAATCCAGATAAGTCATTCTCGAGTCCTGAACACATCCTCGTTCTTCCTCTCTACGAGAGTCATCTTTTTCTCCGGACTCTCCTATACTTAATTTAATTTTCCTAAGGAAGCTTAAAGTTGGTTTGGGTTTCTACTCTACACAAATAATATACTCGTACAGAGTTGTAGAAGAAGAAAAAGTGTTTGGATGAAGTTGACGTCTGGGATTTCGTTAATAAACATAAATAGTTCCGTCCTCGAAACGTTAACCTCTTTAATGTATTTAGGTCCTTCATCGCATTACATATTCTAAACTATCTTCCAAATCTAAGCGAGGGACTTGACACATGTGACCTTACCTTAATTTATAAATACAAACACACCATCATTAAAGTTGAAAACTTTCGGTATTCTTAGTAAGCAGTAATGTGGGAACCCTTTCCTTGGTTAATAAAGTTTTTCCATATTGTTTCGGTTTTTTTTTTTTAAATTTTGAATAACTCCACTTGTCTTCTTCCGTCAGTAAATGTTTGAACACAAACACATTGGATCTTTTGTAAGAAATCAGAAATGGGAAATTCAATTAGAAACACTTTTGGCTCTCTTCATCTTCAAACAAGATAAACTCTCTACCGCTCTTCATGTTTCTTGGGAATACTTGCCAAAGAATTCAATGGAGACTTGACAATATGATATGGGAAGTGTGGGGAACCAATAAAATTAAGCTGCGGAAAATTGCTGAATTTTCTGAAAATCGGTCCGGATGACAGAGATCACTCCTCTCAATATAATAATAAAAAAAAAGAACACAGTTGGACAGTGAAATATTGAATTGAATGCAGAAAATGTGAATGGAATACGAAATTGACTTTATGTGTGTACACAAGTTGGTTGGAAGATGTAGAAACTTTTTATGTTTTCAGTGGCTCTCATGTAGTCGCTGTTCAGAGGCTAAGGAGAATTTTGTTGAAGAATAATAAAAACCAGCATGGAGTTAATTTAGACATTTTTTTTTTCTTGGCATGAATCTCTGTGAATCAGTTTTAAGAGCTTTGGGGCTATGAAGTGAAGTCAGAGTCATAAAAAATGAAGAAACAAATCGGAGTAATTTGTAAAATCTTACTTAAACAAACAAGAAGTGTATGTACTTTTATTAAACTTTCGGAATTATTAGAAATTGTTTTTTCCAGGGACGGTACAGAATTTTGAATTGAAAAAGAGTAAGAGTGTAAAGGTCTGAAAAACGTTAACATTAACCTCCAATTTGTAATACTGTACTTACTTCACTATTCCGGAGGGGCTATAAAAGGCTCCCAGAAATCAGGCGTTGAGTTCCTGCATTCCAAAAATCCACTCGAACGCTTGATTTAATGAAACGTCTCTAGGGAGTGGGTTAAGAGAAAACAGACCACGAATTTTATGTCCAAAAGGGGGTTCCATGCCCCAAGCAAGCGTTTAATTCTTTTGGAGGGTGCTATGGCATTTGGTAATCTTTAAAGTTCTATTGAAGGGTTCAAGTATTTTTCCTTTCCAAACTTAAACTGCAGACAGTTAAGTCAAAAATGAGTCTGAACCACGCCAATTAAACAGTTGGATATCATCTCAACGCCGTATAAAAGACTTTGCTGTCTTTTTTGTGTGGCCACCCAGAAACCTTTCCAATGTTCTGAACGGCCCCTGAAAAAAAATATTTAAGTAAAAATTAAACGGTTATATTCTTCTTCTTCAGAAAACGGCTCTTAAAGAAAATTAAAGTCAAATTTTCAATTGATGAAAGTAATAGCTAGATCCCACATCACATATGTTTCAGTTTTCCACTCCCACTTCTTGTGGATATTTTCCTCACAAATAATACAAAAAATACACCTCTAAACCATTTCGAACTATACCATACCAAAAACTTCTTCATCAACATCATACATCAAACCTTTCTTCTTCTAGGTGTTTTAAAATTAACATCGAATATATCTTAAAGGTCATCTCATTGTCCGACTTTTCCATTTGGGGTAAGTGAGTGCTCCTTTATAGTCATGTGTCATTGTCTTTTACAATAGTGTGTAGCCATTATTCAATTGGCTCTAAGGTCATCTTATGGCCTGTTATAAAGCCGGAGCCAAGTGCGTGTATATCAAAAAACATTCCAGTAGTCCACTCTTCTTCCATATACATTGCGGGGCATCTGCTTTGAATACTAATTTCGGATATCGTGTAAATCGGAGTGTGCCATTCATATGTTTGTACGCGTTGGACATTATATGAAGCAAATACGCGTGCCAATGGCATACTGAAGAAGTTGCATGTTCATATATCAAACAAAACAACAAAAAAAAAAGAACTCAGACCATTAAGTTTGAATATAAAAGGGTCTGGCAAATGGTGAACTGTCATCAGTTGGAGTAATCTCATAGTTCAATCAACAATCTCTCAGAACACCCCCATCAAAATATTCAAGATGTTCAAATACGTAAGTTGAAGTTTAAGAATTTTCGTCCAGCCATTCAGAGCGATTAATGTGTTTTTTTTTTTTTTTTTGTTTATTGCAGACCATTGCTGTCTTTGCTGTGATTGCCTGCGCTGCTGCCAAGCCAGGAGTAGTGGCTCCTCTGGCATACTCATCCCCCTTGATTGCTGGACCAGGAGTTGTAACTGCCGCCAGCAGTCAAGTTGTGGCAAGACAATTTAACGGAATCGCTTCTGCTCCTTTGATTGCTGCTCCCCTTGCTGCTGCACCCATTGCAGCACCCTTCGCAGCACAGTACGCATCACCATACGCAGCTAGATACATTGCCTCGCCATATGCCGCTGCTCCTTTGGCTGCTGCACCAATTGCTGCCCCTTTGGCTGCTGCTCCATTGGCCGCTAGATACGTAGCTTCACCATACACTGCTGGTCCATTTGCTTCTCCACTGATCGCTGGGGCTTCGCCATACGCTTATGCGCCATACTCATCTCCACTTGCTTACTCAGCCGGTTTGCGTTATGCCGCTGCAGCTGGACCAATTGTTTTCTAGATGTTAAAAACTTGAGAGACTGTGATAGCTAAAGCCATGTATTATAATGTTGTTAGTCCTTAGCTTTTTAGCCCCAATAAAGAACTGTATTTTGTTAACATAAACTTGAATCTTTTTGTTAAGCTTCATGGAGAAGGGGGTCTCAGATTTATATTTAAGAACAAAGAAAAGAACTACCAGAAAATTCTATAGGCTCGCCCGAAAAACATAAATGGTCAATTGTGAGCTTAGAACAGCATAACACATGCCAACTGTTGAGGGCTCTGGAGGCACTATCGAATAAAAAACCAACACCTTACTATCAGTTTTGAGCAATTCCCATCAACACTTTCCCGTATTCATATTCACAACGCAAAACAAGACATTTTCGGAACTCACCCTAAGTGTACCTGGCACACAAACCAGAGGAAGGACCTTGCGGAACTCACCAATGTTCACAAGCACCCTCAAAGAGAAACTCTAAGGAAAGTTTTTTGGGATCTTGGTGAGTTCCTCAAGGTTATTCTTCTGGAAGAACCGAGTTCGATTCGAAAAGCTCGTTGTTGAATGTTCTCTCCCCACTCTCCACCGATACAAGCTGATGGATCAAACATCATTCTTAGATCTTCACCCGACAACTACCATACCTCTTTGAAATAGGACTTTATTGGTTTCAAGACCCATGATTACCGAATCCGGCTTCCTATATCAACTAACACTTCTTGGATATTATTAACTTCAATTTCTTATCTTCCATTTATGTAATGGGTGTTCGATTAGGTTATCTTCGCTTGGGACCTCACAAAAGGCAGTACCTACCCATGACAAAAAAAATTGGGTGGTATACGACCTAGACCTTCTGCGTAATGATCGATCGCAGTAACCTTCGCTAAACTACAGGGGTAAACTATTTCTACCAAATTAATTATTAATAGCCTCTTAAGGGCACAAGTAAGACCTTTTTTTAAATTCGGCCCTGATGTAAGTTTTGACACGGCCACGTAGGAAAAGTCGGAATAATGGCTCCCTTTACGTCTATGATTTGATAACGACGGAAAAAGGTGTTTACCAAGTAGTTTTATTTTTTTTTTGAACTATAGTAGCGCTATCGTTAATTCCATTGACAAAAAAAAATAAGCCTTGACAACGCCCTGTGGTGTTTGGTAGAAACATGATAAATTATTATTCATACAAAAAATGTTGTTTCAAGAGAAATTTCATGATGCGGTTTGCCTTTGTTTCAATAAAAATTGTCAGTGAAACTTTTACCAGCATTAGAAGTGAATGTAATTAGCTGATCAAATACTCCAAAAGATTTAATTTTTAATAAACATTTGAGTGCCTTAAATTAAAAAAGTTCAAAAGTGGAGTTATCATGTTTCTACCAAATAATCGTTGGAAAAAATTTCCTTAGACCCATGAAACGATATTTCTTTAACATTATTATATTTGACTGAGTGGAATGTCACTTCCACTCAATCCGCTCAAAAGAACTCCAACACCCAAACAGTCCTTGGAAAATTTTCAAATATCATAAAAGGCAGTTCCTTGTGCAAAGAGAATCTCTCTGCAATCGCATACTTCTGCAACTGACACTGTGACATTGAATAAACAGTAAAAGTACTTTGCGGCGCACCCCTTCCGCCAATTCCTTGCAAATAATTTCCTCGAAAAATTTGAACTCAAACGAATTGAAGTGTACAATCAGAAGGAGCATCTTCAAAAAATCACAAAAATGAATCGCGAGACAACTCTTAAAAAAAAAACTCTGGTCAATGAAAAACATCGTTTGCAGAAATTCCATGAGAACTTGAGAGCAAACAATAAAATGCTTCCATCCTTTGAATTTATCTGACACGACGACACCATTATTATTTTTGTTGGTTGTTCTGTCGAAACTGGAGTGTCATGCGCATTTGAGTCTTGTCATGGAAGTAGAAATTCATTTTGGCACTCATACTACAGCAACGAAAGGAATCCGAACTTATTCCATTTACTGGAATGTTTCAGTTGTATTATCGTAGTCCTGCATTTCACGTGGTTTCGTTTTGACGATGACGGGCATGTAGAATTGTTGTAGTGTTGTCCATGTCCATAGCCAAAAACTCCATCACTATTCTTCTTCGTCAATGGTGCGATTAAATGTCCTTCCTCAAGTCCTCTTTTGGTCCGTTTCGATCGATAAACACCACCACTTGCTTCATACAGAAAACAGAATACTCGCATGGATGTCATTTTGTGGAAGGGGTTTTTTTCATCAGAGACAACATTTTACACACGTTGTCGTTCACCCTTCGCATGTATGTATATAGAGGAAGCCGGCTGCTGCTGCTGTTGTTTGAGATGAATTGAATTATCGGACATGCAGGGTTCACAATTTGGGTGCGGGCGTAAGGACTTGGCATGGTATCAGGCGACCAAAAATGATCAATGGACTCGCGTGTTTCCATTTCTGAAATGCTGACCACTACCAACAATATGGCTTCTCGTTTTCGTAGTACTACAAAATTGACATGTGCGCTTTTGTGTACTACTCGGGCCCGGGGTAGTGCGGAGTAGATTCTACGCTGAGTATGCATTGCCATTTATCTACTTTAAGGTGGTTGAATATTGCGGAACTCGGATGTGTGTAGCTGAGGGTGCGTCTTCGTTATCTATGTGAAAATTGGAAATGACAGGAAATGCATTAAAATACCAATACACACACACACACACAATGGTATAATTGTGTATATGAAGGCAGAGGATAATGTATGTATATGCGCTTCAGTGACCGAAGTTCGTTGTTGGAAAATCGCATGAAATTTCGTTTCGCTTCCACGTGTTGCACATCCGGTGGTGAACTATGGAAAGGATCTGAAATCGATACAATCACATCCACCTAGCAGCTACTGATGGGGTTCTTTATCTTTGGGGCGTTCCGATGGCGCGACATGAATTTCTAATGCTAATGATTTGCATTTTCATTTGAACGACACTTATTAAGCGGTGTATAGACTGTCGAACTGTTTAGTTGTGGGCCAGTGGGGACCAAATGGAAAGCAATGTACCGACGAGCTATTACGAGTACACATAAATAGATTGTCGTTGCGTGCTAGACCGTAAATTAACAAATCATAAAATTAGTGTAGAAAATTTGATTAATCTATAAATTGAATAATCGAGGATTAAGCTTCGATAATGATAGAACGGATGGATGAATGGGATCATGAGAGTTTACCTTTACCTATATATTTTTGTTTTAGGGGAAAAAAGGTCAATTTGTTTGATGGAGGGTAGTGGTTTGGAAATTTTACTGATGGGAGAGATATTTGAAAATGAGATTATTCGGGGTAATTGAATTTTGGGAAAGCAAAGCATACCAACCAGTGGGATAATGGGTTTATTACTTTGCCAGACGAGAATTACCTTAAAGAAGAAAACAAATGTTTCGAAATTCAGTTTTTCTTACGGCAATTTGACAAGTTCACCGTATAGGCAAAGCTGAGCTGTAAGTTATAGTTGCTAACAAATAAAAATAAGCAAGTCGCCAAAAAAATTTAGCGGAAGGCTTTAAGGAAAGTTGCTAAAAGTGAAGATTAGCAAATAGGTGTTGCAGATTGCATTTGCCTCAAAATCTAATTACTTTTTTCTTAGGATCAAAAATAACGGTACTTGCCATATAACCATTAGGGAAAAATTAACTTTTATTCAAAAACGGCTCTAACGATTTTTGTTAAAATTTTGTCTGCTTTTGTTAGTAGGGTCATACTTTTGAAATGAACCATTTTCATTTTTGACTTTCAATTGAACGACTAAACCAATTTTGATGTTTTTGTGTATACGGAAGCTGCTTAACAATCTTAAAATTGTATGCTATAAAAATTTTCAAAAAAATAATTTTTGGATTTATAAAAATGTTTCAAATTTGTTGGTTTTTGAAAAATCATTTTTTCTAAAACGGGTCATTGTATTTTTTTTGAAATTTTGGTTTTAGATGTGCGATAAAATTATCTTGAAAATGGCATACTAACTCTATTTTTAAACAAGGTTTGAGAATTTTTATATATAAAAAATATTTTTTTTTTTAAACAGCTCTAACGATTTTCAAATATTTGTTTTTAAAACTTTATATAAGAAGCTATTACGACCACAGTCCACCCTAAGAGCAAGTACGTACATTTTATTTTCTTCTCATTTGAATTTTCAAATCGAAAATGTTGAAATTTCTTAGCGTTTCGATTTTATGTAGTTGAAATGATGTTTTTCAAAAACTGTTTATGTGATTTTGGCTAAAAAAGTCATATGCATTTTTTTTTTTTGGACATGGTCTTTTTTTTCTATAAAACAAACATTTCTTTCATTTCTGGCTTCCACCTTTACCTTCTTACCTGCTTTAAACGATATTCGAAAAATAAATCACAAAAGTTTTTTTTTGGATTTACATAAAATCCAAATTTTGTTTTAACGACCCTAATTTCTATTTCGTTTATTTGGTACTGAAGAACTTGATGTCCATTTCATTTTCTTTTTCAGCCAATAACTTCGGTCGGTGGTCCTTGGAACATTTCAATCTTGCAAAATTATATGCGTTGCACCCACTAGGTTTCCACTTTAATAAAAAAAATACCATCCAATAACTTATAGAATACAGACGGTCTAAAAGTGCATGATAATGACTTCAATACGCAATAAGCTGAAAATACCCAAAATATAAATGCAAAGGTCAAGATCAAGCATTGCGGAATATGAGTTCGACGATCACCAACATCCAACACCATATCATAAGCAAAGTCAAAATTTCATAACGTTATAAACGTGCCTTCCATATCCATAGAATATGAATGTTTTGAATTTTTAATGAGCTTACTTCCAGACACAAAAACCCAACTACTGTTTGTTCGAATGCGGCAATGAGTATAGAGTATGAGAGTATTTGGTATAGGTATGACAGATTTGAAGAGCTATAAATTGATTTGAATTGGAGCATTGAAATCATATCACTCTTTGCCTTCTCTTGGATCACTTCAGTCCGACAAAAAAACACAAAATTCATCAACATGTTCAAATACGTAAGTTTTACAAGGACTTTAAAACTATCCTAAGATCTCTGATTGTAATATTGATTTATTCTTTTTAAAGACCGTTGTCATCTTTGCTGTCATCGCTTGCGCTGTTGCAAAGCCAGCACCAGGACTTGTTGCACCACTTGCATACTCCGCTCCATTGGTTGCCGCCGCTCCAGGAGTTGTCACTGCCACTAGTAGCCAAGTGATCGCCAGAAATTACAATGGAATTGCAACTGCACCCGTTTTCGCTCCTGCTCCTGTTGCCAAATATGTTGCTGCCCCAGTAGCTGCTCCACTAGCTGCTGCACCTCTTCCTTTGGCTGCTGCACCATTAGCGGCTAGATATGCGGCTTCTCCATTTGCTGCTCCTTTGGCATATTCGGCTCCTTTGACTGCTGCTCCTTTCGGATATGCTGCTCAATACGGATATGCGTCTCCTTTTAGCTACGCTTCAGCTCCTTTTCTGTTGTAAGAAGTAAGCGTCGATAACGGAAATAAATGAATGTGATTGAAACTGAAACGAAAAATTTGTTTGTTTTGTTTTTTGATAGTGTTGTGTTTTGCTTGTGGTAGAAAATAATTTTTAGGATAAAAAGTGTTCTCCTCCATTTTATTCGTCTATCTATTTGAATAAATCAGATTAAATTTTTAAACTGAAAAATGCCTAAATAGCGGTGGTTAGTGCCATTTTGATACCATGATTTTTGAATTCAATAATTTGTGGAATGGTTAAGTACAAAGATGATAAAAACTGTTATTACTGATCACTGAGTAGAGCGAAGCTAAAAACTGAATACAAGATGGGGAATGTTATCCATCACCCAAGACCTAGATAGCAGCCGTCTATGTCAGGCCACTACGTTGGGCCACTATGCTATGGCTGATTTAAATTTACGCTTATTCAATATTCTGGAGGAGTTTCTTCCGTGGTTTTGCAATGTAAATAAATAGTTCTGAGAAATGTACCACTTGTTGCAATATAACCTCAAAGCAATTGATTAAGTCAAATGTTACACGCATTTTATAACAGTTGTTTAATTTCACTTCCTAAATAAGCACTTTATGTGGTGCTGGCTACCCTTTCCTAAGCTCAGCGTAAGAAATGAGATTTTCAAAGACTCCATCGGTAGTTTCTTTACAAGATTTAATTAACTAGTTTACGCTCCTGAAATCTCAATGCACTCGCAGCAATTTTATCAGCGTTAACAGGATTCCTCAGTAAAATTTCTAACTTTTGTCCGTCAAAAACTGAACAGAAAAAAAAATGTGTCAAATGAAATTTTCTGAGAAGTTTAAAATACTAAATTCATGTCGAAAAGACGTTAGTTGTCAAGTCATGTTAAATAATTTGCCAAGAGTCCTTGCTTACAATAACAAAAACCTACACCAATTAAACAAACAAATTAAAAACTTTTGAAGGTACATATAGATACAAGCACATTATAGTGGTAGGTCGTATATAGATTCCAATCTCTGTCTCTTTCTCTCTTTGGCTTGATTTATTGTTTACGTTTTAAGAACTGACCTACATTTCATAATAATTAGCGTTGGTATTCAATAACATAAGCAAACATAGGTATCCAACAACTTCTTCCATTGAAGCAGACATCCAAAACAACAACAACAACAAAAAAAACTTTTTGATTCTATGGAAACTGCATTGAAACTTTTAACCAGCGTTGTTATATCTTAAAAGGACTTTGGAATATTAACCGTTTAACTAAAAGGAAAAGTTGTGGTAGTAAATAGGAAAATATATAAATATTGTGTGACGGCTAGCTCACGTAGAATCAAGACTGGCTCACTCAACCATTTCCTGTGTGTGTGTAGTTAGCAGGAATGGAAAGAGATCTGGTGGTTCTGATCGGCTAACTGAGATGCACTTTTCTTGACAAGAAGTACTCTTGGAATTTTGTAAATTCCTCGCAAGAGCCAGTACCCTGTAAAAAAAAAAAATGAAGGTGGCACAGGCTGGGATTCAAACCCAGACCTCCGACATGACATTCTATCGCACTAACCATTATGCCAAGGGTTGGGGTAGTAAACGAGGTGAAAAATAAATGCAGCCGTTTCTCCATTCTTGGATCCTCTTTGTCAAGACCTTCCAGTCGACCTGGAATTATTAACTCTTGGCCGTACTAAATATAAAAGAAAAGTCTACATTTCGGCAGAATGTGTAAGTTTGCGTTCTCTTTCAAGTGATAATCTAAAGACCCGTGCGGTCCTTGTGGTTATCTTGTTTCTTAGAACATATGTGCAGCTTCTAGAAGAAACTTGTTAAGCGTAGCACACAGGCAGAAATTATTTCTTGCAGAAGATAAGACCTTAAGGTCTTAAACTAAAAACTTGACTTAGGTACCTGTTGAGCACGCAAAAAATTGGGCAAACATTGCAACTATCATCCATACCCGTCTATAACAACGCTGTTCAAACAAAACCAAGCCCCACGGCCTTAACAGACAGCAAAGTTATATTTGAAAGAATTCGCGTTCGTGAGCTTTAATAGTTCGACACACAAAACTAGGTTGCTGGAAGTTGCTTTCTATATCCTCCTTCTCTTTTTTTTTTACCAATATCATGCTTTTATTTTTATATCTTCATTCATTTTTGTATAGGTTCCTCTAGGTATAGGAAAGGAAGCTTCAGCTGCAAGCAACCTTCGTGTAACAGCATAAGTTGAACATATGATAGGTTGGTGGTGGCAGGAGTATACAAAAGCAAGAGAGGGAGGTATTTATAGCTGAACTGGAGGCACAACGTGAGCTTTATTAGCCCATAGTCGGATATCCAGGACAGAATAGTAAACGAAAATCGAATTAGTTCTTACGTGACATTTGTTCCGAGAAGAAGAATAAAAGTTAATTTTAAGTTGCAACAAGAGAGTACTCATAATGGTTCATGAGGATTCTGAAAATTGTAGTCCCAACAAAATGTTGAATCCCAACGCCCAACTAAATAATGATGACCAACAGCAACAGCAGCAGCAGCAGCAGCAAAAAGATCCCCCCAATACTTATTGCAACAGAAGGACCTGGATATCAGTAGAACGAATGAATAGTCTAAGGAAGTTGGCCCAAGAAGCTGTCCACTCGAATAAGACCTTCACCATTCGAGGGTGTTTCAATTCGGTGAGAAATGCCCTCACCGCCCGAGGATGGGTCGAGAAATTGGATGTGCACAGGAAGCACATACCATCGGGTACGTGTCAAGTGACCTACGAGGACATCGCCCAGAACTTACCTAAACGTAAATTCACTGAATCCCGTCGTCAATATATCCTCAAGTGCGAACGTAGTATTCTATCAAGATTCCTTGAGCACGTTCCCATTGACTTCCTTTGGACGGCCCGCAAGGAAAAATGTGACTACATCGACTTGGCCAAGAATCCCATAATGATGATAAATAAAATTCAGCGAGTTCCCTTCACCTCGAAAGAGGGTTTGTGCAGCAATCTAAAAGACTTTCATTGGTTCTACGAGGAGGGTATATCGGAGCTCTTTTTCCCCCGCTGTTTCAATGCCTGGAGTCCCGAGGAACTGGCCGAGTTTATAGACAATTTCAAAATCACTGCATGCATTTCGTTTATCAAATGGATGGTCGATAAGTTCACTGAAACTGGTTACGATGCTGTGTTCTCGTCGTCGGGGAAGGTTCCTTTCAATGCAATCGAATTTGCATTCAAACGATGCAATGAGTATGTGGATGCGTGCAACCACCACGACATTGATTTGGAGGAGCCACCACATGTGTGGGAGCACGACTGGGATGCCTTCTTGGGCCAACAGCATCTGCTGGCCAATCAGAATGGGCGTATTCTGGCCGATCCACAGAGACTCGTGGAGAATCTCATCAAAACCGGAAGCTGTATTTTGGAGAATGTGAAGAAGAATTGGCCGCAATATTGCTTGGATGGCTATCAGAATATTTGGATCATCAAGCCGGCGAACAAGTGCCGGGGCAGGGGCATACAGTTGATGGATAATTTGAAAAAAATCATGGGAGTTATCAATCCATCGGTGGCCTCGAAGAGCAGATTTGTTATTCAGAAATATATTGGTGAGTTTTGGGGTAATGGGTGGAGAGTGGATAATTGGAGGGCGAAAATTTAATGCCCTCTGCATATGAAATAAGTTTCTACAAGAATTTGGTAGGCATAAAGAAGGAGTTATGTGGGAATGTAATTAACGCCATCAATTTTGGTCGAAGCAGTTATGTGTGTGCGAGTTTGTGTTATTAAGGAGGAACAAAACCACAAAATTCTATTATTAAAACTTTAGCTGATGTAACCGCCTCTCTTTCTCACTCTTCTGGCGCGTCATTGAAAGTATAATTTATGGTTAGCAGGAAAGTAATTTGTTATCTTTTCGGTTTTACCCATATGCGTGTGTCCTTGATATGTTTGGTGAATTATAATTACTCATGAGTAGTTAGGAGTATATGGTTTCCTTTATGATTTCTGCAAGGTTTTTGCACATAAAGTTTTGTGTTTGTTTTAGAATGGAAATACGTCAGTCAGTTAGTAGTTGCCCATACTCATCTCGGATTTCATACAAAATATCATAAAATTATTTTTAGGATCACGACAAACTATACATGTGTTGATAGTTAAATTAGGATGGAGCATGGAGGTGTATACTTAAGGCTTGGAGATATTTAATAATACATACCAAAGATACTTTGTTTTATGGAGGATATTAATAGTTTATGATGAAATGAATATGATAAGGGTACATTAAATAACAGGGGCTTACTTTTGCTGATACATTTTTTGCAAAGGGAGATGAAGTAAGTAGGTGTAATGATTCGGCTGCAGTTTTTGTAATGAAATCTAAATTTATATTATGTTTTTGGTTTTGAAGTACTCGAAGGTAATAAGAAATCTTTATAACCCTCTTTTTGTGCTTTAAAGAATATTTTTAAGAAATGAAAAAAATGCATTTGAATAATCTGTCAAGTTCTGTAGAAAAATAACTATTTTAAGTTCAAAAATTAATAAAGCTTACATATTATTTTTTTGAAATGTGAAATCAATTTGTCTTAACAATGCAGATACTGATATTTTTGTTCACATCTATTTTATTTTAGAACGACCTCTAATAATCCACAATACCAAATTTGATATTCGCCAATGGTTTCTCATCACAAATGTTCAGCCTTTGGTACTTTGGATGTACAAAGAAAGCTACGTTCGATTCAGTTCCCAAGAGTACAGTCTCAGTAATCACCATGAATCTGTCCATTTGACAAATCATGCAATTCAAAAGAAATATACAAACGGAAAGCGTGACAAACGTTTACCTACGGAAAACATGTGGGACTGCTACTCTTTTCAGGCGTACCTTCGTCAAATTGGAAAATCCGAGATGTGGTCTGAAAGAATTTACCCTGGAATGCGAAAAGCTATTATTGGAACAGCTTTGGCCTCACAAGACAATATTGAACGAAGGCAGAACACATTTGAGGTCTTTGGAGCTGATTTCATGGTTTGTGAGAATTTCTATCCTTGGCTTATTGAAGTCAATGCCAGTCCGGACTTTGGGGCAACGACAAGTGTTACAGCGCGAATGTGCCCCCAATGTTTGGAAGATGTTGTCAGAGGTAAATAATTTTTAAGACTTTCATTCAAGTCATTCATCAGTGTTTTGTGTTTCAGTTGTAGTTGATCGAAAAAACATGCCCAAGGCCGATACTGGTAACTTTGAAATGATCTATCGGCAAATAATCCCGCCTTCACCCGCATACATGGGACTCAATCTCTCCATAAAAGGCAAACAGCTTCTTCCGAAAACTGCCTATCAGCAACAAAGAATCCGTAGAGAACGGGCAGCTAATACAATACAATACCGTCGAATTCTTCAATCAACCGCTCAAGTAAATCCCTTAAGTGTTCCGGTGACAAATCTTAAGGAAATGCCAACCTTCAATGCAACAGACAATCTGGAAAGGGTCTTACAAACTCGAGCTTCTAAAAGAATCGAAGCTATCCTTGGAATCAGTCCGAGGGACAAAGATAAACTTTCAATTCTCAAGGATCAGTTATTGTTGAGCTCGAAATACACCAGTCCGCCAAAATATCAATCCCAAAATAATATTGAGGCTTACCGGCAAACCCTTAAATCAGGACCAGCTGCTCTAGTTCAATCTCCACTAACACCAAAGAAACGCCCCAACATTCGAAGAAATTGTGATCAACGACCATTAGATACAGAGGTCTTTGATCCAAAAAGCTGTTATAGCCTTATAACGTCGCCAAAGATAGCTGTAAATACTAATCGAAAGAATGATATTGCGAATTTGTTGTGCAAGTCAGAGGCACAAGGTAGATCGCGCAAGGGTTCAGCATCAAAAACATCGAAAAAACATCGATTTTTAAGCACTCAAAGTGTTGCTGCAAAAAAGCAACAAGTTGCTGAACGGAATACTAAAAAGAGAAAAGCTTCATTGGAATTGCCGTCTTCAGATGTCAAATCATTTCATGCTGTTGGAAAAGGTTTTCTAGCATGGAAAGCTAAGCATACATTAAATCGAAGTGCACCATTAATAGTGTTGAAGAAGAAGGAAGAAAAGGTTTTGAAAAGATGACTTGGTTATCCCTCTGCAAATGCATAAAAATAGACTATTTGGTGATTGAGGTTATTAAATTTTAAGCTTATTCTATCATTGTTAAGTTTGAGGTAAATTTTGTTATTAACTTTAAAAAAAAGAAATTTATTTGATCGTTGAAATAAAAGGAATGCACAAATTTGTATTCATGCAACAGTGTTTTCTTTTATCAATTAAACTCCGCCATAAATTTCTCAAAATTCAAAATTTACCCTAAGGAAAAAGATGGTATAGGGGCGCGAAATAATCAATTCAAAACCTACGCAATTAGCTGAAAATACCCAAAATACAAAAGAAAAGGTCAAGATCAGAATTGTGGAATTTTAGTTCCAAGAGCATCACCACTCTTCTTGCAATAAACAAAACTTATCTACACTTTTTTAATGGGCCGACCGTTCAACGTGCTCCATTAGGAGCTGCATGTTTTGAATTTCTAATGAGCTTATAGTATGGGCAACCAATTACTGTTCGTTCGTGTGACAATGAGTAATGAGTATGACAGAAGCGAAGACCTATAAATTGACTTGAATTGGAGTAATGAAATCATATCACACTTTGCCACCTCTTTGATCATTTCAGTCCGAAAGAAAAAAACAAAATTCATCATTATGTTCAAATACGTAAGTTTATAGTTTGAAATCTGTCCCAAAGAACCTGTTTGTTATATCGATGCATTCTTTTTATAGACCGTTGTCATCTTTGCTGTCATCGCTTGCGCTGTTGCAAAGCCAGCACCAGGACTTGTTGCACCGATTGCATACTCCGCTCCATTGGTTGCCGCCGCTCCAGGAGTTGTCACTGCCACCAGTAGCCAAGTGATCGCCAGAAATTAGAATGGAATTGCAACTGCACCCGTTTTCGCTCCTGCTCCTGTTGCCAAATATGTTGCTGCCCCAGTAGCTGCTCCACTAGCTGCTGCTCCTCTTCCTTTGGCTGCTGCACCATTGGCAGCTAGATATGTAGCTTCTCCATATGCTGCTCCATTGGCATACTCAGCTCCATTGGCTGCTGCTCCATTCGGATATGCTGCTCAATACGGATATGCCTCTCCTTTGGGTTACGCTTCAGCTCCTCTTCTGTTGTAAGAAGTAAATGTTGATAACGGAAATAAATGAACTTGATAGATTTAAACGAAATCTTGTCTTTTCTTTTCAATACTTTAGTAATTGGTAATGCACTGTGCTGCAGTCAATTGGTAATGCACTATGCAGGCAATTCAGTCGCAGTTAATTGACTTTAATTTGAACTGCAAGTGAGAACTGATACTCACTACTTTAACTGCAAAATAAACAGTTAGTAGTCAGTACTAAAAAAAATACTGACTGTACAGTTGATAAAAGCAGTTAATTGACTAAAAGTTAACTAACTGCAGTTTTGACTGGTTTTAGTCTTCTTTTTGGTAGAAAATTGTTTGTACTCTTCTTTTAACTTAAAGTTAAGTTTCATGAAAGTCTGACTAAAATTTAAAACACAACACTGCAAAAATTGTCTACTGACTATAGAAGACCAGTCAAAAAGTATTACAGAGTTAATTAACTTTTAGTCTTCTAGTCAATAGAATGGTTGTGAACTGTTTGTGTTTAAAATTTTAGTCATTACACTTTCTTGCAGGAATATAGAGTTACTTTAAGTTAAAAGAATACAAAAAAAGAACAGTACCAGAAACTTTCTACTGTCTAAAAGACTAAAACCAGTCAAAAAGTATTGCAGTTAATTAACTTTTAGTCAATTAACTGCTTTCATTAACTGTACAGTCAATATTTTAGTTTTTATTGCTAACTGCTTATTTTGCGGTTAAAGTACCTGCTAAGTAAGTAGCAGTTCTAACTAGCAGTTAAAAATGAAGTAAACGTGACTGAATTGACTTTACAGCTCTGTATAATGTTTGATTGTTATCGGCTCCCGCACGGCCTTCCGTGAGGCTCCCGCATGACTGCCGAGCTTTTCCCGTACGGCACTCTTTTGCCTACCAAATGCCTTCCCCGCGGCAACAGCAATTAACTATCTGACTATCCCATAAACAATTCTGTCACCATACCGGAACATACTCGTAACTATTGCAGTCAAAATTCTCGTAAAAATTTCTGTTATCATACCGGAGAGAATTTCGGAAAGAATTCCGATGACCGTTTTACAAGTATTGTAAGAAATATTGAAGTCTACACCAACACTTAAGACCCACAAGGCGAGTGGAAGACCCAAGCATAGTCTTGTACAGTACCTGATTCCACTCAATGCAAAAATTCGAGGAAAATTGGTGAAGTTTTATGTAGTAGATACATAACGTTTTGTATTAATGGGTGATCAAAATCACGTAACTACGGCAATTACGGGAATCACTATAATAAATTACTAGATGATGTTTCTTAATAAAATAAATTAGAACCAACGACAAATATCTTCAAATATTAAATACCTCACCAATTTATTTACGAAAACTATTTTCTTGTTAGTAGCCATTATATGTATCAAGCACATTTATTACCGTTTAATTTTGATTTTAAAACCAAATAAACCAACATAATTACAGTTAAACTCTAGTCACGTTCAAAATTTGAAGTTAAAGCAGACAGTTCTGTGATGCCACCGTTGGCAATTCACTCTTGGTTTTAGTTTCCTAATGACAATAATGTGAGTCATAAAAGCGAAATACTACTCTTCACATTCTTTGAATACAAATTAGTCAGCCTACATGTACAAGTATAAACAGTTTTGAGTTCACAAAGCAATTGAACTTCATTTATAAACACAAAAATTCCATGCATATTTAATTATTGTTTTTTTTATTTTTAACTTGCTATAAAAGCAAAAGTAAACCCAAGTAAGTCACGCATAATCCAAAGAGTGTTTTCTCAAGACCACCAGCAAGTCCCAAACAACAAACAAATCATTCAATATGTTCAAATACGTAAGTTAACAAAGGATTTCTCAGTATTAGATTTTCTCTTTAATCAAAAGAAATCTCCTTTTCTTTCACAGACCATTGTCATCTTAGCTGTAATTGCTTGTGCTGCTGCCAAACCAGGACTTCTGGCTCCATCATCACTTGCCTATTCAGCGCCTTTGATTGCTGCCGCTCCAGGAGTTGTGACTGCAACTAGCAGTCAAGTTATTGCAAGAAACTACAATGGAATTGCTTCGGCTCCTTTATTAGCTGCCGCTCCAGTAGTTGCTGCCCCATTTGCAGCTAGATACTTTGCCTCTCCCTATGCTGCCGCTCCTTTGGCTGCTGCACCATTTGCTGCCAATTACCTTGCATCACCATACACTGCTCCTTTGGGATATTCGGCTCCATTAACTGCTGCTCCTTTGGGTTATGCGTCTGCTTATGGATATGCCTCACCCCTGAGGTATGCCGCTTCAGCTCCAGTTCTGTTGTAAGAACTCAGTTGAACAAAAAGTCATATAAAAATAAAACTAGAACAAAAATAAAAATTAAAACTAAACTCATTGCAATATTTAATTTGAAAACAAAACTAGGTTGTTTTTTTATTAAAATTTCTACAGGAAAAAGAAAATCGGTAAGTTCTTAGAATCTCTTATTGAGGCAAAAAATTGGGGTAAACTGGAAAGTTTTTTTTAGAGAATTTTTAATTTACAATGAAAATCAAAAACCAAAACAGTGCCTAAGAATATTTTGTTTGAAAGGGTGTGTTTTTTTTAAGGAGAAAGTACTTTTTGCAGCGCAAGTACCAAAACATCCTGTGAAAATGATGGTAGAGTTAAGAAAATTTGCAACAATGTTATATTTTAATACCATTTTATTTGCACAGCGTGTTTAAGTAGGTACTTGCTGCACAAGGTTCATTAAAAAAAACACCCTTTCAACCAAAATATTTTAATGGACAGTTGAAATTATTGGTTCTCATTGCAAATTAAACGTTCGTGCAAAATTGTATCGCTGCTTGACTTAGACCTTTCGCTTTCTCCATTGTAATCCTGCACAAGTGGAGGAATTCGAATCAAATAAAGACCATATTCTCCCTCTCATCTCGGCAGGCTTCTGTTATGGCCTTAAAGCCTTCGGTAGATCTTTTTACCCTTTGGTAGAATTTTTGAATATCCCCTCTGCCTCAATAGACTCGACCGCCCACTTTTCACTTCCCTCTCTTTCTTCTTGAGAAGTCAGCATTCCTATTTTCTTTTTTTCCAGTAAAGAGCTCTCGGGCTACTCCATCAACGGCTTTGGTTCTTCTTTTCAGCATTTGCATTGCGTGATATGTCTTCTTCTTAGTTTGACGAAGAATGGAATGCCAGCTGGAGCATGCAGCCAGCATTCTTCGTCGAACCAGGAGTTTCTTGTTGTGTTGGCAATGTTGGCAATTTCTCCATTGGTAGTCTTTTGACGGTCTCTTGAAATTTAGTTTTAGCATTGGATCGTTCAACGAGGTTACCCACTAATGTTCAGCTGTACGTGGTCAGTATAAGGACGACAAATTTTATCACGTACAGATCCGAACTTCGTTAAGCTTGTTTCGCTTGGTGGGTTCGTCAACAATGAGATCATCCGTATCCGAGGCTAATTCTTCTTTCGGAACATTCTGTTTTCGGCACAAACACAATCCTGGACGACCACAATCAAACCCCGCTCCGCTGGTTTAATACCTGAAAGTCTTACATTCATTTAGAAATAAAAAAATCGGAAAATGTCAACTTGCTTAAAAGCAATATGATTTTTGCAACTGAAAACGAAAATTGTGACCACTGTATGCCAGTTCTAGCACGTCCAAAATAATAAAGGATCTTTCCAAACTGCATCACATAATGTACATACCTAGGAACTGCAAAAATAGTATTGAAATGTGACTGATGGGTAAAGTACTTATTGAAATTTCGAAATAAACACGTTTCACATTCATACAACTCAAAAGTTGGTTTTTTGTATAAAAAAATATTCATTTCATACAAAAAATAAGCAAACCTATATTTGTCTATGAATCTAAATGCATTCTAAAACACCAGATGTCACTTTTGAAAAATTTATAAAACTTAAGCAACCATGTCCCTAAGCTAAAATGCATTCTGCAACTGAAAAGCAAAAAAAAAAAAGAAAGAAATTCACAGAGCGATAGGTATAATAGTTTGCCACATCCACCCACCCCCTCTCTCTGTATGATGACATCCCATCGCCATCATAAGTGCACCTACACACTACACACTCCACTTTATTCAAAAACACTCTTATTCCAAACTACTTCACGTGAAATTTAATTTAAAAAACAAAAAATAAAAAAAAATACGTATGAATTCATTCCATGTATCTTCATGAAAGCAAAAATGAGGACACGTATCTCCCCCAATTGCAGTTCACAAACGTGTCCAACACAAAACAAGAAAACCCATATCGCACTCGCTCACAAAAAGCTGAGGAATAATGCACAGAAAAAAAACCTACAGCTCGCGCCAAAACTACAACTACTATGATATGACTACGACTTGGAGATACTCCGATTCAGATAGCGGGCTACGGATTTCCAAATGCATTTTAAATTGCAGCCATCAGCGACACCGAGGCGTCAGAGCGGGAGGGGGGGGGAGGCAACGTCGACGTCGGCGTCACTATATGGACTCCTTCTCTAGCTGCTAACGCTATACTGCTAGATGCGTGTGCCAAATTCACATTCCGTGAACGTTCTCCTTGCTGCTACCACCAAAGACCGAAATATGGGTCACCTGGGTTTTGCGGCAATCGGTGGGGTGGATAGGTGGCGTGAATTGATTTCAATTTGCCCCCCGGCAGACGGCAACAAGCACCAACTTAATGGAAAACAATTTAATCACTTAATGTTCGGAGGCACTTGAGTATCGGAATAAATAAAAGCTTACAGCAGGCCATGCGAAATAAAACAGTCCAATTGCAGGGATTCCCCATAATTCAGATTCAAGAAGCGCCTTCGTAAGCTATTGCGTAGCCATGCATTGTCACAAATAAGCAAATAATGCCGACTCCAAACGCAACACATCAATATTTGACTTTTTCAATGTTAATTTTCCTTACAATATTTTCTGTTTTTATAATTCGTGAGATCCATACAAATTAAGAGTAGGTTGTGGTTGTGGTATACCTATAAGTTGCGATCTGAATAAGCTTATAAATTTGGTTTGTAGTTGCCGTTAAAGATGGTCAGGAAATACAAGGACGTTCTTCGATAGCTTCGCTTGGTAAATTCTTTTCCGACTTTTTTTGTATGTCAAAGTTGATCAAAGCCGTAGCGGTATGCAAAGCTACGACCAATTAATACAGATCAAGGCACAGCTTAGGCGTCTTCATTCTTTATTATTATAACAAATAGGCAATGGAATGGAATGGAATGGAATGGAATGGAATGTGAATGGAATGGAAAAATCAATAATTCTCGACAACCGTGGGAGATTGGTCCCTACAAAAGACGGTACTGAACAAGACACCGCATTAGGAAGGCAAAAGATGCATTTGGAATGCTGTCCAAAATATGGAGGAAATAATTCTATTAGGTTGAAGCTGATCTGTGATCGCTCTTTATAGCGAAATGTGTACGAATCATTTAAAGTAACTAATTTTTGGCTCGATTAATTCTCGAATATTTTATCAAAAACTAATAATTTAGGAAGTCTTCATTCAGAAAGTTATAATGTTTGGAAGTTGCCGGGTTCTTAAAATAAATGCATTTTCTTCAGAAAATTTGCTTCTAAGGTTGTAAGTCTTCCACAAAACCTACTCACAGGAAAGCGCATGGGGTGTACGATAAGCAAACAAAAGAAATAGGTATAATTTCTTTCACGAATAAAATCAGTACCTTAAGTAAAATTCCTTTTAATTCCACACTTACCCATAAATACACGCCCGCAGAGTGTACAGTTCGCGAACACACATATACAATTCCCTTCCAAACGGATATCCTATTCTCTCACCTCTGTGATTTTGAATAAAGCAAAACAATTAGAAAAAGGTGTAGGAACCGTTATAAAGTATGGAGCAATTATAATCTCAGACTTCGCGTCGCATTGATATTAAAACTTCCGCTTATACATAAAAAGTCATCAACCCCTGCTGAGACTTTAGTCGGAGGCAGAATCGCATATAGGTACTCGTTTTTATTACACATACTTAACCAAAGAACGGAAGTAATTCCACAAAATTCCAAGCCTCTCACTCTCTCCAAATATAAAGATTTAAGTCAACAAGGACTTTTTCCATGGCTGAGGTTCTTTTGCATAAGCGCGAACCGAAAGCGGTGCGAAGCTGTGAAGGCACAAGGCAGTAATGAAAAGTTCAACAATGAGAGGGAACAATATTTATTTACCTCACCGTTCCGTTATTATTATGCAATGAAAATTGCATAATTTTAGCTGACTCCAAACAGTCCAAACTAGAACTTAGGACTGAGATGGGCAGGCCAGCCCATGCCCCACAGCTAACGTTATAAATAATGTTCTTCGAAAATTACAAAAAAAAATTAGGTGCTTCGCGTAGGTCCTTCTTTCCTTGTTCCAGCCAAGCGACCGCATAGGGCAGCGCAAACAATGCTCCCTCCTTCGGGTATGACGGTGTTTTCTTTTCTCGCAGTTAATTCACAAACTCATGTCGTCCGCAGGATCGTGTGCTTTATTTAAATTCTTAAAAACGCCGATAGCTACAAAGTCCGAAAGAGATTTGGTTTGTTTGTTGTTGTAAAACGGAGCTCATTATGGCAGGCTTATAGCTTCTTATTTGCTTATATCTCTGTTTACTTAGGCAAATAATAATTTTTACACCAAAACTCATAAAAAGTATTTGCTTGTTATTATGAATCGCCAGGTCCTGTATACGGTTTTCTCTATCCCTAGGCAAAGCGTTCCTTTTTTTTCTTAACTTTTTTTGGTAATGTATACCTAGTGTACGTTAAAACTTTGCAATTATCTATTGTTGACGTTCAGAAAAGTGTAATTTCCAAAACATAGCTGTGGGCAGCAAGGAGTTCTTTTTGTATCCCATTTTTTTGTAGTTGCAAGGATATTTTTGTTAATTACTGGACTCTAGGTAATTATACAGTAGAATAATTTCTTGTTGGTAAGTTAACAGTGTGGTATATTTTTTTTATATTCAACGAGGGAGAGTTTTTTTTAAATTTGTTTAGTTTTTTTTTTGTTTATTTTGTGCTGGACATTAAGTTAGGGAATAAAAAAAAAAAAGCAGGATATAAATGGATTTTCTTATTTAAAACAGTATTTTGTATACAAAAGGGTGCAATTAATTTTAACTAGAACATAGAAACAAGGTAATAAAATAAGTTTTAGTATAACTTTAGCTGGTAGGTAGATTAAGGGAAAATATTTAAAGTACCTACTACTATCCAAACTTCAAAGGAGTGGACGAGTTTTTTTCGGACTGCTTTATTCAGTTTATTCTGCTACTTTAGGCTATTAAATAAATATTATTATTTAAAAAATTCTGTAGGTACAGAAACAATTTTCTTTATTAAATACCGTAAACTTATTTTTGTTATTTTGTATATTTGCTGTTGTGGATTTAGTAAGTTTAACGTTAGTAAAATTGGTAGTAAGATTGGATATAAATTTGGTAATAAAATTGGAAAAATTGTGGAAAATTAAAAAAAAAAAACTGAGGTTTTAATGAGTAATTGTAAAAATAAAACCCTCCTCAACACACGTGTATCCATAAGTCATTAAAAATTCGATTTAAAACCTATTTTTTTAAATTGAGATATACATTATTTAAACTTCGAAAAAAAAATATTTGAAGTTACAAATACAAATTTTAGGCCTAATTTAATTTAATGTATATTAATAAAAGTTTAAAAATAAAACACAGGTCTACATTGCTTTTTTTATTTTTGACCCATAACTTTCGAAACTTACATATGGAAGTTAGATGTTCAACAACATTTCTTGGTACAACTCTTACAATTCGAAAAAAATTCAAAATTTCAATTTTCGAAAATGAAGTCTAGATCAAAAACGGGGTTTGGGTCTAAATCCCTAAATTAATAATTTTTTTCCGAACAAAATATGGAACATTTCGGTACAAAAAACAAACAAAAAAAAACTGGAGGAACGTTTTTTTTAACAGTCCTAATGATTTTCACTTATTTTTTCTTTTAAAGAAAGATCAAACGCACGACTGGGTGGCACATTTATAAAATTAAAAAAATTGAAAAAAATTTAAAATCGTTAGAGCAGTTTAAAAAAAATATACATTTATAACAATTCTCAAACCTTGTTTGAAAAAAAAAAATGGTAGGAAATTATCAAGAAAACATAAGGTAATGCAATTTCAAAAAATTCAGTGACCCGTTTTCGAAAAATTGATTTAATAATAAAAAATCTTAAAGTTTTTTTTTTCAAAAATGTTTTTGTTTTAATTTCTTTTATCAAATAATTTTAAAGTTATTAATGAGCTTCCGTATAAAAAAAAAAATCATCAAAATTAGTTCAGTCGTTTAAGAAAAAGTCGAAAATAAAAAAAACGGTTCTATGTCCATTAGTAAAATTTATACAAATATTTCTTTGATTTCACAACTTCCTTACTAAAAAAAGGAAACAAAAAATTTGTATCAAAATCGTTGGATCCGTTTTTGAAAAAAAGTTAACTTTTCGTAAAAAAAAAAAATTATAATATTCCCTCTAGGGCGTCTAGGGAATTACCAAATTTGAAGAAAATCACTTTAGCGGTTTAAGCCTACTACGCAGATCACCGAAACGAAATAAATGCTCGACACATATTGTTCGCGAGCTAAATTTTTACATTTTTGATTGTTATTGAATTTTGTGTAAGCTTTTTAGTATGGATATCGATGTTTAGGAATATTAGAAAGATAAATCGACTGAGGGCCTATATATAACACAAAAAAACTCCAAAAGCGTTAAAAAGTGCAAACAGGAAAAAAACAAGTAGACTCTCGTTTTCTCAAATGAAAAACGAAATTACAGTCTCCACAACTCTGATTTAGTCAAAATTTAGAAAAGATTTTAGATGATGTTTGAAGATAAAAGTGTTGGCTAAAATTTAGTTCGATCAGCGTACTAGTTCGAGGTATACGCAAGAAAAAAATTGCAAGATCCACTTATTTTGCATTCTCTATCAATGCAATATCATGTCTGATTGTTATCTCGAGTTAAATTTTTTTACGAATCCTTAATTTGCCCTTTAGTAGGTACCTTTGTAAATCTAAAGTTAAAATGTATAAGTAGGTATAATTTATAATCAAAAGGGATACAAATCATAGCACATGGTAACCCTGGCAGGGATATGGGGCTGCAATCTTATCACGTTTTCCTTATAGACCGTGCCTCCATTAGAAATATTTATTTCGGACACTATGCCAGACATTATTGCGTAAATTTCTTTATAACAGTGTGGAAAATTATGTCGTCAAATTTCTTTCTACGCCATAATCTCACCAGAAAATCACTTCTTCAAAATCCAATTTGAAAATAAAAAATATCGACTCATGTTCCAAGTATACAAATACAAACACCTCACAAACCTTTAAAACAAAAACACTTTCACTTGAAGCAAACAGATTACATAGATTTTATTCAATCAAACTTTATCACAACACAACTCATTTTTAAAATACATTTATATACATACACACAAAGTTTAAAAGTTACAAAAATAAGGCACTTTAGTTGGCATTGTTTTCATTCAAAAATGTCCATAACTTCCATGGTAACGGTCCCAACCAATTGTTGCCGAAATTCCAAAAATGTGTATTTGGCCAATCATAAACCTGCGAGCTTTCACAGCATCGTCATTCGACCCGAACACCAATTGGTATTCCAGTGTATTGTCCTTCAAAAATCTTAAATTGCATTCCCGATAATTGCACATCTCTGCCAAAGTACGGCGTACCTCGTCCGGGCACATATCTTCGACATTTCGCACCACCAAATTCGAATTGTTTATTGATCGCCGAACCCGGATGTCTCCTAATCTATTTGCGGCGAATAAATGAGGAAGACTACACACACATAAACATATATGTATGTTTTATATTCTTTCAATATATTTTACAAGATTTTTCTTACGTTTCAATGGCGTATTCCATGAGATCCGGATTCATGTACTGCAAATATGCGAATCCCCGAGATAATCCAGCAAAATTAACTTTGAATCGTAATATGTACATTTCGCTTAAAAAACAAGCAACAGTTGCGAGTTGGTCAGCGGTGGTGTTTTCCGGGATTCCGCTTAGAAATATCTATGATGGTGTATTATAAATCTTAGTTAGATTTGATTTGGGAATAGGTACAATTTTTTTTAAAGTTACCTCTCCTGCGCATTTTTCAAGCTGTTGTTTCAATTCAGTCGGACACGGTTTGTTATTAATGTAATATTTTGTGCCATTTATTTGATAAAACTCATATGGAGTTCCATTAATTAATTCGAGAAATGGCATTTTTTTGTTTTGATTCAATAGAGCAACATAAACACAAACCGAACCTACTCGGATAAAGTTCAAAGTTTAACTGAAAAACGAAAATAGTGAAATAGAGAATGAAATTTAATTCCTAGAAAATGAAAGCAGCAGAAACGTGGATGTGAAGAAAGGAAGAAAGGTCGCAGGTAGCTGGGTAGCTGCAGATCTTTTTTTTTTTTTAATTTTGAAAAACGATCATGAAGTTCTAGCCAGGGATACCACTTTGTTACAATTATAGTAGATTTACTACATTTCTTCAAAAAAAATATAAAATTTACTCCCTACTATGCACCATCATAAAAATATCGAAATCTACTACATTTTGAAAATCTCTATTTAAAACTACTTTAATTTTATAAAAAAAAAAAACAAATCTACTTCTTTTTTCCTATTTCTATGTATAAAAAAATAAAATTTAATAAATTTACCCTCCACACAACCTTTTTTTTGTATTTTATAAATTAAAAATGGTTGTTTAATTATATAATGTTTTTCAATTTTTGATATTTCGTTGTTTATGTCTAAAAAAATTTAATATAAAAATGTTTATTTTCTCATAAATTTATATAATAAATTAAATTTTAAATCTAGTCCGATTTGTCGCAATCTACTACATTTTTTTCTTCAAACCTACACCGATTTTTTTTCCGGAAGTGGTAACGCTGGTTCTAGCTTACACACTGCTCATGCTCGTTGGCATGGCTGTTGGCATCGTATTCGTCAGTTCAGTAGGCTTTGACATTGACAGTCTTTCGCTCTTTAAATTCCAAGTGATGCTGATGGTTAATGGTGTGAGAATTAGACAGAGTTACCATGCAACTGAGATATAATTGTGTTTTCGTTTAAGACATTAATTTTTTTAAATATGGTGAACACGTTTTTTGCGAAATTTGCCATTATTTTATTTATCTTCTTATATGTATATCCTTACCGGCTCAACTGATTTCTTTTAAGACCTTACAACAGGTTCTTCTTATGATTTCGAAAAGTATTATTTTGTTTTGGATATGTACCTACCTTTAACTTGATAATGCTGAAACGGCTTATAGATAGCCCACCTACGACTGTTCTGACATCGGAAATACAAAGATGCTTTCTCAAAAGGTACCTACTCAAAATATGTGCATTTATGTTCAGTGTAGGGAAATGTAACCTAAAATGGTCCACCAAGGTAAAATGGCCCCTAGCTAGAAATCGTAGAATCGAACAGAATTTAAAGATTTTGTGAACATACATAAATCTTATGTTGGTTTATCATCAAAAAAATACGAAATTTGTGCAACTTTTAGCTAATATTTTAATTTTGATAAGTCAAAATGTGTCTACCTATCTCTAAAACTAGATATAGTACAATTTTGTGATAAATTTAAGTATTGAAAAATAACTGAACAAAAAAATTACATTTTGGAAGAGGCGGTAAATGCATGTAAGAATAAAGTAGGTATTTCTTTTTAATTTATAGAAATTAGTAGTCCTATAACTATTCTAGTTTTTGTCGGTGTTAGAAGTTAAATAAAAATACTCTTAATGGACAAAATGGCCCCTTTGGCACCCGGGTAAAATGGCATAGAGAGCCATTACCATTACACTTTTCTTTATAGGGAACATTTTTTGGAAATACGAACGGTTTACTGACAGGCAGTCGAGGGAGGACTCAATATCAAAAGCTCTAAATGCAGTCCAAAAAACGGAAATGGATAGGAAGAAAGCATTCAAAACATTTTGAGTTTCAGAAACTACCCTTTCCAACAAAAATAAAATTTTAAATGCCTTAAAGATAATGGGTTTGAGGAGTTTAAAGACCACCCATAGGGTGCATAAGCAAATGAACAGAGGAACTTTTGCATCGGTATTTTGAAACTTACTTACCAGGTGGCTGAACAAAAACACAATTTGCATGCAAGTATGCAATTTTACCCTGGCAGTTTTGATCACTGGAATTTGAAGACCTATTTCAAATACTTTTTAGAACTTTTTAAACTTGTAAAGCTAAAAAATGTAAACGATATTGATTAAACTTTGAAAAAAATATAAAATTTACTGAGATATGATATATTTTCCTTGGGGAGGCCATTTTAGGCCACTGTATCCCTTACACTTATCTTTTTATTTTACTTATTTTATGTTTTTGCACAAAAATGCATTAGTAATTCAATTGATTTTCCCTAGCAACTATTTTCTAAACTTATTGGTGCTTATTGGTAGAACATTTTAACAGCTCTTAGATTTTGTTCGTAAAAAACAAATTAAATTTGTTTTTGAATCCAAAGGGAATGCCCATTGCAGCGTTGGCCCAGAGTGACCACGATCGTGTTTGGTATCATTTGTATAAACAATTATTTTCCAAACAATCTGTAATCTTTGTTTTGAGATGGGCAACTTCAAGCTCAAATATTTCGACTCCCCATGAACGATTTATAAAAAAATATTTCATAAATATAACATGCTAAAATCCACCTTTCATATGATACAAAAAACGTTCGTGTTCACTCTGGTTCAGAAATGAGCAATACCCTTTGAAAAAGAATCACCTATTTATTATTCTTTACTAATATATTTGTGCAACTTTCTCGCAACCACATACCTACATGAAATTCAAACAATTTTAATTCAATTTGAAAACTTTTCGACATTTTGTTTCAACAGAAACCATACCTGCCACTATACCGTCCTTACAACTTTGTATTTCCGATGTTGGTCGGCCACAATGTAACTATGTCAAATGCAAATAAAAAAACCTCTACTTACCTTAATCCTTCAGCTAATAAAAGATGACGTGTCTTTGTCTTTATTTCTCCTTTTGCACATCTTTTGGGTTTATATAACTACCGCTTCTATGCACTGCACAATCCAATTTCCACAGTAAAATTACCAAAAATTTTCGTCATTATTTTCTATATAGATAAAACTTTCACCAAAATCCTTCAAAAAGGATTCCTACAGAATATAAAAGGATTCAAATGAAATTACGTTTGTAATTACCTGAAAACCCTACATTGTCACGTGAATGCCAAACCGCTGGCGCTGTCGTTTCGCTTTGCTGCAGATTCATGCATATCGCATAATTTTTGGGAACAAAACAAGGATAAGGAACATTTACAAACTCGCATATTTCGTTGTAGCTCTGCACTCATATTAAAAGTCGACACGTTCTCAGCTCCATTTTGAATGTATATAAGTACCTAAGGACAATAGAGAATTCATTCAACAGCAAACACCCCCAAACCACCATATCACAAGAAGAAAGGAGTGACAACAACAACAACACAAGAACAGGTGCGCTCCTGACAAAAGCATATTTATTACACATTCGCTTATAATGTCTACATTACCCAGGATCAACCGCATCGCATCCCTGCGCTTCGTCGACTCCTTGACTCGTTAGTCGTCATCTTCATCTTCTAGCTCCAACACTCGTTCTGTTGATGCCCTACTTCATAAGGACGAGCACGACCATCAGGATGAGAAGAAAGGGACTTCTTCTCCTTTTCATTTTGAAACACGATGGATAAATGCTGAAACAATAGAGCACTCATCTTTCTCTAAAAAGGTTTGTTCTTTTGGCGTGGTATTCACAGTTGTTATTAAGGCAAAGGTTGTTGTATGCGTGGAGAGTGGCAGGAGCAGAAGAAACTCACATAATATCCTCGAAATGGATGCTAATTCATAAATTAAGAAAATATGGCGTTCGTGTCAAAACAGCCCACAAGCTCACTCACTGACTCAGTCACCTGTGAAGTGATGGCAATGGCGAAGCCAGAGTATGAAGATCCTTAAGGGATTTGTTTCTATATTTTTCACAAGGATAATGGTGAATTATGTTTCCCCGTTGCCGTTGATGGAGCTCACGATGAAGTTGTTGTTTGGTTTATGTTTTCTTGTTTTTTTTTTAATTTTTTTGTTTTATTCTATTCTTAGCGGCATCAGATGGTCCTCTAATAAACAGGAGTATATTTGAACATAAACCTTGGCTCTATAAAAAACGAAAGGGGATTGGATTTAGTATCCTTAAATTCGCAACAGCTTTTCGCTTTGGAAAATTTAATGAGAAGACTAAATCCAATGCTTAATAAAGCGAATCTTTGTTGTAGGTATTTGTTGGCGTTTTTTTTTTCTCAAAATAAAAAGAGAAGAAGGGAATAATATCTTGATTTTCCATAAGCTATAGGAGGTAGCTAAGCTTCGGTACCAAGCGAAATTTATGTACATATGTGATGTGTGTACTGTAGATTACCTGGAATCAGAAGAAACACCAGGAGAAGAACTTGATATGTAGAGGAACCTCATGTATGGAAAAATACCCTCCTCGGTGAATGTGGAAATAGAAAAGTTTCTTACGCGACTATAATAATGAACGGTTAAAGGAGGAAAACCCGTAGGTATGCAGGTTTAATGCAATTAGACGCCTGAATTATTGTTCATAGAACCTCAACCAGGCTAGAGTAACCTATGTTTTGTGTTTTGCTGAAGTTCAATTGGGAGCAATGATCTAGGAGTAGGTATGAATGCGATGATGGTTAAACTTGTTTTTATAATAATAAGAACCTCAACAACGTAACGGCAATTAAAATCTCTCAGAAACCTATCCGAGGGTAATGTAAGAGGGCCAGAGGTACCTAGATGGTTGATGCATTTTAAAACAAGAGCCTTTGGTAGAGCGCGTTGAGGAGGTTTTGTCTGACATAAGATCAATGCGATTATTAAAGAAGAATCAAATTTAATGCTTAATAATTCTCATAACTTCGAAACTTTTCTTACGACTTGAGGATGACATGGAGACATGGACAAGTATCAATATTTGCCTTGCGACAAAACATTCTTGACTGGAAGTAGGAATGTACATACTTGAAAGTCAAATTTAGGGACTGAAGAAATACATTGTAAGTTCCTTACATCTCAATTCTCTACAATACGGTTTTTCCATAAGTGACTTCAGTACTGTCTTTTATTTTAAAACTGCATTAACAAGTCACTGACATGTGTATTACGAAATTTAATAATGTGCTGTAATCTCCAAACAAAAAAACTAAACGCGCAAAGGTCAAGTCTAGACGTTTTGGAATTTCAGATGAACGAACGAACGCCCACCACAAAACAAAACAAAAAATCAAAAAAAAAAAATTAAACTATTTTCTTCAACAAAGTTAGCAAAGCGTAGGTATTTATGTGAAGTCATGCTTTGAATTTGTAATTAGCCTAGGTAGTAGGTACAGTAGTCTTTACTATTTGGTCAAATTAAAAGTAAAGACCTATAAAATGACTTGATTTGAAGAAATAAAAACATTACTCCACACCACACCTCTTGGAACATTTCAGTTCAGAAACTTCAACAAATCCAATCAATATGTTCAAATACGTAAGTTTATTACTTTAAAACTTTCCATTACGATCTGTTTCTAACTCTGATTTCTTCTTATTTTAGACCATTGTCATCTTTGCAGTTATCGCTTGTTCCGTTGCCAAGCCAGCACCAGGACTTGTTGCACCACTCGCATACTCTGCTCCATTGGTTGCTGCCGCTCCAGGAGTTGTCACTGCCACTAGTAGTCAAGTGATTGCAAGGAATTATAATGGAATTGCAACTGCACCTGTTTTCGCTGCTGCTCCTGTTGCCAAATATGTTGCTGCACCAGTTGCTGCTCCTCTAGCTGCCCCACTAGCTGCTACTCCTCTCCCTCTGGCTGCTGCACCATTGGCAGCTAGGTATGCAGCTTCTCCATTTGCTGGTCCATTGGCTTACTCAGCTCCTTTGGCTGCTGCTCCTTTCGGATATGCTGCTCAATACGGATACGCGTCTCCTTTTAGCTACGCTTCAGCTCCTCTTCTGTTGTAAGAAGCAAAAAATGAAAACGGAAATAAATGAACATGATTGAATCAAATTTCGTTTTTCTTCAAAAAAAAAAAAAAAATGAACTGTAGGTGTCATCTAAAATACATATCAATTTTAGGCACAGGAATTTTTGTTTATGTTAAAGATACCAACGTCATTTGAGACAAAATGTTAGATTGTGCAGTTGGGTTTAAGGCAACACAAAAATGGAATATAGGAAGAACATTTGTTTTCCAGCTACTAGTGAAAAGAGACAATTTAATCCTTGGCTCAAAATAAAAAAAAAATCTATAGAAACAACGGCAACACACATGCATTTTTTTCAAAACTGGAATAAGTGGAGTTTATTTACTTTAAATTTAATTTCTTTTAACACATTCTTCAAAAATTCTGTTAACATTTTATAAATGATGGTAAAAATGCTTAAAATTTTAATTTGTTTGTCTTTTCGAGTGGCCTGTTGTTGATTAATAGGTAGGTTGGGGTCAAAATCCCGAAAACCTTAAATCCCGAAAGTCCAAAAACCCAGAATACCAAAAATCCCAAATCCACACAAAAAAAAAAAAAATTAAAATCGTTAGAGACTTAAAACAAAATAAATTTTGTATGTTTAAGAATACTCAAGCCTCATTGAGAAATTAATCCAAAACTGACAGCTGAGATTTTGTGTCCCACTTAAAAAATGTCTTTTTATATTCAATAGGTTCTTTTTTAGCAAAAAAAAAATATTAATCTCTCTAACTCGATTTTTTTCAAAAACTCCCCATAACTCGAACTTAATTTGACAACCAGTGAGAATTCGAATTAGAGGGAGTCGACTGTAGTTGTGAAGCAAAAACATTTTTTTTGTGAAAAGTTAGCTTTTTCTTGGTAGTATTTTTACCTGGAGTTATAAATTTTGATAATTAAAATATAACGAACTGTTAAATGGACCCATGAAACAATTAAATTAGCAACCTTCTGTTCAGAAATAAAAGCTCAAACGATTCAGCTGATGTTTTCTATTCTCCTGTTACAAAATGATTTAAATATTGTCAGTTCAATGAGTATTCAGCTGAATACAAGATTATGCCAATTAAAATTAAAAGCCCACAAAGTTCAATCAAATTGAATAAATTGTATAAACCTTTTGATATCATAATCCTCTTAACAATGTGAATACATTTTTTTCTATTGAAAAAAAAATGCTGTTTTAACTCATGACAAGAGTCTCAGGTTTTTTTATGATTTTTAATAGATTCAATCAAAATGCACACTTAATTAAATTATAAAATAATAAAATCAACAATCCCATAAGTGCTCAAAGTTACTCATTAAAATCAGTTTACTCAAAGTGTTTACGTCTCCCTTCAGGCCACAGTAGGTAATATTCGTACCATCATTACCCAACCTGCTTATGGATTGAGTATGTATGAATTGCATTCCAATACTTTTGCTCTTGCAGCAATTTATTTTTGAATAGGTCAAAGGAAGGATATTAATTTATCCAATCAACACTATAGAATCGAACAAACCAAAACCCAGGTGCATGTAATGTAATGCCTCTCGTTCATTACCCTCCCTTCCATCAGCAGCTATCGACATTAATGCTCTGAAAAGAAATAAATATAAAATAAAAATGCTTCCATCACCCACCAAATCAAGGAAAGAAGATGAAAGTTTATCGTGTGTTAACCAGGGAATTTTTTTTGCAAATTTTGTTTTTATAAGTTAAACGTATTCGTGGATTTCAGTTCAATCAATTTGATTAAAACATCATCACCCGCCTCGCCTCACAAGAGGGGATGAAATATTTTCAATCAAAATATCAGCTGTATACGCTTGCTTTTGAAATCGAAGGATGCGAAATTAAAATATATTTATTTTTTCCTGAATTCATCACCATACAGACAGATGGAACAGATGGGCAAATTTTAAGGATCTTTTTTGCGAGCGAATTTGTGATAATTGCATCATAAAATATGATAATCTTATAAATAAAATAGTTAAAATATTTTACCACTCAATATAAAGAAAAATCAAGAGAAGAAATTCAATTATCTTTAATGAAATGCAGCATTTCATCAATCGGAACTAGGAAAATTATGAATGTAAAAACAGAAATGCTCGAGATTTAAAATTTAGAAATTTCAACAAATTCCCTAAGACATTTCAAGTATTTCTCTCACAAACGAGCAATGCATCCATTTAACCAAGCTTCATGCCTTGGATTATTAAATAGTCTGATGTATTTTATCAAAAGAGCCGTAAAAAAAGCTGAATTTCTATTCCTTTGATGACCCAAAAATTAAACAAATTAACAAATATAATTTTCTTCACTTCAATCATGTTCATTTATTTCCGTTATCATATTTTGCTTCTTACAACAGCAGAGGAGCTGAAGCGTAACTAAAAGGTGACGCGTATCCGTATTGAGCAGCGTATCCGAAAGGAGCAGCAGCCAAAGGAGCTGAATATGCCAAAGGAGCAGCAAATGGAGAAGCCGCATATCTAGCCGCTAATGGTGCAGCAGCCAAAGGAAGAGGAGCAGCAGCTAGTGGAGCAGCAACTGGTGCAGCAACATATTTGGCAACAGGAGCAGCAGCAAAAACAGGTGCAGTTGCAATTCCATTGTAGTTCCTTGCGATCACTTGGCTACTGGTGGCAGTGACAACTCCTGGAGCGGCAGCTACCAATGGAGCGGAGTATGCGAGTGGTGCAAATAGTCCTGGTGCTGGCTTTGCAACAGCGCAAGCAATGACAGCAAAGATGACAATGGTCTAAAAATAGAATAAAATTAGAGTTACAAACAAATCTTTATGGACTATTTAAAAGTTATTAACTTACGTATTTGAACATATTGATAAAATTTGTTTGAGTTTTTGAACTGAAATGTTCCAAGAGGTGTGAAGTAGTAATAATGTTTTGATTACTGCAAATCAAGTCATTTTATACCAATTTACTTTTCATTTGATCCAACAGTGTACGCTGTTTACTTGCCGACATATAAAGTTAATTAAAAATTCTAAGCATGAATTTACTATTACCACAAGCAATACCCTGTGTTTACTTTGTTGAATTAAATTTTTTTTTTGTGGTGGGCGTTTTTTTCTGAAATTCCAAAACGTCTTATCTTGACCTTTGGGCATGGAGTTGTTTTTTTTTTGTTTTGTTTTTAATTTGGGGATTACCGTTCGTTACCGAATTTCATAATAAAGATGTCAGTGACTTCGAATATTAGACAAATGCAAGCTTAGATTTTAAATTAATGTATTCACATAAATAGAGTAAAATTGCAAATTCCTAGACGAGAAACCCAAAATCGTTCTAAAATCAAGGATTTTAAAGGGGGAATTTGAGGAAAAATCTGTGTCTTACTTTTGGATGTTTTTAAATCGCATAGTTAATTGAAGGACTGTTCAATCTGTTTACCTCATCAAATCTGTGGAAAAAGTGTTGCCTGGCGCTGACCTAAGCACACAACTTGCAGAATTGTAAGAACTGCCATCTTTTAGGTACTTTAGTTAATTGACTGAAAAGTTACGTCTTAAGTCTTTTAACTTACAAAAGTACTTTGACTGTAAAACTGCAGTCAGCTGTCAGCACTAAAATACTGACTGAACAGTTAATAAAAGCAATTAATTGACTAAAAGTTAATTAACTGCTGTACTTTTTGACTGGTTTTAGTCTTTTAGTCAGTAGAAAGTCAGGCGTACCTCCACAATTATATGACACTTTCTTGCAGGAATACAAAGCTTTGAAAGTTATTTTAAGTTAAATAATACAAAAAAAGAGCAGTCAAAAAAACTATTTACTGACTAGAAGACTAAAACAAGTCAAAAAGTACTGCAATTAATTAATGTTTAGTCAATAAACTGCTTTCATTAACTGTACAGTCAGTATTTTAGTTCTAACTGCCAACTGCTTATTTTGCAATTGAAGTACTTAGTAGCACTACTAACTTGCAGTTAAAATTAAAGCCAATTAACTGCGACTGAATTGACGGCATTACTAATTGACTGCAGTCTTTTTCAGCTCCGACAACTTGTAACATAATTTGTGTACTTAAATGTGTGCCTTGACAAAATTTTAATTATATGATCCTACTTATTATTTTGAAAGGTATAAAATTTATTGTTTCGCTATTTTCGGGTTCATATAGTTGAGAGGAAATAAATCACAGAATTAACTTCAATAATGACAAATTACTCTGTTCGAAGGAATACATGATTTTCTAACTTTTACATCTTAACATTCGCTAAAAGTGATTAATTGCAATAGTCAGAGTGCTTTTAGGTCTTAGTTTCCCTTTTCAATTACTTCATTAGTTATTCCGGTTAGGGGTAATAATTTTAAACATTCATGTCAATGTTCTTAAATAGTCTGTCAAAATTAGATGTAACTTAAATGTTACATTCTACTTGGGAAAAAATCATTTGAGAGACCTAAGCGATCTAGAAGCCAAGATAACCACTAAATGGAGTGGCTTCTATCTAAAATTGAAACCTTAGCACCTAAGTAGTCCCTGGAAAAAAATTGGTGCATTTGTTCGACAAGTTAACATTTTCGAGCTAACTGATCCCATGTGTATAAGCTTTGGCCTGTAATTCTGGTGGTACCATTAATCATCATGTTATTTGGGGGCTATCATGAATGAAATATTCCCTAGGAATGTTTCCTTAGTACAAAATTTGGGAACGTAAACACCTAGGAACCTAATTTCCAGGCAAATGTATCATTTAATAAATTTTTTTGTTCCCTGAAATAAGATTCACGATCGCTAAATAAATTCCGAGGGAAAACAATATTTTAAGGGAGCTTAGGTCAAGGCAGTGCGTGGATAACGGGGGACGCGGGATTGCTATTAAAAGCAAAGTTAGTTAATAAATAATTGAGAGTGGTAGCGCTTCTACTCAATAACCATACGAAACAGGAAACTCGCACAAAGCATAATCGTAAATAAGTCGAAGTGTGCCATGAAAAAGAAAAACTTAAAGGCAACTACTAGATTATACAAAAAAATAAATCCAAACAAAGCCTCACTTAAAACTTGTTCATGAAGCTCTCTATAATGGTGAAAAGCAGACAAAGCCTTAACATTATTTACTAAAGCAATCAGTGATCCTTTTTTGCCCTCAAATAAAGAGAAAAACTAATAAAAACTTTAGCGCTCATTAACTGCATCCTCCTCATAAACTTCTTGTTTTATTTCTTTTTGTCTTTCAAACCGTACTGTTTTTTTCTGCCTATGGATATTATGAACAAGGAAAAAAAGAGAAACCCCTAGCGCTAATGAATACAGAATCTTTTAACTTTTAAAATTTCCTTAAAAACTTCAAAACTTCATCAAGCTTTCGACATTTAAGAGAATTTAAATCACGTCTAACAATTTTCTGTGTTTTTATGTGGGGTTGTTTTTTTTTTTTCATTTTGTTCTTCAAAATCTTTTCAATCCTCTAGGCAACGCACATAAACAAGTGTTTTTTTTTTTTTTAGCTAAAACCTTCTTTCTCATTATCTAGCCAAATTCTCTCTTTTGAAAGTCAATTTGAACCATTCCTTGAAAAAAAAGTAAAAAAAAAAATGTTTAAAAACCAACGAAATAAGGAAGAAAAGAATATCTAGTTCAGTTCTATGAACGAAAAGTGGGTTGGGTTTTAGCTTGGTAGTTTTACACTAATTAAGTCGCAGGCAGCACACCGCCAACGCCGCTACTGACATTCTCCTTAAGCTCTCCATGAGATGTTCTGTTCTCCTTCTTGGTTCGTCGTTGTCGTGTCTTAAACGGATGGAAAATAAGAAGAAGTAATCCTTGTGAACCATCATCTCCTACTATATCTCTCATATCCATTTGGTAATCCTTAACGAAAGGATTCTTTTCTATTTTTTTTTTTTCATACTGTCTCTCCATTTTAATTCCTCATTTTTCTCGTTCGTCCTTAATTTGCGAGAAAATAGTTTTTTTGTTGTTGTTGTTTTTTTTTCTTATTTATTCTTCCACGAAAGTTTTTTCATTCATTTGATTTTTTTTCCTTTAACGCTAGGTTTTGTGCGAATGGAGTTGCTTTTGTATTAAAAAGAAGACGACGATGTCGGAGACGTCCTTTTAAGTTATGTTTCTTTTTTTTTTACCCCAAAGGAGTATAGCATAGGTACCTCTCTGCCGACCATTCTTGTTCCAATGCATCTCTCATCCACCAGCTCCCTATAGCAGCTAGCAGCTAGCAGCAGAACGTTGACTTTGCAAATGAGTACATCAGAGAAGAGGAAGGACGAAAAAGAGAAGAATCAGATTTAAGGAATCAGAGAATAGCTGAGTGAAAGCACTTTCACCACTCTTCAGGCAGGGGGTGTGAGTTTGGGGGGTGGTGTTTGTTGAAGCTGTAGCAGGTGGAGCAAATGTGCGAGGGTGTGGAAAATTAATTGAAAATTTAAATTGATGATGAAGAGTCTTTTTCGAATTTTACTCCTCGGTCGGTTTTTCCTTTGTTTTGGTTTTCAGTTTATTTTTTTTATTTTTTCCATTTTTTTTCGTCCTCTAGTTAAAAAGTCCTTTTTCTCGTTTGGCAACTATAATACTCCTACTACCTATCCTATGTATAGGAAAGCTCCAAGCTACTGTTTGCAATTTGCAGCAATTTATTTCGCGCGAAAGAGAAGTGAATTAATGAAGAACAGATTAAACATAGAAACTGGAAGAAAACGAAAAATACAGACTAGGTATACCAAATCTGATAAAAGGGGGAGAATCTTTTCTATCTCCAAAAAAAACCAATGTCTATATTTTTTTAGGGAATAAGCTTATATTTTTTTGTTTGGAATTTGTGTTGAGAAGAGAAAGAAGATGCTCAATTAATTAGTAAATGAAAAGCATCCCAGATAGTGTATCTACAATTAAGAACTTTGTTAATTTTTTATTTAAAAAAAAAAAAAAATGAAAGGCTGGTTGAGGAAGTGTTAAATGAAGCTTAACAATTAAAAAATTAGGATAAAAGTGTATTTTATAATGAATGTAGTACTTAGTCAGCTTTTGCAGAAAGCTCAAGGTCATTATTAAAATGTTCTGTCATTACTGAGGGATAAGTTGGTAATTAGAATCCATAATTCGATAGTTTTTTTATGAGTAACTTTCACCTAAAATGGCAACATACATCACTGAAAAACATTAAGAAGCATTTTAAAGTCTTCGAGCCGACAAAAATTCGAAATCATATCACCTGGTCTTTGACCTTTCTTCACAATCAAATTCTTCATTTATGTTCTTGCTGAATTTGACGGAACACCATGCAGCAATCATCTTCCATGGTCATCCTAAACAAGCATATGTGCTTGGCAGAAGCCACAACTGCAATTAAATTCCATAAAATTTTGTTTTTCTTGGGTTTATGTCGTTTTGGATTGAAAGTCCAGAAGAGTCCGGAAGCATCCATAATCTCTCCTGAAATACACAATAAAACAGTTTCAGCAGACTTCTAAATGCTTCTGGACGTCCAATCATAAACAACATAAGTGTATGAGCTTCTAGTTCGTCATTGGAACAATATTCTATATTATATGATTTTGATTGCGGACAGGTACCTTGTACCTGATACCTGGCACGTTCGTCTTCGCTTTGACATCATGGTTATCCGGATTAGGTTGGCTCGACAGAACACCTGTCATGATAAATAAAGTTCCGTGACCTCGAGATAGCTTAGGATCCTTGTGTGTATTGAAAACTTGGGAAGAACTACAAATTTCTATTTCTATTTCTCCACTGCTAAGCCGATCATCCTGAGTCTGTTTCCGTTGTCATGAAGGCTCTATCTTCTTGTCGAACCAAAGATGACCTTCTTTCCGATCTTAGTTTTAAGGTCGTAGTAACTTCGATGTCGTACTTTGGAAACTTGGTATAGGTTTTGTCAAATAATTCGTCTCACGCATGAATGATCATTCTCTTTTGCTAAGGTTTATGTTGAAATCAGCGTTATGTTTAGCAACAAGGCACCTGCTTAGTTTCCGAAAGCTCATAAAGTGGCAAATCAAATCTTATCTATCTTATTTCTCCACTAATTGTTTGACTTTCCGTGTTCTGTAAGATCCGTACGTTCCACACATACAGATTCGCATAGTTGTTCCAAGTGGCAGGGTTCCGAACCAAGTAGACCAGGTGACTTCAAGCACGAGAACCGGGTTAAATCTAATAATTCGGAGCAACCATAACAGATTTCTCACCTAGTAGTTGACCTAATAGTTTAGAATTCTTCAGTTGCCAAATCATAGAATCCATCGCGTCTGTTCCGTCAACAAAACCGCTGTCGATGACTACTACTTTTTCCGTCGTGTCCATTCTTATAGGTCGCTTCTCATAAGAACGTGTGAATTTTATCGAGCTGTCAGTTGAAAACGTCATCGTAACGCACGCATCGGATTCTATGGGTTTGCCCCTTTACGCTACCATTTCCCCGCAAGATCCTAATCGTCTTCTACGTTTCAAACAGTGGCCTTTTGCCTTTTCGAAAACGTGATCGCTAAGCTCTTATAGTATTATTGCATTAGTCATCGTAAGCTCCTTCGCCACTTTAAGGCATATTATCACACGGAGGACAACAACATTTTATTTGACCCGTTTTATTTGACGTATTCAATTTTGGTACGAAAAATCAATATCTTATCGACACTCTAGGTTTGATCCATAAACTATTCAAGACAAAGTATACAAAAAAGCAGACGCATTACTCTAAATCTCTAACCCAACTTACATCTTTTACAACGGCTCTCATGTCAACCTTGTTTATAAATTTAGCGTATCTGATGTGTCAAAACTGAACTCTTTATCCACATAACTTCATTTTATAGCCTAAAATCTCCTGTAAATGTAGAAAAGCTATCAAGAAATTTAACAACAATTTGAAACTCACATAAAAAAAAATAAAACTTTGAATAACACACGACACTCATCCTTACACAACTTATATACTTGCTCAATCTATTAAAGTTATTCACTTAGCTTAAAGTGCGTCCACTTAACAGCTTCGTAAAGTAATTTTACGACAACGAAAAACCATTTCAAATCCTACCGCAAAAGGATATGGGGCTTTGGTTGGTCATGCGGAACACTAAATTACCATAAAGTCTCAGTTTAGTTACGTCTTCCATCCATTGCCATTGCCATGGCAATGCCATCCCCAATATCCATCCTTTTGGCTTTTATATGAATTTATATATCTAACTGGGGGGAAAACGGAAAACCTATGTCTTTGACTGCTGTCTGAGCAACAATAAGAAAGCTCAAGTTGGAAGGACAAACTTCTTCAACTCTTTTTTTTTTTTTTAGTTTTTGTTTGTTGGCCCTTAAAACACACTTCAGAATCTTCTTCAGGGTAGGACCCTTTTTGCATGAATAAAAGTATATATCTTCTGATAGGACTCAAAAGAATTCCCATAAATATGTCCGACCATGTAAGGAAGGTATGGATAGGTAGGCTAAGGCTATATAGGTAAATACTATCTCTGGTGGAACCAAAAGTGATTTTGGACTTTAGTTAACGGTCTTCTCATAAAATTTTCCAAATAAAAGGACATGAACGAGCTCATGGATCCAATGAATGAAGGACTATATGACGATATGGATGGCTCACAATGGTAGGTATTGATGCTTCGGAATGTCCTTCCCTTCCCATATCCTTCCTGGCTCATTGACACTGGTGAATGGGTGATGGTTCATAGATGGGTCTTAGCTCTCAGATCAGAAAGGCCAATGTACTGGCTACTGGGTATTCGACATTAATGTCGTGTTCCATAATAGCTATCTTATTGCGGTTGTTGTCCTTGTTACCACACTTCCAATCACCAAGGAGGATATAAATTCCACTTCAATATAAATAAAGAGAGGTATGCGATATGAAATTCAACGTTAGTAAGCAAACGGAAATAGTTGGAATACCTACCTTTACGCTTTACGCTTTACGCCAGAGGACGCAGATGAAAACGAGGAAGAAGAAGAAGAGTTGGGAATTCCTACGAAAAGGATACCTACTTGGTTTGAAAAGAGTGAAAAAGAGTAGTTATAGTTGGGTTGAGTATATGCGTGCAGGTAGGTTCATATACCTATCTAACCTACATATATACATCATACCATCGGTAAAGGAAATCCCCTCCTAAATTGAGATGGAAGAATGCTGCAGAAGCTTCAAATGAAATTCTAACCAGATCGATATTGGTATACGAATATACGGTATGTCTGTGTATAGGCACCTACTTGTACAAACACAATTACACGCATCTTGCGGTATACCTACGCTTAACTTGCCTCTAGAGGACCATCAGAAGAAATCCAAAGAGGCATTTGACGTTTGATAGGTTGGAATTCTAGGATATTTGTAGGGCATTCCTGGTTGTGGCATTTGACTTTGATAATATTAATTGCCGATGAAAAATCCATTTGATCCTTAATGGGAAATTAATTGTATTGGTTAAACCTACTTCTCAGATATTTTATAAAAATATGTGTATGTGTATGATAAGAAAAAAACCTAATGGCCTAGAATAACAGTCTTATGCAATTCTTTATAGAGTGACAAACTCGCACTATAGAGAATGTGTTATCGACATTTCGGTTACGTAAATTTTGATTTCGATGCTGATGTTAGATCCCCAGATTCCAGGATTTTCCCGAAAAAAGCTGATTTAAATTCCGATTTTGAAGAGAGAACTCTGTAGAACCAAACACACTTGACGAAGGATATCACGCGAGAAATCTTGCTCTCAAAGCAATCCAGCTGGTTTTCATACGATTTTGAAGCCATGCCTATAGACCTTACAACAGGAATGATTGATAAAGGTCTTATGTCAGGGCTTCGATAATTCATAGATAAAACAAAATAACAGGTGGAAAACCAATAGGAAAACCAGGCGGAAAACCAGATGGGTAAAGAGGTGGGAAACCAAACAGAAAACGGGAAAATAGGAAGAAAATCAGATAAGAAAACAGGCAGAAACCCAAGCGGAAAAACGAGCCTGCTTTACTGCCTGTATTGCCGCCTGTTTCCCCCGCCCCTAATTTTCCGCCTGTTTCCCCACCTGGTTTCCCACCGGTTTTCCCGCTTGATTTCCCAACTGGTTTCCAGCTGTTTTCTCGCATGGTTTCCCACCTGTTCTCCATCTTATTTTTTCGTCTGTTTTCCCACCTGTTTTCCCGACTGGTTTCCCACTGACAGCTTTCTGATATTAAGAGTTGGACACCAATTTTACTGACTTGAAATTGAAGTAAATTTTGAGGCTTTATAGAATCGGTCGGTTGGCATGACTCTTTTTTTACTTTAAATATCCTTCAGTCCTGGACTGACAGTCCGTCATCTTCTTCTTTTTCAAGACTTCCCATGCACGCCACCAGTTTGGTGCCCTTCGCACTTTGCAGCTTAGATTTTTTCTACTTCAGCTAAATAAGCTGTAAGTTACCCGTTAAAATCGACTAAAAGTAAGCGAGTTCTGTAGTGCAGGTCACCCCAGTGGCATCTTCTCGGGACATTCAGCATTTTGCAATATGTACCATTTTTAGATCGTTCCACTAAAGCGGATTGGCATTTTCCGTAAGAATTTCATTTCCTCTCTTGTTTTAGGTTGGATTAGTGCCAAGTGTATTCTTCTTTATGAAGATTTTATTCCCCATCCACGCCACCAGTTTGGTGCCGTTTCCACTTTGCAGCCTATACGTTTTCTATTTAAGCCAATCTGCCTTAGGTTACCCGTTGGAGTCGACTAAAAGTAAGCGAGTTCTGTAGTGCAGGTCACTCCAAGGACATCTTCCTGGGACCATTTCTGGATCTTTACTTTACTTTATTTTGGTTTTAAAAAGACTCTCAACCAGACAAAAGGTTCATCCATGTATTAACACTGTAACTTTGACACATTTTGCTTAGTTGAGCTTGCCAAATACCTAAAATTGACAACCTCTATGCGCTTGAATCGCTGAAAATACTTTTTAAAAGGCAACAAAAAAAAAACAATTTTGTTTGCGAAGCCTGCTTTTGATCTCGAAAGTGCTTCGGAAATACAAAGAAGTAATAAAACTTGAATTTGAAATACATAGATCCTAGAAACGCACTTCAACAAAGTCATAAACCCTCTCTCATGCACAGTAATGCACACACAAAATCCTTGCAGATTTCTTGTATATTTTTTTTTTTGCAGCCCTTAAATCCCATTCTACTCGAGATTATTTCTTTGATGAGGATAGAACACTTTCACCAAAATACAAATAAAAAAAAAAAAAGCACATCATCCTCCAAAAGTCCTCCACAGAAGTTCTCCTCTCGCTCTTATCGATGTTTTGTACATGAAGCACGATTTTAAAATCAAAACCACAACGCTGGCTCCTTAAAGATGCACATTAAAAGCTAAAATTACAAAATGCACTTACACAGGTCCTTATGTCTTCACCGCCCACGCCCGCCCTTATGGCTCCAGGCCTCCCATTCGAGCTGGGTAGGGGGTGCTTGGTTCTATAAAGTTCGATACACACTTCGAATCCATTTGCATTGACGGCTTTTTGCAAAAGGAATGGTTGGTTTGGTTAGTGAGTGAGTGAGTGGTGAATGGTGATGGTGCGGTTTTGTACTCGAATATGCCAAAGCAAAAGGACTTCTTGTAACATCATCACTGATGGTGCTCCTTGTTGTTTGCATCATCTCCTTACTTCCAATGCCGATGAGGAACATCACAAAGTTTTGTGTTTGCAATGTATACACTCTAGGAATAAAGCTGTTCCTGAACTACCCATTCAGTGCAATATGTTTCTGTACAGGACCTTATGGGTCCTTGATGCTGTTGTTACCCCAAACTCCTTGCTGATGCATATAGCTTTAAAAAAGAAACGGAAAAAATCGTTTGTTGCCGAAAGGTGTCAAAGGAACACTTTTTATTTTATTTTTTGTTATTTATGTGCACAGAGATACTTATTTTGATTTTTATGAAAAATAATGTTTAACTCCTTGCACTTGATTCAGCGGGTGTGGTGTCAGCATCCATTTTTGTTGCACACCGGGTAAACTTAGTGCTCCTTTATTTGACTCTTCAGTGTTCACGCAACATGAAAAGTTATATACGGCTTTGATGTTGCATTTATAAAATTTAACCTGAATCAAAAAAGGATGGTTAATGGGGGCCTAGAGGGGGGAAAAGTTTGTTGCAAAGTTGCAACACACATCAAAATAGAAGAGTCATATTATAGAGGGTGTACCCTTGAGACGAAAATTGTCAACTCGAGTGCTTACACAGTTATGAAGTTTTGTGTATTTCTGCAAGTATATGTGCTGATGGCATGATGATGATGTGAAAGGTGAATTCAGATTGGAGGTTTTTTTGACAGGAGTTTGATATTTTTCTAGAGCTGCATACTTTTTGGGGTTGTGTTATATTTTTGTTGTTGTTTTTTTCTCTATCTCTCGCACTGTCAATGGTTTTTGCAAATATTTCATTTTCTCGGGGCCAGACATCAACATAAAGTTTAACGTTTACAAGTCAAAAGCATTAGCATCTTTGGAAGTTTGTGTTAGTATCACTACTTGATTTTTTTGACAGAGGAGTCTGCAATAGAACAGGGTTTAAGTGACAAGTTAAATTATTATTATTAATTGTTTCCTTCATCGTCTATGTTGCCGGCCAACCTGGTTTCTTATTCCCCCTTTTTAACCGACTTTAAAAATGGAGAAAGTTCTCAATTCGACTGTATTTTTTTTTTTGTATGTTTGTTACCTCATAACTTTTGACTGATGTGTGAACCGATTTTGATGATTCTTTTTTTAATTTAAAAGCTGGTGTTTTCCGTGTGGTCCCATTTCAATTCCAGCAATGGCATCTATGGGAAAATTATATACCTAAGTTTTAAATTTACGTTAAGTCCGTTGAATTCGGTTTCTTTTATGTTAAGATTTTTACTTGCTGTTTGAACTAGAGCCCAAGAAATAAAATTTAGCGGATTCCGACTGACAGCTTATTTGGTTTATGCTACTTGACTCTTTCTTTCTCACACACCTTTCTGTGCCAGTGTTACAGTTTGTTTCATTCTTCCATATACCGAACTAATTTTGTCACCAATTCACAATAGAATAATGGTCCAAGAGCTAGCAACAAAAAATCAACGTCATAAGGTGCAAGGATAAACGTTTCGGTAATCGATAGCCCAATTGCTAGGTAAGAAAAAGAAACCTGATGAGTTACGAAGCTAAATATTGATGTCCAAATAGCTTTTATTGATATAATTAAGGTATACAAATTTCAATTGGCAGAAGTGTTGAGTTTAAGGGTTGCCAAATTCATAAAACACCTGGCAATCCTAAAACTCAATTTACACTATTACGATACTAATTTTCAACTTTTTATCTTATACCGTTATTTTTTATTTTTTATTTTTTGTATGTTGATGTCTGGCAACGTTACTGTTGTATTTACATTTCTGTAATTTGTATACCTTAATTATATTAATAAAAGCTAATTGGACACCAACTTTAAGCTTCGTAACTCATCAGGTTTTACTTTACGTAAATTTTTAAAATAGAATTTAGTTTGATGACTGTGGCAACTCTATTAATCAACTTAAACTTCTGCCAATCTCATTTCTTAATAACGTTAGTTAAGGCTATTACATCACAGCTTTTGAACATTATATGTAATCAGACATATTTGTTATGTTGTTTTTAATTTTTGTACTTTGCTGATTTTTGGCAACCCTTTTACATCCGATTTTGCTTTTTCCATTTTTTTTTTTTTCTTAATTAAATTGGCAACAACTATATGGGTATTAATTTTCACCTTTTTACTTTTTCATGTTTTTAATATACCTACATTTTTTTTTAAAGGTTTCAAATTAATTGTCTTCTGGAAACTCTTTGGATCCACCTGAAATATTGCCGAATTTTTGCTTACAACATATTTATACTAACTCCAGTTTTACCAATTTTCAGACCAATATCTTTCCAAATTTTTTTTAAAATTAACTTCTTTAATTTTTCGATTTCGATATATGAGTTCTGGCAACCCTATAACACCAACTACGATTCTGCCGATTTGCTTGCATTCTGATATTGACAAAACCTATTATGATACTAGTTTTTAGCCTTGTTTCTCATCAGGTTTATTTTTAATATTTTGTTTTTGTTTTTTGTGTTTGGTGACACTTGGCAACCCTTTGCCTTTCCTTACGCTTCTGCCAATTTGTTTCACTCCATGGAATCATATAAACTATGGTATCCCAAATTTGCAGCTTTGTTGCTGTGCTTAAAAAATTGCATGTTATTGGAAGAGCTCAAGTACTAAAAAAAACGTTAACATTCAACAGCATGTTCATCAACTTCTGTCGTTTTGGCGGATTTATGTAATATATACAAACCTTAATGTAAATCCAATTCAATGTTTTGGGTTCTGGTCATGGGCTTATAGATTTGACATTTCCAATTTTTTTGCTGGGAAATTTATTTTTAGGATACTCGAAATCCTTAAGTTCTCAAACGCTAAACCACTGATTCAGCATTCATCCTAAAAAAGACTCCCTGTGGAAAAACATGGTATCGCTAAGTTAGTCATATAATGGTGAAGACATTGCAAATGCATATAGAAGAAGCTTTGTATGGTGTTCTGTAGTTGTTTCTACGGCTTTACACCCAAATGTGTAGGTAGAGTAGTTCCTTGAAAGGGAAATAAAATCCTTTTTGCAAATATAATTTCGCTCAAGGAGCGATAGCATCGGATAGGGTTCTTATCTAAGTACATTTCAATTGAATAGAAGAGCGCACAGTTCCTTAATGCTGCACAAGTGCACACAACATGCCATTTTGAAAATACTACCGCCTAACCTTTGTTCACATAAGTGAAAAACAGAAAACAAAGGTAAGGTACGTGTAAAATTGACTTTTCTACTAGGGCTTTTTTTAACACCAGTGCTGCCAAAGTATAAAAGTTCTTATTAGCTTAAAAGCTGCCATTTATAAGTAGATACTGGTCTTTGACAAGCGTACTTGAATTGCTGAACTTATTAGTGCAAGTACTGAGCGAAACAAAATAAGAATACCATATTTTAGCTAAGGTTCAGCATTCGAGAATTGGTTATGGAAGTGATATACCACGTAGATCTGACGATAATGTTTTTATTTTTATAACTCCAAGACTAACCCCCCGTCCCGTAGGAAACAAGAAAAGAATACAATAAAAATGGCACTCACGGAATCAACAGAGAAAGGGAATTCATAGATTGGAATTTAATTATGAATTTCCTTCTCGAGGCAATGTATTTACTTTTCACCTTTTCTAAGAAAATCCACCTGTTCTCCCACAGGCAACGAAAGATAGATATTGTTAGTTGGAAGGTAAGAACTCAGAATCTCACGTTTCTATGAAAAACGTTTGGATATGTAAGTACCATCCGTAGACACTTGAACAAATCCCATCTTCGAATTCGTCGTTATCTTCATCGATGTCGTTGTCAGAATTGCTATATTCGTCTATCTGTCACATTGTTCTTCGCACGTTGCCAACATCGCATCGCAGTCTTTTCATTGACAGCAACAGCAGCAGAAGAAAACGAAGAAGAAGAATCAATGAATATTCATGCGAAAGCAATTTTAATCAAAAATACCATCGTTTATGTTGATTTATTTATTTTTTTCTTCTTTTTTTTTTTTTTGTATTATTTTTAAATTACGAAACTTATTTGCATAGGAAGCGGTGGTTGCACCGAGCGGAGCGCAAGCAACGGCAGAGGTAACAGACATTCTTGTTCCGGGGAGTGTCAGGCTTAATGTGGCAAGAGAAATTGCCATTGCGATTGCGATTTATTCAACTAAATTCGATTCATCATGCAATTAGTGATTTGCACGTAGACGATTCCGATTTCGTTTCGTTTTCGTTTTTGTGGTTACGCCCCAGCTGTGATTGTGTTTACATTTAATCACATAAATTCGCTTCAATTAATTTTACCAGAACTTTAAGAACCAAAAAGAAAACGAACAAAATTTTAAAATGTTATGTTATTGCCGAATCCTTGCTGAGATTTATACTCGTACTTCGGTATCGTCTGTCTATACCCTAGACTCTATAGTGGCTATGTTATATCTATTGGAGTAAATAGAAGTTTTGTTTAAGTACTTCTACATTTTATGGGTGAAGATTATAGTTGCCTGTGCAGGAACTATGTAGAAAAGATTGGTATAGAAATGGTAGTTTGTACAAATCTACTTTACCTACCTCAATAATTAAATTGGGAAAATAAGAAACGGAAATGGAGTGGAATATTTTGGCCTGTGTAGAAGTTTCAATTTTTGTCAAGTAATGCTTGGTTTCCATTCTACCCAATGTAAAAATAAGAGTGAAAAATCTCAATTGTCAATTGTTTATCAGACAAACGAAATCAGCAAAATAAAATCAACCAAAAACAATGCAATTGACTGGTCTAACGGTGACAAAAAAGAAGTACTGGCGACATCTGAACGAACAAAATATAACTATCGGCTTTTTGTAAATGATGATACGAAATTTCAATCGATGATGTATAAAATGTCCGAAACACCTATTACTTCTTCTACATTTCTACTATATTTGATTTCTCAAATGTTTATTGTTTATTGTGTCAGAAGTGCTGAAGGAAGGTCACAAATCATACAGAGCGGCAAATACGGAAACTACTTCTTGCTCGTATCGAGGCTCGGTCTAAGGATTCCATACCATACTGATACCGCACCAATTAGGAAGCGCTCATTTAAATGTACGCCCTCACTAACAAGTCGGTACCGAGTCAGTATATCGAAACGATGCCGTATCCACAAGTTAGTAAGTGGCCTAACAGAAAACTAGATGTCTTTCATCAGCGATGCCCTTGGCTTGAGCCCCGGGGTGGCTTTTTACTTGCGATAAAGGTACTATTAGGCAAGTTTAGGATTCGTAAAAAAAATCGAACTCAAGATAACAATCACACCTGTCATTACGATGACAGAGAATGTACAAAAATGGGTCCCGCAATGCTATCTGTCTGTCTTTACCTCGAGCTACAGCTTAAGACCCTGAGGCTATTTTTCTTCAAATTTGGTGGTTAAGGGTCTTTGGTGATTCCCTAGAGGAGAAATTCAAATTTCTTGTCTTGTGTAAAACTAAGCCCACAAAAAACATTGAAATCTTCTTCGATTTTTGGTTCTAAGTTCATATTTTCTATTGATTGGAACAGTTCCTTAATCGAAAACACTTCAGAGCTTGAACCCTGATGCATTACAAGGATTACATTACATCAAATAAAACAGTAGATGTTCGATTAAATAGATAAAGATGACGAACAGCTTAGGCAACAAAAAAATAAAAATACGAAGATATAGGTACACTCTAAATTCTTGAAAAAGAAGACTTCAATAGGAGGGATAATAAACGTTTTGCGAACGTGCATGAAATCTTAAAAAGTAGTGGGTCTTTATATAAATTGAATTCATGTGAATATTCCTTCAAGCAATGCAAGCAGTATAAAGAACCATATTCCAGTTGTAAAAGATACTCGTTAAGTTCTAAGTTCCAGGGAATTATTATGAATTGCAATAAAATGAAAACATCTTCCCGATTGAAACCATGCTTGCTGTAAGAAATTGATATGAATGAATAAATAACTTTTTTTCACTTTCAATTTATCGCAGAAGCGATGAGGAAGATTGTAAGAATATGGGGTATGGAAGCAAAAGATTGCGGCTTAAGTGGTTGAATAGAAGAAAGTATTTATAGCGAGTCATTTCATCTAGACGCATGAGTTTGGCATGATTTTCGACGAGCGTTAGCGTGAGGCCGGTCAAGCATGCCAAGACTGACCCCGACGGTTATAATCTCCGATTTCAAGCCATTTGCTTGAAAAAATTCTATAAGTACATTAATTGAAAGACAAATTGAAATATTAATGCAAAATCTTGTGGAACTTAAAGTTAGGTTTCATTTGTGGTACTTAAAAGTTTAAAAATCAAGAAAACCATAAATTTCCTAATTTAATGACAACCTTTGGGAAACATACAAAGTAAGAAATACCGTTTCAAAGAAGACATTAATAATCAAATTTGCAATTAAATCACACAACTTCATGAAATTTTGTATAATAAACGTGCTCTTGGTAATACGCAACCACCACTAAGAAACCCCACTTTCAATTTCAACTGTCTCATACCATTTATGAATACTAAGTATTCAGCAGCGAAAAACAGTATAAAATGGTTAGTTAGCGACAAGTAAGGTATCATAGTTCACCTTTCGTTCCATCGAAGTTAACCAAATACACAAACCAAAACTACTCAAGATGTTCAAATTCGTGAGTTCAAATTGAAAAAGGATTATCACTCCCATAGACCAAGGATAACAAGGATTTACTAATTTTAATTTTAGGTTGCTATTTGCTTCATGGCTGTTGTTGCCCTTGCTGCCGCTAAACCAGGAGTACTTGCCCCATTGGCCTATTCATCACCTTTGGTAGCTGCCCCAGCTGCATACGCTTCATACGTTGCACCATACGCATCAAGCTACAATGCTCACTCTGTTGCACACTCTGCTGCCTACCCTGCCTATGCTGCTGCCGCTCCATTGGTTGCTGCTCCAGCTGCATATGCTGCCGCCCCAGCTTTCGCTCCAGCAGCTTATGCTGCCGCTCCAGCTTTCGCTCCAGCAGCTTATGCCGCTGCACCAGCTTTCGCTTCAGCAGCCTATGCTGCATCAGCTCCTTTACTTTTCAAGTAAATTAACGAATTTGACTCATTGCAACATACTCACAGGACTATGATCAAGGATAATAAATAATTAAAAAAAAAAAAAAAAAACTTTCATATTGTTATTTTGTTTCTTTCTTTAAGTTCTGTTTGGCTTGGAAGTTGTCTATTTAAGGCGAAGTTCTAAGAAACAGTTGTTGTTATTGTCATTTGCAGTCACAATGAACCTTTTCTCACAATTTCATCGATACACAACGCAAGAATTATTGTGAGGAAAAACTTTTGCTGAGCAACAATCATCATAACTTCATCCAGCTGCCAGTGTGCCAGACAACTCCATACTGATTCCTCTCTGAACCTTTCCCTCAAATCCCTAAGTGCGTTGAGTATAGTTTGTGTGAAAATAATAAAAATGACAAAAAGTCGAGCTATCAATTTATATGTCAACAAGGGTGCAGTATACAAAATTGTAACCCTTAAGGCAAATATATAGCGACATAATTGTGTGAAAGTTTTCTATCTAATATTATTCTACAGGAGCGTGCACAAATAATTTGCTTGTGAATTTTTTTTATTTTTAGGAACCTAAGGCTTAAGTTTGAGAGAAACTATTCCGAAACAAAGAAACATGTGCGAAATTCTGTCTAAATTGTTTCGTACGTAAACCGAATTAAAATGCTGCTGAATTTTCCATCATAATTTAATCAAACGAAAGAAATAAGTCTTTAATGTTTTTTACTTGTTTCTGAAACAATTCCGAAAATTTTCCAAAATTTCTCGGAAATTGGAACTGTGGAATACTTTTGAAAAATTTAAAGGCATTTAAGAATGGCTTCAACAACAAGACACTGAGACACACGCTGACAGTCGAGTTTTTTTTTTATATCCATGATGTTCAATTTGGATTTATGTTGGTAAAATTGTTGGTCACAAAATACAACTGATCTTCAATATTTGTTGCCAAACGAATTCAGTTACTAATTGCTATCATATCGTTTCTCGCTTTCTAGCAGTGTTTTCTGAATTCTTTGCATCACGTGATTTATTACATATCAATGAACTATCAGCAGTCGCATCTAGGTTATTCAGCTTTTCTTTTCTTTCTATGTTGTTTAATAATCAGGGTTTCTACTTGTTCGAGAACAGTTATTCTATTAAAGTCATCAGAATTAGCTTAAATTAACACTTTGTTTGTTTTCTCACAAAATTCTTCAAACAAATGTTTGCAAATGTCTTTTGTCAATGAAGAAAGTACATAGAAGTACAGTTTCGACAAATATTAAAACAAAATTTTTGTACGTATAATTAGTTTTTGAATATGAGGATCCTAAAATCGTTCATGTAATTAATATTACATCAAATGAGACTTTTTTGACAATAATATTTCAGTCAGTAGCAACTGGTAGCGACTGGTGCTTCCTTCGTCACGATTTCTGCACCGTATACATTGATTTCCATCACTGCATGAAGTATCTTGATGATTTGACCAATTTGAGTTTCAGTTGGGCCATCCGAAAAAGTCAGGGTTCTTTTTACACACTTTTGAAAATAGCAAGCAATTTTTGCACAGTACTTTCAATTCTTTTTGAACTTTAAGAAAAAAAAATATATATAAACAAAATAACAAAAAATGGCAATGCACGAAGGATAAAGTATCTTTTTCTCTCTCGGTCTCCGTTAACAACATAAATTGAATTGAATAGTTAGGAAAAGAAAGTTTTGGCGGATTTTCATCGTTTTCTCCCAAAAGACACAAAATGTTAAGGAAACACATAAAAGGATACGAGTGAAATGTGTACTAGGTACCTATCTGATGCTCTATGGAATTTTTGTTAAGTTTTTTTTTTTTTGTTTTTGTCGCTTTTCTTCTTTTGCCTTTTTGGGAGTTTCATTATAGGTATGCGGGGATGACAAGTTGTCTCAAGAGTGTTTGTCTAAGTTTTTTTTTTTGTTTATAATTTTATTATTTCTTCATTTTGTTTTAACTTTGGCTTAACTGAGATTGAAGTTGGAGAAAAAGTTTTATTGGGAAAACATTTCATATCTTGATGGTTGATGGAAATATTTTCTTAAGTTTTTCATTTCTCATTTTGAAAATTGAAATATTTTGTCTTATAATTTGGTGTTGTTGGTACCTTGGATGGAAAGTAGGTATTAAAGGGTAAAAGAAGCAATTTCGTAAGAGACTAAAGTTTAGGAAATAGTTAAGGTATAATAAGAATGAGCTTCTTGATATAACTTTCCACTGAAATAAGCTTGAAAAAATAGTATCAAAAATGTGATGGATGTGATGGTTTAAAATTTCAAAGACAGTTTACACTCTTATTTTTAAATATGTTAAACAGTCGTTTGCGCAAGCACTATGAGTATGACACCAAGTCTTCTAATGAACAATGCCTGAAGTACGTTTCTTTTGTCTTCGGTTGGTGACCAGCAGTCCGCCAAAAATGATGATGACGTCGCGTCGTACTTTGGTTGTCTTTTTGATAAGTTCGTAGACAGATGTTTTGAGGCTGGTTGTTGGTTCATAACTACAGAAACTACTTATACTAACGTATCAGATAGTAACCACAACGGCAGGAGCCTCAACCTTGAGAGATAGGTCTTTTAAGGACTCCAAGGCCTGAATAATTGCTCTTTATAAGCATATGCTCTGATTGCTACAGAGAAGTCCTAAAAGGAGTTCAGCAAGAGTGGACTAGGCACACCTCACTGAAACAGTTTAAGATACCGTTGAATTCAACAATAGAGTTCCTACAACCTGCTACGGTCTAATCTATTGGAAGTGCCTTGCTGATAATATTTGTTTTGTTTTTTGGGGGGGAGGGGGTTATTATAGCAGCGATGAATTTTTTCACCTCGATCTATTGAAGTTTGGTGATTGATTGCTAAAAATTTTACTTTTTTACTGCATTCACCGTAAGACCCTTTCCCTAAAAATGGATTCCCACGACAATTTTATATCATACCTATAACTAAGTATTAGTGAAATTTCTTTAAAATGGGGAACAAGCGTCATTAAAGGGACGGTTCTTCCATTCCGGTTGGATACCAATTATCAGATCAATGAAAAGTGAAAGGATCCTACCCTATTTGCGTCTTCATTTTGCCATGACTTACACGATGTACAAATTGCTTTAATCAGGTTGCTTGAATATTATAAATTTGACCTTTACATCTTTAAGCCTTCTAATGTTATAGCTGTCGATAGTAGGTTACATTGAAGGTTCTTTCACTTCTCAAGTCAATTTTAGTCAATGGCCGTTCCATACCTGAATAATAAGACTAAAAAGAATAAATATTCCATATCTTTGATGACATAACAAAAATGGATGTTAATGGTGGTAATGTGTACAATTTAGGTTCTTGCCACCTGAGTTTTATCCCTTGATGGAAGTTCGTAAAGAAAAATAAATATTTCTACCGGGTACCTCATTTCTTCTTCTTACCTTACCAACATTACCGGTGCGGGTTTAACGTTTATTATGATATTTTGAAAATGCCTTTCATTTAGATTTACAGAGAATATAACACTAAATTAGAATGACATCCATTTACAAGTTAAAAGCTGTGCAGAATTTCTAATGACACACTTCCAAGGTCACGTGTGTCTGTGTATCTCTACGTCACACCTATAGCCTTACCTATTGCTCCACCAACACACTTTTAATGCTGCCATTTAACTGCTTAAATTATTGATTGTGAAGAAAGATATGTGAATATTTTATCTTTGACTCACAATGTTCCCTCCCAAACCATTACAGGTATGCTAATGTGGGTAAAGGTATTCTTTTGGTGCTGACAGTGAATGATAAATTTAGGCGAAAAGTATCCTTTTCACGCATAAAAAAATTGTTATATTCTAAAACTTCCTCAAGCAACTCACACAAAACAAACAAACTTGTTTGTTTTTTTATGAGTTTTTTTTAGCATATTTTAACTTTCCCAACAAGGATAGCCCCACATCTGATGAAAATCGAAGACTAAAATTATCCAGACGAATTGATATAATGTCAATATCCTGTTTTTTTTTTTTGTTGCTGTTGTACTTTTTTCCATCAATTTCGTAGAGCAAAGTAAATAAAATAAAAATCGATTTCAAAAGCAGGTGGTTCCTGAAATTGAAATTTCCTCGCAAACAAGAAAAAGCAACTCCAGGAAAAGGAGAATAAAAAAAAAAAAGTAAATAATAAACTTGTGCTCTAGTTAATTTACTCCTTGAGAAAATTATTATCGTCCTCGTTATGCTCGTTTCTGGAATGGACTTCTTCTTTTTTAGATTCCAGGTTTATAGATGCGATGATGGTGCGGGATGTGGATGATGGAAGAAACTTTTGCCCAGCTGAGAAGTTGCATAGTTAAAAACATTTCCTTGTCAACATGAAGCTTTACGTTCGCAAATAGTTTCTTCCTCTATAAAGTTTATTGAAGGAGAAAGTTGCTCTCGTTTTTTTTTTTCTTCTTTTACGTTTTTGTTTTGATTGTTTGGTGCTTTACTGTTTTCTGCAGTTTTTTTCATTACTTCAAGTGCGAATGAAGAACTATAAGAACAGCTGAGTTGTCAGAATTCGCTCTGTTTTGGTCTTTCGAGCAATTTAGTTTAAAATCTATTTAAGTTTAGTTTTATGCAAGACATTTCTGTAATTACCACAAAACAAAAAGTCTTGTTAAGTTAGCTGTATTTATAACGATGAGATAACAAGTCTTATTGTTTTTATAAACTCTATACCTTTTTTTCAAAAATTATTACTTTCAAAAATGTCTATTTTCAATTATTGCATTTAACAAATACTTGCTCTTTAGAAAGAAAAACTTCTCTACGAAACGGACAGTTTTTTTTTATGATGAGGTGAAGTCAGAAACAGACATAAGAAAATGATTTTGAGATAGAAAAAACTTTGTCCTTTAAGATCAGCCGTAACGGAAGCAATACGACATTGATTATTACTTCCTCGTGGTTTAGTTAAATGTCTGGACATTGATTGTGGTTAATATGGGAATTCTATTTAAATCAGTTGCAATATTGCGCTGTAGTTTGCAATGCAATTCTACTTTCTAATGCAGTTTCCTCGCGTTTTTTTTTTTTTTTTAAGTTTAAGTTATCGAAGAATATAATACAATAAAAGTGTTAGAACTTTGAATTTTCCAGAAAAAAAATTGTGTTTTCAACAAACTAAGAATACTTTTTATAGGATGCATGCACTTGTAACAATTTTTCAATTATTTACTGCAAATCTTCTGCAGTTTTTAGAATTCAACTTGAACAATTAAAATTGAACTAAATCTATTAAGATATATATTTTTTTTCCATAAAACATATTTAGAAGAAAATTTGAGGATTTACAATTTGGTTTAAAGATGATCATAAATGTGAATAAACTCACCCTTAAACTGGTGCTAAAAAAAATCCTTCATTAATGATATAATGTATACAATAAAAAACTATTGTTGTTTTTTTCTTTAAAAACTGTTTTATTTTGTGTTGTTTGTCAGAAATTATAGCAGCACTGGAGCGGCTAATCTAGCACTGTAAGCCAATGGAGAGGCAGCATAACTGAGTGGAGAAGCATAGCTCAAAGGAGCAGCATAACCATAATTGTTCTGGATATCAACACGGCTACTTCCTTCCGAAGCCAATAGAGGTGCATTGTATGCCAAAGGAGCTGAAAACGCCAAAGGAGCAGAGTAAGCTAATGGAGCGGAGTAGGCCAAAGGAGCAGCAGCTAATGGTGCAGCAGCTAATGGAGCAAGTACACCAGGCTTGGCAGCAGCGCAGGCAATAAGAGCAGAGACAACAACAACAACCTATAAATTGTGAAAGAAATACAAAAAAAAAAATTATATAATTTATTAGCTCCTTCAAAAAGTTATATTCAAAATTAACTTACGAATTTGAACATTTTTGTGGGTAATTTGATTGCTTGCAGTTGTGAACTGAATATGCTTAAATCATTCCCAGTAAGCTGCTTTTATAGCTGGCAAATATTGAATGGTAAGTGAAGATTACGAACTTAATTGTGCGTGACCTGAATTGAATTGATATTGATGTGGAATTTATTGGATAAGTGATGGTCGATGTTATCATTTCTTCTCTGGTAGGTACATAGCCTGCTATTTTTTTTATGAAATTTTTAACTGCTTTAACGGAAAGTTGGTCCAAGGTCTTGTTCTTCGTTGTATGTGAACTTCATTGACCTCTGCTTACAATAATTATTGCTTATATTCTTGTGTCCTTTTTATGCATTTTCTTTTTAATTATCAAAAACAACAAATAATGGACTTTGTGGTTAAAGATTGATCATTTTATTATGATTTTTTTTTAGCATTAAAAGTTTGTTAAAATACTCTCGATTTTTTTTTGTTGAATTTTTGATAATTATAATCGAAGGTCATTTTCAACAGAAACAAAAAAAAATATTTCTGTGGTAATCTGCAGCTAATGAATTTTCATTTCGATTAATTGACCACAAAATTCAGAAACCAAACAAAAATAAAAAAAAAATTAAATCCAACAACGAAACTTTTTTCATTAAAAAGTTTAAACTTTTTTTGTCGGTTTTTGTTTCTGCCAATGAGAGTGATAATTTGTAAACTTGTCCCACAAAAACCAGATTAGGCACAGGCATGAAACCCTTACAATCTACCAAAGGACATTGTGAAATAAAGATAAATGAAATGCTGAAAATTAAGTGAGAAAAATGAGATTTTGTTTTGAGTGAATTTGTTTTGTTTGTATGTAAATGAGTTTGATACTTGTTTTGGAAAAAACAAAAAATAAAAAAGTTTCTAAGTGATATTTATGATAAACAAAAGGCATCTAATTCTAGTAATGTGACTTTGACATTTAAACGATTTCGTTACCGTTTTGTTAAAAATATTTTGAATGATATTTAACTGTAATTGGAAAATTAGATAATTCTATTTGGTTTGTGGTGTAAGATTTTGATAACATTTTTAAGTTAATAAATGTAAACGAAGACTTTGGTGTGTCTGATGAATTTGATACAAGTGTACTTTACTGGAAAGCTGCGATTGGTATATAATTACCAATCGCAGTAGTTTATGGTCATCGTAAAGAGGATTTAACCTTTAACTCTATCAAAAATTATAGTTTTTTGTTTTGTAAAATTACAGTTTTCTTGATTGAGAAAAATAAAAGCTTTAAGGAAAAATGTGATGTAGGTACCAGCTCATAGAAGCTTTTCACCATAACCAGCATCCCATGAAATAAAAGAACTGTACTTTTAGAGAAAAAGTGCAAGTCACAGGGTAAACAGAATTTATTCTTCAACTTCAGTAAAATTTCTACTTCAGCATGGACCCAATTTTTTAAGTGCACTTGCATTTTTATTTATTTTATATTAAAGTGCTTTGTGTCGTCGGTCGTCCGTTAATGTCTGTTTCGGGATTGTTTCTTTTTTAAATTCTTCAAATATTCAACTCAATTGTAGTGAATTTTTGCTTTTTATTTATCTCCGATGACTTTTTAGCTATATTTTCCTACTCCCCGTCCGTCTCCGATTATAAGTTTTCTAGAAAATTTCAAGTTTTTTTTATTAAAAATTATTTTGAAGTTTATATAATGTAATAGTCTTTTTTGGAAAAAAAATACTAGGATTTTGCAATCCAAAACTACCGTATGTAAGTCACGTTTTGGAGAAGCTTAAAAACGAATACAAATTTTTGTCTGCTCAGTTTTGGACAGCACATTTTTTGAGGAATCCCGTTCAGGTTGCTGAGGTATCGTGTTATAATGTAGTGTAAGTCACATATGGAACTGCTCCTATAACTTGTGGCTTAGGTAGGTATGAATAATATATCGAGCTGTGTTTTCGTACAAAAATAAATGGATATAACAATCATACATAACACTACTATGATAGAGAATACGAAAAAAGTGGGTCGAACAATTCTGTCTATCTGTCCATCTGTCGGTTGGTCTGTAAACGGATAGGTCAATTTAATTTTTTGGAGACTATTTTGTTTTAATCAAAAATAACGGTTACCTGCCATATACCGGTTTCAGAAAAACTTATTTTTCTCAAAAGTGGCTTTGACCATTTCGATAAAAAATCATTTTTTTGTATAAGGTAGCTATATTTTTAAGAAAACCATATTTTTCAAAAATCGGTATTAGTTATATGTGCCATAGAATTGTTTTTCTTTAAGTCTGGTTTTAATGATTCAATTGACTTCAATTATTTTGTACATGAAAGCTTTTAAGTTACCATCATTAAGTTAAGTAACAAATTTGTATTTTTTGGATATAAAAAAAATAAGCTTAAATGATTTTTTTCAAAATTTAGTTTTTAGATGTAGAAAAATAAAATCTTAAAATTGACAAACCTACTCATTTATTTTTTGAAAAAGCTTTTTTTTAATCAAACGAAGTTTTTTTCTTTTAACAGCTCTAACGTTCAAATCAAATTGCATACAAAATTATTTTTAAAATCGAATTTAATTTTTTTTTTTTCTAATCCTGAGCAATCCAGTCTCGCATATTATTAAATTTTTTCCTCTGCTTCGAACTTGAAATTCCCTTCAGAACTCATAGGTTTGATTGACGTTGACAAATTATAATTTGTATAATGTATATTGAGTTTCGAATATCGAATATTCTTCTAAAGTGTAGATATTCATAAATATGTAATTTTGTTACTTGTTCTTTTTTTTTTTGTGACGCTGATTCTTCGAAATCAATTAAAAATTTTAAGATTTCTATCTCTAGGTTCTGACCTTGCTAGCTTTCAGCTCACCACCAATAATTTTCATTGTTTCGTCAATAAGAAACCTCTCCCTTTTTTTTGTTTGAAACAAAAAAGATTGGATTATTAATTTTGACAAATTTTTATCTAATTTTCTCTTGACGTTGATGACTTTCTATAGAAACAAGAACCAAATTAAAATGAAGTCGTCAAGTTTTAAGATAAAAAAAAGAAATTTTTAATTTATCATAAAATCAAAAAGCCAAAACGATTTCCAACGTCAGACTAGCAGCGTCAGCACTTTAACAATTTATAATAATTTTATACCAACTTTATTCCATAGACACTTTCAACTTAATCTACGGAATAAAATCTAAGTTCGCTCATTTGAAGAGCAATTGAATTAATTGAATTTGAATGGTCTGGGGCTCATTGTATACAAAAAGGATATAAAGACAAAAAGCTTATATACCTACCCCAAAAAAGTGAACCATTTTTGCGACGCCATTTTCCTTGCCTTCTATTCCCAGCCTACACTTTTGTATTATTATTGAATCTTTAATTTTGGTAAACGAACAAGGACACCATCAGAAGATGGCATCAGTATAAATATAGGGAGTGAGGGGAAAAACACTCAATTTGCGTTAGTTATTAAATTCGTAATCCTTGTTGTGACCTTCGTTCCAATTTTTCAGAGAAAAAATGTACCTATATAGCATATCAGATAAGTACATTAACAAAGACCTCAATCATTTAGGTTTGGCATCCTGCTGTTGACGTATGTCATTGAAATTAACATAAACCTCCGCAAAAGGGGTTTAAATTCAAATGTTAAATTACGTAATTCGTTTGCATAAATTATTGCGTTGGCCATGTTCCGTTTTTTTTTTTTTTTTTTTGTTTGTTTGTTTTATCTCTTCGAGGTACATATACGTACGTAAAGAACACTTTAAATTTAAAATCACGAAGTGTAGGTCGGGGAAAGAGGAGTTACCAGAAGCTGTCAAAATTAAAAAAAAGAAAGAAGTTAAAAATTCTACATTTCTGTCAATTTATTTCCCCCAGTACCAATTTTCAGACTTGAACATTATAACTTTGGATTTTTATTTTTGGTTCTCTGTCTACTAAGGTCAAAAAAAAACTCCAATAAAAGAACAAAAAAAAAACAAAATTAAGCATATATGATAGAATAAAAGCCCCTCACGAAATTCATGACTGTGGGACTACGGTGACTTAAGATATTTGTGGGCGAACAAACGAAACACTGTGTTCCTGCCTACTATTACCATAAAGGAAGTCAATCCTTAAATGTACTTTTGATTAAAGCATAACTAGTTAGGATGTTACTTAAGAAAGTACTTAAGCTTTAGTTAAACGTCTTTTATTCAGGATTTAGCTTCTACAATCATAAGCTACCAATAAAAATAAGTACTTTATTGGGTGTGCTAATCGATGGTTTCTCCTGCATTTCATTCAGAAAAATCTACAAGAATCAGGATTTTTGGTGTTGCTGGAAGTAAGTTTGTTTGTTGCATCCTATTGGTTCTTTCGTAAATATGGATTTAGCAGGGACTTTTTTCCACAAACTTTTTCTTAATCAAATATTAGATTGATGAGTGAATTCTAAGCTTAAAATTACGCACACAAAAATATGATGAAATAAAGACCGTTTTCCCACTATCAGTCCTTAGAAAAGGATCCAGTCATGGTTAGACTATTATTGTTTTAAGTAATCTTTTAACCATCAGCAAATATGAGAATATCACTTAAATTTATGAATGATAGAACATCATTAGTATGCAAAATGAATAGATTCGGTCCAAGCTGGGTTTCCTGAGGAACACCTTAGCAGGCATTTACCTGATAGGATCTTTTTTCAAGGTAATTTTTTTGTGTTTTTTTTCTTTGATTTTTTGATTCTTTGAGGTGTTAAAACATGTAACGGAATTTTGAGAACTGCCGTGTGTGCCCTTCCTAGGTACAAGATAGTCGATCTATCAACAACAAATTATGATTTAAGAAACAAATTGTTCTCTCCAATAAAAAGAAAAGAGGATAGCTGGAATGTCAAATACGAATTTAGCTCCCAATAGCTCAATAACCCAAAAAAAGTTCAAATAAGTTGTCTTTAGTTTTTCGTTTTATTGTTGTTGTTGATCAAATTACGTGTTCTTCAAAAATAAGTTCAAATTGCTCTCCTTCTTACTTCAATAGCAGAGGAGCTGGAGCAGCATAAGCAGCTGGAGCAGCAAAAGCGGCTGGAGCAGCATAAGCGGCAGATGCAAAAGCTGGTGCGGCAGCATAGGCAGCTGGAGCAAAAGCAGGTGCAGCGTAGGCAGCTCGAGCAGCAACTAATGGAGCGGCAGCAGCATAGGCAGGGTAGGCAGCAGAGTGCGCAACAGAGTGAGCATTGTAGCTTGATGCGTATGGTGCAACGTATGAAGCGTATGCAGCTGGGGCAGCTACCAAAGGCGATGAATAGGCCAATGGGGCAAGAACTCCTGGTTTAGCGGCAGCAAGGGCAACAACAGCCATGAAGCAGATAGCAACCTAAAATTAAAGTTAGTATATCCTTCGTTAATCCTTGTCTGAGAGTGATAATCCTTTTTTTTTTTAATTTTAACTCACGAATTTGAACATCTTGAGTGGTTTTGATTGGTTTGGTTAACTTCGATTGAACGAAAACTGAACTTTGATACTATTAACGTTGTTGGCACTGGTTTTTATACTAAAATGACTTGCTTGCTATTTAGTATTCCAGAAGTGTGCGTAAGCCCAGTGTTGTGTGGTTGAAATCGAAAGTGAATTACGGGCGTAGCACAGCTTAAACTCATCACGTCCATCACCACTTCCACCAAAATTGTAGGCTGTCGTTGTGCTCTTTATGCATTTGCGTATCAAAGTCTTCACAAACCCTTCTTGCTCTTCAGCATTGAAGACGCCTTTTGTGGCTTTAAGCTTGAACGTTGTTTTAATTTTGAATAATCATGCCATTTTACATCACACATGTGTTGTAGCCTCACTCAAATCGGTGTTTTATTGCAGACCAATAAGCAAACAAATCACAGACCAAAAATTTTTATATTGGCAAAACCCATGTGAGCCGATTTATATGGGTCATGGTATCACCTTCGCCTACGAAAAAGGCGATTACTCTATCCGGAGCCGATGTTCACCTTCCAATCATTTTAATGCATGACAACCAATCTTCGCTAAAATAAAAACACTTTCATCGGCCATTAATTTGGGCATAAATGATGGATTACCAATTTTTTTTTTTAAGGATAGGGGGGCAACCAAATAGCTTCATGACAGAGACTCCAATGCATTGCTTTCAAATAGCCACACTCACCATCATTGAGAGGCAATACAAAGGGATAGAATAAAAAGGGGAGTTTTGCAGAACCCTTAATAAAAATGAATAAATAAACAAGCTGTCAGGACGCACGAATAAAATGAAAAAAAAAAAAAAAAAATAAACATCAGGAGGATGTTTCCAAGTGTTTTTGGTTTTTGGAATATATTTTTAGGCTGCAGCTATATAGCTATATATTGGTCTGGGTGGGTGATGGCGAATATACGATGGTGTGTTTGGGTTGCCAGAAGAGGATAGCCACGCGAGGCCAGCAATTAAGCAAATTGAAAGCGTTGACTCGATCTGAAATGCCGCTGGACCGATTTATTATGCAAATTTATCGAGAGTGCTAGCTCCTCGCTCTAGGTGCTGAATATATTCCATGTTTTTTTTTCTTTTCATTTATATTGTAGATATTTTATGTTTTTTTTTAATTTTTGTTTGAAAATATTTTGAAAATGGATGGAAATTCATCCTCCCCCCCCCCCCCCCCCGCACTTGATCGTAGTCGGAATGAATTAGACGGAAAAGCAATAAAAAAAAAAAGAAATAAGAGGAGATGAGTTAGTGGAAATGGTGAGAGAGTTGTTGGCTGTGATTTTAATGACAACGAAACCTAGACTATGGTTATATTGTTTTAACAGAAATGTTTTTTTTTTTATTTTTTTGGTTGTTGCTTTGTTTATGTAAATGACTGCGGATGTTTTGTATATATTTTCTCTAAAAAGGGTTCTTTTTAATTGTATGCATATTAATTTATTTTCAATTAAATAGAACGTTCATTTTATGCGGGAGGGAGGGAGAGAGAGGGATTACAATTTTGTGAATGGACGCCAGAGAAATTAATGCTTTTAATGAATTAAGTGTTTACATTAAAAATGGAAAGATCATCTAGAGAAAATTTAGAGACTCTTAGAAATGATTTAATTCTATACATTGAATACATAAATGAATCGAAATGGCATTACGGAATAGGGACTATATCATAGGACAAATTAATGGACTATGCTGAGTTGCTTTTTTATTCCTAATCTAAGTCGAAATTTGGTCTAAGAATTAGCTTTATATTTGTTATTGTACTTGCGATTAGTGTAGGCAGGTGTAATAGACAAGTTTGGTAGGTATACGTATTTAATGTACTAAAATGTTGCGAAATCCCAGACGCCATAAGTCCTGTGAAGTTATCAAAACTACTGTTGAAAACTTAATAAAAAATAAGAGTTCCCGGTAGCAAACTAAGAGTTCTAGAGTTCCTCAATTTTTTTTTCAATAGTATTTGAACTTAAAATCAAGAATTCTAGAGTTCCTGATGGGTTTTAGAAAGAGCTCTGCAAAATTGTAATTTTGCTCTTAGTCATTGGGTACCTTAATGTGAGAGAACTCTTGAATAAAAAGTCTTAGAAAAAAAATTATTTATAAAATGTTTAGAACTTTTTGTTGCCTACCGGGAACTCTAACCAGAACTCCTTGATTTTGATTTTTTTGGATTTTTCAAAATTTAGCTGGGAACTTAAGGTAACCCTATCTTTTCCAATTTTGCAGAACTCTTTCTAAAACCCATCAGGAACTCTAAAACTCAGAACTCATTTTCTAAAAAAAAAGTCCTTGCTGCGTTTTGTTAGCACAAAAAACGTTTTTTTCGAATTTTAGCCATAATTTGCCAGAACTATTGGAAAAATGTATGAGGAACTCTAGAACTCCTGATTAGCTACCGGGAACTCTCATATTTAATTTAATTTTCAACAATAATTTTCCTAACTTCCCAGGACTCACTTCATATACCAATTATTAAGTAATTCGACCCATCCACTGTGGGTTCTGATACATCCAGGCAGACAGAATTTTGTGTCTTACTTTTTTTTGCATTCTCTACTGTTGTAATCTTATTTTTTATTGCTGTACAATTTTTTTTGGGCGAATGCATAACTTGATAGTACCTATACCACCTAAAAGTAATGAAGATTTCCTTTTTGAGCAGTTTAACTTAAAAAATCTTATTCAAATAAGTGAATAATAAGAAAATTCCATAGAGAAACATGAGCACGAACAAAATCGTATGAAAAGAGGTAAGCAATTAACACGCTTATAAGAACTATTTACCGACAAATTAGCTTTTGCGTTTACCACCAATTTCAATTACTCGACCACCTTCATTCATTTTGAAAACGAAACAGTTATCACAAATTGTCCACTTGGTAGGTACCTACTTTAGTAAATGAAATCAAATCATTAATTCCCCAGTCTCACGTTTCTCCAAACTCTAATATAATTCACATCAAGTGAAAACACTGAATAAATAAGTCCCAAAGTCCTTCGTTACTTAAACGCATTTTCTCTTGCCCTCGTGCGTTTTCATCATCGTCTCCAAGGACCAGCATAATATAAGAAGACCAACTCTCGTCTTCCTCTAAATCGAAACTTTATCCTTACACGATAGTACATCTTATACTTGTGTCGTATAAGACAAGGCGAAAAGAACGATTTATCGTTATATCCACATGTCCCTCTGGGGGAGCTCTGTGTGAGCCCCACACCACCGACCGACAATCTGCAACTTTTCTTGGGCAACATCTTGACACAAAAATGTGTGAATTTTTCTTTTTTTTTTTTTTTTTTTGAATGTGTGTTTGTAACACAAATTGGATTTTATTTGATTAGATTTGAGTACGATCGAAAAATCTTACAAAATAGAATTACCAAGAAAACAGTTGAAGTTTTTTTTCGAGTGTTCGTTTTGTACAAATCCAATAGAGGACGTTTGTAATAAAATTGCCTTCATCACTGCATCATCGGAGGATGGTCGGGTTGGAGGGAAAACGAGTTGCAAAAGAAAAATCTTTTACTTTTACTCAATCTACTGCCAACAACTCATAATTCAACTTATACTGACTTGCAAAATGTCTTTGCCTTTGCATATTGTACAATGTTCTGTTCATCCTTTTCGTTAAATTTACTTTCTTTCATTTTTTTTTTTTTTTTTTTTGAATTTCAAATCTCTTTGAGCGTAGACATGTTTGTGGCACGAGCATGACCTACATTTTTATACATTTTTGTTAGTGTGGTCTTGAGATGGAGATGAAGAGGACGAGAAAAAAATAGTAAGGATTGGATATTCTTTAAGATGTGCAGCTGATGTATCCATCGTTGAATACGTTGAACAAAAGTGAGTAACCCCATCATCTCTATGCAATAGATATTGTAACTTCTTTGAGCAAAGTTATTTTTATTGGAAGCTAGAATATAGCTAAAAGTTATTTGAAAGTTAAAATGTATTCAGTTACATTTTGTTATTCAAAGACAGCTTGAGGGAACGCATCTGCTTTTGATTCTATGAAAGTAAGAATAAATGAGATAAAAAAAATATGTTCTGCTGAGATCGAATTATTAAAAATAGATAAAACTGATTTAAAAACTTTTTTTTGTTTGCAGAAAAATCTCATTTTTAAATCTGATACATTTTTTTTGGGCTCTATGTGGCAAGGATTGGTTTCATATCCGACACACATTACGAGGTTGAGGTTCTAATCAAAACCAACATTACAATGGTGAAGTCCAATATGTGGTTTTCGTCATTCGTTGTGTAGCCAGGAGCTGAAAAAGAAGAAGCCGAAATATTAAACATTGAAATGCCGGAAATGAATGATATTAATTGAAAACGAGATTGGAATATGTAGGTAATTGCAATTAAAATGACAAATAAAGTACTTGATAGGGATCAATGCGAAAAAAACTCGGACTACGGAATGGATGATCACGGAGTACCTGGGAATGGCATGAGAAGGGAAAATAGCGGAAAAATATGTAAAATACGGCGGAAAAAAGCTTTAAAGTCTCGAAAACGGGTGAAAATTCAAAGAAAAATATGTGAAATATAGCGGTACGAAACACGGAATTTCGTAGAATACAGCTGTTTAATACACGTTTAGTATCGCGGAAAGAAGAGGACAATACCGTAAAAAAAGAAAAGATTGATGCGTGGATATACTCGAAAAAACGTAAACACAGGAAAATATGTTCAAAAAAAAATAATGAAATACTGGCGAAAAATCACGGTACACCGCGAAGATGAGCAAAGAGAGTCATGACAAAGTGGCCAGTTCCAAAGGAAAAAGCGTTAAATATCGTGGAAAAAGCATGGAAGGCTTGAAAAACGGTAGAAAATTGTGCGTAATATTAGTGACAAATCGCAGAACTCCGTGGAAAATAGCCTTGAAAGTCATAAAAAAAACCGTTAGTACCGCGGAAATAACCAAAGGAAGTAAAAAACGTAGAAAATAGCAAGAAAATACTTGAACAAAAGGGAAGAAAAGAAGAAAGCACATGAATGAAAGAAGCACAGAATGCCGTGGAACAAAGAATAAAATACTGGTAAAATGGAATACCACGACTATTCAACTAATAGGGATTTTAAATTTTTAAATTCAAACTTGCCACACAAGGAAGTTGTTGAACCTGTGAATTAAAGCAGCTTCCATTTTTTATTCATACATTTGTAAAATGCAATTCAGTACAATTTTTCTGGTGAATTTGAATGCAAGAAAAATCACCATGCAAGATAAAGAACCAAACTAAGCTACAAAGCTCGCGGAAAAACTAACTTTTATCCCCTGTCCGATGTGTAAATCAATTCATTTATCAATAAATTTTCCATAAATCAAATACTATTGGAATATATTTATTAAGGAAGGAATCGAATTTATCAGGTTTGTTGTCCTGTTTCTAAGTTAACACCTTTCCACACCGCACCAAAGGATACATATATAAATCCTTGAGAAAAACAAGAACTGCTAAGCTAAGAACAGAATAAAAAATCCCTTCGTTTCAACTACGGTGAACTGAATCTCAAACCTCTAGAATAATAACGGTTACGGTACCTATAGAGTGCCTACCTTAAGAATATCCAGCTTCAAGCACAAAATATGAAAAATGAATAAAAGATGAGAATCGAGAGGTGGATAAAGAGGATTTGCCATGGATAAAGCTTGAAGAAGGATCCAAGATGTTGCTTAGAACAGTTGCATCTATATGTAGTGTGTTTTTTTTTTAAGGATGAACCAGAAACCACGCTAATGCCCGCCAATACCATGGGACTCTTATACTATAGAAAGGGTACATCAGGTTCATTTTTTATTTTAATCGAATTCTATGTCGTTATATAAAAAAGTATATGTATGTGTGTGTTCTGGTGTGTTGTATATTTCAGATCTCTGTAAAGTGAATGCACTCGATTTTTATCGACACTTTAGTTAAGGCGGAATAATACTCGAGGGCTTTATCTGGGTCATATGGAAGGGTTTTTGAGGATAGTTCTGGTGGTTTCCAACATGGATTGTTTTTTTTTTTTAATGTTTTTAGTTGAAGTAACATAACTCGTTTATTTTTTATGGACTCTAAGGTTTTATGTTATTTATTCCGTTTTACCAAATTATTGTTCAAATATCAACAGAAGTAAAAGCTGGAACCGAAATGGCAAAATCAGAAAAATATGGAAGAACAATTAAAGGAAAAAGATTTAGTTTGTTTCACACTAAATAAAAACAGGAATAAGTTTAAGAAGACTAAAAATACCTAACACGCTATCAAAACCACTGTCTAGGTGGAACACAGTATTTGATCAGCCACAGCGCTTAAAATAGATAAGTTTAATCTTCCTCACTCTCCAACTACATAAGGTCATGGAAACGCTTATCATCGAACAGTGAAACAATTATTTACATTGTTTTTGAGGAAATCATATCATATATTTCTCCTAGTTTTGCAATCAATGGAGCTTTACCTATAGCACATAATTTTAGGTAATCTTTGAGATGCGACAATGTGAAACCATAATGGGGACACATAGCCAATAATTGGCCAGATGGGAGACGTAAAGAAAATCAGCTTCAACCTGCTGTCAAGTTGGTTACTAAAAAAAGAACAATTTAGTAAGGGAAAACTCCCTGGCCAGAGCAGCGTATACAATATAATGTCGATCGAAAAACAGATCCTGATAATCAAACATTATTAACTACACTTTTTCTTATCAGTGATAGTCCTACGATGCTCAATTTGGACCAGTTCTTTCTTGTATCTCCAGAGACCCTAGCCAAAGAGGTCATAAGCAAAATTGTACTGGATTTTTGAAAGCTGATTTTAAACTTCCATTCATCATAATATCGCTAAAACATGTCGAGGTTACACTGCAGAAGAATTGTGATGATCGCAATTTTAGCGATGAAATCGTTCTGAATTAGACTACGAACGGATCGCTACTGCAACTGGTATTAAAGTTGTTTCATGAAGCTAGTGAACACTTTGTGCACTCATCTTAGCAAATATGTCCTTAAATGTCATTTACGCCCTAAAAAAATGCTACTTTAGTGCTTTCAGGTATCTCTGGGATACATCCCTCCCGTCTACAAGATACTACAGAATAAAATGCATGGTTTTTAATAAAACAACAATTCAAATCCGTTCATTTCAACTTAAAACTTTGCTATCCAAGCAACAAAAATGTATCATCCAATTAAACCTTTTCTTTCTCCTAATACAGAAAGAGTAACTGTCCAATGTTGATAATTGTTGTCAAATGCTCTGAAAAAAACTTATTCTTACCTTCGTGGCCTAGTTTCCAAATTTTAATCCTAAACTTTTCTGCAACACAAAACCATAGAACCCAAAGCCCAGTATACAGTGTAGTATGCATCACAGCACTCTGAAGAACTCTAGCCTTCACCTTTTAGTTCCAAAGATACCTTACTTATATATGTATATTGTAACCTAATTTAAAGGAAAGTTTACTTACTCAAATTCGGGCATCATCTTGTTTCGTATATTCCCAAATTCCCATCTCACTCCTGCTCCAAGTACCTACCTATTTATATTCCAATCTTTACCAGAAGCCTTAAGCTTTTAAAATCCCCATTCGACGTGACAAATTCACTCAAACAAAATTTCCAACAATTTCATTTTGGAAAATTGCGTCGTCCTCCCCCGAGGATATTCAATGAAGCTACAAAACTTAAAAAAAAAAAAAAACAAAAAAAAAACAAAAAAGTTGTTGTTCTTCCTCTCTGCACTATACTCAATGGTGCATCTGCTTCCAGTTTTATTTTTCCTCTCTGCCTGCTGCTGTACCACGCGCCGCCACCATTCTACTATTATTATCATAAGAAAACTTTTTTATCCACATAATAAATCAATTCACTTCTTGTCTTTCGATCTCACTTCATCCATCTTTAAGGACTCCCTATTGCCAACATTTTCTATCTTTGTGTAAGAGTAGTGCACTTTTTCGCCAGGCCAAACTTTGGCAACCGGAACTATGCTCCCAAACACACACAGACAAACTCACAGAACAAGCGCACGACATTATCACAAGAAGTAGGTAACTGTACTGCAACGAAAAAAGAAAGAAAACTAAATTACGACAAGGACGATGGAATAAACGACACGAAGATAATCGAACGGTAATAAAAATTTGTCTTCTATTTTTCGTGAATGGGCTGTGCTCACATTTTCATCCGACTTAGAGCCGATTCAATACGATAAGATCCTTAAGCATCAAGGAAAATTGCACATGGATAGAAAAAAAGAGGACAAAAAAAAAACGAGTACGATTCTGTAATAGAAAATTTCAGTGAAATCCACCTACAATTTTAGCGCAAGTAGTGATGTGGGCCCTGGGCCGGGAAATATTCTCCTTTTCTCGTTTGTGATATCCTGGCAAAGTTGCACAATGCACATTCACGTTTTAGAGAGTATTCTTTGTATCAACGCGAATGAACAAGGACGAAAGGTAGAGCCAGGCAGCGCACACTAAAATGGAACCGGATGTTGGAATAAAATCGGAAGACAAAGTACCGTCAATAATTCGGAATCTCATTCAAGATTCAGTATAAAGTTCGCTAGAAATAACAGGAGTATGGGGGTGGAAGAACATTCTCCCACCCCATTCATCGATAGAAAACACTATAGGTATGTGTCCACCCACTTGATGCGCGGCAAGGACAATGCCGGGCAACAGGTAGATATGGGACATATAAAGTGTAATCGATGGATTTGATTTAGTTCGAAAAGTTTCCTTTTTTGTTACAATTTTTTTCTCGAGTCCTTGTTTCCAGGAATTCTTTGTTTTCTCCTTTTTTTATTTTTTGGATTTGTGTGTTTTTAGAGAAAAAAAAGTTTCAGACAGGACACATTAAAGTATTATGATGGGAATATTTAGTGCCAGTGAGGGTTTGTATGCAAGTGCAGGACGAAGAATGTAGTTAAGGTATAACAGGAGTTAATATTAATGAGACTGATGATGCATGTTGGTATAACAATGGCATTGGGTGGGAATCATCATCTATTGTCGACTAGAGAACATGTTCCAGGAATAACAAAAGAAGATTATTCTTGTCGAATTGAAGATGGAAATTGTGTATTCAAAAGGAAGTAGTTCATATGATATGAGGTAGACAAGGATTACAAGTGATTAGTTTTAGAATTTTTACATAACGTACTTAGTAACTACCTGGGAGATAGTTGTTAGGTGAATATTTTACAGTTTCATTGGAAAACAGGGGATTTGATATTGTTCGAGCTTGAATAATTTAATATATGTACATACCTATTCTAATGTCTGTATTGTATGTGTGTATGTAGGTGTATCTACAGGGTGCTCCAAATTCAATGGTGAAATCCCATGCCACGACTTCATTTACAGAGGACCGCCCCCCCCACCTTCTTCAATTTTTTTTGTTGTTGTTTAGTTCTCATCCGTTATAGTTTGGTCATCAATTCACAGGTTCAGTTCGGTTCGGAACAGTTCTTCTTCAAGCGAAAAGCGAATATTCATAACAGCTGTTTGCTAGTATTATTCTTCCGCTAACCTCAAAATTTCTGCTATCAACAGAGCAGTTTTGTTCTAAGTCCCGGTTTATTGATAGCATATGGGTTGTGCTCATTTTCTTCAAGATTAATAATCTTCAGCTGTTCTTCAATCGTTTGTTACCGCCACAATGACGCTACAAATCCCAATAGTTGGTTCCATGCAATGAAGATGGTAGGAAAGTTAGGTAGAAATAGCACCTTCTAAGCAACCTGCTCAGAAATTCCAATAGATAGCTGATTAGGCCCATTCTGATACCATAACTTTGTGATCTTGTGGGATTTTGAAGTGTGGATCTGGTCAAAGAAGACAAAAACTGTGATCACTGATTAGTGCGACCATGAAAGACAGTTAGTCCCTGATCATATTTGTATCTTTAATGGAAGAAATAATGCCAAATATTCATCGTCCAACAAAGTAGTCTTCGGCGGGCCAACCTGCTACGCAGATATCTAATATCTTAGGCTCTGATGACCCGCTTTAAGGAATGAGTTCTTCCAATAGAAGATCTGATGTGAAAGTCTTTTGCTCAAAAGGGATACCGTGAATTTTACTCGCCTGTAGCCTCTTCTCTTTGTTTGATTTAAAAGCTTTTACACCTTATACTGACAAAGTGATAACATTGATATTTGATAATGCTGAAAGTTAATCATTTCTAAAGACTGCAGGCTGCTGGCTTAAGCTCTGGTCCTTATCCAGCATCCCAGAGCCTGAAGTAAGTTAGCAAGAAAGTTCTTCCACAGTAGAAGACCAGATGTGCAAGTCTTTTGATCAAAAGGGTTTCTATATGGATATCACTCGTTTATAGCCTTAAAGTATGTTTTTGTATAGCCCTTGTAGTAAAAAGCATCTAGGAACATATCTAGCAGTCTTGGGTCGAACTTTTGGATAGATCTCCTACGCAATTATAACTTATGGTTGTCGACCCCACACTGTTCTAGTTTTACAAAGACTTTATTCATGATAATTAACCATAAAAGTGGTGGGGGGGGGGGGAGTAACACCACCCTGTGGTGTTACTGAACTTTTATTGTTACCTATAAACTTTATGTCGATGATATTGCACTGGATCAAACCAGAACCGTGTACCTGGTTACTACGGGAGAAAAGTCTTCTAGGGAACGAAAGTGTGTGGGATCTTTACTTAAGGTATACCACACTGCTTCAACCCCGAAATTAAGTTTTGTAAAATTTGTTACTTAATCATGATCAGGAAAAAGAAATTTGTGTGGTTTTTTTTTTAATCTCCATTAAAAGGTATTTGAAGCTACAATATTGTATTTTCATTTTAATTTATTTCAAATATGAGGGAAACAAAGTAAAAATCTCAATTTTCCTTAAAGATACACAAAAGTCCTCCAAAAAATAATTCTGACTGCTTCAAAATTTTTGTTGTCAAATTGAGATTGCCTTGTCTCTGTTGCATTCTCAAGTGCTCTTATTTTTATTCCAAATTAAATCCAAAAGTCAACATCAACTTCAAAAATAAAATTGAAAAAAACAAAAAAATTGATAAAAACTTGGCCGCTTAAATGATTCTTCAACCAGAACCTTACGTGTGTGTTGGTTCGCTCTTTCCTTCTATTTGAGAGTTGGGACCAATTAGTCCTTCGAACTGAATGGAAATCCTCTTTAAAACAAAAGTTTCCCAGAGCAGCATGAAACCCTTTGGTTTTTCCATTCATCCAGGAGATACTAATGGCTTCCGATGTCACATCACATACATCGCAAGTGATGTGATCTCTTCAATCAGCGCAGCGCTCAGTCACAAAAAAAAAAAAAAAAAAAAAAAAACAAAAAACAAAAAACGACAAAAAACAGCAACATAACAAAAAACAAAAAAAAAATCAAAACCCACACAGAATTGTATATGTCCTTCATTGTTGGTACCTTTACGAGTCTATGGAAACCGGCTAAAACGTAACCATCATCCAGGGTCCTTGTACGTGTGTCGTATGCGTGAATAAAGTATACACAGTCATACACAAACACTTGCTCGTCCCACTTGACACTCCCATAGGTAATAAGTGTAAGTGATGTTCGTTTCATGCGAAATGATCCAACAAGCATCAAGGCATCAATCCTTACCCCACAATAACACACATCGAGAGAGCGAGACGGTGGTGTGAGGAGATGACATGGCGTCCGCATGTAACCAGCCATTGGAATACATATAATGGCGCAGGTAGATATATGTAGGTACCTTACCTAGTGCTAGTGGCTGGCTGACGAACGACTGATACGATACTATAGAACCAGGAGCCGCTGTTGTGGCACCACTGGAACCAATTTAGCTCAGCACAAAAGTGCTCTCTAAAACCCAACCGAAGCCGAAAATTACCTAACCTAAAGCCCATTTATACTATATCTACCCGCATCTATACGGAAACTGAATACAACAACCCCCCATGTCTGAATGAAAGTCGTCTCGTTCCTAGACGAAATAAATGAAAACGCTCGTCGGGGGAGTCAATTCCAGTTCGAGCTGAATGGATTAGATCCTTTTTGGTGTTGAGGGTGGAGAGAGAGATGGTATGGTGGTGACCGAGAATATTGTCCTGTTCCTGTGATAAAGCGCGTTCGTTACATCAAGAGTGTGTTTTGCTCTTTTTTTTTTGTATTCCTTTTTTTATTTTTTTATTTTTTTGTTCTACCTGAGTGTGATACTTTGGGTGAATGTACATCTCTTATCATTTATACACAAGTGTGTTGTGTTTTATGCTTTCAACATTTTTGTTTTAATTTCTTGTATAGCACTTTTATGTTTTTTGTAGAAGAGGGTTGGAGTCATGAGATACATAATATCATGTGTGGCTTTTTATTTTACACCTTTTGTGCTCCATAAAATTACCGTCTCCAGTCTAAGAATCTTTTCGAATGTGTTTTGTATGTTTTTTTTTTTTTAATTTTAAATAGTAAATGTCAAAAGCTTGAGAGAGATAAATAAAATGAAAAGAGAGAAAAGTTGAGTTAGAAATGTGGTTTCCCTGCAGATCGTTGCTTTTAATTGTTATCACATCACAATACAACCGGTGGATGTAATAAAAATATTTTTCTTACGTTGGGCGACAGTTTTTTTTTTGATCAAAATGGGTGTGACGATTAACAAAAGAAGAATGAGATATTTGGATAGAAGCATTTCAGAAATTTGACACAGAAGCTCAAGCTAAAAATTCGCTTAATGATTAGCGGCAGGAACGTTATATTCTTAGGAGTAGGTATGCATTTCTATTCTGTTCTTTTAACGAACTTTGGATTTTTTTGCGTCATACTTTTTGTTGTATCATACTCAACCAACATAACATTTTCTTATATCTTGAGTAAAATGGCGCCCAACGTGGATTTTGATCATAAACTCTCTTTAGTGTTGGGGTTTGGACTTCTATGCATTTATGTCAATAATGAGGTTGAAAAATCATATGACAGCGCATGACCTTGTCTCAAGCCTTTTTAGTTGCAGAATGTCGAACATTTAGTGCGATATAACCTAGATAATACAATGAAAAAAACTTGAAATATAACTAAATAATGCACTTTGAATGATAGGATTTAGTGGTTTGTATATATCCTTGCGAGGTCGTTTTACCTTCTGGGAAAAATTCAGGACTTCATTAATGTGATAGCATGGTTCTATATTTTCTGTATCACGCACTACTCATATACCCATTCGCATAATACGTCTATTTTCTTTTGAGAAGATGGTGTTCTTCTGGTCAATTCCATTTGTTGAGCTCATGGAGAGCTCTGATCTTTCTCTGTAGCGCAGTTGCCATCTTTCTTTTACTTTTTGTTAAGCTGAATGTACTTGCCAGCACTCATCATTAGTCGATTACTTTAAGATGTTCCCGCAGTCATGTCATCAGTCTTTGCATGCATTTTGAGTTGTTTTTTTTACATTTTTCTCTAAAACTTCGTGTCAGTCCATTTGAATTTTTTTAAAAACAATGAGATCCACAAAAACACTGATGCCATTGTTTCTTATTAAAAAAAAGAAATTTTGCCTGCTAGACACAACAACATCGAACGACAAAAAAAAAAACAGATTTAAAATCAATGCCTCATCATAGCCATTATATTGCTGATGATGGTTTTGATTTGAAGCAATTTTACTCCATTTTTTTCCATTGAATTCAAAACTAAACAAAACAGAAATAAAAAATAAATTAAAAAAAAAAAACTGAATTCAAAACAATATCCAAATGAAAACCAAAGTAAAATACTTAACCGATGATGGAATGAGAACAAAACCGAATGAAGTGGAGAAATGCAGTAAATAATACAACAGAAAAAATCCAGGATTTACTACATAATGGATAGGGATACCCTATCCAGCACAGACAACAACACTATAGACTATATACCACAAATGCCATATCTCGCATTCATCCGTCCAAGTTTGCACCGCAACCCAATAGCAATCAACGTTCATCATGACGACAGTTACCAACAGTAAACAAGAGAAAACGAACCAAAAAATAGTAAAAAAAAAAAAAAAAAAAAATAGAAAACTGCCGATGAAACAAAAGGATTTAATCTTCGAAATACTTTCGCGGAGCATCGTGTCGGCGGCGTCATCCTCCCCATGCCACCCAAAATTAACCACGAGTTTGTAAATTGCAACAAAATACATGAAGATTGTGGATGGGTTTGGCAGTGGCGTATTTTTTTAAATTTGGATCCCCTGAACCTTTAAGGGTTCCAGGCCCATGAAATTACAAAAGTATTTTAAGAATCTAAAACAACATACTTTCAGTTTCCACATAAATACTAGATTTCCTCCTCCAATGGGTCCACTTTGAAATGATAATCAAAATTCTATAAAGGACAATAGGAAGCTACAAACAATGAAAAATCTCGGCTGGAATAAGTCAAAGATCTACTTCATAAACGTTTGCAATCTTTGTATTCAGATTAGAATTACGGTTTTGAATGCATTTCGAAATGGTTTTCCAGTAAATAAACTGCTGATTTACAATTTGAACGCCTTGCAGTTTCATTTAAAATTTCTTTTCACAAATAAAGTCTAAGACCAGTACAATTCTAGATAAGCATTCTCTGTCGCCCCGGACAATGGTTCTCTTGGTCTCCAGGGAAAATACGGCAATGGGTGGCGATAGGCTGAATAGGAATATGTGCGAAGTTTGATGTTTGGTGGTTAAATGCTTTACAACTATCAGCAGACAGTTCATTTAAAAACTATGAGCATCAAAAAGTACTCTTCGTCACACCATCAAATCAAGGAAGAATTGTATGATTTGTTCAAAAATTGGGGTAGGTTCCTCTTCCTACCTAATTTTATTCCAAATTTTCAATTTTAATTTTATTTTGCTATTGAATATTATGAGTTACCTATAGTCCAAGCGCGCAACCGTCTTACCTCTTAAGGTTAGACATTTAAATTGATGTCAAATGAAAGATAAGTTGTTACTGAAAGTAAAAACATAGGGATTCCATTTTTAAAATGGTAACATCAACGTCGCAACCTTGTTTGAAACAAAAGTCAAATATATGTAAAAAATTAAAAAAAAAAACTAAAGTTAAGACTGTAAGGCTCAGAATGTAGTAGCCCTATTCAAAGGAAAAACACACTCAAATAATTAGTATTTATATAAAATAATATACATTTTGGTGGAGTTAAAGGCTAAAATGTAGCCCTATTTTAATGCAAAAAAAACCCTAAAACCACTAATTTTTCATTCAAAATATAAAGGGATTTCCAATAAGAGGTGTTATTTTGATATTCAAAGAAAAATGGCATTTTTGGAGATAAATGATCGGATGTTTATTTCATTATAAAGAGGAAGGTATGCCGTTAATAATAAAACACAACATCAGCCAAATGGCCACCAAGACCACGCTTACAAGACCATATCCTTTTCATGAAATTTTCCATAACCAAATCGCAAAGTGGCTGCCCTATGTCCTCGATAGCCTCACGAATTTCATCTTTGAGGTCTTGAATCGACGCTGGGCTGTTGGCGTAACCTTATCGTTCACGTGGCCCGAAAGGAAGAAGTAGCAAGGTGTTAAATCACAAGATCTCGGTGGCCAATTGTGATCACCTCTTCGAGAGATAACACGGTCCGGAAACTTTTCCCGTAAAAGATCGATGGTTTCATTGCTTGTGTGGCACGTAGCGCCGTCTTGTTGAAAGTAAACGTTGTCCAGATCAATACCATAAAATTCAGGCCTCATTTTCGAAAAAGTAAGGTCCAATGACCCCGCGGGACCATAAACCGCACCAAACAGTCACGCGTTGAGAATGGATAGGCTTTTCAACAATAACTCTTGGGTTTTCCGAGCCCCAGATGCGACAGTTTTGCTTGTTGACGTAGCCTCCGAGGTGGAAATGGGCCTCATCATTCAAGATGATTTTTCGATGAAATTCCGGTTCATTTTCATGCATTTCAAGGACCCAATCAGCAAAGACACGACGTTGTTGATGATCAGCCGGCTTGAGTTCTTGTGTTAACTGAACTTTATAAGCCTTAAGACCCAAGTCTTTATGCAAAATACGGTGTAATGACGTTTGTGGAATGCCTAATTCCAAAAAACGACGAGGAATGGACAAACGTGGGTTTTCTTCAACACTTTGGGCTACAACAGCAATATTCTCAGTTGTTCTTGAGCGACGTGCACGGGTTTTATTCTTCACATCACTAACTTGTCCCAACAGCTCGAATTTGTCCACCAATTTCTGTATTGCGGTCCGACAAGGTGCTTCCCCTAGCATATTCCAAGCGGAGATAAACGCTATAGGCAAGTGTGCAGAACGAAATCTCGAAAGAAAATATAAAAACTTAAACATTGCCATTATGTCAGATAGCCAAGCCGCGTTAAAGGCAATAAACTCCTTCACCATTAACTCTAGGTTAGTATGGGATTGCGTGGATAGGCTTAATGAACTGGGTAAAAAGAACATAGTAACACTATACTGGGTTCCTGGACACGTTGGTGTACAGGGAAACGAAGAGGCAGACTCTCTAGCAAAAGCAGGAGCCTCAGCACCCCTTATAGGCCCTGAGCCCTACTGCGGCATAGGAGAAAACATGATCAAAAATAGGATCAAGAATGAAGAGGAAGCCAATAGAAACAAAATCTGGGAAGATACTCTTGAATTAAGGCAGGCAAAAATGCTACTTGGGAACTACAACCAAAAGCGTTTCAAAGCTTGCATTAGTTTGGGCAGAAACAATCTTAGAATACTAACTGGCTTCCTTACGGGCCACTGTAAATTGAGAAAACACCTCAACAACATTGGACTGTCAAACAGCACCACCTGCAGATTCTGCAACGAACATGCCGAAACACCGAATCACTTACTCGGTAACTGTGGGGCACTCATGCACCAACGCCACAAGTATCTGGGACAACACCAGATTACAGAGAGAGAATTCCCATCTCTCGACGTACTCCAAATTCTTAAATTCCTTAAAGGAATTAATTTGGAGACAGAGTTGTAAAGGAAAATCTCCTTCAACCAAGTAGGGGGTACAATAGACCTATAGGTCGCAGTGCAATTCCCCTAATATTAATTCATTCATTCAAGGTGCTTCACGACGACCCAAAAATGTTTTAGTTTTACGAACCGTCTCTGCCAAATTTTCACCATTTTTATAATGAATTTTAATAATTTCAATGCGTTGTTGAAGCGTGTATCGTTCCATTTTTATTAATAACGTAGTTTCTACTTGTCAAATGTTTGAACAATGACAGCTTCAAAAGTGACAGCTACCGAAATAGCGGGCTATTCAAAATAACACCTCTTATTGGAAAAACCCATTATCATATTTCACAAAGTTAAAAGCTAAAAAAATACCAAATTTAAGATCGGGCTATCTTCTATCATAAAAATGTTTAATGAGCAATGCAAAAATATTCTGTTAAGACCCTCTCTTTGACAAAATAAATTTTGGACAGGTGGCATTTTTTTTTTGAAAAAAAAGAAAAAAAACATGAAATTTTAAGCTATTTTGCAGTGAGTTTCACGGAAACTAATTTTTCCAAAATTGTTTACGTAGCCATAATAGTTTCCAAAAAACTTTATAAGTCGCTGAGATAGTGGAGACCCCTAAAATGTTTAGTAGTATGATGTATTTACATTGTTGTTGTTTGATTTTGATTAAAACTATTTTTTTTTTTTTGTAATCTTAAATTTGCTGAAAATGTTCAAAACAAAGCCCTTATTGAAATTCCCTTCTGGACCGTACGTTGTTTTTCAATCAAACCGTAAAGTGGAAATTATCAGGTCTACAAAAAAATCGTTCTTTAAATAAAAATATAATTTTAAAGGATTTTGGCATGCTGAATCCGAATCCGAAGTCAGGAATTGTTCTAGCACATCAGGTTTTTGAGATATGCTCGTAAGAAAATAAAAATACTCGCATTTTCGTTGATTTTGACGTAAGTGAATCGTTTTTAACTGAAGTTGTTACAGAGTAAAGAGATAGTTTTTTTCTTTTAAATTCAGTTTGAATTTTCTCAATATTCTTTTTATTTTCCGAGTTGAAGTTGATTGGTTTGGAATATTAGATAATCATTAATTAACTGATCCAAAAAACATCCCATTTCTTTGTCCTTGTGTCTGGGAGTACACTTTTCTAATGGCGTTTAATGTAGTGTACTCGAATCCGAATTCAAGTTTTTTTTGAATAGCTCTTGTTTTTTGAGATATATGATTTGATTTGTAATTTTCTAAAAAAAACGTATTTTTTGTTAATTCCTAACTGGTATATCTCGAAATCCTAACGTGAAATCACTGATTGTGACATACAGTCCATCACACAAAAAAAATAAAGAAAAAATGTTGTTCCTTTAATTAATTCGCCAAGAGAATTATAACTTTCTTTTCCAAATTGCTTTATCCCTTGCAAGTACATTACATTATAAATTGGGTTTAAAATGTTACTTAAAAAAAAAAACAAAACAAACCTGTGCCTATCTATACCCCTCGTTGCACAATTTGAAAGAAATAAAAAAAGACAACTTATAATATTTCACCTCGCTCAAAATTTATCGTTTTTTTTCAATTAAAATTGTCATAAAAAATGGGTATAGCGAACATAAAATCATTAATGTTTTATGATTAAACTAAGGACTTACTCAAGACATTGAAGGTTTTTTTTTATTATAAAAAAAATATGCAATGAAAAAAAAACTTTGTTAGAAAAGTTTTTCCATTCTAAGGACTAAAGATTTTAACGACCAATGACGGTGTAATTTTTCCAACGCACAAGTAATATCAAAGAAAGCAATTTCAATTGAAGCCTCTTCCGTATGGCCCCTTTTATTTTGTCTTACCACGATTATGCCGCAACCCTTTTTTTGGTAGTCGAATTTCAATGCTTAGGGTTGAATGACAAGACACAAAAAAAAAACTTCGTAACAAAGAAACAGGACCCAATTATTTTTGAAAAAACCAAGAAACATCCGGCTGGTTAAACACTTGGATTTTCTATGATTTAATTAAAAATGTTTTACGAAAAAGTGTGGGGGAGGGGAAACGAAGCTGGTATAAGTTGACAATTACTTCTCGATTGAAGTGTGATGGTTCGAAAAGTTCGACGAACAACACTACTGGATGGGTTTGACGCATCAAGATTGATAATATTTAAAATCTGCTGTACACTCAAGCACTCGTACAGCAAATTCTAATTAAGAGTAATATAGTTTCCGCAGCCTGCGGCAGCAATTATTACTATTTTTGGTTCTATACGTTCTCGAGCGTGCTAATTTCCGTTCTTCACATGACTAAGCAATGTTCAGTGATTTGGAAGCAAATATCATCTATCGGTGTCCACCCAATATGGCTGAAGGCAACATATGCTGGTTTGGTTAGTCAGTCTGACCGACCAAGGAGGAAATGGAATTTAGTGTTATTCAATCTGTGTGAGTGTTTTTTTGAGGGAGAGAGAGAGAGCTAAACCGAAACCAGACTCACAATCGAATTAAACGAAAATGCAAAAGTCAATTGAGGGAGAGACGAGAATGTGTAGCCATTTATTTATATTGGTTTGTCGACAACTGAGGCGGTAATAAGTATTGATTTGTACTAAAAGCCCGTCAAATGTTATTTAAGTCTAATGGCATTGGAAAGAAGGTGCAGAAGCAGCAACCAAAGGGACTAAAACACACAACCCCAACTTGGAAATTGATATGACCCAAGGATTATATCGTTAAACACTGGCTGATGAGTTTTTAGGCGAACAGAAATCACTTCGAACAATTTAGCAGGAAATTTTCTATTTTATTTTGTTTTGTCAATATGGGTGTTACGACCACATTCCAAAGGATCTTCTTTCAGGACACACAAAGGGGTTGAGAAAGCTGTCAAGATTTTGATTGATGACTTAACGCTTTGGGTTTGTTTGACTTTCTTTATATTAAATTTGTATTATTTGAAAAATAAACTGACAACGAGTTTCGAAAGAAAGCAGTGAAATAAATATAATTCGAATGGTTATACCAGCAACTATTCTGGTCACTATTTCAGTAACCATTACTGTCACTCTTTTGGTAACCATTCCGGTTACTATTCCTGTAAACATACTGAAATGATGACAGTAACTGTTGTTTCTACTATAATGCTGACATTTCCAGTCACTCTTATGGCACAATAAATAAAGGAGCAAAAAATGTACCAAATAGCATTTTGACGTCCTTGGAGTGAACGAGCAAATGATTAATGGCTAAGACTAAAACCAAACCAAGTGGTATACTCCACATTATAACCTAAACCAAACACCCAAACCATATCTGTCAAATTTTTCTGTCGGCTAAATTCATCTAACGTGACATGTGTGCAATGGAGCAATGATAATGCGGATATTTTTTGTGAAATCGAGTCAAAAAAGAAACACAAAAATTATTGTCAACCTCGTCATGGTCTTTAACGTTGATTCAATTGAAACTTATATCATCAACATGGAGAGCATAAAAGAACCCTTTTTAAATGCCATCACTACACCTTATTGAAGAGGACCAAGTCATCTTCCATCATTGTGATTGATTGAGTGACAAATGTTTTCTGTATTAAGGAAAATAAAATAGTCGTGTAGGCTATATGAACTGAACTTGGTCTTTTCATTAGCTTAACTTAGGTCTTCATCATTATATCCGTTTTGATCCCCTTAAGGTGTATAAAGTCTCCACTACGTGCCATTGTGTACTGTTTCTTGAAATATAATTACAAAACTTAGTGCCATGTGCTTCTCGTCCGCCCCGATCTTATCCCTGCCTGTGTTAGTGGGTTCCACTGTATAGCTTAGATTTTAATGCAATCGTTGCCTTTTCGATGCGTTTGACCAATCCACTGCCACTTACGTCTTTGTATAGTACAAAAAGTCTCTGATAGATTCTTGACCTGTTCTCCTACTAAATTCTTTATTTGATATACTCGTATCTATTCACAAAAGTTTGCAGCTTTCTGGTGACTGTAGATCAAATCTGCACAAGAATACAGTCAATTGGTAATGCAGTCAATTCAGTCGCAGTTTATTGAATTTATTTTTAACAGCAAATAAGTACTGCTACTAGGTAACATAACTCTAAATTGATCAGTTAGCAATCAGTACTAAAATACTGACTGTACTGTATAGTTAAAAAACCAGTTAATTGACTAAAAGTTTATTAACTGCAGTACTGTTTGATTGGTTTTAGTATTTAATTACAAAGTTTCTTGTACTGTTGTATGACTTAAACAAGTCAAAAAGTACTGCAGTTTTTAGTATTAATACTTTTAGTCAAATAACTGCTATCATTTACTGTACAATCAGTTTTATATGTACTGACTGCTGACTGTAGTTTAACACTATATGTAATATTGTAAGTTAAGAAATTTAGTCTTCTTAATCAATTAATTGCAGTACCGAAAGGACTGCAGTTTTTACAACTCTGCTGTGGATAAGTTTTCAACACTGAGAGAACAGATCGATTGCGGCAAACGGAAAAATTGCCCCAAAGAAATTTTCGTTTGCTGGACAATTTATCGACTGCGTTTGCAGCAAATTAATAAATTATTCGTGTTTACTTTTTTTAATTTAGTGTAACAAATAGGACTGAACCGGCGACCACGTGCTTACGAGGCGAGCATTTTGTCATTCTGCCACGGACTGAAAAATTAATGACTGGCGTAAAATGCATAGAAAGAACATAAGAGAACAAATTGTTTGCGTCAAACGACTTTTCGTTTGTTGGACGGTACTTTTTCGACTTCAACTTCGTTTGCAGCAAACTATTAAATTCTTTTCGGTAAAACAATTTATGCAAACGACTAAATAAAAAAAAATTAACGGCCTGTGACCTCTCGATTTCAAACTAAGGCCGTCACCATTGCTCCACGAACTAAATAACTTTCGTGGAGCATAGAATGCATCTGAACACCAAAAAAATAGAGTCAATTATTAAAAAAAATGCAAAATGAGAAAAAGCAGGATGAATATGAAGGGTTAGAATGCAGGATGAGAATGCAAGATCTTAATAAGAACCAAGAATTAAAACAGTTCAGAAAGGCTGTTTTTTTTTTTTATTATACTTAAATTATGTAATTTTCGATTTTTCCGCTTTGACTACAAAAAAAAACCTAATACTAAGTTTTCCAAAATTAAAAGTTATAACTCTGGTAACTCTGGCTAGGTATGCATAAGTACCCACAAGCTAGTTAAAATAAAGAGGTATTGCATCTCTTTGTTTTTGTCTTTACTTCACTATGAGTTGAGCACTAGGTATGACTTGCCACGTGATGTGTCCTTGAGTTGAGCGAACTAATTAAGGAACTTGTTTTGTCGTCGTTGTTTCAACTTAATTCTTCTCACTTCTATAATTATAAAACGCTTGCAGCAAATACAAATAAACATAATTACATTCTCTTCCTCAACACTCTTCCAAGAGTTTATATATTTTTCCCTCCCTAATAAGAGTACGGAAAAGGCATCATCAGGAGCAGGAGATGTGGTTTGTATTTCAAAGTGAAGTTAAGATGCTTGCTACAAAATTGGAAAAATAAAAAACTAATAATAATTTAAAAGGAAGAAAATAAACTTTCGAGGTAATTTTTTTGTTGCAAATTATAAACTAAAGGTATACTTTAAGGATTTCAAATTTAGAAACTAAAATGTATATTTAATTATGCATGAGTAACTTTAGTCGAAGGATAACTAATTTCTTGAATTTTCATTTTTATAAATGAGATTAAACAAGAAAACAAGAAAAGTTAGTTAGAGTTAGAATGTTTAGCGTTGTTTACTGAAAAAAAGGAGGTATACAAAAAATAAGGACATCATTTGGGTTTTCCTTTTGTTGAAGGAAATTGGGACAAGTTTGAGAAAATAAAAAAAAAAAAATGAGTTTAGATGAAGTGAAAAGTTTTCATTATACCAAAATGAAAAAGCTTGGATATTGTACAGCAGAAGAAAAGGAAAAACTTTTGTTGTGGTTGCTAAATTAAATGTATTCTTATTTTTTTTTTGTCAATTGTTGTCCTTTTTTGATGTCAAGGCGAATTCTAATTATAAAGAAAATGAAGAAAAAAAAAAACAGAACTTCAGGCTCTTTTATAACCCGGTTAAAAAGTAGTTTACTTCGTCCTTGCTCCTTCAATGATTCTTTTCTTTATTTGACATCATTTATGATAGTTTGCAATTATGTACCTCAATCAAGTTAGTTATGAGTAGATATCTGAATTTATCAAAAATATCCTTCGATGGCAATTTTATTTATATAAGTCATTAAATTTTGGCTTCCAAGTTCATGTTTTTTTCCGATACAACACCTATTTTATAGGATTTCTACAGACTTGGTAAGTAAATTTCCAATTTCTACCTGATGATCCGTAAGGGAATTGTTTAATATCCTGAACTTAACTGGATGGTATCATGCTAAAAGGAAAAGCAATTGGAAAAATCAACTTAGTATATATTTGGTTTATTATTAAGGGAGAATTTCAACAAAGTCCTTTTATCTATGTCCCAGATTATTATTCACACAACACTTTGGAATTTGTTGCGGTTGTGTTTTTGGGGGTGCTAGGAGCTGGTGCTGTATATAAGATATTTTATGTTAATGAAACAATATCTGTGATACTTGGGTTAACGAGGGGACTACCGCTAATTCAGTGTGCGGCTGGGTATTTTGTATAATTATAAAACTCTTGAGTTAGCTGCTGAGAGTTTATTTTGTTTTTGTGGGAAAACAATTCATTAGGTTGACAACGGAAGATATATTTTAGTTGTAAGTTGTACTGGCAATTAGAGTGAATTGAAAAGATTTGTATTGGGATTAAGGATAAGGGTAAGAAGTCTTTAGGAGTGTACTAGATTTATTTGTAAATTAAGAAAAGGGCTCATCTTAACAATTAATGGGATCATAATTTAAAGCTTAATCCTTCGACAGTATTCTTGTAGTGGTATTTGGAAAATTTTGTTCATTTTGAAGTTTGCTGATATTAAAAATTATCAAAAGATGACACTGCATTGCGTTGGCAAGTTGCAAAAAACTCACTCTCTCTGATAGAGTTTGATGAATTCCGTTGGATTTGATGGGACATAAAAATATATAGGCATTGGGGATGACCATTTTTTAGGCGACGAATTTTTTATAGAGAAACTGACGCACATATAATGGCATATTATAAAAATATAGTCAATTGACAGACAGCCCCGAAATGAGTACAATAACTTGGGCGCCGTTTTCAAAATCCTTGTATAGTTTTTGAAAAAAAGCTAATCATAACAATAACACAAATGTAAAAAGAAAAAAATTTTATATTCTCTTTAAAGTTTAACAAATAACTTCTACACTTTTAAGACTTACGAGTTTAAAAAGCCCAAAAAAGTATTTAAAATCTTTAATTTTCAAAACGTCTTCAAATCTTTCTGATCAGAATTGCCAGGTTAAAATGGCATACTTATATGCTAAGTATGCTTTTAGTCAGCCACCTGGTAAGTAAGTTGGACGAGTTCCATTTTTCAATGTTCTTGAAAAGGATGGTCCTAAATCGCCACAGACCCTTCTGTAAGCTATTTCAAAATTTTATTTTTGTTTGGTAGGGTGGTTCGTGAAACTCAAAATGCTTTGAATGCTTTCTTCCTGCCCATTTCCGTTTTAGGACGAGATCAAGACCTTTTGATAATGATTCCTTCATTCGGGACTGCCTGTCATTAAACCGTTTATATTTTCCGATAATTTTCCTTTTAAAGAAACTAGACATGTAAGGGTAAGTACAAAATGCTTTTTTTACAGTTTACGTCAGTACATTTTTCTGTACTGATCTGTAAAGTTTGAAATAATAGTTTGAAGTTACTAATATTTCGTATATGTCGGTGATGGCAGATAAACTTAAGATTTGTGTTCACAAAACCTTCTAATTCTGTTCGATTCTACGATTTCTGACTAGGGACCCATTTTACCTTGGTGGTCCATTTTAGGCCACGTTCCCCTACCAATTTTTTTGTACACCTTGTACAGGCGTTTGCTAAGTTGTTTAAAAACTTGCCTAGCTAAATAAATACATTTTAGGGAACTATGAACTTGGTATCCTTTTTGCGCAAGACATAAAAGAAAATCTTAAAATCTTACCATAATTTAATATAAATTTAGTGAATATGGGCGAATACCACACCCACTTAATGGATGAAATAGTAACTTGGGATGGTGAAACAGTTAAAAAAGCGTTAGAAAAAAAATTAATCCGTCGCGGTATAAATTTTTAACCCTTTCCAGCAGTTAAACATGAAGGAGGATCGATAAGGGAAATTCTGTGGACCATATGATTCCAAATTTGGGGTCCAACATCCCTGAAAACAGCTTATTTCACCACGATCATGGCCCAGAACATACCAGACAGCTCGTAAGAAACTTTTTAAGAGTTCTTGACCTGAATCGTGTAGCAAATGAATAGGAGCCTTTATTCTGAGAGATAAGTTAGCTACAACTTTCAATCTATTAAGCTGATGGAACAAATAAGGATAGAATGGGACCAAACTAATAAGTGTCTTTAACTGGCTCTAAGGTTATTAGTGCCGTTATTGCCAATAAAGGGTCCTAGCTGAACATTTACATGTTTAAATACAATCACCCCTGTTATAGAATCCGATTAATGCGTTGCGGTAGGATTCGCACTTGTTTCATCCATATTTTCTTCTGTAGAACTCGCAGGTGAGGAAATGTGTTATTGTTGTGTTAATGGTAAGGTAGTTCCTCCTATTGATAATATATTTCGCCCGGCAAGTTCATAACTGCTTTAAATGCGAACGCGAACCCTGGCGAATCACGCTGGCTCCCCGGGAGTAAAGTATTGCGGATTCCATAATAGGCAAAATATTTTGTTCAAAGAAGTGAAAAAATCTGTTAAGTTTTTTTTCCTATTGTTCAAACTTATCTTCTGGAACAATTTTAATAATTATTATTTTTTTGGAGAAGGTTTCGTTAAAAATCGACTCGGTTTACAGAAATACGATCAATTTCACAACTGTGTGCAAAATTTCAAGCTACTACCACCTAAAATTGCTTAGTTATTGTTTCAGACAGGACCATACCATTTCGTTTGCATTTTTTTTTTTTTTTTGCTCGCTACTGTATAATATTTATAAGTTTTTCCATCGTCCTGTCAACATTCTTTGCAATGGATGTGTATTATCTCAGTAGGCAATTAGTAGTTTACCATCCAAACTTTTAAATCTAAAGACGGCGACAATGTCACTTGATAATATCTCACTTTCATCTTTCTATCTGTTATTTCACTTAATTTAATTTTTCATTTGGCAAGTGAGTTTGAGTTTACATAAATTTGTAAAAAATGATGCTCCAACATTTCACGAACTTCTTGGTTCTTAATCAATTTTTTTTTTTCAACTCCTCCCTAACTCCTGTGCATAGAAAAAACTTCTTGTTATCTATTTGTTTTCATCATGCTGCAGAAAGTCATTATCCCAAAAAATAAAACCCACATAGTTCGCGAATCCCATAACCATTTACTAAAACCCGTTCATAAGATAGAAACTCGAAATTCCCGATGTCAGGACGAAACGAAATCCACACAAAAGCCAACCCATCCCCCCACTTCCACTTTTCCACTTTCCCATTCTTTAAGTAAAAACTCACCCATCCATCCGTTGACGTGCCATTCAACCATTCCATTTATCTAGTACAGCTCCATCGTCATCGTCGTCGTTGACTGCGTATCCTTATAAAATCCAACATGTCTCCATCTCCTGATGGAGTGAGCTTGTGACATTACTAAATGAAGAAAAATTAAATAAAAAAAAAAAAAGAATAAAGGAAAATAATGTAAAAATCAAGAAATTTTCAAGTAATGAAAGTACACTCCTAGCTGCTGTTTGGTCAAAAAAAAAAAAATTAAAATTAAAAATAACTCCACAATGATATGAGAGAAAAAAATAGTAAAACAGGAAGAAAGGATGATGATGGAAGTGAACTTTTTAATGAAGTTTGTGTTCGCATTTTACTTCGTTTGTTTTTTGCATTTCCTGAACTCATTTAGCATCTACTCTCTCTTTCTCACTCTCTCCCACTCACTTATGTCCTCTTTTATTCGTTCTTTCTTCTTCTGGAAGAACAAATACAGGAGGCTCTGCTGAGCTGACACAGAACAAAAAAAAAATATTTACATTGTTTTCATTTTTTTTTTGTTCTCATTATGAACAAATACAAATCTGAAGAGGACCTTTCCACTGTATACAATCACAGTGCATGCACAAGATCTACAGGGACAGGGACACGTGTAATGCAAAAGGGTTAAAAAGTAACACCACGTTCATATACTGTATACATCAGATATGGTCTCCATCCATCCTCCATGGTTTCCGTTCTGCAACTGTAGCGAAACAATTTCATAACACATCCTGTCGTGAAGCTGAGAGATGGGACATGGGAGATGGGTTTACGATATGCCCGTTGCAGTAATGCTTTTTTGTATGAATTATGAATGAACAGACATGACTTTAATTTATTTTGTTTTATTTTATTTTACTGCTTCCAAGGTTTTATACAATAAAATTTCTGAAATAAATTAAACCTATTCTTGTATATAAAGTTTCTCAAGGTTCTTTAAATCCATAAACTTAATTCATAATTTTTAAAAATATATTACTCACATTTCGTACGATCTTGGACCAAACCTCAGAACAAGAAAATGTTAAATGCGAAAAATAAAATTAAAAAGCTACAAAAATTATTTGTATACAGTTTTTTTTATCAATGGAAAAGTTTACCAGGTTGCATGAATACCTCTATTGGACTAAACTCTGGCTTTGTAGTAGATTTACTACATTTCTTCAAACAAATTTAAAATCAACTCCCTACTACGCGTCATCAACAAAATATTGAAATCTACTACATTTTGAAAATCTCTAATTAAACTTACTTCAATTTTAAGGTTAAAAATGATTTAGGCATCGTCAGAATTCCAAAAACACCCATATCGATGCATTTAATATAAGAATTTGGAATATTTTTGAAAATGGTTAGTAAGTTTTGACAGGATTGACCAGATGCAATATTGTATAATCCAAAATTATAAATTCATTGCAACATTTTCAAAAACGATATCGATGAAAATTATGCACAAAATGGATTTTTTTTTAATAACTTTCCTGTAGTATTTCGTTTGTTTTGTTTTGTAAAATTTAATATTAAAAATGTTTATTTATTCATTATTCATATAAAAAAGTTTAATTTTCAATCTAATCTCAATCTACTACATTTTTTTTGTTTGTGGTGCCTTTTCATAATTTCAGCTGCAAAATTCATTTTCATGGTCATTTCTTGAGAAACATTTTACAATTTGGTAAATGGTTAATTGCATAGTGAAGGGTTTTCAGTTTCCATGTTCTAAGATTCTAAACCACCAAATTTGAAGAAAATTGGTTCAGACAGTATGAAACCCACTTTTTTTGGATTCCCTATCATTGTTATGGCATGTATGATTGTTATCTCGAGTTCGAGTTTTTTACGAATCCTAAACTTACCCTTTAGTACATTATGTGTATAATGTTGTCATGTTTTTGAGCAAATTTTACATGAATATAGCACCTTATCTCAAAACGAAGACCTCATAAGTAACTAACCTGTCAAGAAATCTAATCTTGGCATCAACGAACTGCATGGTGGTTCCGGGCCATTCCAATATCCATTTGTCTTCTGATAGGTTCTCACGTCTAGGAGACTATACTTCTAAGTCGTCGGCTGATCGCAAAGTGGTCAATTTGGTTAGGGGTTGCTTGACTATCTGTGGACTGATAGCTGAAATTTAGGCACTACTTGTGTCAGAGCATGGTAGATTTAAATACAAGACGGTAAGCATTGCAAAAATCCTCAAAACGTTAACCATTGCCGGTGCAACTACCAAACCTGTTTTGTTTGCCCATAACATTCCTAAGCCTAACTGCTTCTTATTCACATTAATTATGTTTTTCCTGTTGAAATTTATTGCAGGTACCTACCTACCTATGTGCTTAGCTTATTTTTTCAATACTTCTTAGCATTTACACCAAACTTCAACATGAAACATATACCGAATGTACACATATAAAGTTAAAAGAAAAAAACACGTATGGCGTATGAGTGATATTTTTTTATATTCCTGTACAAGTTCACTATTTCACAATAATTTTCACTCAATTCATACTCAACTCAACATAACCCACCACATCAAATACTCAAAAACGCAATTCACCACTTGCTGTGATTTTTCATTTTCATTCACAACTCTCACTCGCTGCCACATGGTAACACGCATTTTGTAAGTTGAACCCAACCCAACCACCCTTAACAAAATGCACTTGCGCTCCATCAGGCTGGAGCTGGATTCTGCACACCACATCCAGATGAATTCATCCTTGCAGACTCCAATTTTCCACAATTTCATTCTGGAAATGTTCCATCGCAAGGACATGGAGCCATGTGTACGAAGTACTATCCAAAAGGATTCTCAGTCATAGTTCATCGTCTCTCTCGGTCGGTAGTGGTAAACGGAATAAACGCGATAAGCGAGCTATTAGAGGAACCCCCCCTCATATAATTTCAGACATAGAAAAAAATTTGATATAAAAAAGATAATAAAAAAAATTCCTTAAGCTCGGCGGTTGTGTGAGTGAATATATAAAATTGTCAAAAAAAAAAAATAAATAAATAAAAAAAAACAAAACACAAGTGAAAATCTTTGAAGAATAAAATAAAGGATACAATTTTACATTTTTCATATGGTTAGTATTTTTCTGTTTGATATCCACCAAAGAATATTATGTCTGTGATTATCCTAATCAATTTCCTCAATGCAAAGTGCAATCGTTATTATCTATACACTCTTTTGTATTTGTGTGTGTTTTGTCTGTGTGTTTGTTGGAAAAAACTGCAATAAAATCGAATTTGCCGGTATTTTTTTGGAGTTTTTCCCATGAAAAAAGGACTCTTCAGTCAATATAACTTGAATAATCCTATTAATTAGTGATAACCTGCAAGATAATGTCCTTCGTCGACAAAAATTACATTAAAAGAAAAAAATGAAAAAAAAGAACTAACTTGAGGGTGGGAATAAAAAATGCAAGCTCGAAACAAAAAATGAAAATTAAAAAAAAAAATTATTGCGAAAAACCAGAGCAAAAAGAAAACAACAACAAAATCGATAAAATCCTGTGACTATATATGGCGAGGCGCATACCTAGTGTGCATTTATATACATATGTATATTTAAAAGGCGGCTAAGGCTCAAACTTCAGGACATACAAACAGCCTATGCCTTCGTTCGCACTGTGCCTGTGCTTATGCCCCCTTCAATGTGCATATTTATGTGCAATGATTTTTTATTCTGTTTTCTTTATTCCTTTTGTTTGCATACTTTTCGTTGTTCCTTTATCCGTGTGTTCGTTTGTGATAAGAAAAGAATCCTTTTTCTCATTTTCAGCAGCGTGACACTAGCGATATGCATGTGGTGTGCTTTTTTTTTTTTAATTTCTTTGCTGAATTTTCTGTTGTTGAATATTGCATTGTGCTTTCCTACACATGATTGTATGTGTGTGTGTTTGAGTTTGTATGCATTTTGGTCCTTTCTGCTGATGCATATTCATTTTTTGTTAACGTGGTCGAAATTTTGATTTTTTTTTTTGAATGGAAGACAATTCATGTCGTCGCTGCTGATTTCGGAATCCACTCACTCTAAAGTGTGTAATCGATTGTATAGTAAAATTCGTTCATATGACTTTGTGTGTCAGAGTGTATGTGTTGTGTTCAGTGTGTGTGTGTGTGTGTTTGTTTTTCGACAGAATAACCGAACGTAGTAAATGTGTCCAGCTATCCCTGTTTTGGAACACCTCGGGAAGAGCAAAACCAAAATCAAACAATGAATTTGTAGTGAAATACGCTTACTACACAATTTACCATATAAATTCTGAAATTTTACTCCTACTGTGTCCTGTGTGTCATGTGTAGTGTATATATGTCCCCAAAATGCGTTTATGTGTGAATGTATTATTATGTTGTCCTTTTTGAAGGATTTCCATGCGAAATGCAAATAAATCGAGTAGGCACATATCTAATCTATGCCCTTTTGTACCAAAACATATATACTTTGTAAAGGTATGACGTATTATCTATGTACGTTTTACAAGGGCAGACAGGACGAAATATGATGGAATTGGTAATGAAAATGTAAAATTGTTTAACTATTTATCTAATTAGTTATCTCAGGTAATACTTAACAAGAACAGGTGTTTCTATAAAAGGTAAACAATTAAATTATTTGAACCTCATTTTAACAGATATGAGCAAAATTTAAGATTATTGAAATATGAAATATTTTTAGAAGTTATAAATGTAAATGTACCTATATTAAATAAATAGAAAAGTACTTACTGCTTTCATTTAATTGAAGAGGAAATCCTATACGATTGATTATTCAAATTTGATAGCAAGTTTCTTACAAAAAAATAAGATTTTCGTAGTTCTAGGCATTCAATTTTGTTTTAATTATTTTTGTAAACACTAGAAGATCTAATCTTCATATACACAGTTGACTCCCTCTGAGATCTGAGCCGATTTTTCAGCAGATATCAAAATTCATTCAAGTAAGAGGTAGTTTAAGAAAAATTTGAGTTAGATTTGAGATTGTGAAAAATTTGGAAGTTTGACACTTGAAAAATTAGGAAACTGATTTATTATCTTCTTTCATTGTAATCGGAACTGAAATAAAGTGTGCAGTTAAATTGGTTTGCAAAAAATAGGAAATCAAAATTAGTTTGTTATGACTTTATAGAATTCTTTCAAGTATAAAATTCAGCTGAGTATTGCTATTTTTCCTTGTTTCAAAATATAATAAATACCTGCATTTCCCAAGCATAGCATATATATTTCACTTTAGTTCCTTTTTTATAAAAAAAAACTTATTTAAGATGTAGGGAATACAAAATTAAGTAAATGACGATTTTCTTCAAAAAAAAATTTTACGGTTTTTTAAATTATTGGACCAAATTTTAATCTTCTGATGTATGGGACAGTAGGCTGTTTTGTTTTTGTAGGTTATTATTGAATTTATTTTTCTTAAAAGTTGATAAATGAATTAAATAGTCTTCCGTGCCAGATTTGAATTAAGGTTTCCTATGGCTGATTTGATCGCTTTTCTTGCTTTTTGAAGTCTTATGTTTATTTCATCGTCATTTGGAGCTAGTATCACAAAATTATGACAGAAAAATATAGAAATTTACTAACACCAATGTTTTTTTTGCACCTTATGTCAAATTAACTTGTATGTACATTTCAAATGAACATACTTAATTTTCTACATTTGACGGAAATGCTCACGGTAATATTCTTATTTAGGCCTACAACCTTAGATAATTGTTGGACTTAACTGGCAATTATTTGTTAATATTTGGTAATAAGGGTACTACAGTTCCAAATTACTCGAAATTAGTTAAGCGGAACATGCATAGATCCTCTCATAAAGGTCCCTAAACACTGATTTTCAAAATTATTTTTTTGCCCAGTAAAATTAGAAAAATGTCCAGTACATGCAACAAATTTTATTTTTCATTCTGACCGTTAGTTTTCTATGATGTCTGAAATATTGTAAAAGTTTTAAAGGGAAGATAAGCTGACAGTTGCACATCAGCCTTATTGGATTCTTTGTGCTTTGACTATATCCTAGGAACACCAAGAGATGTCATTTTGATAGCAAATTTAAGCTGTTTAAAGTGGATACTGGAGACCTAACACTGGAAAAACATTTAATAGTTTGAACATTTTGTCAGAAGTACGAGTATAAGAGAACATAACTACCTATTTTAAAACTTTTAAATAGTTTAATAACACGAATCGGCTTAAGCAATACGCGAAAAAAGTCGATAAGAAGAGTATATTGAGGAAGTTTGATAAATGTGAATTTAGTATAAAAATACCAGCCGGAAAATGGTATATTTTTTTATGGTAAGAATGATCTAATTATCATGGAAACAAAGTATTAAAAGAGTCTGTAAGATATTCATGGGTGTCCCAGGTGTTTTCAGTCACATACATTACGGTTTTTTCATTAGAAGTTTTTTTTTAATTTAGAATATTTAAATATTGAATTGAATTCTGTACATAAAATTACTGTGGCAAAATTTCGAGAGAAAAAAGTAAAATTTTGCTGTTTCTGGTCTGAAGCCCGTATAATAAATTCTTTTTTTTTTTAATAAATAAATATTTAAAAAAATAAAATAGGGCAGTACGGCATGTTTCAAAAAGAACGTCAAAGCTAAAGTGAGTATGTACAAAAGATATACAAAAAGTCAAAAAAGTAAAAAAATAAGTACTAAAAATGTATTAAAAAAGATAATAAATTTACTTTTTTCATCCATTTTTTGATTTTTCTTACATTTTCTCCTGAAACTTGCAAATCATAATGTCGTCTGTCATTTTCATATTTGTCGTTTTAAGCTCTTCCATTAATTAAATTTAAATGTTTCTTCTCAACAATATTTCGACATTTTAGAATTTATTTGTTTGATTTTATTTTTCTTTTTTTCATTGATTGACAATTAATTTTTGTGAATACGCAGACTGTATCTGCTTTGATTAGTTAAAAATGTTCGAATTGACCTTAAACCTTTTGTTTTTTAAAATTTTTGATTTAGCTTTCATTCAAATTTTATTCTCCTTGTTTTTACTGTACCCGCCATACATATTATAGTTTTGTTTATAATTTTTCACTTATGTAAGTATTTTCTTAATTTGTTTTCGAGTCGATAAAACATGGTGTTTAGGTGCAAGTTGCAAATATTTTGATTTTGATGACGCTTTTTTTAATTTTGAATTCCTAGTATAGATTCATGTTCTTGTAAGGCCAATTTTAAAACCAAAAATCTACCTAAATATTTTTTAGTTATTCAAAAAGTAAAAAAAAAACTACATATATTGTTTGTTTTATCTCGAGCCTGAACAACAATATTTTCAAGAAATTTTTTTTGTTTTTTGGGACAAAATATTTGAAAATATTTATGGCACTGTGTCTTTTGACGAAGTAAATGTTGAAAAGAATTTATATGCTGCCTTTTTAATTGACATTTGCAATCAATATCAGCCCTATTCTGAATGAAAACTCCCGGGGAAATGTTTTTGGGAGAAGAGCTCACAATCGAAAAGTTGCAACCAATTTCGTTCTTTTTTCACTTTTACGTTATTCTGAACACAAGGGGAACAAATAACAAGCGAAAACATAATGAAATTCCGGGAATATTTCGATTTGGAGCCCTTCTCCCGAAAACATTTCCCCGGGAATTTTTGTTTAGAATAGGGCTGATATTTTTTTTGTTACGAATACGACACAGTGATCCTCATAAGAGTTAACATTAGATATAATTAACAAAGCATTTTATTTATGCACTCTTGTAAATTTAAAATTACAATTAATAAAAGAAATACACTACAACACTAATATCAATCAACTTCTTTATTTTTTTTTTTTTAATTTCAAATAAAAGTTTAAAGAAACTTTAAGACGAACGCAAAACCCTCGTTTAAAAGTCCTTACAAATTATTTCATCCTTAAATCCTGTTCATAAAACACTGTCTAGCTCATGAGTGATTACGTGCTGTAACTTTTAGACTTTACACGAGTAATTTCATGTAAGGTACATATATATGAGCCAGGAAATGTTTAAAAACAAAAAAAAAAAAAAAATAGGAAGGACGATCAATATGAACAGAAAAAAAAGGAAATGAGCACATGTTTCTTCGTTGATTTTCCGCTTGGTGTTTCCTCTTCGCATGCTTTTGGCTGTTCTGTAACATGTTACTGACACACGCACTCAACTGTGTACGGCATACGTACTACATAATATACGAGTAAATACTGCTCACTGCACACAAAGTGAGCTTCATCTTCTCTCTCGTCGTAGTCGTTGGGCGATTGTCCTTAACGGGCGCGTTTGCTGCTGCATCAGAAAGTTATACAAACTGCTGGAGGTGCAGTGCAATTTCTAGAAAATTAAATAAAACTTTCCCAACTTCTCAGTGCCGAAGCCGAGCCGAGGTCAAAGTGAAGAACATTATTGCTGTCTTAACAAGAAGGTACTTTTGCCTAGGGATGATTATTTCCTTCCTCCTTTATTTTTTTTTTTTTTTTTGAATTTTCATCCTTCCCTCTCTACCACCAAACCATATGAATTCAATATAACCAAACTTTGAAATAAAGTTCAATTTCACAATGGAATTCGTTGTTTTTTTTTTTGTCAGTCGACATTACCGATCGAATTCCATTTAAACTGGGGGTGCATTCCCCCATCGTATAGTCTTCTGTCAGACGAGCGTGTGCGGGCGGACAGACTTTTGTGTTCAAACAAAATTGCCAGGATATTTGCTGGACCAGGCTAAAGGAAGAGCATTTAATTAGGCCACTAGTTGGAATTTTGTAATTATTTACGTGAATTTTTGCGGTCGATTTGTTTCGTGATTTTCGTCCTTCGTGGTGTTTATTGTTCGACGTTGCCTTTGCTCTACAAAAACAAACAAAAAAAAAATTCAAAAGTTAATCGTTGTTTTGTGTGGCCTGACTTTTTGATCCTTGAATATATGCAAGGTACGTTCTGTAACCACTACAAGGTAGGCAGGTACCCACAATTACTGTGCAAAGTACGGATGATGTTGTATTTGTTCAAATGGGGTAAATTATATTGAAAGTGGGTGTGGGAGAGGACTATCTCTCGAGGCAGAAAGGTTGGTAGATACTTGCAATAAGTAGCATCAGCTATTTGGTAAAATTGTTAATTTGCATCGTTGCGTTTGAATACGTTTGATGAATGAACAAGAGATCATGAAAAACGTGGAATTTTGTGCAGTGATTCTGGGATGAAATCTGGAATGTGAATATTATGCACATACAAACTTAATGATGGGGATAATTCACACGTTACGAATTTGAAGAGGAATTTTAATTGAAGTGATATGGCTATATGCAGTTCTCATATACGAGTAGGTATGTGGAGAGTATCTGCATTTTATTTATTTTCTTTTGGAAAGAGGAAATTTTTATGGATTTTTTTTTCTGTGATTGCGTTATGGGTCATGAACGTGTTTGTTTTTTTTTTCATCTGAAAATATAAATAACTTGAAAAAATTCATGAACCAACAGAAAGTTATTTATGTTCCAATTAAAATTATTTAAATTCTTGTAAAGTATGCGTTTCGTAAATTAATTGTTTATTGATTTAATTTTTTGCAGTGTTTAAGTTATAAGTAAATAAATCGCCCGACTGGGTCACACGTATATCTATTTGCTTTTGTAGTTGAGTAATTATTTGAACTAAGTAAAAGAAGTATAGAAGAAAACTCTGGGGCATAACAAATATCTACTTTACTCTTGAAAAAAATTAATGATTGTTAATTTGGAGGAAATAAAATGGTTTATTTGGCAACGCAACGTGTTCCTAATAGTAAAATAAAAAATCTTCTATGAATTCGGTAAAAAATCAAACTTAAAAAAATTATAAAAACAATACTCTGTCATGATATTAAAAGCAAATGTAGGCGTCTAGAAATTCTGGTTATTCATCAGCCTGCGCTATTTGTTTGTAAATATTTTTCATAATACTTCTTTGTAGAAAACCTGTTATATTTTCGGAAAAGCGCAAATTTAAAAATCTTTTAACTGGTGTTATTAGCTAATCTAACTGGACAAAAATTAATTTTTAAAAACTATGTTAAAGTTAAAGAAAATCACTTTCTTATCTGATAGTTAACAGATGGAGAGCTATGTTTTTTTTTAATCCTCGGGACCGTTATCTGTAGATAAGCTAGTGCGAAGTTTAATGTGTTATCTAAAAAGTTAATATTACCTTTTTACTCAAATTTCAATGAATATTTGCGTGCGATCAGCGTAAATTTAAAAATGATTGCGAATTTTAAAGTTCATATTTCAACAGACACATGTCTGCAGAAATAAAGTTTTTTGGTCCTTCATACAATTTTTTTTCAAAACAATTCATCATTTCTATCTACTATCATTCTATTTTTTTTTTTATTGATTCCTTTAGATTCGTATATATTCTAAACCATTGAGCCGATTTGGCTGAAATGTGGAGGACTTATTCCACATAGCATAAACTAAGACTAGAAGTCAGATTTGTTTTTATTCATCAATGTATAGTCACATTTTCAACCATTATTTAAAAAAATTAACCATAAATTTCAAAATTCCGTAGTTTTTGGGATGTACACCGCAAAAAAAAAACTCTAATTTAGAGGATAGTATGAAATTTATATACTCTTGGTACTGGCCAAGTTAATTATGGTATTAAGTCGTACAAAAAAATTGGTTAAGATATAAATTTGACAATCTTGTGTAATTGAAAAACAATGATTTCTAATGTTTTTCGTGAAAAATTTTATTAGATAGTTTTAGATTCATGCTCAGCATCCCAAAAACATAAAGAGAGCCATTAAAAATTATTATTTCAGAACTTTCCACTTCTAAAAGCGCTTTAATTGAACTTAAGAGAGTATTTCTGACAAATCATAAATTTCACTTTGCAATATCTTTGCACTGAAAGCATAGAAAGTTTTTAAATGATTTAAAATGATTTAAACCAATGAAATAGACTTCATTCGCATCCTATTAATGGTTTTGTAGTAAATTACTTACCAAAAAATGTAATGAAGTTCGACGTTAAATTTACCAACAAAAGGGTTTTTGACATGTTTATGTTAGCATATCTAGAAAACGTGACGTGCTAGGGTAATTTTGAGATTACAGATTCGGGTTAAGCGTGTCAAAATCTTTAAAAAAAGTATAATTTGGTTTGAGGGCGATTTTTGTTGCAGACCAGTGTAATTTAGAACTATGGTTCGGAGAACGAAAAAAATTTATTCGTTTTCGCGCAAAAAATTCTTTTTTCGAATCTTGAAAAATAAAATTTGTGTTCGTAAACGAATTAAATTCTTTGGGATCTGAAATATTAAATTCTCTCACGAATTTCATAATATCAATGTGTTGTGTGTCTGTTTTAGCTTTACCCAATTATCTTTCAGATCTTTTCGTATCTTCTCATGAATGATCATAATTCTACCTAAATTTTATTTTTCCGTTCTCACACGAACGAAAAAAAAAAGAAAACTAAGATTTTCAGAGATCGCAAGCAGTATCCGTATGAGAATTTTATTTTTTGATCCGTGAGAAGATCAGAGAGCGAGAGATAGCATGATGGGTAAGGCACTGGATAGGTAACCCAAGGGACACAAAAATCCTGTCAGGTGCACTTTTTTTTTTTTTTTGTCTTACATAGATTGATGATTTAATCGTGTTTTTTTTTTAAATTCACTTCTTTCAGCTGCAATTTTAAAATATCCATCTTCGAGGCTAAATCATTCCGAAAAAATAGTTAACTCAAAGTCGTTTCCGTTGGTTTTACGTTGTTTTTTTCAAATAGATTTATTTTTCACCGGGAAAGTTTAAAGTTTGTGGCTTATAATATTAGAAGGGTGAGGAATAGAAAAATCTTTTTTTTTTCATTTTCTCTGATTTAATTTTCAGAAATCTAATGAGTATAATGCTTTAATAGAAGTTATATCAATGCTGTCTCAGCAAATCTGCTAAATATATAAATATTTGATATTTGAAAAGCTACTGTAATGAAAATAAACGTTCAAAAACTATTTCAGTTTTTTTTTTTTTTTTGTAAATATTTTTAAAAAAATATTTTTTTTATGAAAATTAAAGTTTATGTCAGAGTTTATTGAACTAATAATTTTGTGTTTTTAAAAACATAATTTTTAAAAGAATAATTTTGCAATCAACTTAATAATTTTGTGCAGCTATAGGTTTGCCGAATACTACTATGTATGCAAGTTCGTATCGTGAAAAATCATTTTACTCTGCATTTCAAAATTTAATTTTTTCAATGAATCACCTCCCACGTCCTTCCTTAATTTCATTGTGGAAGCTTAAATTGCGGGGTTTATATTATATAAATTCTGCAGCAAATATAAAAAGTGCAAATATTTGTGAACATTTTTTAATCCATAAAAATATTGAAACGAACAAAAAAAAAATAAAGATTCCATACAAATGCATTATATGTATCAATCACGTATTTTAAAAATTGATTTAAGTAATTCCGAAAAAAGTTATATTATATTTTAAGGCGCTTATCGAATTGCATCATTAGCGCTTCGAGCTAATAATTATTTATCGCTTCAAAAGGATGTTTTTCAATGTTTTAACTTTTACCAAAACATTTGCGAAATTTAATTTTTTGAATGATTCATCTGGACTGAAACCGGGAGCACATTTCTTGCGCGAGAAGTAACCGATACACATTAATAGTGCAATTATGCACGGTCAAAGTGATGACGAAAGCGTTAGTCTGCCTGCATGTATTAAGGTCGCTTTTAAGGAAATGTGCAGTAATAACGCATTTTTTTAAAAAATCATTGTGGTAAAAAATCATCCATCCCTGCTACTAAAAAGTTTGATATATGAAAGCTCACACTTATAAGATGATAAATACGAAACTGTAATGCAAGCAACCAAAAATTCGATAGGCATGATTAAGTTTCTTTTATTTCTTCCAATTTTTTTTCTTTAAATAGAAAAAAAAATCTCACTCAACCTTCCATAGTAAATTGTATCATTCGTTAAATTTTATATCTGCAAAAAGTCTGGCACACTACTACAATGTTCTTATAGAAAGTTTTTATGATAATATGAGATCCCCCTTTTTATGCAAAACAACCAAAATCTGCATTCTGTAGATTCGTTTTTTTTTTTTTCATTTAATTTCCAGACAAAAAGAGATTTTTTTTTGTTTGTTCTGATTTGTTTTATTCTTTTTTGTGACGACGAAGAAGACTTTGAACCTCAACTATTATCTTGTCATTAAAATATTTTCTGAGTTGAAACTGAACTTTCAAGTGCAGTGTGCAGTGTGCAGACCAAAGTCGTATTCCTATCTCATTTCTCATATACCTACATATATAGTTTTTTCCATAACTAAGCTGCTATAGGTTCTACAAATATGTATTTTCCACCAGCCACAATTTTTTATGAATCACAATATTAAATATTTTTTTTTCTTCGTACACATCTCAAGTTTAACCTTGTATTGAGGTATATCATGGTGGAATGGTAGTACTGTGTCCTTGCATGGGGTTTATATTATCCTTTTTATCCACCTTGTATTATTTCAACTGTTTATTTATCCGCTATAGAAGATGCACCACACCACAATTTGTATTTTAGCTTCCACGCCTATCATTGCAACTGATGCTGCTACCCCTGCTACTGTTGCACGGTTTATTTCTTGTGTTCCAGGTTGCAGCCTTAATAACTGTTACCAGGCACACACCGAGAATCTATTGATTTTTGTGCTTCCATTTTAAAACTCATTAGTTTCTCTTGCGAATAACGCAACGCCAGAACGTAAGTTCAATGCATAATGGCACAATTTGAATACTAAGCCTGAAACAGTATATACATGTAGAGATGGAGAGAGAGGTTAAACTTAAACGGTATTGTAGAGTATTAAAGGTTTATACCGTGATGCTGGGGTATTTGGATTTAACTTTATGAAATCAAATATATGGAGGGAGTGGGATCAGTGTAAGGCAGGGACGTTATAATTTTTTTCTTCGTGTGCAGTAGCGAATACTTATGATTTTATGGACACATTTGTCTAAACAAATGTAATTTTAACTCTTAAAATAATGATTTAAGAAACTTTTTTTTTTCAGAAATTATACTAGTTAGGAGTTAATACCTGATATTAAAAGATATTGTATTGTGGTAAGCTATATGGTCGAAATAAATTTGAAATATTTTACACAAATCACCTTAAACTAATTGAATCAATCACTTCTGTAGAACAATTTCGGAAAGATATTTAATTATAATTCAATGGAGCATACTCAGAGCTTATAGATGTGAGTAAAATTAGCAGGAACAGTAACATTGTGGTAGTTTGTTAAATAATAACACACTGCGCCCCGTTTCTGCGTAAACCACGTATTTTCACACCAAATTTTAGTTTTTCTCAAAATTGAATATTTTAATTGAATGAAACGAAATCGAATTAACTGTAAAACATATTAATTGAGGAAATTCCATAATTTATACTTCCGCGTAGTTGACAAAACGCTCAATCGTCCCCTTTCAGCGAAAATCTAGTAACTACACATTTCTAAAAGATCTTGATAAACATTAAACACCGTTAGAAAAGTATGAATAAGGAAGATGAATCTCTATATATGGTTCTATGTATTCATACTTTTCCAACGGTGTTTAATGTTTATCATTTTTTTTTAGAAATATGTATAGGTAGTTACGAGGTTTACGCAGAAAGGGGACGATTCAGCATTTTGTCAACTACGAGGATTAAAAGTAATACCTTGGTCTTGATTTGAATAGATTCAGAATATAAGTAACTATGTTTTGAAATTTAAATGACCTTTTTTTTTAAATTTAAATGAAATGTATACATAAATTTAAGCCCAAAATTGCAATGGGATTCAATGGGAATTTCAGATTATGAGTAAATGCATTATTGGCAACAATTTAGAACACTTAAAAATCTAATTACCCCTTTGGTATTATTGTTTTAAGAAATTTCTCATATCACCTTGAACTAATTAATACATCTAATGTAGATCACCGTGTATAAGTATGTCAAAATGCAAAAAATTGACAGTTTGTTTTAAACTTCGTTACCTATCATTAAAACGTCTTACCGAAGTCCTTTATAACACGGCTTCGTGTAACTTCTTTAAGCTTACTAGTCCAAGTACATATATTCAATGGTTTTGATAAAACTTCTTAAAATTCTCTATAACAACTTTATAAAAGCAATTATAACGAAGTAAAAACTTCTCTAACTTTTTAATTTATTATGCAGAAAACTTTATAGAAGCCTTTATACATAACCTAACTTGACATGGTAGTTGGTTATTCATACATCCGTTGACTGGTGTGAACTGATGTTTGAACACATTCGATTTTAGTTACGTCCGTCGCAAAAATAATTATTGTTAAAAATGTTTTAAGTTACAAAATTTGCTGAAATCATTATTTTATCATTGTATCGAACTTAATTCGATAGATTTCTTACTGTTGAATATCGATTTTGTTAAACATTTGTTTTCCTTTTTTTTTATTTTGTATACATACCTAATATTTATCAAGGGTAATATTTAATTGAATCTGAAATGATGATGAATACGCCAGAGCATGTGTTATTCCTGCAATCAATCTCCATTGTTTCACTGACTTTTTTTATACGCCTTCAAGCTTCAATTTAACTTGATTATTTTTAAGAATCCATCATGTTTATTGTTATGCCTGTAGTCAGTTTTTATAGAATAAACACATTTGTGTATACAAATTGTTCCTTCTTCGCATGAAGAAAACTTTCCCCGTAATATTGTTTATGAGAAACCAACCTCCACGTCAGTTAGCTAATTTAGCTACATATTTACAAATTCCCGTAAAAAGTATTTTTTTCAAGTCAGTTTCTTGATTTCTACGAAGAGAATGATAAAACAAACAGCAGCTGATATTTACTTTTCCCAAACATCCATCAAATCAAATGCGTTCAACATGTGCTTCAACTCTTCGATGTGGCGGTTGGTGGACGTAAGAGGGACTGCGGTAATATAGATGTTGGATGGCAGTTCAGTGATTAAGGATTTAGTGTGAATGGGAAATTATCATATAAATCGGGCGGACACGGTGAAAAATTTTACTCTTCCTTCAAAAAGTTTAACGGTAGTCGATCGATAGAAGAACTTGTAACAATACAGTGGGGTTGTTAATGGTATAGAGAATTGAAAGTACATGGTATAGAATCTGGAATAAATCACAGACTGAATATGGATAATCCTCCACCCAACTACCCCCCAGTAGCAAAATGATGGTGCAACAGTAATATACAGCCAATGTTGAGTAAGTAAATCGAATGAGTGAGTGTTTCAAACCACTTGTGCTGTTATATTTTTACGTATTTGTTCTTCCCATTCCCGTTCCCATTCGTTTTTTTTTGTTGTTTTGTTTTTAATCAAAGGAAAAAGTTGAACACTGGAACAACGGCAAATGTACGTAAATTAATGACCAACATGGGAAAGTGGGCGCAGGATACCATATAACCCCCATATCGCTCATTTCGGGAAGCGGTTTTGATTTACCAACATTAATGAGGCGCATTTTGTAAACGCGGATTAAAGGGCATCGCCATTTGTGTATAGTGATTGTGTATCGATGAATGGTCAGGCTGGGAAAAGCTGTTTGCCATCATCGAATGCGGAACGTGTAAGCCGTGAATGTGATTTTGTTTTTCTTTCTTTCAACATTAATGGCACACAGGCGTGGAGGGGGGGGGGGGTTTGGGGTTGGGGGAATGGTTTAATGTTGGAAGTTGCTGCTCGTGTGCAACAAGAGATTGAAGTATGTTAAACATGTATGCAGAGGGATTGAAGAATGAAAGGGTGGAAGGCAAAGAAGGAAGTGGGTTCGACCTTAAAATAGGTTGTATATGTTGAGCACAATACCATTCGAAGATATTGTTGTGTAAATTCCGTACCAGAACACGTACGCAGGATATTTCAATTTATTGTAAAGAATTTTTCTTCTTCTTTTTTGTTCTTTCTTTTGTTTTTCCCTTCCAACATTATACATACATAGTTCGTTGAGTTATGTACTTCTACATAAGGACGAGGAGTATCTATACCTACCTATACTCATGTATATGATGAACATTATTGAGATATTTGAAAGGAATTTTTATTTGTTTGGAAAATTCTTTGTTGGATGGAAAGTGGTGAGAGTCCTTGCATTCATAATAATTTTGCAAACATTACGCTATACACACACATCTCCATTTCAAGAAGAAGACAATTTTATCAGCGACGAAGAAGTGGGGTAAAAGCACGAGAAATAGTTGAAGAAATCTTTAGAACCGATTTTGTGTTGCTATGTCTGTGATAAAAAATTCTATAAATTCTTGCAAAAGCTTAATTTTGTAAGATATGTTTAATATTTTTTCATTCAATTGGGCAAAAATTTAAGTTAAGTCCTTCCTGCTTCGGGCTTTTAGGTAATGTCAGTTGCTGACCAGTTTCAAGTAAGAAAAAAAGTAGCTCGTCGTCCGAAATGTACCCGATGACGCGTAGGAGTAGTGGAGGTCCTATGTCTCTTAAGAAGATCACAACAGCGATAGACGATAAGAGCAACGATTCCAGCGAAACAAAGTTTGTATTTATGCTGGCGCACTGAACTAATTAAAAGTTTTGATTTGATCAACGCGTTTATCATTTATAAAGGTGCTCCAACATAAATGCACACTAAGAATTAATGGCAAGTGTCATGAACAAAATACGATACAGTAAGTGAACAAAGCCTGTCTTAACCAAAGGGATTTGTGAGTCAAACCTTAAGTAAGCACTAGTTCAATAAAAATGCTTCTTGCAATGGATTCCAATTAATTTCAGTAGAGTAAATACTATTAAAATCTTCTCATAAAATCTTAAAAAACTCCTACAAAACAACTTTAAACTTTCGTTCCAATTTCAAACAACACTGATAAACCACTAAAGTCCAGAAATAAATACCAAATACCACCCTTCAACAAAATGTATATATCTAATAGGGTCATTGTTCTAGTTTAAATTTAAGCTTATCTCTATCACTTTTAAGATAGGTCCTTAAAACATCGGCAAAATTCTTTATTCCAACAAAAAAAAAGAAGAGAAATAGTGAACAAAAAAATAAGAAAATCCTCAATGTTCCACTTGGCATTCATTACCCCACCGTTCATAATCAGGATAATTATACTTGTTTTTTTCTTATTCCATCCAACTCCCCTATACAAAAAAAAAAACGAAAACAAAATAAAAACAATATAACATCGCAAAAACATTGTGATCCTAAGGATATGTGAAGGATTTTTGAACTTTGACCTAAATTCGTTGAAGCATCATCGTTTTCTTTCTCCCCGTCATCGTCATCGTCGTCGGCGGCAGCAACATTATATCCCTTCGTCTTCTTTTATACCTACATGAAGGTGCGGTGCGGTGGTGTTGTACCCTGCACGACTATATGGATGTTCAGTGTTGTCATGTCCTAAAACTCCAACTTGTCATAATTTATAAAATTCATTCCCTCCATTTATTTTCAAGTTATATGCCACATCCTGGCTCGGCTCACATAATATCAGTGAAAGTGTATTCGTATTAGTGCATCAGTTTTAAGAGTGTATATAAGTACCACCTCCAAGGTGGAGATAGGAAGTTGGAAAAAAAAATGCACTAAATCATAGCCCGGCTTAGCATAAAAATCAACATTGCAGTTTAGAGCGCGCAGGCATAAAGTAACAATCTATTTGGATGGGGAAAGATATCCTTGTGTAAACTCAAACTCACATGATGAGAATGGGCATGGGTCTGAGCTTGGGCATCCATTCCTCCTTGCAGTGCAAACAGGCTTCAGTGCCAACTTTTCTGCAAGTGACACAGTGCATCGAGATGGAGTGGGAATGGCAAACGGATAAAAGCAGGGACCGACATTCCCCTTTATCCTTTGAAAATTTTGTTCGGTTATTTTTTGTTGTTATCCTTTTGGCTTTAAGTACTGGGGTTGTGTTTTATTTAAGTTGTTGTCCTCATCATCGGAGACGAGGAAGAAAGGCAATGGTGGTTGTAATCCTTGGGCGGAATGCAGTTAAAAGCTTGCATCACCGAAGAACACACGAAGTAGTATAGTAGGCAAGGTAGGTACCTACATAAGTTTATACGATTTCTACACAGGAATTTAGTGAAGAAATCTTTAGAGAACCCCTAACGGCTTAGCTTGTGGTGGTTAAAGAATATGGATGGAGGTTACAACGGGTTTCCCCACCAAAGTTGCATAAGTAACATGATTACTTGCATAAGTGTGTGAGTGTGTGTGTCAAACACTCGTCCGAACATCGAATACAACATGAACTCGCACAATAACACACAGGATGCTTCTTTGCTGATGATGAAAGGACAGGTTCTTCGCTGCACTTCGACATCTCGTTTAGCCCAGAAGCCAGCAGAATGTGCCGCATGGTGTGGATAATTTAATAGACTTGCGGCAAAGGTGCACAGGATGAGTTGAGTATGCATGCAAGAGCCAGGCATTTGCGTAAAGGTAAATGCTATTAAGACTGAAACACAATGCAAAAGTTGAGTGTTTTATGCCGCATATATAAACCAACAACAAACCCTACCAACAATACCTACCCCATACTTATGTATATGGAAGGAAGGTAAAAGAGCCTCGGGTTTTTGACCTCACTTCTGGATGTTCTTGGTTTCGCAGGTAATGCGGTTTGAGTGTCTCTTCTGAATTAATTATTCCCAGCTGACGTTGCACTTAAGATTTCTTATTTTTTTTAACTTTGCTTCACTATTTATCCTTTGCCAAAGTAGATACAAGCTTTTAAAAGATTTATCTTAATGTAGAAAGATTTTTCATTGGAATGGGTGCGCCATTTAGCCTTGCTTAGAATACCACCACAGCATATATAGAGCCTTTCACAGGAAAAGACATTAAGTAAACATGAAATAATTAAAATTTGTTTAATGGAAAAATAAGGTGATGGTGTTGGGTGAGTGGTGGTCAGCTTTCTTGTGGTTAAGCGCCTTAAGGCAAATTTGCCATCAAAATAAATAGAAACTGCATATATGTGGGTATAGACACATGTTGGGTAAAATAAATATTTTATCAAATGGTTGTGTTATTGAAATATTGTTTTTTTAATAAAATTAAATTCGATGTCATTTTACAAAAAAAAAAACAATAAACAAACAAAAACATTAAACACTGTGTTGCAAAAACAATTCTCAACAAATTAAAGGAACAAGAATATTTTCCAAAATTTTTAGTGATTTTCAATATTCTATTATGTAAATTATAACAGTAATAAAAGTTCGTACTGAAATATATTTAAAAAGCAATTTCAAAGCCCTTTAGTTTTGAAAACGTTTAGCAAATTTTTTGTGGGCCTTATTAAGACGTACTTACAATTTTGTTGGGAAACCTAATAATCGGATTTAGCACTCCCAAACACATAAAATATGAACGACAACAAAACTATCAGTAAAACTTTCCTTCTAGGAATTTATTTGATCACAAATTAACTGTATTATAAGAAGAAAACCAGAAAAAAAACGACAGTTTTATGGCAGGGACCGTTTATACAGGATTTTCCAATACGCACTTGACAACTTTGAATTTAATTTTTTAACGCCCCCTTTCACTGATCATCAAACTGTCATTGTCAATTTATTCAGTAAACTCATGGTAAAGCACACGAACGATCCACGTCTGCAAATTATAAATTTTTTCTACCGACATTTGAAGTCGGTGACGGCAACTTTAAAAGCGTTAACTTCGATTTTCCGTCGTAATTCTCGCCCTAGTAGATAGGCAATAAGAAGTTTAGTGCACAAAATTGAGCCTACATATTCGTTGTGTGATGTTGACGTTTTAGGGAGACAACGGGTTGGTCGAAGTGTCGAAAATTTCGCTGCCGTTCAGGCGTCCGCAGCAAACGATCCGAATCACTCAATTCCACGGCGCGGCGGTGTACTCAAGAATTGGGCATCGCTCAAACTGTTTATGCGCCGAATTGGATGACATGGACGACATGGTGCCGCATGCCACACAGAACACCTTACAATTGATTTATTGAAATTTAAGTTTAATGGACGTGTTATCGTGTGGGGGTTACGTTAAGCCCTTGGCTTATGCCAACAAGCCGACGTCGCATGTTGGAAGAGCCCAGAGCTAACATTGAACGCAAAATATCGGTAGAAATGTGTGGCCGAATCATCTAATATTGAGCCTAACGAATCAACCGTTGCTAACGTGCCCGCAGTGGTCATATGGACGAAGTCGAGTTCCATTCATAAATGTTTTGATTGTACTTAAAGTCGATATTTAAATTTTTTAGATATTCGCCCATATTATAGAATCCGACGAATGCGTTGCGGATTACCACTTATTTCAGCCATATTTTTGCTTGTAGAACTCGCAGGTGAGGAAGTGTGTTAATGGAAATGGTACTCGCAGACTTCATAATTGCCTTAAATGCGAACGGCAATCCTACGAATCACGCTGACTCCCCGGGAGAAAAGTATTGCGAATTCCATACTCGCAAAGCGTCCCAAATCAGTTTTTTGTGAATATCTAATGAAGTATGGGATTAAGAGAATATCTAAATCTGAATAAGGATAGACACAACCTAAACTATTTTGTCGCTTGACTTCCGATCAAATCGTTAGTGCAAAAGTCAATAATGAGTAAGAAAATGACAAAAAAAACGAATTTATGTCTAGAATGACTGAGCTAAAATATATACACAATATGCTATGACAGTATGGTTAAAGCCAGCCTCTTATTTGGATGCAACTGATAAATTTAGTTTATGAAACGAAATCACATTTCCCGTTGCAGCAAATCATTGAATCTACAATATTGGTACCCGCCTACGTTCGAAATGAACAGAACTAGAAGAGTACTAAAGTTTTACTTATTTTTTCACCCACATAAATCTAATATATTCTCAATTGCCAAAGCAAGCTGCAATACATTATGAAATTATTAATTCTGCTTCCAAACTAGCTTGTCCGATAACAATACAGATGTTGATCTGATTAGTTGTTTACCCAAATAATGAAAAATACAAGCACTCTATACCCAAGACGATAAAAGTTATTTCCTACACTTAACCCAAATTGATATTCCCCAGAGTGATAAGGTACCTACACTTTTAGCCCCCGAAACTAATAATATTTCTTTGAATACAAAATGTATCCGCATCCATATAAAATGATATTGTTCCACCTTAAGGGTGCTTTAGGGATATATTTTCCCCAAAAATGCATTTATCCTGTGATAACACACATTTGAAATACACATTCGAGGAATCAAGGCATCAATTTCCTTAGAGGATGTGTTTCTTTTTTTTTCCCATCCCGTTTTACTACCCCCCACATCATAATATCCCATTGGGACTAGCTCCCTCATAACGCAATTCAAGCACAAATACAAAAATAGTTGGTATGTAGTAGGTACTGAAAGCCAATTTTCCAGATTTTGTCGAAAAAGTTTTTCTCTTTTATTTGCTTTGACTGAAGCCACCCGAGGTAATTCTCGATCTGACGAAAAAGTAGTTAGAAGAAAAATAATAATGACGACCGACGACGTGAAAAACTCGGCAACTTTAATTAACCAAACTCACACAATACTGCGAGAGAATCTCTGAGGATATAGTGGTTGTAGTTGTGATGATAGACCATCACACAGGTCCTTGTAGAACTTTAATTGGACGGATGCCGAAGACAATAAAGATCAAGTGGTGGTCAATGGAAAAGTCCTCCTAAGTTTTCATCCTTTATAGAGCAGCAAGAAGACGAGTGATGGTCAATCCTTGCAAGAAGAGAAAAAAAAAAAGAAATGAAAATACAGAAAAATAAAATAAAAGAAGGAAATAAGAAAACACGAAAGAAACGACCCAAAGTGGAAACACAAGCACACATTACTTCCGAGGGTAGGAAGTTGGTCAGACACTTTGGTCTGAACTCTGAATATATGTACGAACTACATCACGAGGGGTATATTTCTACCAAATAGATATGGGATGATGGCAAAAGAATCTCTGCGGCTCTCTCTCAACTTCAACTTGTACAAAAATCAATTCGCCATTCCCTTAATGACTTTCGAAAGTGGAGGCCAATTAGGGGCGAGATTACATGAAAGAAATAGAAAGACACACAGGACTAACTCTCTCTCTACACATAAATGAGCTTTGAAATTAAGGTCCCGAAGAATGGCAGACAAGGGAGGCAGTCAATTAAACTAAGAGCTATAATATCGTTCTCGTTCTATACCTTTGTGTGTTGTTGGTACGTTGCGTAGATGGGGTAGGGGTAGGTATATAAAAGTTGGTTTCTCATCAATCTTGTGTGCTTGAGGGGCATAAAATGGAGATTAATTTGTTGTTGACTTATGGTGCGTGTGTCTGTTATACGGAAGATGATTGAGGCTTTGATTTAACAACACTTTGTTAATACCTCTGCCAATGATGAGGAAAATATAACAAGAAAATTGCTAGTCAATATATGAGTAAGTTAATGTCGATTAAATCGAAGGAAAATTGTTCGTAGTTGTTTTGATTTGAAATTATTCTGATATCTATTTTTAGTTAGATTCTGACTGAAATTATTAAAAAAATTTCGACGTCTTATTTTGATTTTTATTAAACATGCTTAAAGTGTATGACTCATAAAGTCATATACATATTTTTTTTTAATAAAAACAAAAACTAACATATTTTTTTTTTTACTTGTATGTCCTACATAAAATTTTTTACAAAATTGGTATGACCTACTTTTCTATAAATTATGAACCATCGTGTACTTACGAGTTCCTTTTAATGTCCAAATTTTTAGAATAGAGTTTTAATAACGCAAAATTTCTATAAATACCACTGAAATAAATAAATAAATCAACCAAGTAGAAGTCTTAGCACTTTTTTTCATTCATCCTAATTGTTAGAAATTAAAGTACAAAAAAAAGGATTGCTTTTATTGAAATACTAGCTGTCCCAGCTGACGTTGTCCACCCTTACAGTGCTATTTATCGCCGATTTTTTCTATTCTTTTTTCCGTACCTCTGAATGAATTTTTCTGTGAGGAAGGAACGGCTTTTTTCCGGTATTTTACATTTTTTCCATTGTACTAAGTTATCCTCCCTTACTATTCTTCGTTCTTTTGAGTGGTCTTTTATCAGTGTTCCACGGTATTATGATCTATTTTGCATATTTTTCCGCGCCTTCGCCTTTCTCCCCGTTACATTACCTACTCTTTTTTATGTGGTGGAATTCTCCGCGGTATTCCGTGATCTATCACCAGTTTCCGCTCATTTTTCCACGGTATTCCGTGGTTTTTACCGCATACCAGTAGTCCGCACTATTTCGCAGTTTTTCTTTGACTTTACACACTTTTTCAGAGAATTTCTACTCTTTTCTCTATGACTCATTGTTTTTCCGCCATATTAATCGGTTCAGCAGTTCTTGAGTTATAAATGGTGGAATTAACCCGACTTGATTTTATTTATTTAGAAGAAGAAAATTAAAATAACGTATATTTTAACTGAGGAGCTTATGATCAAAAGCTCACATTTACACTTTTTGTGTTTTTAATTTTTGTTTTTGGAATATTGTTCTCCACCATGAATTCTATCGATTGCCAAGAAGATTTAGTTAAAACAAAAATAAAAAAATGCTGTTTCGGAACAAAAGATGACATTTTTTATTAAAATGATTCAATGAGCAATAAGTGCTAAGGTAAAAAGTGATTTCTTTTTGTGGCTTTATCAGATCGGCCATTTTGCTTAGTGCCGTACTAGAACAGAGCACTTTCCTTGCAAAACAGTATTTAAACAACAGCCCAGGACCAAATTATTATAATACATATTACTTCATTTCTCGCCGCCTAGAGTAAACATGAACTTGTTTGGTATCAATTAAAAGGTGGAGTTGAGCTTGTTTGAAAAATATTTCGGAAACATACCGCAATATTTTTCAAATCCATCATTGGAGAGTCGAAATATTTGAACTTAAAGTTGCCCATCTCGAAGAAAAAATTTCATTTCTTTTTGCGAAGTAAATGACAAAGAAAAAATAATGGTCAAAAGACATTATTAAGTGACATTTTAAGAACTATCTATACATTTTGATATTATTTGACAAATTTAAAACGAAATATGCACCTAACAACATCATCGCAATTGTTTCCTGTTGGATCAGACTATTTTGATTCGATAATGCCAAGTTTATTTAGTAGGTATAGTAGAAAAATGACAAAGTAATTTAACTTCAAACGCATTCAGAAACATTAGAACATAAGCTTTTGTTTGAATGAACTTAAATTCATATTTGTGAATAAATCATTCAGTTTTTTGAAACTCTTCTTTTCGGTAGGTGCAAATGTAATTGCATTTCATAAGACCAAAGGCTGGTCTCGGAAAGCCTATCTGAACCAGGTTATTATGGGATTTAACAGCTATAAAACAAAAACACTTTTTACGACAGAACTAATAGAATACTCGTACTATAAGTACTCACCATCAAACAAATGTCAGAAGAAGAACCCACCTCTTGCCAAAGGATCCTTCTATTATTTTATCTGGAAATCTCTTAAAACTGACAAAACCACCATGAAAAACTGCCGGAAGACATGTTCCCCATATAATACTACAACTGCATATATACCTATACCTGTACTATACCCCTCTCTTATCATGAATATCAAAACGTAATAAACACAACAGAATCCCCCACCACTCCCTCTGTTCTATCATAATAAATTCACTTGTGTCTTCAAAAGAACAAAAAACGAAATTAAATAAAACGAAAACAACAAAAAATTAGCGAAACAAGCTCTCTCAAACGAAAAACTTGCCAGGATTCAAGAGATTTACCAAGGAAATTCATTTTACTAGGTCAAATTCTTTTGATATCAAATGACAAAAACAAAGCAAAAAAAAATAGAAACAAAATAAAATCCTGTGCTGTGATGGAGAAGCTGCTTTTGGCTTCTAATTAAAAAGCCATAACCTCCTTCTCTCTTATTATAATGTAAATGCTCTGGAGCTACGGAAAGACACGGATAACACAAAAGAAGTGAATTCTTTCAAGTTCCTGCTGGCTCATCTTTTGAGCCATATCCCATACCCCACTTATAACACACACATAAACCTACGTTCCATTTCGTTTTTATCCTTCCCGTATCCTTATGCTAGGCTCCCTGCCTGATGATGGCAAGGTATACCTAGCGTAATTAATTTTGTGTGCCTGACTGAATGTCTCTGGATGTGGGTTTTTAGCATGAAGAAAAAGAAAAAATACAACTGTCATCCTGTCTTGAGAGTGTGTTTAAGCTGGTTTTCATTTAATTTATTTTATATCCTTTTTGTCTTCTTTCCTTACTTATATTATTATTGTTTTATTTTATTTTACAGAGCGAGAGAGAGAATTAAGAGTCCTGAAATTCAAGTTGGACTGGATAATAAAATAAAGTGGGTCCTTGCTAAGTTGTTGTCCCTTCAAGCCAAAACGACAAAAACACAAACAAATCCAAATGAAATTATGTTAATTGCAAAAGGATATACTCCTTGTCGTGTGTGCCAAGTAACCAACTACCAACTATAAACCGCTATAGGACAGCCACAAAAGACCATTCATCCAGAAAAGTCATCTCCATCTTTTTTTTTTGTTGTTGTATATTTTGCTCAACCCACCTGAACACGACTTCCCACCAGAATAAACACAAATAAACAACCAAGGACTCTTAACATAGATCCAAAACATAAAATCAACAACAACAACATCAGCAACTATACTAGGAGCAGCATCAGGAGCAGCAGCAACAACATAAACAACAACGGCGCGGCGTCAGAAAAAAAACAATCTCCGAAAATTATTCTCATAAAAAATGTAATGGAAAGCATTAGACTTAATAAAAAATGGATTTACACGGCCTTTTTAAGGCTGTTCTGATCCTGTACATCGTTCGAGGTGAGTTATCCTGTCGCTTGTTTTTATACATATATATATTTTGCATATTAAATGTTTTTCCAATTCATTCAGTCATATCCTTGAATTCTTTTTTTCGAAGACGCACGGCACGTCAGTGTATTATTTTGCGTTGTCCTTAATTTGAATGACGTGTGTTTTGTCGGCGGCGACAACGATGCCGCCAACGACGACGGTAAATACAGTTTGTCTGGAGATATTTTGATAGAAAATAAACAACTTGATTTGTTCTTTTAGAAAGAAACACAAAACCGCCCTGCACCCACCCCCCAAACCCCCCTCGACTTTATTTGATGTTTTTACCAGCAAAAATAATAATATGGTACCTTCGTCCTTTCCTTCCTTCAAACAGAATGGGTACGCTTGATTTGGCTCATTGCTGAGGGAGTCCAGTTCCAGTTAGAATAAATGGTATTTTTGAATTGAATTTAGTCCTTTTTTCCTTTGGGAATAAGGAAGTGCCTTAAATCCAAATATAATAACAGTTTATTTGACATTTTTCTTGACTACCTACCTATAAAAGCATCAGGATCCTTGTTTTTTTTGAAAATCGAAGGCAAAAGCAAAAGAAGTGCTCAAAGAAAAAGGACCTTTTTTCTGCTTGAAAGAATTAAACGCTGGAAAATATGTTTGCTCAGTGTATACCAGAAACCCAAAAAATAAAAATGATTCAAAGAAAAAAAAAAAAAATCAGGACGAACTTGGAGGTGAGTTATTTTTTTTTTTTTTCGTCTTTCTTTAAGCAGTCTATTGGAGGAGTGTTGCTTTTGAGGATTTTCGCTCCTTAAGAATCGATAGATGGCAAAGAAAAAAAATTGTAAAAAAAAACGGACGAAAAAAAATCGTTTCTCAATGATCCACTTTGATTTGAATTTATTGTGTGCCAAGCGGAGAGGAGTAAGATGAGAAGTTTCTTTTGCTCATGCAGATAGGAAATTAACAGGATCTTTGGATTGGCGTTTTTTTTTTATTTTTGTCCCAATTTTTTCAAGTTTTTTTTTTTTATTTATTTTGTTGAGAAAAAAAATAATAATAATTGGAAAAGGTTGTGTTACTTATTTAGTCGTTCAATCTTTGCTTCTCCCTTCTCTTTTGAGTGAAGCAAATGGCAGAAATATCACGTTTCACAAAGTTGTTTCTGCTGCGGAGAACTATAGTGATGGAATTAAAAGAGGATGGGGACTTGAGATGGATTTATAAAAGAGAAATCGGTTGAATTCACTTAAATCAGAATGAGTAAAAAAATATTTAAATCAAGTTCAAAGAAGTTTATTTTAGGCATAATGTGTGTCTATTTACAAAGAAAATATTTTGCAGCATGTTCTACAATGAATTTAATTTTGTTACTTTCTAACTTTTTTTTTTTAATTAAAGAAAAGGAATTGCTCACATCACTTGGTCTTGATCTTAAACTTATGTAACATTAACAAGTGGGAATTGATTTAACTCCAAAACGTTTGTGACACAAACATTACTTGGATATTTAAAGGCTCACAAATCGATAATGGTTGGTGCGATGGACTATTACATCAGAGGTCTGGGTTCAAGTCCCAGCGAACTTGAAGAAATATTCTTCAAAGGAGGTAGTTAAGGAATTTATGTCATTCCATAGAAAGAAAACTATTTTTTTTACCAAAATTAACGGTAAGCATCTGCCATTTATCCATTTAAGATAATTTTTACTTGCTCTATAGGGCAAGTATTGGTTTCGTGTCAAAACAAAAATTTGAGGTTTTAATCAAAACCAACATTACGATGATGGAGAAGTCCGAAAAAGTGGTTTTCGTCATGCCGTGCGTCGGTTTGTGCGTCTGTGCGTTTGTGCGTCTGTGCGTCTGTGCAACCATCTGTACACTTCTCCACTGCCCAAACGCATGGACAGATTTTCTTCAAATTTTCTACAGATGATTTTAACGTAATTTCGAAAGTTGTTTTTTTTTTTTGTTTTTGAATATCTCATCTAAAACTAGTACCTCCCATACAACATTTTTGAGTTATTCGAATTTTATCAAAAACGGCTCTAACGATTTTGATTCAACTTTTTGATATGATTTGTTCAATAACGATAAATTTTTAGAATTTTCTTCAAAAAAATCTATCGAGCCGTTAATAAAAAAAATTTTTTTTTATTAAAAAAAATTTAAAACGAATTTTTAATTGGTATGCCATTTTGAAGTTAATATTTATCAACATCTAAAAATAAAATTTTGAAAAAAACAAAAATTTTATTGACCCATATAAAAAAAATTATTTTTCAAAAAAAAAAAATCCAAAAAGTGTTCCCGTTTTAAAAAAATATTTATTTTTGCTTATTTGTGCATATCTCTTAATACCTAAAATTTTCAAGCTAAGTTAATACATAAAAAAGCTTTGCACTACCTGAGCAAGTTCGTGCGATCCAGTCGTGCATTTTATTTTTTTTTATAATTTGTAATTTCTGTGACGATTTAGATTAAAATGTTTTTATCCTGCTTTTAAATATAGTCATACCTTTAAGATAAAAAAAATGTTTTTCTATCGGTCAAATAGAATGTTTTTATTTATTTTGAACTTTTTCATATTAAGATCAAATTACTCCAATGAAATTGTTTTAATGGAAGCTTTGCAATAGCTCAATATTATTGCATATTTGAGTTTTTTTGAGGTCCAAAAGTAACGATATATGGAAAAGTTGAATTCTCTCAAAAACGGCTTTAACGATTTTGATAAAAAAATTTGTATTTACTTTTGTAAGTAAACCCGTAATTGTGAAATGAGGGAAATATTTTTAGAAATGTTAATACCGGTACATAGAACCGTTTTCAATTTTTTTAGTTTCTATAAAACGACTCAACCGATTTTGTTGAAATTAGCTATGGAAGCTTCTTAACAACCCTAAAATTATATGATATCAAAAATTTCAAAAAAAAAATTTTTGGATTAAAAAAAAATAAATTTTTTTTTAAATATGTATGCCGAGTTAGGATTTCAAAACAAAAATTGAACTATACCACGTGGCAACCCTACTCCTAGGCAGGATACTGCTTCATAGGCAACCCATGCGCTATCTGTTTCCTTAGAGTAAGACTAGCTCGTCCTATAGCGGTATTTTAGACAAAGTCTACTCAAAACTAGAATTTCGTAATTTTGAATTCCAAAATACTAAACAAATATTTAAAAAAAGTTTTGTTTTTTTTTTCAATTGTGCTTAAGAGTACCATCCCTAATATTTTATATGCGGTAACTACATTTCAAAGTATTTGGTATTCAAAAATTATAACTTGAATACTACATTTGATATAATAATAACAAAACATAACCGTTCACATATTTAAATTAAAAATAAAAAACTTTAATCTAAATGTATTTTTTTCTGGTCAGGCTCATGAGTCATATACCTAAGCAAATAGCACCCCATGTCCGTTTAAGTCCATTAATATCCAATTCAATGCAAACAGAAAGCCCCCATGAAATATAAAACCACTTCAGTCCGCACACAGAAAACCAATGGTCGGTCGCAGTGAATGTGCAAGTTCTCGTTAGAATTTGTCATCGCGTACATACCAACCTCCATTTCAATAGAGATCCCAAAATTCTGATAACAACTTTTAAAAAAAAAAAAAAATTTCTAAAAAAAAAGACAAACCAGGACGAAAATCAGTATATTCACCTCCACCACCCCTTTCCCATCTCTTCACACTGAATCACCAAGTCCACGATGACGGTGACTAATTGGACGGTTTTCAATTTCCCATAGAGAAGTGTGCATGCATAAGGAGCAGTAATTACCCATACCCACTTAAAAGTGTCGACGGACAAAAAAAAATTAAATTTTTCAACAAACGTGATGGTGAGAGAGAGAGAGAGAGAGGGACATTTCTACCGATGCACGATAAGTCATGAAGTAATCCTTCGGAAGTGTCCTTGTCTTGCTACTTTTGCTCTATAGAAAAGTACTCCTCTCGTCGTGCTTGCCTTTTCTTTTACCCCAAGCCCAACATAAAAGAACAAATATCCTTTGATTTTTCTGCTGCATGTGATGTGCATGAATGGTTGTTATCTATTTTTGACATCTTTCGAAATGCAATGCCCTCATCGGGGATTCCACACACAGAACACACAGTGTAAGTGTACAGCAGCGGTGGTTCTATTGAATTCGCCTCGTCCTGTATAAATTGCTGTGAAATGGGCCAGAAGTCGGGAATGAATATCTGTCATCGTTGGTTGGTTGCTAAGTTGGTATATTGGCGTTCGCTGCTGCTGATAAGGTTGCTTTATTATTATTATTTTTTAATATCTCGTTGACGTAGAGTCGTTCTCCGCGTAGTGCTCCTGCCTGATTTAGGATGGATGATGATGATGGATGAGGTGAGGATGCTGGATCATTAAAAATTTCTTCAACCATCACATGAAAAGCGAAATTAAAACAAAATCCTGTGTGTCTCTCTCTGCTGCGCTGCCAGTACTGAGAACTAACTGAGAGTGAGTGTGTAATGCCAGTGTTTGCATTCTTGCAATGAAAGCAGATTTCTGCAACCATTGTAAACACTCTAGTGTTTTTTTTTTTTTTTTTTTTTCTTTCTAGGATAAAGTAATGGAATCCTTTCCTATTAAAAAACTACCACCACATCGTCATTTTCATCCTCTTCGTCGTAGTCGTAGTCGTCGTCGTCAACATCGTCATCGTCCTCTTTTAAGCTGGCATTTTGTTTTTGCCATATCGCGCCATTGAAGACACAAAGCAAACAAACTTAATCACAAGCAAAGAACTGTGGTTGGCAAAATGGCGGGATGGCAATATGAGAGTTGGGTGGCAATATGGAATCACTGAGTGAGGAGTGAGAGTGGAATACCGATTGTGGCCGGAAGCGTTATGCACTCATTAATCGTGGCGCAAACTATCGTGAAAGGACATTCACACCGTGAGGGTGTGTTGAACTTGGTCCATAGCTGCTGCTGCTACTGCAATGTGGCAATATAGAGAGCGCTGGCATCATATAGCAATAAAGCTTCAACACAGCATTTTTATTCCCAGCAACAGCATCAGTTGCAGCAGCAGCTGTTTGATGTTGGTGGGTCGTGTTCTAAATTTGCTGCCATGATGCCATTGAATGCGGTTACCAGCCGAGGTAATACCATAGCACCCAGTCACCATGCAGACAATTGGACGAATATAAAGAAAGGGGACTATATAGAGGTATTGAAGATCCTTTTTCGGTAGCATAATCTGTGACTTTTGTAAGAAGAAATGATAACTTTGCTTAAGGGGCTTCTCTTGAAATATATATATAAATGAAATATGCGACCGAATTTTGGCCTTGGCTACACAGTTTCAAGGGGTACGAGCAAGTTTAGTTAGTGAAATAAAATATTCAAAAGTTAAGTTTTTGCGAGGGCCAAATGCATAAATTTGAGGTATGAAGGATTTCAAGAACTTTTTCCATTGTTTGCCTTTGAACAAATGAATGCGGTTTATAATTTGCATTTAGTTTTTCTTCCTTAATCCTCTTGTTTTAACTTTTGGGAAAAATGCAAAATTTTAGGAAAATTTGGTACACTGCCAAATAAAAAAAAAATAATCGCTAGCTGCCAAAAAAGGATTCATTATATATAAGTGTATTCAAAGCTAGTACATGACAACCAGGCTTCGAACAGAAATATTTGTATTACTAGCCGGAATAATCTGTGATACTTACTTGAGCAATTTGGTATACTTGTAGTTACTTATTGGAGCATAACGTCATACTAACCAGGGCAGTCCATGGTAATCGCCGTCAAAATTGTTATGCATGACAGAGCGATTTGTAATACTTACTAGAATATTTTGTGATACTATCACGCAATATGTGATACTTATCGGCGCATATCGTCGTACTTACCAGGGCAGTCCATGGTACTTCCTGACAAAATTCTAATGCTTGACAAAGTAATTTGTGATACTTACTGAATTATTCTGTGATACAAGTGGAGAACTTCGTGTTACTTTCCGGTGAACCCGTAATACTCTCCGGGCCGGCCCCTGACTCTGTAATCTGTAATACTTACAAGAGTCAGATATCAGAGAAATAAATCTGATCCATACGTGATACTTACCAGACTAATCCTTGATATCTATCACACCAATCAGTGATACTTACCAAATCAGCCCATTATATAAGAAAACAAAATTAATCATAGTTAAACATATCAGGCGATCTGTGATATTTAATTGAGCAACTAATGATAATGTTCTGAAAAATCCTTGAACTGGAATCATCCTGTACGTATCACAGACCATCTTGGCAATCCTGTTGGGTTTTCTATTGCTCCTGTAGGAAATGGCTGGAAGATACTTACAAAAACAGTAAAAAAAACTGACCGGTGGAATTCGAAATACCGTGATTTTGACTGGAGTACCCTGTGATACTTGATTTGGAATTCTTTGATACTAATTGGAGTAATCCGAAACATCTTCCCACAAAAGCCGATATGATACTTACCAGAACAATTTTGAATAGTGACCGTAGCAATCCTGGGTAATTAGTGAAGATATCCATGATAACTATCATTTTCTTACTATTTACTGACAGGAAGACGAAAATGATAAACCTTATTATGTGAGTAGTAGGTGCATTCAAATAATTTTGTAGTTTATTCTTAGAATTTGTGTATTATTATTTCAAAACTATAGCAAACCACCAGGCCTTTTCTTTTGTTTTATGTTTTCAAATTAATTTTTGTTTACCTACTAAGTTTGAAAGGATTCATTCCATCTCACAACCCTCCCAACATTTGTAAGTACCTTTCAAATAGAATGAAATTCTATTTAAAATTTGTCTAATTTGTCCATCATTTCCTTTATACCTCTTGGTCATTTATACCAATTATAATAAAGAGAAAATATTATTAAATTGAGATGTCAGTTGCATACTTACTTCAAGACGTCAATGCAATATACTTGTAAATGCTAAGGATTCTATGAAGGAGTTAAAATTTTTAAATGAAAAAAAAAAAACCATCAATCATTGAAAAGATTACCTGTTTAAGTCATTCGATTTGAAATTCATTTAATTAACTTTTCGTAGTAAGTGCCTTGTGCTTGTCTACCTGTCTTTTCAAATCAATGTCAGAAATATAATTGAAAAAAAAAACAACTTTGACAACATAATCATATACTTCAGGTAACTTTACACAAGAATAAAATTGTGTTTTTTTGTGTTTGTAAGGATATTGATGTTGTACGTACCTACGTATGTATGTATGTTTGTTTGTACATGAATCACCGATACCAAGTACTTTTCAGCATATTTTTGTGATATTTTTGGTATTAGAAATTTTCTTGGAAATTTTATGCACATACATATATGCAACGTCAAAAAATCTCACTCTAGCACATACACTCAAAAAAATAATGTTTTTTTTCGTTTGCGGCTAATGAATATATTTTCAATTAAATGACAATTATTTGCCGGAAAGTTAATACAATCCCCGCAAAAGTTTTATAGCAAACATAATGCAAACCACCATATTCGCTTATAACTCATTTTTATGAGTTGATTGCGGCAAACGAATATGCTTCCAACATTTAAACACCTTTTTCTTTGTTTATAGATTTCATATGCATTCTATCCTACAACAACAAACGAAAAGTTGTTTGACGCAAACGATTCGTTCTCTCATTTTGTTATATATCCATTCTACGCCAATAATAAATTATACAGTCCGTAGCGGAAAAACAAGATACTTGCATCGTAAGCTAGAGGTCGCCGGTTCAATCATAGGTGTTACGCTAATCTTTTTTTTTAATGGTTCGCAGAAAGTGTTTAACCCAAACAAATTCACCAATTTGCTGCAAACGAAGCCAAAAATTTGTTTGTTTGCCCAATCGATTTGTTCTCAGTGTACCTTTATCCTGATAACAATATCATATAGGTACAACAAACAAATCATTATGGAGTTATGTATGTACTGTACATTAGTTATTTACCTTAAAAAGAAATCAAAAAAAGGTGACACTGACACATCTTAAATCGCAGCCCTCTAGGTGGCCATCAATGTCAATGACAACAATTCTGAGCGTATCGTATTAAAGTATGACAGCAATAAATAAAGGAGCTCCAAATATGGCACAGACTACCATGTCATCGTTATGCCCTGACTTAAAAACTTCAATAAAAAAAAAAAACATAGCTCATAGAAACTCAATACATATTCTGTAAGAATGTGGTGAATCAAAATAGGCACTTGCCAACTAAACATTCGGACCTGGCAAATTAATAATCAAACCCAGAGAATTATTGAGTGATAGTGGAAAATCACTCAAGAAGCAATTTTTTAACAAGAGGTAAATACAAAAAAAAATTGTTTTCTTCTATGATAAACAATTCAAATTTTATCCATATCATATAATAAAACGGCAAACATTATTGTTACGGTACACTTTACGCGGCCGCGGCCCACACAAACCGAAGGGCAATAAATTACATGACAAACAAAAGACTTTTTGCATAGATGTGCAGTAGCTATATAATTAATTTTTCAAATATTTTACAGCTAAATTGTTTAAAAAAATAAAATAAATTTGCAAATAAAATGCGAGGAAAACAAATTCAAATCCACTGACACATGAAAAAATGTCAAATACATAAATCCAAGACCAGAACCCAAAACATTAAGGTGGATTTACATTAAGGTTTGTTCACATTACAAAAATCCGCTAGCACGACAGCAGTTGATGAACATGTTGTTGAATGTGTATATTAGGCGTTTGTTTTAGTAGTTGAGCTCTTACAATAACATTTTTAAGCATTAAGCGTTAGCTACTATCGGAACTTTTTGCAAAAAGTTAATATCTATTGCTGAAAACAGCGTACGATTTACCCTATAAAAACATTCCGTATTGTGAAAAGGTTTTTTTCTATAACTATAATTCATTATTAACAAAAAAAAAAAACATCCAAATACAACTGAGTCCTACCATTACAAAAAACTTTTAGTCTATCCCATCACATGTGCCAGGCTTTCAAAAAAAAAGACTGACAGACCATGTGCTTACATCAAATTTGAATCAAGTAAACAATTCATTACAAATCCTTGATTAATATGAAATAAATGTTCATTTTATAGGAAAAACCTTTCAGATTTATAAATCTTAATATTCGTACATATCTCGCTTACAAAGTCCTTTTTTTTGTTGAATTGTGAAGAAAAATCGCTTTGAATGGATTTGTGCTGTCTTGCCTACGTTTCATATCCATCATTTTAAGCTATCCATCTTGACAAAACAAAATTCTTAATTATCGTAGAAGGATAACCATTTTGACGAGGGTTAATGTATATGCGCGGTGGTTTTTTTTTTTATTGAGTATAAATTTTTAACCAAAAACCCATTATGTGTCAAGACTTGTAGAAGATATAACTTTGAATGGAATTTTTGTTCCTCAGCCCAGACATTTTCAGTTCAAAGCCTATCATCAGCAAACAAAAAAATGAGAAAAAAAATTCATTCAATTATTTTCTTTATTTACGAGAGAACTTAAACCATTAGGCTCTTGCACACTTTTACACTGATTGCCACCTATTTCGCCATGGCATCCATTTGAATCACCAATTAAGGCATCACATGGCAGATCCTCACCAATCGACCGAAAGAAAATTCATTTTGTAAATATGTGCATAGGTTAAAAAAAAAAAAAAAAAAATATTAATTAAACATTAAAAAGTGCACAACACTTTTATTAAGGCGTAGCAGAATATGTGCACTTGAACATCAACGACAACGGCCCATCATCATCTACCAGGGACTTGAGCCGAGCCTTTTTTCGTTGTTGTTGGCTGTTGTTGTTGTTTATTCAAACCACTCAAAAATCGACTGTTTGGAGAGTAACACACGTGCATCTAATGTCCTCGATTTGAATTCGTGTGTGTGCTTGCATGCGATAAGCGCGTAAAATAACAACCCTCGACTCTATGCAACATACTGTGAATGCAGAAGCAGCACCATCATCAGTATACCTACATATATCCAGCAAACATTGGCAAGGGTTAAAAGGGTTGCACCAGTTGAACCGTGTTTGCCAATTTAATGGCACCATCCCTGCCATCATATTCAACAACAGCATATCACCACCACCACCACCGACCGCCCACAACAATTGTTGTGCTATATTGCTGCAGCAGCAACAAAACAGCATGAGAATGCATTTCAATGCATCAGAAACAGGCAGAAACAGCAAACAAGGGCCTTAAGGACGAACCACTGACTCCTGCTACTGCTGGTTGCTGCACTTGCTAATAAGTGTCATCATCATCCTGAATGCGCGCACACACATCGCGCGAGTTTGCGATATGCGATGTTATTATAAGGACTCACAAGTAGGGCTCAATATGTATTTCTTTCCATTATATAGGGGCGGGTGTTTGGTGATGTTTTTAGTCTAACGCAAATCGTGACAATACGTGGCAACGCATAAAATTGTCATGAGTTGCAAGCTCCCCTTTCCCCTTTCAACATTTTAAGACCTTAGTCTTATAGGCAAAAAAAAACTTATAATTTTTTAAGCTAACCACCACAACATTTTTTGAGATTCTATACTAGTAGGTTTTTATTTTACGACGCCCATCTCAAGCTTAGTTTCGATCTAAATCAATTAAAAATTGTGAAACAATTAGATCAACGATTTATCAAATTAATGTGTCATTACAAAAATATTTTTTTTACAATTATCTCCCCAGATTGTCTTTAAAAATCCAATTTTCTACAATTTCTATAAGTGTCATGGGTCATTTTCTATTCTACAATTTTCAATTTTAAAAGGGCCGCTGAAGAAAATTTAAATAAATGACTTTTTTATTTTTTTTTTGCCAGCAATTGTAACTTTTCAAACCAATGCGCAAACCTCAATTTCTCAAAAAGCACTTGAGTTTTAGTACCATTTTGAAATTGAAAATTGTAATAGAAAATGACCCATGGAAGCCACAAAATTAATTTTTGCGTAAAAAATTTTGTTTCGAAAAACTTCAATTTCTAGAAAAGAAAAATATTGAAAAATCAACTATTTTGAAAATCCGATCTTATTTTAGCGAAATCTTGGATAACAAAAAATCTAGTTCATTGAGGCTTAAAATTTCAGCTAAATTTTAGTGCTTCAGTTACAAAATTGAGGCTTGTGGAACAAATTTTGGTTTGGAAAGATACAATTACAATTACTGGCAATAAAATCAAAAAAGTTATTTTTTTTGCGTTCTCTCTATTAGCTTCTGCAGAAGAACCCTTTTGAATTTGAAAATTGGAATAATAAATGACCCATGAGAGCTACAAAATTAATTTTTGCGCAACAAATAAGTATTTAAAAAGCTACAATTTTGGACATAAAAAAACAATAAAAATATTCTACAGTCTTATTTTCGCAGAATTTTAAATAACTTAAAAACTTTTGTGTCTATAAAAACGGAGTTTTGGTATTCCACTTAAAAGCATTTGGAAAGCTACAAATTTTGTTTGTTTGTTTGATGCCATTTTTTTTTAATAATTTAAGTCTTTTAGGTCTTAATAAAAAATTTACACTTTCAAAAAAAAAAGTATCTTGGATTTTTTTAGAATTTTCTTAGTTAAAAAAATTAACTTTATATCTTTAAAAAAAATGTATTTTGAGTCTCCATTACTTGCAGTTTCTGAGTTACCCCAATTTACCTAATTTTCAAGTGAAATAGGAAAAAATGTTTACCTAGTAATCACTTTTAGATTACCTAGAGTACATACATCTCTTATGGTATAAGCCCTGCATGTGCATTGATTATATAAATAAGTCAGTGAGTCAACACTATATAAGATTCACAACGCCAATTTTTGTAAACTTTCCTTTATACCTACCCAAATTTGTAGAATGTATAAGTAAAAGAAGTAACAATAATATAAAAATTTTCTCACAGGGATTTTCATCTATCAAAACAAAATGAAACACCCAAATGTAACACTTATGCTACACTAAACTGGAATTATTCATAATAACAATCAATATTTACTGGACATTTTTTATTTATACAAACAAATTGGTAAATAAATTCAATAAAATAACAATCTATAAAAGTCAAAATCCTCTCACAATTCTCCCCACATTGATATAATAAATTCCCAGATAATGCCTCTTTTCATTTATTGAACCTCACCATAGTCGACTTAAGGGAATCCTTCAATGAAAATATATTATATTCATCGAACAAAGTTCAAACAAACAAATATCTATCCATATTAACCACTTCGCAAACCGCATCGCAACTTGTGTGTCATTTATCCAAACGAAAAAAGAAAATGTATTTCCTTCATGAATATTATAATGAAATATCCTTGAATACCAAATGAAAAGTTTGTACGTACGTACCCTTTCTCTCGTACTTTGGAGAGAAAAACTCATTTCTTCTTCTGAAATTTGCACAAACTACTGTAATACTTTTGCCAACCATCATGTATGAAAATGTGTCCTGTTCTTTCACTTTATCCTCCATGTCTCAAGTGGAATTGCGGAATATGAATGAATACTTTATTACCCCAAAGTCGTTGTTCACGATAAAGAACCCCAACAACATACAAACATATATTCTTACACACAAACCATCATCGCCTCGTTGCTTCTCAGGGGTTCAAAAAATTGATGTAAAACAACAAAATTAACGTTGGTGATCCCTTTCAAAGGATATTTTACGTGGATACTTGATAAATTGTACCAAGAAGAAGAAACCTAACCAAAAAAATTTAAATTGTTTCTTAAACTCCGTTGAAGAATATCTCGGGATCATATCTAATCGGGGGAAGCAATAAAACACACAAAACTTTTATCATGTCAACAAAATGTCTCAATAAAAGTCCTTGCTTGCGATATGCCTTGTTCTTGCTACTTCGTCTTCTTCTTCTTCGTCTGTCTTCTCTGATGGTAATTCTCATCGTCTCGATACATTGATTTCAATGAAAATTGAGTTAACTTCAAAACAAAAGGACCCAAAAACATCCAGCGACCTCATCCTTGGCCTCCATCACCACCCATCCCATGGAGTCAAGTTTTGGGAAAACGTTTTTATTTGTTTCTGAGCTCAAGTAAAGTATCTCTCCGCCCCTCCATAAAAAAGGACGATTATATCATCAGTCGTTGCAAAATATTTTGAGACGTTTAAGGATAATGAAAAACCCATTGAATTTCATTTGCATTTATAAAATGGGGTAAGTAAGTAGAATTGGTGTCTCTTTTCAATTTTATAAGGAAAGTTCTGAAAAAAAAAAACATAAAGTTTGTTTAAAAAAAGGAAGCCCTCGAAGGCGGGATCGTTTTTGTTTCCAACATATCCCATCTTGATCCTAATCCTCTAAGCTCTAGAAATTGTTTTTTTTTTCATTTTTTTCTTAACATGATTTAATGAAATGTTTGTATTTTTTGTTCTTGGTCCTTTTTTTCATGTTTGAGCACACAGCCTTTAATGGACTTGACCTTCAGGGACCAATATTTCTGCATGAACCGCCGCATAAAATTGAGTTTTCAAACAATTCAGGAGGTCTGATAGAATGCTCGGGTCACGGAAGTCCACAGCCGGAGGTGAGTGACAACGATTAGAGAGAGATCTTTTGATAAGGGACATTTTTGGGGATACGTTTGTGTTTTTCTATTTTTTTTTTTATTTTGGTTTGTTTGGTACCCAATTTTATTTTAGCTTAAAACAAATGTAAAATAAAATTGTTTTTTTTTTCTGTTAACTGGTCCATTAAATGGGATTTGAATGTTTATTCTTATTTTTGTGTGCTTGTTTCATTTTATGACCTTTTTTTCTAATTTTATTTTTGTTTTATAGATCGAATGGACACCAATACCACCGCAACAGGATTTAGTTTTCACTCTATCAAATGGCAGCCTTATGTTTTATCCATTTACAGCAGAAAAGTATCGACACGAACTACATTCAACAGTTTATAGGTAAGATAAATCAATGAGGTTTTTTTCGTTTTTGTGCACTTTTACGACGTGTTTCAATTTTATTTAGATAGCAGCTATAAAAGATACACCTATCGACGTGTTGTTTAGAATTTCTTATATTAACTTTTAGACAATATTGGTGTAATTTTATTATTATTTGATGTTGTGGGATTTAAGGATCCTTAAAGCTTGTAGGTAGTTTGATTCGAAAAAAATTTAAGGAAAATTTAGTTTAAATTCAGCTAGGAAAAAATATTATTTCATCAGTCACCTTATGGAAACAGTTTCACTAATTCGTTTTAATTTTTTAACCCTCTCACATCAGGATGTTGTTCAGTTGGAACAAATAAGGACAAAATTAGACCATAATATCTATAATCTTATTTGTGTCTTTGACTGACTCTAAGGTTCTTAGGTGCAGTACCGTTATTGCCAATAATGGCTTCCTAACAGAACATTAACATGTTAAATACAATGTCTTGTTGCATTTTAGTGCTCCCTTACCTCTTGGACCAATTTTAATATTTACAACAATGTGCAAAAATTCAAACCATTACCACCTTAAATAGCTAAGTTCTAACCTAAAACAGGACCATACTATTTCATAGGAACGTAAGTTTCTGAAAAAAATTAATTTTAAAATGTTTGTTCGTCATTCATTGACTAAATAAAACAAAAAAAAAATAATTTCTTAGCAAACCTGGTTATTGAGATATTTTAAATAGAAATCTCAACAATGGAGTGCAATTCAAAGACCTTTCAAAAGATTGAGTTTTACTTTCGAGCTCTGCTTCAAATTAATGATGATGTTCCACAGGGATTATCTCCAAACCTTTTTCTTTTTTATCAACAATCTGTTGGTTAAAACTACTTATCCACTTAGACGAAGTATTTTTTATAACCAATGTTCTAGTGAAGAATATAGCAACATTCTTTTTTGAAACAGTTTTCACGAAACACTCGTCAGGAATGCTTATAACTTCTCATTTCACCCTTCAAACCAACTTTGAACGAACGAACGAATGAACGAACAACCGAACGAACGAACGAAGGAAAAAAGGAATGAACGAATAAACGAACAAACGAATAAACGAACGAATGAACGAACGAACGAACGAACGAATGAACGAACGAACGATCGAACGAACGAAAGATGGAATGAACAAATGAACGAACAAACGAATGAACGAACGAAACGACAGCCAAATATATGATGAACTTAGTAAACTTACGTTATTTTAACGTGCGTTGCCCCAGCGAAACCGCGTTTGCTTATTTTTGCTTTAAACGTATCAATATCACTCATGATTCAGCTATACCATCACAAGTTTTCATAGGACTTTTAATTGTTAATGAATTTGATTGTGCAATCCTGACACATATGCAGTTATTTTTAATGAATTTTTATAAGCAAAAGATTAAATTTGATTGCAAAAACCTTAAAGTTTTCATTCACTAATCAGGTGCATCAATTAATTTGCATTAAAATGTAATCTTTCTCGCTTAACGCTTTCATTTTAAACTAAAATTTATTATTATCATTTTTTTTTTTCAGATGTAAACTTCGTAATCTTGTGGGAACAGTGCTGAGCCGTGAGGTGCACGTTCGTGGTGGTGAGTATTTTTTTTTTTATTAAAATTCCTAGATTTATTATAAACACAAAAATTTTCTGCCATAAAATATAAAACAAAACCCACAAAACAAAAATTTATAAAATTGTCAGGATTCAGTAGCTACCTCTTTTTTTTTGTAACAAAAATTTAACATCCTCTCCAAGCCATTATCCAAATAACCAAACCCACAAAACTGTGTCTGATGGGCCAGAAAGTATGTCATCAGGGAATTCAATGAACTTTGTTGAATGCTCGATTTGCTTAAAAGTTTAAATTACATCCGCACGGCTTCAATATGCGGTATCAACGGGAGAGATCCAAATCCGTTATACAAAAAAAAAAAAAAAAGGAATGAAAAACAAAAACGTACCTACCTACCAAAAAAAACCAGCTCAAGTCCGAAACTTTTAATCACATCCAACCCCTAGAGAAGAGCGGGTGCGGAAGGGCCCCTATAACGCCCAGTCGAACCCCAATCTCATTTCAAAAACCAAAGTTTAACTTCAGCTCCATTTAACATTCGTTCTCCACATCAAATACCACCATAATATCTATATATATGTATTTGTATGTCCTGTCGATGACCTAACCACCCTCTTCGGATGGTGGTGCACCAGAGACGCGAGGAGAGGGTAATAGACGGGTCGATTATTTGTGCCGTCCTAAGTAAATATGGGCGTAAAATTAAGGAAAAGTTCGGTCATACGTGAAACAGGATATGGTGGCGGCTGACATGGAAAACAACTTGCGGCTAACAATGCTCAAGCCAGATGGTGCACAGAAGGGCTCAACTATAGTTGTTATCAGCAAAAATACGTAGACATACATTTAGGCTGGATATAATTAGAGCTTCCGTTTCATTATTCTTTGTGTGAGACCATTGTTTTTTTTTTTTTTGAGAGATTTTAACTCACAAAATTCTCAAAAATGCAATTCACTTTATCTAGCAAGTTTTGGAATGGTAAAGTATTGCAACCAAAAGTTATCGTTTAAGTGGAATATGGGAAAAAAACATTATTTTGGACGTTTGACATAAACATTTTAAAATCAGGGGGGTCATTCCGTAATACGATTATCGCCAAACGATATCGTCTCGACGATAGTGTTGATTTCCGTACCTCTAGAAATTACTATCGTCTTGACGATATCGTTTCGACCATTAAAAATTTTCTCTCCATTACTCCACCACCAACATGGTTGTATTTTTTTACATTTGCTTTATTATTTCAAGAAGTGAAAATCTAAGTTAGATTAAAAATAAAAAACAATTTGATTGCATACAAAATCACTGTTTGAGAGATTGTGTCCCTTTCAACAAACGAGACGATAGTCATAGAGTTACGTAGAGCAAATCTGCGACGGTCATGTTCACGACTATCGTTTTGAAAATTATGGAATGAACCCCCAGAATTTCTTCTAACTGATTGTTCGTAGAAATTGTTCAAAATAATTTTTTAAGAAAATCAATCTACAGGTGGTTAAGAAAAAATCTGCTAAATTTGTTGGTTGGATTTGTTTTCCTAAATTCTAAATTTAAAATTTTTTTACATTAGCCGATTTAAAAGTAATCTAAAAGAAGAGGTTTCTGGCTATCAAAATAAACATATAGGTAACGTGATCTTATGAAGAGTGACTTTTCAAAAGGGGATAAAAACACTTTTTGTCATTCCGTAGAAATTCGAAACAACAAAAAGCAAAAGTGGAATTAGCCATGGAATTGCAGATTTTCACCTGTGTGTAGACTCCGATTTATATATTAAGTTTTTTGATTTAGCCTAAAGTAAACCCACTAAACTAAACTAACGTAAACCAACTAAATTTAGCATTGGAATATTGAGGACAAATTGTATTCTCAGTTTAGAACAAAATAAAACTGATTTTATCCCCTTTTGCCAAAAGCCACTCCTCATATTATATTATTAAATACTTCGTTGTCTTTTAATGTTTGTTATCTGCTTTTATGCAATAACTGCTTATGTATTTTTAAATACCAATTTGAAAAAAAAACCATCCACTATTATAGTAGTATTTGTACTACGCTCGACTACTCTGTACTACCGTATTCCTCCTTTCACGTTTGTGCTACCTTTTTTTACGAAAGTTAATCAAAAAAATTTAGTGTCACAACGACATCATCCTTAAGATCTATTTCGTTTCAAATTTAGCAAATAGAATCCTGAGAAATTTCTTTTAATGAATTTGTAATAAGTTTAAATGTATTTGTCATTTTTTGCATTGGAGCATTCAACACGATCTGCTGTCATATTTTAGTTTTCATTTTTTCATTTTTTCATTTTTTTGTGTCAAATAATGAATTTTTTAGTTTGATGGTGTGCCAATTATTTTCCTATAAAAAAAAACTTGTCAAAAATAAACCACAACAACCCTTCAAATAATTATCAAATTGATTAGTGTGCCTGAAAGTGCGTGTAAATTTTGTATAAACTAACTGAAATTTAAATGAAATTTAAGTGGCAAATAGGATATGAAATCTAAGTATTTTTTTTTTGTATTCTACTGTCCAGTCACTTGAGGATTTTGCCCTACTAAGGGTTTTGTAGATCTAATTTTGTTTGCATGTTGTTTGGGTATAGGCCCTCATGAAAACTGCAATTTTTCGACTTCGGGGGTGTGCTGCTCGATCTGCCATTTTGAATTAAAGATGCAAAAAAGTGCATTTCACCTAATAACTTATTTGTTATTATGTAAAATATGTCAATGCAAGACTTATAAATCATAAAATTACATAACTTTCTTGTATACAATTTTTGTCTCTAAAACAGGTACCAAGATACAGTCGGGGAAAAAGCGATTATACTCTAAAAATTGTTAAACTCGATTTTGTTCTCGGATATTTGTAATTTGGCTATACTTTTGGACACAATTATCTCGGAGAGGTCATAACAATATTTATGCAAGCTTTGTTATAAACTGAATTGAATAAGACCAAATCAAGATGGTATGATGTCTCCATATTTGAATCTGAAGTAGTAGAAGGAAAATGACAAGAGAAATTGTATTTGTTTTTTCACTGACAAACTTATGTGAAAAAATTAACCTTCTGTACTACCCTGTGGTCCAAAATACTACCCACTTTTTGTCTTTTGTACTACTTTCCAATGAAGGTCTCCGGCAACACTGAATGACTACACTGCAAAAATATCATTCAACTCCCCTATGTTGCTTAGTCGCTTCTTATTTAATTTTTTTTGTTTTCATCTTTTTCCTCGATTTTTGATTAAACTTTAAACAAGGCATCAAACGATTGCAAAACTAATGTCCTTAAAATTGTACTATACTGACACATGGTAATACAAAATACAGTAAAAGTTTAATTGTTTAGCAAAGTGCATTAAGCCGTTTCTTGTGCATTAATTCTAATTTAAAAGAAAAAACTAAAAGTTTAAGAATCTCTTGTAGTTTGGCAAAGAAAAGACGCAATGAACACCTCGTAACGTAACGTCTCAAAATTACTTCAAGATTGAATGATTTTTACCTGCGGCAGTGGCTGAAGGACATCCTGTAGATATATATGTTTGTTGCCTCAAACTAATGACAGGTTTTTTTTAATTAATGAAATAAAAGAATACATTTCTTACTTCTCAAAATTCGAAAGTAACTTTGATAGCAATTACCCAGGATCATATCAATTACTGAACGCCAATTCTAAAAAAGATCCGACTACATAATTCCAAGTTTTCTAAGATATTAAAGTTTCAATTAATTGAGGAAAATCATGAGGAAATGCTGGTAACTAAAAATCTTCTCGAGTTTGAATTCTATTTCGATAGGTATTTTAATGACTCATACCACAAAACCACAAGTGTTGATTAGAAAACTTTCATCCTATGCTGATTTCTCTATTGTAATTAAATGACTTAACACAAATAATGTTGTTACATAAAAGATACGAGGTAAACTACTAAAATGGCCATTAAAATTTAACACATATTTTGTAGTTTGGCTCTTCTGCAATGGGCCACATCAAAATTGTTCGTATAAGAGAATCACTATAAAACCAAACAGGATAATTAAATTCCCATACTTTATTACACGCACAGGATTTCATTCGTCTTTTTTTTTTTTTTTTTTTTTCATCTCCTTAACTTCCTCCCGATACCTCACCTCCCCTCCCCTCCCCCAACGCTGTATCTGTTAAACGAAGAAGGAGTAATTGGATTCGACAGGAATCACTCAAGCGAAAGCTGCGTGTCCTAGCAAAAGTAATTTCAATTAATTTAATGGAAGGCATCAGATGGGCGGAATTTAAGTATGTAAGTGTACGAATCTATACTTGGGCTGTACACTACTACCTACAAAATCACAACGACAACAAAAAAACGGTACTTTTCTTGTGAACTTGTGCTTGTAACGACAACGGATACTGACCGAAATGAGGTGGAAAAAAATGCAGAAAATTGTCTGCCTTGAGTATATACATAGGAGAACTGATGAGAAGGCTGTAAAGTGCTTTATGAGCGGTTTATTTGATTGCCTTTGTGGAAACACCCTCTTCAAGACGCGCGCAAATGCCTTTGATGTTTGGCCATGAATGAATAAATTCAATGAAGAACTTTTGAAATATTTTTGCATCATTCTAAGTCTTCCAATTGAGTTCCGTTTATTTGTATATTATTTTGCAAAAGCCTTAAGAAATATTACTTTATTTGTTGTTGAATTGATATTTTAAAATATACATAATAATTATTCTATTGAGAAGAATTTTCAGAACTTCAGTGAAACAATTTTATTATAATGAGATAATTATGTTCTCTTAATACCATGGTTACCCATTGTATAAGAAATTTGGTCATATAAAATTTTGTGGTTAAACAAATATTTTGAAAATAATCGGTTTTAGATGTTACTCTTTTAAATTAATGTATTGAAAATTGAGTTTTTGTATAGTTTGTAGGATTTAAGACCCTATAACTATAATACAACATTTTTACTGGGATAGAAATTGTGTTCAGCAACGCCCTTACTCATATCCTAAAAGTTCAAAGTAATCCCTTTTGTTGTTTGGAAACAATCTTGACAAAAACTTCATCAAAATTGCAATTTATAGGTTTAGCCTTCAAATAATGGTTCAGCTATAAAATTTGGCATAAACATTTCATTTGCAAATAAAGAGTACAATGAAATATATTGGGTGAAAGGGTGCTTTTTAAGACGAATCGAATGAACGAACGATAGATTTAAAAAAACTGAATAAAAAAGGCCACTTGAATAAATCACGGGTGAAAGGTTGCTTTTCAAAAAAAGTGGCTTTTATTATTAAGGAGTCTTATGATTATCGGCATATTCTTGCCATTTTTAAAAACTTTCATTCTTTTCACTAGGTTTTTTGAAATACATTCTTCACCACTAAAAAAAACGCCCTTAATCTATGTAATCTATCTATAAATATGAAAATCAGTCGCCCATGCGTTAGTTTCGCAAAAGCTCAAGAACGGCTGGACCGATAAGGATCATTATTTCCTTTTGGAAAACCAGGAAAACTAAAATCAATTAAATAAGCTTTGTATATGAATTTTTTTTATAAACAGGTTCGAATGTATATTATTTCTGATTCGATTATTCTGACACAAATTTAAGAAATTGGATTAGGTATTGGATTGTGGAGTTTTGTGAAAAAATGTTATGAAAAAAAGGTTAAGTACCACCGTAAAAGCATATTATACTGCGGCAAAAAAACTTTGTGATTCGCGAAAAAAGCTTGAAAAGCTGTGTTGAAATGGGAAATACTAATGAATGTTCGTGGAATACCGCGGAAAATAGCAAAGAAAGTTATAAAAAAACCTTTGGTACCAAGGTAAACAGCGTAAAAGACCATGAAAAAAAGGCAAGCAAAGCGTGGAAAGCCGCGAAATAAATCGTAAAGGCACAAAAAATATGCGCGGAATACCGCCGAAAAATGCGTGGAATACTGGTACAATATCGTGGAACTCGCGGAAAAGAGCATGGGAAGTTGACCAAGGAAAAAAGTGTGAAAATATACACAAAAAGTGAACAATATTCGATACTGGAGATCATGGAATATCGTGGAAAAGGTGAGAGGCATCAAATAGCACAAAAAAAGGGAAGAAAAGCGTGAGTGTTTGTGAAATATAGCGTAAAAAGTCACTGAAAATATGCCGCGGAGTTTCGTAAAAAAAGGCTAGGAATACTGGTAAAATGTCGTGAAATATCTCGGAAAATAGCAGCTTAAAGTACCGTGGAGGAAGTCACACAGAGAAGCGAGGAAAGTTACGGAATTGAGTTAAAATAATACGAAAAACCGCGGACAACCACGGTAAAATGCGCATAATGCTGGTGAAAGACCGCTGAAAATCGTGAAAAATACCATGAGAGGTCATGAAAAAACATACCGCAGACCATAGAGAAAATCTTAGAAAGTTGGAAAATATCCGAAATTTTGCGCACTACAGCAGAAAATGCGAAGAATAGCGTAGAAAAAAGCGCGCAATACTGGTGAATGAACAATTTTAAAACACCAGGCTTTTTACACGTCTTCTATGTTGTTTTATGATTCTTACATGAACAATGTATGCGTGGCATACTTACGTGTCAGAAGAACTTCAAACTTATGTTGCCTATGTGGATTCAGACACTCAATGTAAACAGAGAACAAAAACACTGTACAGGGCAGGACAACGTCTGCAGGGTCAGCTAGTACTTGAATAAACTTTTTTTATCCTGAATTCTCATGAATGAAAACTTTATGTATCAAATTTTATTAGTTAACCATTATATAAAAAAAAGTTTACCCTAATTTTCCTTGGTGAACTAAACATATATTCAATAGTGCAAAAAAATGATTATAAATTTTTTTTAGGTGATCTTATTTCGAATTATCTTTGCTCTTATTCGATCCAACGCCCTTAAATCATGTCCCAAACGACTATATTGTATTAAATGCGGGGTCAAGAAATATTATCAGCCACTTTAATTGCAATTTAATCTTACACAAACCAATGCAAAGTAGAACTAATATTGATAACTCACAGAATGGATCATACACATTAGTATTTATAAATATTCCGCTTCAAAATTTAAAAGAATCTCTGACACAGAAGATACTTTTGTGAAATGAAAAAAGGTACACTCGGGCGTATGCGTAATATTTCGTTTTTTTTATTGAGTATTTAAGACTTTTTCTTTATTTTTTTGTGTGTACCTTTTCAATCAAGATTTCAGTTATTATTAAATTACAACAACAAAAGGATGGAATAGATTTCTTAAGTGCAGCATTTTGTCATTTAAAACTTCTGTCAATGTTTTTGTGACCACTAAAATTGTTGGTACGTTAAATAAAAAAAAATATATGTAAACAAATATTTATTAATTTTTCTTTTTTAAATTTCCCTGTATGTGATAACTGATAACCAATTTTTGATTCGTGTCAGAATTCCGTTTATTCAAAATTTCGTTTTTTTGAATTTCAAATTATGACAGCAAAAACATCAACTTAATACCTTAAAAGTATTTTCAAGTTAAAAAGTAAACAATTATAAAAGAATTTATATAAAGTAACAAAACCCAACCTTAGTATATTATGAATATAGAGAAAGGTATATCCTGTCAAATGCATATTATAATGCCCATGACAAACAAAAAATTAAAAAAAAAAGAAAAATCCTTTCTGTTCTTTACGATGAAAGGCAAACGGAAAAAAAAGACAAAGTAGTTAGCAAAAGGACGACATCCCACTCCAAATGACATTGACTGATGAATAGGTAATTTTGTTCTTGCTACATGCACCACATTCTCCATCACTGCACACTCGCTGCTAGTGCGACCACTTTCTTTGCTTTTTATATCCTTCTTTTTTTCTATATTTTTTTGTTTTTTTAATTTTTTTCTATTCTTTTCCTCTCTGTGTGTAAATAATCCTTTTCAGTGATGCAAACATAAAAAGGACTTGCGTTTGCTCATTCACGATCCAACTATTCAGCAAGTCATCGTGTTTGAGGTCTTCTTGGTGTTCTCTTGTTTTTTTTTTTTTTCTTCGCTTTTAAAATGTGTTTGCTCCTTTTTTTGCAGCTTTATTCTTTTTTGCTTCTGCTAGTGTATTTATGTCGTCGCCATTTCTCATATATATTTTTTTTGTTGTTGTCATAGAAGTAACGGTAGATATGTTCCATCTTCCATTTTCTTATGTTGTCTTATCGTCTATTCTGTTAGCTATTTGAAAATTTGACGTAGATTCGCCTTGAAAAGCGAAAAAAAAATAAAATAAATAAAAATAAAGAGTGTAGCCACTCCCAGGTTTAAACTAACTGCTACTGCAATGTTTCTTTTTTTGTTATCCGTTAAAATAACTGTATTGTCCTTCGTGCATTGTACTGCTTCGGTTTCCCCATCAGTAGCAGCACTCAGTATGATGGCAATTTCCATGAAGTTCTCTCTTTTTAAAAATTGTATCCTTTTTTTTCTGTCCCTGTACTGATTCGTCTTTTTTTCACAAAGCTTCTACTCTCCCCTCCACATCCCCCCCCCACAACAATACCCATATACCGTTATTTATATAGTTTCGGTGTAAATGAACTTCCGTCTGCACGCTGGTTATTTATGACCAGAATGACTTTCTGGACGTTATGTGCAAGACAACTTTTCAAATTAAAGTTTTGTGCAATGGCCATTTTGATTTTATTTTTCTGTCTTCAGTCCAGAGGCTATACTATAATGTAGAAGTGGAATATGGGGGCTAATGGTGATGGCAATGGGAGTTTGAGGTTTTTTTTTTGTGCGGTTTCTTATTCATTTCATTTATGGTTGGTCAGTTGGTTTGGTTGTTATTAGAAACTCGTGAATTAGAAGTTTGTGTGTGAATTCGACAATATATTTCACTTGAATTTTTATTTAATGCAATTTGTTCAAGTTTGAAATATACATCTGCTTGACCAATTTGTGGTAATTTAGATGTCACATATGTATTGGGGAATTGTTTTAGTTGATATAATGTGAAGGCAGTTTTCAAAACAAAAAATAAAACTAATTTTAGTTGCAAACCAAGGACAAATTCCATTACTACAAAATTTACATCTACATATATGCGAAAAATGCGCATTAATTTTTTTCCAATTTTAATCCTGCCAATTTCCTCGTTTTTATTTAGTCTGGCGTTAGCAGCCATCATAGTTTTCATTCCCAGCGTGCTAAAAATTTAAAAGTTATTGAGATCCAAAGCAAACACAGTAGAATCTTCAATATCTAACAAACAAAATATTCCTGCTACAAAATCGGGATTTGCTTTTCATCTAGTTCATAGTAACTCCAAATTTCTGGAAATAAAAATATTTGTTTTTTTTAGATTTTCGAAGGCCAATTTTGAGCTAACTTTTTTCTTGAATATTTCAAAAAGCGGTTCAGCACAACAAATTTTGGTTTGAAAAACTACATTTACTGATAATAAAAAAAATTAAAATTAAAATTTTCTCCTTTGGTATCAGCGGACTCTTTTAAAAACTAAAATTGGAATAAAAAATGGCCCATGGGAGCTACAAAATTTCAAACAGCAAATAACCATTTTAAAAGTTAAAATTTTGGAACTTCGACAGTCTTATTTTAACTTAATTATGAGTAGTAAGAAAAATGTTGTAGCTAATAAAACGATTTTTTTGCAACTTAAAAACATTAAAAGCAACATATTTGGATGCTAACTACAACTTTTTTTTATTTATTTAAGACTTTGTTCGCTTACTTAAGACTTATTTAGCGGAAAAGTCAACACCATGTGAGCTTCTAATTTTTGGTTTTAATAAGCATTTAATTAGGTACAATTTTTTAGATTACATTTTTTTTTAAACTGCCATAAGGACTCAAAATAAGGGGCCTGATATTTTGAGGCTATAATAATAGTCTGGATTTTTGAAAGCCCAAATTTTGAAGGTTTGTCTGAATATTCAATATAAATAATCACACCAATCACAATTACTTGCAATGGGAAGTTATTAAGAAGTATATTTATAAGTATTTCTTAGTATTGTTTAATATATAGGTATAGGGGCACCAAATTTTTTTCGTTTCCTGTGCAATAGTTAGGGGCCCAAAAAATTGTAAAAAATATTAAAACAAGTTCAACAACCTGGAATATTTTTCAAAAATTGAATTTCCGAAAAAATGCAAGCTATGTTTTTGTGCCTAAGAGCACTAGCACATTTATCTACGAGTGAGGGGTGTCTGTATTACCCCTTAAGGAGGGAGCTGAAATTAAAAAAAAATTACAACAATTTTAAGTTGTAATAATTAAATATTGGTTATTTCTTGACAGATTTCACAAAAAATGATTAAAAATAGACAATATTTTGCATTCCAAATTTATTCTACTCTTCCATTTGAATTATCTTCCCTTAAGAATGATAAATAATAAATTCAACAAGTCCATCAGACTCACATCCTTCAGTCAAACTACTTTTGTTCTTAAATAATTTAAATTTTTTTCTAAAATCCCAGAATAAAAACAAATTTGGTCCATTTAACATTATTTCCGTCTTCAATCGATAAATGTTCAAATAATTTACTTTACTTAACTAAAACATACACTCTTGGAGAGTACTTACACTCTTTAAAGTAGTAATCCTTTCCTAAAAGGTACTCGAATATTTACATACATCAACATCCTTGACAAAATAAATACTTCTGTTTAAAAATGCCCATTCTCAAAAGTATCCTTTCTCAATTTTCTATACTTTTAGTTGTTAATCAAAAATACACAGTCCAAGTGCACGATGAATACGTTATGACGGGCAACACAGCAGTCCTCAAATGTCAGGTAAGTTTCATAGAAATGATGATATGAATGTAGGTAATTGAAATTCGAGAAATAGCATTCTTACTTAAAAAAAAATACAATTGATGCTTTTTTTTTTGTTGTTTTGTATTTCTAACTGAATACCTTTTGTGTTTCGATTTTTTATAGGTTCCCAGTTACATGTCAGAGTTTGTCATGGTTACGGCATGGGTACAGGACACTGGAATGCATCTTTATCCAAACACAGACATCGGAGGAAAATACACTGTTTTGTCGAATGGTGAATTGTATATAAACAATGCAGGACCAAATGATGCATACAAAAGTTACACATGCCGAACTGTAAATAGACTGACAGGTACATACATACATAAATTTATACACACAAATGTACACTATACGTAGTACGTAGGTATATGTCCTTTGAATTTATATAGAACTTAGTTTTCCATTAAGTATTTTCCATTTGTTGCCGTTTAATACTTAATTTTATTGGAAACTGACAAGAGAGTTTGTGTGATAGCCTCCAGTATGGATTCTTGAGGAAGAACAAAAAAAAGCAAAAATGAAATGAGTTTAAGAACTATTCGGGAACAAATGGGGTATAACAGTGTTTTTTTAAGTTAAAAAATAAATGCAAATAAATAAGTTAAGCAAAAAGTTAGTAAGTTATTTTGATGTTGAAGGCAATACGAATATCCTTGATGCTTTAGCGCACATGCTATTTGCCCAGACTCTACATTGAAGAATTTAGTGATAGCTCTAAGCTTCAAATTCATCTGCCACAAATTCCCACTTTAAAGCAATTCTCAGACCTCGTACCTTTCCCAGATTTCTCCAGACCCTTTCGGGGAATGGTGGCGATAAATAAAAGTGTACCAGATAAAGGTGAGAGGACACTGATGGATGAATATTTTTATTGGAAAAGGCCTTCATAGAAAGTTTAAAGCGATCGAAAAGGTTTGCGATCATGAAAATAAAAAAAAAGAACGACTTGTTAAATGATTGCTGATACTAAGACCGTATCGCAAGCTTTTCGAAATATCGAATGCAATATAAAAAGCAACAAAATAATGAAGATCCCAGCATTAGAAGAGGTTGAAGAAGATATAAAAAACCTTAAGAACAACATAGCTACAAGCAATGGTAGTTAATTGGCAAGTATGATTTTATGGATGGAAACATTCACGAACCTCAATTTTTAAGATAGGTGCTCCCATTTCATACAAGAATTAACAATAAACCTTACCAAATGTTGCATATAAGATCCCATCCGCACTTCAATCGAAAGTGGCCTGTGTACCTTCCTGTCAAACACATAACCTATAGAACAAGTCTTTAGACTGAGGCAAGTCCTGAAAAAGATCTTCCTCTCATTGAACTTCTCCATTTTTGTTCATCAGGGCTGCGGGCAGAACATCGCTTAACACTATCAAGAATAGTATTAGTGACAGATTGCAGACCTGCCTGAAAACAATTACCATTGTTTTTTCCGATGGAGGCAGTTTTGTGCTCCTGATTGTTCTTAGTTTTTCATAAAGGTGGTCCCGTTATTGTTGGCACACAGCGGATCTTTTATTATGTCGGTTTTGAAGCTGGGCATTTGCTTGAAATCTCCCAACTGCAGCTTTGCGTAATCTTACGAAAGCTCCCATCAGATGTACATCCCGGGACATCCCTATATGCGCTTCTCTTCTGTTCTTAGTTTATACATTAGATATGCCATGTTCAAAATATCTATTGGCTAAGTGATCAGTTAATTCACATCGTTTTACTGATTCTTAAAAGACTTTTCAATGAAAATAATATTTCTTAGTAAGTAAATTCACAGGCGAAATTATTCTCACTTTCTGGCCTCTATGTACAACATGAGCAAATTCTTTTGCAGGAAATTATTTATTTGCAAAGATGCAAAGTGAAAAGTGAAAAGTATTTGGTGAAATAGGCCCCAGGTCCTATTATCGGTAGTTTAAAAGCTTTTGTGCGTCAAAATAATGTTTAATCATAAGCACCAACATTGCAGTTGGTCAGGTGTGATTTTTTCCATCCGTTAACCACTCTTCCAACTATAGATATTAGTAAGCTTTTCTAAGATTTAAAGTTGGTTTCTTGTTCAATTCCATATAGACTTGTCCGTGCGCATGCCAAGTATTCATCTTAACCTGACACTTTTTCCATATAATGTTCTTCAAGATGTCTGCATTTCTACCTTGGACTTAGCTAACACTTAATATGAAAACTCTCAAATTAATCTACCTATTTGTAAACATAGTTGGTTTCAATTATGACCTTCTTTGTCAACGGTAACACCCTGTGACGAGAGGTTCTTTCTCCATGAAAGGTAATGAGGACATATCATTCCTGGCACTCGACGCCGAAACCATGTTATAAAAAGTAAACAATTTTTCCTACTTTTCCCGTGGTTTAAGGGGGCAACATGTTCCACAAAATAAAATTCTAGCACAACCCTTGTTTTACGACAAAACATCACCACACTGGCAAAAATCAGGAACAGAGATAGCGGAGCGAGTCCAGAGGAATGTGTAATCGAAACCACTGTGAAACCAGGTCATGCATTACTTCAGAGGATACACAAGATGCTATAGTAGGTAGGTTAGGTATACCACCATAGATGGAATATAGCCCCCAACTGGAAGGCAACATCATCATCATCATCATTCTTGGTGGGCCTTGGAGTCATCATCAGTATCGTCTTCATTGACACGACATGCCACGCCACGCCACGCCACGCCACTTATGTGCGGTTTTTCTTCCTCAGATCCTCTGAAGCAGAACATCCTTACAGAGCAGAGATACACTTGACTTCGTCTTGGTTGTTGGTGTCGGTGTCGGTGTCGTCCTATACTCGTCTTTCTCCATATATCGTTGTGAACTTCTTGCACCAAGAAGTCCTTAGGGAGATATTCGATTGGTGTTGGTGGTTTCAACTCGTACACTAGTGTAGTTGCCACTTCTTCCATTAAAAGTGACATAAGGTATAGGAAAACTCATAATTTATCTATTTCTTTTTTCATCAGGATATCTGGTGCGATATAATTAAATGCATGAATGGGTACTCAATGGGCGATTGTGGTAACCAACATCATCCTTTAAAGTCCCCTTTGCAGCATCAAACCCCATCCCACAAGTTATGCTTTCCTTCGTTTGTCAGGAATGCGATTCAGTGAATTATGTGGTGCGCACGATTTATATTATTTAGTTGCAAAAGTAAAAAGGAATTTATTGTGTACGTGATGCTTAAAAAGGATATGGTGCATGTGGTGATTTTGGTAGAGTATTGCATCCTTTGAATTTCTTTTTTCGAGGATATTATATCGACTTAATTCAATACCAGTCATATACATACCCAGTGAAAAAGGATCTAAAGAGTGCTTACAGTTCAAAGCTGCATTTTATTTTATTTGACAACTTTTTCATAAACATATTATAAGTATTTGTGTATGATGTGTGTGTATGGTTTTTGATCGTAGTATGTGTTCCCCGCTTCTTTACTTCTTCCACACTTCCACTTTTATTCAACTAATGGAAGTTGGTTTTAACTTTTGGAAAACTGTTTCAGATGCTGCAACAAAGGATGTTCTACATTAAGGTTGTTTTTTAGGGCAGATCCTGTGCTTTATGCACACCATCACACAGGTGTACCTACCTACAACATATCATACACACTTACCTTGTTTTTGAGTTTATGTATTTTGAATTAAATATTCCGTTTTCGATGATGTTTGTTGTACTCTGTGTCCTGGTGCGGTACATCAGGAGGTTAATGGAAATCTTTTGTCTGACGATGCTGTCAGAATAGATTTAGATAAATGATTAACGATTACTTTGAGTCGGAATGATGAATGGAGAAGAAGCAAAGCTTAGGGTTTATCCAGGCAAATGGGATAAGATAGAATGGGATATGTGTGTTTAGTTTTACAAGATTGAGATCTAGATGTGTTTGTTGTTGAGTTTATTGACAAAAACATTTAAGCAATGTCGTTTCAATGGATTAACTATATGTCAAAGAAAGTTAACCATGATGATGGTTTCTTCTCCTATGTATTTGTTTATTGTTGATTCTATTTGTTTTAGGATCTAGCTTAGTAACTTACATATCAATGGTTTTTTTAACGAGATTATTTTTGTGTGAAATAAGCAGTGTTTTAATGTGTTTTTAATACCTTACATCATTAGTTCGTATAAAGGTTCTTTGAATAATATCTAATTCAGTTTTTTTGATGAAATACGTCCAAAAACAAAAAAAAAACTTAAAATGATAAAAATCATTAGCAGTTCTAGAAAAATTAGCATTCTTAAAGGAAAAGTTATAAACTTTGATTTTTTATTTAAATAAAACAAACATTTTAGCAATGGGTTATAAATAGTTTACGTCCCTTATTTTGGCTGACACTTTGTGGCAAATTCAAAAATTTTAATCTCAGCAATTGTAGCTAATTGAATGCTAATTTGTTGTGCAAACCAAAAATTTATATCTCGCATGATTTTTGAGTTATTGAATTCTCCCCACACAATAAGTCAGAGATTACTATTAGCGGACAAAATCTTAAATCATAAAAAAAAAAAATTAGGCAAATCATTATTAGCATCCAAATTTGTTGCTTTTTAAATGCTTTTAAATAGCAAAAGCTTCGTTTTCATAGCTACAATAGTTTTTTAGTTATTCAAAATTCCGCTAAAATAAGACAGAAAGCTATCGGACGAAGATAAGAAAATGTATGTAAAAAATTATAGCTTTTTAAATGCTGATTTTTTGCTCAAAAACTAATTTATGTAGTTGTTCATTTTCTAATCCAATTTTGAATTTTTAAAAAGTACTTTCGGTCTGAATGAACAAAAAATTTGAAATTGTTTTTGCCAGTAATTGTGGATTTTCAAATCAAAATTTGTTGGGCAAACCTCAAGTTTATAGCTCAAGCACTTTTTTAAATATAAAAGTTTTTTTTTTTGAAAATGTGACCTTCTAAAATCTAAAAAAAATGCCAAAATCAATAGAAAATGTTTACAGAAATTTGAAGTTACCAGTCCAATTGTGTTTTTACTAAGAAAGTAGTAGTGGGGGTAGTTTTTGGTTTCTATCATACTTTATGTTTTGGGGGCTTCTGAATCCGAATGATGTTTGCCAACAAAATTCAACAAAAATGCAAAAAGCCGCGAAATTTTCAACAATTTTGAAGTTTTTGGAATATTTGACCCTGATAATCCTGCATCGTTCAATTTTACCATGAGAATTTATTTTTGGTCACTACTTTATAAATAAGTGTTCAAGAAAACTGGATTAATTAAAATTTGAGCCTAAAACTGTCAACATATCCATTATAGTTTCAAAAATACCACCTCTTCAAAGTTTTTCAATTCTGAAACCCTTAGAATGCTTAGTAGTATGTATCAGTGTAGATTTGTTCTGTCCCAGAAGCATTTTTGCGATCTAAAATTTGTTAAAAATGTTCACAAAAATGTCCTCACTGATAACTGAAAAGTACAAATATCACCCATGCGGGGCCCACTATTAAAAAAAAAAACCTACATATCGCGCTTTGGCTATATCTTGGTTAGTAATTGTCCTAGAGATATCACACAAGTGAAAGAAATATATTATTTTAAGTGCTAAATCTAACAAAGCCAATTAAGAACAAATTTCCCAACTTAAAACACTTTTTTCGTTTTTCTATTACTTGTAAAGTTATAGAAGAGGTAAATTAACAGAGAAATCACTTTAAAAATAGGGGTAGGTCCAAAATTTTCTTGAAGAACATTAAAATTTTAGCTTTGTATCACAAATTAAACATTCATGCCGAATTTCATAGCTGTACCATTATATTCTGAGGAGTTTTTGTATTTCTTTTACCTGTTGTACTGAAATTATTGTTATGTGTATAAGAAGCTGGTACACTACACATTGAGGATATTTATTGGTACTTTTTATAAATCAATAATTGCATTAATGTGAACATTTTCTACATTTTCATTTTCAGATGAAAAAAAAACCACCTCGAAAAACATAGAGTATGATAGAATCCAAAACTAACCCTAAACTTTTCTTCTAGGAACATTTTTGATCACAAATTTACTGTATTAATAGTCACTATCAGAATGGTGGATGACTTAGAGGAAAATTGCATTTCTTAGAAAAAAATTAACAGTTTTTGCCATTTAAGTAAAAATTCATTTTTATGGAGAACAGTCGTTTTTGAAAAATAATTTTTTCTCCATTTTCATTATTTGGTAGGAACGGTAAATTATGGTCCTAAAATAATAAAGACTTGTAGTAGTCTTATTATCCTGATTTTGTTATCAATACATACAAACAAGAGAGAATCTGCTCCAAACATTTTCTAAGAATAAAAAAGTAGAAAATTGTTTTAAATTAATATCGAACAGTGTTATTTGTCGCCAGCTACCAATTCGTTAGAAATTTCGTTAACTCCATTTTCTAACATCAAAATCAGTACACGATTATGGATTTATTTCAATTTTTTGAGGGATTTTCTAATCATTTCTCATCTAATTGTACAGAACCCCCTGCATAGTTAATAAGGTCTTTACACTTACTAAGACTTGTTTATGATCTAAATGAAAGATTTTGTAACACTCTTAAAAAGAACACCCCCTATAATCTCGTTAATCTGTTCGAAATATCCTTTTTTTTAAGTTTCCTTCTGATAACACATTTTCCAATACCCATACATGTAAAATCCTGTAACAAACCTCTGACACGACCCTAATATTACTTTTATCTATACGAAAAAGGCACTTTGGCAAACATTCCCCGAGCTCTTATAAGTATTATACCTATTTCCCCATTCCATTTCAGTTTTCAGACCAAAAAAAAAAAAAACATGCTATTATCCTTGCCTGTCCGGTCCATAACTTTTTATTACTTAGGACAAGCAAAACAGTGATTTACACAATGATCCGAAAAAATTACACAAAACATCTATAACCCCCTTAATGCGAACACAATGCTTGCTTGCCCAAATATCCATGTCCATTTCTTGTTCCACATGTTTTACTCCTCCTTTCAATGGATTTTCCTCGTTCCTGGAGCCTGAGCCTCCATAACATCCTTCAAATGATTTATTATCATTTAACGCGCGGTTATTCGACTTGGATTTCTGTAATTAAATAGGGGAAACCCCCTATTTATGGGGTGGGGAGACAGGGATGGTATGGATTGAGAGTGGTTTTAGTATAGCACATTTGTTCCGCAGCACACATCCTCTATACATCAGTTAAGGCCAGGTTAGAACCATGCTCTTTACGGCACCGAACCGTGATGTAATCGAGTGCAAAGCATTAATATTTTGTGCATTATATCTCGGAGTTTAATTTGGAGAGCCTGTGCCCCTTGCCTTTTATATCCCTCGATATCCAAAGTCGAGAACTTGCTTATACTTGGAAAATTTCAGCATAATAGTTAGGTGGGGATGGGGTGGCTCCATCACCGCGAATATTCCCTACACTCCCGATATATGTTAGATAGGTACCTATTCATTTTGCAGACAGGCAGGTTAGGCTATTAATTCATGTTGCCTTCAAGGATCATTAATGTTTTCAACGTTTGTTGTTTCACCCTCTGCATCTTGGGTAATAAATTCAAAGGTATAGTTAGGGTAGAGCGTATTGAAATGGAAGAGGTGTAACTAAACAACGGCTTTTATTTAATCCACCAGAGCCTAGATATCCATTCACCTGCAACCGTTTAATATGTTTCCAATATAATCTATGCTTTTATATATTTCTCTTTCTCTTATGTTAATCCATCTCTCTCTCTCTTTCTCTTTGTTCTTTTCATTAAACGTAAACCTACATAATCATTGTACCTTGGCTCTGCTGTGCGTAATCATGTGTGCAATTGCAAATGCAGGCGAAATTCAAATATCAACATATCCAGGACGTATCATTGTAACAGAGCCCAAAGGAATGGTACAGCCAAGGATAAATGTGGAGAAGCATTCAATGAGGCATGTTGTACTTAATGGCCAGACAACGTTACCGTGTATAGCCCAAGGACATCCGGTGCCAACATATAGGTAAGTGTAGTGTGTATGTGTGTGAGTGTGTTTTTTTTTGTGCAAAACTTGACTATTTTGTTTGAAAATTAAATTGAAGGTATAATAGTACTTTTAAACTTTGTCTGCCTTAAGCCATATGTTCTATAAGTTATGGATCATGGCCTCTCATACTTGTATTAACTGGTCCTTTTAATAAAACTGAGCTCGAATATTGAATAATTTTAATCAGTGGAATATTTAAAACAACAGCTAGGTATATGTACAAATTTGAAGTTTCTATTAAGGTTGTTTTTTTAAGTTAGGACCAGTTTACAGATTAACGTGCAAAAATAAAACAAAAATGCAAAGCAAATTTTAGTCCATATATTTGTACCATATTTTGATCCAATATATAAATTACCTTTTTTTTCTATATCAATTGGTACTACATGCTACAAATGCAATTTTAGTTTTTTGTTCGGATGCTAAGAAATTTGTATTTTAATAGTGGATACCTGCTGCTCCGATTTGGGTGATTTTTTTTCAAATGTTGCTATTCAAAAATCTACACCTAAGGTTACGGATTAAAAATTGCGTTTAAGTTTTTAACATTAAGACTATCGTGAACAAATATTTTTATCAAAAAAATATGTTAAATTTTTTTAAAATAAATTTTGCCAAAAATGTTCCTGGTCCGTTTAAAGAAAAACAGTTGTAAAGATAGTTTGAGTAAAAATGATTTACAAATACAAAATTTTGATAAAAATAAAATATAATCAAAATTTTTAGGTGATTTTTTTTCAAAATTTTTGTTTGCCTTATTAGTCACTCAAGAAAAGTAAAGGATTTATGTATGTTTTATAGTTTTTGAAAAACTGTGATTCGAACTTGAAATTTAGGAAAGAAAAATAATATTTATCAAAAAATCAAACTAATTTTCTAACATTAATTAGGTTCATTTTTCTACCTAACTTAATGATGCTATTTTATTTTAGTTAAATGCAAAAAAAATCATGTTAATATTGTACTAGTTTTGGAAAAAATAAAATAAACACAAAACTGAATGCTGTTTTGATTGAATTTTTTCCTTGAAAATTAAATAACTTTTTAATTTGTTTTAGAAACTATATTACGTAAGACATTTTCTGCTTAAAAAGAAGGACATTGGATTTTGGAAGAAAAAATATTATATTTTGTAAAAAAAAAAATTGAAAAGAAATGAGGTTAAAAATTTTGAAGAAATTTTTTTTCAAAATTTTGAGTTTGAGTTTTCTGGAAAATTTTCGTATAGGTTTTTTTAGTTTTAAACAAATTTGACAAAAATCTTATTGTTTAATTTAAAAAAACAATCTGATTTACCTCGGATCCAATTTTTAAACAGTAACTCTTAAAGTTTTTATGAATACCAACATTTGAAGAAAAAAAAATAATCCAAATCGGAGCAGTTTTTCCCGGTTCCGAGATAATCGGGCCCATCGAGGTATCCGTCGGAACGGAAAGACCTCAGATTTATACAAATCGAAGAATTTTTGCTCTTCAGGCAGTTCGATGTTGTTTGTGTAATACGTATTAGATGCTACTGTAAATTAAACATTCTTCTGCAGAAAAGCCTAGGCTTTATAAAATTGTAAAATATTTTTGAATAATAAAGGTCAATAATAATAATAATAATAATAATAATAATAATAATAAATAATACTGCAGATAGCTTTTCCAGAAAAACACCCCTATTGTTTGTTTTCCATAATGTATCGTAAGCAATGAATTCCCAAGGTATCATTGTGAGATCAATCATCCATAGACCAGTAAAGATAGGAAATTAAATACCGAGATCGTCAAAAAAATTAATTCATGATATTTCTGATATGTGATTTATGAAAACATGCGTCTCACTATATGTGGCTAGATTGTAGTAATATAGCTTGATAAATCGTCACCTCCTCCCCTCCTTAAGTACGATTAAAAAAAAATAAGCAGATAGAGTGAAGTGATCATATTTTGGTGTTTGGTAAGGTTTTGTTCCTGTTACATAAGAAAAAGGGTTATATTGTAATTTGTCATTTATCATTAAAAGCGTACTAGGTACCCATATCGGTATAAGACAGACGCCTCTACCAATTCACTGTGGAGTGTAGAGAAAGTTTTGAGACATTTTTGAATGAATTACTAAAATAACTTGCAAGTAATAAAACTTTAAAAACTTCCTTTGGTTAAAAAAATAACAAAGTTTGTGAATGAAAAACATTTGATTGAATTTTAATATTTTTACACCATATCGAAAAATATTTCCACAATGTTCGCAATTCCTTTCATGTACGATTCCATAAAAAAAAATATTTATTTATTTGTAGTTGTGCACTTAGTATGCTTTTGGAAATTTTCTCATATGCAAATGAGCATTTCAGTATGCAGGAGCTTGCGAACTTGCATCAGCAACATTTTAAATAATATATGAATGGTCATTCCACGTGGTCTTTTCCTGCTCGGTTTTTTTTTTTTGTCTTGTTTTGTGTACTTATTTGTATTTTTTTATAAACAATCCTCGTCTTTTTTTTTCAATCTGCAAGTTGATTTTTTTTTTATTTTATTTCTTCAACATTAATGCACTTGCATTTCTCTTTACATTAAAGATGTAGATAACGTATAAAGTGTGCAACTCTATGTACTATACCAGACAGAGAAAGAAAATAAAGGGCTTGTTTGGATAACATCCTGTTTTTTGCAAAAAACTAGGTCGAAAGGACAACACAAAACTCAGCAAAACTTTAGCACGTTGCTGGTAAAAAAAAAAAAAAGGAAAATAAAAACAAAAGGACGCATAAAATTATTATTATGATGATAAGAATAGAAAATAGTATAAAAAGGATAGCATGCTGTTAGTTACACTGTGTTATATGTATATGTGATGCTATGTCATACCTTAGCTTCAGCCGGACGGAGGACGCTTGGGGAAGGACACAACCCTTTGTATAATATATTAATTGCATGCAATGTCTCGTGGTCCACGTGAAATTTACCACGAAAAATTCCACTCCAGAGAGTTTGTTAGAAAGTCCCTTCTTTTGGCCATGAATATAGTTGTTGGCAACGCTACCCGCATACACGTGAGCTTGGGGGTACATCTACATATAGTACATTATACTTGGGCATATTAAACTTACAGTTATACAGTAAATGATGTTGGAATTATTCATGAATGCAGAGGGTATAGGTAGCAAACGAAATATAAACACAACTCTAAAACTACAAGTTTTAACAGCAGCAGAAAAAAATAAACGTTTACATGAAATTTTAATTTAAAAGAAATATTTGATTTAGTTTTGCTGAAATGTTGTGGCTTTTCGTAAAAGTACTTCCAACAAATATTTTGTATTCAATTTGTTAGAGGAATTTTAAGTTGTCAGAATTCGCAGCTACATTTTGGTAGGAACTACCGTTATTACAAAATTTTTTTTGGGCAAAATATTGTTCCAAGAATGAGACAAAATAGCCTTGGCACATTTTTACTCCAAAACTTTTCGAAAGCATACAAAACAATGAAAAAACATAGATGGAAAAACTTCATTTCCGATAATGTACTGAGGCATTTTAGACTAGGTAATAGAGAAGAAAATTGTGCCAAACAAAGGTATGGACTCAGTTATATTGAGAAACATTAAAGCACTTGCTTCTATCTGTAAAACTTGAAGCTAAATTAATAATATAAGCCTGTAACTATACATTCAAATCAGAGTTGTAAAAGACTGCAGTCAATTGGTAATGCAGTCAATTTAGTCTCAGTTAATTGCCTTTAATTTTGACTGCAAGTCAGTACTGCTACTAAGTTTTTTAACTGCAAGAATTTGAATACTAACTGTACAAAGCAGTTAATTGACTAAAAGTTAATTAACTGCAGTACTTTTTGACTGATTTTAGTCTTCTAGTCAGTAGAAAGTTTTTTGTACTGTTCTTTCTTTTGTATTTTTTAACTTATAGTTACTTTAAGAGCCGTAAGAAAGTGTCATAGAAGCAGTCTACTGACTAGAAGACAAAAAACAGTCAAAAAGTAAAGCAGTTAATTAACTTTTAGTCAATTAACTGATTTCATTAACTGTTCAATCAGTATTTTAGTAATGACTACTGACTGTATAGTTAAACAGTCAAATTACTTTTGTAAGTTAAAAGACTTAAGAAATTAAGTCTTTTTAGTCAATTACCTGCAGTACCGAAAATACCGCAGTTTGTACTACTCTGATCTCTGATACCCCATCTTAATATTGAATTTTAAACTTTACTTCTCATAATTGAATAATAAAATGTCTTATTTAATTTTCAGATGGTTTAAGGAAGAAAACGAGCAACTACTACCCTTACAACTTAGTGAACGAATAACCATGATATCTGCGGGTCTGTTAAAAATCACCAAGGTAATTTTTTTTTTTCTCCACCATTACTCTTCTATACAAACTAATAAACTATCCAAATAGTCATCCATATTAACATCCTTTTGCTAGAAGTGTTGAAAATATCTTTGCACATTTATCTTGCGCGATGACTGGCACACCACTTCCTTTCCACTTGAAAAACCTCTCTCTTCCACACTCATTCTCACTTAATAACCAAATGAAAAAAAACCGAAGTATTTTCTAATTGCTATTTCTCTATTTTCTCAGTTCGAATGTTCCAATTTTCCATATTCATTCATTTGGTCTCTCATTTCAGGCTCGACTCGAGGACAGTGGCAAATATCTATGTTGGGTGAATAATACTGCCGGCGAGGAAACAATCCAAGTGTCACTCACTGTCACAGGTATTCGATGAAATTTAATTAAATAAAGGATACGCCATCTTTTCCTATATACATACATACATAAAGAGACTCAACTGGACTACAGGCTATGCTATACGCTCTCCATAAAACCCACACCACATATTCTCTCCTCTGCTTTATACCTATCCACAATGATAACCTCATCTCCTGTGAATATCCTTCTGCCCCATATATCTTGTGTCGTCCAAAGCTACTGTCATTATCAATGTTTGATGCAGGATTCTAATGAAATTTGACTTTACCTCGCCCTTGCTGTACGAGTATAGCCTTTTCTATACGATGACCAGTGTAGACCTAGATAAAAAAAAATTGAAAAAAAAAACTCAGTCAAAAAGGATACCTTATACTAACGTCTCTATGTGTGGTTTTTCTTTCCTCTTTCAGCTCCATTAACCGCTCATCTGCAGCCGCAGGTACAGACAGTCGACGTGGACAAGGACGCACAGTTTCAGTGCATCGTATCTGGACATCCTGTGCACGACGTTAATTGGTTACATGATGGAAAACCAATTCTGAGAGATAATCGAGTTGAGGTACGTCATCGCACAAAGTTGAAACCATCCAACCACCCCTCCCCCCTCCACTTAAAAAAAAAAAATGTCCGTATCCTGCAAATGGGGATGAAATGAAATTAAAAATACAACAACAACAACAAAAAATTACAACAAAAAAATAACATAGAAAGTATCATAGATAAGTGAATTTCGTGGCAAATGTGGGTTTTCTGCTGCATCAGAGCTGGGTTGGGAGAGGAGCAAAAGGGGGTTGTAGTTGTAGCTAAAATCTGCATAGTTGAGCTGAGCGCGTGGTTGAACTGTGATTTTTAACCCGCATCCTCCATCCACCATCCTTGATTTGCATCTCGCATGCATCAAGCTTAAATATGGAACGGGATAATAGTGTTTTCAAACGCCTCTCCACATCCATTGTGGTGGCAGCAGGGTGTGGCATATAGGGAGGGGAGTGAGAGATACTTAATAAGATTTAAAATAATGATGGATGGATTTATGGATGGGTGGAAAAATGCAGAAATGCAAAACAGGATGTGAAATTTATGTTTTGAGGTGAAGAAGGTTTTGACCCACATTTGCATTCGTTCGCGCCAATAAAATTTCCATTTTGTTAAAAAAAATCCTCCAAGCAAAAGCATCAGCGCGAAGTCAAACGAAAGTGATTTTGCCAAATGCTATGTAGGATTTTCAAGAGTGCGCTACCGATGAGATGGGGTGGAGATGGATGATTGTGTGTGAGAATTCTCAAGTGGTATTTTCTAGGTTCTTATTTTTCGTTCTTGTTTTTTTTTTTTTTTTCTCAGATACTCACAGATCCACCAAGACTGATTATAAAAAAGGTAACTAAAGAAGATCCTGGAATGTATCAATGTTTTGTGTCAAACGAATGGGAACAAATACAATCAACGGCGGAATTGCAGTTAGGAGGTGAGTTGACTGAAAGAAAAATAATGCTTCAAAAATTTTTAGATTTGCACATATGTATGATGGGTCCTTTTTTGTGAATTCATTTAAAACTAGTGAATATTCAAAAAATACTTAAAAAGAAAGATAAACATTTAGAGAAGACTTGAATATAGTTTATGTAAAATGCAATGCATTTTCTGAAAAAGGGCTAAGACTTTTTTTACTTGTCAACGAGAGCTATCGGTTTTTGTTCTTTTTAAAATTGCTCCAAATTCATTACACATACAAATTAACATCTATTTAGTTTTTTTTGTATTCAGCTAAAAACAAATAAAACGAGTTTTTAGAAAAATAAAAATCAAAAGATACATTTTTATGAAATCAATTTGAATTTTGTTTTCATAGAAATATTATTTTTTCCTAAATTTCCTTAAAAAAAAAAAAAAATTAGGTAATACTAAATAAAAGTTTCCCATTTACTTTCGACTGAAAGTACATAAAACCATTAAATATTTGGAGACAAATGCGAACAGGTGGTTGTCTCTCTGTTTTGTTTATCTGTACTTCGAGCTAAAGTCATAAAATAAACGGTACCTTCATAAAACCATTAAGGAAAATAAATACTGACGGAAGATTTTGGTATACTGCAGAAAAAGTGTGGGAAGTCATGAAAAAAGTGCTAACTACCACAGGAAAAAGCTTAAATACCAAGAAAGGAGCTTTTTCAGTGATATAACTGGCATTTATTCACCACCTCACAAGTTTTCTAATGATGTGTTCTGTAGTATTGTTACTTTGTATTAATATTTTGTTATAATTATAGTCTTTAAAAAAGTCGACACTGAATAAATATTCAGGAGAAATAAAAAAAATAAAATAATTCTATATATAACATTCAAGCAAAATTCATAGTTTACTGAACACTACATATTCTATATTTTTTTTGCGACTTTTCACACTATTTGCCGGGAGCTTAGACGTTTTATAAACTGCAATGTGGCTTTCTCAACTAAAAACTGATTTTTCTTTATGACTGGCTGTCTGATATTACTGCTCAATTACTAGGGTAACGTTTGCTAGCAGAATCCTGCAGAATGTCAATTTGATATCTATCAATTTTTGTATGTTTTTAGTACTTGTTGATTGTTTTTGAGATATCGAATTATAAACTTCCCAAAAACACTGTTTTTGTGATGTTTTTCAGAAACAAGACCAATTTTTTGGCAAAAATTTCGATGCGCTTTAATCTAGACTCGATTAATTTAGAGTGCAATCAATTATTCGGGCGTAAAAAACATCTTAAAGTGGAATCTGTCTTTACACAAAACTTCACAAAAACAATGTTTTTAGGAAGTTAAATTCGATATTTCAAAAACTTTGCATGGTAGAGCAATTCAAATACTTAAAAGACTAATACTTGAAGACTCAAAATCTTTTGCAAAAATTTAATTTGGTTTCTATGACCACTGATATTACGGATAAATCGATTTTAAAAATGAGTTCTTTGTTATTTTCAATTTTTGACAGTGTTTTTTTTACCATAGCTGTGTTGTTTTCTTTCTTAATCTAAAAAAAAGGGAATTTAACCAAAAAGAATCCATCTCAAAATTTTTAAACATCAAAACTATTTCATCAACTTTTTTGATTGAAAATTAGGCTATTTTTCCAAAATAAATTCTTCAAAAATACAAAAAATAATCTTTTGCTAAAATAAAAATTGTATAGGTGAAAAGGTGAATCGAAAAACCTTTAAACGCAATTTGCGGCTAAACAACACGCCCTAGACTCTCCAAAAATTTAATTCAATACTGAATTATATGTTGTCGTATTGTACGGGCCTCCTAAAATGGTGTTAAAATGCGCATACTTTTGTGGTTTCATAAAATTTGGAAAACACCATATGATATACAAACCGTAATTGTATGTCATTTGATGTCATCTAATTTGTCGTTCAGATACTTTTGTGCATTTGTATGACCAAATTACACAATTTTTTGAACAAATTTTGGTTTTTGCACAAATAGTGTGATACTATAGCTTTATTTCAAAACTTTTTAGAATTAAGTTCTCTATTCTTTGAATTTTATTGTTTCGAAAATAAATACCATTTTGAACGAGAATTTAAATAAAATTGCAAAGTATGTGGTACAAAAGTGTAATTTTTTGTAGGTTTCCCCTGGATCTCCCAAAAATATTAGTCCATTTTAAAGATAAAGTTATTTTCGAAACTTAGCGCGTTTAATTTTAAGAAATAATTGCAATTTATTTTCAACCACTACGCGACGTTTGAATTAAGTTACATTATTCGTAGTCAAGGCAGCATACTGACATTTTGGTTATTGTTGTTTTTCATTGGTACTTGCTCTCGTTCTCAGACCGGCACGTAATTCTATACTAAAATTAAGAGCCAAAAAAATCCAAAAAAACTTTAGCTTTTAAAAGTATAAAGTTCACATAAAGAAAAACCTGAAATCTTATAATTCCAATCTGAAAATATTGAAAGCACTTACACTCAGAATTCAGTTACTTTTTCATCTGGAATATCTTAACGGTTTCATAACAAACTCAAGAAATGTTTATAAAACAAAATCTTTTTGTATATTGGTGGACTATCCTCAGAAAAGTTTTCAAAATCCCTTCCGTTATTTTACCAAAAATCTTACAAAAAGAAAAACATCTAAGCATAAAGTTTTCTCATTTAAATTACATCTAGAAACTTATTTCCAAAACCTCATAACCATAACTCTAATTGAAAGGACTTCATGCACATTTGCTGTTGACATTTAATTCTATTTACTATTAATATTCCGCATTTTATATTTTCCTCTTTCCTCTAAAAAAAGCAATTAATTACTATTTTCGAAAGTCAATTTCTCTCAAAACCCAAACACACTAAGCCAAAAAAAAAAGTTAAACTCTAAATGAAAAATACCAAAAACAACCACAAAACAAAAACAATTAGAAAATTCCAAAATATATTTTGAGTTTTCCAAACTAAAATGGTATATGGTGGTGAAGTCGTTCTTCTATTCCTCTCTGCATTATATCTGTTTTATATAGAATACTCGAATACTCCTTGTATAATATTCTCATCCCTTTTGATGACTATCTACAGGACTTTTTAAGTTAAATAAAACAATTTTAACAAAATTGCCTCGAGTGCGAATATAACTGTGTAGAAAATTATTTTTAACTGTGTATACGGTTTTTTGGGGAACATCCTTTCCTCAACAAGGACTTTCAATTTAGCTAAACATAAAACAACTCTCACCGAGAGTCTTTTCTGCAATTTGGAAATTCTTAAAATTAAATCAGAAGATAGTCTAAAATAACAGCTTTTACATTATAACATGCCAAGGACTTGAGGCAATAAAATTCAATAATTCTTAATGAAAAACCACCATTAAAAACATAAATATTGGATACAAAAAAAAAAATACCATTCTCCTTGTTCTTCGAAAGAAAAGACCAAAAAAAATAAAAAAAAAACAAATTTCCGTCATCGGGATATCTAAAGAACTAAAATGAATAAACCGGCAAAGATGAGAGTTTCCTTATGTTCGTTGAAATGGTGTATCTGTGTATGTGTGTATGTTTGATGATGGCCTTATTCGCTTCTTCCTGTTGCGATAAAATTGCAATTTGCTTGGTCCTTCATCTAACTGTGCGCGATGATAACCACAAATTACGATAGTCAAAGACGATCGATAGGAAACCGACGTTTTATAGGGCAATCAAGATGGATATTTGCTTTCCTTTCAATCTGAAAAAGGATGAGAGAAACCCATCCGTTTTTGTGTTTGTATTGAGAAAAAAAGAAAGAACAAAAAATCACACAACGGTGCCGGTGGTATAATTCAAAAAAATGAGAAAAAAATTAAAAAAAAGAAAACAAAACCTATCCTATTGGAATATAAACATTTCTCATTTCAGATGCCTCACCGGAACTGCTTTATTGGTTTTCAGAGCAAACGTTGCAGCCGGGACCGACAGTTTCATTGAAATGCGTGGCAACAGGGAATCCACTTCCTCAATTTACATGGTCCCTGGACGGATTTCCGGTAAATATATAAAACTATGAGTAGGTTCTTGTAATATTAATCGATTTTACGCCCAGCAATTGTGTATAGTTGAACTGCTGTCTGTCTATCTGTCAGATATATATGTATGTTCCGCTCATACCTTACAAGCCTAATATAGTTGATTTATGTATATTTTTTTTTTTTTTTTTTTTTTTTTCAAAACCTCTGATTTTAATTGTAAATTTCCGGTGTTTTTCTTTCGCTTTTTTTTTATTTTTCTGTTCTGTTTTTATTTATTTATTTTCAAACATGCCTTTGGCTCTCTCTGGATTGACCGACGTTATTGTACCCAATCTGACGATGTGTAATGGATTTTTGTTGCCTTCGAAAACACTCCACAACCATCTCACCATCATCACATTTGATATTGACCACTTGTTGAATTTTTATACAATGCTGATGTACATACATCGATACTCCATAGATACCGGACAATTCGAGATTCCTTGTTGGGCAATATGTAACGATACACGACGATGTCATCAGTCATGTCAATGTGTCAAATGTCAAGGAAGAGGATGGTGGCGAATATACATGCACAGCACAGAATGCTATTGGCAAGTAAGTGAAGACCAGCATATACATAGTTGACTTTTTTAATTAAATGATTACAGGTTTTATTGAAATAAAGTTAACTGAGCTGCTAGCTGAGGATGGGTTTTTGAGCCTCAGGGAAAAATCTGTTGCGACAGTTCAATTTTGTATTTTTTTTTTTTCGTAGTAGTGATGTCAAAATTTCAGATTTTTTTTTGGTTCAAATAGTTTTTCATAAACAATAAACGAAGTTTATTGTCAAATGCAAGAGTAATACCTCTGGGAAATTGATCCTTCTACTACTCATCATCTATACTCATCCCATTCCCCTAAAAAACTTCTGTTGTAATAGTAATTGCGATACTTTTATAATTGAATAACCTGTTTGTCATGAATATCATTCTTTATTAGTCTTTATTAGATTTCTGAAACTAGTATACCGGTATTTAAATTATTAACCATAAAAAAAAGTTACGTATACGCCACAGTGACCTACTTCGATGATAGTTGAGATTATAGACAGTATCTTTGACAGTTCTTTTACGATCTTTCAAAATAAAGTATCATATGAAAGATATGCCCACCAGTGTTTCGGCGTAATAAAATATTATAAAATATGCAGAGAAATTAATTAAAAATGGATTCCAAAAAAAAGTATCCTTAATTAGAGCAACAAATATATAATAATTTGAAAAGTGAGACACTAAATTGCACCACAAGCAATATGATTGTCCTAATTCAATTTAAGACAGTGATCCTGAAGTGTTAGTTTATGTTTTCTTCCTTTCATCAAACATTTTGTTATTTTTTGAAAACAACAAAAAAAGGGGTTTTCATCTGTCAACATTTTTATCGTACATCCTCACCAATGAACAAATTGTATCAATCACACTTCATAAACCTTGAACTAAGCTGAAAAGAAATGTTTTGCAAGTGGAAAGTGCGAGAAGGGTAAACAAAAAACCCAAAGAAAAAAAACCACTAAATCGAGCCTTACAAAAAGGATATAAAATTTCGTATGCCACTTTATTTTTATTTCGTTGCGTCTTTGTGGCGTTTTGTCGATTTTTTTATTTATTAATGTTTTTTTTTGGGTTTTGTATATTTTCAGAGTTTCACACAGTGCTAAAGTAAATATTTATGGTCTTCCATATATTCGAGAAATGCCAAAAATAACAGGAATATCGGGAAGCGATTTGATAGTTAAATGTCCTGTCGCTGGATATCCTATCGATAAGATCCACTGGGAAAGGGGTAAGTTTATAGTGTTTTTGTTTATTATTTTTTTTTTTTTTTTTTGGGAAGATGAAGATACCAGAGTTGGAATGGAGGATGGAGCATGCATAAAAAATTCACAGACAAAAAAGAAAAAAAGCACAAAACAAAATGCTTTTTATGCTCACATAAGCAGAATTTCCTTCCTTCGTTTTTGACGTTGGTTGTTGATTCTAAAGGACATACCCGTACCTACATAATTTTAATATTTTCCTTTATGCGCATAGTTTCGTTTTTCTCTTGCTTCTTTTCTTTCTTTTTTTTTTTTTTTTTTTTGTAAGCTTTCGCTTTATTTTGTTTGCTTTGTTAGAGCGTTTGCCATGGTCTTTTGTTTAATTTTCAACAAATGTTTCAGATATTTTAAGAGGGGTCGGGTTATAAAGAGGGTGGACATGACGATGACGACGGAGCTGACGTTGGTTGTCGGTCAGGACTGAGGGCATGCAGAGCATATATTCTTTATTTCATATTGACATAACTAGCATTGTATTTCTTTTTTTGTTTAAATTATTTAGCTAAGAGCTATCAGGTTTGTATTCATTAATTATGATATTTAAGAGTAATTTTTTTGTTAAATACTCTTTTTTAGCATATAAAATAGATGGTGGGGTTAATTTTTTTTTTGTTTTTGGACTCATTGTTTTCATAGTTGGCAGGAATTTATTAATATTTTGTGTACATTTTTTTCCCGCCAAAAAAAAATCAATTTATAGAGCTTTCGGCCGTCGGCCACAATGTACTCGTAAAACAATGAAGTATTTGCAGGTCTTATGCTTGTTTTCGAAATTTATTGAAAATACATTATTTGAGAGACTATAAGCAAGAAATATGTAAATTTCATGTTAAATAAGTGAAATTAAATAAAAACCTGTGCAACATGAATCAAAAATTCTCCATATGCTCCAGGCATTACAGCAATTGTTTTGACGTCTTTCGACAAGTGTTATCACAGTTTTTTAAATAGAAACAACAATCAATAGAATTAAATTAAAGAGAAAGTGATTCTATCAAAAATCTTCCAACAATCTTCAACAACTACATAATTCTTGCAATTACTTTCTGTCTTTAAAAAACTTCACTTAGAACAACCAGCAGAAGAGTTGAGAAGTTTTACAAAAAAAAGAAGAAAAATAAAGAGACCACATTTGAAATGTTTGCTTCAGAAAACTCATCTTGTAAAAGATCTTTCGAAAACCAAACGGGATCTACCTTAATCTCTAAAAAGATGAACAGTTTTACATGCATTTTCAAGAAAAATACCTTCTGATATTCATAGAATATATAGCATTTTAATGAACAAAAAAAAATAAATACTGGTACACTTGAATAAGACCAATATTGTTGTTATGTTGATGCTATAAGACCTTGGCGACTTAAAATTAGTTAGTTACACCATTTATAGCTCAAGAACTGCTAGACCGATTTTTATGCTTTTTTGATTCGTTGAATTCGTCCCATTTCCAAATAGCAGACTAAGTATTAAAAAGTACAAAAACTCATGGTCATTAAAAGTTTTACAATGCATAAAAAAATAGAAGAAAATCACAAAAAAAAAGTGAAGTTGCGGTAGAAAGTGTAACATGCGGTAAACAAAATACTACGGACTGATGCCATAAGAGCGTGAAATACCGTGGAAATAACTGCAAGGGAGGTACCATGGGAAAAAGTGTAAGATATCACGGTGAAAAAAGCGAAAAAAGTCAAAGAGAACATCGTGGAAATTCGATTAACAAAAGCGTGAGAAGTCGCGGAACAATATGCAAAATACCACGGAATAGCGTGACACAAAACGCGGAATATCGTGGGAAAACTTTTGAACACTACGCTTTTCCCGTTATATCCAACGCATTTATTCACGACCTCATACCTTTATTTCTAAGGTATTCCACATTTTTTCCGTAACTTTTCATGTGTTTTCTTTGACTTTCAACACTTTTGTCGCGACATTACAAGTTTTTTCCTCGGTCTTCTGCGATGTTTCATGATTCTCACATAGACAACTGTATGTGTGTGTGGGTCAGTTGCTTCTGGTGTTCTTCTTCAGTAACTAATAAACTTTATAAACAATAGTGTAATAAGTAATTAGTACAAAATTAAAATCACTCTGCAGAGCAGGACAACGTCTCCCGGGTCAGCTTGTTATACATAAATATAATATTTATTTGTTTGAAAAAGAAAAAAACACGCACTTGCAAAACCCAATGAAATTTTAAATAGAAGAAAGTCATTTTGTTCCAGCGGAACAAGCAGGATCACACCAAAGTTGCAAAAGAATACTCTTTTTCAGTTTCAGTCTTTTCAGTTGCATTGAATTGACTTTACTTTTAAAAACATTAAATATGTAGACTATTACTGTGACCAAACACATTAACTGCAAAATAAGCATTCCGAAGTTGCTACTTATATACTGACTATATACAGAAAATCAAAATTGTTAATCGGCTAAAAGTTATTTGACTGCATTGTATTTTTTACTGCATTTTAGTCATTTAACCTAATATTGTCTTAAAATAAGTGTTTTTCAATTCTCTCTACGAGGTAATCATCACAAAATATCCTTCACTATATATTATGTACCAAGTGAGATAACTTAGAATGATATTGGCGTCTGATTCACTTTTCAAAGTCGGAATTTTCGTCAACCAGGATTTTGTAATTACAGTATTTTGAAATACATACAGTATTTTGAAAACAGAAATAGGACCGCTTCAATTGTATTTCGACCCCAATGCTTATTAGTTAACTAATTTTAGGAAGTGAAACAAAGGGTACAAGATTTGAGTTTGAAAACTTCTTTAAACTTGAATGAAATAGGCCAAGTATGACATTACTTTTGCTAACATACTTCATAATTTAGCTTTCTATTTGTTTTTATTTTAGTTTTAAACTTATGACAAACATTTCAAACAAGAAAAATAATCCTCCAGTCACTTTAAGAGAAAAAAAAATTCTTATCGAAACTTTAAAAAAAAAGGAAAATGAGGGAGCATTTCTTGTTTGAAAATGTTCTTTTAGTTTCAAGTGTTTTTAATCCTATCAAAGCGAATGTTGGTATGGTAAAAGTTTATTATTTATGAATATACTTTCTTTACAGATGGCCAAACCCTACCTATCAATCGACGTCAAAGAGCCTACAACAATGGAACGCTCGTTATCGAACAGCTGCAACGCCTTGAAGATGCTGGAACCTACACGTGTATGGCGCAAAATAAACAAAAGCAAACTTCAAGAAGAAACGTGGAGATTCATGTGTTGGGTAAGTAAACCGTTTCCCCTGTCCTCGTCCTCGTCCTAATATCCACTCGATTGTGCTTAAGAATAATAAGAAAATGAAAAGGCCCCTGCTTTGCCTCCTAAGAAGCCTTAGGAAGGTATATCTATTATATATATTTGAACAATAATGGAATATAATAGATTTATCCTTTGTTTAGAAATGTGCTATACGCTATAATGGTTATGACTACGCTACGACGGCGACGACGACAACGTAAGGTTTTCTTTGCAATGCCAGTTGTCCGCATAGTCCTTGTGCCGTTTTGTATAATTGCATGAACGATACTATGGGAAGAAAAGCAATTTATCCTACTTTTCCATTTTCTTCTTTCGGGGGATCGTTTTTTTTTATTCTTCTTCTTTTTTCTTTTTCATAGAGATGCGATGAAAATGATGATGATGATGATTGTGAGATGTTAGGCAAAAGTTGAGGGGGTCATTTTGAATCTCACCCCATTTACCGGCGCACCTTATCAATTTAGGTTCTATACTCTGGGGGGTCGTTTGGTTGGTTGCTCGTGTCGTCCTTATTTTCTTTTGCCGTTAGTATAGCTTCGGCTGACGATTTTGCATTTTTAAAAAAGGATTTGTGTATAGCGAAAAGGTGAACGAACTTGAGCCTTACTCTTACTCGCAAATTATTTGTTCGGCATTCTCTGCTGCGTTTGTTATGAGGAGCAATCAGATTGAAAGGTAAATACGTGGTATGCCTCCTCTCAAATAGTATTTATGGGAAGGTATGTATACATGTAGGGAGGTTTATATTTTTATAGAGGTCTTTTCGTCTTTGGTATAGAAGAAGAATTTATGATGTTTTTATAGTGAAAAAGAGGGTTTCCATGTGGACTGTCAGTTGAAAAGTAGAAAAGGACGAAGAAAAGGAGGAAGAGTGTAAGAGTGGGAGAGTCTCTTGGAAAGAACAACAAAAATCAATAACGATAACTTATTCGCTCTTGAACAAAGTGGGTATTTATTTGCTAAGCGTTTTATTATGCGATCCTATTCTTGAAGAATGGGATGCAAAAAACTCCAAGACCAATTGCTGATGGTATTTATTTTTTTTTTTTTTTTTTTGTTTTTATGTCTTTGTAAATAAACAGAAAAACACACCAACACACTGTATTTGTGTAGGAAAAAGTTAGTAAGTTAGACAAGGTATTTGATACCTAAATTAATGCTCAGTCATAAATTTTCTTAGATGAAGACTTTGAAAGTAAATTAAGTTTATTGAACAACCATCCCCTTATTAAATACAGTCAATTTATGATCAAAAAGGACTTTAGTGCCTAGTACAAGCGTTTTGGGGGTAGCTTTGATTTCTTTCATTTACGAAGGGCCCACGAGAAAACGGCACTATCTGTCAAAATTAAAATAATGATGGGGTCTCGTATTATTTATTGGGTATGTGTGTGAGGGTATCCTAACTTTAAGAAAACCAATTTAATTCTTTGCTTAAAAATTAAAAACATGATGTACTTTTGGGTAATTTCATATGTGAGCTACACTACATTAGACATGACCGGCGTTCAAAGTTTCATCTTAAGCATTGTTATACTTAAGATTTTTCAATTATCTACATGTTGTACAGATGCGCTCTTGCAATATTGTAAAATATGATATATTTAATGAAAAGTAAATGTGACCTACACTACATGCCAAAGGCAGTCAGTTGCAAAGGTGTATTACCTTACAGCTTAAGGAATCAACATTTAAATGCTCGTTTACTTGAAACATGTTACGGATTCTTTTGTGTTTGATGATAGGACTAGCACCATTTCTGACAGACAAGTCTTTCATTGTAACGGAAGTTTTCCATTAGGATGGAAGTGAATCAATCGATGCTTTTAGTTGTAATAAACGTCGATGTTAATTTCAGTTTTTCCCTCAAATTCTTCAAAAAATTTATTCAATTTTAGTTTCACTATGTGAATTTGCTTTCTTTTCACTAATGTTTTACTCATATACAAAAAAAAAAACACAAAAAAACCATTGCAGGTCATGACTGAATATGTTTTTAGTGACCGGCTCTTCTTTGTGAGCTACACTACAACAATGTTTAAGGCAATTTTAGAATTGGTAATTAAGATAATAAGTGTTGGAGGTCGGTATTATGGATATAATAATTCTCTTAATTAACAAAGTTAATTCTTTCCAAGCGGTAGTGATTCGGTTAAATGCATTTTTTTGCAAAATGGCGTATTAAGTGACGCATTCCAGAGTTTGAAACATAGCAATTTCTATAAGGGTCAATATTAAGAAAAAAATGTATTAATTGTTGAAACAATGTATTTCTTTTGTAGGAAAAATTCCCCATTTAATGGATCATATAAGAGCCTATCTTTCAAAAACTGTCCTAAAAGTAATAGTTGTGCTTGCTCGAAGATAGGATAGATAGGCTCCTTTATCCTTTCCTACATAATGTACATAAATACTCTTCTCAACAACTTCAGTGTATTAGCTATACACACCTTAGGATATTTTGAACACCCTAAAATATTTTTCTGTCTACGTCTCTATGGAACTCTACTTATTTCATAGTTTTTGCTTTTTCACAAGAATGTATTTTTTTTATAATTTAACTTTTCTTTGCAGTTCCTCCAAAAATCATGCCAATACAAGCGATGACTGATATGCTTCGAGAAGGAATGCGAGCTGCGATTTCCTGTCAAATTCTAGAAGGTGACTTACCAGTAAGCTTTCGATGGGAAAGAAACTCAAAACCACTTATTGGAACTGGGTAAATATAAATTCATTTATTCATTCCATTTAAAATTCATTTGCTTTTATTTCCATACGCCTTCTTTAATAGAAATGAAGTATTTCGCCGTTTAGATGAATACTCAGCCAGTCTAGTAATTGAACATATCACATCAGAACACTCAGGAAATTATACATGCATTGCTAGTAATGTTGCTGGCACTGTTAAATTTACCGTTCCTCTAACAGTTAATGTTCCTCCAAAATGGATCCTAGAGCCAAAAGACTCAAGCGCACAAGCCGGACAAGATGTCCTATTGCACTGCCAATCCGAAGGCTATCCAAAGCCCTTAATTACATGGAAAAAAGCTATCGGCGCTAGTCCTGGAGAATACAAGGACTTTTTATATGAACCCAGTGTACAATTGTTCAATAATGGATCGATATATTTTAAGAAAATTAGCAAAGAATCGCAGGGGCATTTTTTGTGCGAGGCAAAGAATAATATTGGTTCGGGTGTGAGCAAGGTGATCTTTTTAAAAGTTAACGGTAAGTTTATACATATTTTACTATACTTAACATAGTCTTTTTTTTTAAACAAGACCCAAGTTCAAAGAACTGTCCTTAATTGAATTCTTGACAAAAAAAAAGAAACAACAATTTTCAAAATAAAATATTTCAATAAAAAAAATGCGACTTTAAACGAACTCATAAATAAATTCCTCGGGCAAAAAAGGAAACCCATTAGATGTGATTATCCTTTATTTTATTTTGCGTCTTTTTATTTCAAATTTAAAGTCCCTAAGCCTCTACCTCTGCATAACTTTGCAAAGTCCCTCTCTCTCCCTCTCACTCATTCGCTCGAAGCACACAAATAAAAAAAAAAGTAAAAATAAAATAATTTATATTTTCTGGTGCACATTTACCAACACACAGACACTACCGAGAGTAATCTTCAATCATCTCCTTTTTTCCGAGTGAAGGACTTTAAATTAGAAATAGAAAAAAACAACAGCAACAACAAAAATATAATACCGATTTTTCTATCCTGTTTTTCATTTTCATTGCAGTACCCGCCCACTTCACAACGAAAAACAAACAAATCTCCGTGCCCAAAGGCAAGCAAGTCCACGTCCAGTGCAACGTCCAGGGCGACAATCCCATTGACATCAAATGGAAAATGCAAAGCACCCAACAGTATCTAGACGAATCCTTGGACTCAAGGTAAGTAAAAGATACATAATTTTCTTCTCCTTTTTTTTCTATAAACGAACAACCAACACCCACACTTATACAAACAAAAATAAAACAAATATACAAACAGGTACACTATTCGAGATCAAGTCCTTGACGACGGAATGGTCTCGGAGCTGGGGATCTCCCACACCTACCGGCAAGACACAGGCATTTATATTTGTCAGGCGAGCAATGCATTTGGACAGGTAAGTCTTTAAGCTACAACAGCAACAACAACAACCTGCAAGCTCTTTAACTTTTGTTTTTGTTTGAAAATAAAAGGACGACATGTCAATACAACTCATCGTTCAAGAAGTACCCGAACAACCGAAGAACCTCCGCATCAATTCACAACAATCGCGTAGTCTTCAGCTCACCTGGAGCCAGCCATTCGCTGGAAACAGTCCAATCGAGGAGTACCATATATTTTACAAGCAAATCACAGGTAAGGACCGAAAACGAAACAAAACACAAACTCCAAAATGGAAAATGCAAAATGGAGAAAAAAAAAGTTAAATCCTTTCATTTCCTAATTACTTTCTCGATGTATAGACATTTGGCAAAATGCCGAGCGCATATCCATCACTGGCTCCCAAACGGTTGTGAGCATTCAGAACTTGCGTCCCGCCAAGGCATACCACATACGAATGTCGGCCGAGAATAAATTGGGTTCATCGGAATTCTCCGAGGTGGTGCAGGTCACCACCCTCGAGGAGGTGCCATCCGGGCCACCATTGAATATTCGCGCCGAGGCAAAGAGCTCCACGGAGATTTCCGTCACATGGGATGCACCCGATCGTGACCACTGGAATGGCATCCTCCTTGGCTACTATGTGGGCTATCAGATGTCATCATCGCCCGAGGATAAGGAAATCAATCCGACGCAAGGCTTTAGCTTTAAAACTGTCGAAGTTCGGTCACACTTTGGTGGCGAGACCGTTTTGGCCAATCTGAACAAATTTACCCAGTACCATGTGATTGTCCAGGCATATACCAGCCAGGGTAGTGGTCCGCCAAGCAAAGAGGTTGCCGTCCAGACTTTGGAAGATGGTGAGTCCAACATGAATTATAATTGCTTTCCGTGTGGCATAACCGAATAAATCGCCTTTGGCAGTTCCGTCATCACCACCAGAGAGTCCGCAATGCGACGTATTGGGTTCGACGTCGATTTACATCACCTGGTCACCACCGGATGTCGATGGGCAGAACGGCAAAATTAGGGGCTACAAAGTGTTTTACATATCAGTGGATGAACTCTATGGTAAGTATGGGCAATAACTGGTAATGAGAAAATATCCAACATACCCTTATAGCCATCATAACAACCTTCCCATATAGAACCTTTTTAAAGGAAGGAATAATATTGGTTGCAGAAGGCGAATGGGGACTTTTTGATGGCGAAAGTCAATGTTTCAGGTTTATTGCAAAATTGGATGATGGCCAGTATTTTAGCAGTGAGAGGTGGGGCATATAACGACCAATGTTTGGCTCACTTGCACAGAATTAATCGAATTGTGCAGAATTCAGGAGTTTGAGTTAAATTTGATAGCAATGAAGGAAATAAGTTGATTAAGGTGTGGAGCAAATGTTTCTAGGGATGATGGCGAGAAGTCTTGTTAAAGGTGCTTAGCAGATGTTTTGTGTGGAGACGAGGAATCTATTTTCTTTTTAATGTCTTAATGTTAAGTTAGCCTTTTGCTGCTGGGAAACTGTTACGCTGTTTAGCGGAAAAAGTAATCCAGTAAAATTGTATTTATTTATTTTACTGATGCTTTATTTACAAAAAATATTCTTTCCTGGTATTACTTTTTGGCAAGCTTCATGACATGTGTGTTCACTATTCATTTCTTTACTGTCTCTGAGTCCCTCTTCGACTTCGTATTTATAGTCATCTCATTTCTTCTCGAAAGCTCTATGAGGTCTCAAGTTTCATTACACACCGTCTCCACTGGGCAGCTGCCCAAAATCACAACCGCAATCCAAATCCGCGAACACCAGCGCGCGTCGTATACACAAAAACGCATGGATTTTTCTGCTTCGATTTGATTTTTTCAAGACATGGTCTGGTCATGGACCGGGCATCGTTCATGCCCAGTGTAGGCAGCCTGTTATGAAAGAAAGAGAGTCAGATAAGTTCCGTTTCGTTTAGTTCGCTGAACGTTTTCGTTGGAAGCGTTCAAAATTTAAGTCGTTAAGGTTGTTAAGGGTCCGTTTACATGTGTTATATCGTACATTCGTTACAATAGGTAACTACTATAAAAAGGTAATGTCAAAAATTATCTTTAAAGGAAATTTTTGTGCAAAATTACTCGTAGCTATAAATCCAGGCGAGATTTCAAAATATCTTTTACCTATATTTATTTTTGGTAGTAAGAAAATTAAAAAAAATGCATAATTGCATACTTTTGAAATGGATACGAAACTTTAAAGTTATGTCACTTTTAAAAGCTAAAAGATGAATTTTTTGTAATTTTTTTTTATCCTTAAAACGGACCTAGCAAGTGTCGGAAAGTTAAGGAATTTGCTTTAAAAAATCTCAATACTAATACTGTTACAATTTTGTCCATGACAACAAAAATTTCATTCTACTAAATATTTAATATAAAGCAAATCAAAAAATCCACAACAACAAATCCGTCCAAAAGTTTAAGTTATATGTACTAACTCGATTTTTTTTTTGCAACAAACCAATATATTTGTTTTATGAAGCAAATAAAAAGCATTAGAAAGATAGTAAAGCCTTCGAGATATTTGTTTCAAGAACCTCGAAAGATTTTTGTTTTTTTTTTTTTAAATTCAATTCTCACTTAAACTGAAATTTCAAAAAAAATCCCTAAACTCCTTCTTCTTATTAAACATATTTCTTTTATTTATTTTCACAGAAAAAGATCCTGAAGTGGTTAAGTCAACAAACCAATATCTGACGATAGAGAATTTACGGAAATACACCAACTACACAGTATGGGTCTTGGCCTACACTAAAGTCGGTGATGGCATGAAGACAAAACAGTTTTATTGTCGTACACACGAAGATGGTAAGTACTTTTACTGGATTTTATAGACGATATCTACATTAACTCATATCCTTCGACTTTATTTTTCGTTTTTTTTTTTTTTCTTTCTTTCTTTCAACACACAGTTCCGTCTGCACCGCAGGACATTAAAGCCATTCCAGCATCTAATACAAAAATAATAATCTCTTGGCTGCCACCAGAAAGTCCTAATGGAGATATCGTAAGGAGCAGCTACTTTGTGAACATTATGTTGTGTTCTATGGGAAATAACTTTTTTGTTTTGTTTGTTTGCTTGTCTTGCCATTACAGACAGGATACACATTTTATATGTCAGTGCTGGAGGGTGGTCGCGAAGAAGGAACTCATAAACGAGTACTGGGTCCGTTTGTTGAGATGCATGAAACCCAGCGACTGCAAGAAGCAGCCACATATCAATTTTGGTTGACAGCTTCTACGAAAACTGGTGAAGGCGAAAAAACTCAAGTTGTAACTGTCCCGCCAAACAACAAAGTCCCAGCTAGAATTGTTTCATTCAGCCAGAGAATTGTAACTCCGTGGAAGGAGAATCTCATATTACCGTGTCGCAAGGTAGGAGCACCAGCTCCAGTCACTATTTGGCGACAAGATGGTCATTCGATGGAAACAAACTCCCGCAAGACCATAGCCAAGAATGGGACACTTTTCATAAGAGACTGTCAGAGTACCGATGCAGGGAACTACACCTGCAGTGTGGAGAACACCTGGGGCAAAGATGAAATTGTTTACAGTTTGATCATTAAAGTGCCACCAGAACCACCAAACTTGACCGTTGTCAATACCTACACGGATAGTTTGCATTTGGAGTGGGTCGACAGCAGTCATGGGGGCAGTCCTGTGTTGGGCTATGTCATCAACTACAAGAGAGACAATGGAGACTGGGAAGAATTGCAAATAGATTCAAAGACTAACTCGCATCTGTTGAGCAATCTGTGGTGTGGCACCAGGTATCAGTTGTATATAACAGCTTATAACAAAATTGGGACAGGACTGCCCTGTGATATAGTGAATTCTTTCACCAAGGGAAATCCCCCAGTGCAACCGAAACACTCGCAAATGATAACTAATAACTCGACAAGTGTAACTTGTTGGCTGGACTCTTGGGGTGATGGTGGATGTGGCATTTTGTACTTTATGATCGAATCGAGACAGTATGGGAGGTAAGAATCATTAAATGAGTTGTTTAAACTATCCGGATAATTCGGATAAATGAAACAAATGAAAATTCAGCATTTTATGTTAAATATGCATGTTCGTATAATTCGGATAGTTGCAACAACTGATTTGAGATTTGTTTCGGATAATCTGTTATCCGAGTGGTCATTCAAGTTCGGATAAAAATGTTTCTTAAATTTTTCAGATCACAATGGAATGTTGTATCAAATCACATAGCACCTACAGAACGGATATACACCGTAAGCGACCTGAATCCAGGAACAAAATACCAACTAAAAGTCACTGCCCACAACAACGCTGGATCTACAACAGCTGTGTACAATTTTACAACACTCTCTCCCCAAGGAGGTTTGTCTGAAAATTCCCTTCTTAACCATCGATTTCCTTAACAATTTGCTTTCTTGCAGTGATTTTCAACACAGACCATTCTAATCCCGTTTCCCACATGAGTGATAGTCCGTTCTATGCCAATTTTAAGGTTCTTCTTCCAGTGTGTCTGTCAATGTTAATACTTTTAGCTTTAGTTGGAATAGTTCTTCTCATTCGAAAGAGAAGTAAGACACTAATTGTTGTTTGTTTTTCTATTAAAAGATGTTAATCAAGTTTCATTATGTCCGTAGAACTTAATAGCCAAGCTCGGGTACCACCATCTTCCATGTCCGAATCACCATCGCTCGCCAATTTACAAAACAAACAAAACCGGGATCAGCAATATCTTGCAGTACGCTGCAATCCAGGCAATCGAAATTCAAATTCCAACGATTCTGGTAGCTTTAAGGCCGAAGGAAACGAATACATCGAGGACATCTGCCCGTATGCGACTTTTCAACTAAACAAACAAACCTACAGCGAAAGTTCGTACAGCGGAAATGTTTATAGTGGGCCATACCACTCAGTGCGGGGCTCTTTTGTGTATCATGATGTCAAGCCTGACAGTTATCATGTAAGAATTGTTTTGTGTTCCAATCTCAAAAAAAAAACTTGAAATCTTTAATTTTGTTTTTTGCAGACTAAAGAGCCAGAGTACACGAAAGTCCGACGAAAAGGTGGACGCCTTCGTGATCCACATTCCGAGAGTCAAGGTAATTTCAAATCTATATCAATAAGTGTCCTTCAATAGCCCCATCCTTAGCTTTAAGGTTTGTTGATTATTTTCTATTCATCATATTTTTTCATCTCAACTCATCATTATCCATCAACCATCAACTCAAACTCTCATGCAACATCAATCATACACAAAACACACAACAAAACAAACACATAATACACAACATGACATGTGTGTCCTCTTGCCAAACCTCTTAAAAAACCCATACTTTGCCACAACGACTAACAAACCTGATCCGATACTAAAAACCGAAAAAAAAATTGAACCTTTTTCCTAAATCCATGATATCCTGCCCAAAAACATATCGAATGTCATCTTGCAACAAAAAAAAATCGCCCATCAAATCGTACTAAACTTTTTAGAATCGGACAATCCAGGTTCAACAGATTCCGAAGTTAGGAAAATCCTAACACTTCACATACCAATTACAGAATATGACACACTCGGCTCCGAGTCAGACAACGATGTTAGCTCACGTGCCGTCAATTCGGCTAAATATCGACCGCAGAGGGGTGAGCTGGAATTATTTTTCAAATCAATTTTAAGATTTCCAATTTTGAATTCGTTTTTTTTGTTTTTTTTTTTTTTTTGTGTAGATCCACAAGATGAGACGTCTTCATCATCAGAGACAACGCCTACCAGTATGTCACGCAAATCGAAGCCGCCGTTTTCAACTCGCAAATCAGGGAAGTCGGCGGCAAATGTGCCAAAGCGACACGTACGTAGCTCCAGTGGGTATTCCAGCCACAACGAAGAAACCACTTTTAGGTAAGATATGGTAAGCGATGTTGAATATATAGTCTGCATGTTAAATTAAAATTTGGTGTTGTGTTTTATCAGTGTTCTCGTATTTATTGTTGGGCTTTTGTCAAATTTTATGAGTAAAGAGTTTTAATAAGTTTTTAAACACTTCAAATAGAGTTGCATACAAAAGTTTTTAAACCAAAAAAGTTGTACAAAAATATAACTCCAACTAATTGGTTTGAGCTTTTATAAATATTTTAATAATTTTAGGTTTCTGAAACAAAATTTTTGTGCACACAATTTTGATAAATAAAAATCTTTGCCGTTTGAAATTGTCATTTCGCGGAAATTATCGTTTCGCTTCAGCAGCGTACTGGGCTTTAAATGTTGAAACTTTTTATATGAAATTCTTTAAAAGGAAAATGTTTAAAAGATTGCGAAAACAAATAAAATTCTTTTTTTTTTTAATGGTTAAAATAACTTTTTTAGTGGTTTTGAGCGGTAAACGAAATATGATCTTTGATTCCTTCTAAAAAGGTTCTTAAAAAATAAGAAATTTTGTATGCTTTTCAACAACAACAAAAAAAACGGGACCCCGTTTTCGAAAAATTAATTTTTCCCAACAAAAAAATTAACGCTTTTTAAAAATTGATGAAATAATTGATTAACTATTGAAAAAAACTAATGAAAATCATGCAATTTTGCAGATTTTTTTCACAATTTACAGATCCAGAAATTGTGATTATTTTAATTTCGTAAATGTTGCCTAAAATAAGGTCCAATGAATTAAGACTGAATAACTAGTTTGGCGTTGAAAATTCGAAATAATATATTTGTAAAGCCAATCGCCTATTTAAACATTTTCAAAGCGAACTGATTCAAAAATAAAACTTAATATCTCTGAACAAAAAAACTACACGGGTATTGGCTTTGTTTGCAGAAGATTTTTTGAAAAATTTTAAATTATCAATTTTGTTTCATCTTACGGTAGAATCTCTTAACAGTCGTTTTGAAAAAAATCTGACTAGTTTAGTGTTTAAAAACAGTATATTGTTGGTATAAATATTAAAATAGTTATGAAACAAGAAATCAGAAAAATTTATTAAATTAAATTTTATATTTTATTGCAAAATGTGAATTTGGTTTGGAAAACGGTGAATTTCATACCAAAAGAGTTGATTTAGCAATAATTCAATTTTTTACAAGTTAAATTCATCCATCCTTTTACAAAAGAAATTCCTAATTTTAAAAACCAAATTCTGATTTAGCAATAAAAAAATCTCCATTTTTTATTTTTATTTACTAAAAACCTGTAGTTTGTATATGAAAATTATGTAACAATATTGACCAAATTATATTTCTATATAATGTATGTCTCTGAAATGATGTTAAAACACTATGAATGTTCCTATAAGCATGAAAATGAATGATTTATTCTTAGAATATAAGAAAACATTCCCTGAAATCATAAATGTAAAACTTTTTTAACACTTAACCGTATAAATACAGTTTTGTTACATTTATTATCTCGAGGAATGTTTTCTCTTAAAATTACGTTTCTCTTTGTGCTGTAATATAAGTAGTGTATAAGGCTATCAGAGCAACAATACCAGATTAATGATGCTTTTTGTTTAATTTTTCCAGAAAGTGAACCATTGCTGTTTAGACAAGAAAATTCCGCATCATCTGTAACTAAAGCATTTATCATTGTCATGGTACTGTTGCTTTGATATCATCTCATTTTAACTAATTTATTTTATTTGTTTCTTTCTATTATTCTTTTCAATCATTTTATTATATTAAATCGCTTTTTTCTCATAATTATAAAAATATATATTTAAATAATTGCTATTATTGTTGTTTGTTTTTTGTACATACATTTTTTTAATAAATGCTTAAATAAATATTTCTTGCATGATGTTTAATGTAATTAAATATCTCAAAAAACAAAATTGTTGAATTTAATTAAAATGAAAAATAAAAATTTCTTATAGCATATCGAATTATCCAAATTATCAGGACCACATAAATCCTCCAGCAAGATTCTCCGATAATGGTGAGAAAAAATCACAAAACTCACCACGGATACGTGCCAATCCAAAACTTCAAAGGGAAACATTTCAAATAAATGTGTAAGATTTTAACAAAAAAAAAACTAAATTTCTACACACAAAGCACATAAACTGTAACAACAACAAAATAAAACTATTTTCAAAATAAAATTTAAAAAAATATTACAAAATAATAGAAAATATACTTCCATAATATAAAATAAAATCTCCATACAAATATCTAAATCTAATTCTTGCATGCCAAAAAACCAATTAAAAAAAATAACTCAAAATTACAACACAACCAAATCATTTTTTTACCGAATGTATTGTATTAACTGTAATTATTATTTATTAATTCTTAGTATGTATAAAAGAAAACGAAAAATAAAACCTAAAAAAAAGACTTACTTAAAGAAAAAAACAAAAGATAAATAAATTAAAATATAATATATAAATGATGAGTAGATTCTACTGAAATACGCCTTAGACTATCTAAGAATAATTAAAAATTAAATTTACCAAATATAAAATAAAAACAAAAAGAAATTTCAAAAATAACTCTTTTTTTTTAAAATAATTCAAAGAAAGATAAAAATCTGTATTTTTTTAAATTAATTTCAATAAATTGTTTTAAAACTTTTTTTTTGTTAATATTTAAAATTTATAGATATATTTACTATGAAATAAATAATTTGTTAGATAGTTATAAAGATAAAAATAAAAAACAAAATAATTGAAAATATTTATATATATATACATGATAATTATAACTACATATAAAAAATAATACAAGAATTGTAATCAATACATAAAAGAAAAATAGATTTGTAAATAGTGATATATAATTGTAATATAATAATTGTAATATTTATTTAAAAACAAAATGAAATAAAAATTAGGAAAATTAAGGAGAACCTATTAAATAAAAAACATTAAAATACAATTACCAGAATATTTGTAAATTAAGACGATCCAAACTCTTTCAAATAGAATAAACACATTTTGTATTTTACCTTTTTTTAAAGGCCAGTTTCTTTTGTTTTGAACTTTTTAATATGTTTTTCTTTTTTTTTACAAAAAAAAAAAACAATAGTGTATAACAACTAACAAATGTAATTCAAACAATATGCCAAATAAAATTATTCACACAAATAAACATTTTTAATTTTATATTTGTTTAAAGTTTAGTTTAGAAATTACCAAGCAGGTTGGTATTATCTACTTTGGGGTGAAAATAGAAAAACAATTAGATGATTTATTACGTTTTTTTTTAAATATTTTTTTATGAAATAAAGTCATCTACTACAAGAATAAGTCCAGGTACCAAGCAGTGTTTCCGATGTGACACAGATCGTACTTTTTTACACTGAAACTTCCTATTTTGTATACAAATACGGAAATTGATGTTTTTATTGCGTTATTTTCACCATGAACAATATAAATAGTAATTTTTTTAGAAATATTGATGAAGTTTTGTTATTTGTTAATATGGCCTGAAAATGGCACTCAAATTTTTTTAGGGTAGAAATGCTGATGCCAAGTACAAAGTTTTTTTGTTGCTCTATGTTCAAGAAGATGGTTTGTTGAATAGTGAATTAATAAAAGAAAACTATAAGGAAAATAGTTGTTTCTTTAAAGCGTTTTTACCATTTTAATACGTGAACCGGAGCAACATGTTTGACAGAGTGGCTTATAAATTGCAAGAACTTCAAGAAGAGTTGGGTTCATTGTTAAACATCGATTACCAAAAGTCGGCAAAAAAAATGTAGTTAAATGGCCAATTTATTGAAATGTCACTTCACGAAACACCAGCCAGTTCGCATTTAAAGAATCTGGATTTACAAGCAAACAATCGGTCAAAAACGACCATATTACCAGTTGACTTTTTTTGTTAATCAATTCAACATAATCCCTTCAAGAATGCAAAGTGCTGACTACAAATCAATGGAATCCAAAAAATATGGGTTTATAAAATTTAATGGAGCCATACATTTTTCGACAACTATATTCTACAATCAGAGAAAAACCAACGTAAAATCAAAAAATAAAAATTATTAGTTTTGCGTAATAATTTAGCTTGGAAGATGAAATTTTCAAAAAGAACGAAGCGAAGTTAAAGTGTATTTCGTATTTCTTAAAAACAAATACTTTTTAAATCAATATTAAAAACAATCTTTCTACTTGGGAATTATTTACAAATTAAGTGTTTTTGTAGGAAAATATCAAATTTCAACTAGGGAATATGTATTTCGGCCATTCCAAAGTAACGGAGAGGACAAACAAACATTGAAGTAGCATTACATAAAGTTATTGTCCTAGAAGTTTCATCAAAAACTTAAAACTACCAGTTAAGTTATTGAAGTAGAAAGACGGTAATGAAAAGACTCGTACACGCCTTCTTTTGTTTTAAGCAACAAAACCAACAAAAAAGAGACTTTTAATGGACAAATTGTTATCAAAAAATATTTTTATACACTTTTATTCCCAAAAACCTCCAAAAAGTAGGCGTGGCAAACATTTCCCATGGGTATATTGTTCTTTGCTTTTATGTATGAAATGCATCACAATTTTACAGTACACAGAAAAGTGGGTGGTTGGTTTTTGGCTTGTTGGAAATTAAGTAAGTTTTGTTTAAACTTTTAACCCCAGAAAACGTTTATTTTATTTTTTTTTTCTTAGGGAAACTGAAGATAATAGGTTTGTTTTTACGCACTTTTAGGAAACCAGTGATACACTGAGTTTGCTATTCCAATGCGCTAGTTTCAAGATTGGTATATTCGTATTGAAATACCTGTGTGATAGTATAAGTTTGATTTTTGTTTGTTGATTGTGTGTTTAAAAATAAAATACGTCTTTTCTCAAAAACAATACTTTTGTTTTTATGAAAATTGAAGTGTAGGTGATTTTCAAAAAGTGGGTGTGTCAGTACGCTTAAGATTGTATCATGTATTGTGCTATTTGCTATAACCCCTGAAAACTTTTGCTCAGATTTTATACAAAGATTAAAGTATCTACGAAGAGTGAACATTCGAATTAAGTCGAACCTCTGATTGGATATTCATAATGATGACCTTAGAACTAATTGTAAGATCAAAATTAAGGTTTGTATTTTAATTGGTAACCTGTCAAATTTGGAACCACAGGAATTATTCAGTTTGCAGAATTGGAGAATCTTTCCCAGTTGTTTTTTTACCCAGAGAATATTATCTTTTAGAAATAAAAAAAATAAGTAAAATACTTACTTCTTCAATTAAAAAATATAGAAATAAAATACTTGGCAGCATTGGTATGACTTGCTTTTGTTATCTTATCATTTTTAAAAGTTAACTTTCGACCTCCTAGAAAAAGACGCCAACAGTAAGGATATTAGAATCAGAATAACGAAATATATTCTATATAGAAAAGTTTATGCATTTGCTGTTATTAAAACATTCTATTTTATTAATTTTAAAAGTTTTACTATTTGAGTATTTGAGTTTTATTCAAATTTTAAAAAAAGTGAAGGTTTTATAAGGCATAAAAAATAATAAATACCAAAAAAAAACTAAAATATCAAACTGGCAACACCGCACAAAAGAAATAGCTAGAATATCATGGTACACATATACAAAAAAATAACTTTATAAAAACTTAAAACCACAAAAAGTAAATAGATTTAGGCGTATATAATTTATGTATAAACAAAACACAAACAATAATTATATAATATTTTATATTGAATATAAACACCAGAAATCATAACAATAGCCCAAAATAAATTGTCTTATATACCGAATATACCTAATCGTTAAAAAAAAAAATTAAAAACAATGATACATATTTAATTTTTGTAAAGAGAAAAATAAATCAAATCACAAACATTATTATTATTATGTATACCTAAATACAAAATCATATTTAAAAACAATATAAATAAATAAAAACCAAACTAATGACAATATGGACTTAATGGAAAAAAACAAATACAAATAGATAATTTATGTTTAATCTAAACAATAAATATCACAAACCAAAAAAAATATTTTGTTATATAATAAAAAAATATGTTATTATTTTTAAATTGAAAACCATGAGCAAAGATTTTTGTTTTATATTAATAAAAAACAAATACGTTTTATCCAACTTCAAATTGTTATTGGAATAAAATAATATGGCAGCAAAAGCCAAGGTTCTCTTTTATCCCTAAATTTTAAGCAATCACCCACACCAAACTAAATTCAATATTGTTAAATGGGGAATTTATTGAATTGCACCCTTTTAAAAGATTTTCAAAAAAAACTTTTGGAATTAGTTTGGTTTAAGATTTTTCCGATGTAATTACATTAAACAAAATAAAAAAAAATTATAAAAAAATGAACTACCTACTAAATTTTTAATCAATACAAATCGAGAAAATAAAACGAAAAATTAAATTTAATGTAACAGACAATGGGAAATATTGTTAAAAAATATATATACATATATATGTATGAATGAAAATAACTTAAATAATGTGTTTTATTGAAAAACAAAATTCTTTGAAGATTAATTTAACAGGAAACTTTTTGAATTGAAGAAAACCCATTTCAAATATCCTTGGATGTCATTTTGAGCATACGACTGACCTTAGACATGCAGGGCCTTTTGGAGTTATAGTGTTTTGGAGCTGTTTTAAAAATATAAAAACCCAATATTTTAAATAGATACCAAAAACGCTGAGGAAAAAATGCCTTGGCGTTGAGCTTTTTGTGACAAATAATAATGCTCTTTTCTGATTAACCGACCCAAATCCAAAGAAAGCTGAAAAATAAACCTGCAAGACTTTCGAATTTGAAACCAGCACGCACTTATGTACATATAAAACTGCATACTTAAATTTTGGTTATCATTATATCAACTCCCAAAATTTGCTGTCGGCTCTTGGTCTTATCATCAGTAGAACAATGCTGAACTTTCTGTCAGAAGAGAACTCATCTGATTTAAAGTAATTTCTGTCTGCTCTTCCTATGTGAATAAGTGCAGAAGGGAAAAAATGTAATCATAAACAGTAACAACCTTAAACATTAACATGCTTTCAGGGAAGAAAATTGACCTAGAGATTTCAGAGAACTTATTCTTGCCAAATGATCTCAAATAAGTTAATAACTGTCATTTTTAAATAATTTAATCAATTATTGAGACCATTCCATGGGTACTTAATAAAAAAATAGTTGAATATTTTGTCAAAGTTTTGTCAAATATTTTGTGAAATGTATCTTTATTCCAAACCACTGTAGCACTTTTCCAGCACGAGATACAGAGCTTATTAGAAAAAAATTACACTTTTTGAAACCAGTCTTCGATATATGTAAGTCACTAAATGCGGTAAGGAACGGTCGGAAGGAAGTGCACATTTGTTCATACAAAGTGCAATTTAAATTTCTAATGCAGGCCAATTAATGCGAAACTAAACCTATGTACCTGTGCCATGAAACAAAAGTGTTCATCTTTTATGAGAAGTCCTTTTACTTTTCAAAAACCATGTCAACAGTGTGTTGTATGTTACAATGACATGCTCAATCAAAAACCAAAATGTAAATGCTTGTTCGGTTTTCTAACAGAAGAGAACAGAAATTTATTACATAAATTTTAAATTTTAGTTTAAACGGTCACTGTGGAGTATGTGTAATAATTTTGTATTAAGAAATACAACAGCTAAAAATAATTTCTACCGCTGCGCTGACTAAAATTAGTTGATTTTTGTTGACCATTAATTATTAACTTCCCAGTAATATTACACATAGTAGTTTAAAATTCGAGGTTCAGCATTTCGTAGATTCAAAACTACGAAAATCATGAATGTCTTGGGGCATGCATACTTTTGCTAAAAAACTTTATGTAAGATGACTGAATTTAATAAGTCAACTGATAAGTCCAAGTGGACGAAACGCCAAATTTTTGTATGGACTAAAGGCCGTTAAAACAGCTATATTAAATCAATAATTTAGCAAGTCCAATTAAATAGTGCTAAGTCTTCTACTTAAATTGTTTCAGTAGCATATAAAATTTGTATTCTAAAACCTTCATTTATACAAACAAAATTGTAAATTTTTCTTCGTATAATCCTAAACGGTCGCTATAGAAAACCGAGTACCTTTTTTTACACAAAAATACACATAATCATGAGAGGAAGAATGTTTGAAAAGATATACATAACTACGAGTATAACTCTACTCATATTGACGTCTTAATCTGAAGAATACAGAGAGATATAAAGTTTTATAGTTTCGTTTATTTATTATTCACACTAATATATTCTTTTCTTTCTATACATAACCAGGTCCAGTTCATGAGTAACATTTCCTTTTTGTTTCTTCTTAATGTATACAGATTCAACTTATTTGTCTTTCTTTTTTTTTTTTTTGTAATTATGATTTCAAAATGAATTGATTTAAAAATATAAATAATTTGGTTATACAATTTATACTCAAAATAACATAAAGGACATTAATGGAGATATAAGAGTTATATAAATTTTTAGTTTAAATAAAAAAGACTATATTTTACATAAGTTTTTGTTTTTGTTTCTAAAATTCCAAAAATTGGTTTATATAATACATTATCGTTATAATTTTGATCACATATAAAGCTATCAATATTATTAGCATAGAAAAAAAGCTACGATCTATAAAGACGATTGGGTTTTGTTTTGTGTGTGTGGTAATGTGCTTCTTTACAGTGAGAATTTCATGAAAAATTGAAAATAATGTTAAAAAAATCAAAATTCAATATTGAAGGAAGGCATGTTTTTTTTATAAGTTTTTTTTTTTTTTATTTTTTGAATAATAAATATACTATTTTTGTTTATTTATATAAAACATGTTGATTTTGTTTTTAGTTACAAAAAGACACTTAGGATTGTTATGAGTGAATAAAGTAAACATTAACTCATAACATCGTTAAAAATATAAATGTTCATTAAATCAAAAATTATTAAAAAAGAAGACCAACAAAATTCAAAAAACAGATCTTATGACTAAAAATCAAAAACAAAAAACAATTAATTTTAGTTTAGTGCAACAGTTCCGTGTGATATTTTTTTTAATTTCGTGTGTGTTTATTTAAAATAAAAGGAAAATATACACACACTTTTTTTTATATTTTAACAAACAATCTATGTTTTTTTTTTTTATTTTAATATAAATTGTATAAAAATAGTAAATATTTATAAACATAAGTAAAAGCTATTACAAAATGAATTGTTTAAAACAAATACATGTACATACATTAAAATAGGCTTACAATAACGGTATTTGATGTTGTTTCATATCATTTCCTTAAATTTATTTATTTTTATTTTTTTTTTTTTTTTTATTTTTCTTTTTTATAAATAGAAAATCAATTTATTTAGGAGCGGCAAATATCAAAACATAATAGGTTTATCTTTACACTGGTCTATCACATAATGAGTGAATCGTTTAAGGAACTTGGGATATTCACGTTTGTAGATTGCTCGAAGTGCTGATGCTGGAGCCCAACCACCGGGATTTACTGCAAAAGTTAAATTGATAAATTTTAACAAATTGGTTTTAGTGTAATATCAAGCAATATACATATGTATGTAGTAGTTTTATGAAATTAGGTAAAAATTTAATATGAGTTTTTATTTTAAAAACAAAAAAAAATCTATTTATATTATAGACCAAAAATCCGATAACAGCAAATTAAAAAAGAAATTCAAATAAATCCTGTCAGTTGAACAAAACGTTTTTATTTTGTTTTGTTTTTTTTTCTGCCCCGTCTTATCTTGTGAACTGAGCAAGGCTTTGGAATGTTTTAAAACTTTTTGAAAAATGAAAAAAGTAGTGCAAGTTTTTGAAAAGATAAGCCAGAGTTGTTATTAAAATTTACTATGCTCATAGAGTGGGCCGGGCGGCCACTGCAAGAATAATTTACTCATCTAGTTTACAAAATTTCAAAGGAGCAGGAACGAAAATCAGAGGTCTTCCCGTCCGCATCTTGACACGACTGGCGTGGTAAGGTGCATTCGGTACCATTTCTTAGATGTGGTTACAATTCGTGTCAAATTAAAGGTAGTGACGTCCACTTTTAAAGTTCAGAGGACTTCTGCGTCAAAGTGTAACAGTGTCATCACAATGGCTGTTTTAAAGTTAGATGCGATTTACGTGAGTTTTTCTTTAAGTTCTACTTTATAAAGGCTTGCTCAAAATTACACAGTGCATATGAGAGTACCCACACCAAATGCATAAAAGCTCAAAAGCGTTTCTCATATGACAGCCCATCTCGTTTTGTCGCGCGATACTTCGGTTTGGACAAAAATGAAAAGTAAAAGAAAATCAATTTTTTTGCTTTCAATACAGAGCATTTGAACTTAAGGTTACAACTTTTTGAAACTCTGATTGGTCTGCTTCCATAAAATGTAAAAATGGTTTCAAATTTTGTACGATAAATCACATTCTCCTAAATTCTGAACTTAAGTTTCGATTTTCTTTGTTGAATCTTAAAAATAACTAATATTTTTTTGGGATTTGAAATTCTATATGTTTAACCCATGATTATTTTAGTACTACTTAAAAGACTCAATGAGAGTATGTGTTTATACTTTTTACCAACTTCGTATTTTGAAAATAAAAACATTAATATTCTTATTGCACTCAAAAGGCCTCTTACACTTACCAACTGAGCAATATGTAATCTTACACGTCAGATCATCTCTTGTAAGTTCATCATTCTTTGTCTTTCCAGGTGTTAAATTCGTTTGACATACAAGAATGACTGTAAGGAATATTCGAATGCATTTTCCAGTGTTGGGCTTTATAAATATGAAAAAAATATTTTATTAGAATACAAAATTAATAATTTGTTGAATTTAAAAATAATAATATATACCGGGTAACCAGTTCGTTCAGTTGAATTATTACAAACAATCCACACATCTGTGGCATCTTTTTCCAAATTATCTGTGACTCTTCTCATGTGCGACCAAAATAGTGCATCTCTTTGATTGGCGGGCCAGACTCGTTTGTGTGTTTGCAAAAATACTAATGTTTCGGGGGATATTTTCTCCAAAATTGTGCAGTCTTCCAATGTAGCTATTTATGTTAAAAAAATGATTCCAAAATTACATTAATTTTGAGATGAAAAAAAGATTTATTTTTGAACTTACTTTCCCAATCATTTCGAAACTCGGGCATGAAAAAGTAATGACACATCTCGCGGGCAGTTACACCTTTGACAACATGACAAGCCTTCAATGGATCCATTACCATGCCATTAACTTCTTCTTCGCGTTTGTACATTTTCATTTCACCTTCATCGGCAAATATTTGCCAACCATTACCGCCTTGGCCAACACCTTCACGGGCATAGTGTAGTTGTTCCTTGCATACTCGATCAATCTGTCAATTAAAAACAAAAAAAAATAATTAAAAAAAAGATTGAACCCGGGGATGGGGGTGAAAATATAACTCACCTCTGGCCAAAGTTCATGCTGCCTTGCAATGGTTCCTGTTCCGAATTCATCCTGTCCATCTTCGGTTTCATTCTGTGCCTGATGGGGTACATTTACCAAAGTTTGTGATAACTGCGACTGCAGTTTCAATTTAACTCTCAATTGCATGTCCTCTTCAATGCGATCCAGACCTGTTTCGACAGCATCAAAAAATTCATCTTCTGGTAAAGTAGAATTGGGTCCTTCCTGTCGAGTAGAGAATTTTATTGAATTCATTATTTTTTTTTGCTTGCAATTTTTGTTGAATGAAAAGTCACGATGTCTAATTGGATGCAACAAGATTTGAATATTGATTAGAAAATTGTAACATGGTCGAAGTTGAAGCGAGTTGTTTTATGAAATTAGTGAGAGAGAATGAATAATTGAGATTCATATTTCACTGATTTGATAAATATGCATTTTTTTTTCACTAATGCTTATATTTTTTAATTGATTTGAGCTCAGAAACGAGGGATAAGGGATTGTGTGTCTGTCTACATTATGAGTGAAAAGATTATTTTTATTTTTAGATGTAGATTAGTACTTATTTTTACATTTTTTACATCCCAGTCACAACAAAGAACAATAATCTTAATAATGGTTATTTTAGTTCCAGATGCAATTGCCCGACTCATTCATACTCGTATGTACAGTAAATGCATATTTCAAGCCATACATCAGAAAAATTATTATATAAGTTTTTGAAATTTGATATTTAAAAGCCAAATGCTTGATTCAAAGATAACTTGTTGGGTTCATATGCAGCAAGCAACTAAAGAGTTCGCGGTTTTGAATCAAGCATAGATTTTAGTTTACTGTCGTATCAGTATAGCTGGAATTTATTACAGCTTTACTTGACTTCTTAGACATGACTAAGGAGAAGGTTTGGTTTATTAAACCGCATCTTCTTGTAGTTGCATATATTTATAGATTGTTTATTTATTTATTTCGCTTAGAAAGCAGAAAAAAAAGAAAATAAGAAGAGAGAAAAAAAAGCACTCATAAAGATAGATATTTGAATCCAAAAAGAGCTCAAAAGAAATTTGTCTTTCTTATGTACTGATACCAGCTTAAAACAGTTTTTAGGTTATTTTTCGGACAGGGGGGAACTAAAACTCTTGTAAAGCACAGAAAAAATGTAAAAAAATGAGGTGACTCAGTGGAAAAATTTCAAGCCTAAGCTCTGAGGAAGAGAAAGGAAATTCCATTGACAAATAGTGTGCGCGTCAAAAATATTGATTTTTGACAAAAACACTTTAAACTGGGCAATGGGTTTTATCAAAAAGGCCAATTCAAATAAATAATGTATCGAAATTACCTACATATATCTATACTTGATAGATTTTTACAATTACAAATTTTAACGTAATTTTTATAACTATCTACGAATATGCTGTGGGAAAGTTAAGGATTTCGAATCACGACTACAAAACTTGTATGTCATTCAATATGGTAGGTAGGTACTTTAATAACAACATTATCCTGCTAACGTCATATTTTCTCCAAAACATCACTGTATTGCCTACAATGAATAAATTATAAATTCTTCGGGTTTCAGAACCCTACTAACGCTTTGAATATAAATTATCAATTATAGGTAGAAATATCTCATTTCCGAATGCAATTGCATTTCTTTCTTATAGTGTTTTTTTTTTTAATTTTTAAATTTGGTTAGAAAAAGTAATTTAAAACTGCGATTATGTTAGTTTTAATGTTGTTACGTAACAAACAAAAAGTGTCAATCACCACTTAATTGCATCCTCAAATGAAATTAATTTTGTAGATAAAATCACGTAGCTAGGTAATTGAAAAAGCCATTACGAATATATTCTTTTTGAATACAAAAAATTCTAACTGATAAATAATTTTTTTTTTTTGTTTGCTACAAAAATAAACAAAATCAAATAAACTCCACATGCAAATGTGTAATATTTTTTGTTTTTGATTTATTACTATCGAAAAATACAATCACGTCCGCTAAATATTGACGACGAAGTCTCATAGGTAGATACTTAACGGCTCTAATTTTATTCATCGCAATCCTTTTACTGATTGTATGCGAATTGAAACAACAGGTGGGTTAAACCTCACACTGAATAAGAATCCCTACTAGCACAAAACAAAATAAACATTTTCCTTTAGAAATTACACGAACACTCTTGTTATCGATTTGAATTTTAGATTGCTATAACTGCGCTGCTAAATAGTTCTCAGTTCTGAATAATTGTTCCAAAAATGAGCATGAGCTGTTGTCTAGACCACTTTGATATGCACAGACCAAAAAAACTTCATGCATAAATTCCAAATGAATTATGGAAAAATATTATCACAACGTTTATTCTTATCAATTACTTGCCATTATGAATAAAATATCTTTGGAATATTTTGTATATGAAAATTTAGAAACAAAACAAAGCGAAACAAATAAATTAGAAAAAAGTGAAAAATTTATTAGTAAAGGTATGCCCTAAAATGTTCAGTGTTTTTACGTCAAAGAAACAATGTAAATAGTGCGAACAATAATTATCATTAACTATTTCATTTTAATATCTTTTGATTTTGTAATGAGAAGACTTTTTTGTAAGATAATAATATATTCTGTTTGCTAAATAAGGTATGATGATTCTTTAAAGAAATCTTAATTTAATGGTCAATTAAAATTACATAACATTGAGTATGCATTTTTTGTGTGTCTGGAATATCAATTCTAGAAAAACATTTTTAGACTTTATAATAACAATCAATAAAACAACAAAATCTATAAAAGAAATTGTATTCAAATAAGAAGGTTATATAACTATTTGGAGAGTCAACTTTTTTTGGCAAGATAAATAACAAATACAAAAAATTGTATTGCTTTAAAAAAAAAAAATTATAAATTGTTTTCCGAACTTTTTGCCCTGTACTATGTTACCGGTGTAATTTACTGTTTTAGTATTAGTTGTAGATCTTTAATATCAGAGTAATTTTCTTTTCACCGCAATGAAATAACATAAAACTCCACTGACATTTGAAGAAAAAAAAACTGAATCTGGGCAATTCTACGTAAAAGTGTACCAAGACTGAAAAACACAAATTATTGTTTTTGGTTGTAAAAGTACTTAAGATAGCAATACTCTTATATTTTAATTTTTTACAATAGCAACACAATTTAATTTTTATTCTTTTTTCAATAGTCACTTTTAGGCTTCGTGAGCATCAAAAGAATAATTCATTCATTTGGTATATTATGCTTAGTTAAGTATCGATTTACCGGTGTGCAGTCCGTAATTTATATAAACATTACGTTAAAATGAAATATTCAATTGATAACATAACAATGCCAAGTTGTAGTGTAACTCACAAAATAAACAGATATAATTCTCTAACTTAAGCCAAAATTCTACTACAGCTTGGAAAAAATTAACTTTGCTAATAAAAGAGAATTAATTACATGATACCGACCTCAAAATTTATTATTTTAATTAATAATTCTAAAATTGCCACAAACATTGTTGTAGTGTAGCTCACGAAGAAGAGCCGGTCACTAAAAATATATTCAGTCACGACCTGTAACGGGTTTTTTGTGAGATGGTATTCCAACCATCAAGCATACAAGAATACCCTACATTTTTCAAGTGAACGAGCACTTATTTTTTGTTTCGTTAAGCGTGAAAGTAATATTATGTCAGGATCTACTTCTAATCCTAATGCATCCAAATGCATTTACAACTTCTCTACGCTTTCTAAAACTAGAAAGAAGATTAAATTTGGCTTTTGTAACAGCTATTTCATGAAAACTTTTTCAAGCAAACGCTTAATAATAATCGATACTTTTTGTTTTGTCAAATGTCATCGAGTTGTTTCTTCGAAATGTTTTTTTTTTTTTCTTTCGTTTTTCAAATAATCCACTCAATTTTAGTTTTTTTCTTTAAAGTATTTTTCATAAAAATAGTAGTTTTGAAGTTTGTTTGTAATTTTCTGTAGTTTTAGTTTGTAGGTTTTCCTTCAAATAACAATATGATTCTACAATTGAAAGTGACGGTAGTATAGCTCACGTTTTGGCTTATAGTGTAGCTAAAGGTGAGTACTAAATATTAATTTTGAGGGTTCATATTTCAGTGGAGTTTTTTTTTCTTTGGGTATTTCCAACAGAATTTGGCTTGGAGACTGGGAGAGAAATATGTACACATAATTTTTATTTTTATTTAACTGCACTTTTAAGAAAGAGTAAACAAATATTTCAGATTGGAGCGCAGTGATTTTGAGACACCCTCTATAATGATGAAAATCATTTTTTGAATTCAAAAATTTTGAAAGAAACGACCTTCAGATTAAAAATTTATAATCATAAAATAATCAAAAAAAAAGCCGGTCATTTCGCTATGTTTTGTTATTTTTTTTTTTTTTTTTTTAATCACACACATAAAAAAATATGAATCCATTCAGGTATTTCCCATTTATGCGTATTACTAACACGCAATATTTTCCCCCTAAAAGTCATCATCATCATCATAAATAGTGAATCCGTCTCAATCTCGACACACCGACTATTTTATGAAAATAAAAAATATAAATAAATTTTAATCTTGACCTCTAAAATTCGTATTATTTGGCTCAGAAATATGCTTTCGGCTGCGAAATTACAAAACCGTCACCGCATTCATTGACTGAATGTTTTTTTTTTTTTTCATTTCTTTCAATATAAGTATTCAAAATTGTTGTAGGTATCACCATTCGCCATGCATTTGGTATAAAATGTTGACCAGCAGCTGCTGCAATGGCGTAAACCTGTTGGTTACGTATACGCAGCAATATTACTCGTGATTGGACTACCGTGACACACTTTGCTCCATTCCGACCATATAGTATACCTACGCTGCGCTGCGTCCGTCGTGCCACAGTTGACATCGCTACACTTGTGTATGATATTACTTGGTACTCGCTTGATATTGTCCACTAAAGGTAGTATGGTACCTGTACTAACTTATGAATCTTTTCACGGTTTTAAATGTCAGTCAAGTTTGATTATAACAGGTGTCTAATTACCATGTGATATCTAAGCTTCTATCAATGGCATTCCATTTGCTTTTTATTTCGATCGGAAGAGTGAACTTGAAATCAAGTTAAGTTGTGTTTACATTATGTTAGTTTATTTGTTTACATTTTTTCCTTATAACGCACCTATAAACTTCAATTAAATCGATGTACTAGTGATATTGAAGTTCAATTAGAGCTAAAGACAATTATTCATTCGAAATTGGATGTTTTAAACCTTGAAATAAAAATACCATCAATATTCAGATTGACAGTCCAATAAATGTTTTGAAGGGGAATGACATCAACTAATCAAGGCAGCAATTAACACATTGACTAATTTTTTGCTTGCAGAATAATTGTCGCTGATGGTGTTTAAAAATATCATTTAGAAAACGTAGTCCACATACGTCAGCAATTGTGCAAGTATGACGTCTTGATTGCTTCTTCTGCGTCGCAAGATGACGATCATGTACCGGTCTTTTCGAATAACGTCATTATTAGGCTCGTTATAACGTTCCAAATGTGAAAAATTGTTTGTCTTTTTGTGGGGAATTCAGCTTTAAATACTTATCTGATTTTAATAAAATTTTATAGAAAAATATATTTTTGTCAAGAAATAAATATAGGATATGCCATATAAAAAATAATCAAAACATACGAAGCAACATGGGGTGTAGTTTTTGAAAATATTTACATTTTACTGGCTCACTAGTGAGGTTATGTCATTCAGCACACATTACTGAGCACTATGACAAACTGTACTCTTAATTGGCTGGTGATGTTACATTAATTTTTTTTGGTTATGCTTTTAATAATAATTGTTTATTGTATTTTGGAAATTTTTTGTAGAAAAAGTATACAAATAAAACTCTGCCGGGCCTTTGAATTTGATGATTTGATGTCCTAACTCGGAATTTTGGAAATGATACTCGTACATAAGTTTACTTTTAATGTCAAAAACAAAAAAACAATCCATTTAAATAAAAAATTATGTGAAAATGAAATATTTTGAATGGGATATGTATATGTATTGTAGATAGCGAGATCTTATCTGTTACTTATTTTTGTGTTTGATAACTGATAAGTTTCTTTTACCACCCTGAGGTATAACATATTGACTTTTAATTACGCACTTGTACCAAAATTTGACCACAGAATCACGGACATATTTGATATAAAAATTAAATTGTAGCAAGGGGACTACTTGTATTCTCGATATAAGAGCAAAATTATTAAAATCCGTTGCCGTTAATTTACTCAAAATGGGAGCAATAGAATTTGTGTTTACGTATTAAAAAATAATGTAGTTTCTAGTATCACAAAAGATAAGGATTCATAATAAAAACAAATTCTAAAATTGAGATAACTATTAAAAATCTCATAACGATTACCATAGGACACTGGTCTGCAACGAAAATCGTCTTCAAAATGAAGTACTTTTCTAAAAGTAAAAATCTGAAGTCAAAACTACTTTCTAGCATGCCACGTTTTCGAGATATACTACTACAAATTTTGGTACATCGAATAGTTTGTTACAAAACTATTAATAAAATGTGGAAGAACTGCATTTCAACTTTCTAAATCATTTTAAATCTTTTAAAAATTCGTTTTCCGCACAGAGATAGTGCAAAGTGAAATTTATGATTTATCCAAAATACTCTCTCCTCTCCAATAAAAGTTTATTTAGAGGTGGAAAGTTCTGAAGTAATAATTTTTAATATTTTACTTTAAGTTTTTGGAGTGCTGAGGACATATCTGAAGTTATCCAAAAAAAATTATCAATGAAAACATGATAAATCATCGAAAAACTTCAACAATTGTTTTTTTTTTAACTGTTTTTGGCGTATAATTGGAAAACACGTTTTAATTATCGCTAACGCAAAAGAAGAGAAAATTTCAAATAAATTATGTTTTTACCAATGTTTTGTATGACTGTTTGATTCTTCACCAAAAAAAAAATGTCGGAAGTTTTCAAGTATCATAATGTGATCTCCTCTGTTATACCTACAACCTCTGATAGGTCATTTCAAAAGTTTTTTCACTGTAGCACAGTCTTATTCGTCTGTTTGGGTACACGCCAAAACAACGAATTTCTACTATTTTTGAGTCCAAGTCCTTAAAAACCTGTCAAGAAAGAACATACTGAAAGAGAAAATCATTTCCCCGCAAGAATTTCTTGCGGCTGAAAAATATGAATTCTGTCAAAATCATTTGATAATGAAAAACAAAGCAAAAAAAAAATTAGAAATGAAAAAAAAAACATGAAAATATTTTTGAATGTCGGGAACTTTAAATCAATTAGCAAAAAATTAAAATATACAATCAAAAAGTGAATTATTTTATATATGTATAAAACAAAAAGTGTCAGATATTTTAGATCATCGTGTTCCAGAGTATTTGTGGAGTTTCGACCGTAATTGAGAGAATTTCATCCCCTCTCTAAAATATTTGACAGATTTCATATTTTATTTTTTTAATTTACGTTGAGCACGTCGATTCAAAAATGAAACACCGAATTAAAAAAATATTCAAAACCGAAGAACTTGTTTAGTTTAATAAAAAACTCTTCATTACGAATCCATCCACTCACCAATTAACTTAAATTTCGTACTAAATTCTCAGAGTTTAAATGACAACTGATGAACATTTTTATGAATTAAAACGGTCACTTTGATCATTTTTGACATCATGTTTTCCTCTGTCTCCAATTAAAAAAAATCAAATTAAACACAAAAGTACTAAAAAAAATTTAATTGTTTCCCATTAACCATTGACTCCCTATCCCAAATTTTAAAATATACAAACAAAAATGAGATAGGTACTCGTATCTCTGTGAATGTACACAAATAAAAACAAAAATTTAAATGATCTTTGTTTATGGTCAGTATATATAATCTAATTACACTACGATTAGTTACCCAAACAAATCCAAACAAAAATATAAAAAAAAACAATGTGTTCCACATTGTGGTGGCACTATCGTTTGATTAGTCATCATCAACATCATCACAATAAAAACAACCTACGAATGAGAATTTTGTTTTGTGAAAATTGTAAATAGAAGAAAATAAACAAAAATCGAAATGGAATGTTACACAAATTAATACCAGATGACAGATTTAATTTAATGAATCCAATCAGTTCTCGGCTTAAACTTTGGGATTTTGATTTGTTTACACTGCACAGATAAATTTAAAAAAAAATTATGGTCTCTAGATTTTCAAAAAAATAATCTCACAGTTATACTGAACCGGATGTGTAAGAATGAGAAAAAAAAATACAAAATTAAACGTAAACAAAATGTTCATGCCCAAACTGTTGCTTCCGATTATACACGGATGACGTGCACATCCTTCATCCTTTAATGAAAAAAAAAAAACACAACAACAAACAACCACTCCCAAATTATTTATCTACTGTCTGGCGATGGCACATAATTACTTACAACACTTCCACTTTTATTTCGAAATTTAAATGCTTTAGTTATAAATCGAACTGATGGCATTGTATGGAAGTTCCAGCTGCGTAAATTTTAATTAAAAAACCAAACAAAATTCGAAAATAAAAAATAAAAATAAAAACTTTGCACTATATTTGCGTTGCACAATTTGATTTGAATATTTGCCCGCTTAATTGCAGCGAAAATTGTAAAATAATCCAGCGACACGACGACGAAACAATCTTTACATGAATAAAGTCTATTCAGCACTGACTGACTACTAGGCAAACAGAAGAAGATTATCTGGCGCCGCTATGCAATTTCCCCACGGAACGACACGGAACGCGCAAACTAACAAAACTATAGGAAAAAAAAACAGCCTATCTCCTTCTCCTCAAACAAACAGAGACTACAGAGAGTTACCATCATCGCCACCACACTCATGCGTCGTGCCACCTCGATTATTCAACGGGGGCTTGTGTTTATGTGCGAGTGGGGATGAAGCTCAGGGTTGATGTTTTATCTTTGAAGCCCCCACAGCCAAAGGCGAGGCGAGGGCGAGGCAGTGTGTTGTTTTTGTTTTTTGTTGTTGTTGTCATTCATATAACGAGGCCATTTAAAAGCATATTAAGCTTTGGCATGCTCTACTTTTCGACAGGACAGGGGATGATATGGGAGAAATTGGGAAGCAATGGAAGCACTATGTGAGCTTATGGTCGCAGTTGAGGGGGGGGTCAAAGGGTTGATTGGTAAAAGAGAAATCTAGATTTTTGAAAAAGCTTATTTTTGAATGTCTAATACTAAGAGCAGGATTTTTTTTTTTAATAGTTAAAAAAATAAGCAATTATTTACAAAAAATCAAAATGCATTATACACCAAGTTGAAATAAGTTGCGAATCGCTGGCAAATTAGTTTCAAACAAAAAAGTATTTATGTCCTTGCCATCCTTTTCTAAATAAAGGTTAAAGTTTAAAGTTTAAAAATAATTGCAAACTATTTTTGAATCGGTTGCAAAATCTTCTAAAACCCGATTGCAAATTAGTTTCAAATCAATTAAATATAGTTTCAAGTCAATTACAAATTAGTTTCAATTTGATTGCAAACTGATTTCAAACAAATAAGTGAATATTTCATTGACATCTTGTTCTAAGCTATGGTTTTACGTTCAAGTATCTAAAACTTATAGGAAGTTAGTTTAAGAATAATTACAAAATAGTTTTAAATCAATTTGCACAAAACCGTTTGCAGATTAATTTAAAATCAATTGCACAAAATAATCTCTTTAAATCGATTGCAAATTAGATCCATGTCGATTGCAAATTCGATTCAAGTCGATTGCAAATTAGTTTAAAATCGATTGTAAATTAGTTTGAAATCAATTGCAAATTAGTTTGCAAACTAGCACGCAAGTTATTGTCATTTTTATCCAGTTTTTGGGCTACATACATATCTTCAAGTTATTAATTCCCTATACGCGTATTGAAAAGTTAGTATAAAATCGATTGAAAAATTTGAGAAAAGCTATGACCCTTTTTCAAAAAATAATTTATGACATTTGAAGTTTCTTCGGGAACTTTGCCAAAAAAGGACAGGAATGAAAACCTACCAAAACAAACAAAAAAAACCCTCCCAAAAACATTTTCCGACTACGGCCTTGGATGTTGCAACTACTGTAGCTAGGCTATAGTATTCTACAATTAGAGCAAAAAACAAATTGGGGGCAATGAACGGGCTGTGAACATTAATTCCAATCGTCTAAAGACCAAACCAAACCACCCTCAAGAGACATGAAATGAGAAGCTTTTTTAGGAAGGGTATTCAACAATCGAGAGGGTTGATGATTTATTTCTTGGAAAGTATCGATAACGAGGGTAAAAGATTTTGTTTTTGTTTTGTCTTTGTGAGAATATTATTAAAAATTTATACATTTTACAATTGAGATCTGGAAGTAATAGATTCAGTAGAAATTGATTAATTTATTGAAGTGACTTAAAAGTTAGATTAATGATTTCACTTAAAGAAAAGAAGTACATTTTTTTTATCGCTCAAACATTACAAAGCTATTTCGTAAATTCGTAAAATGTATGGAAGCGTAAAAATGGGGGAATAACGTGTTAAAATATTGATTACTAAGGTGTTAATCTGGTTCTTTCACCATTCATAGATATTTCTATTGAAATAAGACGCTTACAATTCGTTGGAGGAAAAAAAGAAATAAAATAAGGGAAGCAATAAAGAAGAATAATTAGAAAAAATGACATCATAGGAAAAATTTCTTTGAAAAACTGCAATTTATGTATCGGCAGTAAAATCAAATTCTTACGACACGAAAATAAATTAAAAAAAAACAAATTAAAGAAACAATTTCATTGCAAAAGTTATTGACATTCATCGAAAATGTTTAAGGAAATCAAACTTCAACTTTTTTCTATCGACCGAGAGCCGACAGGTGATAACTGTCCTGATACAGAATTCAAAAGTCTGGAAGGTTTCTTTAACGGCACTCGATCGTTACAGTGGTGTCGAAAAATGCATTTTTTTCGATTTGAGTGTCGGGGGTATAACAACTTTATTAATTCATATATAAATCAAAGAAGGAAACACCATGATCTCAAATAATTGGGTCCCAGGTGGTTCAAGTGTGGCTTTCCACTTGCCAAACGTTCTCGAAAATGGTAAAAAAAATCAACTTTTGATGTCGAAGTTGATATATTGATTCGTTTTCGAGATATGATGAACGAAAAAGAGTGTTACGATCGGACGAACGTTTATACACACACACACAGAGATCTTTCTAAAACGACAGATTCAGACCCTATTGACCTTAAAACGTCGAGAAATGTCAAAACTTTCACTACGACAAACCGCAGCAATTACAATAACTTCCAATGGAAAGTTAAAAAAACTTAAATGGATTGGTCTACAAAGCCTATCGAAAGTTCACTAATGTATTATGTTTCGAATAAAATTAGTCTTTTTAAAAGCATAATTTGTTTTCGAGATATTTAAAACGAAAAACACGATAAAAGAATTTAATTAGGTTCTTTTTGCTCTTTGTTTGCTTTAAAAATTAAATGCACGACTGGGTCGCACGTACTTGCTCTTAGGGTCAAAGTTGCTGTAGACGTAAAAGCTTCTTATATAATGTTTTTATAAATAAATAATTTTATAAGAAATGTGAAAAAAAATAATATTCATTAATAAAATGACATACACAACTTTTAAACTTGTTTTTTTTAATTTAATTAAGAAAAATACATTTTTAGAAAAAAAAATCGATAATCGTTATAGCCGTTTAAAAAAAAAAAACTAATTTTTTATGTATAAACATTTTCAAACCTTGTTTAAAAATAAAGAAAGATTTTTTTTTTAAATCCAAAAATTATTTCTTTAAATTCAACAAAATTGGTTTAGTCGTTTAAGAGAAAGTCAAAAATGAAAAAAAAACAGTTCTATGGGAGGTACCGTTAGCAGGTACCGTTAGTTTTGGTCCTAAAAAAAAATTCAATTTACCCTCGTTTTTTGCGACGAAAGCCATTTTAATTTTTTTTTTTCATATTGCAGTAATAAAAAACTTCTTGAAACTCTTTTCTGCATCTTTTGATGTTATAAGTTGTAAAATAAAATTTATCCGAATTTGATATCTTGAATCGTTCTCGAGTTTGTTTAAAGTAAGATTACCATATTTCCATCTGCCCATAAGATGCACTTGGAATTCATACTTCGTGTACATATTTCGGACACATGCAAATAAACTAACCATCTTGCATTGATTTTTTTTTCAGCAAAAGAACATTCATTCTGATAACAAAGTGGTTTAATGAGATTATTTTATTTACATAATTTATTTTGCGTAAGGAATTGAAAAATTTAGATTTTGAAATTTTCGAATTTTCTTTTTTTTGATTTGGTTTTTAAAGATTTTGGGTTTTAGAGATTATGACCCCAATCCGTTCTAGTGGCAAAGTCTTACTTCATACTAGTTTTCCGGAAATTCTAATGTTTTTTTTTTTTTTTCTGTAAAAAAAAAAAACAGTTGCCAATGTAGTAGAATATTGAAAAGTTCGATACGAATTCGAATAATTAAACAAATTGAGGCGATTAATTTATTATTTTTTTTTTATTTATACTCAGGTTAGGTCATACAAATAAAAACACTTTTGGCACCTTTTTTCAATAATATTTATCAATGGAATTACAAAGAACTTTTACTTATTGAATAATAAGATATCGATTTTTAATTACTATCAATTATAAATCAATTGATAGTTTAAAATCGCAAAAAGGTTATCAAAAAAAAAAGTGTATTCTATTTTCCAGATGTTAACACAAACCAGTTTAATGTGAAAACAAAATACGAAACGATTTCCAAGTTAAATGGAACTCCATTTCTCTTTAATTTGGACATTAATACCGTTTGAGACTTCTGGAAGTATCTTCACGATACAAATACAAATTTTCCTCCTTGGACTAAAAGGTAAAACAACTTTTACATCTTCTATCATAAAATTAACCCCACATGATTGCCAAAATTATCAACCAACCGAAAAGTTAAAAAAAAAAAAAATAAAAAATAAAAACAAATTTATAAGCAGGTATTTCGATAACACGTTACTACATATCACAATAAGTCAACCATAGTCAGTCAGTCAGTAGGTAGTTAGGTATGCGATTAATATTAATATAGGTCAGAAACAATTTCAGACACGCACTATGAACTCATTAAAAGTACGTAACATGGTAAGCTGTGGCTCCAACCGGCTTTGCAGTCGTTTGCCATAAACTATACACACTATTTCACTCTGAGTTAATGGAAGTTAATAAATTACCATAATAAGTATACTTTGTCATCTCTATAAGATTGTTGTTATTTATTATTTCAGTTTTTTTTATGTTTTTTTTTCACATTGGATACTGCATCTCCTTGTAACAGTTGTTGTTTACTTAGATGCTTACACCGCAGATATCAAATATAGGTACTTACTGGTCTCTCATTTGATATGAACCCGCACCCCACTATACCGTGAGTTGCGACATTGTTTTTTTTTTTAGTTATGTTTTAATTAATTTCAAGCCAATAGAGGGGTCAACGTATTCTTTTGTTTTATTTACAAGTGGCCTTGAAAGCGATTGGCATAAGCACGTGCTGATATGGAATGGCGTCATCATTATATGTTTATGGAAATTTATTTTTTTTTTTTTTCATTTATGTACCGACTTGAGTTTTCTTTAGTTAAATCTTGTTGCTTCAAGTTTTAGGATACGAATAACTACACTGTGTTACAAAATCCTTTTATTTTGTATGTGTACCGACAAATCCCAGATGAAAAGAATTTTACCACGACAGGATATTTTTATTAAAAAGTTCAATAAATATGTGGCTCAGAGGAAAAACGACACAAGTTTTTTTTTTCAAAATTAAACCCCTGATGAGATCACGTATGAGCTTCAATTCCAACAAAAATTCCTGAACACTTCAAATATGGAGAAGAAACAAATATTAAACATCAGGATCAAACCTGATTATATGCAAGAGAATATAGAATTTAGTTAAACCCTGTCATGCTCGGTGTTAGGTGCCAAACTAGGTGTTAGGTGCCTTGCTTAAATGGTAAAAATGAGCTAAAGAATCCTCGCTGCTTCACCAAAATACAAAAAGATTATACTGAAACTTTCGGAATGACCAGAGGACTTTAACATGTAGCTGCCTCAATATTGTTGTTGAGAAGATAGTGGGCACTTTTTTGAAAAAAATACAAAATATACAAAAAATACAAAATAGTCCAGTTAAGAGGCTCTGACTGGCCAAATATCACAAAAAATCTAAAAAAGTTAAATTTTGTGTGACATTTACATAATCAGAGCATTCAACTGAACATCACTGAATGTTCACAATTATTAAACGCGATCCAATTTATGGCTCTAAAACATTTTCATTTATAATGGCCAACGAGCGATATATTTTCAAACGTCAAGTGCCTTCACATATTGATAAGTGAGAGAAATTTTTGAATGAAGCATTGATTTTTGCATTTAAATTAAAATGTTCCACATACGCCACAGTGACCCACTACGGTAATTTGAATACAATGAAATACTCCTGTTGTTTTCTTTGTTTTTATTTTATGGAAATTCATAAAACTTAAAAATCGAAAAAAAATTTACCAAAGATGTATCCGTAGCCGTGAGAATTCATTAACGTTTTATGTCTTTTAATACAAATTCCTTACACTAATGAAATAAATTTGCCAAACAGGAAATTTAGAACTAAAGGTCGTTAAAAAGCTTTTAACGAAAACTATCCCAAGTGTAAAGAGGTATATTCCTCATTAAAGTGCATCAGCTACATCAGCTACATCAACTACATCAACAATATCTAGCATCAAGACTGGGGTCTTATTTTTAACAAAAAAAAAATACTTCGAAAAATTCAGACGTACATAGTTAATGTAGTAAATGTAGCTGTTGTTCAAAAAAGTTTTAACTTGTTTAGCTTTGCCAGCCACTGATATGTTCTTCGGGTGACGCACAGTCACCCGAAGTATGCTATTGGTATTCGTCTTTTTTTAGGTTTTTCTCCAAGCTCCATTTGTAACCCAACAATTATTGTTGCATTTATTAAGCAAGGAAATTTTATTTGAAAGAATTTTGACACTGCTGGTCTGTTCGGAACAGATAAATACTGAGCACATTTATATTCTATTAAAACAATACAAAGAAAGACACCCTGTTCTGCCAAATGCATCTTTTATCAGATAATTTTGAGAATTACAAACTAGGATTACGCTTTACTTCGGTTTACAAAAATGTATTTAATTGTTGTAAAATACATTTTATAAATTAAAGTATTATAATATTATACTTGTAGTTTGTTCAAATATGTAATGTTTTGAATTCTTGTATTCTTGTTTAAAAGGCAATATTTCTTATCTCTTAAACAAAGAACATTCAACGAAAACACAAAAATTAAAACAAAATTCACATCATTTTGTTTATTTATTTTTACTTTTTTTAATAAACTGGTGTTTTCAAAATCTATTTATAGCTTCAAAATTTAATCAGTGATGATTCATTATGACACATAGAATACATTTATTTAATTTGAATAAACAATATAAATACATAGATACATGCCGAAATGATAAGAAAATCTCAATACATTAAGATTTTTTTTCATTTTAGCATAGCTTAGTAATTGTTTAATGGAAATTGTGTTGTTTTCTTTTGTTGGTTCATTGAATGAATAAATACCATCTCGTGTCAAGGTCTATCATGCATAACGTATTTATCATTTTATTCCGACTGTATTCTTTATAATTGATGGATCATTTATTTAAAATTAATTTCAATTAAACACCGTTTGTATGAGGGAGTATTCACTTTTTAGATTGCAATTTAGTATAAATGTACACAGCTGTTTTCATAAAAAAATATTTTTATTCTTTAAAGAATGTGAGCTTGTACTCCCGAGAAGAAATAAATAAAATAACTTCCTTAAAATACAAAATGTCTTAAAATGTAAGCTATTTGCAGTTGAAGTGATTGTGGGAAGCTATACTCAGCTTTAGAATAAACATATTTAAAGATCTTAAGGTCGAAGTTCACCTTTCATACAAGTCACTGTGGAAACAGTTTTGTAATTTGTTTTGATTTGAGTATATTCAAATTCATCATCTTATTATATCAAAGTGATGAAGAAGAATGTAAAAACCATGAATTTTTTTCTTCGAAAACATTATTTTTCAAATTCGTATCAGTGATTTACTAGAACTTTATTTCGTATTTACTAAACTCACCTCAAAATCAGGACCTGGATATGAGATGTTCTTTAATTTTTCTATTTCATCTTTGTACTTTCTGCAAAAAAAATAATATCAAAAAACAAATAAATTATAAAAAAGTATTTTAAACGAGCAACTTACCTATTTAATTCATCAGTTTTGCGGCGTTTTTCAGTCTCCTTATCTAGTTTTTTCCTCCAAGATTCATCACGTTCGGCAATTATTTCAAGGCAGTGTTGAAGTGTGGTAATAACACCAGCGGTTGTAGCACGAAATGTTATTGATTCACCCTAAATATATAAAAAAAAACCAAACCGTATAAATTTCTGTCACACATAGGGATCTGAATATAAGCTATGTACTTTAAAATCTATAGGTTTTAATCCATCACCAAGATCTAGCGGTTTTCCTGTTGATTTATTTATATCAGCACAAGCATCAAAATATCTAAAATAAAAATAATATTAACACAATTTTATATTTCTTTAATTTATTTAAAGAAAAAAAAATTGTAATGTCCTAGATACCTTTGCAATGTTTCAATTTGTCCAAAGAGAATATCTTTAAATGTTTCAATTTCACCAACTTTTTCCTTTAGATTTCTTTGTGTTTTCTTCAAGCTACTACCACTGGCTGCTGATAATGTATTTGATTGTAAGGACATTGTACTCCCATGACGGCGCAATGATTGTGTATCTGTACTAGTTGATTCTTCTTTATATAATTGCAAGACTTCAACCCAATGCATACGATCGTCTGGATTTTCAGCACGAAGACACCAATTGTTGTAATTATTTACCATTACATCGAAACGTAACTCATCGGATTCATAGGTCTGAAAATAAGTACAAATAAGTATAGAAAATTTTTGGAAAATTAATGTAAAAAAAATTGAAAATATTTGTTCGTTGGTTTTTTAATAAGGACAAATAAGTTGAGTGTACAATATGAGTACAAACTTGCAAGTCCAACACAAGAGTAGCTCTGGAAGAGTTAACTTTTTACTCGCGAAATTGGAACTTTTTGAGCATTCCTTTTAAAAGTAACTTTTTACTAAAACAGTTGAGCTAAGTAGAAACAAAAAACAAAAATATGAAACTGGAAAATCTTCGAAACGTTCAGTTTAGATTTGTATTCTACTTAGAGCCACTTGGTCACTGGTTCACATTCACTTAATATGGAGAGAAGTTAAAGGAGTTTTCATACCCAAAGACGGTAAATACTCCCACGTTACTACCAAGGATCTTCGACAAATCAGTCTATCGTCCTTCCTTCTCAAAACTCTGGAACGATTGAGTGATGTTCATCTGCGTAGTGCGATAGAGCAAAGGGAAATCGGTAGAAACTGTGCTACATACCTTAGTACGCACCATCGAATACCCCTTAAATCACAAAGAGTACACTTTAGTTGAATTTCTAGACATAGAAGGCGCCTTCAAAAATGTCGAAAAAGGCACTGCAGAATTTTAACGTAGATAGATCGAAAATAGGTAGCTTTACTAAAAGAAGGTCAGTCAGCAGAGGTGCAAGGTGGAGTCCTATTTCCAATTCTATAAAACATGGTAGTCAATGAGCTGCTAATAAACTTAGAAGAAGAGGGATTCAAGGTAACTGCATACGCTGACGATATTGCCATTGCCGTATCTAGAAAACATCCCCAAATTTTAATAGAACTCTTGCAAACCGCTCTCAACAAGCTACTCAAATGGGTAGATCGTTGTGAGGTAACCCCCACAAGACTGAACTAGTCCTCTGTACAAGGAAAGAAGACTCTATCTGGGAGACTTCTACCATATCGACCCCAGCGATATCGCTCTCTTCATAAGAAGCTCGAAGTTGTTCAACGATTAGGAAGAAAGTTTCCTTAGATTCAATGTGGTATCACAATGCACCAAAATATAGTATAAGTGTATCGGCACTCCTGTAGGTAGCCACGTATAAATCTGTATCCGCTAAGTTAATTTTCAGGAGAAATAAATATTTTGGCATCCTGGGCAACCCACTAGGAATTCAGAACTCTCAGACCAGCGAGCCTGAAACTAACACGTTTCTCACCAATATATTGCAGTCAACCAGTTTACGACGAATTCTGTAGATGACGGAATCTCAACCTGGTTCGTTCTATTATCCCAGTAGACGTGTACTTTTCTGGACGAGTTAATCCCCGCGGCGAGTGTTGCAATGTTACCAATACAGTCAGTATTGCCAAACGCAAATTGTGGTAAATTTCTTGCATTTAACAACAAGCACATAATTTACAACCTTCCACATCCGAAAGGAACACGCAAGATGCAACTAATCAGAATTTTGAAGGTAGAAAGATAATCAACGGCAAAGTAAAAGAGGATGATTGGCTTCTGTAGCAGTGTTGAATTTCGAATTCAAAGATCAAAAAATGTTCAACCAAAAAGAGTACCGTTTTTAGTTAAAGCTTGCAGGGACAATGAAGGACGCTCTAAAATAATTCAAGGAAGAACATTGTAAACAATTTAACCACAAGAACCTGTCAAAGAAAGTTGGCTTCAAGACGAAAAAAAAAACTTTATAGGTACGCAACTACTAATCTGATTTATAAAGCCCATAGGGCTAAGAAGATTGTGCAAACAAAAGCTAATTAAGATGTTGTAAGGGTGTCGACAATAGTTTTGTGTTATACCAACTTCAAAGGAATTTTTACATCACCCTTAAACCTGCAATATTCTTGTTTTTCTTTTCTTCAAAGCTAACAACGCAAACCCCTTTTAATTAAACTTTGTTCTTCCTTTACATTGCATAGACATATATCTATTTTATTCTGCATAACAATGAGCTTAATTAAAATAAAGTATTCTCTTGATACCACCGACCGTCATCGTCGCTCCATCAGAAGCAGAGGTCACTCGAATGATTATAAGTTCAATTGAATTGCTTCCGGTTAATAAATTGTAAGTAACTTTTTCTTTCAATGAATTTTCTTTCTTCAAAAGAATAACAAAAAAAAAACTGCGCACAAACTCAACGATTTATTGAAATGACCAAGAATTTAATTGAAACAATATGATGATCTTGATGAAAATACCTTAATTGTGGCTTTGCTAAGACTTATAGCTCCACGACACCCGAAATCGCTTTCCGTTTCGCTCTTGTAGTATGACAGGGTGCCATCCTTCAGAACAATGTATCTCGGTTGCCAACCGTAAATGTAGTTCGTCCATTTGCTCAAGTAGCCTCGCAGTTCAACTGTGTTGTCGAGAAATTCTTGGTCGGACTCTTCACTAGCCGAATTGTTTCCTTCGATGGTGGAAGTTAGGGCATTGCTATTGCTGTTTGTTGCCGTGGAACTGGTATCGTCCATGGCTCTGGATATGAATTGGAATTCCTAAAATCTGTACTTGTAGATGACGATGGTGATTTTGGATTGAAACACTTTGAAAGTTTTATTTTGTCCAGCTAGTGATGATATTCTGATTTTATTAAGTTTGGCTACGGATATGACCTCACTGGTCACAAATGTTTAGTCATTTGATTTAGATTGCAACTGGAGCGAGCGCACAGTCTTATGTACTTTTTTTTTAATTTTATTGATATCTAATTAGTGCTGAGACTTTGTGCGTGAATTAAAATACAAAAAGGAGGATTTTTTGTCTTCGTTTTCTTTTTTTAATTTTCCTCTGATTGTCTAGCAAATTTCACACTTGACTTTGATAGGTAATTAAAAGATAAAAGAAAAAACACTTCAAATAATAAATTTCTACGAATATAGACGAGCAAGTTGCTTTTTTTAATATTGTGGGAAAACAAAAAAAAAATATTCCTTCTTTTCCGTTTACAACCTTCAAAACGCGAAAGCTGACAATTTATTTTGCTTCTTTTTTTTTTGTTTTGGTTTTGCACACGGTAAAATGTCAAATACACAGGGTGGGAAACATGAGGATATAAAATTTAATGTGATTATTGTGAACTGGTCTGTTTACAGCGGCTCATTTTAGTTGAGGAAGTAGACATTTTTGTGTAAGGTTACCGTTATGTTCAATATTTTTAAAACCATTTTTTTAAATAATAGGGGTATTCATGAAATTTGGTAAACCTGGTAAAAGTGGTAAAATGGTAAATCTGGTAATTGAACTGTAAAATTTTCTATTGGAAATCTTTACCAGAATATAGTAAACTATTCCACACAAATTTCTTTGGTAGAAGTTTACCATATGGAAATCGTAATTGTGAAAAACTTTTGACGTATCATTTTGATCATTTTAGATATAACCAGCCAGTAATATTATGTAGCTAGTAATGAACCATAATTTTCTGCAAATAATTCAGGTATCAATACATAAAATTTACAAACATTTACCCAAGTTGATTTTAACGGCGTTCATGAAACATGTGTGGTAAACTTTCTCATTTTACAAGATGGAAAAGTTTACCACGTTTCTTGAATACCCCTAATGTCAAGATTGGAATTAAAAGTTCACTCTTCGAATAAAGAAATTGATGAACAATATTGTATCTTCTGAGATTTCCCATATAGCTAAAATTTTAATAAGATCTTTAGGGTTTTAAAACGCATACCTTTCAGGTTACAGTACAAGTTAGAAAGAATAGAAAGATAGGAAAAAACTTTGCTGGTACCTACAGTATATTGAGATTTAGGGTGTTCATTGGTATGACGTTCAGTCAAAAGTAGCATTTATGCCCTATGGGGTAATGGTTAGTGATTCTGGACTATCATGCCGGACGTCTGAGTTTGATTCACAGAGCTTATGATGTTTTGAATTTTTTTTTCAGGGATACGGCCTATCCTTGCGAGGTACTGGATATGACTGACAAAACCATCAAGAGTATTGGTTGCCATGAAAAGTGCATCTCAGCTAAGCCGTTCTAAACGGGCAGAAAATTGTAGGGTCCGCAACCGCTCCATTTCTTCGTAAGCTAGAGTCGTGCCAAAAATGTAGGTATTTGTGTTTAGTCATTTGTGTTTAGTGGGAGATAAAGAAAAAAAAATGCTGCTTAGGATAGAGCGCAAACCCATCACACCTCCCTGAGTTAAGGCTTAACTACAACGACTACTTTTTGTAAAATTACAAAAGTGAAATCATTTTTTTTTTCTTGACAGGACCATTTTTTAATGAAAAAAGTAAATAACCTTTCTTAGAATACGAAATCTAAGGTTTTTAAAACATTTTTGAAATTTCTCGTAAGTTAAATAGTCAGAAAAATGAGTTTTAAATGTTCAGTTTTGCACTTTTTTGTGTAAGCTAAATTGTACGCACATCGCTGGCCATAATGGACTTGTTTTTGTGAATGCATTAGTTTTTTTGCTTTTGTTATTACTGAAATATGCATGATGGCATTGTAGTCAATATTTAAAGACCCATTTAACATAAATTTAGCCAAAATTTCTAATTCAGGATCGATTTGTTTTCATTTAATCATTTCCATTGCTTGTTCTGGGCGCCATTTTTGAGCTTCAATTTTATAAATAAAAAAGTTTGGCAGACTTTATATAATAAAATCTCTGAGGCTGGATCTTTCAATCATTAGTGAGGCCATAAGAAAGAACTCTGTATAAAAAAAAAAAAGTTATTCCTGGGAATAGTCTCTCTAACTCAGGTTTATCTGTAAAGTGTACCAAATTTTATCAACTCTCGTCAAGAAATAGCCACGAAAATAAATTTTGTGACTAAAACTCATAGAAAACAACATTTTGCGTTTTGTGTTGATGGGTCTCTTCGAACTTTCCTTTGGTACTCGAAGAGTCTGGTCATAGGTAGTTGATCAGAATATTTGAACGAAAAACTAATACAAATTTCGATCATTTATTTAACTTTGTCATCAAGTAGTTCAATATATCCACTCAAAAATTTCACTTTCATAAACAAAAATAAAATCGATTAAAGCAGAGTTCCAAAATAACAAACAAAAAAACAAATATTTTAAATTCGATTCAATTTCACTTTTTTTGGATATATTTTTTTTACATTACAGATATTTTTAGTCTCGCCCTTATGTGTAGTGGATAACAATTGAAATAAACACACGTATTGAAATAATGAATTCTTTATACGAAAGTAATTTGATTAATTCAATAATGCTTTTCCATTTTTGTTGCCTCACTTCCACCTACTACTGAATGAATTGAAAAATTATACATCTTATCAGGTGTTTACCTACCTACTAACTGTTAAGTCAGTAATATATGACAGTATCGTATTTCCTCCTTCCTCTGTACTGATGTGACAAAAATTAAGTACGTGCATGCAATTAATGATAACCCATTCAGTGAACCTCAGCTCAACGCACTTAGGTAGCTTAAGAAGAATCTCAAATAAGTCAGGACCCTGTCAGTTGGGCAATAATCACACCTCCACACTCCTACTCTGTCATATAAAGTAGCTGATGTTGAATACAAAGAAGATTATCTCATCACAATAATAATGATGACAAATTCCGCCTTTCGGAAGCTCATCACCACAAAGCGAGCTGCATGTTGGTCAAGTACAAGAAGTCAAGACTAGAAAACTCACCATCAGAAGACTATGCAGAGTCTTCACTAGATTCAAGTTTCTCGTTGCTTCGATCGCTTGCAGCCATCAGAGTCTAGGTTTGGTCAAAACCCGATCATAGTCACATTGAATAGTTGGCTTCTATATTGGTTTAGTTTATTGTTGGCCGCGTACAAGGTCGGTTGTGCGAGTTCTTAATCCGCGCGAACAATTTTCAAATTTGAATTTCTTACCCCGCTAACGTACATAGTACAAAACGTGTATATATGAGTGATCCCTGATTTTGGCTAAGGCAATGGCTTAGTTAACAAAGCCTGCATTTTTTTTGTGTGTTTTGTTTTTGTTTTTATTTGTGTTTTTATTACGAAGAGAGTTCTTATCCTTATTGTAATCTCTTGTGTGCCCACCGAGAGTTTTTTAAATAAATTGTGCACATATATCTTGTCTGGTTTTACCATTGGTACATGACACGGACTTTTTGCTGGGAGCCTTTTCTTGGTCGGTTGCTTGATTAATTTAATAACGTAAGTTGTGGTCGCATTGTAAAGAAATTTTTTGCAAGTGGTCCCGTTTTTTTTTTTTTGTATTTTATGAGCATTGTGATCTAATAAGACCAGTTTACATGCCAAGCCAGTGGTGCAGGTTTTTTTTGTCTTTAAATCGCGATGAGGTAAGGACATGGATTACTTAACCGTTATTACTTTGTTGTTCTTTTGTTCTCGGATTTGTGCCAGGGTCAACAAAACTGTTAATAGGGAATTTTTGTAGTTAATTCATTTAGAATAGATGGAAAAAAGCCATGTTGCATAGACTTTAAATCGCCGTTAATGTACTAAACTTGTCAAAACAAACAAATGTGTCAAAATGTATATGGGAAAAATAGTGTTTGACAATTCGTTTACCATATTAACCACTTTACCACGTTTACGTACGCTGTTGCATGAATACCCAGTAAAAGCATTGAGGGCTATAGTTTGTTAAAGGATTTAGTTTTTTTTAATACCTAAAGGATTCATGCAGACGAACAAACTTGGAAAAACATCAAAGGCATTTGCTTAGTTTTCTTAAAATTAATTCACCAAACTTGGTGGATAAACTCGGGCTTTACTATAATCCCTCACTTAAAACTGGTCCTAAGTGAAATATTTAAGTGCTTAGGTGACAGGAAAAAAGGGGAATACTCATTGTTTAAGTGGAGCTTAACCTGTTAAAGTAAATTAGGTAAAACTTCCATTGAGAAAAACACTAGTTTGAAAACAAATGAATGGTCTAGGGAAAAAATAAGTCCATTCAAACGCAATTTAAAATTTTGTTTTTAATACAGACTACTACACTAATGCACATATTTTTTTTTTATTTTTTTAAGAAAGAGTGAAATTGTTTTTCTAAAAGTTAGAATCAGTTGCGTATCCAGAAAAAAAAATGGGGGGGTCCATAGTATCTGAGCTCCCTCTAAATCTCTAAGATTTACGAAAAGTTTCTGTTAATCAAGTGCATATAATGAAATCACATTAAAATTAACATGATTTTGTATGCAGCCCCTTCAGCCATTCGCCATACCCTCGAACATTACTCAATAAATTCTATTGTTCCCTTTTTTAATTATTATAAGTATATTTGAAAGTACTACGTTCAAACCGTCTCCCCTCTACAAAACAATTAATTTATAAAATCTAATGTGGTTACCGTTATCCGTGATCCTGCGGTCATATTTTAACAACTCGGTGGTACTATATAATAACTAAAGAATATGTGTTATGTTTTAGTTTTGTTTAATCTAAATAATTCATCCGATCAGATAAAACGATCAAGTTCGTCAAATGTTTTCAATTTACATTGAGTTGAATGCAGACAATTATGATGCAATATATGCTTATATAAATCACAATCATAAAGCCTTTCGTTTTTTAAACAATTATGCAAATAAATTCAAACGAGTGTGAAGGCGTGCGTACATTATTGGTTAAAAGTTCACAGCAGGAAATACAATTAAATTTATGTAACGCAATTTCTTTCACATACATGTTTTTTGTAAGTCATAAAATACTTGTGAAACTAGAATATTATGACATAACAACACTTTTTGTGGTCTAAAAAACTGAAATGCAAATTTAGATGCATTTTTTATTTTAATGTTGTAAAAGATAAAAAAAAAACACCCACAAAATGTCAATGTTCGGCCTATAAAAATGTAATTCTTTTTTTGTTTTGAGTTTGTGTATTACATTTACATTGCATATGGAATGGATATGGAAGCCGCCTTTAAAATTTCTGAAAAATCACATAATTTACGAGTATATAATTTATAATTTTACGAGTATAATATAACATAAATAATATTACATAAAAAGAATTTTGAACATTTATCTTTGTCTTCTCTTTCTAATTTAGCTTTTAAATCCCGGTGAAGATTTAAACAAACGCCAATTTGCAAAGAAATGTTATTTGCAGAATATGTTAATTAATTAATATATAGTAATTAACTTAATACCTAATACTTGTATCACCGTTTTAGGAGGTGACTGTCTGTTAGGGTCGAGTTAAAAACTGTATTTTCTTATTTTTTGATATACAAAGGCAGAATGGGTGTCATTTGGACCCTGAATAGTGGAGAAAAAATTTCAGAACAATCAAAAAAGTTTTAGACGGTTCACAAGTGACTTGAACATTATTAAAAGGTCTTTTACGTTAATATGGAGATTTTTTTTAAGTTACAGAAGATTCTTTACTTTTTAGTTTTCTTTTATGTAGATTCATATCTAATCACTCAACATTGTAGATTTATTTTATCAAAATATATATTCCTGACCGAAAAAATCTCTCAAAAATGAGACCCTTCTTACTGCATGATTTCTTTCTTTTTTTTCATGAAACAAATAGCGTAGAAACGTAGCAAATATTAAATAAAATGGCACAAACAAATTAGTTCTATCGATTCTATCATAGATGGCGCGTATTGAAACAATTTGAAACATCTATTTTATAAATCTAATATCATATTTTTTGCAAAAACCAAGAATATTTTTTCCAAAATGTTTAGCTCATGAGCCACCATTCAGTAAGGGGTTAGTAGAAAAAAAAATATTTTTATAATTTTACACGAATTTCACCAATGCAGGATCTCGCCAAAGTTATGGTTCAAACTCAAAATGGTAGAGGCACTAGTCATGGCCACTAAGAATTTAGAAACTAGTTTTTTTCGAAACATTACTGGGTTTTCGATTTCTTGCAGTTTTTTTTTTGAAATCTCGAAATAAACCTTCTTTTATCCAGTATTTTGGCAAATGGCAAATCGAGCGGCGCAGTGCACCCTCGAGGTCAAAAAAATTGTAATTTTCATAAGGGTCAGTACTCAAAGCAAATGAACACAAACTAGAAATATGTACATCACCGTTCGTTGGGCAAAATCCCTCATTGACTGGACTACTATGCAAACCCAATACAGTCCCATCACTTCTATGTTTGTCATAGATTGTTATGATGTTAATGTTGGTATATATCAGTTATTAAAATGTTGGTGTCCATTATAGCCTCAAGAATTAATTGGCATCATATCTTACAACACTTTCATTCAAATAGAGTTCATATGTCACTAATGGTTTTATATTTTCTTTTATCATCGTTGTCACAATCCCATTCAAAGTTGTTGTCAAAATAAAACTTCAACTAATTTACTTAGGTACTTATGTATATCTATATATATCTACTGTTAACTTACTTTTGAATGCTTAATTGTGTATCTTAAGATTATTTGTTTTCTCATTAATCAACAGATTTAAAGCACGTTTATTGCTATATAACTTGCAGTTAAGAATACTTAAGCAATCAATAAAGCTTTCATTACCCATTATAACATACGACGATTAGGCGACAACAAACATTTAAAATGCACACCCTCAGCATAAAATTAAGTTAAATTAAAATTCAAATGATCGATAGATTGCTTCAATTGCACTTTCATTTCGTTTTTTTTTTCTGATCACATTTTTTTCAAGCCAAAATAAAAACAATTACCTAACGGCCATGTTTGGCAGTGGGTATAGCTTAGCTATATAAAAGACGTCTGTGCTGTCAATAGGTTATATATACGATATATATACCTACCGCTATTTATCCGAAAATCGTCCCCGGAATGCAAAACTGTCAATTGAATTTCAGATAGGTATAATGTACGTTGTGCGTTGGTGAACTTTCTTTTGTTTAAAATGGATTCAACTCAGATGACCAATCGAAAGCGCATATGTAGGCAGATACTTGTGGCTTATTAGTAATTCTTGTCATGAGCCTTGGCATTAATGCCGGCTTATAATATGACTGACATGTGAACGAGTGTATGTGACCGCGAATACTGAAAAACTGTCGAATTTCAATTTGTTTTCAATTTCGGGTCATTCCATATCATGATATCGTTGAAAAGAAAAAGTTAGAAAATCGTAAGCGTGATCTTGATGTTATAGGAATTTGGAAGTCCTTTGCCAGATAGACACAAAATTAGCTTACTTTAACACCGATTTTTACAAATGATGCTTCATTATTTTTTAAAAGTAAATAAGAACATAGGTATATTATGTACATAAATGTACAAAATTGTAATAAATACTGAAATATTTTTTGATTTGTCAAGTTTTATAGATTTTTAAGAATTTCAGTGAAAAGTATTTTGCGTATTTAGAAATTGAGATTTCCGGATTGTCAAATGAAATGAAAATTTCGTTTAGTGAGGGGAAGTAGTAAAGTAAAAAAATGTCTGTTGGACATTTGGTTGCCTTCAATATGAGTAAAATTATAAAAAGTCACTCTATTCTAGCATCTTCCGTCTTTCTGAGGTACGTCAACATCTCATTCAGGAGAATTCGTATGTTTAAGTTGGGAGCATGACTATATGGACTAAAAATTATCAAATTAAAATGACATAATTTTTTCGTAGAAAATCAAATTAAAATAGAAAATACTAGAGAATTTAATAGCGTTATTAGCTTAATGCTTAAAACTGATGAGTCTCAAGTTAGCGCAACCTCTATCACGGATCAGAACTGGACTAGATGAATAATTTGGCAATACTTACATAGTTATGATAATTCCAATTTCGTCGCTTATTGTTTTCATACAAATTTTTGATTTTTCGCTTATCAACTTACCTCAACGCCATAATTTACCGCTTATTTTTCGATCACTAGTTGGCTTTGTCTTTCAAGTTGATATCCACTTAGCAAAACTCCATCCAAAACTAAACACCATCTAAACTTTTTCGTTAAACGCAGGCATTTCTTTAATACCTTATACTTTATTTTTTGTTTAGTTTGCCAACCTATTTTAGACATTTCATTTCATTAAGGTTAAACAAAAGCAATGAAATTCACATCAAAATCAATCCGGGCTGTGTTTCATTGTTAAAAGATTTGCCCTTTGATGGAATTGAGGACCTTGCATCAAAAGGGGGATGAGTCCAATTTTTAGGAGTTGTGGTACAATCGAAAAATGTAATTTAAAAATACATTGGTTTGATATAAAACCTAGTCAGTTCTATCAAAAAATGAAGGGAGCTATATCAAAAATTGCATCTACCACAATCCACACATAATAAATGTATTTTTAAATTGCATATCTAATTTTTACCACGACTTTTCTAAACCAGACCTGCTCCCTTTTTGAAGCAAAACCTCAATTCATCTTTTTTCCATTTTCTCATATTGACAAAAAGATCTCTCAAATTTGTACCTAAATTAATTGTTTCTTTTTGTCATTTTCTCTTGTCAAAAGTCAAGTTGAAAATTTGTATTTCGTCTATGTTATTTCTTTACAGTTGAGCTAAAAATCGTTCTATGACTCAAATGTAAATAACGTCTTCTCATGTAAAGCTACCTAATTACAGTGAAATCAAGAGATTTTAGTTGAAGCTTAGAGTATTTAATCTAATCTAAAAATCTGTCACGTTTTTTTCTATAAGTACGTGCGATAATAAAAGTAAATACTTTAGAAAGGATAAGTAAATGATTAGCGTGATTATTTAAATATCTCTTATTCGATCTGCAATTGAATATTTTTTTTTTTTTCATTTAAATTGGATCGATTCCAAAATGCACAAAACATATCCAATAGATACCACAATTTAAATGAATAAAATTAAATGCAGCAGTTTGCGTTAATCCATCAATATCGGTGGAGGTGTTTGGCGTCAACAGTTTAACAGTGAGTTTGTTTTATGTTGGCTTAGCTTCACTTCTGAAATAAATTTTTATTAACTATTAACTAAAATTGAAAATTATTTAAGTAATAGAGTCGTTTCCTTTTAGCTAGTAAGTAAGTGTTAGCTAGTAGTAAGTGTTTTTATTGTAATGGACTTTTGTCTGAGTTATCAAAGATTTTTGTTCATTTATTTACTTTTGAGTTATGTTAGCTAAAAAATTAATGTAATTATTGTGAACGTTGAGTGATAATTTTTGTGTTCCTGGAAATTATTCTTTTTTTGCAATTGAAAACATTACATTACATTGCGAATTTAATTTGTTTATCAATAAATGACTTCTTTTCAATAAACCATCATCGAAAACTAATTTTTGTATTGTGAATCCCTATTGTGACACTCAATTCAGTTATTGGATAATAGAGACCACATAAGAGAACACTTGCATGAGAAGTTATTGTATGAAATTACGTTTAAGTTAGGTGTAAATGCAATGCATTTGCAAACAAGAGGTTTGACATGAAAGGTTTTGCTTTAATTGTAATAATTGTTTTGTTAACTTTACATTTATTTCACAAATGTGCCACCCACCACAAAATTTTGTTTATCATTATCACCTACATATTTCAATTAAAATTTTATTTATAAAAGAAAAGTTTGCTACTCAGCTCTTTTGTTTATTTTGGTTGTAAGTGCATTGTGTACTTTTTAAAGTATTTTTAAGCCTCAATTTCATATGGAGCTATTATTCTCAACTGCACTTAACTAACTCTGAGTAAATTGAAAAAACCTTTCATTAGCATCCGACTGTATAGTTCTGAATGGACTTTCCTGATTATGAAAGTGCAACTCACTGGTTCTCCAAGTTATTAAAGTAAAAGCGAAGGTATAAAGTGGATAGTAAATAAGGAAATATCTAACCCGATTAGCTTTTAATAATAATTTTCACTACCGAATAAGATTGATTATTATCAACCGCATTAATCAATTTCCATAGCTTCATGGGCACTTATACATACATGCCACTAATTATAATCAAAGACTATGTTCAATGTCATCGCAAGACCACCAATTGACACGGATTCCTTTAAAGCAGTGTACTCAAAGAAAATTTAAAAAAAAAAAACTCCCAAAAGCCGAAGAGAAAAATCGCTTCCTCGTTGTTACTTTTCTGTTTATTCTTCATAATACGAGTATTTGTATAGACTGCGTCATTGATAACCAGTTCTGCAAGCTGCAACCAGTTTTGCGCATCTCTCAGACATCAAGCATTTTGTGCGTGCACATGAATTCCACCCGGCATCCCCCATTTAATCTTGACTGACACTAGAAATCGAAACTGAAAACGAGATTTTTCTCCTATTTAAAATAATCTATAACTCTTATAAGTATAGCCAACATGGCATTGCGCTCTGAATAAAGTGGAGCGAATAGATATTTATGCGTGTAAAGTGTAAACCTACAGGGATGTACACCGCCAGGCGAATGGGGTAACCTAAATGGATATGGCTCTGTTATGATAGTGGTCTATGCGCAAGCGAGCCTTCTAATCTCGCACCGCATGCCACGACGCGCCGGTTTTGATTAGAAGTGGGTCGCGATTGCAAATCTGCTCTTTTCGTTTGTTGTGGTTGTGGAATTTTATTTTTGAATGAAGGCAATGAATTGTGACAAGTTCAGTCGCATCTCTTTTTATATGGCATTTGGTGAAGATACAAGAAAAAGAAAAAAAAAACAAGTGTATGTATAAGAGGACAGCTTTGAAATGAGAAGGAGGAGAAAAGAAAAATAAATAAACGCTGGGTGCTTCTTATTCTTGGATGGATGGAATTGAAAGCGATGCAATGAATTGAGTTCCTTTTGAGAATGCAATGAATTGAATAAAAATTACTAATTAACGATTAAAAAGTGAACACATTTATGGTGTGTTCGTTAAAAGGGAAATTAGGTTGTTGTTTACTTATCGTATTTTTTATATTTTATTTTATAAATGAGATGGCACACCTTTTCTGATTTCTGTTATTGTTTTTTTTTTTTTTTATTATTTATTTAAACAACCACAAATATTCATTAAACGACGAAACTTATTTAACAGCAAAGCATTAAGACTTTTGTTATTGACTTGGTGTACTTTTCATTTTTTACTCTTTAATCAGAGATTTATTTGTTTCTTATTAATAATGTAAGAGAAATTAAGTGTTCGGTGACCTTGAGTATAACTCTTCCTGTTTCGATTATGTTTCAATGTATGTATTAACTGCATAAAAGGTGTTTCGTTTCGAATGGCACCCAATGCTAAGTTTTCATCTACTACTTAATCTAGATTCTATATTGCACCTGACGTACATGATTTGGCATACAAATAATCTTAAGATTAAAAATACTCTCATTGAAATTTTCAAGCAGAAATTTGTCAAATCAAACATACCTGTTTTACTTTACGCTTTAATTTCATTCTGCGATGAACTATCTTGCCAGACTATGCCACCCTGTTTTTTAAGGGTACTGACTCTTAGCTGTTCGGACTCGTCAAAAACACCTATTGCTAAAAACCTTTTTGCACCATGCACATGGAAAACTGCAAGCAAATATTTACCCTCCACCAAGACAAAGGGGTAAAGGGGAAGAAGTTGATTTTGGAAAGAAATAAGCGAGTGCATATTGGTTTTTAGTAATTTTTTCCCACCAACCAATTTGCAATTTGTTGCAATTTGTTTGATATTGAAGTAAATTCGTGCTGAGCTACGATACAGTAGCACAGTAGGTACCTACAAACTGACGTACGTTGCATAAAAATTAGTTGTTTGAACTTCTTCACCATCGTCATATTTGTTTTCGTATCATTTTTGTCTTAAACAAAATCAAAATTTGTCCTATTTCTAATGTCCTTTTTTCTTCAATTCAAAAACAATGAATATAGAATAGTGCAATCAACGTTTGCGAATATTATAAAAAATACCTCCCTATCCGATCAATGTCAGAGGATATTGGCCATTTTAAAACTCTTTTTTTTTAATGCTATTGTAGAGCAAAACGTACGAGCGCAAAGTATCATTTAATCTGTACAAAAAGATACAGAGATATAAGACAAACAATTGTATATGTTTAACCAAACGTCTCGTCTAGGCTTGTTTAAAGTCCTTAAACTTTCATATATCTGAACGTAAATTATAGTTTAAGCATAAAATTGTTAGAAGGTGTACACACTACACTTGACATTATTTGCGAAATTATATAATTACGCACAACCAGATATAAATGCATCCCCGAATACTTTCTCACAAAGAAACTCTATAACAACTTCTTCGAAGACGACGACGCAAACATGCAAAATTGCTAACCATACCTAAGATAGTTGATGATGTTTTCTTCCAATTATTATAAACAATTTTTTTTTGTTTAATATTTAAAAAAATATGTCACTTGATGGAAAATTGTTATTGCAAAAACACGTTTTTGATTTGTATGCCTTTGGCAGATTTACATTGTTTCCTATATAGTCTTTTACGAGAGTATAGATAACATTAACTTGTTTGTACTATAAAAATCAATTCAGCAATTTTCTTGCATGATGTGTTTATGTTTACGCATGATGGACATTTTTGGTACAAACATTTTTTTTTCTTGTAATTCAATGTGCTTAGGCATAGTGATCCTGAATAGATAAATAGTGAAAACTGTGCGAAGTAAGATTAGATAGCTGTTATAAGATACTGACGATGAATTTGACGTGAAACTTTAATTGAAATTGTAACATTTTTTTAAATTTAAACTAACTAACATTGAGCTTTATTTTAGAAACCAGTAGAGGTAAAAAAAAAACTTTATTCTTAAGAAAAAAATACTGTTAAAAGTTTCTGGGCCATATACTAATTACCGAATTATCTGGGGACTAATTCCATTATTCGATTATTGTCAAATGAAATCTTTTTCATAATAGCTGTCTCTATCACATCGAGAGAAAGAAACAAGGACAGCTATTTATGTCAAAAACATATCGTTTAATTGTTTTCTTGTACGGATTCAGAATGATTTTGTTCTAAGAATTCTTTCGTCATCTGAAGAAATGATTGATAAGGTTTCCGAAAATCGGGTCAAGGTAGGCCGACTCACTACAACTCGAATCAGGTGAGGGTAAATTAAGAAGGACGGATAAAACTTTTTATAGTGATCTCAAGCAAGGGGGTTGCAGGGAGACAGCATGCCTCTTTCCTCCCCCAAACATATCTCAACTTTGCACCATTCGAGTTTTGGTGGGTCGGGATATACCCACCCCCTTCTAAGTTTAGACGTAATGAAGTTTTTTTTCAATCTTGGGTTATGGGTTATTTCACCCATTCTTGTACTTCTTATTCACAAAGCAATACCTACGTTTAAAGAGTTTTTACTGCGGAACCTTCTGAACTCGTAAAATCGTTTGACATTGATCATTTTTTACTTTAACATTTAAAACTTTTAATGGAACTTTCGCATGCATTTTTAACTGACATCATAGCTAACTGAGTTATAGTATTTACACATCTGTAAAGCCAGCTACCTCATTTCACCACTTCTTTGGTTCTGCAATAAATAAAAATAAAATAATCTTCATGTTTATGCAATATTACCTACTTTCTTGCAATCCTCAATGCATTCATTTATCTATAGGTTATCTTAATTTTTGCAGTTAATACATAAAGAATTTAAAACGTACATTGCCAAGAGCTAAGACAAATCAAGGGTACCTGGTGCAGAATTTTCATTACTTTCTCTTACATAACCGGATTCTTTCAATCTTCCATACCTTTTATCTATTTGGCATATAAATTCTATCTTCAGTTTGTTTACTCCACAGCAGCTGATCTTGGTTTAAATAGTCACAATAGAAAATGAAATAGTCCCATACTATCATGACTTTTTTTTATATATTTGAATAACAATAGCAAATTAGTTCTTAATAAATTAGTAAGAGGGAGACACAGTCTAGATTCTATTTTAAGTTATAAGCTGACAATTTTGTTTCATTACAGAACACAATAAAATGATGAAAACAGGGCTGTGCAATATGACCTCAGTAGCAGGAATCCTACTGCTTGTTCTTATACAAAAAGCATCTGGCCAAATCACACATACCCATACGATAAAGACATCATCGGCCCACAGCGCGGGTGATGATGTATCAAAAACAAGTTCTACCATAGCAGCCAATCAGGAAGAATTTCTAGACGCATATAACCAACCACATTCGAGAAAAAAACGTCTCGTTTGGATAACAGACGATGGACGATTAGCATTGCCACCAGGCACATCACTGACGTTTACGCCTACAATAGCTCTGCCGTTGGTGCGGCATCCGCCAGAGGGATTTTTCTCAAATCTGACGATCAGTTTTCCTGTCACAAGTAACACAAAAAATATATTGATCATGTCCTTTTAGCTAACATCTTTTTGTATCCTTTTAGTTGACTTTGACAAGCTTGGTTTGACAGATAATCAAAATCCGCTTGGTGATTTGCCACCGATCTTTGCGAGATCGTTTGGCCATTCAGCTGGTGAAGTCTTGGGTATAATTTTACGAAATGATTTATATATGTTGCAGATTTGTCTAAAATGGTTCATTTAAGGTGGCTACATGGCTAGATACTTGAATTACAAAAGGAAGCGAGATTTATCTGAGCAAGGAGACCAATCGGGAAGCAACCAATTTTCAAACATGGTGCAAGATGACGAAGAAGTTGAAGAAATGCCAAAAATACCAGAAAGATTTAAGCATATTTTCCATGGAGGAGAAAGGTTTGTTTGAACTGTTTAGGCTGGTATTCACCAAGCTCTTATAATTTAAGAGCGCTCATAAACCTATTTACCAAAGAATGAAAGTGACTTATGAAATGTCTTGTTCATACCTAAAATTAGGAGCGCAGAATCTGAAATACTCCATAAAGACCCACTTAAGTTGTAATAAGCGCTCGGTGAATACAGCCTAAGTGAAGACTTTTCAAACTAAAATTGCTATCAAATCTAGAATACTGCTTTACGGAGCTGTTGAAACATTTCTGTCAACTTTTGGCATGGATGGGAAAGCTTGTCTTTTGAGAACGATATGTGAGGTTCACTCAAGAAGTTTGGATCACTTTGGAGTTTTTGGAGAGATGACAAAATTGTTTTTGACGTAAGTTATATGAAAGTTTTTAATAGTGTAAAATATATATGAAGAATGGTCTATTCAGGGTTAAAAAATCACCTTTTGCTAATCTTATACCCGAATATGTTAAAGCCCAAGAAATTGGTGAAGGTAAAGAAGTTCCTGGAGAATGTTTTCCCTACTACAAATCCTGCCCGAAGAGCATATTCAAGGCTTTGATAAACAAGAAATATAGGTAAATGATCTATATTTTTTGCTTGTATATTCTTTGTTAATAAAAAATATTTTTTTAGTGATGAAAAACACAATGAATACCATGAACAAGAAGCGGAAGAAATAAATGAAATCAAAGGAAATTCCCCAAACACTTTTCGAAAAAGGAAGATTGTTTCAATGTAGGGTATACATTGAATAAACTGGATACAAAATTATTTATTTAATTTATTTTAGTTAAAAGTTATTTTTTGCGGCCATACAAAAATATTTTATGTATTAAATTTATTTCTATTTATTTACTATCAAACGAATTTAGTTGTTATATAATTTACTATCTAACCTTTTTTTTTTTGTTATTTTATTTATTTATTTATTTATTATAAATTTATCTTTTTGTACATTGAAATATGAGTGGAATATGAAAGTCATTTTTTAAATTTAAGTTTATTTTTATTAAATTGTAAATAAATTTATTTGTTTTGTTAAGTTATGTACAGGGTGTGTTCTATTGTGAAACTGTGAATAAAACATTTTTTTCTATCATAAGAAAATATAAGTTAAATTGAAAACTTTGTGTTAAGCTGCATTTTTATAAACTCCTGAAGTTTTAAATTAATAACATCTAAGATCTTCTAAAAATCTGACTTATTAACAATTTGGGCCGCATAACTATTGGGTCAGCTAGAAAGATTTTAGTTGAAGGAGGTGAAAAGTATGGAATGAAATGAAATGAAACAGGCACAATGTTTACAGCCGTTTTGAGTAAAATACAATTCAACTTAATTATGTACGAAATCAGCTCAAAGTCATATGATTTTGAACACCACACATTACTCTATTGTGAATAGGTCATAAAATATTTCTGTATTGGGCTTTTTACGCATTTGTCTTTGTCGCTTCTCTTTCACACAAAGATAAAAAAAAAGAAAACGGTAAATCTTGTAAGAAGAATGTAAACAAATAACGCATATTATATTCAGTATTTTTGCTAAAAAGGGCATATTTTCTTTATATTAACAGTTTAAATTTATTATTATGTTAATTTTTAGTTGATAGCCAACTGATTTAGCACTAAATATTCTTTAATTTCAATTTTCAATATTTGCCTGACGTCTTGGGCAGCCCCAATGGAACGAACTGAAAACAGATAGGTGTGTTAGAAAGAAAGAGTCAGAAAGCAAAAAAGAACAAAAGAGCTGTCATACGGAATGAGATAATTTATTGTCAAAACTTATTTACTTATAGCCTGTTTCGACTAGGGTCCAAATGAGATAATTTAGCAAATCTGATAAAAGTGTTTTCATTACAAATTATCTCATTTTGTTTGACAGCTCATGTGCTATAGTGATGAACAGAAAACAAAGTATGCTTATTAGATTTTTGGCATCTTTCTCATGGGCAGTCCTCCCCGAACTTTAGTTATGGATTTTGAGAAAACATTGAAAAAAACTCGATTGTCAGCATAGGAGATGACTACTACGTCATCAGTTTTCCAAAATGGCGACATGGCGTTCATAATAAGCATACCTTGTTTTCTGTTTATCATGATGTGCTGTTTTCAATATCTGAAATGAGGTAATTTCCACCTCATTTTTGCACGAAATTAGCTCGGAAATCAACCCAAATATTTATGAACACACCCATACTTCATTGTGAATTGGTCACAAATTTGTTCAGTATAGGAGAGAATGAAAAAAACAGCACGACATTAACAAAGAGTTTTGTAAGAAAGAAGAGTCAGATATAGAAAACAGCAAATGAGCTGTTAAAGGAAGTGAGATAATTTGTAATGAAAACACTTTTTATAAGATTTGCTAAATTATCTCATTTGGGATCTAGTAGCAGGCTATTCAATTTTTGAAGTGTTTGCAAATTCGATGTTTTTTTTTTACTAACGTCCCATCACTAGCATCGACATTTGTTCCATCGCATACATCTGTCTCTTTCTATTTAAAAAAAAAATCACTAATGTCAAAATCCGACAAGCCAAATATGGGAACGTCACAAACTTGTCAGCAAAAAATTTATAAGAAAAAATCATAACAATCAAAGTGGTGGCTAGTAGTTGCATAAACAATTCCATTTTTTTTGTATTTCTATCTTGTTCACCTGTTTATTAACCAAACAGCAGGTGTATTTATCATTTTAACAACTTCATATACAACTTTGCAACTGTTTTTAAAGTAGAAATATTAAAATATACGATGACTGCAAGGAATCCCCAAACCCTTATGGCTGTGCCAAATGAAGAAAGTTTCGATTTTCTTTTCAAAATTGTACTAATCGGTGATTGTGGAACTGGTAAAACTTGTATTGTGGAGCGCTTCAAAACGGGCAACTATGTCGAACGTCACGGCAATACAATAGGTGTTGATTTTTCAATGAAAACCATTGCCATTGAAGGGAAACAAGTTAAGGTTAGTTCATGGTTATAGACAATGAAAGATAACATCAGTTATCATCATCACTATCAAAGAAAATACTAATTAATATTATTATTTTGTGTTTATGTTTAGTTACAAATATGGGATACAGCTGGCCAGGAACGCTTCCGAACGATAACACAGAGTTACTATCGTTCAGCAAATGGAGTTATCATTGGTAAGTTGTTCAAATTTCTTTTGTCAGTCACAATATAGGTACCTATGTAGATACACCCACTTTTGATGTATTTTTTTTTTTTATAATACATTAGAAACTCTTGACTAAACGAATGTGTGTTCAGTAAACAAAAGTTTGTCTACGTCAGCTCTATTTTTAATAATTCTAGTTGAGGGAATAGGTATTTTATAACCTTGATTGTTTTAATCTGTAAATAGTTATTTCCCTACCTTTGACTGCAGTGTTGAGTCATTCGTCACATTGAAATTTAAATTTTTGAGTTCTATTCAAAATTCCAAGAAATATCTTCACATGTCCGTCATTGAATTGCTTCACGAATCAAAGAAGTCGTGAATACCTGCCAATAACAGGTAGATACGTAACTATGTAAGTCAAAAGCAAAATAATTGAACCGAAGCCAACAAAAATTAAACAGAATTAGTTATGATGCCTACATTGCAGCAGGTAATGGGCGCAGGCATTCGCATTCTAACCGACACATTTAAATCAATCATGCGTGGAAAAAAAAGAATTTACACAAATAAAACACTACAAAGAGTATTTTCCATTCAATAACGCGATGATACCTATCTACTCTGGAGGAAAGCAATATGTTATTATTATTTTAAACCGACCTCTGATTGTTTATTTTTAAATACAAACTTTAGTTATTTGGAAGCTAGTTTATGAAACTCATTCTTTTAATTGTTCTTATTTTGTAAGCCAGTTTGAATACTTAATGGGCCATGTATGTTGATTTTAATACAAATACCGCCCAATGATCGATTTTGTACAACAAACTGAAATTCGTTACAAGAGCTTGGTACCTTCAAATCCATCCTTTGAAGAAAATGACAGTAAACTTTGTTATATCAGCTCTTCCTGAATTTTTTGGAATTGATTGATTGATTTTATTGATTTTAGAGGTATAATATTGCACTGCGACCCATAAGATCTTTTGTGCCCCCTAAGTATGTATTTGGAGTACTTTCACAGACTGTAATTGTCCTTATAAGGGCTGGTGCCATCCCAAGTGTTTAAATCTTTGGTGCATTAGTGCACTGCAGCTGTCCAGGATGTAGTCTGGTGTTTTTTCGTGTTCGTTGCAGAATCTGCATGTGGCACTAAGTAGTGCCACTAGGCCTAGAATGCTTAGATGCCTTCTTAATTTGCAATGGCCCGTGAGGAGACCTGTAATTATTCTGAGGTTATTCCAACTCAAGCTAATACAGAACTTGAAACCCTCTTGCTTGTAGTTCCCGAGAAGCATTTTGGCCTGCCTCAGTTTAGGTAGTTTTACCCAGGAGCCTTTGATCCTGGCTCCGCCTCCTTAGCATCCGGACCCCTACATGCCAAGGTACCCAGTGGAGAGTGACTTTGTTGAGTTTGCCAAGTTCGTTAAGTTTTTCTATAGACTCCAATACTTACTTGGAGTTGGATTGTACTTGAGCTGAGTGCTTTTAGGGCAGCTTGGCTGTCAGACATAATGGCGATGTTCTTGGGGACTAACTTCAGCTTGAAATATACTTGAGGATTGGCCCATTAGCTTGAAATATACTTGGGGATTGGCCCACTGGTACGGGTTGTTTAGTACTAGGCCCAAAAATTCTAGCACCTGTATCTTAAGCTGTTCTCGATCCTTCTGATGTTTTTTTCTTTTAGTGTGTAGTTTTCGGATTCACCTACCCATTCTCTTTTACTACTCTATTGTATTTTCTATATTTTGTAACCATATCATCTCTTGGAATTCAATGAAGTAAGTGCCAAACTCATCTAGTTTTATTAATTTATTCCCGATATTGTTGTTGTCGTCATCCTTTAAAATTTTTAAAAACGATTTTGTTAGAGCTCAGAGCCAACCATAAACTATAAACGCCAAAAGTTTATGATAAAATTTAAAAAAAAAAAACAAACATTTTTAAGGAGATTTTTATTCGTGATTTTTGTTAAGTCGTCTCGAAAACATGTAAAGAAAAGGTTAATTGAATCCATTAATATAGAATTATGTTTTTTGAAAAGTGCTTTCAATTATACACTTCACCTTACTTATTGTCGGCTGCAGAAAGTTTTGAATATTTTCTACTTTTTTTTAGTATATGACATCACAAAACGTTCATCATTCACAAATCTTCAAAAATGGATTGAAGAAGTTCGTCGTTATACAGCATCAAATGTTCTGCTTATATTAATCGGTAATAAGTGTGATCTCGAAGAAGAACGAGAGGTTTGCTTCGAAGAAGCCGAAGAGATGTGCCAATATATTCCAGAAATTCTTTTCGTTATGGAAACTTCAGCGAAGGAAAATACAAATGTTGAAGATGCTTTCACCTGCCTAGCTGCTGAATTAAAGGTTCATAGCTATACATTATGTTTTATTACTTTCAGAAGTTGTTTTTTTTTTTTCTTAAACAAAACTTTTATTTCAGAGAAAACACAGCGCATTAGATGTAGAAAACCAAGAAGAAAGTGGCATTCATCTAGGCCAAAGTAAACCATTAAAAAGTTGCAGCAGTTCCTGTAATCTTACATAGAAACAAATTCAACTTTTCGTGTTATTTATACTTCTGTGTATGATGATGATGTGTCTCTGGTGATTTGTTTTAATTTTTGTTTATTTTATTTTTTTTTTATAACATTTTTTTTAGTTTAAATATATATTTACGTATATTTACGCATGTAATTAAAATCCTAACCGGAACAAATAGGAAAACAACATTTTTAAGTACAAAACAACCACAGTCGCAAATGAGAAAATAAATAGAAATAACAATAATATAATATTTGACAAGATATCTAACGTATCATTGAGGAAAAAACAATGCAAACGATGTCAATTAATCTAGAATCTTATTTTTGTCTTAGTTTTTTTGTGAGATATGTTCGAGACCAAGTTACATTTGTTAACCAATTCATATAATAATCAAAAAAAAAATAGTAGAAATAGTAGTTGTTGTAGTTTCTAGACAGAAAACAAAATACATTCTTATAAAAATGTATAATCGTTTAGTCCATAAGTCATAACAATAACACATTTTGGAATCTAAATTATGTAGTAAGTTTAAACATTCTGATACAACTTAAAAACAAATTAATAAGATATTTAATTTTTCATTGTCCTACGGTAAATATTTTATTTAAATGTTTAATGAATTGAATTTTTTTTATTGACATCAGAAATTAGCTTTCTTTCTTTTTTTTCAAATAAAATCAAATGACAGGAATTTCCCTCCCGTAGACTGAACATTTTTGTTTTGTTTGTTGATTTTTAATGATTTCCTCAAAAAACATATTCGTCCGTATTGTATTGTATTCATCTCAAACTAATATTATTAATTTACATTTTATTTGTGTTAGCTATTATTTTAAAATAATATACATCAATAAAGAAAATGTATTTTCACATCTCAATTAAATTTATTTTCCATCTTAACATTTTGATTGATTGTTTCGATTCTTCTGGCAGCGGACATAGGCGGACATGGGTATCTAACCCAAAAAATTATGGCATAGATATATAGTTAAGCACGACATTATGTGACACTTCCCGTATGTTTGTTCTAATTCGAAGGTTAGTGGGTATAATCTACACAACTTATTTTCGCTTACATATAGGTAATTTAGTGCTCCGAAATCTTAGCACAACATAATCTTTTCTTCAAAAGCAAATGGCTCCTCCCAATTAATCAAAATCGCAAAATGTTACCTTGAGAGGACCATATGTGCCCATATTTGAAAATCAGTGAATGAACAACAAAGATCAAGTCGTTTCGTTATTGTCAGCAATTTTTTGGGGTTAAATTTAAAGGGGTCACTGTGGCGTATGTGGAATTTTATTTTAATTGCAGTATCGGTACCAGAGGCCAAGTTTAGGATTCGTTTTTTTTTCAAAATCGGCTCTAACAATTTTAATTAAAATTTTTGTTTCTACTTTTGATAGTTGGGTCATAGTTTTGAAATAAAAGAAATGTGTGTAAAAATTCTTCTAACGGTACCTCCCAAAGAACAGTTTTTTGTTATCATTTTTGACTTTCTCTTAAACGACTGAACCAATTTTTCGAAAACGGATCACTGTAATTTTTTGAAGTTTTGGTTTTATATGTGCATTAATCTCTTCGTAAAAATGGCATATCAACTTTTTTTAAACAAGGTTTGTTGGCTCTAATGAATGTAAAAAATGGCATACTTAGTTTGGAGCTCAAAATAATTCAATCGGCCAGTAAGTCCAAATTTTATTTTAGAGAAAAAAAACAAATATAAGAGAATTTTACATAAAAACTAACAATTTTTTTGAAAAACAATGTACAGAATAATTTGGAGGTGGATTAAATCTTCAAAAAGCCCCATTATTTAAAAACAAAAGTTGATAGTTTTTCTAAAAACTCTTTTATTTTGTTTTTTTTTTTTTTTTAATTAAGAAATTGGACTTGTACGGTTTTTACACTCATAGATTCAATTTAAGAAGTTGTTTATGTCATTTTAGTAATAAATTTAAAAACTTTAAGTAAGAAGCTGGAACGTCTGCACAAACTTTGACCCTAAGAGCAAGTCGTGCATTTTATTTTTTTTTTTTTTTCAAATGTTGCTATTCAAAAAAAAATACTTATTGGATTTTTTTTTTTAACTTAACAATAAGTTTTTTTGTGAACGAAAATTCTTTTTATCAAAATGAAATTTGATAAAATAAACTAAGCAAAAAATTCTCCAGGTCTGCTTATAAGTACGGAGCTGCCCAATACATTTTCTTTCTCTTAAGATATTTCAAATCTTTTTATGTATGTACATATGTTCATGCATATTTAAAAATAAAAAATATTTAAAAAATTAAATATATTTATTAATTTCATTTCAGTATCAAATTGTTCTGCAAAAAAAAATAATTATAATATTGTCTTATTATAAATTATTGTTTTTTTTATTTTATTATACATAAATTAATGGAAGATTATAATCATAAAAAAAAATATAAATATACATTCACTTAGTTCCTCTTGTTCTATTTTTCATTGTTATTAAGTTTTATTTTTTATTTTCTGTCGTTTTTTCCGCACGTGTCGATTGCCAGCAGAACTTTCTGATTTTTTCACATCATATCGAAATATTATACATCTTGAATCAAAAAAATATTTTATTTTCTTAAAAAAACAAAAAAAAAAGTTACAAGTTAGTAAGATAATTAATTTTAAAACCCTCTTACCTTAGGATCGTAGCGATATCCAAGACTTTTAAAAAACAGATACACTTCTTGCAAATCAATTGGTTCATAATATAATATCGCCTCATGCAGTTGAGAGTTGGATTTTAATAAATTATACCATGCAATGTGTAATGGCAGTGGAACCGTTGAAATCTTTAGAGAAATAATAAATTGAAATTATTAAACAGTTCTAGGGGTATATTTTTCGAGCTAACCTTTTTGCTATTATTTGTTTGGAAAAAGTATTGTTCATCTTTGATTTCCATTGATGGAATAGTATCTGAGACGAGAAACTTACCCCAACAGTCTTTTAAATTAAATTTAGAACCAGCTAAAGGCACTGCGGGTTCGTCCATTTCGATCTCATCACCACCGGTGTCGCTTTCACACTCAACACCACCTTCTGATGACACATCAATATCACAATCTGTTGTGACTGTTGAGGGCAAATCAGCCTCATCAACCAAACGCGGATGTGTCTGATTGTAAATGTACTCTAGAATTTTTTCAGCTTGTTTTCGTTTTAACGGTTTAATTCCATATCTATAAAGAATATCTAACAGTTTTGATTCATCCATTGTCGCAAAGTTTGGTCTTTGTTTGACATCAACCGTTCTAACTAAATAGGTTCGACCATTGAAATCAAATTCTTGTGGCACTTCTTTGTCTGATTTTTCAGGAGTCACCATGTTCTCATTTATAGCTCCTGTAAGAAGTTGTGTTAAGCCAATAGGCTTTTTATAAACCTTTTTGGTGGGACTGCCATAAATAAGCTTATCAATGTCATCCAAATCCGAGAAACTTTCCTCATCGCTTTTTGTAAATTCTTTAAACTTATTTGAGCTAGAGAAACGTTTGAGTGGTGCTGAACTTTCCATTGGTGAGTCTAAAAAGGATTCGGATAAGGCTCGACGAGACTTACTGGTGGCGCTTTTAGGACTTTTTGATGACTTTGTTGGTGTTGATCGTGGTGTTTTCTTAGGTGTTCTTGTTGGGGTTTTAAATGGCGATTGCTCATCAAGAATTCCGAAGTCCGACAGTTTACTTCGATTCATATCAAAAGAATTAACCGACTTAGTCGATATTTCCATGAAATCAGGTGAACTTGCCATTAGTGAGCCTTGAAAGGACTCAGTTAAGGCTCGACGACACTTGCTTGTTGTGCTCTTAGGAGTTTTTGGTGACTTTGTTGGTGTTGATCGTGGGGTTTTCTTTGGCGTTTTTGTCGGAGTTTTAAAAGGAGATTGCTCATCAAGAATTCCGAAATCAGAGCGTTTACTTAGATCTATATCCAAAGAACTAACCGACTTTTTTGATTTGTCCATAAAATCAAACTCAAATTCCTCGGTTTGTGTTACTGGTAGAGGCTGGGTAGCAGTGACGAAGTCAACAAATGAGAATTCCTGCTTGTCTTTCAAATTTGTGGACTCAAAGCTATTGTCGGATGAACTTTTCTCCTCTTCCAAATGCAATGACTTGTCAGCCCTGCGAATGGAATAGTTAACTTCGTCATCGGACAGGATAATGCAATCGATATCATCTTCGACATTGTCATCAATTAAATCAATTGAATTTGCTTCTTCTTTTGTTTTACTAAATGAAGTTGATTTCGATAAATCTTCGGAAGCATTGCTGCCGAACGAAAACCCATTAATTCTTTTGGTTTCGATTGATTTTTCCAATATACTCTTTTCAAATGAGGAATTTGTCTCATTTAAGGATCTAGATCTGGTCAATGTGTTGTCGTTCAATTGCGAACCGAATGATGTTGAAGGTAAATCATCATTGTGCTTTTGATGTAGTGGAATAAGCTTTGAAGAGTCTTGCGAACTAGTTTCACTTCCTTGTTGTGTTAAGTCAATCGTTGCTATTACCAAATCTGTACAAAAAAAATACTAAAAAGCTACATTTCGAATAAATATTTGTTAACTTACCTTGGCTCTCGTTGAAAGAATCAACTTTAACGTCAGAAGAAGTCTTTACTAAATAGAGGGTTGAAAAAAAAACCAAGTTAGAAAATATGTTTATTAGCAATTTTTAATTTTGTTTTCTTTGACGCGAGATTTAATAGAAGACTATCAAGGTTTTAAAAAAAAACGGAAAGTGCTCATAAGGCAGTAATAAAAATTGAGCTTGTGAGTTTAAAATTTCCGGGTTTTCAATACTGAGATTAACGAAAAAAATACCTCGAAATTCACTGAGGTGCCAGCGCCTACACCTTACTAAGTGTAAACGGAACTTTAATTGAAAATCGGTCGCATTTTTTTTTTCAATTTATGGTTTAGGAATACTTCAAAATAAGAACTGGAAGGCAGCGAAGAAGTATGCCCGTTTAGCTTAGGTAGACTTCAGTTCAGTTTCATTTTTAATAGGAGTAGCTTTCTACTTCAAAGCCTGCGAGGAATTCTAAAATTGGAAATACAATTACACCACTTACCCTCATCACTTGAAAATATTTCATAAGTTTCTATTTTATCTTCACTGGAAGTGAATTTCAGCTGTTCCATTTCACTACCGCCATCTAAAATTTATTTTTGTTATTATTTAGAGTTATGAAACATTATCGAAAGTTCTTACCTGTTTCCATTTCAACATCCGAGTCAGCAAATATATCGGGCGAGGTAGCTCTTACCGGTTTTATATTCATTTGAGAACCAATTTCATTTATACAAGACGATGTAGCTGAACTCGTAACATGCATTGGTGTTGTATTACATTGCTTTAAAGTTTCTTCCAAGAAATTGTCGCTTGATTCTTTTTCACAGTCATTAGAACAAGTACTTTCAAGGATAGAATCGATTGTCATATTCTGAAGGCCAAGAACACTGGGTGTTTTTCTACGACGTTGCTTGGAATCATAAGGTACACTTATTGTTGACGGAAGTGATTGTTGTGAAAACTCTATTATATCATCTGAACTTGTATTCATATTTGGAAGTAAAACATTCTCAACGAGGGCAGTTTCTTCATCGGTTCGAACTTTCTTTATTGCTGGACTTTGCAATTGAGGATCTATTTCATGCATTTTGGAAACTTCATGCAATGAAGATTTTGTTTTCTCGGGTGATATATTTTTTTTATCCATAATGGAGGCATCTTTTAAAGAAGATTTTCTATGGACAGGGGATCTATCTCGTCCTGGTATTCGGCGCACATCTTTCAATAAATATCCTGGTTTTGTTGTTGATGGTTCAAAGAGACTAAGCACATAATAGTCAACTATTTCTAATCTTCCACTTGAATCTGATTGAATAATGCGATTTGTTGCAACAAATGGTAGTAGAATTGTACTTTTCACAGATATAGCACGTGGCAATTCTGTATCATGTGTTAAGTTATCCGTTGTTTTATTAACTTTAAGGATTTCTTCAATCTTTTGATTGACTTTTTCTAACTGACGCTCGGAATTGCGAAGTGTTAAGGGTGTGAATTTATTAGCCCATTTGCTCTTTCCTTTCGTCACCTTATACAGTGATGAATAGTTTAAATCTGTGCAAAAATTAAAATGGTTAACATTTTAAAGAAATAATAGAAGCATAGAAAATATTAAATTTATTGAAAAAAAAGTTATAATTAGTTTGTTTGTCTCTAGAGAATTTATGTCATATAATTTGCAAACACTGAAGAGACTATTATAATTAGCATTACACGACAAAAAGCGAGAGTGGTGAATTTTCTTATCAATCAGATCTTATCAATCTTAACAATCAAATCTCCACTGAAAACAGCAATAAATCGATGGTGAATAAAATTCACAAAACTAGAATTGCTGCAATTTCGACTCTGCGCCTTCGTACAAAAAAATGCGGTACGGAAAATGAACAGTGATTCGCTTCTTATATATCGGATATACATTTATAATATACATGTACAAGACAAAGTGATATTAAAAAAACTCATGGCATGTGGAACAAGGCAACCCCAGTTGTTACCCGGACAACTTGTGATTTTACCGGGGCAAGCCGTAGTTTAATCGGAGCAATCTGTGATTTTACTAGAGAAATCTGTGATTTTACCAAGAAAACCCGTGATTTTACCGGGTCTACCCGTGTTTTTACTGGGGTAACTCGTGGTTTTACCAGATTAATCAGTGATTTTACCTAGAAGAATCCCTTTACTACCAAAGGACACTCAATCTTAAAGTTATCCGTCGACTAATAACAATAGGGGAATTACAATGAAACCCAATGCCAGTAGACAAAACAAGAGGCTTTCAGCAACCACCGGACTTCACACAAACCAAATTTGTTAACCGTAGAATAAATTTTAGTTTTGAGATGAATTTAAAAATTAGTTATAAGATTTAAGAAAAAATAAGCCGCTTAATCAAAGTTTACGTGCTTACATTAATTTGTGTCCTTGAAGCCGGCAAGCTTCTGTCTTTGAAAACACCTCTCGAAGTAGTTCCAAAAAAAATAAAGGTCGATGTAATTAAAGTGTTTATCGGTATCACATATCAAATAGCTTGGCAGTGTTGAGGGCTCTTGCAAACATAAACATCTCTAGAAGCTCTTACAAACATCTTTTAATTTAATATAACTTCAAGACTGGCTTACCTTCAGAATCAGCAACTTGAAAGCCAAATTTCTTTAGCTGGTCTCTGATACCTTCGTTGGTTTCTGTGCTTTTGTGTTCGCCATGCGATCCTGAAACTTCTACTTCTGAACGGGAAAGAGCTAGTGCCAGTTGCATCTCTTCTGGATTGATATTATCAACAAGGCAATGCTGAGCA